>CAWUFW010001320.1:0-1340000 GCA_963921515.1 Calotriton arnoldi | reverse complement strand
AGCCAGGGCTCCAGGAGGTCGGGTACGTTCGCGCCTTGGGTCCCCTCTGTCACCCTGTGCGCACGGATTACAAGAAAGGGGGGTGTTTTTCCTCCGGATTACTAGGGACAGGGTACTCCGGGACACCCCTCCCGGGACAGGAGGTTCCCAGCCGGGGACCAGATGGGCTGGGCCCGGGGACCACCTCCCCAGCGTCCGGGCTCCCTCCTCTGGCCCGCAGCGTGGCAAAGTGCCCGGGACGGGCTCCACGGGTCCTGGGCAGTCCTCCCCCGGGAGTCTGGGCCCCGAGAGCTCCTGCGGGCCTCCCTGTTCCCAAGGCCCGGCCGGGGTCCCCGAGCCCCCGGGAAGCGGAGCCCCGAGCCCTGCAAGGGCAGGCGGGTCCCGATGAGGGCTCATTTGCCTCCCCGATCCCAGCCAGGGCTCCAGGAGGTCGGGTACGTTTGCGCCTTGGGTCCCCTCTGTCACCCTGTGCGCACGGTTGACAAGAAAGGGGGTGTTTTTCCTCCGGATTACTAGGGACAGGGTACTCCGGGACACCCCTCCCGGGACAGGAGGTTCCCAGCCGGGGACCAGCCGGGCTGGGCCCGGGGACCACCTCCCCAGCGTCCGGGGCTCCCTCCTCCGGCCCGCGGCGTGGCAAAGTGCCCGGGACGGGCTCCACGGGTCCTGGGCAGTCCTCCTCCGGGAGTCTGGGCCCCGAGAGCTCCTGCGGGCCTCCCTGTTCCCAAGGCCCGGCCGGGGTCCCCGAGCCCCCGGGAAGCGGAGCCCCCGAGCCCTGCAAGGGCAGGCGGGTCCCGATGAGGGCTCATTTGCCTCCCCGATCCCAGCCAGGGCTCCAGGAGGTCGGGTACGTTCGCGCCTTGGGTCCCCTCTGTCACCCTGTGCGCACGGTTGACAAGAAAGGGGGGTGTTTTTCCTCCGGATTACTAGGGACAGGGTACTCCGGGACACCCCTCCCGGGACTGGAGGTTCCCAGCCGGGGACCAGCCGGGCTGGGCCCGGGGACCACCTCCCCAGCGTCCGGGGCTCCCTCCTCCGGCCCGCGGCGTGGCAAAGTGCCCGGGACGGGCTCCACGGGTCCTGGGCAGTCCTCCCCGGGAGTCTGGGCCCCGAGAGCTGCTGCGGGCCTCCCTGTTCCCAAGGCCCGGCCGGGGTCCCCGAGCCCCCGGGAAGCGGAGCCCCCGAGCCCTGCAAGGGCAGGCGGGTCCCGATGAGGGCTCATTTGCCTCCCCGATCCCAGCCAGGGCTCCAGGAGGTCGGGTACGTTCGCGCCTTGGGTCCCCTCTGTCACCCTGTGTGCACGGTTGACAAGAAAGGGGGTGTTTTTCCTCCGGATTACTAGGGACAGGGTACTCCGGGACACCCCTCCCGGGACTGGAGGTTCCCAGCCGGGGACCAGCCGGGCTGGGCCCGGGGACCACCTCCCCAGCGTCCGGGGCTCCCTCCTCCGGCCCGCGGCGTGGCAAAGTGCCCGGGACGGGCTCCACGGGTCCTGGGCAGTCCTCCCCCGGGGAGTCTGGGCCCCGAGAGCTGCTGCGGGCCTCCCTGTTCCCAAGGCCCGGCCGGGGTCCCCGAGCCCCCGGGAAGCGGAGCCCCCGAGCCCTGCAAGGGCAGGCGGGTCCCGATGAGGGCTCATTTGCCTCCCCGATCCCAGCCAGGGCTCCAGGAGGTCGGGTACGTTTGCGCCTTGGGTCCCCTCTGTCACCCTGTGCGCACGGTTGACAAGAAAGGGGGGTGTTTTTCCTCCGGATTACTAGGGACAGGGTACTCCGGGACACCCCTCCCGGGACTGGAGGTTCCTAGCCGGGGACCAGCCGGGCTGGGCTTGGGGACCACCTCCCCAGCGTCCGGGGCTCCCTCCTCCGGCCCGCGGCGTGGCAAAGTGCCCGGGACGGGCTCCACGGGTCCTGGGCAGTCCTCCCCCGGGGAGTCTGGGCCCCGAGAGCTGCTGCGGGCCTCCCTGTTCCCAAGGCCCGGCCGGGGTCCCCGAGCCCCCGGGAAGCGGAGCCCCCGAGCCCTGCAAGGGCAGGCGGGTCCCGATGAGGGCTCATTTGCCTCCCCGATCCCAGCCAGGGCTCCAGGAGGTCGGGTACGTTTGCGCCTTGGGTCCCCTCTGTCACCCTGTGCGCACGGTTGACAAGAAAGGGGGGTGTTTTTCCTCCGGATTACTAGGGACAGGGTACTCCGGGACAACCCTCCCGGGACTGGAGGTTCCTAGCCGGGGACCAGCCGGGCTGGGCCCGGGGACCACCTCCCCAGCGTCCGGGGCTCCCTCCTCCGGCCCGCGGCGTGGCAAAGTGCCCGGGACGGGCTCCACGGGTCCTGGGCAGTCCTCCCCGGGGAGTCTGGGCCCCGAGAGCTGCTGCGGGCCTCCCTGTTCCCAAGGCCCGGCCGGGGTCCCCGAGCCCCCGGGAAGCGGAGCCCCCGAGCCCTGCAAGGGCAGGCTCCCCTGGCTTGGCTGGGTTCAGGAGCTATGTCCGGGGCCGCGGGGAGGGTGGCCTCCCCACCCCGGGCTCCGTCCTAGGTCCTGCCGCATGGCAGGGTGCCCGGGACGGGGTCCCGTGGGACCGGGGAGGCTTCCCCTGCGCCCCTGGGCCCGGGAGCCCCGGCTGGGTCCAGGGGCCCCTCTGGGCCCCGGGTCGGGTGCTCCAGCCCTGGGCCCCGTCCCCCGGCCTGCTGCTATGCCAAAGGTCCGAGACGGGGTTCCATCGTGCCTGGGGAGCCCCCTGGCTTGGCTGGGTTCAGGAGCTCCGTCCGGGGCCCCAGGGAGGGTGGCCTCCCCACCCCGGGCTCCGTCCTAGGTCCTGCCGCATGGCAGGGTGCCCGGGACGGGGTCCCGTGGGCCCGGGAGGCTTCCCTGCGCCCCTGGGCCCGGGAGCCCCGGCTGGGTCCAGGGGCCCCTCCGGGCCCCAGGTCGGGTGCTCCAGCCCTGGGCCCCGTCCCCCGGCCTGCTGCTATGCCAAAGGTCCGAGACGGGGTTCCATCGTGCCTGGGGAGCCCACCCTGGCTTGGCTGGGTTCAGGAGCTCCGTCCGGGGCCCCGGGGAGGGTGGCCTCCCCACCCCGGGCTCCGTCCTAGGTCCTGCCACATGGCAGGGTGCCCGGGACGGGGTCCCGTGGGACCGGGGAGGCTTCCCCTGCGCCCCTGGGCCCGGGAGCCCCGGCTGGGTCCAGGGGCCCCTCTGGGCCCCGGGTCGGGTGCTCCAGCCCAGGGCCCCGTCCCCCGGTCTGCTGCTATGCCAAAGGTCCGAGACGGGGTTCCGTCGTGCCTGGGGAGCCCCCTGGCTTGGCTGGGTTCAGGAGCTCCGTCCGGGGCCCCGGGGAGGGTGGCCTCCCCACCCCGGGCTCCGTCCTCGGTCCTGCCGCGTGGCAGGGTGCCCGGGGTGGCTTCCCTGCGCCCCTGGGCCCGGGAGCCCCGGCTGGGTCCAGGGGCCCCGGCTGGGTCCAGGGGCCCCGTCGGTCCCCGGGTCGGGTGCTCCGGCCCTGGGCCCCGTCCTCCGGCCTGCTGCTCCACCAAGGGCCCAGGACAGGGGTCCGTTGGTCCCGTGCAGGCCTCCCCTGCTTGTGAAGGTGTCCGCGGGCCCCGGGTCGGAGGGCCTGTCGGGTCCCCCTCGCAGCCTCCATGGCTGGGGCCCAGCTGGGGCCCTGGGCCTCCGGCCCCCATGCCCCGGCGCCCGCTCACTCTTTCGTTGGGGGCACAGAGCAACCAGATGGCTCCCCTTTCCCCTCGGCCATCTGGTCGCCCCTTTCCCTCGGCCATCTGGTCTCCCACAATGCTTTCCTATGTGGCGACCAGATGGCCGGGCTTCCTGGAAGTCCCGATGAGGGCTCATTTGCCTCCCGATCCCAGCCAGGGCTCCAGGAGGTCGGGTACGTTCGCGCCTTGGGTCCCCCTGTCACCCTGTGCGCACGGATTACAAGAAAGGGGGTGTTTTTCCTCCGGATTACTAGGGACAGGGTACTCCGGGACACCCCTCCCAGGCGGGAGGTTCACAGCCGTCGACCAGATGGGCTGGGCCCGGACAACACCGCCCCAGCGGCCATCCCTGGGGCCTCCCTGGGGCTTGAGCTCCGTCCGGCGGGCCATGGGGTGCGGGAGCCCCACCGTCATGCAAGCCAGCCGAGGGTCTGGGCGTTCATCGGGGCCAAGGGAGGCTCTATCCGGCCTGGCTAGGGTTCGGAAGCAGGGACCGGGCCCAGGGCTTGAGCTCTGTCCGGCAGGCCATGGGGTGCTGGAGCCCCCCGTCCTGCAAGCCGGCCCAGGGTCTGGGTGCTGGGGACAGAGGGTCCATCGGGGCCCGGGGAGGCTCCCCCGGCCTGGCTGGGTGTTGAAAGCAGGGACCGGGCCCGGGGCTTGAGCTCCGTCCGGCGGGCCATGGGGTGCGGGAGCCCCCCTCGTCCTGCAAGCCAGCCGAGGGTCTGGGTGCTGGGGACCTGGGTCCACCGGGGCCCGGGGAGGCTCTCTCCAGCCTGGCTGGGTGTCAGAAGCAGGGACAGGGCCTGGGGCTCGAGCTCCGTCCGGCGGGCCCCGGGGTGCGGGAGCCCCCCATCCTGCAAGCCAGCCCAGGGTCCGGGCGCAGGGCACGGGGGTCAATCGGGACCCGGGGAGGCTCTCCCAGGCCTGGCATAGTGTTCGGAAGCTGGGACTGGGACTGGGACCTGGGCCTGGGGCTTGAGCTCCGTCTGGCAGGCCCTGGGGTGCGGGAGCCCCCCGTCCGGCAAGCAGGCCGAGTGTCCGGTGGCTGGGGACAGGAGTGGTTCCACCCGAGGCCCGGGGAGGCTCTCCCCGGCCTGGCTAGGGTTCGGAAGCTGGGACCGGGCCGGGGCTCGTGCTCTGTCCGGCGGGCCCCGGGGTGCGGGAGCTCCCCGTACTGCAAGCCAGCCGAGGCTCCGGGCGCTGGGGACCGGGGGGTCCACCGGGGCCCAGGGAGGCTCTCTCCAGCCTGGCTGGGTGTCAGAAGCAGGGACAGGGCCTGGGGCTTGAGCTCCGTCCGGCGGGGCCCGGTGTACGGGAGCCCCCATCCTGCAAGCCAGCCCAGGGTCTGGGCGCTGGGCACGGGGGTCCATCGGGGCCCGGGGAGGCTCTCCCAGGCCTGGCATAGTGTTCGGAAGCTGGGACTGGGACCTGGGCCTGGGGCTTGAGCTCCGTCTGGCAGGCCCTGGGGTGCGGGAGCCCCCCGTCCGGCAAGCGGGCCGAGTGTCCGGTGGCTGGGGACAGGAGTGGTTCCACCCGAGGCCCGGGGAGGTTCTCCCCGGCCTGGCTAGGGTTCGGAAGCTGGGACCGGGCCCGGGGCTCGTGCTCCGTCCGGCGGGCCCCGGGGTGCGGGAGCTCCCCATACTGCAAGCCAGCCGAGGCTCCGGGCGCTGGGGACGGGGGGTCCACCGGGGCCCAGGGAGGCTCTCTCCAGCCTGGCTGGGTGTCAGAAGCAGGGACAGGGCCTGGGGCTTGAGCTCCGTCCGGCGGGGCCCGGGGTACGGGAGCCCCCATCCTGCAAGCCAGCCCAGGGTCCGGGCGCTGGGCACGGGGGTCCATCGGGGCCCGGGGAGGCTCTCCCAGGCCTGGCATAGTGTTCGGAAGCTGGGACTGGGACTGGGACCTGGGCCTGGGGCTTGAGCTCCGTCTGGCAGTCCCTGGGGTGCGGGAGCCCCCGTCCGGCAAGCAGGCCGAGTGTCCGGTGGCTGGGAACAGGAGTGGTTCCACCCGAGGCCCGGGGAGGCTCTCCCGGCCTGGCTAGGGTTCGGAAGCTGGGACCGGGCCCGGGGCTCGTGCTCCGTCCGGCGGGTCCCGGGGTGCGGGAGCCCCCGTACTGCAAGCCAGCCGAGGGTCCGGGCGCTGGGGACGGGGGTCCACCAGGGCCCGGGGAGGCTCTCCCCGGCCTGGCTGCTTTCAGAAGCAGGGACCGGGCCGTGGAGCGGGGGTGGCTGGCTTTATCCGCTACGCTGGCGGAGCGGAGTTTTCTGCCCACCCCTAATCCTTTGTGACAAGCTTGTGAATGCCACGGCCTGGTAAAAAACTGTGGTTTGTCCTGAATAAGCATTTTACTTTTAGAGTTAGAAATCATACTGGAATTGGAAAATATCGACTGAGGCCAGCCTTGATGTAATAGATGGCAGTGCTCATTGAGATCGGACACATCAGTTTAGTGGCCCTATAGTAACCTCAAACCTGCTGCCAAATTGGGCAAAGTGTTAAAACTCATAAGATGAAGCTGCTGATGTTGGGTCTTTCTCAGGTTGGATTTGCACCTTGTTCCTAGTCTCCAGAGAAGAATGTTTTAGAAATTGGGGGGCATATTATCAAGAACGGCGTTAAAATTATCGCCGCTTTAGCGGCAGAAAACTGCCGCTAAAGCGGCGATAATGGGCTTGATAATATGCCCTTGAGAATTCCAATAGAAGCCCATGTTCTGGTGTAAACATGGGCTTCTATTGGAATTCTCAAGGGCATATTATCAAGCCCATTATCGTCGCTTTAGCGGCAGTTTTCTGCCGCTAAAGCGGCGATAATTTTAACGCCGTTCTTGATAATATGCCCCTCGGTTCTCTAACGTCTGTAACACTGCTACATTGAGAGAAAAACTATTCAGATCTTCAAGATAAGGCGTTCAGACCCCAGTTAACAGTTTACCATTGCAGAATGGTCCCTGCAACCTGTTTTTCAGTTCCACTACAAAATGCACAGTCCCAGCTTGTCTTCTGGGTTTTTCTGATATAGCAACAGCTTCATATGTTCACAGTATCTACTGTACCCACCAGGGACTAGAAGGAAATGCCTCAAGTGCATGCAGTTTTGTTTGCCCTTAGCCCTGTGAGAGGCTAGTGCTTCTACCCTGAAGCCTGTACTGGACCCAGAGATTCAAGTTGACCCATGGAAATTCCTGTCTTCAATGCTATGGCAGGCAGGTAGGAATTTTTCATTGAAGCAAGCTGGTATTTCATCATATCTTCATCTATTCCAGACAGTTCCCTCCCTGGATTTGTCAAGAGGGTTTTGTGAAGAGTAAGTATAGTCTGCTATTCGTGATAACTTCTGAGTCAGTGCTAACACAACCCCCCAGGCTTCTACCTTCCATATTTTAGTTCAATATGATGAAGTTCCTTTCTCAGGAATATACCATGACAAAACATTCAAACAGTTTGATTCACGCATTGCAAAGTTCAAGATGGTATCTTCTTTGTCCATCATTGGCCTGTCCGGTTATGCTCACCAAGCTTCAAAGGTAATCTGCTCCCCAAATGCTCCAGAATTCCTGTGGATACTGGACTCCATACACTGCCCTGCTTTAGAACCTGAATGAAGAAATGTCCTACAGCTGCTATTCAGAGGCATATGTCATCCAGGAAGGAGTGGTGTCAATAGTCCCTATCTTTATGTTACTTTTCCTTGTACTGACGGTAGCTGGCTCAGACACAGCATAGATGCAAAGTAGATGTGAATCGACAAGGAGAAGGTGAAAAACCCTTGCAGGGAAAGGCAGTAGTAACTTGGCTGAGGAATGGTGAAAGGATAAAAAAAGAACAAAGAATAGCAAATTATCATCCTTAAGGCATTTGAACATTGAGGGTCTTGAGAAAGAGGGTAATCAAGGTCAGTCAATGCGGGTAGTGAAGTTGGATAATCTAAGACCCCTCCCAAGCACAAAAGGAAACTAATATGTGGCTATATATGGATGTATTAAGAAAGGGGAAAAAATTGACGGAATTAAAACTGCTAAATAGAGGGAGCCTTTTAGGGCTATTTAGGAACTGTAAAGCCCTTGCGTCAATTACACCAGAGAATAATAGTAGAGCAAGCTTTAGGATAACGAATGAGTGGAACAAGATAACTAAGATGGTATGTCATTTAAGAGTAGTAAAAGACTTAATAATTAATGAAGAAATTGAATTTAACCAGAATGTAATCTGTTTAATCCCAAATAAAGAGGCTGAAAATCCCCAGTAGGTAACATTTCTCCAATGTCAAGTGGGACTATCAACAGAACAAATTAGGAAACTATGGCAGGAATAAAAAGAAATAAAATGGAGTCAGCATTGTCAGGGTGAAAAGGGAAGGACACACCTTAGAATCTATAACCATATAAAGGAGCAAAAAGCGCAGGAAATTTATTTTGAAGAGGCGAGTTAAGAGGAAGATGAGAGGGGGGATGGCTTGAGTAATGTAGAGCAAAATAATATGGCTGTGCCTACAAATTGTGTACAATGTATTTGGCTATGTTTGCAATTTAAGTGGAATTTATGTAACATAAAATCAAATGTTTTATTTGTTATGGATATTTCTGTAATGGAGGTTTCTTGCCATAATGACAGTACATAGGAATGGCATTTAACAGCTGGTTCCCCTGTAATCTCCAGCGCAATTTACAACTTTAGGTGGGTGACTGGTATTCATGATTCTGCCAGCATCTTTTCCTCAAATTGTGCATTTGAATAAGTTGGAGAGAAAGATGGAGTGTGCAGATCTGCCATCTTAAAAAGCCCTAGACTAACATTTTGATATGCATATCACTGCGGCTGGCATCCAGGTGTGAACTCTAGTCACTCCCATGGCCTGTGCTGTGGGGCTATCAGCTTTGGGGTCACTCCAGCTGTGACAGGCTGCTTTCCAGAGGAAGAGAGGGCAAAGGAGTGGGCACTTCAAGAAGAAGCAGACGCCCAACATATACTTCAAAGACTCAGACTCTAAATCACATTAGGTGGCTGGAAATTGGCTATAGGGAGGGGAGCTTGAGACCCTCAAACATTTGTCAAGTGTCAAGCAGCCAGTCAGGCTGTGGAAGGAGGAGAAGGTCTGAAAGACTTCTGCCTGTGACTAGAACTGGGGGCCAAGAACTGCCAGTCTCCCAGCTGGGTTTGGGAGATCACCCAGGCAATCCAAGAACACCTGCACAGGAGCCTGGAGCAACAGCACCTGTCTGCTTGCCAAGACCCGTGTACCCTATGAGGAAGGGGAGAGTGTTGGAGGGAGTGAGGTCCAGTGGGGAATCCTGTTAAATTGACTCCCTTAGCAAGGTGTGTGGAGACAGCTGCTGCACCTATCGGGTCGTTGCCTGTGTGCAGGAAAATGTTGGTGACCTTTGTATGCCAGAGGAGTGCCACCATGAAGTGAGTTGTTATCCTTGCTATGCCGAACAAGTCATCACCCATGTGCAGTGAGGAATCGATGATCCTTTATGCCAGGAAGGGCCACCATGAAATGAGCTGTGATTGTCGCTGTGACATCACCGGTGTGCAGTGAGGAACTGGTGAACCTATATGTCAGGAGAGGCTGCTGTGGACAGACTGTCATGCTGAGTGGGCCATGTTCGGTAGTGAGCTGGCAACACCGTATATCTGGTGGGGCCGCCCATGAAGGAATCTGTAATGTTGATCAACTCAAAGCTCATGTGCAGTGGAGAGACAGTGACCCAGTAAGCCAGAGGGGGTCACCAGGACCAACTAAGAAGATTGACCTGGTCAGGATCATCCCCAATGTTGTGGGGACTCCTGTAAACCTGCACCGTGATGGAGGATCAGAGTCAGAACTTTTGTACTTCTCCCCCCTCACTCACCGTGGGACAGGTAAAAGAACTTACCCTGCTTGGAGATGCTACCACAAACCTATGGTTGTTGTGGCTGCATGACCGTGTGTGAGGAACTTGAGTACCCCAGAGTGCAGCCCATCTGGGCCAGTGCACTGAACTCACCTGGACCAGCCACTCCAGCGGAGGGGTTGCGCATCAGAACTCCAGTCCCTCCGATCCTCCAGGTGCGGGTAAGTTAGATTTTGGGCCAGTCAGCCCAAGGGGAACTTGCCTGGTAGAGAGCGCTTCAGCTCTGGAACACATTTAACTTCAATACAGAGTTGGAGTGGACGTGTGAGACTCGGACTACTAGTGGGGCTTACTCTGTGTTAGAAATGGGCTCTTTAGTTGGCAGTGGTTTGCATCCTGTCCAAGTAGGGACCCTCACTCTAGTCCGGGAAAGGGAGTCACACAGCTAAGATAACCTCTGCTCACCCCCTTGGCAGCTTGGCACGAGCAGTCAGGATTATCTCAGAGGCAATGTGTAAAGTATTTGTACATACACACACAGTAACACAGTGAAAACACTACAAAAGAAGTCCATCCCAGTTTAAGAAAATAGCCAATATTTATTTGAATAAAACAAGACCAAAACGACAAAAATTCAACAGACGCAAGTCAAGATATAATTTTTCAAAGATTAAGCAAGTATAGCTCATAGAAATCACTGGATGCATTTCTTTCAGCAGAAAGTACCTTGGATGCGTCAAAAATCAAAGACAAAGCAGGCGCAGGGGAGGTAGGTGAGGTGTCGGAAAACCAAAGCAATTCATTGGTTCTTTACTCCACAGGGGAGGTGATGCGTTGTTTCCTTACTGCCAGTAGAGGTAATGCATTGGTTCCTTACTGCTAGGCAGGGGAGGTGATGCGTTGGTTCCTTATTGTCAAGGGAGGTGATGAATCAGTTCCTTACTGGAAGAGGAGGTGATGCGTCAATCTCTGGACACATGGCCTCGGTCCTTTACTGCGGTGCAATGTCGATGAAGAGTCGGCACCGAGGGACAATGCGTCGAAAATCCAGATGTGATGCGTTGATGCGACAGGAGCGATGCAGGTGCTGCGTCGATTTTGCAGCCTCAAAGCAGGCACTCTATCGATTCTTCAGTGGCAAAGCAGGTGTTGCATCAGAGCAGGTGCCATGGACGCCGGTGACACAGTGCTCAGGACTCACGCTGCAGTGATTTTTCAGCCGCAAAGCAGGTGCTGCATTGAGAAAACAGGCACTGAGAATCAATGCGTTGATCTTCTCACCAGGTTACCCTTCCAAAGGCCCAGGAACTGGGTTTGGCACCACTTTGCAAGTCTGAGCTCTCAGAAGAAGAGCCCAGGGACTGGTAGGTGAAGTCTTTTATTGCCTGAGACTTCTTAACAGAATGCAAGCACACACAAGCCCTTGGAGAACCTTGGAAGCAGGATGTTGAAAGCAAAGTCCAGTCCTTTCACTCCTAGGACAGAAGCAGCAAGCAGCCGACCAGCACAGCAAAGCAACAGACAGAATGGCAATCCCTCCTACAGCATCCAGCTCTTCTTCCTGGCAGAATTACTCAGTCCAGAAGTGTTCTGATTTTGGGGTGTCAGAGGTTCAATACTTATACCCCTTTCTGCCTTTGAAGTAAGCAAACTTCAAAGGAAAGTCTTTGTAGTGAACAAGACCCTGCATTTCCCTGACCTGGCTCCAGATACACTACAGGGGGTTGGAGACAGCTTTGTGTGAGGACAGGCACAGCCCTATTCAGGTATCAGTGACAACCCCTCCCACCACTCTAGATCAGGAAGGCCCATCAGCCTGGTGCTGGGGCCATCAAGATATACAAGGCACACTTCAGCTCCCTTTGTGTGACTGTCTAGAGTGAATGCACAAGGGCCCAACTGTCAGCCAAGATATGTATTCTACAGACAAGCAGAGGCACAGAATGGTGAAGGAAGAACATGCCCACTTTCTAAAAGTGATACAAAAGGGGATGATGGACGGAACGTTTGAGCCAATCAAACACTCACCCCCAGTCAACTGATCTGGGTTTAATCCATCATCATTCTTTAGCTCACTCCACCACCCCAGTTCAGACATGGCCATATGCAAATCAGTCTGACCCTGTGCCTCATGGGAACAGTCCAGCCCGAACTACCAAGCCATGTCTTCCCTGGACCGGAAACAAGCATCCCAGGACCGGTTTCTGGCATTTCAGCCGTCATCAGCCAGGCTTGCTTGAATCCAGTGGCAAAGTGAGCAAGGGACCCACGTCTGGGCATACCCCCGCCAACTTAGGGCGACCAAAGCGATACAAAAGGCAGTTCGGGCTGGACTGTTCAGCACAGGGTCAGACTGATTTGCATATGGCCATGTCTGAACTGGGGTGGTGGAGTGAGCTAAAGAATGATGATGGATTAAACCCAGATCAGTTGACTGGGGGTGAGTGTTTGATTGGCTCAAACGTTCCGTCCATCATCCCCTTTTGTATCACTTTCTAAAAGTGGCATTTTCAAACTTGCAATTTAAAAACCAACTTGACCAAAAGAAGTGTTTTTAAATGTGAGTTCAGAGTCTCCAAACTACAAATCTCTATCTGCTCCCAATGGTAAATTACACTTAAAAGATATTTCAAGGCAATCCCCATGTTACCTTATGGGAGAGATATTCCTTGCAATAGTGAAAAACGAAATTAGCAGTATTTCACTATTAGGGCATGTAAAACACAACAGTACATGTCCTACCTTTTAAATGCATTGCACCCTGCCCATGGGGCTACCTTGGGCCTACATTTGGGGTGTCTTACATGTAATAAAAGGGAAGGTTTGGGCCTGACAAGTAGGTGCACTTGCCAGGACGAAATGGCAGTCTAAAACTGCACTCACAGACACTGCATTGGCAGGCCTGAGACATGTTTGCAGGGCTACTCATGTGGGTGGCACAACCAGTGCTGCAGGCCGACTAGTAGCATTTGATTTACAGGCACTGGGCACAGCTTGTGCACTTTACTACAGACTTACTAGTAAATCAAATATGCCAATCGTAGATAAACCAATCACCAATACAATTTACACAGGGAGCACTTGCACTTTAGCACTGGTCAGCAGTGGTAAAGTGCCCAGAGTCTTAACACCAGCAAAAACGAAATGCAGCACACAGTCAAAAAACAGGTGTTCAGAAGCAAAAACGCAGGCAAAATCACACCAAAAAGGTTAGGTCTAATACTCTGGATGTTACCTGTAGTAAATGGGGAAGAAATCACTATCACGAGATCAAGGAGTGGGTGGGACACAGGGAACTGCCAAAGAAATAGAGCCCTGACCTCGAGGACTTTGGAAGTTGTTTGAGAATGTTGTATTTCCCTGTGTTGATAGCAGTAAAATAAAATACTTCCTTTTCCATAAAAGCAAACAATAGTTTATTGCTTCTGCACATATTTTGAGTTGTGAGCTAGTTTTTACCTCCTGTATCTACCTCACCCTGAGAGAGTCTGGTCTGCTCTGACCATAATATATATCTATCTATCTATCTATCTATCTATCTATCTATCTATCTATCTATCTATCTATCTATCTATCTATCTATCTATCTATCTATCTATCTTTCTATCTATCTATATCTATATATATATATGTATATACCCACATGGGTAATACTTGAGTGAATGTACTGCAAATACCAGAATGCCCGCGATGCGGGAGGACATGCCCACTGAGGTTGAAATGAATAAATCAATGCAGGTGAACCTCACTCATGTTGTTGCTCGTTCTTTGGCGTCCGGCTCGTGAACAAGGAATGATTTTCCGAAACGCGTAGAGCCAGCAAGATTGAAAGCAGAATTCAGTAGCTGCAGTCCTCACAAGAGAGGCGTTCTCTCCAAGGTGGTCATCCTCACTGGGGCAACTCTTTTGATGGATTCGTAGCGGTGAAGCCTAAGCCGCGAGGGTGACCCGCCGCGAGATGCGGACCTGCAGCGCCAGGAGGGCCTGGCACAGCGAAACAGGGACGGAGTTAGCCCATTTTGAGTGACACACTGGCAGCACCTTATTCTTGACTTGTGCCCACAGAAGAACATTGCCGTTATTTGGGGCGCACAACAACACCCACATGGGTAATACTTGAGTGAATGTACTGCAAATACCAGAATGCCCGCGATGCGGGAGGACACGCCCACTGAGGTTGAAATGAATAAATCAATGCAGGTGAACCTCACTCATGTTGTTGCTCGTTCTTTGGCGTCCGGCTCGTGAACAAGGAATGATTTTCCGAAACGCGTAGAGCCAGCAAGATTGAAAGCAGAATTCAGTAGCTGCAGTCCTCACAAGAGAGGCGTTCTCTCCAAGGTGGTCATCCTCACTGGGGCAACTCTTTTGATGGATATATATATATATATATATATATATATTCACTGAAAAAACCAGGGACGTTAGAGTTAAAAATTAGCATTTAAAAACCTTAGAAATTGATGTACGAGTGAAATGTCCAACTAACTATAACGTCCCTGAAACCTGTGGTTTTTTCAGTGAATTTCAAAGGTTTTTCAAAAGCTAATTTCTAACTATAACGTCCCTGAAACCTATGGTTTTTTCAGTGCTTTTCTAAGGTTTTTTAAATGCTAATTTCTAACTATGCCTACAGAGGTAGGACATGTGCAGAAAGAGGAAGAAAGGTGCAGAAAGAAGCAAGAGAAATGCAGAAAGAGGCAACAGAAGTCCAGAAAGAGGAAGAAAGGTGCAAAAAGAAACAAGAGATATATATAAAGAACCAACAGAGGTGCAGAAAGAGGCCTTGTTGCAAAGTCATCCTGTTCCCTGGGCACCCCCCAACGTTTTGCTGACTGATACTGGTGGTAACTGACTCTGACTGACCCTGGGCTCTGCCTAACCAGGCCCGGAGCCAGTGCTATGCTGAAAGACACTTAGAATACAGTGAAAACACCTACATACACTAGGGTACACTATGGGTTGGGGTACCCCTGTGATTGGCATGACCTCCCGTGTAAGGCCCTAGTACATAATAGGGCAGGGGGATTAAAACTACCTCTAAGTCCCTAGCATATACTAGGACATGGCAGTTTAGAGGCCAGCAGCCCTTTTCTGCACTTGCATGTGTGCACTGCTGAGCCTGAGGTCAGTTTAAAAGTAGCCCTGTGTGTGCAGAAAGAGGCAAGAGATTTGCAGAAAGAGGCAACAGTGGTGCAGAAGGAAGCAAGAGAAGTACAGAAAGAAGCAACAGAGGTGCAGAAAGAGGGAAGAGGGGTGCAGAAAGAGGCAAGAGAAGTACAGAAAGAAGCAACAGAGGTGCATAAAGAGGCAAGAGAAGTTCAGAAAGAGGCAGCAGAGGTACAGAAACAGGCAGAAGAGGTACAGAAAGAGGGAACAGGGGTGCAGAAAGAGAGAAGAAGGGTGCCAAAAGAGGGAAGAGGGGTGCAGAAATTTGCAAGAGAGGTGCAGAAAGAAGCAAGAGCAGTGCAGTAAGAAACAACAGAGGTGCAGAAGGAGGCAAGAGGGGTACAGAAAGAGGCAAAAGAGGAGCAAAAACAAGCAAAAGAGATGCAAAAAGAGGCTAGAGGGGTGCAGAAAGAGGCAAGAGAGGTGCATAAAGAGGCAAGAGAGGTGCACAAAGAGGGAAGAAGGGTGCAGAAAGAGGCACGTGGGGTGCAGAAAGAAGCAAGAGAGGTGTAGAAAGAAGCAGGAGAAGTGCAGAAAGGAACAGCAGTGGTACAGAAAGAAGCAAGAGCAGTGCAGAAAGAGGCAAGAGGGGTGCAGAAAGAGGCAAGAGAAGTGCAGAAAGAAGCAAAAGAGGTACAGAAAGAGGCAAGAGGGGTGCAGAAAGAGGCATGAGCAGTGCAGAAGGAACCAAGAGATGTGCAGGAAAAGGGAAGAAGGGTGCAGAAAGAGGCACGAGGGGTGCAGAAAGAAGCAAGAGAGGTGTAGAAAGAAGCAAGAGAGGTGCAGAGAGAAGCAACAGAGGTTCAGAAAGAGGCGAGAAGGGTGCAGAAAGAGGCAAGAGAGTTGCAGAAACAGGCAAAAGAGGTGTACAAAGAGGGAACAGGGATGCACACAGAGGCAAGAGAGGTACAGAAAGAACCAACAGAGGTGCAGAAAGAGGCAAGAGCGGTGCAGAAATGTGCAAGAGAGTAGCAGATAGAAGCAAGAGCAGTGCAGAAAGAACCAACAGAGGTGCAGAAAGAGGCAAGAGGGGTGCAGAAAGAAACAAAAGCAGTGCAGAAAGAAGCAAGAGAGGTGTAGAAAGAAGCAAGAGAGGTGCAGAAAGAAGCAGCAGAGGTTCAGAAAGAGGCAAGAAAGGTACACACAGAGGCACGAGGGGTGCAGAAATTTGCAAGAGAGGTGCGGAAAGAAGCAAGAGAAGTGCAGAAAGAAGCAACAGAGGTGCAGAAAGAGGCAAGAGGGGTGCAGAAAGAAGCAAGAGAAGTGCAGAAAGAAGGAACAGAGGTGCAGAAAGATGCAAGAGAGGTGCAGAAACAAGCAAGAGAAGTGCAGAAAGAGGCAAGAGAATTGCTGAAAAAAGCAACAGAGGTGTAGAAAGAAACAAGAGAACTGCAGAAAGAGGCAAGTGAGGTACAGAAAGAGGCAAAAGAGGTGCACAAAATGACAAGTGTACTGCAGAAAGAGGGAGGAGGGATGCAAAAAGGAAAGAAGGGTGCACAAAGAAGCAAGAGAGGTGCAGAAAGAGGGAAGACGAGTGCAGAAAGAGACAACAGGGGTGCAGAAAGAAGAAAGAGAGGTGCAGAAAGAGGCAAAAGAAGTGCAGAAACAAACAACAGAGGTGCAGAAGGAGGCAAGAGAACTGCTGAAAGAGGCAAGAAAGTTGTAGAAACAGGCAAAAGAGGTGCAGAAAGAGGGAACAAGGGTGCAGACAGAGGCAAGAGAGGTGCAAAAAGTGGGAAGAGGGGTGCAGAAAAAGGCAAGAGGGGTGCAGAAATGTGCAAGAGAGGTGCAGAAAGAAAAGCAGTGCAAAAGAACCAACAGAAGTGCAGAAAGAGGCAAGAGGGTGCAGAAAGAGGCAAGAGAAGTACAGAAAGAAGGAACAGAGGTGCACAAAGAAGCAAGAGGGGTGCAGAAACAGGGAAGAGAGGTGTAGAAAGAGGCAAGAGAGTTGCACAAAGAGGGAAGAAGGGTGCAGAAAGAGGCAAGAGGGGTGCAGAAAGAAGCAACTGAGGTGCAGAAAGAAGCAAGAGAATTGCAGAAAGAAGCAACAGAGGTGCAGAAAGAGGCAAGAGGGGTGCAGAAAGAGGCAACAGAAGTGCAGAAAGAAGCAACAGAGGTGCAGAAAGAGGCAAGAGAAGTGCAGAAAGAGGCAAGAGAGGTGCAGAAACAGGCAGGAGAGGTGCAGAAAGAGGGAACAGCGGTACAGAAAGAGGCAAAAGAGGTGCAGAAAGAGGGAAGAAAGAACCAACAGAGGTGCAGAAAGAGGCAAGAGCGGTGCAGAAATGTGCAAGAGAGTAGCAGATAGAAGCAAGAGCAGTGCAGAAAGAACCAACAGAGGTGCAGAAAGAGGCAAGAGGGGTGCAGAAAGAAACAAAAGCAGTGCAGAAAGAAGCAAGAGAGGTGTAGAAAGAAGCAAGAGAGGTGCAGAAAGAAGCAGCAGAGGTTCAGAAAGAGGCAAGAGAGGTACACACAGAGGCACGAGGGGTGCAGAAATTTGCAAGAGAGGTGCGGAAAGAAGCAAGAGAAGTGCAGAAAGAAGCAACAGAGGTGCAGAAAGAGGCAAGAGGGGTGCAGAAAGAAGCAAGAGAAGTGCAGAAAGAAGGAACAGAGGTGCAGAAAGATGCAAGAGAGGTGCAGAAACAAGCAAGAGAAGTGCAGAAAGAGGCAAGAGAATTGCTGAAAAAAGCAACAGAGGTGTAGAAAGAAACAAGAGAACTGCAGAAAGAGGCAAGTGAGGTACAGAAAGAGGCAAAAGAGGTGCACAAAATGACAAGTTTACTGCAGAAAGAGGGAGGAGGGATGCAAAAAAGGAAAGAAGGGTGCACAAAGAAGCAAGAGAGGTGCAGAAAGAGGGAAGACGAGTGCAGAAAGAGACAACAGGGGTGCAGAAAGAAGAAAGAGAGGTGCAGAAAGAGGCAAAAGAAGTGCAGAAACAAACAACAGAGGTGCAGAAGGAGGCAAGAGAACTGCTGAAAGAGGCAAGAAAGTTGTAGAAACAGGCAAAAGAGGTGCAGAAAGAGGGAACAAGGGTGCATACAGAGGCAAGAGAGGTGCAGAAAGTGGGAAGAGGGGTGCAGAAAAAGGCAAGAGGGGTGCAGAAATTTGCAAGAGAGGTGCAGAAAGAAAAGCAGTGCAAAAGAACCAACAGAAGTGCAGAAAGAGGCAAGAGGGTGCAGAAAGAGGCAAGAGAAGTGCAGAAAGAAGGAACAGAGGTGCACAAAGAAGCAAGAGGGGTGCAGAAACAGGGAAGAGAGGTGTAGAAAGAGGCAAGAGAGTTGCACAAAGAGGGAAGAAGGGTGCAGAAAGAGGCAAGAGGGGTGCAGAAAGAAGCAACTGAGGTGCAGAAAGAAGCAAGAGAATTGCAGAAAGAAGCAACAGAGGTGCAGAAAGAGGCAAGAGGGGTGCAGAAAGAGGCAACAGAAGTGCAGAAAGAAGCAACAGAGGTGCAGAAAGAGGCAAGAGAAGTGCAGAAAGAGGCAAGAGAGGTGCAGAAACAGGCAGGAGAGGTGCAGAAAGAGGGAACAGGGGTACAGAAAGAGGCAAAAGAGGTCCAGAAAGAGGGAAGAAGGGTGCAGAAAGAGGCAAGGGGGGTACAGAAAGAAGCAAGTGAGGTGCAGAAAGAGGCAAGAGAGATGCAGAAAGAGGCAAGAGAGGTGCAGAAAGTACAAGAGATGAGCAGAAC
Source organism: Calotriton arnoldi (assembly GCA_963921515.1). Classification (NCBI taxonomy): domain Eukaryota; kingdom Metazoa; phylum Chordata; class Amphibia; order Caudata; family Salamandridae; genus Calotriton; species Calotriton arnoldi. The sequence goes on along the minus strand of CAWUFW010001320.1, from coordinate 1,321,620 downwards.
GAGGCAAAAGAAGTACAGAAAAAGAAAGAAAGGTGCACAAAGAAGCAACAGAAATGCAGAAAGAGGCAAGAGAGGTGCAGAAAGAAGCAAGAGTGGTTTACACACCATATGTACCAATTTAATACCCACATTTAGCAATAAGTAACAGGTGACCATTCTAGGTTTGCAAAGGGCCTTCCACCATGCTGTAACACTTGTTGTTGCATTTTTGGTAACGTTTGAGCCGTTTGAGCTAGAAACAAGGTTTTTTTTGTTCAAATCTGCAGATTATGCAGCAGATGATTGATTATGTGGCAAATGCGGAAAATGTATAATTGTTCAAAAGTTGGTGCAGCCAAACAGTCACATAATTCCAGTGGCCCTGCTCATACCTCTGACTAGGTTCAGAAGTGCTCCTCAGTGGTTCCTTCTTTTTTTGTGTGTCATTGAGTTTATAGTTTAGCTTCTATGGAAACACGCAAGACTAAACCTGAGGTTACCGCTCCACAACACAGACTACCATACCACATAATTACTCTCCATAACACATAATCCCACCCTACATAATTCCTATACACTAAATACCACATACTTTGTATCCACATAATTTCACTGCACAACATACCACATAATTCCACTACACACAACCTACATCCACTCACTCCAAGAAACATTAGGGGCACCCCAGGACATTGCAGGAGCTGGCCCTGGGGGGTGGAGGTCCTCAGGGCCTTTGAGGTCTCCAGGAGGGGGGCCGCGCGGCCCCCTCCCAACTGATTTAAGCCCCAGGGAGGTGGTGGTCTCCGGGGCCTGGGGGCTTGCAACAGACTAAATAATTAGTGCCCCAGGGAGGTGGTGGTCCCCGGGGCAGTGTGGGGGAGGGGCAGGAGCCCCCCACACTGCTTTAATATAATTGGAGCCCCGGGGACGTGGCGGACCCCGGGGCTTCAGGGGGCCCAAGAGGCCCCCCCACCCCTTTTAAACTAAAGCCCCGGAGAGGTGGCGGTCCCTGGGGCAGCATGGGTGGGAAGGAGCCCCCCATGCATTTTTTTATAAATAAGCCCTGGGGGGGGTTGTAGTGTAGCTCCTATTTCCCTAATAGGCTCTGCGCATTGGAATAATATATCCTATAGGTTTGACATAGGACTAAGGTCAGTATGTCCCTATCGAGTATATTAAACTTAATTACTTGTGCCAGCTAGCTCAGAGGCCACTAGAAACTCCTTGACGACAAGAAGGGAGTAGTTTCTGGCAGCCGCAAAACATGACCACTTTGTTTCCCTTTAGAATCAGAACGTGTCCCAGAGTCGTGGAAACAATAGATAACTATTTCACTCAGCTCAGTTGTGCATGCTTAGTTTTCTCCAAGTTACACAGAAAGAACAGACGGGCGTTTCAATAAAAGATTTATTGAACAGTCTTGTTTCTGGTGTAAGTAAAATGTGCTGTTATGATCACAAGACAGTATGCGAGATAAATAATGTACAGTGTGAGCAGTAGAAATAAATAATACTGCGATAGCATTATCTTTTAGTATAGATGCATTTACATAAATGACACAGACTAAAAATGCGAGTACTCATACTATGCGTTTCTAATCTAGTTCTACCCCAATGTACCTAACCTAACCTAGGTGTAGGGAGAGGTATGAAGTAGGTGAAGTATTCCTTACTATGGTATACTAAGAGTATGTTAAGCCTAGTTTGCCTAGTATGCCAAGAGTCCCTCTAGGTTCTAGTCAGCTCCATACCTGAAGAATGAGAGAGGTAGGAATCTCTTTGCCAGACTCGAACTCCAACACCCCGCAAGGGAAGTCAGATCACTGGAAGCTGGACTCTCTGCGTGCAGGGATGACAGAGTCTTCTCAGTGCGTCAGGCCGGGAAACGGGCTCCTCTGAAGTCGAGGTCTCCTCTGATTTACAGGGGCTAGGGAAGGTATATTTATACCTGAGAATTACCTCAGAATGTTAGCATTGACGTGAGTCGGACAGCGGAAGACGTCATGAATGAACCCCTAAGGAATAAATGGTTCATGCATAATATATGAGTCCTTGAAGAAATCAATAGTCCTGGGCTAGGGAAACTCCCGCAGCCTAAGGGTCTGTTCTTCACGAACTCGTTGTGACGTTAGGGTGGACGGATGTCGGAGACCATGCCTGTATTTGGAGTGCACGGTTTAATGCCTAAATAAGGACTGGGATGTTATGCCTATATAAGGGCAGGGCGAATTGTGCCTATATAAGGACATGATACTGGAAAGCCCGTTTATGGACACCCTAAGAGGAATACAACACCCACTCCACTTTCGTGTGTACGATAATACTAAAATGCTAAACATTTAAAATGCTAAACATTAAATGGAGTACCACATATTTTTTAAAAATATTTCTTAAAAGCATTAAAAAACATAGTAAAAATGCAAAAAGGTACTGTACATATTAAGCAATGCTTTTCATTTCAGGCATAAAGTTCGAAAATAAATGCAATTGGAATGAAATAAGCAGTAATATTTACATGTGACAGAAAATGATCGATAAGTTGTTCAAAAATCAAAGTCATTTCATGTCATAAAAATTAATGAACTGTTTTAGACACACAAGATGACTGAGTGTCCGTGGAAGTACCGCGAAGTCTGTACTATAAGGCTAGTTCTACTTTAAGCAGATTGAAGTGCCATTTTAGTTCGAAAAATGGGAAAAAGTTCAATTTTGGTAGAGTTCCAAGTTTTTAGAAAATGAAGGCCAAATTGTTACTGCATCTCTGGAACACTGTATGCTGAATCAGTCCATTTACGGGTCTGGTGTAAACATGAGATCATCTATTTCTATAGACAAAACATCATCCACTGAAGTTGGTGTCAGTTGGAACACCTTGCGTAGTAGATTAATTGCACAGAGATGGGAAGCATCGCTTCCAGCATAGGTTGTCGCAGCAATGTTCGCGTCCGTTGTTACCTGTGTGCCTGTAGATCTTTCTCGTACCTCAGCAGCAGCCGGAAGCGTCTGTGAGATCTCAATGAATGCTGACATCAGGATTGGTAGCCTCTGGGGACAACACAGAGCATGGGCCGTTATCGGGACCAGCAGAGTATCGACGTCCGTTGGCGTTGCTGATGGAAATGTTAGACAGGTGTCCAACACGCATTCTTCACCGCATAGCAGGCAGCGTAGAACAGGTAAGATGCAATCTTGCCAGATTGGTCTAAATGACAGGAACCACGTGGTATTCAGGTCCCGTAGACGAGTGATGCCCAATAGCTGTACTATTCGCTCACGGCACTTTCGTTCAAGGAGAGCTTTTTCCATTTCGCTCGGAGTGATGTCTGCGAATAGGCTGGCCATAGCGCAATAGCAGGAAGAGAAATAGAATTCCGGCAACAAGTGCTAGAATTAATGGTATGCCACCAAACACCGAATGTGCAAAGTTCGGGATGATTCCGAGTATTGCCTGGAAAGGTGCTAACAGACCGGAGCAGATGCTCTTAAATACATGTACAATTCCGGTTGTATCAGACATATTGAAGATACGTCCTATCATTTCTACGAAATGTATAGGGCAGTTTGTATGTATTAAAGTCTGTATCTCAGCCGAAGTCCTTGCTACTTGTAGATCATAGGTTTCTTTGGCCGAGGTCAAAGGCACTGTTTGATGTAAAAGCATGGCTTTCATTCTGCTCAAAGTATCAAATCTTATAAAAGAGACGTTCAGCGAAGGCCATAGAGGCGACTCCTGACTGTGTCTATTGGGGCAAACAATACTTGCATACAGCAAGTGACCCTGGAGTTGACCGTTACTAGATATGGGATGCCTGGCAACATGCCGCAGCAACTCTGATCATTCAACATGAGGTAACTCCCATTCGAAAGTTGTCCAAACGTTGGATTAATCACAGCAGCTGGTGTACCCTGCTGATGGCAAGACAAATTTGCCACAGAACCATTACAAGCCCCGTGTAAAGAAATGTCCTGACATATAAGTGAACCGCTCAGTGCACGTTTACAGTGTGTGCCGCTCAAAAACACTTCACGATCCCCACTCCAACATCTATATGTATACGGTAAATCCCAAGATGTCTTAATGTATTCCTTACCCAACCTTTCATATTTGCCTGCTTGCATTTGTCTGAGGCAATACTGAAACTGAAAAGTAGTCACAGGTAATGTTATTTTGCCATAAATAAGCCATTCTGTAGCTGGTTTTTCTGCCACTGTGAATGGTAACTTTTCCAGTTCTTCAATGCTCAGCACTGTATACCTTGCTCCTCTTTGTGCCAATTCGATCTGTTTATCAGTTAGATTGTATTCTGCAAACAGAGCTGACGTGTCGATAAAACGCCAAGGCACATAGCCCGCTCGCAAAGATTGCAGCGTCCAGCTTAATAACACAATAGAACGTAATTGAGACTGACCTTGTTGTAACATCGCCAAATCTTGTTCTAGTATGTCAATAGCAGAGGATACAATGCCATCCAATGAATATATTCTGGAGGACAAAGTTGTTAACCCATTGTCGACCACAGAGAGTGTTTTCTCTAAATTAATACGATCAAGTTCACGTATCCGTTCTGCGGCCTCCATCTGTGACACTTTCCATGCTTCATTATAGGCAGCATAAATGCCGGCATATATGAAACGTTTTTGACGCGGTTTTCTTGGTCCAAGCAAGAATTCCCTAAGATCTGCGTCCTTTTTAAGTAAGGATAAGTGTTGTTTCACATCCTGTAGTGTAGACTTATGCAGCCAATCGAGGCATAATTTTCCTACACTGTATGTTGTTACTACCCCCGGATGTTGTCTTTGGACATATCTTGGGTCTGGCCTATTAATAGTAAAGCCCTGAGTTTTATTCAGGAATCTTTCCTGACAGTTATTTGTGTCTGTGGGCCAGATCAACCATTTTTTCCAATCAGGATTAGATCTGTTGAGTTGTAGTAAATTGTCAACTGTCACCACTGCTTGTGTATCATTATCACTTGCAGGTGTTGGTACAAAAGGTGTTTTCATCTCTTTGATCTTGGCTAATCCAAGACAAGATGTTTGTTGGACGGTTTCATTCAAAAACATTATTTATTCAGGGATGATACAGGCTCTAAATAAAGCTTCTATACCCTGTACTTGCCAATCTTTAGTACCCCACACGGTTTTTGTGTCTATTGTGTCTTTCCATAAGTCGAAAACCCTGTCTAGACAGTTGGGCAATAAATGCTGCAGAGTAAATCTGTTTTGTATTAGTTAACATAATTTTCAGTCCTGTCTTGTTTACATTTCTAAAGTAAAATGTTTCTGGGTCAGATGTATTGTAACCTGAAAAATATGGAAACTTGTTCGCAAATGTTTTTGAACTACCTTGTGGTGGTGTAAGACAATGCTCCCATTGGTTAAACATAAACACATTTCTTGGATATGCAGATTTATGCAAATAATGATGAACATAGTGGTTATAACAATACAGTTGTTCATAGTCTGATGAACCCTCTAAATATTCATTTTTAGAAAATGCAGCAGATTTTTCTAGGTCAAACATTATGTCATTAACAGTCTCTAAGTCCCAATCATCAGAATAGGTACTGGACAAAATGAAATCACTTAGTGAAATTTTAAATAAATGTGGAATGTTCAATTGTTCCGTCGGGCCAAAAATATCAAAATCTGTTTTGTCCCACACTATACCATCCTGTATAGGAACGGCTGTGATGTTCACTGATGACAAGTCTCTTGCTTCACGATGGGAAGATTTATGAGGTTTCAAAAGTACGTTCACATCTTTTCCTTCAGTGTTCACATGGATGTATCTGCCACTTATAAGCACGCTCACAGTTGTAACCAAAGCTAGCCAGAGCAGGAAAACAAAAAGTCCAGATATAATCCAGAGTTCAATCCATGGAGAAACCAGAGAAGTCTTTTTCAAAAAGTGAAGAAAGTCTTGTACTTGCTGCTTGAGTTTGAATGATGCTGGCGTCGTTTCAGGTTCACTTGGATCTTCTGAGAACTTATCAAAGTTAATGAAATAGCCAGAAGCAGTTCTGTCAATTGTTGGAATTGCATCAGGATTTGTAGAAATCGCTGGAACCAGTTGATCACTTGCTACATTGGTGTAGACAGGCGTATTTGGACGAACTGTTACTTGGTGTTCAAGAGGGATGAGTTCCATAGCGTTGTTGCTTAGTCCTTCATCTGTTACTGCTGAAGTCTCGATGGTTATCAGTCTTTCAGTCTGAACCTCTTGGATAGTAGCGAGAGGAGTGCGTCTGCTACTAGGTCGGAGTCCACGAGGCCTACTGTTTAGTATTGGCCACATACTGTGGTTTGATGAGGTCGATGGACACAAATCTTTTCTCCTTTCTTCCAGCAAGGGGCGGCAGAAGTACTGTTCTTGTTCCTTGAACTGCTAGGACAGGTACTGGTTGTCTGTAAGAAGGTCCAAATTCCTTCTTGTCCGCAATCTTTTCTCTGACTAGATCCCCAACTTTTGGAATCCAGACAGGCCTTGCTGGGACCGCCGGTTTTTCCCCAGTGGTGGTTGGCTGCAGGAATACGTTGCTTTGTTTCGTTCTTAATTCATTCAGATCCTGTAAAACAGCCAAACGATCTTTGATATCAAACGGTTTACTTTCCACCACTGTGCCTACGTGTTCAAGGTCTGGTACCCACATTCTTGTCCCAAATAGGACCTCATATGGAGTGACCCCCCCTAGAGCACTTCTTGGCAGGTTGTTCAATGAGCGTTGGACCCCATTAAGGTGTTTGACCCACCCATCACCCGAACCTAATACCCTAGCTGTTATAGACTGCTTTATGTCCCGGTTTTTCCTTTCCACAACCGAATTTCCCTCAGGGTGGAATGGAGAGGAGTACCGCAATGCAACGCCCAGACTGGCCATGGCTTCTTTGTAAGCCCGAGAGCTAAACGTAGGACCCTGGTCAGAATGTAGCGTGCCTATTGCGTATGTGCCGATAAAGACTCGCAAATCTTTTATAACAGTTCGAGCGTCAGCCGATTGCTGTGGCCATATCCATAGGAACCTAGATTCAGTATTTGTGGGATCGCACTTGTCCAGTAGGATGCAGGCGTGTAGATAGTCTAATGCTGTCTAACAGTGGTGTCTGTACTGTGTTGCTGCATTCGCAGCATGGTGTCTGGTGGCTCTCTCGCTGTAATTTACAGTCTAAGCAGTTATTGATGAATATGTGTATTTCTGTATTCATTCCAGGCCACCAGTACATCTCTTTTAACGTTAAAATTGTTTTAGAGATCCCTTGATGTGACAGACCCTCCCCCAAATGTGTTTCATAAATCAAGGCTGCTCTAACGTTCCATGTTTGGAATTACCCTATCCCCCACTCCAGGGATTCGAGCAAAAGGAATGTTGTTCGCATCAATTACATAAGAGTACTTGAGTGGAAACTTTTGGTAACGCTGCACTGCTGCCCTTGCTTGAAGCATTGACAGCCAACATTATCTCACCGTCTATTTTTGTTTTTGAACGAGTGATCGCAGCTACGGAAGCCGTCTGAACAGCCCCCTTTGCGGCCTCATCAGCCAATGAATTCCCTGCAACGTGAACGCCATCACGTTGATGACTCAGTGTGTGGATCACGTGAGCCTTTGGTAGTTCGTTTTTCAACTGAACTACTTGTTCCCAAAGCATTTTATGCTTTATTGTGCCACCTTTCGCATCTTTGAAACCATTTTCAAGCCAGTTTTGTATATATTCATTATACGACTGAACACAGTAAAAGGAATCGCACACTATTAGTGTGGGGAATTCTCGATCTGTACTTTCAAGTGCCAGTTTGAACGCTTGTAGTTCAGCTCGCTGAGCTGTACAATCTCCTAGAGATTGAGTTTTTGTGACCATAGGTCTGAAGATGCCATTTCGCATGCGACCTTTAACGATTGCACACGCTGCACTGTAAGCTTGCTTACTCACTGTTGCGGGCTGTGCGGATCCGTCAGTGTAAATTATGAATTCGTACTGATCGAGAGGCAGAATCTCAGTGGGCAGAGGACATTCTTGTTCATATTGCAGGAATGCTTGTGTTTTTAAATCTGGATCAAAAACATATTCAACATCTGTTGCAGCAAGAGAATTAACCCATTGTATCCATCTTGGATGTAATGCTTTAGCATTTGGAATGCTTGCTTTTGTGACCGCTTCTAAAGCTGGTACTGGGGTTACGACAATAATGCGTTTCCCTTGGGCTAAGGTTCTTTCTTTTGCTACAGCGGTTTGAACTGCTGTTAGAATTTTTCAGTTGAACTGAAGCGCATTTCCGCTTGTGTGTACAAATGAGATTTGTATGCGATTGGTATTTTCTCACCCTCATTGAAGGTTAAGTAGGTGAATCCGTATTGACCCAAAATTATTCGGATCACCAAATTTCGTTGACTTACATGTGTTTGTAAGTGATTTGTTGCTAACATGTTAGCCTGGAGTGAACGCAAGATTTCTGTGTGTTCCTGTGTCCAGTTTTTGATTGAAAAATCAGGTTTGATTAATGCGTAGAGAGGTTTAACCCTTTCTGCGTAATTTAGAATGTATGTTCTTCCAAAATTTAGGAAACCCAGGATGGATTGTACTTTTTTTAGCGTTGTTGGAGGTTGGAGCAGCGCACATTTCTCTAGAAAGTTAGCTGCCAAGCTCTTGCCTTCACTTGAAAGCTCATATCCTAAAAACAGGACATTGAGATGGGCAATTCGGGACTTTTTAAAGTTGAACTTGTAGCCCTCAGAGGCGAAACCCAGTATAATGGTGCTCACCCTGTTCAAGTGTTTGTCCAGGTCATCGTCTGTCAGATAGATGTCATCGACATAGGACAATGCCTCATTGTCATAAATTTGTAGTAACTCTGTTACCCTCGCTGAGAATAAACCTGGGCTGTTCTTGAACCCTTGTGGGAGTCGACAAAAGTGACGCTGGGTCCCCATTATGGAGAATGCTGTTAAGTACCTGCTTTCAGGTGCTATGTTTTGACAAAAGAAACCATTTGAGATGTCTAATGTTGTTTTGTACTTTTACGCACAATGTTATTCATTAATGCTGTGCTATGTGCATTTTGCACTGCAAAAGTTTTAGAACAAGTGTTTAGGTGTCTGTAATCCAAAACTAGACGATATGTATTGTCTGGTTTGGAGACAGGAAACAAAGGATTGTTCATTGAGGAGGTGCATGTTTCAATCACCCCTTGATATTCAAGTTGATCTAAGATCTCCCGGACCTGTTTTTTAGCTTCTTGCTTTATTGGGTACTGCCGTTGTGCAGTTGGTTCATGTTTCAGATGTATTTTATGGTGAGGTGAATCCTCATCCCATCCTACATGATTTTTATATAATGCTGGGGCCTGGGCCACTGTCCATTTCCTGGCATATGTATATCTTAGGTGAATTGGAATATGGTTGGAGAAGGCAGGCATAATAATGTCCTCGCCATGTGGGCACTCCCTGACAAATTGTGGTGGCCAGTCCTTTTCTGCTAGAAGTATGTCATAGCCCTTTGATAGTCTTTCCCAAAAAGTGCTTTCACCTGTCTAGGTTTGTCTCCCTCCATCCGGAGTGTTATTTCATATAAATTTTGTGGAGTACTAACCCTGGTGTCTACAGTCTCAACTGTAATGTACTCATTCAAGTCCACTATCTCCAGAAGTTCCTTCAGGTTCTGGCGAGCTATTGTGACTTCTGCTGCACTGTCCAGCATTGTCTGAGCCCATTCTCCGTTCTTGAGTTGTGTTCTCAGTATTCTCGGCATGTCTGACCTTCAGACCTGCTACTTTCTTTTTGGAGAATTGAGGTTTTGCTTTAGTTTTTGGAGCGTGTTTTTCGTCTTTCGATTTCACGTGTTCTTCTCTATGTTCTGTTCGTCCTCTTCTTTCCGAAGTCTGTGAAGAGATCTGAAAGGGACGAGAGGAACGTGTATCAGTATCTTGATACCTGTCAGGTTTTCTCAAATTATCCCTATTCCTGAGGTTATACCTCCTTTCAGAGGGCTCCTTTGAGGAGACCTACCTCGGGATTGAGAACGTTTCTCGTTTGAATTTTGTTTATTAGTCTCTCACTTCTTTTTAGAAGATGTAGGAGTTTGTTTAATTAAGTCCTTCTCAGGACTTTCAGATAGCTTCGGCTTCACTGGTCTTCCACCCAAACTATCTCTGCCTAATTCTGCATAAGATTGTTCTATTATTCTGGGTAGCTCAGTTTGATGTTCTGTAACATCGAATTCCCTTAATCGTTGGCGGATCGCCACTGCTGCTGCCTCCCCTTTCATATTAGATAATATTATTGTTGAGACCTGGTCGAAATTTTTCAGTAATTTCATACCTAAATTTAGAGCAGGCTCTGCCCCGTATTCATTTTGAATTTGTTTCAGGACATCTGGTATTACTGCAATTGACGGAATGCCATGTGTTTTAGTGTAGATGGCAGCAAAGACTGAGCCCCAAGTGGTGCAGTCTTCCAGTTGTGGTGTGATCCCCATCGGTAAACTGATTGTCAGTATTCTGTGTTTCTCATGCGGGCTAGTATTTGGAAATACTGCTTCGATTTGAGTAATTGTTTGAGCTATCCAAAATGGAATTTGCTCACGTTTTGTGGGCATTTTACCCATGATTGCGTATAGAGTCTGTGGTGTAATTTTTAGTGTATTCCCCTGGTGAGGAGTTTGATTTGGAAGTGTTAATGGTGGTTGGACTGTGAAAGTCCGCATGACATATTGGACCAATTGTCTGTAGATTTTTATTAATTCTTGTAGTTGAACAAGTGGGTCCTCATCTGACATTATATCAAGTTCAGGATGAGGTGTATAGCCGGCTAGAATCGGCCATGTTGCTCCTGGTCTACCTAGTGGACCGAGCCTGGTAATGTTTCTGTGATGTTTTAGGGCGCCTTTAAACCAGAGCTGATGCTCCTGGTATGTTAATGGAATTTCAATATCCTCGAAAGGAATGTATTCCTCTGGTGGATCATCTTCTTTGTAGAAGTGAAACATGTGTGTTACTGGATTGGATTCAGGAAATATTACCCATGAATAGAATACCTCTGTCTGAAAGGATTCGTGTGCCTCTATCACGAAAACTGCTCTACCTCCTCTTGGTGGTAGGCCATGTTTTATAAGTTTTAGAGTGATGGCTCTTCTTAAGTTTGGATGGATGTCTATGACACCCTCCTCGGTTTCATTTAAACCTGTAATGTTAAAAACTGCTGCTTGGGCTGGATCAGCCGCAGCTCCACCGTTTCCGGTGGCATTGTCGGAGTCAGGCATTTTTTTTTTAAATGTAGAACAAGTTTCAAGGAAACAAAGATAAGGTGCACAATATTTTGGAACACTGTATCCTTCAACGTTGAGCAAACCAAACAGCTAATATATAGGGTACTGCCCTATGTAGCCGTGGTGGATACTTAACCCTGCCCACTCCAGACGTCTTTTGGAGTATATGGGTAGGGGTCTCTGAGAGAAAAAGCATGGCTGAGTTACTCAGTATCTAACGTTGAATAACCGCCTTACCAAACCGTTGGGCGCCATGTAGTGTAGCTCCTATTTCCCTAATAGGCTCTGCGCATTGGAATAATATATCCTATAGGTTTGACATAGGACTAAGGTCAGTATGTCCCTATCGAGTAGATTAAACTTAATTACTTGTGCCAGCTAGCTCAGAGGCCACTAGAAACTCCTTGACGACAAGAAGGGAGTAGTTTCTGGCAGCCGCAAAACATGACCACTTTGTTTCCCTTTAGAATCAGAACGTGTCCCAGAGTCGTGGAAACAATAGATAACTATTTCACTCAGCTCAGTCGTGCATGCTTAGTTTTCTCCAAGTTACACAGAAAGAACAGACGGGCATTTCAATAAAAGATTTATTGAACAGTCTTGTTTCTGGTGTAAGTAAAATGTGCTGTTACGATCACAAGACAGTATGCAAGATAAATAATGTACAGTGTGAGCAGTAGAAATAAATAATACTGCGATAGCATTATCTTTTAGTATAGATGCATTTACATAAATGACACAGACTAAAAATGCGAGTACTCATATGATGCGTTTCTAATCTAGTTCTACCCCAATGTACCTAACCTAACCTAGGTGTAGGGAGAGGTATGAAGTAGGTGAAGTATTCCTTACTATGGTATACTAAGAGTATGTTAAGCCTAGTATGCCTAGTATGCCAAGAGTCCCTCTAGGTTCTAGTCAGCTCCATATCTGAAGAATGAGAGAGGTAGGAATCTCTTTGCCAGACTCGAACTCCAACACCCTGCAAGGGAAGTCAGATCACTGGAAGCTGGACTCTCTGCGTGCAGGGATGACAGCGTCTTCTCAGTGCGTCAGGCCGGGAAACGGGCTCCTCTGAAGTCGAGGTCTCCTCTGATTTACAGGGGCTAGGGAAGGTATATTTATACCTGAGAATTACCTCAGAATGTTAGCATTGACGTGAGTTGGACAGCGGAAGACGTCATGAATGAACCCCTAAGGAATAAATGGTTCATGCATAATATATGAGTCCTTGAAGAAATCAATAGTCCTGGGCTAGGGAAACTCCCGCAGCCTAAGGGTCTGTTCTTCACGAACTCGTTGTGACGTTAGGGTGGACGGATGTCGGAGACCATGCCTGTATTTGGAGTGCACGGTTTAATGCCTAAATAAGGACTGGGATTTTATGCCTATATAAGGGCAGGGCGAATTGTGCCTATATAAGGACATGATACTGGAAAGCCGTTTATGGACACCCTAAGAGGAATACAACAGGGTGATGGTCCTCGGAGTTGCGGGGGGCATGCAGCCCCCGCACATTATGGATGAAACCCTGGGGACATTACCCACCCAGGGCCTTAAAGAAACGAAGCGCGGGAACCCGCGCTTCGTTGTTTTTATTTTTTTCAGCCAGATTCACCCTGGCTGCGTGAATTCTGCCGATTTGTTTAAAAAAATGCTTTTTTGGGCCCTGGGGGTCCTTGTGGGACCCCCTGAGCAGGCCTAGGGGGTCAGGGTGTTTCTACTAGGCCCCCTTTTCTTATCCTTTTTTTAACTGATTTCTTGTGATTCGGTTTTACCGAGTCACAAGATGGCTGCCAACACTTCCTGGTTTGGAGTGTTGGCAGCCAATCAGAATGAAGCTCGTGCTCGGGAGGGTTCGCGAATCCTCCTCGGCCCTCAGGTATAAATATTTTTGATTTTTGAATATCTCTGCAACTACTGAATGCATTTACACCATTTTAAAAAATGCACACTTTCTGAACCAAGACCTACCTTTTTGCCAAATTTGGTCTAATTCCGTTCAGCAGTTCGGGCTGTAGCTTTGTCTAAAGTTCCTATGGAAATTAACATGTGGAAAACGCGTTTTGGGACCCCCTTTTTTTCTCAGCCCCCACTTGACGAATCACCCAGAAACTTTTAAGACAGGAGCTGATCTGAGCGAACCATTAGTTTTGAAAATTGAAAAACCCTTTTTGAATAGAAACAAGGTCCTAAGTATAACTACCTACTGGTGACCGCCATTAGGTAATATCTATTTTGCCCGGGTTATAGAGAGGATATAGTCAACAGGTCTTAAATCAGGCACTTCAGAAGGTGGGGGGGATCTCAAGAGAATCACTTCTGTTTCCGGACAAAAAGGGAGCACAGATGAAAACCAAAAAGAAGGATGAGATTAGAATGATCACAGGATACAATGCCTAGCATGTCAAGGTGAGAGATTGCATGAATAGGCATTGGCATCTAGTGAGAGATGACCCCACCCTAGGCGGCAATATCTCACGTAGGCCACTTCTAACATTTAAAAGGGCAAAATCTATGAGACTGCAAGTAGTAGTGAGCAGCCCAAGGTGGTAGAAACTGAAGGATGGTTGAAATCCAATCCTGGATTCAATAAGTGCTTGAAATGTAAGGCTTGTCAACACGGCGTTAACAAGAAAGAGATCCAATCGCCGTTGGTCAATAAACCTTGGAAGATATCTTGCTTCTTCCATTGCAGGAGAGATCATGTGATATACGTTCTACAGTGTACGTGCCACAAACTTTACGTGGGAAGCACAATACACATGGTACACGTGAGAATTCTCTAGCACTTGAGAGCTGTGAAAAATAGAGACAGGACCTATCCTGTAGCCAGACACATAAATGAGATCCATGGGGGGATATTAATGAACTCTCTTATTTTTGATTCAGTCCATAAGAACAGGCGAGGGGGAAATCGAGAATCTAAACTTAGACAATTGGAGTCGAGGTACATAATTTTGCTAGATACCAAAATCCCCCAAGGCCTAAATTCAGAAGAAGATCTGCACGTCCATATCTGAAGGGCAGAGGAGTTGGCCTAACGGCTAGGGCGGTCGACCTTGAATCTGGGGAACCGGGTTCGAGTCTCGGCAACGACGCTGAACATCCTGTGATTCTGGGCAAATCACCTAATCTCCCCGTGCCTAACAAAAATGAATGTGTCCTCATGTAACGCAACTGGTGCTCGTGTAAAGCGCTCTGATACCCGATACCTTTGGGTCAAGTTCGCGCTATATAAAAACACTGTAAAAAAAAAAAAAAAAAAATAGATAAAAAAAAAGAAGGGGTAGATTGCCCCGTTTTACTGACCCTTACCTAGATAAACCAAGAAGCTATACTGCACAAAATTAATGCTTTTAGATATCTACACAATTCACATTTTTAATTTTTCCAAATTAGGTTTTTTCAAAGCACGGGTACTCTCGGAAAGATACATGGAAAGATATAAAAAACGATAGTGTGGGAGTCACAATTAATTGCACTAATTTAAGCCCAGACAGACCAGGGAGTAGATATGAGCAAAGTCATTTCAAGAGTGAGGAAGAGCCATGAACCATGTATTGGCAGTTTACATCTAGATAATTGGCTGTCTAGATAGGAAGGAAATTGTTTACAATAGCACTTGCACTTTTCCAGACATAAAAAATACTATTTCTGTTGAAACAGCCAAATACTGGGTGGAGAAACTATTCATAGAAACTCACACTCCTTGACGTAGGATAGTAATGGAATCTAATCAATACCCCCTGAGTGAAAAACTGATGTGATGATATGCGAGAGCACTAGCACTTTGAACTATGAACTATGAACTAGCACTAGCACTGTATTGGTATAAACCGGAACCTAAGGGTAGGCTAATGGGGTTCAAAGAATTCTTGCACACAAGCACTTGCACTTTAATTTGCAATTTTGCACTCAGGGAATAGATATGTAGATTAAACATGAAAACTTGATATTTACAATTGGGGGCTGCTCAAAACCATGACAGAACTTCTCCACAGCAGCAATTTTGTGGATGGATCATAGATTTGCTAATGGTATCAATGTTTTGCTAAATAATCACACTCGTGAAATAACAAAACGAATGCCGAAGTGGGTTCCAAGAAACAAGCTGATTTCCGAGAGTATTGGGCATAGAATTGTTTTATATTATTTTACACTTTGACACACTGCACAAATTTTATTTATAACAATATTATGCACAGAAATTGTGTGCACAGAAAGGTAAAAACTAAAAAATGTTTTTATAAAATAAGAAAGAAAAAATGTATGAAGAAACGATAGAATGAAAGTGTAAAGAAATCACGCAACTTAAAAAGGATTTTCAACAAAAAATGTATTGTGGTAGAACTTGTACTAAAATGCATTGAATGCAGTTTGGTAGTATGTTGTCTATGTCAGTAACACCATGTGACTGACTGCTCCAAACAAAGAGAGGGGAGCAATGGAGCTCTGTGTGTGAGCAAGGCAGGGGATCCTGTCGAAAAGCGTTACAGCAAGCAAGAAAATAAATGCTATAATCTTAACTGAGTCTGCGGTGTCCGGTTTTTGAAGGAAGTCTGGTGATTGTTGTGGACATATATATATATATATATATATATTTTTTTTTTATTTCAAAAGTTCCCAAAAACGAAGACGCACTCAAACAGGAAAAACTCATCCGAGTTCTTTAATTGCAAAGCAATACCTGGCATTTGTCCTCAGAGTAAATTCTGCGCCTGACATGTTTCGGGCCGCCTGGCCCTTGTTCACAGGCTTTGATCAGAAAGACTTTGCACCAAAAGTTCAAGGCCACTTCCCCATGATCGGCATCCCCGCCGTGAAGATTGCACCACCCTGTCATGGGAAAAGGGGCTGCTGAGGCATAGAACTGTTCATAGCCTCGTTGCAGGAACAGGAATTTCGAAAATCAGCCTGGCATTTTGAACTTGGAGGCCCACTGGAGGGCTAAAATAATGATTTAATTTTGAAATACGGAGCACACCCACCGAAGGGATTATATTTCAGTCCAAGGCACTACAAATCCCAGCGTGCATGCTGGTAATTGGACTCACCTGAGAGGCCCCACGGAAAGAAAATAAATCATGGGGAAGTGGCCTCGGACTGTTGGTGCAAAGTCTTTCTGATCAAAGCCTGTGAACAAGGGCCAGGCGGCCCGAAACATGTCAGGCGCAGAATTTACTCTGAGGACAAATGCCAGGTAATGCAATTAAAGAACTCGGATGAGTTTTTCCTGTTTGAGTGCGTCTTCGTTTTTGGGAACTTTTGAAATAAAGGATAACGGCATCCCCGCCGTGAAGATTGCACCACCCTGTCATGGGAAAAGGGGCTGCTGAGGCATAGAACTGTTCATAGCCTCGTTGCAGGAACAGGAATTTCGAAAATCAGCCTGGCATTTTGAACTTGGAGGCCCACTGGAGGGCTAAAATAATGATTTAATTTTGAAATACGGAGCACACCCACCGAAGGGATTATATTTCAGTCCAAGGCACTACAAATCCCAGCGTGCATGCTGGTAATTGGACTCACCTTAGAGGCCCCACGGAAAGAAAATAAATCATGGGGAAGTGGCCTCGGACTGTTGGTGCAAAGTCTTTCTGATCAAAGCCTGTGAACAAGGGCCAGGCGGCCCGAAACATGTCAGGCGCAGAATTTACTCTGAGGACAAATGCCAGGTATTGCTTTGCAATTAAAGAACTCGGATGAGTTTTTCCTGTTTGAGTGCGTCTTCGTTTTTGGGAACTTTTGAAATAAAGGATAACGGCATCCCCGCCGTGAAGATTGCACCACCCTGTCATGGGAAAAGGGGCTGCTGAGGCATAGAACTGTTCATAGCCTCGTTGCAGGAACAGGAATTTCGAAAATCAGCCTGGCATTTTGAACTTGGAGGCCCACTGGAGGGCTAAAATAATGATTTAATTTTGAAATACGGAGCACACCCACCGAAGGGATTATATTTCAGTCCAAGGCACTACAAATCCCAGCGTGCATGCTGGTAATTGGACTCACCTGAGAGGCCCCACGGAAAGAAAATATATCATGGGGAAGTGGCCTCGGACTGTTGGTGCAAAGTCTTTCTGATCAAAGCCTGTGAACAAGGGCCAGGCGGCCCGAAACATGTCAGGCGCAGAATTTACTCTGAGGACAAATGCCAGGTATTGCTTTGCAATTAAAGAACTCGGATGAGTTTTTCCTGTTTGAGTGCGTCTTCGTTTTTGGGAACTTTTGAAATATAAAATATATATATATATATATATATATATATATATATATATAAAGCATCAACTAGATCCAGAAAAGGAACCACCGCACAACAAGAGAATGTAATTCAAGCCTTTTACTTTTAGTTGCAAACGTGCATATTTCACGACTTCCACCACCAACGCGTTTCAACCCCCAAATAGCACGTATGTAAACAGTGACATTGGTAACCGGATATGAGGAACTACATGTCCCATAATGCCTCATGGTGGGCAAGAATGGGCTAGGAGTATATAAAGTGAAAGCGAGGATGGACTCACAATACCGTGAGCAAGACCCGTGGGGGTTGAAACGCGTTGGTGGTGGAAGTGGTGGAATTTGCACATTTTTTCTATGCAATGAGTTCATAATTGCATAATTTTTTTGAACATGTTCACTGTTGGTTCTGTTTATTTTTTCTTTTTGTTTTAAAAAAAACACATTTTTTTTTAAAAAAATACAAAAAAATATATAAAACAAAAAAAGAAGAAATAAAATGGTTCTTTTTAGAACCGCGTAATTGGTCAAAAATAGACAAACTTGTATGTGTTCTTTGAATGACTGCAAGGGTAATGTCTGAGTCATTGTATGAGTGAATAAGTACTGTCTCAGTGAATGAATGAGTGCAGCAGTATTGCCTGACTCATTGGATGAGTGCATGCATAGTGTTTGAGGGAATGAATGAGTGCAGCACTAGTCCCTGAGTGATTGCATGAGTGCATGGGTAGTGCCTGGCTTATTGCATGAGTGCATGGATAGTGCCTGGATGACTAAAGGAGTGCAAGGGTAGTGCCTGGGTTATTCCATGAGTGCATAGATAGTGTCTGGGTGATTGCATGACTGCAAGAGTGGTGCCTGAGTGATTGAAGGAGTGCATAGCTAATGCCTGTGTGATTGCATGAGTGCAGGGGTAATGTCTGGGTGATTGAAGGAGTGCATAGGTAATGCCTGGGTGCATGGAAGAGTGCATGGGTAGTGCCTGGGTGCATGTATGACTGCATGGGTAGTTCCTGGGTGATTGGATGAGTGCATGAGTAGTACCTGGATAATTGCATAAGTGTAGGCGTAGTGCCTGGATGATTGGCATACTGCATGGGTAGTACTTGAGTGATTGCATGAGTGCTGCAGAAGTGCCTGAGTGCATGCATGACTGCATGGGCTCTGCCTGAGTGATTGAAGGAATGCATGGGTAATGCCTGGGTGATTGCATGAGTCCAGGGTAATATCTGGGTGATTAAAGGAGTGCATGGTTAATGCTTGGGTGCATGGAAGAGTGCATGGGTAGTGCCTGGGTGCACTGAGGACTGCATGTGAAGTTCTTGAGTGATTGGAGGAGTGCATGAGTATACCAGGGTGATTGCATGAGTGCAGGAGTAGTGCCTGGATGATTGCAAGACTGCATGGGTAGTGCTTGGGTGTTTGCATGAGTGCTACAGAAGTGCCTGAGTGCATGTATGACTGCATGGGTAGTGCCTGAGTGATTGCATGAGTGCATGGGTAGTGCCTGGGTGATTGCATGAATGCAGGGCTAATGTGTGGATGAATGGAGGAGTGCATTGGTAGTGCCTGAGTGATTAGACGAGTGCATAGGTAGTGCCTGGATGATTTTATAAGTGCATGGGTAGTGTCTGGGTGATTGGAGGAGGGCATGGATAGTGCCTGGATGACTGAAGGAGTACAAGGGTAGTGCTGGGTTATTCCATGAGTGCATAGGTAGTGCCTTGGTGATTGCATGACTGCAGGGGTAGTGACTGAGTGATTGAAGGAGTGCATGGGTAATGCCTGTGTGATTGCATGAGTCCAGGGTAATATCTGGGTGATTGAAGAAGTGCATGGGTAATGCCTGGGTGTATGGAAGAGTGCATGGGTAGTGCCTGGGTGCATGTAGGATTGCATGGGTAGGTCCTGGGTGATTGGAGGAGTGCATGGGTAATGCCTGTGTGATTGCATGAGTCCAGGGTAATATCTGGGTGATTGAAGGAGTGCATGGGTAATGCCTGGGTGCATGAAAGAGTGCATGGGTAGTGCCTGGGTGCATGTAGGACTGCATGGGTAGTTCCTGGGTGATTGGAGGAGTGCATGAGTAGTACCTGGGTGATTGCATGAGTGCAGGAGTAGTGCCTGGATGATTGGAAGACTGCATGAGTAGTGCTTGGGTGATTGCATGAGTGCTGCAGAAGTGCCTGAGTGCATGTATGACTGCATGGGTTGTGTCTGAGTGATTGCATGAGTGCATGGGTAGTGCCTGGGTGATTGCATGAATGCAGGGGTAATGTCTGGGTGAATAGAGGAGTGCATGGGTATTGCCTGAGTGATTGGCATACTGCATGGGTAGTACTTGAGTGATTGCATGAGTGCTGCAGAAGTGCCTGAGTGCATGTATGACTGCATGGGCACTGCCTGGGTGATTGCATGAATGCAGGGGTAATGTCTGGGTGAATAGAGGAAAGCATGGGTAGTGCCTGAGTGATTAGACAAGTGCATAGGTAGTGTCTGGGTGATTTTATAAGTGCATGTGAGGTGGCTGGGTGATTTGAGGAGTGCAATGGTAGTGCCTGGGTTATTCTTTGAGTACATAGGTAGTGCCTGGGTGGTTGCATGACTGCAGGGGTAGTGCCTGGGTGATTGCATAAGTGCATAGGTAGTGCCTGTGTGATTTTATAAGTGCATGGGTAGTGGCTGGGTGATTGGAGGAGGGCAAGGGTAGTGCCTGGATGACTGAAGGAGTGCAAGGGTAGTGCTGGGTTATTTCATGAGTGCATAGGTAGTGCCTGGATGATTGCATGACTGCAGGGGTAGTGCCTGAGTGATTGAAGGAGTGCGTGGGTATCACCTGTGTGATTGCATGAGTGCAGGGGTAATGTCTGTGTGATTAAAGGAGTGCATGGGTAGTGCCTGGGTGCATGTAGGACTGCATGGGTAGTTCCTGGGTAATTGGAGGAGTGCATGAGTAGTACCTGGGTGATTGCATGAGTGCAGGAGTAAGCCTGGATGATTGGAAGACTGCATGGGTAGTGCTTGGGTGATTGCATGAGTGCTGCAGAGGTGCCTGAGTGCATGTATGACTGCGTGGGTAGAGCCTGAATGATTGCATGAGTGCATGGGTAGTGCCTGGGTGATTGCATTAATGCAGGGGTAATGTCTGGGTGATTGGAGGAGTGCAAGGGTAGTGCCTGGGTTATTCCATAAGTACATATGTAGTGCCTGGGTGGTTGCATGACTGCAGGGGTAGTGCCTGGGTGATTGCATAAGTGCATAGGTAATGCCTGGGTGATTGCATAAATGCATGGGTAGTGCCTGCGTGATTGGAGGAGTGCATGGGTACTGCCTGAGTGATTGAAGGAGTGCATGCGTAATGCCTGGGTGATTGCATGAGTGCAGGTGTAATGTCTGGGTGATTGGAGGAGTGCATGGGTACTGCCTGAATGATTTAAGGAGTGGATGGTAATGCCTGGGTGATTGCATGAGCGCATGGGTAGTGACTGGGTGATTGGAAGAGTGCATGGATACTGCCTGAGTGATTGAAGAAGTGCATGGGTAGTGCCTGGGTGATTCCATGAGTGCAGGAGTAATGTCTGGGTGATTGGAGGAGTGCATGGGTACTGCCTGAGTGATTGAAAGAGTGCATAGGTAATGCCTGGGTGATTGCATAAGTGCATGGGTAGTGCTTGGGTGATTGAAGGAGTGCATGGGAACTGCCTGAGTGATTGAAGGAGTGCATGTGTAATGTCTGGGTGATTGCATGAGTGCATGGGTACTGCCTGAGTGATTGAAAAAGTGCATGGGTAATACCTGGGTAATTGCATAAGTCTGGGTGATTGGAGGAGTGCATGGGTATTGCCTCAGTGATTGAAGGAGTTCATGGGCAATGCCTGAGTGATTGAAGAAGTGCATAGGTTAATGCCTGGGTGATTGCAACACTGCATGGGTAGTGCCTGGGTGATTGGAGGAGTGTATGGGTACTGCCTGAGTGATAGAAGAAGTGCATGGGTAGTGCCTGCATGATTGCATGAGTGCAGGGGTAATGTCTGGGTGATTGGAGGCATGCATTGGTACAGCCTAAGTGATTGAAGGAGTACATGGGTAATGCCTGGGTGATTCCATAAGTGCATGGGTAGTGCCTGGGTAATTGGAATAGTGCATGGGTACTGCCTGGGTGATTGCATGAGTGCATGGGTAGTGCCTGGGTGATTTCATGAGTGCAGGACTAATGTCTGCGTGATTGGAGGAGTGCATGGGTACTGCCTGAGTGATTGAAAGAGTGCATAGGTAATGCCTGGGTGATTGCATGAATGCAGGAGTAATGTGTGGGTAGTTGGAGGAGTGCATGGGTACTGCCTGAGTGATTGAAGGAGTGCATACGTAATGCCTGGGTGATTGCATAAGTGCATTGGTAGTGCCTGGGTGATTGGAGGAGTGCATAGGTACTGCCTGAGTGATTGAAAAAGTGCATGGGTAATGCCTGGGTAATTGCATAAGTGCAGGGGTAATGTCTGGGTGATTGGAGGAGTGCATGGATACTGCCTGAGTGATTGAAGAAGTGCATGGGTAGTGCCTGGGTGATTCCATGAGTGCAGGAGTATTGTCTGGGTGATTGGAGGAGTGCATGGGTACTGCCTGAGTGATTGAAAGAGTGCATAGGTAATGCCTGGGTGATTGCATAAGTGCATGGGTAGTGCTTGGGTGATTGAAGGAGTGCATGGGAACTGCCTGAGTGATTGAAGGAGTGCATGTGTAATGTCTGGGTGATTGCATGAGTGCATGGGTAGTGCCTGGGTGATTGGAGGAGTGCATGGGTACTGCCTGAGTGATTGAAAAAGTGCATGGGTAATGCCTGGGAAATTGCATAAGTGCAGGGGTAATGTCTGGGTGATTGGAGGAGTGCATGGGTATTGCCTCAGTGATTGAAGGAGTGCATGGGCAATGCCTGAGTGATTGAAGAAGTGCATAGGTAATGCCTGGATGATTGCAACACTGCATGGGTAGTGCCTGGGTGATTGGAGGAGTGTATGGGTACTGCCTGAGTGATTGAAGAAGTGCATGGGTAGTGCCTGCGTGATTGCATGAGTGCAGGGGTAATGTCTGGGTGATTGGAGGCATTAATGGGTACTGCCTAAGTGATTGAAGGAGTACATGGGTAATGCCTGGGTGATTCCATAAGTGGATGGGTAGTGCCTGGGTAATTGGAATAGTGCATGGGTACTGCCTGGGTGATTGCATGAGTGCATGGGTAGTGCCTGGGTGATTTCATGAGTGCAGGACTAATGTCTGCGTGATTGGAGGAGTGCATGGGTACTGCCTGAGTGATTGCATGAATGCAGGAGTAATGTGTGGGTAGTTGGAGGAGTGCATGGGTACTGCCTGAGTGATTGAAGGAGTGCATACGTAATGCCTGGGTGATTGCATAAGTGCATGGGTAGTGCCTGTGTGATTGGAGGAGTGCATAGGTACTGCCTGAGTCATTCAAGAAGTGCATGGATAGTGCCTAAGTGATTGCATGAGTGCACAGGTAATGTCTGGGTGATTGGAGGAGTGCATGGGTACTGTCTAACTGATTGAAGGAGTGCATAGGTAATGCCTGGGTCATTGCATACGTGCATGGGTAGTGCCTGGGTGATTCGAAGAGTGCATGAGTAATGTCTGTGTGATTGCATGACTGCAGGGGTAATGTCTGAGTGATTGTATGAGTGCAAATGTAATGTCTGAGGATTAGAGGAATGCCTAGGTAATGCCTGGGTAATTGTATGAGTGTAGGGGTAATGTCTAGAGGATTGGAGAAGTATATAGGTAATACCTGGGTGATTGGAAGAGTGTATTGGTAATGTTTAGCTGATTGCATGAGTGTACAGATAGTGCCTGGGTGATTGAAGGAGTACATATGTAGTGTCTGGGTGATATTATAAGTGTATGGGTACTGGCTGCGTGATTGCAGAAGTGCATAGATAGTGCATGGGTGATTGGAGGAGTATGGGAACAGTGCCTAACTGTATAGATGTCTGCATGGGTAGTGTTTGAAAAAATTGATGAGTGCAGTAAAAGTCACTGTAAACATTAGTTCATATTATCATGCTTATTACATTATTTCATCTTACCTTTTTTATTAAAGAAGATACAAAACTCAGTGGAACTATTTTACAGTAGTTTTGTTGTAAACTGAATTTAAAATCTTTTCAAACTTTAGTATTACCTTCTGTAAAAAAAAAGAAGAAAAAGTGTTATTGCATATAATGTTATAGTTTTAAGAACACAACATAATTTTAGAATTGCATAACATATTCAGTTTCCCTTATTTGCTGTTCTCAGATTCTAGCGAATTTCACCATACAAAGGGGCATATTAACAAGGAGGCGATAGGCAATTATTGCCGCTTTAGCGTCCGTTTTCGGACGAAAAGCGGCGATAATCCTATCGCCCAATCAGCAAGGTCACGCTATCGCGTGAAACCTTGCACTATCGCCTCTTTCCCAACGCCCATCCTTGCATCTCTAATGAGATGCAAGGTGGGCGTTACTGGGCGTACCCCAGATGGGCTACGTTGTAAATATCGCCGATGTGTACATCGCGATATTTACAAGGCAGCCCACAGGATTGTAGCAGACCTTAGATTTTGGCGAAAACTGCAGTTTTCGCCAAAATCTAACGTCTGCTACAATCCCGACTTACCCATGTTACACATAGGAGGTGGATCCTGCTGATACGACCCTGTGGGTCGTATCAGCAAGGTTATCGCCGTTTTCCATGGAACATCGCTGGAAAACCAGCGATTTTCCATGTAAAACACCGCTAACACTGGGAAATTATCGCCATTGCGCTATGCGTTGTTAATACAACGATAGCATGGCGATAATTGCCAGCGATAGCCGGCGATAAGGTAAACCTCGCTAAGAGCGGCCAGCGATAATTATCGCTGCCGCTTGATAATATGCCCCACAGTGATTTCAATGTAGATCATCATACAACAGCGGGGAAAAAAATTCCATCAATGAGATTGTTAAAAAAAAACAAATCTGCGTTGAAAATATTTACAAGTGCAACTATCTGTTTACCTATCTACATTCTTCAACTACATTAAATCTTTTACTTCTCTCAAGTACATTTTGTAAAATATACACTCTCATTTCCATTGCGTATAATATAAAGATCAAATATATAAACTACTTCTTTCAAACACAATTTTGCAAATGCAATAAGAATTAGCACAAACAATAATCCAAACAGTAATTGTTCACATCTTCCCAATAGGCCGAATAATGTTTCCAAAACCATTTGCATTGAAAATATCCAAAATAAACTCGTTAATTCGTGTTCACATCTTCCCAAAAGGCCGAATGATGTTTTCAAAACTTTGGCATCAAAAATATCAGATATGAATTTGGTAATTCATAAGGCAACCAACATTTAAATTCCAAATGGGCATCATTACAATGAGTCCATCCTTTATTGCACTTTAAATACACAGTATAGTGTCCAGATGTTGTAGTAGGTTCATCATGAAAAATAATAGCCACTGCTTTAAAAGTTTTTCCTGAAATTGATACTTGACTTGCCACAAAACTTTTGGTTTCCAATTTTCTTCCATCTGCTCTACAACGTTGTAGCATTAAAATGACATATTGTCCAAATCTGTCTATAAATAATGTTGACAACATTTCCGATTTGCAATGAGAACATTTCATATCTTGATTAGCTGTTTTTACTAATTTGTTAAAAGACACTGTTTTGCAATCTGTTATCGTCAAATATATGAATCGTTCAGTGTCTATTTCAGTGGTAGAAGAAAATGAACACTCTTTACATTTATGATCCCATCCGGACACAGATTAACTAGAATATATAACAGAGTGAAAAGACTAATATATGAAGGATCACTTCGAAGATAGTGGATAAACATTGTGAATTCTAAGGGGGCATATGTGGTGATTCATGAACTGGATTCAATGAGCTGTAACACACTTGAAGATGGACTTTCAAAATCTGCTCATACGAACTTGTGATTTTTCAAGATGCATTGGCACTTTTTGTTTTACCCACACTGGCATTATTTCAATTGTATTGGTAACATTGTGTTGCATGGGGGCGAGATTATTTTGAGGCAGTTTGTTTAGTTACAAGGTAGGTTGCATTCATACTTTCAGGGTGGGCACTATTAAGATGAGGGAAATATTTCTTTAAGGTTTTTTAGCACGTACCGGGACTCGGGTAAGAGCCGGGGGCCACACCCCCATGACAGATTTAAAACAGATGGCATTCAGGTGTGGGAGTGAAGATGGGAGGGTGAAAAAACACGAAGTGGTGAAATGTTTGTTGAAAGGAGTATGAAGGAGACGATCATGCTGTCGGTCACGGCCGTAAAGGTACGGTGTTACAGGCTCAAGCTAGTGGGTATAAAAGGTAAATTTTAGCAGCAGGCATTAGGCAGGAATACGTGATTATGGTGGGTGTTTGTAGAACTGGATTCACCAAATGTTTGTTGCGCACAGAAGGCAAATCGTTAACACGAAGGTTTTGGTTGGGGATTACTCAAGTTTTTTGCAACACGTAATTCAGGCAGAGGTTCCTAATTTAAAGCAGGCACAGGGTGGGATTTTGATGTTTGTATGATAGTTCACGTAAAATAAGTTGGATGGGATTGGTTAAGGGTTAATCAAAGGGGATAGTATGTGAGCAAATATGTTTTCACTAACAGAAGTTAAAGATGTTTTCATTGAGCAGACTTTTTAGAGGTCTTTTTTACTCTTTCAGTTACCCCTGACGAAGGGCTGATAGCCCAAAATGCATTGGGTTGAATAACATGATGTCGCTCAACATGAATTATTTATCCCCATGTGTCGCTGATAAAGGCCCAGATAGGCATACAGACGGCATATGAAAAAATTGGGAAATTGCGCTGTCTTCGAAGTGGAAGTTAATTGATGGATGAAATTTGGAAAGAATTTGACTAAGGAATTGGATTAAACATTCTATTAAAATGTACAAGTTTGGTTTATTGAGAGAGACGATTCTCGCTTCAGTTTGTGCAACTAATTGGCGCGCAAGGTACGTGTCATTGGCACTGTTTATCATACATCCGTGGCTTTTGGGACAGACCACAGCTCAGTCAGCACACCAACACTCAGCTTCAGACAAAAAAAACGAGAAAAAGGAGGTGTGCACTCTGTCACTTTTTTTCACTGTTTTCAAAACTTTGGCATCAAAAATATCAGATATGAATTTGGTAATTCGTAAGGCAAACAACATTTATATTCCAAATGGGCATCATTACAATGAGCCCATCCTTTATTGCACTTTAAATACACAGTATAGTGTCAAGATGTTGTAGTAGGTTCATCATGAAAAACAATAGCCACTGCTTTAAAAGTTCTACCTAAAATTGATACTTGACTTGCCACAAAATTTTTAATTTTGGTTTCCAATTTTCTTCCATCTGCTCTACAACGTTGTAGCATTAAAATGACATATTGTCCAAATCTGTCTATAAATAATGTTGACAACATTTCTGATTTGCAATGAGAAAATTTCATATCTTGATTAGCTGTTTTTACTAATTTGTTAAAAGACACTGTTTTGCGATCTGGTATCGTCAAATATATGAATCGTTCAGTGTCTATTTCAGTGGTAGAAGAAAATAAACACTCTTTACATTTATGATCCCATCTGCAGCTTCATCATTCTCTTGAATTGTTTTCTTTTTCGAACCTCACTAGAATGTTTGTCATATTTTTGTTTTGGACACACTACACGTTTTTGATATACGGGATATTCACCTAAGTTAGGAGCATACAGTCTTCTTAACCGATTATACTCTCACACAATTTGCAACAGCACTAACCTTTTTCTCATCAAAATCTATCATATACAAACCAGATAATGTTCTTACTCAAGACAATGCAATATAGGCCATGCCCTCTTTAAAAACTGTACTTCCAATATTTACCAAAGCACTGTCTACACTTAAACCTTGAGATTTATGAATGGTTACAGCATATGCTAAGGAAAGAGGAAACTGTTTTCTACGAACATACAAGTCATTTACAAGCAAATAAGGAAGAGCACAACGTCCAATCAGTTTTACCTCTTCAATCTGATCAAATTTAATCTTCAGAAATTCAATTCCATCTCTGTCTGAAAATTTAGAAAACCAACAACTTTTCCCATTGCTCCATTTACTAAACCTTCTTCTACATTCAAATTACGCTGTAAAATTACCCGACAATTTACACATACATATAAAGTCTTTTCTAAACCTGCAGTCTTAGACACCGACTTTTCCAAAGAATCCAATTTTGACTGTCATTTCTCTGAGAGAAGAATAGTAACTCCTTTGTGTTCCATTTTATCAATAGCTTCCATTTTCACTATTGGTTGTTTTTCCAATTTCAAAAGTTCTTGATTGAACGTAGAACACTCTTGCAGTGTAGGCATTAGGCAAAGTATAGACTTCTTTTCTCCAATTTTTTTGTACATTATTTCAGGTGCTATGTTTTCATTTGCAATCAAGTTTGTTAAAAGCCGACTTTGTAAAGCTTCTTTATCATCTTTACTCAAAACACCAATTCTAATATCTTGAAGAATGTTTCCATAATGTTCATCACTTGCTTGTCGCATATTCTTAATAAGTTCTTTATATTCAAGTTGAGACCAAATGTTGACATTTCCAATACTTCCCAAAGATTTCCTAGTGTCTTCATGGACAAGTGTTTTAAAAACAGCTTGCCCTTTTACAGGAGTAAGTTGTAGTAGGTCGCCGAATACAATTACATGTTTTCCTCCAAATAGAACATCATAATCTGTTTTGAAAATCTGTTGCTTTCTTAAATGTAGAAAGGCAAGCATTAAGTTTGACACCATGCTCACCTCAACAATAATTAGAAGTTTCATTTTCTTGAGTGCTCTTGAAACTTCATAACGAGCTTCTCCAGTTAGCTTGTGATATACCAACTTATTTTCAGGTTCAACTGGTAGCATGAGTAATCGATGTAATGTAATCCCTTTGATGTTATGTGCTGCTAACCCAGTTGAAGCGGTTACAACACAAGATAAATGTGATTCAGACGTTTTGGGAAGACAACTGGTCAGAACTTTAATTAAGATACTTTTTCCTGTTCCAGCTTGCCCACTGATATACATTCGAATAGGTTTAAATGATGTGCATTGGCATTCTTTTTTTTCATGCACTAAACCATGCTGTATCTGTTGTGTTGCTTGCTCATATATTTCTTTTTGTTCAATATTTAGTTCTTCTTCCAAGTTTCCCAACTCAGTAATATCCTGTTGTGCTTGTTGCATTGCCTTTTTCTACTTCACTCATGGCTATTGCTGCTTCATTTTCAAGAATTGGTTGTCCTAGTGGATCTTGACTTAGTGGAGCAGAACTTTGACTATCTTGAGAACTGTCTCTAGCTATTTCAGCTGCAATAGTAGTTTCTTGTTCAATCTCTTCATTCAACATTTGTAGATAATTTGGAAAAATTGTACATTCAATGCTGTCTTTACATGCTTTAAAAGAATCTTCATAGCAGTCAAAATCTCCAAGTAATGCCATTTCAGTATGCCAAGGCTTGAAGAGTTGCAGAAGTGTTAAATAGAAAAATTCCCTTTTATCTGGAGTATCACAACTGAGTTTCCTGTGATTAATAAGATTTCCTTTGGCATGTTTTACCAAACATCCATCACATCCAATTACTGCATATTTTTCTTCATTTATATTTTCTTTAACATTTCCCTTAAAACTATAATGTTGCAGTACTTCATAGAGACATATGTTTTCCAGATGTGGACTCCTTTTGGGATAGTACGTATCCAACATATTTGTTTTAACAATATCTGTACTTTCCGGGGGCGTGGCTTGGCCAGCTGCAAGATGGCCGCACTTTAGGTGGGCTCTGCCGGCCAAGCTTCTTAATCCGGCATTATCCTGCAGATGACGGCTTCCTGACCGCCTGGCCTCGGAACTCCCACTCTCTCCTCGTCCTGGGGTGCAGAGGGACACCTGCCGCACATCGCTCCGCCGCTCCTGAGCCGAGCTGTGCTCCTGGACCTGCGCCTCGGGATCGGGCCTTCCAGCTGCTGCTGCAGGGCCGCCTCACCTCAGCCTGACCGCGCCTGAAGAGCCGACCCGGCTTCTGTGCTTTCCTGCTGCCGGAGGGGCCTGGTGAGTGCATCGATCGTCAGGGGGCTCTCGGCGGCGGGGTTTGGGGGCTCGTGCGCTGTACCGCCCGGCCTCCTTTGTCGCTGGGTGTGGGCGCCGGCTGATCTCATAGCGGCGCCCGCTGGGCCTTCATTCACTACACTCAGGCCGGGCGACGCGGGTGGCGCGCCCCCCGTGACTCCCCCGCCGCTGTTCCTCTCTCAGTGGTGCATCTCCCGCCCTCACTGGCGCCCGGGCGTGGGATCGCCGACACCGCACCTAGCTGCTGAACACCCGGCCTCATTTCACGACCCAACTCTACGCCTGGATCTGTTCCCGGCGCAGCCGTTCACCCGCTACTGCCCTGCGCTCCCGCTGGCCGTCTTGGGCTCCGCTGGACCCCCCACTTCGGGCGCGGTTTCAGCGCGGAGTTGCCCTTTTATCGGCGACACCAGGGGCCTCTACATGCTGTGATTTCACAGTGCGGACCTCCGGCTCTTTCCTGCGGCTGGCGCCCGATTTGAACTGACTGCAGCCTGCTCCCTGTGGACTGGGGCAAGAGCCATTACTGTTGGGGACCGCTGCAGTTGGGTTGGGGGTGGCGCCACACAACGGGGCCCCCGCTCCTGTGCTGTCATCACGCCTCTGCTGCCTCGTGGGGTCTGGCCCCGTGTGTGCTAGGCCGCGCACCCCCCTTGCCTTACCTGCAGGGCTGCCACCGGCGGTGCTCCCTGACGCGTGGCACACGGACTCCCCGTCGGATTGTACCCCCGGCCTGCCACACGCTCTTGGGACGCCTCTCTGCCTGCTGGCTGGCCTGATTGCCCAGGGGGGACCAATTACCATCCTTCGCGGTGTGGAACCACGCAAACCTTCTCTGCTTCCTTCTCGTGGCATCCTCCCAGGTGCCGCCTCCTGCACCATCCACTTGCACTGCCTTGCACCGTCGCTGTGGGGGCGGCTGCTCCGGCACTCGGCGGTGATTCCTGTCCACTCCCCTCCTGGCTGGTGACATGGGTAAGACCGACCCCAAGCAGCCCAGGCTCACCTTCGACCAATGCCGCCAGACGCGCCAGGACGGTGCAGTCGCCGACGGAGGCGAGTCCACGCCTCCCACGGAGATGGCCGCCTCCCGGGAGGACGATCTCAAGGCCATCATGCTGGAGGTTAAATCTGCCGTCTCTGGCATCGCCGCCCAGCTGGACCAGCTCTCTTCACGCCTCGACGTGGTCAAGTCACGAGTGGACTCGCACGACAACCGCCTTCTGCATGCTGAGACGAGGATTTCTGACGTCGAGGATGCCGCAACCCAGGATCGCCAAAAACTCCTTCAAATGGACAAAATCCTGGAGGATTTGGAGGCCCGCTCCCGAAGAAGTAACCTCCGCATCACGGGGGTTCCCGAGTCCACGAACATTTCGCGAATGGAGGACTTCGTGGAACAACTGGTGCGTGAATTGTTTGGAGACGTGCTCTCCCTGTCTTCATCGTAGAGGCGCCCACCGCTCCCTTGGCCCCCGTCCTGCCCCTGGATCACCAGCTCGTCCCATCATCGCCAAAATCCTCAACTTCCGGGATCGCGATGCCATCCTTCGGGCGGCCAGGGACAAGTGTGAGGTCCGTCATCAAGGTAACTCCCTGTCCTTCTATCCGGACTACACCCTGGCGGTGCAAGCTGCCCGACGAGAGTTCCTGCCTGCGAAGCGGATCCTCCAAAAAGCTCGAAATCACATACTCCCTCGCGTATCCGGCCAAGCTACGGGTCAGACAGGGCTCAAAAACACTCATCTTCCCTGACCCTAAAGAAGCCTTCACCTTTGCCAAGAAGCTCGACCGCACCAACCGTTGCACTCCGGCCCCTTCACAGGACTCTGCCTCTGGCGTCTTAAGTGACAATGATTGACTCCATCCTACTCTGCGTTGCTAGCTGTACTCTGTTATCCACTTTGGCTCCAGGCCCGAAGATCCCACCAGGCTTAACTTGCACAACACGGCTCTTGGTGGTTTGCTGAGGGACCAGGGCTAAATGGACCTTTGCAAGACTCTATTTTCTGGTCATCTGCTGTTCAATGTTGGCTTGGCCACCCTGTCTCTTCGACAGGGGCGTATGCCGAGCGCTGCCATGCCCCGCGGGATGAGTTCCCACTCTGGTTACTGACTTACCCCTTCCCAGTTGTGGTTCCCTAGGGCGGGTTTAGGTGGTCTCTCAACCTGTTTGGGGGTTGGTGTAGGCGGTGGGTGGGGGTTCCTCGGGGTGTTATGGCCTCCCTCTGAGGCTAATATGTTTGAGGTTGCTTTGCATTTTGATGACGTATTGCATGCTTGACTATGTTGCTCCAGCACTGTTTCGATGCATTTTTCTGCACTGCCACATTTGCTCTTCTGACGCCACGCCACTGCGAGTGGCAACTGCTGCCACTTCCTCTCCTGTGTTAGCGCTCAATTGTCTCTGTGTATCCCCTTCACTGATGTCTTGCACACCGCTATCTCGGTTGTTTAACACCACCATAGGTGCCCGCACGAAGGTCCAGGGCCTACTCACCTCACTGAGTTTGATTACTCTCCACGCCCTGTCTGAATGACTGACATTATTTGTTGGACATGGAACATTCGGGGTCTCAACGACCACCGCAAGGCTCGACTTGTCCACGCACATCTGGTCCGGCACAAGGTGGACATTTGTCTGCTTCAAGAGACCCACCTGCTTCCTGCATCTGCTGCCAGACTGCACTCCCGGCATTGGGGAGAGTCCCACTCCTCTTACTATTCCAACTACTCTCGAGGGGTCTCTATCCTCATATGTAGGGGGCTCCCTTGGCAAACCTCTCACGCTATAACCGACCCCGCAGGGCGATTTGTTATCCTCCACGGCTCCCTTCAGGCCCAACCCCTCACGATCGCTGTTATCTACGGCCCCAACACAGATGACCCGGATTTTTTTGCGCAGGTATGGCACCACATTTCATCACTCGGCCCCGCTGCACTCCTCTGGGGTGGGGACTTTAATGTGACACTATTCTCCATCTTGGATCGCTCTGGCCCTCATGCCTCCCATCCTCACGCCACGGCGCTCTTAAATTCCATCGTCGCCGAGAACTCCCTGCTCGACGCTTGGCGCCACACACATCCCGAGGCCCGTGAGGGCACATGCGTCACTGGCACCCATGGATGTTGGTCCCGGTTAGATCTCTGGATTTCCTCTCCTGACACTTTCTCCTGGCTCACCTCCGTTGATCACATGGCGCGAACTCTGTCAGATCACGCGCCCGTCTCGCTCGGTCTCCGCCTCCCTCTGTCCCCCCGACGGGCTTTCTCCTGGCGGCTACCCCCTAATGCTCTGCGTGATTCCGTCTTTTGTGACGAGATCCAGACCACGATTAACAACTACTTTGAGCTAAATGAGGGCTCTGTGGACTCCCCTTCCACTCTCTGGGAGGGTTTCAAAGTCGTCATTCGCGGCGCATGTATTTCTAAACAGTCCGGGGTCCTACGCTCCATGCGCAATTCTCTACATAAGCTGGAGTCCGAAATTAAGAGCTTGGATGCCTCTCACGCTCTTGCCCCTAGCCCCGATACACTCGCCCGTCTTCGCGAGAAACATACTGAATTTGCTAAGGCCAACAGAGAAATATCATTCCTTGGCCGGGAGGCCCGGGCGCGCCGCTTCGGCGAGGGAGCCCGGCCAGGTAAGACTTTGGCCAACCTTCTCCGCCCGGCCCGTGCTGCTTCCTACATCATGGCACTCCAGGACGGTGGCCCAGCTCGCACCACCTCTTCCGAGGAGATCAGGGCGCGGTTCACTGACTTTTATATGCAATTGTACACTGCGGAATCCGCCCCTCCGCGCGAGGCCCTCGACCAATATTTTGATACCCTCGAGCTATTATGGCTCGAAAACCTCCACCGGGAATATTTAGACGAGCCCTTCAATAAAGAGGAAATACTAGCCGCCATCAATGGTATGCCCGGTGACAAGGCCCCTGGTCTGGACGGCTTGCCCGCTTCTTTTTATAAGACTTTCGCTCCACTACTGGTGCCGCATCTGGCCGCCATGTATAATGAGTCCTTCGAGAGTGGCCAATTTCCGCCTTCGCTTCGCGAGGCCATGCTGACCCTTCTTCTAAAACCGGACAAACCCCCGAACTGTGTGACTCCTACCGCCCCCTGTCCCTCATCAATATTGATAACAAAATCTGGGCCAAACTGCTTGCGTCGCGTCTTCTTCCCCTCATGCCGCTCATCGCCCCGTCCAGATCAGTCCGGCTTCATACCGGGCCGGGCAACCTCCCATAATCTTCGGACCATCTTCTCTGTCCTGCATCAAATTAACCCAGCGCTTCCTGCGGTGGCCGCCTTACTCGACGCCACCAAGGCCTTCGACACCCTGGAATGGCCCTTCTTATTCGCTATCCTCCCACGTCTCGGTTTCAGTTCGGTTTTTATTCGTAAAATCTCATTATTGTAAACTCTCCCCTCTGCCCGGATCAATGGCATGGTATCAGATCCAATCTCTATCGGACGTGGCACCCGTCAAGGATGCCCGCTTTCACCTATTGTTTTATATGTGTCTTTAATTGAATAAGCTTGTTTTGGAATGTATTGTTGGTTACCCTAGAGATAGAATGTAGGGGATGTTTCCAGGTGATGTGAGTATTCCAGCCAGTACTGTTGCTGCTGCTGGAAGAGACACACCTGTTTCCTGTAGGAGAAATAAAGGATACTTTACTGCTACCTTCTCCTGATTGATTTATACTACAATTTGTGGCGACGAGCTGGAGGACATCAACCCAACCTTGGACTACAAGAATTTCGTGAATCCTTCGCGGAGGATACAATTTTGGACTACAGTGTCTAAAACCGTTAATAGAGAAATAAAAGATTTGAGCACTGCGGGAAGCTGTCAACGACGGAAACTCAAGAAAAAGGTAAAACCTTCTTACCGAAGGATTATTTATTGTGGTTATTCAGCGTGGGATTTCCGATCCGCTGCAACTCTGAAACCGTTGAGGGATCCGGCATCTTTTGGATGTAGCGCAAGATTCTATCGGCGCTCGCGCTCCCTGCAGTCTCGCTGTAGGCAGTGACGTGAGTGGGTGATTGTGCGCACTAGAAAGAGCGTCCCTCTATGTGCGTACGCGACGCGACGTAATTAACGAGGTCACGCAGCGTGACCCACAACGGAGGCCATTTTACAACTTTGGAGTCAGTTTCAAGTCGAGTGAAAGCGTGAAGTCAGTTTCGAGTCGAGTGAGAGCGTACTTTACACGCTAAAGAGCTTAGAGCGAGCAACCTCTTTAGGGATCGCTATCGCTTCAACAGGAAACAGGTGGGAAAGTCTATTACCTATGTGAATACGTATATTTTAACTAATTAACGTATTTTTATGTGAAAGTTTTTTTTATTGTTTTTTTTTCCTGCATAAAAAAAAAAAAAAAAAGGAAGGGATACAATGGCACAGCAAAATTTCACGATTAATCCACCTCACAATTTTTGGATTTCTGGTCGTGAACCATCAATGAATTGGTCTGAGTGGAAAGAATACTTTGAAAATTACATTGCAGCAATAGATGAAGATAAAAAAATGTCTGCAGACCAGAAAAAGAATTCTTTTACTTTCCTTAGGACCCATAGGGCTGAAAACTTATAATAGAATGCCGAAAAGCACTATTGCAGGTGACGCAAATGCATTTTTAATAGCCTTACAAGATCTTGACAAATACTTCACACCCAAAGTGTGCATTGGTATCACAAGATATACATTTTTCCAACGTAAACAACTCAAAGGAGAAGCTGTTGATGATTATATTGCAGAACTAAAAAAACTGGCCATTGATTGTAAATTCGGAACTAACCATGATGACTTTATTAGGGATCAATTAGTTATGCACAGTAATAATAGCACGATTCAAGATCGACTGTGGATTAATGGTGACTCACCTCTAGAAGAAGTTGTCAACATAGTAAGGAAAGCAGAAATGTCGGGAAGATGCGCAACAGAGTTACAACATCCTGAAAAAGAGAATTCATGTGTTTGCAAGGTTAATAGTAAAAAGTTGATTACAGTAAAAAAGCTGAGCAAAAAGGGAAATCATATAACACTGATTGGAAAAATAATAAATCTGATTGGAAATGCTATCGATGTGGCAGTAAGGACCATTTAGCCTACAGCAAATCTTGTCCTGCCATCAGACAAAAGTGCATGATCTGTGGATTAATAGGTCACTTTTCAAAGTTCTGCCGGAGAAAGAACGTTAAAGTCAAATGCGTTCATGAGAATAGAAGTTCAGATAGTAGTGAAGAAGAAGAAAACAAAGATGAACATGGGAGTGTTTTAAATCTTACTGAAAAGAAAAGATTAGTACTCAATATTGTCGATGAGAACTGTAGAGGGAAACCAGAGTGCAATATGTCCATTGGTGGAGTTAGAGTAAAAATGTATGCAGATTCTGGTTCACCCTTTACCATCGTAAATGAAGGAATCTGGAGAGATAATTTCATACCAAAAATAGGAGAACTTTTATCACCTCCTGACATTAATCCAGAAAGTTTTACAGGTGAAAAGATTGACGTTATTGGCTACAGATGGTTATCTTCTGCATTCAAGGGTAGACGTGCAAGAGGAAAGTTATATGTAGCAAAAAATGGACCATCAGTGCTAGGCTGGCATGACCAAGGAAATGTACATATTATTTTAGACCCAAATAGTGTAGACCAAGTTCTATTGATGGATGAAGGTATCTCTATGGGCAAAGAAATGGAAAAGAAATTTCCAAATGTTTTTAAAGAACAGTTAGGTGCATTGGACGGTTTTGAACATAAGATCGTTCTGAAACAAGATGCTAAACCTAAAATACATAAAATGAGGATGGTACCTATGATGATACGAGAGGACGTTTCAAAAGAACTAGAGCGATTGAGAAGCATGGATGTTATAGAACCAGTGGAGAGCTCGGACTGGATTTCTCCGGTCGTAGTAGCAAGACGGAGCAACGGGAAGATCCGTTTGTGTGTTGACTTACGTTATGTAAATAACAATATACTTATTGACCGTTTTCCCTTGCCCAAAATCACAGAAATGGTTTCATCCCTTAAAGGTGCTTCTTGGTTCTCAACTATAGACCTTTCAAATGCATACCACCAGATACTTTTAGCAGAAGAGTCCAGGAGATTCACAGCTTTTATTACACCATTTGGGTGCTTCCAGTACAAACGCATGCCATTTGGTTTGGCCTCAGCCGCGGCCGTATTTCAAAGGCTGATGCATAATTTATTTGGCAAAGAAAAAGGGGTGTTATTCTTCCAAGACGATATTTTGATTTTTGGGAATGAAAGGGATCAGCATGACGAGAGGTTACAGAATGTCTTAGAAATCTTAAACAAGAAAGGTTTGACAATTGAATTGAGTAAATGCAAATTTGCAGAAAGAAATGTGTCATATTTAGGCCACATTATAAGTGGAGAAGGTGTTAAACCAAAACCAGCTTTAATTGACACTATTGCAGGTCTTCCGTCTCCCACCAGTAAAGATGAAGTACGATCTTTTTGGGAATGGCGGAATACTGTGCAAAATTTATTCCAAGTTTTGCGGGTAAGGTTTTTAACATTAGACAACTTTTTAAAAAACATGTCAAGTTTTGCTGGGATTCACTATGTGAAGAGGAATTCCAATACATTAAGGAATCTTTAGAAAAAGTACCTCATTTAAAAAGTTTTGATCCTAATTTGAATTCATATGTTACCGTAGATGCAAGTAATAAAGGCCTAGGAGCAGTTCTTTCTCAAAAAGATAGCCAGGGAAAAGAGAACATTGTTTTATTTGCATCAAGGTCGATTTCTCCCACTGAGGAAAAATACCCCATAATAGAAAGGGAAGCTTTAGCGTGTGCCTGGGCACTAGACCACTTTAGAGCATTTATCTGGGGAAAACCAGTTGTGGTTTGTAGTGATCACAAACCATTGATTAAATTACTCTCCACAGAAGGTATTTCATCTGCATCATCCAGATTAGCGAGATTGTCCATGAGAATGAAGGATTATATATACACAATGGTTTATCTTCCGGGTAAAGAAAATTTAATTGCGGATTGTCTTTCTAGGTTACCCAATCCATTAGAGACATGTGAGGATGATACGTGGAGTGATTATAAAATTGCTTTAATACATGATTCTGGTTTCTCTGCCTTAGACCGTAAGGATTGGAGTGAGAAACACTTGTTAGACAAAATATTATTAGACGTTGTCAAATTCATGTCCGAAGGATGGCCTAAAAAGAATTTCTATCCAAAGATTGTAGAGCATTTTGGGATGTTAGGTCAGAGCTATCTTTAGATAACAACATAGTTTTCAGAGGTTATAAAGTTATTCCACCTGCGGGCATGAGGAATTGGGTTTTGAGTTTATGCCATGAGGGACATTTTGGAGTGGTAAGGACAAAGAACATAGTAAAAGAAAAGTTTTGGTGGCCTTCCATAGACAAAGCTGTAGAAACTTTTGTAGATAACTGTGTTGTATGTTCTGCAGCAGATAAAACTTTCAACACTTTGAGACCTCCCATGTCTATAGGTGACGTGCCCAATCAACCGTGGGATAATGTTGCAATTGACATAATGGGTCCTATTGGTGAGTTAAAGGAATATATTATTGTCTTAATGGATCTTTTCACCAAATGGCCTATTATAGAAATTGTGAGTAGGGCTGATACAGATACTGTTTTAGAATTCCTTGATAGTTCATTTTTATCAGAGGGTATCCCTATCACACTGTTAAGTGATAATGGGGTACAATTCATGTCTTCTTCAGCCAAAACATATTTTTCTAGAATTGGTTTGAGACATAAAACAACTGCACTTTACAACCCAAGTGGTAATGGAACTGTTGAAAGATTCAACAGAGTGTTAAAAGGAACCATTCAGGGTGCAATATCAGAAGGAACTGATTGGAAGTTAGCTATCAGAAAAGCTGTGTGGGCATATAGAATTACAAAAAATGATGTGGCTGGATTATCCCCTTTTATAATGATGAGAGGAAGATCGCCCAGATGTAAATTTAGTCCAGATTGGTTAACTGATAGTACAGTTTTAGAGTGGTCCCCTATTGTTGTCAAGGAAAGGCTTCTTGATAATCAAAGAAAAAGTAAAACGTATTATGATGCACGCAATAATGTGAAAATGGTATATGTTAAAGTGGGTGATTGGGTAAGAATAAAAAAACCTACTATGGTTAAAAAAGGTATGAGCAAATATTACGAACCTGAGAGAGTCATTAAAGTTTTCAGGAATGCAGTACAATTATCAAATGGTAAAGTATGGAATTTAAAACGAGTTGTACTATGTAAAAAAGGACATTCAAATGTAAAAAGCAATAGTAAATCTGTAGTGGACCCATTATGGTCTACTGATATTAGTACTTCAAGTTACCAGGAGTTAGATGCATCTAGTAGCCATAATGCCAATAGTAATGAGAGATCTGAAATGGTTGAGGAGAAGGGTGGAAGGAAAAGGAATTTATCTTCTTGGTTGAAGGATTTTGTTGTTGGTTAAATTGGAATCTTGCAATATGTGTACACTGTTTTTTTTATTAATTATTATTATTATTTTTTTTTTTCTTGTAGGGAAGAGTGGTGGTAAGTTTGTATCTATTGTTATTCAATATATAAAATAGGGGGATGTGTTGTATATGTGTCTTTAATTGAATAAGCTAGTTTTGGAATGTATTGTTAGGTTACCCTAGAGATAGAATGTAGGGGATGTTTCCAGGTGATGTGAGTATTCCAGCCAGTACTGTTGCTGCTGCTGGAAGAGACACACCTGTTTCCTGTAGGAGAAATAAAGGATACTTTACTGCTACCTTCTCCTGATTGATTTATACTACACCTATGCTCTTCGCTATCGCGATGGAACCACTGGCGGCTCGACTCCGACAACACCACACCCAGAGGGGAATCGGGTTTGCGGCACGCGCCCTCCTGGTCTCTATGTATGCCGACGATATTACTTTATATGTCCGTCATCCCCAGGAACATCTTAGTCCTCTAGTACGCGAGATCATACGATTTGGGGGCTATTCTGGCATACAGGTCTACTGGACCAAGTCGATCCTGTTCCCTCTCACGGACGCCACCACTCCTTTCACCACGGAATATCCTTTTGTCTGGGCGTCGGGTCCCACTCGTTATTTAGGAGTCTGGCTGAGTAGGGACGTGGACGAACTCTGGAGGGCTAATTTCGGTCGTGCGGTTGACTGGCTTGAG
This sequence comes from Calotriton arnoldi, assembly GCA_963921515.1. Lineage (NCBI taxonomy): Eukaryota > Metazoa > Chordata > Amphibia > Caudata > Salamandridae > Calotriton > Calotriton arnoldi. The sequence goes on along the minus strand of CAWUFW010001320.1, from coordinate 1,281,762 downwards.
TCGAAGATCCCCCTTTGGAGCCGGCTGCCCCTTTCGTTGGCTGATCCAATAGCCATTGCCAAGATGGTCGTCCTCCCAAAATTCTTATATCTATTTCTGAACCTACCTGTTCCCCTCACCGCCCATTTTTTTCGCAGGGTTCGCTCGTTGATCATCTCTCTAATTTGGGCCGGCAAGCAACCCAGGATCGCATATGACGTTCTCACCCTTCCGATGTCAAGTGGCGGCCTTGGCGCCCCTAACTTCAAGCTCTATGTAATGTGTGCTCAGGCCAGTTTCTTGCACTTTTGGCTTCACCCAACTCCTTTCCAGCCGCACGTGGCGGTAGAGGCGGATCTTGCTGCCCCGTGGCCGCTTACCACTGCCCTGTTTGCCCGGGCCAAACTCCCCCGCACTGAGATAGACACAGTTGAGACCTTGCGCTGGGCCTGGGAGGGACTCCGTCGGTTCTCCAGTGCTCCCTTGCTTTCGGCAAACTCGATGCCGATAGTTCGGCACCCGGCTTTTCCTCCTCTCCAACCCTCCGGCATGGCTAAACATGCCACTCGCTTGGGACTGACTACGGTCGCGGATCTCTATCCGGAGAGTATGTTTTATTCCCTGGCTGAGGACTCTGGCCCCATGGACACTCTGCTTTTTTATCAACTGAGGGCTATTTGCAGGGAGCGGCACCCTGGGTTCCCTCTGCCTCCTGCCTCGTTGACCGCTCTCGAGTTTCTTTATTCGTCTTCATCCCCTCGGAAGTTGGTAACCAAACTATACGCCTTCACGCTAGCGGATACCCCCATCTCCACTGATCGCGCTCGTGTGGCATGGGGCGAGGACCTTGGCATAGACATCTCTCAAGCTGATTGGCTATACTGTTGTGCGCAAACTAAGCGACTGTCCCCTAACTATCGTCTGCGCCTTATCCATTTTAAATACTTGCATAGGCTCTACCGTACCCCCGTTCAGTTGCATAAGCTGGGACTTACCCCCAGTGACAGGTGCCTACGATATTCTGCTCCGGTGGCGGATTTCGCTCACCTTTCCTGGTTGTGCCCCAAGGTCGCCGATTACTGGCGCGAGGTCTGTTCGGCTGTGTCAGAAATCACCTCCTCGCTGGTACAGCCTGACCCCCCGCTCTGCCTCCTCGGATTTGTCAAATTCTGCCCGGACGCCTCCCGCCGCCTCATCGCCATGCTGCTTGTCCTCGCACGGCGTAGGGTTTCTATGTGTTGGGGTCGCAAACCTGCACCTAAATTCGCTCAATTGCTCGAAGATGCATCGCGCTGTCAGACCCTTTTGTCTGAATTCTGGGACCTTATGCCAGCCAGATCTCGCCCACTTGACATATGGGGGCCCCTTGTGTCATACCTCCTTGCTCGTTCCCCCCAGCGTCTGGCTTCCTCTCCCGCGCTCCCCGCCGGCGCCCCGCCCGCGGCGGCCGCCGGTGTAGGATAGCAATCGGCCTCCCCTCATTGTCCCGACTACTTCTCAGCAGGGCCAGCCCCCCCCTGAGATTTATGCGCTTTATATCAACGACTGTTTATTGTCCGAAAGTGTCTGTATAATATTCGCTATGATGTCGTTCTCTGATGTTTTGAACTATTGGTACTCTTGGTGATTTTCAATGGTACTTTTGTGTATGGCGCTTTGATTCAGTGCAAGAATGTAATTTGTTTATGCAACTTGGTCAATAAAGGTTTTTTTGAAAACTTAAAAAAAAAAATATATATCTGTACTTTCCGGCTCATTCAAAGCTAAGTATTCAATTTCTTGTAGAGATTTCAAAACTCGATTTCGTGTTGCAGCAAGACCTAGACTTACCCAAATGATTCCTCTTGACTGAATATAAACTTGCAGATGTCAACCGATTCAAACATTTGTAGGATCCAATCTCTCGATGGGAAAGCATCTTCAAACTAAAGCTGTACAATTTATTACTAAGAGTCTTGTCTTGTGAAATTTCTTCCCACATTTCTTTCAACTCCGTCTTTTCAGATTTGGTTATATATGATGTAACATAACGAGCAACTGCAATCGAATTATCTTCAACATACTGGATATCCATGTTTGCATTCCACATTGTCAAAATCACTGGATTGTAGTCATTAATATACTTTGAATCTTCACTTCTTTTTTTGTTGTAAGTATTCTTCAGAGATTTTCGAGTTATATGTCTTACTGCTGACATGAAACTGTTGGCTCTTCCTTTTGAAATTACTGGACGTGGGAATCCAAAACAACATTTTGTATAAAATTTTCCCTTTGACGTGTATTTTCGGCGACAATATTTTCCACATCGATGACTTTGAAACCGTAAAACTTGTTGTCTCAAACTGTTTTCTCCTCCTTTTTTTGGAATGGCACAGGTAACATAGTCTTCAATGAAAGACAAAACAATTTCAACAGAATCGGTTCCAAATTTAGGTGCATTCTTGATCCATAATAGCATGTGTATATGAGGAGCACCTCTGGCTTGGTACTCCTTTCTCCAAAAGAAATCAATAACTTCTCCAAGAGGTGGATTATTTTTATTACAGATAAAAGACATCATAGTTTGAAACCTATGATTAAAATATCTGCACACATTTACAGGATCCAAGGAACACATTTCTCCAGCTGTCTTCAATCCAATGTTTTTTACATTTGAATTTGCTTGTCGTAGAAATTCAAGTAAATCGTCCCATGCGTATTCAGCACAGCTAAGCGTAACAAACCACGTAGGGGTTCCTAAGTTTCTTAACATACATTTAAGTTCTCCATGACGATAATACCAATACTCATTAGTACTAAGGGTGGGCGGAATTTGCGTAATCGCGTTACGCAAATCTCTGCGAAATTGCTAAAAAGTTCCGCAGGCACGCGGAAATTCCGCGAAATCGCGGAATTGCTGGTCCCAACCGTTCGCGATGTGTTTTTGCGTGCTCGCGGGGAAATATATCGCTAACTTGCCCATGCGGTCGCTAACGGGCGCAGCCATCTTGTTTTCACTTGTCCCGCCCGCTCGCGATGGTATTTCCTGTTCCGGGTCGCGTATTGCATGCTCCTGCCTGCTCGCGATGCTTATTTCCAGTTCCGGGTCGCGTATTGCATGCTCCCGCCCGTTCGCGATAAGGGTTTCCTGTTTGGGAATGCGCATTACGTGTTCGCGACGCTTTTTGCGTGCTCGGGGGGGAAATATCGCGCGAACTTGCCCATGCGGTCGCAATGGGCGCGGCCATCTTGTTTTTCACTTTATTGCTATGGTTCTGGGCCTGCTTTTCAATCCTCCCTCTATCTTTTCAATCCTTTGTTTCTGTAAACTTTTTTGGGTCTTTTTATTTATTATCTATCTCTCTATTTTCCTGATTCTATATTTTGAGTTTTTTTCTACTATTTGTGTGTTTTTAACTACTTTTTCACACTTTGTCTATTACCTGCTTTTTCATTTCTTTTACTTACTTTTTTAATTCCTACCTTTTCTTTTCCGTCCCCGCCTACCCAGAACCATGGCAAAGGGCCACAGCCACAGGGCTCGAAGTCGGAGCCAGAGCCGCGACCGCCTTCCTTGCGGAAGGCGGCGCCAAAGAGGGTGCAGGCACGGGCCTTATTCAATGAGTCGGAGGTGGCCGCTCTGGTTTTTTGTTCAGCGCCACCTCGCCTTAACCCTGGCAGCAGGCGGCAGGCCTGGGTCCGGGTACGGGCTCCGGGAGCGTCGGCAGCGGTGGGGCAAGGTGCGTCGGGCAGTGTTTCGCTGCTCTGGTGTCCGGCGCACCAATAATCAGCTGACGCACCGGTGGTCCGATATTCTGGACCGGGAGCAGGACCTGCTGGACCTGCTAGGAGTGGAGGTCCCGGGGCTTGGTGAGTAGCTATTGAATATTACTACTTTGTGTTCTTCTGCTCTGTGTTATATATTGCGAATATTTTTTTTTCCGACCAGCAAGAATGCTGCTGCTTACATTGCAGGTAAATTACGTTTAAAAATCTGTGATTGTTATGACACAGGCGCTCGGCGCTACTAATCTTACTTGTTTGCAACTTTGCGCTCGCTTGGCCTGATGATTATGTAAGAGTTTACTTTAGAGAACTTAAGTGATGTAATGCTAGAGAGAGTAGTCCTTCCTTTATCCTCCTGCCACTAAGAAGGGATAGTGGTGGATTGATAGATTTAGTTACTTATTAGTAGGTAATTTGTAAGTGGTGTGCGTGACGCATCCTCTGTCACGTCACGTGCTGCTGTGTGCTGCTTACCCCAGTCCTTCGCAGAACCTTTTTTAGTTTGTTTTCTGAGTGTTAATAGGCTTATATCATCACTAGCAGAACATCAGCAGCAACCAGCCAACAATTTGGTGTATGCAAAAATGTATGCATGTGTCCTCCATCTATGCATTTTTGAGGACTAAAATAAATGGAAATGCAGACTTACTGAACAATTGGCCCGTCTGGATTGGAATAGGTGGGCTACGTCAGGTGGTAGTTAGGCTTGCTAGACGGTCCGTGAATCTCGCAATACTACCAGTCGATCAGATAGGTCAATTTTATTGCAATTGTTGTTACCAACAAAGTTTTTGGTGCGTATTTTAAAATATTTTATTTATTTCACACCAAACTTTAATTTTTGTCTCTTTCTTTATGAAATCTTACATGATCAGCAGCACCCAGGAGCAAGAAGACGGGGTCGCAGGCGGTGGGCCAAGAAGATCTACAAGATGCCTCCCAGGGACAGGACCGCTCCTCTATCGAGGGCTCTGCTGCTGGCCCCAGTAAGTCCTCCAGTGGTTAATATTAATAATTATATTTCCCAAACTTTTCCTGCACCTTATTTTTTCCGAACTATTATTTTGGTATCCTCCTAATTCGAATTTTTACAAAATCTTCTTTGCTCTATACTATCTGTTTCTAAATTCTTGTTATCCCTGCCTCTAACTGTGTCTGCTATGACTCTCTGTACTACTACTATTAGTCTGTCTGTAGCTAAGCTTGCCCAGTTGCCCACTCTTTATTTAAAATATTTTAAATAAAACTCATATTCACCAATAGCTATAGCCATTGAGTCCAGTCCTTTGGGTTGTCCTCTTCTACTACTTCTAGTCTTCTTATTCTTGAGGCTTTTCGACAATTCCCACCAAGAAAATGCCCAACCACATTTTAGAATTTTAGATAGGATAGGACATACTACTACTGTTGTAGGGATTCTGCACATACAGAACTTTGCACAAGAAAATAGGACGTTGGTGATGGGAGGTTGGAGCTTCCTCACACCTCAATCAGAAGCCACCACAATCCCCTGACCGACTAGTTATAGTGTCTCATTACTCCGAAACGCCCCCCCAAATACCCAATGAGTAGACAACCCAGACAACATAACACTGCCAACCTCTGTCGCGGAAGCAATGCACACCTTTTGCTCACTCTCTCGTGTAAGTCCACACCAAATACCACAGAGTCTATGTAAGTTCAAAAGGTTTATTTTTATTTCCAACTGACAAGCTCTGTACGTTGTATAATGCAGCAGCAACAGCAAAATGCATAAGATTAAAACAATAAACATTGTTACACTTAGTTAGACTTACAAGTTACTTACAACTACAAGTCCATAGAAGCCAAAAGGCGAGATCATGATAACTGAACAGTGGTGGAAGAACCACCCTCCCCTTGGTAGGAATCTAGTTTATATAAAATTATAAATGGAGATGTGAGAATTCTGGGGAGCCCTCACCTTAGAAGAACCTAGTACTGGTTACATCATAAGGTCTGCAAAGCTCTGGTTCTTCGTATAAGGGAATCTTCCGACTGTAATGAGAAAAATGGTGCGCGTTAGTATAGTGCAAGCATTTCTCAGTCGTGCCAAAAAGTGCAGTTTTTTTAATGGATAAGCAATATGGACTAACACCAGTACTCCATAAAAAAGTCACTTGTTTTTCGACCTTGTACGCAGCGCTCAGACAGTAGAAGTATGAGCTCATGTGGGCTCAAAGGCGTCTTTCACAACAAGCTGCGAGGTAACTTGCGCAAAAATAAAAGACAGAGCTAAAATGGTTGCATGGCTCGGGGTAACTTAGCAAAGACTAGAATGACCCTAGGGACCATATAACACTACCAGTGTCTACTCTACTACCTGATTTATACTAGTGATGTATGTTGTATATGTATTATGTATGTATTAACTTTTTTTCATTCTTGCTAGTCAAAAATAGGGGAGGTGTATATGGCATCTGAAAAATGTGTAATGTTTTTTCTAGGCGTACTACCGACCACCAGTACCGGGGCCAGCGGCGAAGGTGACGCGGCCGCTGAGGGTGCAGGCGATGCGGCAGTTGGAGGAGCTGCAGGGGTGAGCCAGCAGCAGTGGCGGGCGGTGGTAAGTTATATTCCTAATCCTTACTTATTGACATTACACTCGCCGCAAGGGTGTAATGTATACTGTACTGTTGAGACTTAAGTAAGAAGTTGTTGTGAACGGTTGAAGAAGACACCCTTTACTTAGCATTAGCAATAGCATTAGCGACGGGAGTGTACTGAGAGTAACCAATGGCCTCTTCTATCGGACTTCAACTCAGCTGTGAAATTTTTATGGAGAAGACTAAAAGTCTGATCAGATGACCTTGATGGATGGGTTGAACGAAAAGGGAAAGAAGGGTGGAAGGAGGAAGGACGGGTGAGATTTTATATTTATGACTGGCAGAGAAGGATACGTGGGATGCATGCATAGGTGTGTGATATGAATCAGATGCATGGGTGGTGGAATGCCTGAAACTCCCACAAATGTTCGAGGCCGAGGTAGTGGGAGGATAGATACATACCACAAATGTTACGTACTGTGCTTGCTAGTGCTACTGTGCCACTATGTGTAGAATGAATTTGTCTGACTGCTTTGCTAAGAGTATATTTTACAATAGTCTTGTTTTTCTTCTTGATATAGCTACTCCTTCCAAAGGTAAAGTCGACAGGAAGGAGTTGGCAGCCAAGGCCCGGCGCCGGAAGCTGGAGGCCATACAGGCCGAATACCAGCGGCTGGTTCTTCTAGAGGAGGAGGAGGAGGAGGCGGCAGCAGCTGCAGCCTCCTCCAATGCCCGCCCAGACACCCCCTACAGTGTTACGGCGCCACCGCCTGTCAGCCGCCCGCCGCCACACAGCAAGAAGCACTGCTGCCCCCCCTGTGGATGCAACTGCCGCGCGCTGAAGCACCGCGTGGCCCGCCTAGAGGAGCGCATCCGTGTCCTGGAGAGGCGAGCCCGCTGAGACCCCGTTTATTTATTGCCCCTTTTTTATAGCTTCTTTTGGTGGGTGGGAATCGGGCGTTGGGTTTTGGACTTTTGGACATTTGTTGGACTTTTTCGTTCCGGGACATGAACATTGGTTGGGGTTAGGGAGAGGGGTGGGTCAGGTGTTGTGGGATTTTTTTACATAGTTTATTTTTGTTAGGGTATTAAATTACATATTTAGACTTTATATACGATGTGGTTAATGTTTTGTGGGTGGGGTTACTGTTTTACGTCACACGGTTTCCTTGCTGGTGCAGTGCCACAGCCAGTGTTTGATTTAAATAATTGGCTGAGTTACTAAGACACAAACAGACAGATGCGGTACCCCTCACTGAGGGACTTGTCCTACTAGTACTGTCAGTCTCTCCTCCTAATCTATGCATTCTGCAACTGGACTCAAAGGGGTGTGTGAAATAGAATTAATGAAAACAATTACGTTGTTAATTATGCCTCCCCCAAACTTCTTCTCTTACCTGTGCTTGATGTTTAACTTGGGCACGGCGATGGCTGCATGGTGATGATGGTTTTCTTTCCCAACATGCCATGGTTGTGGTGGTAGTAGTAGTAGACCCTGGCAGTAGCACTTGCAAATAAAAGAAAATGAGACAGTCAGTCGCCTGAGAGAGACTGTGGGAGGAGTAGTAGAACGAAGTACAGTACGGAACTTACTGCCAAACAATAATATGCCAAAATACAAGAAAACATAATGGTTGCGGGGATAGCCTAGTACATAGAGTTACAAACTCTAGCTGTGTCGAGTCACTCGACTAGGCCTACAGTACACCGTGACTCGACACAAGCGTAACCGTTAGTGCTGTTTCAGAGGATGACAACAAATCCAATCTATGCCGGCAATTAATGCTGATGGATTAGGTTCCTTTGGTAAAAAAATCGCAAATATACTGCTCATAGGAGGGTGGGCAAGCAGAAGAAGATCCGCGCCCTGCCTTGAAAATGCATTTTTGTTGCTTTAGCCACATCCGCCCCAGCAAGCGTGTGATAAATTATTGGTGTACATTTAATTTAGTCACACCTCAATAAGTCACACAGCCCGGGGGAAGAGGGTTAGGGTTTGATGAATGGTTGGGAAGGGGGTTTTGGGAAAGGTTTGACAAAGAAAAACACTAAACAGTACGCATGGACAACAACAAAACACAATCTTGGCAGACAACCATATCCATAAATCAGTTAAGGGAGAAAAAGAAAATGCATGCATGATGATGATAACTTGATGGTTAATGATAGTACTACTACTAGACAATTAGACAGTACAGGGCAGCAGTATATTATGCAATTTGCCTTGCCTGTCTGCCCTCAGAGAGACCATAATTACATACAGTTTCTGTTCTGTTGTACCGGCCCGGGCTTAAAGATAGCAAAGAAAAGCCAAAAATTGATGTAGGGATGAATTGAATTATAAGCAGAGAGCAAACATAACAACAACAACACACAGTAGTAATGATTGAAGACAAAAAATGAATCAAATTTAAAAGATGATGAAAGTTGATACTGTTACTGTATGTTATCCTGGTCAAAATGTGGAGTTGCATCTCGGCATTCGTCTTGGTCCTCCCATCCATGGACGCTCCGGCCATCAATCTTGGGTGACGCCACTGCCGGCCTGGCAGATGTAGATTCATTGGTAAGGTAAGTGAGAGTTGTTTTTCCCAGTGTAGCACAGGGTAAGGGCCGGCCTGTAATTGCAGATGGGAAAACAAAAGGGATATTGAAAAATCAAGCAGGAAAAAAATGCCTAAATTACGGTGGAGTGCAACAAGAACACTTTCAGAGGCGGCATGGATTTGGATACATCATGTCTACTCTAGTCTGTTTCCAGCATTAACCTCCAACAACAACAGGACAGAGCAGGCCCACGGCACCCGTGACACATCCTCCATTTAGCGTACCTTTTTTGACAGAGGCAGACAAAGCAGATATACAGCAACATAGCATTTTACAAATTAAGTGACTAAATCAATGCCCCGCTGTCAGTCATACCACCACACTCGACTCCACCACTACACAGACATGTAGGTCTGCAGTGGTTGTTGTTGACTTGGTTACCTTTTAATGCACTCATGAAATGCACTGAGTTATTCCATCAATCATCTCTGATCGTACTGAGTGACTGCGAAGAGATAATGTCACTGTGGTCATCATCATGGTGTGTTGTCCAACTCAGTGTGCAGTAGTGTACAGATTGAGTCCCCTTTCCATATTCAAAATGCAATGGATCGGCCTGCAGTAGAAGTAGAAAATTGTTATTGAAAAACAAGAATGGAAACAAACATTGCATTGAGTTACTTTTAGTGTGTAGATTAGATAATAGTACACAATGAATTACCTTCATGCACTACAAACAACAACAACACAAATCACTCAGTCAGCGTCCAATGCATGTCATCATTCATTACCTGTTCCTTCTCATCTTCAGTTAATGGGCAGTCTGTATCGGCTCGGAAAGGAGGATAGCTATAGTAGTCATCATCATGTTCCACTTCTTTTGGAGAGACTCAACGAGGCAAGATTTTAGTTTTTCTTCCATTATGCTACATCCAATCATCATCTGGCTTGAGGGCAATAGATTTAGGTCGATTCAGGAGGAGCAGGACTCGGAGGAGTGGACTGAAATGCAGAGAGCTGAAACTCATATAAGGCAATAAAATACGAAGACGGTGGTGATGGATTTGTTATGATTTGAAGTTTCCAAACAGAAAGACAGACACACAAATAGAAGTAAATAAGGGAGAACCACAGTAAGAAGTGGAAGCCTAGTTGTCAGGGAAGTATAGCTCGTCCTCAAACTCTGGAGGTTCAACCAGAAGTAGGTAATCAGCATCCAACACGCTACTTCCATCACCTGAGCCGCTGTCCTCATCTTCCTGCGTTGATTCATGTATTGTGTAATTCTGTGGTATAAATTGCTGATTCATTTTGATCATGGTTAACCTCTCAACGTTTTGGGGTGAGAGACTGGTCCTTTTCACTGTTACAATGGAACCAGCAGCACTGAAAACACGTTCAGAAGAGACACTTGCGACAGGGCAAGCCAGATAGTTTATCGCCAGCCTGCTGAGCACCGGCCATTGGCCCCTTTTGCCATACCAATACCGCAGTGGGTTTTGATCAATGTAGACCTCTGTTGGGTCATCCAGGTAGGCCTGGACCATTCGGTCAATGTTCAGGGGTGCTAAACTTAGTGCAGCCTCTTTTGTCTTTGCATCAGCACTGGACCTAGCAAGTCCTTGCTGTAAATACCAATCCTGTGCCGTTTGTACTGGGGCTGATGATCCGGTTCTTGCTGTTGTCGATAGTGTTGGTGACAGCTGTGAACCAAATGCACTGCCCACAGGCTCTGAAGTTGAACTTGACGCCGGATGCCCTGCTGCAGTACTTGACGTGGGTTTGAGGCCTTTAATTACCAGCCGTTCATTTTCCAATGTACTGGCTGCCTCAGCTATCCAAGTTTTGTACCGGGCAACATCCACTTCTGAAAAAGGGAGTAATGTCTTACTGTGCAGTGCCGATTTGTACCGTGGATCCAGAATTGTGGCACAAATGTAATGTTGTTGTGACAGAATCTTATTTTGCACCCTTGCATTTTCACTTAAGCGACATGATAAGCTCTCCACCAACTCATATGCTTCTTTTTTTTTCTCCACACCCATGTACGCTTCACACACCCCCTTCAGCTGTTGCTCTAGCATGTGCAACAATGGGATAGCTTGGCCCATAGTACAGTCCTCCTTGCTGACTTCACGTGTGAAGACCTCGAAAGGAAGAAGCATCTCTGTAAGAGATTTAACTAGGCACCATTGGTCCATCTGAAGGGTCATGCCTTTCACAGTAGCATCCGCCCTTCGCATGACATATTCATTGATTGGTCTGTACTGCTCAAACAGACGGTCAAGCATGTAATACGTTGAGTTCCAACGTGTTGCCACCTCCTGGATGAGTGCTTTGACTGTCATTCTATAGTCGCGTTGAATGATCCTCAGCTGCTTCCGGGCTTTAAAAGAATGGCTGAAATGCGTGCATATTCTGCTGCAGGTGGTCAGTAAGTTGCTGACTATGGGTTCTTTTTTCAGAAAGTCTTGAACTATAATGTTAATGCAGTGCGCCAAACACGGGACCCTGAAATACTCACCAAGCGTCATGGCCTTAAGTATATTACTGCCATTATCCGTGGCAACAAAACCAATGTGAAGCCCTCTGGGGCGCAGCCATTCAAAGACCTTGCTGTTAAACTCTTCCAAAATGTTTTCAGCAGTATGAGATTTCTCCATGGCGAACATGGCTACAGTTGCATGTTTCCGAGAAGCATTAAAAATTGCAGCTGTGTCAACAGCACCTACTTCAGATAGCTTGTCTCTAACCCCCACAAAAGAGACCCAGTGTGCAGTGATGCACATGTAATCAGTGGCTTGGCAACTGGTCCACATGTCTGTTGTCAGGTGGATTTTGTGAACAGCACTCTGCTGCAAAGCTTGTCCAACCATTTCCAGCACATCGTGATGTAGTGCTGGAACAGCAACTCGGGCGAAATAGGACCGGCTGGGAACCTTCCATTTAGGGCAGATGGCTGACACAAATTCAAGGAAACCCACCCCTTCCACAAATGAAAAAGGAGAAGGTCCAGCGCTAACATTTTAGCCAGCTTCGCATTGTACAACCGTGCCATTGGGTGGTTGCGTTGGTACTGCCCCTCCGACCTAAGCATGCTGTCAATGGTAGGCTGGAATATTTTCCTTTGTGGTGCACCCTTCATCTTGAACCCAGCTAGGCTCAACGACGCTGCACTTTTGCTCATTGCAGTGCCCGGTTGCCTTAGTGTCTCATGTTGACTCTTACTACGGTGCCACTCAGATGTTGCTGAGGATGTGGGCGTTACCAGTACACTGCTGGGGGTAGGGCTAGAAATGTCTCCCTCTTGTTGACCTTCCACCGCGATCATATCTTCCCCTACTTCTTCATCCCCAACAACAGCAATGGGTCCAGTTTTCCTTTTTCTAAGTGAAGTAGGTGAGCCTCCCACTTGATAGTGTGGTGTTTTTTGAGATGACTTGTTTGTCCTCCGGTACCATAGTTTGTACCAAGCTTACCCCGCCTAACAGCCTGCCGACAAATTGAGCATATAGCAATGTTCTCCTCCTTACTGCTAACCGAAAAGAAGTCCCAAACTGGGGAGGAGAACTTTCTGGCGCTGCTGGAGGTGCCACTTTCAATACCAGATGAAATGGAGGGTGTGCATGGAATTTGACTCTGGGCACTTACATTACCACCACCTACTGAGGTGGTGGTTGAGCTGGATGTAGGTCCCTGCCGGGCCTTTGCAAAGGCAAATATGGAAGCTGGAGGTCGTGTTGGCGTTACCTGTGTTGGTGGTATCCATGCTACATCCCTCGCAGCGATTTGGGATAGTCTAATAATGTTGGTCTCCATCTCCGCAGGCCCAGGAGTGATGTTCGTGATGACTGGCTCTTCATCATCATCATCATCACCCCCCTCGTCTACATCTACCTCCATAACTGTAACGCTTTCTGGAACCTTCCTTTTCACTAGCCTTGTCTTGTGGCGTGCATCACTCTCAGACTGAGCTGGTGGCTTCCAAGTGGCATCTAGATCATCAGAAGCAGGGCTTGAAGAAGAAGTTGATGGACTAACCCTCCTTTTCCTTGCTGGGGGTATGGAAGACAATGGATCTTCTGGAACAGTGGCTTGCTCCTCTTCGTCTGCAAAAAGCTCGATTTCCTGAACTACCCCTACTTCAGGTGGAACAACTACTATTGTGGGCTGTGGTTCCGGCTGCGGCTGTGGTTGCGGCTGTGGTTCCGACTGTGGTTGCGGTTCCGGCTGCGGTTCCGGCTGCGGTGCCGGCTGCGGCTGGGGTTGCGGCTGGGGTTGCGGCTGGGGTTGCCCACTTATCTGCTGAGTTTCCGCCTGCGAGTGCGTGGATTGGGTACTACTTTGCGATAATGACATTTCAACATCACTGGTCGTTAGTAGACTGGCTACCTCTGCCACAGTCATGGGCTTGGGCCTAGGTTGCTGGGGTGGGCCCACTGATGCAGAGGTGCTGCTCCCAGCTTGGTCCCCGCTGGACACCGCTGCTGCAGGCGTAAGTTTTTTTCTCCCAAAAACACATCGGCCGGCACACCAGTCTTGGCAAGTGCCACTTCCTTCTTCTGTCCCTTCTTCTCACTGGCAACTTTCTTGGTACTGGAGGACCTGGTACCTTTCTTTGGGGCCATCTTCTTCAGATGTCAGCAGGACGCAGGTGCACAAGTTGCAGAGATGTCTGTGGTCACACGTGGACGTGACGCGCAGCAGGACTTCTGCCTGGCAGTACAACGGGTGATGATGACACCTCCTCCTCTGTCTTTTTGTGCACCTAAAAGCAAAGAAGCCAGGAGAAGAACATCAGTGAAATGTTGCATTTGTTGTTGTGGTTCAATTACTAGCAGTACAAACAAACAAATAAAAGATATAAATTAGTGTAGCCATTTGTGAGACTGTCAACAAGGGCTTTCATGGTATACTGTGTACACTGTCAGGAAGGATAGGAAAGAAGAGGAACAACAACCAAAATACAAATGTAATAGAAGTGGACCCTGTTTGGCATTAAATTATTTGCTCATCACATCATTCAGGGAGCTGCAGCTGGCAAAGGGGATGGATGCAAGCAGTAAGCCAAGAGGAAAACCATGCAGGCCTAAATGGCAAAAGCAGCACACTTATAACTCCCACCAGAAATGGCCACCAGCCACATGGACACTCACAAATCACAAGCAACAAGCATGAGGCCTGGAAAACAATGTACTGAAAACAGGCCTACGATAGCCAGGCAAAGGCTGCATGGTAAACCACACTGCTTTGCCTGTAATGCAATAAAATGCAAAAACGAAAATACACAGGGCTAAACAAGGCCTGCAACACACCACACACAACTAAGGCATGTATTTAACACACCCCAAAAAACTGAAATACACCCAAAAATCCACATTTTGCAATTCAATCCAATGCCATCCATGTGCCCTAAATGATGTTTACATTCAACAGAACACACAGAAACAGTTGTTTCATGCACCCCTGACTACCTCTGGGCCCACTGGATGAAAGGCCTGTTGGCAGACTAGGCTACAAGCTTGCAGGCCTATGGATAAAAGCACACTGCCTGGCTTCAAAATGGCCGCCAGCCTCATGGCCAGGCCCACAACAACAAGAAACTGAAGACAGACAATGCAGGCCTATGGCAAAAGCACACTGCCTGGCTTCAAAATGGCCGCCAGCCTCATGGCCAGGCCCACAACAACAAGAAACTGAAGACAGACAATGCAGGCCTATGGCAAAAGCACACTGCCTGGCTTGAAAATGGCCGCCAGCCTCATGGCCAGGCCCACAACAACAAGAAACTAAAGACAGACAATGCAGGCCTAAGGCAAAAAGCACACTGCCTGGCTTGAAAATGGCCGCCAGCCTCATGGCCAGGCCCACAACCACAAGAAACTAAAGACAGACAATGCAGGCCTAAGGCAAAAAGCACACTGCCTGGCTTCAAAATGGCCACCAGCCTCATGGCCAGGCCCACAACAACAAGAAACTGAAGACAGACAATGCAGGCCTATGGCAAAAAGCACACTGCCTGGCTTCAAAATGGCCACCAGCCTCATGGCCAGGCCCACAACAACAAGAAACTGAAGACAGACAATGCAGGCCTATGGCAAAAAGCACACTGCCTGCCTTGAAAATGGCCGCCAGCCTCATGGCCAGGCCCACAACAAGAAACTGAAGACAGAAAATGCAGGCCTATGGCAAAAAGCACACTGCCTGGCTTCAAAATGGCCGCCAGCCTCATGGACAGGCCCACAACAACAAGAAACTGAAGACAGACAATGCAGGCCTATGGCAAAAAGCACACTGCCTGGCTTGAAAATGGCCGCCAGCCTCATGGCCAGGCCCACAACAACAAGAAACTGAAGACAGACAATGCAGGCCTATGGCAAAAAGCACACTGCCTGGCTTCAAAATGGCCGCCAGCCTCATGGCCAGGCCCACAACAACAAGAAAAACTAAAGACAGACAATGCAGGCCTATGGCAAAAAGCACACTGCCTGGCTTCAAAATGGCCGCCAGCCTCATGGCCAGGCCCACAACAACAAGAAAATCTAAAGACAGACAATGCAGGCCTATGGCAAAAAGCACACTGCCTGGCTTCAAAATGGCCGCCAGCCTCATGGCCAGGCCCACAACAACAAGAAACTGAAGACAGACAATGCAGGCCTATGGCAAAAAGCACACTGCCTGGCTTGAAAATGGCCGCCAGCCTCATGGCCAGGCCCACAACAACAAGAAACTAAAGACAGACAATGCAGGCCTATGGCAAAAAGCACACTGCCTGGCTTCAAAATGGCCGCCAGCCTCATGGCCAGGCCCACAACAACAAGAAACTGAAGACAGACAATGCAGGCCTATGGCAAAAAGCACACTGCCTGTCTTCAAAATGGCCGCCAGCCTCATGGCCAGGCCCACAACAACAAGAAAAACTAAAGACAGACAATGCAGGCCTATGGCAAAAAGCACACTGCCTGGCTTCAAAATGGCCGCCAGCCTCATGGCCAGGCCCACAACAACAAGAAAAACTAAAGACAGACAATGCAGGCCTATGGCAAAAAGCACACTGCCTGGCTTCAAAATGGCCACCAGCCTCATGGCCAGGCCCACAACAACAAGAAACTGAAGACAGACAATGCAGGCCAATGGCAAAAAGCACACTGCCTGGCTTCAAAATGGCCGCCAGCCTCATGGCCAGGCCCACAACAACAAGAAACTAAAGACAGACAATGCAGGCCTATGGCAAAAAGCACACTGCCTGGCTTCAAAATGGCCACCAGCCTCATGGCCAGGCCCACAACAAGAAGCCTAGGCCACAAAGGGAAACACATGCAGGCCTTAGTATATGGCAAAAGCAGCACACTTGTAACTCCCACCAGAAATGGCTACCTGCCACATGGACACTCACAAATCACAAGCAACAAGCAGGAGGCCTGGAAAACAATGTACTAAAAACAGGCCTATAATAGCCAGGCAAAGGCTGCATGGTAAACCACCCTGCTTTTGCTTTGCCTGTAATGCAATAAAATGCAAAAACGAAAATACACAGGGCTAAACAAGGCCTGCAGCACACCACACACAACTAAGGCATGTATTTAACACACAGCCCAAAAAACTGAAATACACCCAAAAAAACCACATTTTCCAATTCAATCCAATGCCATCCATGCCCCCTAAATGATGTTTGAAATTAATAAATACATCACACAGCAATCCATGACCCATGACTAGCTCTGGACCTACTGGCTACCCACAACGATTTATTTTTTAAAATGATGAAAAGTACCAAAAATGAAGTTGCAGCAACTGCAATGCCCCAATCAAACAACACCAACTTACTTGTAAAATCTCAAATCCCAAAATCCTCAAATCCAATGATAATGATGCAGCAGACACAAAGAGTGATCCTTCCAGCTCAAATCCAAGTGAAAAATGAACAGGAGATGGACAAAGCACTGGGAGGAGCCTGCTGGACAGGAACAGGAAGTAGGAGACTCTGTGGCACTTCCTCCCTCTCCCCCCAAAACTTTGACCAAAAAGGACAGCCAAATATCAATCTGAGGTTTTTTTTTCATCCAAATCATCAATTTATAGAAGGTTTGATGTTGCTTGCGATGTTATTGTTCTCCAGATTGAAAATTTTGCGTGTTTGGGATCGCGAGCTGTACAAAAATATCGCCGGATGTCCGATGGCGCGCCCGAATGACATGTTCGCGGTCGCAATCTCTCTCGCGGTGCACGATGGCGCGGCGAATGACGTGTTCGCGATCGCACACTCTCGCGTTGTCCGATGGCGCGGCGAATGACGTGTTCGCGATCGCAAACTCTCGCGGGATAACGCGGCCGGCTACCGAAATCTCGTGGCGCACGCGAACGGATAGGAAAACCCGTCGGCAAACGCAGGAATCCCGGTAAGTCGCTATCGCGCGCGCTAGAACGCATTTTTAAAGCGCAACAAGAAAATAATTCCGCTACGCCGCGGATCGCGGAATTGTTGGCAATTCCGCGTTCTCCGCGGAACGCGAAATTGCCTAAATTCCGCAAATTCCGTGAGCGGAGCGGAATTGGATGTAGTACCACCTTGACACGACATCAAATTAATTAACTGAGATTCTAAAAGATCGTCTCTTTGTTGAACTTTGTCCAAAAATTCCTTTGCAGAAACATGTGTAAGATGAACTCCCGTTTTTAATATGTGGTTCACTGCATATGAAAGTCCAGACAAGTCACTTTCAAACAGAAGATGAAATAAATATGGAACACACTGTCGAAATCTTGGATCTTCTGAGTACAATCTTGTCGTACGATATTCTGAAGCTGGAATCTGTACTGGTCGTTCATCATATCGTCCACCTTTTCCAGTGGGGAAGTGCTGTGGAAAACAACGAGCTTCTAAACTTTTTTCCCAAACACTCATGGGAGTTCCCTTCGCTTTCTTCATTTGGAATAATTCAATAGTGTTCCATATCACTTTTTTTTAATGTAGAGGATGTATGCTGTAATGTTCGTGAATTTCTTCACTCCTGGAGTTGTCCACTTTTTCGATTTAGGCAGTTGAAATTTCTCTATCATCTTCTAGAGATTTTTCTTGTTCTTCCACATTTTTATATTAACTATTGTTCTGTACAAGATATAATGTAGCCTTTTGAAGTTTGTTGACATCTACTAACTCTTGCCATATTTTCAGACTCTTTGTTGGTACACCATTAACTAGAATAACTACAGGTTCTTTTTCCTCTCTCTGTACATCAACAGTTTCAATATTTTTCTTAAAATCTAAAGGTAAATACACAACTCTTCTTTTTAAACCTCTTTGTAAATCTGTTGGAAGCAGCTTGCCTGTTTCAGGCTCCATACGAACTGTAGCCTGAAACGGGTGCACAGATTGAATAAGAATGGACTCATACGTATTTAAATCTACCAGTTCCAGAGGAATAGCTACCAACTCTGGGTTATTCCTTACAGCTCTAGCTGGCATTTTGTTCTCTTCTAATTTATTGTAACAATAT
This sequence comes from Calotriton arnoldi, assembly GCA_963921515.1. NCBI lineage: Eukaryota > Metazoa > Chordata > Amphibia > Caudata > Salamandridae > Calotriton > Calotriton arnoldi. Next base: position 1,263,410 of record CAWUFW010001320.1, on the reverse strand, counting down.
TTACAAATACGTTGATCACTACCCAACTCAAAACGACCTTCCACCAACAAATAAGCACCAAATTGCTCCCACTTATCATTGTTTTCCTTTTCACTTTTTGAATACACATCAACATTCCTCGTTTGACTTTTATAGTGAATACGTCGACAACAAATACAAACATAGTTTGTTTTTTCACAAGAAAGTACCTTAAACTTTGTCATTTCTTCTACAAACTTCTCAGTAGTACTATCTTCTACCTCTTCTTCAATACCTACACTTATGAAACTCTCACTTTCTCTACACTCCTCTTGAGGACCAAAGAAACAAAACTGTATATCATCAGAAACTTTTTTTTACATCAATACTGAACCATGCAAAAGAGCTGTGTTTATTTCACTTAAAGATAATGCAGGACTTTTTACATAGTACAATATTCTTACTAACTTCCGCATTTCTGAATGATGTACTGCTAACATTCTTAAATGATGAAAAGTACTTTGACACACTTTTCTAGAAAGACAAGCCAGAGAATGACCCTGCAAGTTACTATATTTTCTCACTTTAAAAGGATCTAGTCCTTGCAATATCTTAATCTTCTGTTTAACACTTTTATTACCATAATCTCGTAAGAAATTTCATAAAATATCAATAGATTCCTGTTGTATACTACAAATACTAATACAATCCCACTTATACACTGGAGCTTGTGTACGTCTCCCTTGAACTTCTTCAGCTATTACTTCTTCCACATTTCTAGGAACCATCTTTTCTTTTTTAATTGGACAACCATTTTTAACCTCATAAGAACAACCACTGGTATCAACTGCATGAACTAATGTATTTTGTTGAAAATAGCTTTCTTCATTAAAAAAGGCTCAGTACTAGAATTGTGCTTTCATTCACCCGAAAGTTTTTGCAAAAGTTAGTTCTATTAACCAGTCTTTTTCTTTTACTTTTCTCCTTCATAAAGTGCATTGTTTTATTCAATATTTTCATTCTCTTCAATACTAATATAAACAATCTTCTTTTCAATTCAAAAGCCTTTTTGACTACACTTTCAATCTATTCTTTTTTCTTGAAAAATGCTGATCTTCTTTTATATTTTTTGCAATCTTTCAATAAATTTTTTAGTACTCTAATTTTATACATTCTCTTCCTAATGTCTTTATATTCTTTCATCCTTCTTTCAACATAGATTGTTTTCTTATAACCTGATATTCATTAATTTGTCCTTTTTTCGTTTCCTTCTCATTGTTTGTACAACTTTTCTTTCTCTTTTCCCCATTTTGAAAATTCATTACATTCTTTAAAAGTCTTTTAACAAATTCTTTAGTTCTCTTACCAGAAGACCTTTTCTTCAACGTCACATGTTGTACTTCATCTAATTTCTGCTTTTCTCTCTCCTTGAAATAGTACTGTTTTTTGTTGTCTTTTCTTTTGCGCTTTTTTGTCATACTGAATCTTAGTAATTATGGAGAATATCTGAAAAAAAGAAAAGTTTAAAAACTTTCTAAAAATTATTTAATATTATTAAAATAATTATATACAAATATTCCCATATATAATTAAAAAAATACATTCAATTTAAAAGGTACAGACATATGCATATATAATTTTCAAAATATAGTGAGACTTACAGATGACAGGAGTCATAGGTTTTTGCTTTATATTTGCTTAGGCCCAACACCCTGAGCATTACTAGAATGGTGAAACAGCAACACAAAAGTGAGGTTTAAAACTTGTTACGAGATGGATTAGTTATTACACTACTTTGTATGAGTCTGTAGAAAAGTTCACTTGAAGTATACACATAAATATAGGTGTGTGTTTGAAATGTAAATACTTTCTAAACCTCTCTTGCTTCTTTCTGCACTCCTCTTGCTTCTTTCTGCAACCCTCATGCCTCTTTCACACCAGTCTTCCTGCTTTCTGCACCCCTCTTCCCTCTTTCTGCACGTCTCTTGTTTCTTTCTGTATCCCTCTTGCCTCTTTCTCCACCCCACTTCCCCCTTACTACATCTTTGTTGCTTCCTTCAGCACTTCTATTCCTTTCTATACCTCTCTTGCTTCTTTCTGCATCCCTCTTGCATCTTTCTCCACCCCTCCTCCTCCTTTCTGCATCTGTTTCTACTTTTTGCTCTTCTCTTGCCTCTTTCTCCACCTCTGTTCCTGCTTTCTTCAACCCTTATGTCTCTTTCTGTACCCCTCTTCCCTCTTTCTTCTCCCCTCTTGCTTCTTTCTGCCCCTCTGTTGCTTCTTTCTTAACCTCTCATGCTTTTTTGCACCCCTCTTGCTTTTTTATGCACCCCTCCAATCACTTAGCTAGTACCCATGCTCTTATGCAATCAGTCAGGCACTACCCTAGCACTCCTCTAATCACCCAGGCACTACCCTTGTACTCCTCCAATCACCTAGATAAGAAGTGCAGCTTCTTTAGTTTTAATATGTGAAGAAAGAAGGAACAGAGGTGCAGAAAGAGGCAAGAGGGGTGCAGACAGAGGGAAGAGGGTGTGAAAGAGGCACAAGGGGCACTTCTCATTTCAAGTAGAAACCTAAAATCATGTGGTGTATTTCATGCAAACCTTTCACAGACAAATATAAAGCAGCAACCTATCACATATGTATGCTGTGTCACAATCTTCCTGAAAGCATCCATGCATATGTTTGTACGCCACATAAATGTAGGTATGTATGAACATATGTCTCTACCTACTCATATGACTTTCATTGGTTGTCCGCCTGGAGGCATAAATTACATCAGTCGCGCAGCGCAAATTGATTGAACTGCCGTTTACCCTATGAGTAAGATGAGGATATCGAAACGCGTCGGGGAGGCATACCTGTGTTTATGCCCTGGATAGAATAAAAATGTGCTTGCTGTAGCGTGCGTCTCATTCCCTCTCTGTGGGTACTGGAGAGACTTTTTTGTGTTTATTGACGGCGTAGCCCGATGTCGCCAAGAGACTGCACCACCTCATCAAAATTGGCACTGTGCCGCCTGGAGCAATTGCGGGCGGCTGGAGCCATCGCAGACTGTCTGCGTAGAGGGCCCGGCAGCTTTTGGGATATCACTGCATTCGGGACAGCAAGATGGAGAAATTCATATGGACATTGACAAGGTGATCCCACTTGGGCTTTTATGAATTAATACGAGCTAAGCGACTTGCTCGAGGGACTATTAAGACCACAATGCATTAAGAAGGTAGCATGCATTGGAAATGACTTTCATTGGTTGTCCGCCTGGAGGCATAAATTGTGCTTGCTGTAGCGTGCGTCTCATTCCCTCTCTGTGGGTATTGGAGAGACTTTCTTATATATATATATATATATATATATATATATATATATATATATATATATATATATATATATATATATATATATATATATATATATATATATATATATATATATATATATATAAATATATATATATATTATCTACTGGCGGTCGCCAGTAGATAGTTATAGTTACAACCTATTATCCATAGGAAATCCACGACATTCTATTTGAAATAACTCTCTTGCCGGTTGACGTATCTTCGCAAAATTTTCAAACTTTGTGGGGCGCTCCGGTCCGCTCCTACCCTGAAAGTCTCGGGGGGATTTGTCAAGCGGGGGCCGAGAAAAAAGGGGGGTCCCAAAACGCGTTTTCCCCATGCAATTTTCCATAGGAAACTTTAGACACGGCTACAGCCCGAACTGCTGAACGGAATTACACCAAATTTGGCAAAGAGGTAGTTCTTGGTTCAGAAAGAACCCTTTTGTTAAATGGTGTAAATCCGTTCAGTAGTTGCTGAGAAAATCAAAAGTAAAAAGATAGATATATCTATGGCCGCGTCGGATTCGCGCACCCTCCCGATCACGAGCTGCATGCTAATTGGCTGTCAACACTCCAAATCAGGAAGTGTTGGCAGCCATTTTGTCCCTCGGTAGAACCGAGGGACAGAAACAAGTGCGCAAAGCGCACAAAGGGGGCAGGGTAGAAACACCCTGACCCCTAGGTCTGCTCAGGGGGTCCCACAAGGACCCCCTGGACAAAAAAAAATTGTTTTTTTTTAAAACAAAATCGGCAGGATGCGCTCAGGGTGCGCGAATCCTGCCGGAAAAAAATCGAAGCGCGGTCTCCCGCGCTTTGATGTTAATTGGCCCCGGGTGGGCCAAGTCCCGGGGGCATGCTGGGGGGTTAATTTTATGTGTGGGGGCCTCTAAGGGCCCCCAAGCCCCAGGGACCACCACCCCCGGGGCTTTATGTGTAATGGTGCGGGAGGGCTCTGAGCCCTCCCGCAGCCCCGGGACCGCCACCTCCCGGGGCTTCTTTTTTATTTTTGATTAACCTGTGTGGGGAGACTCCAGCCCCCACACGCCCCGGGACCACCACCTCCCGGGGCACTAAGAAAAATTACAATGGGGGTCCGTTTTGGACCCCCAAGCCCCGAGGACCACCACCTCCCGGGGCTTTCAAAATGTAAGGAGGGGGCCGCGCGGCCCCCCTCCTGGAGCCTGTGGTGGCCCTGGGGACCGCCACCCCCAGGGCCGGCTCCTGCAGTGTCCCGGGGTGCCTACCCCCGGGACACTGCTGTTTGCAATGACAGGACGGGAGCCTCGCGGCTCCCGTCCTGTCATTGCAAACTGCTTGGATATTGGAAGAGAGAGCAGGAAACCTGCTCTCTCTTCCAATATCCAAAGCTGATTGCTTTCCACATGGGGAGCAGCATGTAAGCTGCTCCCCATGTGTAAAGCAATGCCGGCTCCCGTAGGATACGGGGAGCCGGCGGGACTGTGGGGGTTTGGGGACCCCCCACAGTCCCCAACGAGAGGCCAGGCCCTGGGGGATGGGGTCCCGGGGCCATAAGTGGCCACGGAGGGGGCCACGCAGCCCCCCTCCCCAAAGGTAAAAAAAAAAAAAAAGTGCAAGGCCGGCCCCGGGGATGGGGTCCCCGGGGCCTTAAATGGCCTGAGGAGGGGGCCACGCAGCCCCCTCCAAATAAAAAAAAAGAGGCCATGCCCCGGGGGATGGGGTCCCCGGGGCCAATACAGGCCCAGGGAAGGGGGCCACTCGGCCCCTTTCCCGTTTTTTTAATTTTAATTAAAGTAAAAGGGGTAAGGCCCTGGGGGATGGGGTCCCCAGGGCCTAAAAATAGGAAAAAGGAAGGGGGCCACACAGCCCCCTTCAGGGGAAAAAAAAAATAGATCGGGCCCGCAGGCCCCGCCCCCTTCCTTCACCACTCTGCAAACACGCCCCTGGCGCGTTTGCAGAGGGGAACGAATTCCCCTTGAATACTGGGGTCCCTGGGGCCAACTAGCCCACCAGGAACCTCCAGTATGTGCTAGGGGCTGCCTTGCAGAGAGGTGTACAGAGGCCATGCCCCTTTTTACACCTCTCTGCAACGCAGCTCTGTGGCGCTTTTGGAGGTATATGGTGGGCTAGTTGCACCCCAGGGACCCTCAGGATTCAAGGGGAATTAATCCCCGACTTAAAACGCGCCACGGGGCGCGTTTGCACAGTGGTGAAGGGAGGGGCGGGGCTTCAGGTGACATGTGTGCAAACAGGCCCCGTGGCGCGTTTTAAGATGGGGAATTAAATCCCCTTCAATCCTGAGGGTCCCTGGGGCCAACTAGCCCAACAGGTACGTCCAGAAAGCGCCACAGAGCTGCGTTGCAGAGAGGTGTAAAAGGGGTGTGGCCTCTGTACATGTCTCTGCAACGCAGCCCCTGGCGCATACTGGAGGTTCCTGGTGGGCTAGTTGGCCCGTAGGGACCCTCATGATTCAAGGGGACTTAATCCCCCAACTTAAAACGCGCCACGGGGCGCGTTTGCACAGATGTCACCTCAGGCCCCGCCCCTCCCTTCACCATTGTGCAAATATTCCTCTAAAATCAGCCGAAATACGAATTCTGATTTACTCACCTGTTATCAGGAGAGACCTCAGTGCTGCATCTTTCAGCCCAGTACTAATCCTGAAAAGTAATTTTAACCGTACTTACCAGTAACTTGAATTTCCTTCCATAGGCTAACATTGACTGGTTTCACTTGGAAATTCTTCTAAGTGTGGAGTTTTGGAACTTTAAAATATTCCTCTAAAATCAGCCGAAATACGAATTCCGATTTACTCACCTGTTATCAGGAGAGACCTCAGTGCTGTATCTTTCAGCCCAGTACTGGTCCTGAAAAGTAATTTTAACCGTACTTACCAGTAACTTGAATTTCCTTCCATAGGCTAACATTGACTGGTTTCACTTGGAAATTCTTCTAAGTGTGGAGTTTTGGAACTTTAAAATATTCCTCTAAAATCAGCCGAAATACGAATTCCGATTTACTCACCTGTTATCAGGAGAGACCTCAGTGCTGCATCTTTCAGCCCAGTACTGATCCTCAAAAGTAATTTTAACCGTACTTACCAGTAACTTGAATTTCCTTCCATAGGATATAATTGCCTGCTTTTTGCTGAAAAAGTTTCTAAGTGTTGATTTTTGAAACATACAAATATTCCTCTAAAATCAGCCGAAATACGAATTCCGATTTACTCACCTGTTATAAGGAGAGACCTCAGTGCTGTATCTTTCAGCCCAGTACTGGTCCTGAAAAGTAATTTTAACCGTACTTACCAGTAACTTGAATTTCCTTCCATAGGCTAACATTGACTGGTTTCACTTGGAAATTCTTCTAAGTGTGGAGTTTTGGAACTTTAAAATATTCCTCTAAAATCAGCCGAAATACGAATTCCGATTTACTCACCTGTTATCAGGAGAGACCTCAGTGCTGCATCTTTCAGCCCAGTACTGATCCTCAAAAGTAATTTTAACCGTACTTACCAGTAACTTGAATTTCCTTCCATAGGATATCATTGCAAGCTTTTTGCTGAAAAAGTTTCTAAGTGTTGATTTTTGAAACATACAAATATTCCTCTAAAATCAGCCGAAATACGAATTCCGATTTACTCACCTGTTATAAGGAGAGACCTCAGTGCTGCATCTTTCAGCCCAGCACTGACCCTGAAAAGTAATTTTAACCGTACTTACCAGTAACTTATATTTTCTTCCATGGGAATCCATTGTCTGGTTTTCAGCAGAAAAGTTTCAAAGTGTCGATTTTCACAAACTACAAATATTCCTAAAAAATCGCCTGTATGACTTAAACGCATTCTTTCAACTGTTTACAGGAGATGCACCAGTGCTGGATCCAGGATCCAACACTGAGTAAGAAAAAGTAACGATAACAGTTTTTACCTGCTAAGTGAATTTCCTTCCATAGGATAACATTGGTGATTCTATGAGAAAAAGTTTCTAAGTGTCAACTTTTAAAATACAATAATATTCCTTAAAAATCACGACTGTAACCAAAACGCTTTTACTCAACTGTTTACAGGAGATGTACCAGGACTGAATCTAGGATCCAGTCCTGTGGTTAGAAAAGTAATCCATAAAGTAACTAATTTCATTTAACTAGAAATTCACATTGAGCTGAATGTTGCATTGTGTTTGAAAATGTGGTGCCCATTGCAACAACTGTAACTACTGTACTTAAAAGTCTATTGCCTATGTGCAAAGTATTTAAACTAAAGTAATTCATTCTGAGAAAGTATTTTTGTAATGTAATGTATAATGTAATTACAATGTAATTTAAAAAATAAAATCTGTAAAAAAAAATTGTTTCTAAAAATGTAGTAAATCAGTATGAAAAAAATTAATATAACAATTAATACATTTAAAAATTGTCATTTACAAAACCTTTGAAATTCACTGAAAAAACCGTAGGTTTCAGACATGTTATAGTTAGGAATTAGCATTTAAAAAACCTTTGAAATTCACTGAAAAAACCATAGGTTTCAGATAAGTTATAGTTAGAAATTAGCATTTAAAAAACCTTTGAAATTCACTGAAAAAACCATAGGTTTTAGGGACAGTTATAGTTAGTTGGACATTGCACTCGTACAAAACCCATGAAATTCCCCCGTTATAGTTATTTCAGCTAACTATAACTCGCGCCCCGCAATGCACTGCTGATGACGTCACATATTACATCACTCATGACATGGTCAGTGACATCACTCATGACATCACTGATGACATCTCAAATGACATCACTGATGACATCATCCACGTGATAATCTGATGCACCTCCTCACACCCTAATATAACCTTTGATACACCCAATCTAAATTACAGACTGCCATTCGCAAAACAATAGACACTCCAACACCAATAACTACATACCCACTCACTGATTCTTAGGTCTACACACACACATCCACTCACTCACCCGTACAGTCACTCATACTTATGGTCACTCAGTACAGGACAATCATATGCACTCTTACTCCTATATAGACACTCAAACACCGCCACTCATCCATAGAGGTACTCACACACCTAGTCAGTCATGCAAATAATTAAACACACTGCCATTTACTCACCTATACAGTTATACACACACCAGCTCACTTAATCATACAAATACTAGCACATTGTTACGCTCTTATACAATCACTGATACAAGCACACACTAATCCATACAGCCACTATCACAATCACTCACTCTCGCTTATAGCTATTTATATACTCCAACACACATATATACTGCCTTTCCCATATGTAGTTACTCACACATGTACCACTGGGACATACATTCACTCACTAACACACTCTTACACACACTTACCCACCCATACAGTCTATCACAGATGCACTCTTGAAACCATCCACCCAGTGAATCACCCACTCACACATCTATGCACAGTCGCACACACCCCAGCCACACAAACACTCAGGCACCCATACAGATACTCAGACAACAAATCAATAACTCTTATAGACACTCATGTAGCTATTCACAAACCCATGCAGCCACTTACACAGCAACAGACAGACGGATACAGACATTCACCCAGTTTAGTCACTAACCCATGCATTCAGTAAGATACGTTAAATCACTCACTTATAGAGTCAGTCACGCACCTACTAAATCATCCATACAGACACTTACACACCCACTCATTCTTCAATACGTCTTTTCCTATATATATTAAAAATATTTAAACTTTACAGAAACACACAGTCACTGGATGATGTCATCAGTGATGTCATTTGAGATGTCATCAGTGATGTCATCAGTGATGTCACTGACCATGTCATGAGTGATGTAATATGTGACGTCATCAGCAGTGCATTGCGGGGCGCGAGTTATAGTTAGCTGAACTAACTATAACGGGGAATTTCACGGGTTTTGTACGAGTGCAATGTCCAACTAACTATAACTGTCCCTAAAACCTATGGTTTTTTCTGTGAATTTCAAAGGTTTTGTAAATGCTAATTTCTAACTATAACTTATCTGAAACCTATGGTTTTTTCAGTGAATATATATATATATATATATATATATATATATATATATATATATATATCCACAAACGGAACCGCCACACCAACTCCTCGTACCAGGACACGACACCGCAATCCAAGCTTCAGGTAAAATTATATTTTATTTCAAAATCTAGGCTATGAAGCGTTTCGACAGGGTCCCCTGCCTTGATCACATACAGAGCCAAACTTCCAACTCATGTTTAAATACAATGTTACCATCACGTGGTAACATAGACATAGACAAAACACTGCACAGTGAATATTGAAAGCTCATTTTTTACTTTTCAAATATTGTGTTTTCTGAGAAAGCGAGACTCACTCTACTCTTTTATATTGTTTTTACAGTTTTACAATTTTATATTTTTATCTTTTGTTTTGTTTATATTTCTTTACCTCCCTCCACTCGCTTTGCTTTTTTTCCGTGTCTTATTCAATTAACTTTATTGTACCCAACAATCAAGCCCCCATGAGTGTTTGATATAGAGAAAGTCATGTCTCTAGCTGCATCTACCGGTACGATTTTTTAACCAGGTCTATAGATCCATTTCTTATGTTTTAACATTACGTATCCAGCATGGCATCCTACATATTTTGTTTAGCGTGTAATACAGCTTAAACCATCTACATTCGAGCTGAGCATCCAGAACACGATACCCAGCACTAGTGCTGCATTCAGTCAAGAGTCAAACTTATTAACTGCAGTAGCTGCCATTCTTTGTCTATTTTCTAATTGAAAGTGCAACTGCAGAATTCAAGCAGTCTCATTACCACAAGTAAATGTTCTATGCAATTTTGAAAAACAGATGGATTTCATATCCAGTGAGTAGACATTATCTTCACCCCTGGATGCCAATCCTGAATAGTTCTTTGCCATGGCGGAGTTTTAGTATTCATAAATAGTATACACACGTATACTTGATTCTAGAAGTTCTCTATTGGAGCATGGTTCTTCAATCTTCTAAAGTGCAGTGTGCTACGTGCAAAACACCTGCTATTTAAAGTGCTTATAGCATTGTTCTCATTCTAGCAGCAGAGGGTCTTATAGGGATTATCCTATCCCTCCATGTGCAAACTTGCAGTTACAGCTGTAATTATAATACAGTACTGTCCCTCCATGTGCAAGCTCGCAACTACAGCTGTGGATGTAATAAAGTGCATGTGCTTCCAAAGGGTATTAACGTCACTAAAGTGCAAGTAGCGCTATACTCACACCTGTGTATTTTTATGCACTGTCTTCGATCATCAAAGATGATATAATATCTCAGGACAATGTATCAAAGGATTTATGTGCAAAGTTGCAATTACAGCTGCCAATTACAATAAAGTGCAAGTGCATGTGCTCCTTAGCTGGTTAAAGCATCTGTAACTATGTGCAAAAATACAAACTCCTACTTATTAAAACCCAATGTTAAATAAATTGGATCATTAAAATTATACCTTAACATATCAAATTATTAGAAGCATTCCTTAACTATATTTTATCAAATTCTAATAAACACCTTCCCAAACACTCTGGGGCATATTCCATCATCTGATTGGTTTAAACAGATGTCTATGTAAATTATACACGATTTAAAACAAGGTCATAAAAGTGCACCACAGACTCATTTTCTTCAATTCATTATATCTTTTCTGAATTTATCTTGCACCAGCCTCTATGTGGGGAAAAGGGTGAGTGGGGAGGCTGTACAGGAGAATATCAGTCATGCCAGATGGACATATAAGTCTTCATCCAAATTTAAGCCATTTGGAGTCTTTCAGTCAAACATTAAAATATAGCGCGACTCCAATTGCCTCGGTTTGCCTTCACGGTTCCCCCCTCTTCTCTTTTTGGGGACCGAGTCTATTACATAGTATGTTAAATCTTTAATCTTGCCTTTATGGACCTCATTAATGTGATGAGCAACTGGATAAGATTGATCCTTATTCTTAACCGCCCTGAGATGCTGCAGAATTCGTATATGGGCCATATGGGTTGTGCTGCCTACATATACCATGGGGCACGTGCACTGAAGCATGTACACCACATGCTCGTTTTTACAATTAAAAAACCTAGGTATCCTCCACGGTTTGTTCATAAAAGGCAACTGTATCTCTTTCTTATTCATCCCATGTTTACAGGCCTTACATTTGAGGCATTTGTTGAAACCAGGGTTGGCTTTCAACCAACTTTCACTTTCAGTTAGTTCAGGGCTGCTATTCACTAGCTGCTGTCGCATCGACCTTGCTCTCCTGTAGGAGACAAGGGGCTTTTGTGAGACCTGGCTAGTAAGGATAGGGTCTCCTCCAACCAGGTGCCAATGCCTATTCATGCAGTCTCTCACCCTTGCATGATAGGCATTGTACCTGGTTATCATCCTTATATCCTGATTCAAGCCCTCTTTCTTTTTCTTTTCCTTTCTCTTTCCAAAGAGTATTTCTTGTCTCGAGAGCTCTTCAACTTTTACTACTGCCGGATCAAGGACGGTCTGATTGTACCCTGTTTCCGTGAATCTCTTTGCAAGATCCATTTGTGCTTGCTTTAAGGAGCTCGCTTTGCTACAGTTCCTCTTCATGCGAAGCTGCTCTGCATAAGGGAAACTATATTTTAGTTTCTGGGAGTGAAAAATTGTGCAGTGTAATACTGAATTCCCAGCCGTGGGTTTTCTAAAAGTACGAGTATGTAACATACCATCACTTACAAAAACCTCCAAATCTAAAAAATGTACAGTAGAATTACTTATGTCACAAGTGAACCTCAAATTAAGAGTATTGACATTGAGGGCTGATATGAACATTCTAGCACTTTCGAATGACCCGTTCAATATGAAGAAAAGGTCATCAATGAACCTGACCCAAATCTTGATGTTTTCATTCCACTCCTTCCTGTATGTTGTTTTGAGCACCTGCTCATGTGAAGATTTGCATAGCTGGGGGCGAAGCAGGTGCCCATGGCTGTCCCCCTGAGTTGTTTATAAGTGTTGTTGCGATACAGAAAAAAGTTATTCTCCAGACACAGTTCCGCCATCTTTGGTAGCATTTCTGAATGTTGGTACAATCTTAGTGGTCTGCTGCCTAAAAAGTGTCTAAGGGCCCTTAGTCCATCTTTGTGTGAAATGCTTGTATAGAGCGAGGTGACATCACGAGTGATTAACAAATCTCCCTCTTCCCATTCGATTTCATATAGTTTCCTCAGAAAGTCCCCAGTGTCTTGGATGTGAGAAGGTAGCGTTACAACAAAGTTCTGCAAAAATTGATCTAAATATCTGGAAGTGGTTTCAAAAAGGCTTCCAATAGCTGAAATTATTGGCCTGCCGGGCGGGGTCACCATATCTTTGTGAACTTTTGGTATTAAATATAAAATGGGAGTCACCAGGTTGTCTATTTTCAGATATTGCAGTTCCGCTTCCGATATCAAACCCATACACCTCCAACTCGCCAATTCCTTATGATACTTTGTCTTTACCTCCAAAAGATTGCTAAGCGGGACTTTCTGGTAACATTCTGCATCTCTCAATTGTGACCTCGCTTCATCATTGTACTTGCAGAGTGGCCACAGCACAACGTTGCCCCCTTTGTCTGATTGTCTTATTATTTATTTTTTTATTTTATTTTGACAGTTTTGTATAGCGCGAACAAGACTCTTGCGGGTATCAGAGCGCTTTACAGGGCAAATACAGGTGATTGACATATACATGTAAATACAATAAATAATGTGCATACAGTACTGGTAACTATTAGAGACCATCATATATGTACAAGAGTGTATAAGAAAGTTCAGGTGAATTTGGACAAGAGAATCGATTTCACTTCTTTTTTTAAAAAGGCCGCGGAAGGATTAAGTCTCGTTTCTGGGGGCAAGGCGTTCCAAATCCTAGGAGCCATTCCTGAGAAGGTACGATTGTATGTTTTCTTCTTGGAGAAACGTTGTGGTTTAAGTAGCAGGTTATCCGAACTCCTCGTAGATCTGTTACCATCCGATAGTACTAGTTTCTCCGCTAGGTATCTCAGGGTTTTTTGGTGCAATGCCTTATGTGTCATACAGGCGATTTTCAAATGGATTCTGGCCTCGAAAGGTAACCATTTGAGGGCACGAAGGTCTGGGGAAATGTGGCAGTTTCTTTTGGAGCCTGTGATGAGTCTAGCGGCTATATTGATTGAGGCTCTTAGCGGAGCGGTCGTTGATCTGGGAAGGCCGCAGAGAGCGACACTTCCATAGTCCAATCTGGGAATTACTAGAGTTTGAACTGCCTGTTTAAAGTCATTTGCAGGTATGAAGGGTTTCCGTTTTCTCAGGGTACTCATCTGAAAATGTGCTCCTTTAGTTGCAGCGCTGATGTGCTTCTGCATATTTAGCTTATTGTCCAGGGTTATTCCTAGAGATTTAGCGGAATCAATGATGAGCGGTTGACCGTCGAGTGCAGTTAGGTGCTTCATCCACTCGCGGATGATGGTTGTTTGGTTGGGGAGAGCGATTAAGAGGAATTCTGGTTTTACTGTATTTAGTTTCAAATGGTTCTTTGCCAGCCAGGTCTGTGTTTTTTGGAGCGTTGAGTTAAGGGACTTGATGTCTTCAAGAGAGTGGACCTTAATGTAGAGTTGTGTGTCGTCGGCGTACATGTGATATTGGATATTTGAGGAGTTGAGAAGTTCCGTGAGTGGTTCCATAAACAGATTGAAAAGTGTTGGGGAGAGGGAAGATCCCTGGGGTACTCCCAAAGTGACTGGGGTGGGATTAGATAAAGATTGGTTGATTTTGAATCTTTGAGTTCTATTTTGGGGGAAGGAAGTGAACCAGTTTAACACTGTTCCAGATAGACCCATTCTATGTTTCAAGAGGTCTAGTAGGTTGTCGTGTTTGACTGTATCGAAGGCTGAGGATAAGTCAAGTCGGATTAGCAAACAGGCTTTATTTTGATCCAATATTTGTAGGGCGTCATCTATTATGTGGGTCATGGCTGATTCGGTACTGTGCCCTGATCGAAAGCCTGATTGGAATTGATCGAGCAGGTTGAAGTGTTCTATGTGATTACTAAGCTGCATGTGGACACATTTTTCGAGTAGTTTGGCCAGGGTCGGGATGTTGGATGTTGGGCGATAGTTATTCAGGTCTGACGGATCTGCTGATGGTTTCTTTAGAGTGGGGGATACCTGACCAGCTTTGAGGATGTCTGGGATGGTTCCTTGCTGAAGAGAGGTATTAATAATCCTGGTCCATAGGGGCACTAGCAGTGGAATGGAGGGGCATATTAGCAAGACCCACGTTAAAATTATCGCCGTTTTAGCGGCAGGAAACTGCCGCTAAAACGGCGATAATGGGCTTGCTAATATGCGTTATAGAATTCCAATAGAAGCCCAGGTTAGATGTGCAGGACATCTAACCTGGGCTTCTATTGAATTCTATAACGCATATTAGCAAGCCCATTATCGCCGTTTTAGCGGCAGTTTCCTGCCGCTAAAACGGCGATAATTTTAACGTGGGTCTTGCTAATATGCCCCGAAGTCCTTTAAGTGTGTTGCTGGGAGAGGGTCTTTGAAATGATTGGAGGGATTCAGAGCCATGAGCGTGTTTAAGATAGTTTCTTTGCTGTAGAAGTTGAAGGCGGACCAGGAAGCGTTGTTCTTGAGGACGAGCTTTGCATAGCAGTTAAGCGGGGTCCCTGTGGTGGTCAGTGAGGGGTTCATGTGTGGGTCGGTCTGGGATAATAGATCGTTAAGTAGGTCTGTCTTTAAGTTTTCAGTCTTTGTTGTGAAAAAGGAGGCAAGTTCCTCGCAAGTGGGGAGTGTTTCAGGATTAGCTTAGTGGGAGACACCCTTAGATTGAGCTTTGATTATTTCAAATAGTTTTTTGGGGTGATTCTTAGCTTGGTCTAATTGTTTAGATATGAAGTCAGCTTTTGATCGTCTAATCTTTCTGTAATAGGAATTTCTGGTGCTTCTTAGTAATTTGAGGTGGGCAGCGGATGGAGCGGCTCTCCGTTGTCTTTCAATTGCTCTCAATGATCTTCTGTCTTCATTAAGCCTACCATCATACCAGGGGTTTGAGTCTTTTGTGGTGACTATTTTCAGTTGTAGGGGAGCTAAGTTGTCAAGTACTCTGTTCATAGAGTGGAAGTAGTGATTGGTTAGATCATGTACATCGTTTAATCCATCCGGTAGGGGCGTGAAAATGTGGCTAGCGGTTGCGAGTGCGGCAGGATTGACTTATTCTATGTTCCTCTTCCAGATTTTCGTTCTCGTAGGTTGGACAGAGAGTAGTTTAACTACTTCCTTGATATGGAAAGTGATTATGTGATGGTCTTTTCTTGATTTGATTTTGTCCATGATTTTTACAACATTTTTCTCTTACTCTTTTGTATTTTTATTAAAATTCTTGCTTGAATCTTTTGCCAGTTCTTTGAGGTCCATAACCACCCGATCTGAGAACAAATCAATAGAGTCTTTCGGCATGATTGGTGTAAATGTTGACTTCTTCTTAAATTCAGTAGCACTTGTTTCATATATATTTAGGCCTAGCCTTTCTGTGGTCTTTGTACAGGGCAGTTCCAAACTTCCGTGGGCTATGTTCCTTTCTAATTCATCCAGATCTCTAAGCAAATTCAAATCTTCCACCACTAGGTTGCCTCCACTGTCTTGTTCTGATCTTACCATAGCCTGTTTGCTTTGGGTGACTTGGTTGCTGAAATATTTTCTTATTTTCAACTTTCGCACATATTTAAAGAAATCAATACGGGTTTGTGCGTAATTGAAATTTGTGCGACTGCAAAATGACAGGCCTAATGATAAGATGTTAATCTCAGCCTCGGATAGGACTAAATCTGAGAGGTTGATCACTGTGGTTGAAGTTGTTTCCGTTAGTTTCGTTTGTTGTCCTTCACTTTCGATCCAGAGCTTAGTTTCATACCTTCTCCTCCTTCTTTTTCGTTTCTCTTGTACCCCTGGCCTCTCCCCCCTCTTGATGGTTTCTGTCTTGCGTTGATGTTGCGATCCAAACCTAAAAAACGCATTTCTTGAATGACAGTTGAGGGTTTGCCCATGTTGCCCCTTGCGCTCCCACCTTCCTCGAGGTCTGTGTCCAACTCTGAGCTCCATTCTGAGCTTGTATCAGCAATTTTTCTTTTTTCTTTGTTTTTGCTCATTTGGGTTGGGTTGCAGGACATCTCCTGTCGACGCAAGGTGTCAAACCTTTTGGCAAAGGTAAAGATTTGTCCCCGTTGATAGTCCAGGTGGTCCCTGGTGAACTTAGTCTCTTTCCTATCTTTAATGGTTTATTCATATTTGCTTAATTTGCTTTCCAGATTTTTTTCGAATTTGACAACTTGTTCAGGCTTTGCCATGTTTCCCAATTCTAGTTGTAACCATTTAATCTCTTCCAGAATTTTCTTCCTATCTTTCTTAGCATATTTTACAAGAATCCTCATCATATTGTTGGAGGATTCAGCGCTATTGTTCGCCCATTCCTGCAGCATCTCCGGGTCCAGGTTCTCAAAGGTAGGAGCGATCAGGACTCTTAATCCTTGAGGGACTCTTCCAACCTCGAGATATTTGTCTAAAGATCTAATTTCCCACCATTTGGAAATTTCGGTGCGCCTTAGTTTCTATAATTGCCGCATAATCGACTGCACATCATTGCCCGTCGTGTCAATCCCAGCTCCTTGTTCTTTATTGGAGCTGCTGGTTCCAGGTCTCTCCTCATCAAAGACCGCTCCCACAGCCTCCTCTCGCTGTTTCACCCACTCCTCCATTATCAGAACGTGTGTTCCAGATAAATGAGTCTGTCACTTTAAATGACTGCTCTTCCCTGACCGGCAGCGGTACAGCTGCCGACCAACAGCCTTTCGGATATTACTCTTCTTTAATAACAGTAGCTTGGATTTGCCCCTTAGGATGCAATCCGCATCCACTGGCACCTTTTCCCCTTCTTTCCTTGTTGCTGCCCACCGCTAGATTGCACAGACGCTTACCTGCTTCCAGGCGCCCTCCGACGCTCCGTTCGCGATATATATATCCACTCCAAATGCCTGCCAGTAAATTTAGACAGACTCCAGCACGCTCAGATTCGCTGTGAATATGGGTTTATTTGGCAATAAAACAACGGTGACGCGTTTCAGTAGCTACAGCTACCTTTCGCAAACCAGTTGTGGTTGCCATTTTGGTTACTATATATACATGTTCCAGGGTTTTTTCTTTTAACCTTATAGTGACAGTGCATGAATCAAAATTTTTACATTTAAAGTGACACAGTGCTTATCTTATAAAGTGACTAGTGCATACCGCAACTACGCAGTTCTTTTACCCACATCAAACGGTAATACAAATACAGTAACACATATCATTTTAATTGTTACTGATATGTGATATTCTAACCTCATCCGTTCAGAAACAAGGTCAGTACCTGTCATGTCTCCTAATGTATGAACTCATGTTCCCTTCGGGATTCAGACCAATCATGGGCAAGTGCCCTAATTAATCACAGATATTTTTTCAAAAGAAAATCCTCAAGTTAATAATACTGTTTTGTTCAAATTGAGTTAAAAATGCGTCAGCGGCTATACAACACTAATAAAATCAAAACTAATCACATATTTGCCCATACTAAAAACCTCTGTGAAAACTCCTATGTACAATGCATTTTACATGGTCTGGATTATAAAAAGGAGGGAAAAAGGAAAAACAGGATTATAGCAGGATATACACAAACACATGTAAATATAAATATAGAGGTTAATGTGATGTTATAGTTAGGTGAAAATGTCAGTTAAAACATACTACTTGAACGAACAAAACCACTGAAATTCACCAGTTAGAATTAGCTCAAGTAACTACAGCTTGTGCGTAAGGTAACTACAACTCTGGCTCTCGCCATGCACTGCCAATTACATCACATATTACATCAGTCATGACATGGTCTATGACATCTTTGCTAACATCACTGCAACATCTGAAATGACATAATTTATAACCAAGATCTAGCTTCCTGACGAATTTGGTGTAATTCTGTTCAGCGTTTTTTGAGGTACTGCGTTCTAACAAGGTCTATGGAAAATGGAAGAGAAAATTTGGTTTTAGGACCCCCCTCATTTTTTGGCACCAGCTTGATAAATCACCCCAAAACTTTCCAGAAAGGAGCTGAGGTGGATACACCTTCGCTTTGGAAAGTTAAGTGAAGACTCATCAAACGACGCCAAAGTTATTAGGAAACCAAAAACACTCTTCTTAACGAAACATAGACCTAACTATAACTACCCAGTGGCCACCGGCACTGGGTCATATATATGAGAAAATATGCATATATATTTATATGAAAATACTGTTGCTTATTTTGTGCACTTGTGTGTCCGTGCACATACATATTTACTCTCTGTTTACGCATATGTCTGTGATGTGCTTTACTGCTGTTTGCGTGAATGAATACACTATGTCTGATTTTACATGTGTGCCAGTGTGTACATTGTGTATGTATGTGTACATTGTGTTGCTTCTGTGTGCCTTATCCTTGTTCCAATGTGAACAAAACACCAAATAAAATGCCTTTAAATTACACACCACCCCAACTATGTCAATAGCATGCATGTTTAGGTCTGGGTTTGTGGATTTTTATGTGTATTGGCAGCCTCGAGTTTTTAAACAAAAGTCAGAATAAAAATGTGACACACCCACCTGTGTACTTAGCGTGCAACATGACGCAGCTCTGCCCTCACTCCTCACGGCTGTGTCTCACTGCCACAGCCGCTGCCATGGGTCTGTGACCGCTGGGAGGCCATGGGAGGCCGTGGGTGGCCGTGGGAGACGTTGGGAGGCCGCAGCCTTGCGCGGAGAGCCGGTTCAGGCTTGTCGCTTGCCTTCAGAGCAAGCACCTGCTCCCTGCAATCACCAACATACAGAGCCCGATTTTCATGGCAGCTTTTGGCCGGGGACTAGGCGTTTCTATCAGCAGAAGCAGTAGCAAGCTCTCACCAAAACAGGTGTGGGGGGTGAAGCGAGTAAGGCAAGGTGTGCACTGGGGAGCATGAATCAGCACAGTGGGGGGCCCGTAGGGTGAGGCATCCTGCCTTTTGCCCTTACCTTGAAAAGTTTGGGCCAGGGTGTTTTCCACTGCAGGAACAGGCAGGTGCTAGCAACTAGGCCCTGGGGGCGTGGTCGGAGCTAATGCTCCCTCCTAAGGATAGAGCCTGTGGGGGGTGGAAGCGGCCCTTCTAGGCCCATGGTGCAGCTTGCTCTCCACAGTGTGCTCCCCAGCACCTGGCCAGGCTATTCCAGCACTTAAGAGCAGTTCCCTAGCACTCACCAGTGCTGCTCCTATGACTAACATCAGGAACTGTTCCAGGGATAGTCCCAGAGACTGTACCAGTTGCTACCGGCTCCAGTAACAACAGTTACAACTACACCACAGCTGGTGACCTGGATGACTCTGTGAGCTCTTTGGGCAGAGCCTCTCCCTTGCACAGCTGGTGTGTGCAACTATAACTGACTACAACCATCTGCCCACTGCCACTGCCCAGCACCCAGTTACTATAACCATCCTCATTGCTTATCTCAGGGTTCTGAGCAGCCATCCGGGTAATCCATCCATCCAGTGTGGGAAGCCTTTCTGCGTGTAGCATGCTGGTGTCTCTCCTCTTAGTCCCATCAGTGCTCTGTAGGGCACTGTTGCTGATCGGGAAGTAAGGCGGCGCTACTATCATTTTTTCTTGCAAAACCCAGCCAAAACCTTATAAATCAGCATTCCAAGCCACGTTTCCAGCAAAGATCCAGGATTATGCCCAAAAGAAAAGCCTTGCCTTGGAAAAAGGCCAACACTCTCCTAGATGACTCCTTCACACCGTCACTGCCATCTGCCCCAGGAGTCTGAGTTTTGTGCCTCCTCCCTTATTACGTTGAGAAACCAAGGGGTGAAGGAGATCAGCCAAGGAGATACATCCAATAACTTCACTTATGGCCACAACTACTAACCCGAATCTGTCTCAGGGGCTGATCAGTGAACATGTTTATAAGACCCCTTTCCAAGGAACTCCACCATTGTCTCAAGTGCTGAACAGCGAATACCTTTACAAGGTCCCTCTCCAAGGAGCCCAACCACCATCCCCATTGAGTCCATGGGAGTCCGACAAGCTTTCAATGACCCTACACAGTGAAAGCCAACAGGCACTGTCTGCTGCTGGGCTTAAACCCCGCAGGTTGCACTCCTGCACAGGGCTAAGTTGGGAGGACCAATGTAGGGAGAAGAAACCTCTACTTTATCCTCTACTAGGTCATAAGAAGATGCCAATTCAGGCAATTGCCCCTGAGAGATCAGCAATGGGGGGAGATAACCACCTCCCCAGCCGTCAAGCACAAATGCTTGGGAAATGGAAGATCTGCATAGCAAACAGTGGTCGCAGGCGGTAACGGTGACCGTGCAAGTGTATGCAAGTGCGACTGCATACACCGCCTCAGACAACACCACAATGAAACAAGAGTTGGGAAAAAACACATTACAGGTTAATTCCACTCAGTCACCCTCAAAGAAGCTCAGGAGGGAAAGCATATCTGATCAGGAACTGGGAAACCTATCGGACCGCTTTCTCACTACACTGGAAGCCCGAATTGAAATTGAAGCATCGCTAGCACAAACACTAGTATTTGGGAGAGAGCACCAATGTAGGCCCATCAGCCCCATACAGACAGGAGCACACACATCCCCCCCTTACTGGGCCTTCCAGCCCCTCTTTGGCCTCTGTGGTCTCCATTAGCATCAAGCAAGACACGATTGCCAGGGCACTTTTATGGCAATCTGAAAAGATGGAACTTCAGATAGAGTCAATCCATCGCATCAAGCTTAGCAGACCCGGGGCTTAGATTAAGCTCGTTGGAAACATTTTTGGATCCACGGGCGGACAAACCTTGCTCATGCTCCCCACAGATCGACAAACTAAGCACTTTGCCCTAAATACTATGGTCACTTGTTAAATCGTTATGAACAAGGCATGCTGTTCTGGAATAAATACAAATGAAACGCTCTCGTTTAGAACTGTCCCAGTCAAACCAATTGACATTCATTGCTGCCCTCCTTCAGTCAAGGCATCAACGGCTCCCAAGAAATTAAAAAGTGGCCCCATTCTTCCATCACACAGCCCACTCACACCCCTTGCATCACAGTAAACACGTAATGTCCGAGCCTGACCAAAGAGAGCAAAGTAGCCCAAGTACAATGATCTCCAATACCACCATCCTCCTTAAAACATTCTATCCTCTTGAGAAGGGCAAAAAAGAAATTGAAAAGACAGTCCAAAAAACAATGCCTTGCAAAATGGAGATCTTTGACCTCATGGGCTGCTAACACTTTTCAGGTGCACCAAGGGCAGGGGCCCACAAAGCTCTTTACCATATTTGAGTTAGCACCTAAATCAAGCATGGAGTGCATGGAAGATATACTCACACTGAGCTGTCTGCAAGAAACAATAAGAAATCTAGCCCCTCTAGATATAGTGCGGTCAGGACCGCCAAAAAAAGATGCAGCCAGAAGCTGTATAAATTGCGTCCTACAAAAACCAAAAGTGGCTACACAAGGGATCAATGGCACACAGTCATCAAAGGTCAATATACAGACATCTGGGGACACTCTAATACCAGCCGTGGCCCGTGCAGGTAAGAGTGGTGGAGTGGTGGGCCAGGTGGGTGGGATTTCGACAGATGACAATGAGGGAAAACTATTTATTTAATTTTCCCTTGTGGTCGTCTGTCGAATCCCCCTCCCAATCTGACTCCACAGCTCTTACCTGCACGGGCTGGTCCTGTCTAATACCCATACTCATCGCTGAGCTATCTAAGGAAAACAAGGAGACCCTGGAAGGTACACGTGCAAGAGACAATGGGAATCAATGCCCCTCCTGATACAAAGCAGACGGGACTGCGCAGAGAGGATGCTCCCACAAGATTTCAACTTGTGCATCAAATAATCTAATAGCGGCCAAAGAAAGGGATCAATGGCACTCAGCCCTTAAGGGCCAATGTGCAGGGGCTTGTGGTTCCAAAACCCACAACTGTTTCTGAAGAACCAATACAATCCTTTCTTACATTGACTTATTCAACAGGCCACCCCTCACTAAAGTCCCTCTGAGTTTCACAAGTTGCGGTCAAAACTCTCTCTGGCCCAACGTTTCTTTGCCCAACAATTCAGACCAGCCCCCACCCCCGGATGAGATAAACGACAAACTGCAATGGGTTCAAATAACCAGTGGACCCACCTCATACTCTGCAACAGCACAGACCATGACAATAAGCTACAAACATCACCAAGACCAACTGCCCAATGGCCAGAGGCAGAATGGTTCCATAAGCAAGCCTTCACCTGACCATATGAGCCACCTTCCAGGTGTACTCAGGCTCCTACCTTTCCAACCCTTATTGTGCTCTGGAGCCCCTACCCCCCAGGTCGGGAGAAGCTATTCATGCAAGGGCAATGGAACAGTTTGAATTGGTGTTCATTCCACACTACTCTCCCAAGGGCTGAAGTACGCTTTTACGCCTATTCCATCACAGTCCAACATTGAAAGAGATGACCACCACTGACCAAACATCTGTAAAGTTTGCTCTCAGAATCTCAGAAAAAGGAGCCTCGAATGCCACTTTAATCACATAGTCGAAAGAGGGCCTCCGAGACATTATTTTGGGCGAATCGAGGATCTTTGAGGAAAAGGACATTGAGCTATTAAAGCTACACTTGCTGAAATATCTCCAAGTGCTACTGCAGCAGGAGCACCCAAGACCACAGAGGAGCGTGTTGAGGGGTGCGTGGGGTGTGTGGGGTGCTACCAACGACTGCCTTCCAAGTGGGTCAAAAGCTGCAAACACCTTAGAAGTATCATGCGCTCAAAGCCAAAGAACTGTAAGATGTATGACAAGAAGCAACGATTGTGATGGGTGGAGCAAGCTGGGAAATCTCCATAGTGGCAACCTAGAAAATGATTCCTGGGTACCACCTCCCAGGGCGCTTTCATTTGCAGAAACCCATGACGGAGCTCAATTTTACAATTACATCTTGGAAAGTGGCGGGCCTTATGTCAAATTTAACAAGCACGTCTGCGCTAGCCTACTGAGACAGAAGCTATATACTCCACCTGCAGGAGACATAGGCACTTACCTCATCAGTTCTACATGACTTCTATGAGCTTTTTAAGCCAGCAAAATGCACAAATCTATTTGGCCGGCCATCGGGTGGTCTCTCAAATTTCTTGCAAGATTGACGTTGTGCCCCTCAACCAAAATTCTTCAGCCTTGCAAGTAGCAACAATCTCAGGGATAACATTCTGCCATATAGAAACTGCATTGTTATTGATAAACTGTTACCACAATGCGACCAAAGCATCAAAATTGTCCGCAACTGAAGATTTCTACAAGAGCTTGGGGGAGCTTTTTTTGAAGTTTGCCATATATGAAATCCTGTTGGAAGGGGATTTCAATATCACGGACTTGGGGAGCACTAACAACTCCACCCGCAAAGCCTAAGAAAAGTAAAAAATGAAT
Source organism: Calotriton arnoldi (assembly GCA_963921515.1). Taxonomy (NCBI): domain Eukaryota; kingdom Metazoa; phylum Chordata; class Amphibia; order Caudata; family Salamandridae; genus Calotriton; species Calotriton arnoldi. The sequence goes on along the minus strand of CAWUFW010001320.1, from coordinate 1,239,581 downwards.
ACCTTCTGACAACCTACAAATTAATTTCCGTTGAACAAACATTCAAGGCTCAAGACCCCCACTGCTAATTTCCCAAAACCTTTAAAGGAATCTCAACCATTGGCTACATCTTTCTGTCAGAATCTCTAGCGAGTCATCTTATTAACGTTGAGATTCCGAATTGGCCTGAAATCCCCTGACTCTAACTCTTGATTTAAGAGCTCCCATGGTGGCTAAATGTTGGGCAGTAGGCTCTTCCACGTGTGTTGAAGCAACAAAGCTAGTCAGAAGGATCAAATGGAGGGCAACAGACACCTCAACTGGGTCAAGTGGCTAGGAAAGGTGACCATGGAGCCCAAAACCATGCTTCCCGGCAGACATACATCATAAGTTGGACAGACTGACTTATGAGTTGAGGCATTCCCTGCTAGACACTGGGGTCTGCCAGTAACATCCAAGGGCCAATGGGAAGGAGCAGTTTCAACAGCAGCACAGCAAAGCCATTGTCACAGCACAAAGAGCGTTAAGAAGGTCCATGCGCGCCCACTAGCTAAATCCCACTGTTAAAACTACATCAAATATTGTTAACCTGCATAAAAAGTACCAAAAAAATCAACGTGGGAGTCAAAGAAAGCCTTAGAGCGAAAGGAATGGCTGAAAATATATAAAATGCTCCAGTAAACAAGCTTAGCCCATTTTTCGATTTACATCAATAAACTAAAATCCCCAAAACTGCGGATAAATGGGGGATCGTAGATCTGGCCATGGGAAATATGCAGTCTCTGACCTCACCGCCCCAGGTCAGCAAATGCATAAAGGCAATGAAAAACAACAGAGCACCAGGTCTCAACAGCTTCCCACTGGAATATATAAATGTGACTCGGAGGACTGAGCAAAGATGTGAACTCACCTCTTTAACTAAGCATTCCTCTCTGCTCAAGTACCAGACACATGGAGGGGTTCCATCTTGTGCCCAATACTCAAGAAAGGGAAGCTGACAAATCCATCTAACTACTGTTTGATAGCCCTCCTAGATCTAGAGGCCAAAGCTTACGGTAGATCTCTACTTAAACAGCTAGAGGCCTGGGTCATGGAATAGGATGCTTTGCCATTCTTTCAGACAGGGTGTCGAGCAGCTGCATCACAAAAGATAACATCACCGCACTCGCAGTTCTGAGTCATCTAGCAGTTCAAAAAAAATCAGCCACCACTCTTCTGCTGTTTCATCGACTATAGTGCTGCTTTCAACAACACAGACTGCCCCACGCTATGGAGAAAACTAAACACGTGGAGCATTCCCTCTAAACTTTTAGGGGCTATTATCTCTTTGTACTCCGAAACGTGGGTCCGAGTGAGAACAGGGCCACATACATTCAACGCTAAATCACCAACAAGCAGTCTGAAGCAGGCATGCATCCTTGCACCCTCTCTTTAACCTATACACAGCAGGCCTGGGCAAATCCCTGGAAAGTAGCTGTCTGGTATCCCCACGACTAGGCTAGTCGAACGGTACACATTTTGCAATGCGCTGACGACATTGTTGTAATGGACCACACCAAAGTCAGCATACTGTGAGCCCTGGTCAGCCTCCACGTATACAACGAAGAAAATTATCTCACATTTTATCAAGATAAGACCAAAGTTCTGATTTTCAGCTGCTATAAGAACAAGAAATGTCCTACATGGTGCATTGGGACCATGATCATCAAAATAGCAATGAGTACAATTACCTGGAGGTTTGGTTTACAGAGACCTCCAAACCTACGGCCTACATAAACTCCCTGAAAAAGAAAGCTGCAGCCATCACATACAGTCTTACTTGCCTTAACAAGAAATTAAAAAGTTCCTTTGCTGCACCTATTCTCAGGGGGATGAAAGTATCCTTTCTCCCTGCACTGCACTATGGGCATCAAGCTTTTACCGGGGCCTGTGCTCCCAGTCTAGATCAAGCACAATGTACAGGCTATAAGAAAGTATTTCAATTGCCCAGATACCTCCGCAGGACAAGACTCCACCTGGAAATTGGCTAGTCAAGACAAACTCTAACCTGTGAGTGACACTTTGAAATATTACATTCGGGTCCTGAAAGTACCAGCCAACTCACGCGAGTCTGCCTGAAATATATATCTTTGAGCCCAGGGAACCTGTGGCATCTGCAATTACAAAAAGCAATTGCCTCTTTCCAAATTGAAGCATCAGCGTTAAAATCGGACGCCATCCCCTATACGGCCTGGAAAAAGGCAATCAACAGGCAGCTGCAAATAACTTCTTACCAGCTGGAAACTTTCTCTTTAAAGTCCTCTGGCATCTTGCTCCCCTGGAACAACACCTATTTGGTAGGGAAGCCACAATCATATCTATCAGAGGCCATCAACAGACGGGTGTGCAAAGACATTTTGTACATGCGCTTTCTAGGTCTACCAGTAGCCAACTTTAATCCGGCATGGGCCCATGCGGGAAAGGAGGGAGCATGCAGACTTTGCAACTTCAAACGCGAATCATGGTTGCACCTCCTGTGCCGCTGTCCCACTGTTGATGCCATCAGGAGGTCCCAGCTGAAACCGGTTCGCTCTTGCCTGGAAGAACTCTATCGAGGTGAGGAATATACGTTAAGGAACTCAGCTGCTTATTTATGAGCCCTTGCGTCACTTTTGCGCCGCCGGTGCGTCACTTTTTGTGACGCACCAGCGGTGTAAAAAATGCGCCATGTTGCGTCATATTTACAAAGTGACGCATCTAGGTAGATGCGTCACTTTGTAAACCCCTGCGCCACATTATACCTGCGCCAGGTATAATATATGCAGGGTGGGCGTTCCGACGCAAGTAAGCCTCGTAGAAGTGACGCAGTGAAATCTATGATATTTCACTGCACCACTTCTAGGACGCAAATGCGTCACAGGCGTAAGATTGACGCAGGCACATTTGAAATGGGACTTGCCCATGAGAAATGACCGATTGCTGGAGTTGCGTAACTTTTGTGATACACTCCAGCAATGCGTCATTTTTGCGCCTACAGATACGTCAGAAATACTGACATATCTGTAACTCCTTGCGACATGATGCATCATACTATAAATAGGACGCATCCAGCATGTCGCAAGGAGGACGTAATGAAAAGTGACGCATCGCTGTTTTCACGCAGCGATGCGTCACTTTTCATAAATGAGGCCCTCAGAGTTCAATTCTGACTCCAATCCGCTGACCCCTGCCCCTCACCAATACACTAAAGCTAATAATAATAGACTACTGGCATGCAGAAACCTTGAAATGGGAAATCGGTGTGGCAAGGAGTTCTTAGTTCATGAATTGTATGAAGCACCTTTGTCCTTCTCATCGGGGGCAAACTGGGATACAACGGTTAGTTTTTACCATTCTGTTCTTAGCCACAGCATACCTCTGGTGGAAAATAGGATTAAGAACTGCATGGCAGGAGTCAGTAACTGGATGAAAGACAGCTTTCTAAAGTTGAATGTGGACACAACAAAGATCCTGGTTTTTGGGGCTCAGCAATCCATCTGGTCTGAACGTGTGGTCCATTACCCACCCCAGTGGAGTCAGCCTGAAACCTCGGTGTTCTTCTTGACAATTCCCTGACTTTTAATCTGCAGGTTAACCGCTTTACCAGTACTTGTTTCTACATCATTAGATCTCTGAAAAAGATCTTCCTGTTTATCCCGGCTGAGCTCGGTAAATCGACAGCAATGGCTTTGATTACTTCTCGTTTAGACTACTGCAATGCCCTATATCTGAATATCAATAATTCTTCGTTGAACAAGCTTCAGGTTATCCAAAATGTCCCTGCGGGTCTTAAACACTCCTAAACATCTCTCTGTTGCGGAAGGCCTTCGGGCTCTTCGCTGGCTCCCAGTAAGGAAGCAAGTGATCTTTAAAGCGCTATGCACAGTTTTACTGGCATTGCACAAAAAGGGAACACGGCTTATTCAGTCATCTTTTCAGTGGTATGTGCCCAATAGGCCACTCAGGTTGGTATCTAGTAGAGGGTGGTGGTCCCTAGGATCCGTAAAGCCAGATTGGGGGGGGGAGGTGGGGAGGGGTGGGTTCTTTCTCCTACACTGCAGTGAAACTTTGGAAAACCTTACCTGCTCACATTTCTGAAATAGGAATACTTTCGGTTTTTCGAAAACACCTCAATACCTAGCTCTTCGCCACCTAGCTCTTTGGGTCCATAGGAATCCCCCTTCTTGTGACTTAGGCAGGTGTTCTCTCACTGGATTAGCGCTTTTATACCCTAGGGTTTAGTGCGCTTTATACATTCTCTCATTTCATTTAAAAGAGTAAGACAGATTTTGTTGTTTTAGCATCAAAGCATTTTCAGTATGCCTTGGTGGCACTGCTGGTTAGAACAAACAGTAATTACGAGCACACTTCACTCGGAAACCGGTTAATAAAGCACAGTGTCTGGCGAACAGATAATAAATACACAAAAATGGATTTATTTAAACATGTGTTGCTTACAGATGAAGCATAAAGAACGTATTTTAAAAAATCTAGCACAGTCAAACGTCAAGATGCCAGGAAGTGTTTACAGGTAGATGAATCATAATCCCAGTTATGCTTTTACAGTGTCTTCGTGAATTTCAAATCAACTGAAGTAAACTTTCTGCTTGGGAAGTCTCATGACGAAACAGGATGCGGGGGTCACGTGTCTAGGCATTCTTCACTCACAGTTCAGTTTTCAGAAGTTTGAGCGCTTTCTGCATGTTACCCAGCACTAAAAACAAAACACATTTCATGAATTACTCCAAAAGCCATAAAACGGTTTTATGATATTCCGAAGAAAATAGAGCAACATATATATATATATATATATATGCAGCATACTTCACCATATCCTTCCCTTGACCAGAAAGTGAAGCACGGACCCAAGTAAGGCAGTTTAAAAGATTTATTCGGCTCTCGAAACAACCACAGCACCTATGACGCGTTTCGACACTCCCTGGTGTCTTGATCACATGACGCGCACAAAAAGGAGGAGGTGCATTTTAAACCATTTTTTCTAAAGCTTTTTTTCTCATCTTTTTCTTTTTTTTCCCTCAATGCTTAAAGTGACAGTGCATGAAAAATATATACATATATACACACAAGTTCCATATGTAAATACAAATGACAAATGAATAAATATATAAATATATATGAAGATATAAAAAAATATATAAATATATAAATATATTAATGTTACTAACGGTGGATCATTGCTGGTTACAAAATATCCATTCTCTGATAGCTGATGTATTATGTTGCAGAATAATACATAAATAATAATATGCTTTTTCCTGGTTGTTCATCTAATGTAATTTGATTTGTCGTCTCAAATGTTCAGTAGAAAGCGCTATAGAAAAAACAACCTAAATAAAATAAACGTTTTTAGATGCCAGAAAAGGTGGCGATCTCTGCGCACAGTTGTTCACATCTCAAAAGGCAATGATATGTAATTCTCTCAGCTCATACATGTGCGCAAATCATTTGGTATGTTTTACTCATGGTAGTGAAAGCAACATTCCACATTTGACCCACGGATGACCTCAAAGCACATTTCATTCTGTGACGTTTGAGACCTATTTCCAAAGAAATGACATCTCACAACCTTTCATCCTCATGTAGTCACAGGTAGTAGATACATAAATCACTTAATAAGTGTAAAGATAATCAATTACCTAAAAACATCACAGTAAATGCTTCATGCAGTACTGACCATGTCATGCATAGCACGTCCCTTCTGCTGCTTTAAATAAATGTAAAAACGACCCAAAGTTGGTAAATTGAGACAGAAGGGTAAACGCTCACATGAACAGTAGATCATCCCCACTGTTACAACACGATTCTCTTGTTTATCCACAGAACAGACAAACGTCGTTTTTTAGTGCAAACTTCTGTCAATAGCCACATGGCTTTCGTGTCTTTAGCCTTTAACCTCTGGCTGCTGTCGAGGCACAGTGGCTGCCACCACAGCAGGGATGTTATAGGTCAGGTGGGCTTGGCACTGTCAATTACGAATATGTGATGTTACAACGCGATCAAAATGATCGCAGGATGTAACATCGCAGTTTTTACAACGCAAGTCGTTACAACGACTTGCGCTGGAGGGCGCTGGACTTAGGAGTAGTAAGATTTACTATTCCAACACCAGTCTAAGTACAGTAGGGAAGGTGTTGGAATAGTAAATCTTACTATTCCTTAGGTTATAGCGCCCTCCAGTGCAAGTCGATGTAACGCTTGCGTTGTAATGGCAGCGTTCTAAATGCATCGCGGTGTAATCACCGCGATGTAAAGGATGTTTCCCGTCAATTACTTACACAGCTCAGCGTCTGAGGGCTCGTACGTGTACCGATGATTGGAGTATTTTCCAGGAAGATCAGCTCTCACCACCATAGATGGATCTACAAGGGTAAAGAGACAGCAAAATTCACATCTTCTGAATAGTACTAGGTGGATGACTATTTCAAGAAGTAGGGCCTGCTTACTTATAGGTAAATAAAGTGTGATTCACAAAGCGTGAAACGGGTAAATGAATTTCCCACACTTATATGTATGGCTCTGGTAGTTACACAGTACAAACGTAGCAACAGACTGTGGAGGGCTGTCCAGGGCCAAAAACTACAGAATACAATCAGCAGGTGTTTTCAGGGCGGCGTGAACGGGGCTGCTGAATTGAGAGGGTAAGGGCAACTTTTGTTCCATACAGATGTAGGCCCTCATGTATGAAGCTATTTTACGGTTGGTAAGGGTCCAAATCACAAAATGAGAGCTTTCCGACCACAAAATGGCATTTTTTAAATCACCAAACCCAATTTGTGACTTGGTAAGATGTTACCAATTGAGTATTTGGAAGGGGCGTGTTAAGGGTGTCCTTTCCAGATACTGAATGTGTAAGCCGGGGGTCTCCAACCTTTTGTGTAACAAGAGCTACTTATGTTAAACGAAATTCATGGTGAACTACGAATACTATTAGTGAAATCCGGACATAAAACATTATTTTAGCACCTCAAAGGAGGCGGTTAGCCTTTTGCGAATGGGAAGGGGTCCCAAGGAGCAGTCAGTAGTCCATGAGACCACTGCCTGCTCATGAAAAAGGTTTGTGTAATTTTTGTATTTTAATTTTTTACATGCATCCCATTTTCCTTTAAGGATAACGGGCAGAATGCAAAAAAAAGAGGCTTCCTTTATTTTAAAGAAATCACAGACATGGTAGTCTGCTGACCCCAGCAAGTCACAGTGCCTGTCATTGTATCTAATCTAAATGGGTCTCAATTTACGACCTGCCTCATGCATATTACTGAGGTAGGTTGAATTGTGGGACACTATGGACTTATAATTTGAGAACCAACCTATTAATCCATACGTCGGTTCTCAAAATACCAATGGATTCGTTAGAAGTCGATTTCGAAAATTGCGACCACTTCTCACGAATCCAGTTTTGTACATTCCATTTAAGGAATTGCAAATTGTGAATCGTTATTTGCTGCAATTTACAATTCCTTAAATGGAATCTTAGTACATGAGGGCCTTAGTGTTGTTTTAAGACTCGTGTCTTAAATGGTTGCCTGATTTTAAGGAGGATCGGGTGGAACTGATGAATGTAGATATATGCTTGCAGATGTGGCATGCTCCAGGAGTAAGTGCGGCACAAACTGTGCACAATTGTATCAACGGCCTCAGTTTGGCATGTGTAGAGACATGCTGGCATGAGCATTTTCATCAAGTATTTATTGTGGGAAGCAAGCAAGTGATCCAAGAAGGGTTGTATAAGAAGTAGGGTCATAGGCTTGGAAGATTCTGAAATCATATAGAAAGCAGGGGCTGCGAAGAATTTGTGCTGCTTTCTGAATTGCACTAGTGCCATGGTGGGCCTGATGCATGTCAGGGAAGGAAGTGTTGTTTCATCACAAGACCAAGGAGGCCTAGCTTCCAGCTTTTTCTTTCTGCCAGATTGAGCTGGAGTCTTACAACACTTTCTCTTCTGGAGCTGTATCGTGAACAAGTTCTGCATCTGTGTCTGAATCTGTATCTCAGGGAAATGCTTGATCCTGTGCTCCTTAACCACAGGGAATGTCTCACGGTAGCATTCCATAATTTATGAGTTTGTCTGTGCCACTTCATGTAGGTAATCCGCATATGTGTGTCTCTTTCATCAACCACAAAGGATTAGCCAACACAGAATTGCGAGACTGCTTCTTCTCCACATGGGAATACAAATTTGACTTTAAAAATGCATTGTTGTGCCAAATTTGAGGAACAGACGAATACATTAGAAAAGGAGTTGGTTGTCATCATGTGTTTTTTTTTTATTGATTCCGACAAACTAGCCTAAACCAATGACAGATGTAACTGCCTTCTATGTTCTCTCTTCTTTTTAAACACATTAATTTCATGTATTGTATTTTTAAAGTAATATTTTTATTTAGTCCTCCCTTATTGGATCATTTGTAATGAACTTTGGTATAAGGATTTTTATTCAAAGAACCTTTTTATGATATGAATATTTAGAAAATTGTGTAACATTCTGCTTATTCAGTATTGGGGTGATGGATGGCTGCCATGTGAGTGTCCTGGATTGGAGTTAATGAATGATCAGTAACCCCAAAGGGATAAATGTTTGACTTGATATTATTTTACAGAGACCTGTCCCTTTGGTCTGTGGGGCCCCTCTCATTGTATTTGTAAACATTCGAGACTCAGCCTTCACGGAGTGCATCAAATTTCCCAAAAGCAGTTCTGCATGAACTTCTCAAAATGATGCCCTCACTGGATACAACAGTTGGCCTTGCCCACTGGACTTGCAAAGAATAATGGAAACTTGTAAATGGAGAAGTCAGGGGACACCGCTAGCACCATCTGATAACTTCCAATGGTGCCTTGTCTGTAGACAGATACTTCATCCCAGAAGCAGACTTTACCTTTGGATTTTCTGTTCTCATCAAGAACTCCTGCTGACAGTATCTAAACCTGTGAAAAGTTGGAGAAAACCTCAGTCTGTACTCCACTGGATAGATTGTTCCCGAAAGGAAAAAATGCGGGTTCCAGAAGGCCCTGGCTCTATCCAGGCATGTGCACTCACTGGCAGTATGAACACAAGAGCCCTAGGTCATGCAGGAATTTAACAGGGACACGCACATGTCTATGATGTATATGCTCTCTCATACTGACATCTACTAAATTGAAAATTTCCATTGTCATCCACAGGTGTTCTTGACATTTTTATATATAACCTTTGCTCTAAATTTCCTTTTTTCTGTGGTATTTAGTTATTACCTTAAAATTTAATTCTGACTATTAAAACTTGGGGACTGATTTAGGGTTTAGCGGACAGTACTCAATCCATCAGGTTGGAGAAGGCCATTACCTCTGCCACCCTGATGGACCATCATTTACCAACTTAGAGATGATTGTCATTGCTCTGTTCCTTGAAATGAACGGCCATCACAGCAGTTCCCTACAAGGTACAAAAAGTTTGGTGGACGGCCACCATTGGTTCTGAGAGCTCTCCATCAAACTTTTAAACTTTATTTGGTGTTTCAGAAACAAACTCCCAAAGTGTGAATTTGTTTCTGAAACAAAATAATGGCCCCCATACCCTGAAAGTTTGTTCCCAAGGTGTGGGGTCATTGTTTTTATTCTGTCCCTTACTGCCAGGTTTTATCTGGACATAAACATTAAACCATCCAAATTAAATAGGGCGGCCAGTGTAAAGTTCTTCCTCTGACAGCCCCTTTCTGTCAGCTATCCTGGGAGGTGGCTTGGGGGGGAGGGGTTTGGGCATTTGGTCAATGGAAAGCTTAGGTTTTGCCCATCACTAAATGAGGTGGGCGAACCAAGAGTTTGGCAGACAGGGCACTCATCGCATTTACAACAGAGTAACCTGTGCGCGAACCGCTAAATCAGGCCCTTGGTTTTGATCTCTGTGTTCTTTATCTCATAAATCTATTGTTGTACTGTGTGTTTTTACGACACACACCCCTCACCCCCAAATATATCCCTGAAAGGCAATCTATGGAATTGCACAAACTATGAAATGTCAGCCAAACGATACCCATGGGGAAAGCTTGTTTTCCCCTTGTGAATCCTCTTTATTAGGAGGTGAGGGCACCCAGTCACAGATCACATTAGGAAAGTAGTTCTTCGTCTGCCTTGGAGCCATATGGGTGGGTTCTCACTACATTACCCTCTTTGCCACCTTTGTTTTTTCCCAGCATTTCTTTTCTAATTTGCATTAAACCCTCCCCCTTCTATTCTCCCTTGCTTAACCATTTTGCCCTTCTTCATCTTCTCTGCTTTGCTTCGCCCGTCCTTTACCATCCTTTGTGATGTGGGATATGTACACAAAGTAAATAGAAAGACTGCTGCAACCTAAGTGATGTTTCTTGTTCACATAACCTCTAGAATTCTTTTTCCACTATGTCAACATGTTCTCTCTTAATTCCTTCTGAAACCAGTCGTTCAAATCAGGAATGGATTTTTGGTTGGAATTCGCAGGCGAAGATTCATACAGCCCTCGTACATGTTACAACGTCATGTTAATTTAGCGTACATAGGATTGTTTCACTCTCATCTGAACAATAAAACATCTCCCACCAGGCCTTTTACACGCGAGTCATCTCTAAGTCATTGAACCTTTTGTGAAATCAGACTTACGATCCCTCAATACTTTTTTTTCCAGAAGTCATAGAAAAATAGTTACCTACATTTGAATATATAATATCTTCTGATACTCTGGCATGTGACTCTTTCATTTGCTACTGTATGTCTTTTATTACAAAGTACAAAGAGAACTTACCTACGAAAACAACCTTGGGTACATACTGGCCATCAAGTAAAAGGTTCTTGTCAGTTGGATCATGCTGGAATTAAAAGAGAGACATGTATTCAGTATTACATTCTAGAATTAAGTGCTTTTAAATAATCATGCAAGTGTATTCTCATAAACCAGGCATCCATGCAGATTAAATATGCCCAGTTGAGAGGAATATGACAGTGGATTCTAGGTAATGTATCCTCTAAACTGTTCAATCAATGGTGTAGCCTGCAAAGTTTAAACCATGGACATCGATTCACCAAAATGGCAAGGGAAGCAAAAGTGAGATCACACAGGCTTTCAACCCTAAATGACATCACAGGATTGATGTCCCACTAAATAACCTTTTATTTCATACTGAGGGCGGGGGGAGTTGGGAGGGCAAAGAGCGTGAACTACAATACGCAATCAGGGCACATATCACCCCTGGTGGCTTTCCATTCCTTTAATTCCCTTCAGGTGCCCTAAGACCAGGGAATTCAAGGGCATTAGCAGGGGCAGCTTTTGTTCTCCCTGCTTGCTCCGAATTGATACCCATAGCAAGTGTACATTATATATGGCCTATTTTTTCATGAATTAAGCAACATTATAGCATATTAAATCTAACACACGATTTGATAGTACAGCATACATCCTGAACTTGTGTATTTGAATATACGATCATATGTGAAAATGAAGAAAAAAGAGGTTTGGTGAGATAAAATATTTGCCTCGGCTCACACAATTTGGTCAAGTGGGGAAGCTGGGATTGATCCCAGAATTTCTGTTTTCACATTGTGCAATTCAGCCACTAGACGGCTATATCTTTCTTTTGCTCATGTTTTACAACAAAGGTCACTATTTTGTCTTTTTTCTTTACACATAAGCTTAGAGATTGGGTGTCAGGCAGATGCAACATCAAAGTTTCGTTCATTTTGGGCTCGAGGGTGCAAAAGGACTTGGAACTTAGCCAGACCCAGGCATTTGGTTTAATCCTGGTTCGACCTTTCAGCAACTTGCCCACTTCCAGGAAGAGAGAATCGGACTTTACAGCAGGTAAGGAGCTTTGAGGCAAAGCAGTGCCATCTAGGAGCGGCCGGACTGGTCGTAGCGGTCACCGGGCGTTTCCCCGGTGGGCCTCCAGGGTGGGGGCTGGCTTTGGGCCGGGAGTCGGCAATATCGACCCCCTGTAACAAAATCGGCCAAAACCGACCCTAGCAAACCGCTCGCTGCACCCCCCTCCCCCACAGGGGGGCCCGACCGAGCAGTTTGCCAGGGCCGGTTTCGGTTCCCAGTCCGGCCCTGCTAGGAGCGGCTGGGTGATGTCTGCTAGGCGGCAATGAAACAAGAGATTTTACCATAGTTAAACATTTCCCAAAAATGCTAAGGAAAATAGCTTGTTCAAGTCATATGTGTCTTAAGTGTTGTACTACGGGAAGCCCACTTCTATTATGCTATGTAGCTGAAGGAAAGAAAAATAACTAGAAAATCCAAAGAAGGACCCATGTTATGGGCCTCCACTGCCTGCAGAGTTGGGGATGCATTGCCAAAAGGTCTGCTTGGCGTTTTTTAAAAGATGGTGCTTTTTTTCATTGTGGCACTCATTTTCATGCCCAATGAATGCCTTTAAAGTATTTGTTTCCTCAATAACAAAATGAGCCATGTCAACCTTGGTTGATGCCCAGCTTTCAAAGCCGGGGTGCGATTACATACATACAATTTGGCACCTGCAGAAGTTAAGGTCGGGCATGATTTCAATCACATGCATGTTTTTTTTCCCAATCTGTAATCTTTTTAATAGGCGTTTATCAGAAATTCCTTTAAAAGTGTCAATTTTGTTTTTTAATGTTCCCTAGTAGTTCGAGTAAAACCAGAGTCTGTTTACTGGATTCTATAACTTCTATGAAAAAACATCTATTGCCATATTTTGTCACAGGTGTGATGCTGGTAGTTTTGTAAGAATTAATTTACGTTTCATCTTAATGCCACATGAGAGACAATGCCGCTGGCTAATGTTAAGGCCATAAAATGGAGTAATCTACTTAAAGATGAGGTGGTTGGAGTAAGGTGGTTTGACGCTTTTGAGCACTGGGTACTATGGATCTATTATAATGATGTTAAACAGATAAGGCAGTTTTCAAATGGAATGAGATTGATATTCTGAAATTTGTAGGGGTACATTATATTCATGAATAGTCCGTACCCGCATATATTCTTATGTGTGTGCTAATTTTAGTCAGAACTTGTGTTGTAATAATCAGTGGTAAATGAAATGTTAAGATGAGTTGTGCCATTCAAGAAACGTAAGATGGCATTTAGAGGGAATTATGTAACTTTCGATGTTCATTGCAAATGCTTAATGAAGTAGTTATATGTAATGTAATGCAGTAGATTTAAACGTGCATCATGTTGAAGTTGCAAATGCATAGGTGACTAATTGTGTTTAAATGTGATGAAATGTAATGCTTACAGATGTAACATTTTAAATGTGTTTAAGTTGATGTTAACCCTTTAACCGCGGCGCGAATTCCGCCGCGGTGCGGCAGTTTAAAAGAGTGGGCGGGGCCGCGTCGGCCAACGGACGTGCGCAGCACTAGCGAGGTAGTGCTCGCGACGGCCGTTGGCCGACGGAAGCACGGAAGGGGTTAAAGACCTAGATGGAGTATTTGCTCTTTCGTGCTAAGAAAGGCCTATTCGTTTTCCTTATGTTAGCTGGTTTATGTAGGCCCGAAATGTATTTTCCCCTGGTGAGGCTCTCATTTGGAGACAGTCAGCGAAATTCATGTGCGTGCAAGGTTGTTCTGTTCTCATGCTAACCGTCCTCGTTAGTTAGAATAACGCTTTTGTTTTAGGAGTTAAGTATGGAAGAAACCTGTTACAAAGTCTTCAGGAATGCCGATAATTGGGAGTTGTGCTGAAGAAGCCTGAGACCCAAGGACACAACAACCGTCGCTGGATCGAGTACAAGTTTTGGTGGAAAGTTACCTACGAGAGGTGCCTGGCCAGAGGAGGTGTTTCAGGAGGCGTGGTTATTAAGTGTCCATTTTGTATTAGGGACTGTGCCCCGAGGGATGAGTTAGCAGAGAGCAGGGACGAGAGAGAAGGAGAGAGCTGTTAGAGGGTAGAAGGAAGGGATCGATTCTTAGAATGAAGACTTAGACTGGCTTTTACAACGTGAGTGTACTTCTTAGGAAGTCTTCACGAGCTGACATCTTTTCTTGATCTTGCTTGGGTAATGTCAAGTAGGGATGCCACTTTAGGATAGTGTAGGGATAGATTAATGGATTTCTTTTACAGCCACTAATGAAGACTAATATAGATGTTGGTGCAGTTATTGCTTGTTTAGTATTCTTGGAATTGCTTATTCTTTTTATGCTATATCGGATTAGATTGGTTCGTAGGATGGACTTTGTATTAGTGCCTTTGTATTTGTGCAACCTCGTCCTGAGGTGTCTGTATGTTCAGTTATTTTTGGTTTTGTAATAAACCCCTAAACTTGGAATTCGGAGTCAGTGATCTTTTCCGAGATTTTCTTAAATTGATTCATGCCAGTTTTGGAACGAATGTATTGTTTCTCCCCTTTGCACTTCTCAGCAGGTAATAAAGATTCAGTCGACCGAGGGTTCCTAGTAATTTGTACGGTGGAATCCGGCCTTATCAAGATCATGGTGTTTAATTTTCAAGGTTTCTTTCTTAAAGTGACCTCACTATCCCTTACCGTGCATAATGTAAAAATTCAAAATATTTTTCTTGTGCCTTGCACAGAGGCAGTCTATACACGTCAAATTTGAAAGATAATATAAAATGCACCCTTTTGTACGTATAAGAACAAAGGGAATATTCAAAAGATACCAAAAATGCTTCTGTATCATTATGTATATCTGCACACTGAGACAATCAATAAAATTGAATAAGTGCTCCTGGCCACGCCCCTTAGCATCGCCCATAGTCCCGCCCCCAACCCCCATTCCTAGTCTACAAATCAATTTGGCAAGTACATACACTTATTTTTTTTTCATTTAAAGCACTGGTTAAAAGCTCGGCATGAGGTAAAATCAGTATGATCTGGAAATGTGGAATGCCTGAGCACATGGCAAAAACGCATGATCATGTTTTGTTATGTTGTTGTTGACATGGAACAAAGGAAATGGAGACAACTATTCTACTGCCCTACACTTTATTGTAGTTAACCTATCATATTATCCCATCGCTTCTCGGGGAGCTTCAGCCATGCTGTCCCTGTTATTCTCTGCTAATCACTGTCAGTTCTTCTCCTCTCACTTCCTGTACGACCCTTAGACAGGAAGTGTTATCCAGTGTCCTTGGCCGAGGACCTGGGAAGTACTTCTGGTTCCAGAATAACAAGTATTGGATGGAGGAGTAAGAGAACACCAGAAACGAATGAGTGATTCGTACCTGCTGCAAGGACAAGTTGAAATTCCTGCAGCAACCTCTTTAATTTGGATAACTTCCAACCTCCCTCTACTGTGACCCTAATTTACAAACCTAATTAAGAGCCTACAATTCCTAGCATGTTTATTGTTAATAGCTGAAAAAATGGGAGTGTCTGAAAATAACCCTCATGACCTGGGCCGAATTTACATGTATGTCTGTGTTATTGTATTTATATAGCGCTTACTACCCCTGATGAGGCATCGAAGTGCTTTTCGGCAAGTAGCACGCTACTCCGAAGCCCATTAGGATATGTAGTGGATTAGTATAGTGAAATATGAGTATAGTATTAGTACAGAGAGATACGAGTTAATTTGAGCGGAGGACATGTGAGTCTGTTAGTTGGATTGAATAGAGTAATCGAAGGATAGAAGAGGGAAGAAAACCAGAAGTCTTGACGTGTATCTTTCTTAATATCTTTTAACTTGTATTCATTCATTTGTAATGCGAAATACCAAATTACAAGTAGTACTTTGCAAACATTAAAAGCATCATTGGGCCAGCTGCTCACTCCTGACATAGAACAACTTAAGACGCCCCGCAAACAAGTGCTATTAATTGCTAGCATCATTCACATCATAAAAAGAATGAAAGCTGCTCCTTTTAAGTGAAAATGCCATCAAGGGAACTTACAACAACGTTAAGAAGAATGAACTTCTCTGCTAGTTTCTGGATGCCTTTGTGCTCAGCAAATACTTTCTTCAAAGCTGTAAAAAACATAAATGTATGTAAATAAGTTGTGCCTTACAATCAAACCAATCTGTTCCCTCGTCAGGTGAAACAAAGCTGCAAGGTTTGCCAAGTCCATACATGTGTAGCTCATCCTGTCCGCAGTTTGTTTCTTTTCATGTGGGACTTGTGTATCTCAGTGTCTCCAGCTTTTGTTTCTTTGCATCTGGGACTTGTAGTCCTGATTTTATGATGACACAATCAGTGCTTCAAATCTCAGAATGCAAAGGGGAACAAGCATTTGCAATACAATAGGTCTCGCATTTGCAAGAGTTTAAGCTATTGGCATTGTAAATGCCAATGCCTTTTATTTATCTGTTTTAATAATTAACACATAAATAAAAGGCATTGTCATTTGCCAATAGCTCAAACTCTTGTAAATGCAAGACCTATTGCATTTCAAAGAAGCGGCCGCCATTGTCCCGGGCTGCTTGGAAAGTGAAAGGGCACATGGCGCGCTGAATTTTACAGGAAGGCATGTCGTGCCTGCAGTAGGAGAAACTCATTAAAGAAAATAGTGCTTACAGACCAAATAAGACGTACTGTGTAACAACCGAAGTAAAATGGCCAGTCCTCATGGGAGGTTACAAATAAAGACAAGGTGGTACTAAGGGTGGACTAAGAAGCCTATTAACGAATCAGAAGCCAGCATTTATGAAGGACAATGACACAAGCCAATAACAAATATGGGCGGATAGTGGGTGGGGCTTCAGGTCCATACACAAATACAGCATGCCTCACAGAGCAGCACATGCGCTGCTCAGGCTCGACCTAAAAACTGGATTCGATGAGCTACTTAGGCATGGAAGTTGGCAACGTTAGAGCTTTGCAATATCAGCACTGACACGTGTAACAGGCCCCTAGATTTAGTAGTTTGCCCAGCCCAGGATTTTTTCTTTGCATTTTGGGACTGATTTTCTTTTGTACCCCATTATCGATGCAGGACTTCAAATCCCAGAATGCAAAGCAAAATCCTGGATTGGATGTGTAGTCACGCATTACCCTAGGAAATATGTGACCAATGAACTATGCTCTTTGCAGCATACGAACACCACGTTGCAGACCATAGAAGTGATCATTGCTTTTAGAAACCAATTGTGTTCTTGATATTCGCTCCACGGCGAATTCAACATTACTGGAAAAGTACCATCATTTAAAAGATGGAAAAAAAAAATCAAGGCAGAGCAGGAGACTAAACAGTCTAATTATTTTAGCCAAACAGGGAGGAGTAAATAGCCTGGGCCGTAATTATGTGGCAGCGCTACAGGGGCAGATTTACAAGCCCCTTGCGCCACTTTTGCGTCTTTTTTAACATGGGAAAAGTGACTAGGGGTGGCGCAAGGGGCTTGTAAATAAGCCCCATGGGGCTTATTTACAAGCCCCTTGCGCCGCCGTGCGTCACTTTTAACATGGGAAAAAGTGACGTACCGGCGGCGCAAGGGGTTGTAAATCAGCCCCCATGGGGCAGATTTACAAGCCCCTTGCGCCGCTTTTGCTTCACTTTTAACATGAGAAAAGTGACGCAAAAGTGGCGCAAGGGACTTGTAAATCTGCCCCATGTTTCTAAATAAAGGCGCAGGGGAGAGCACTTTCGATGTCGGTCAATCAAATTCTTCGCCAGCCTGCTGATCCAGCGGAACGAGTCTACGTGGGAATCGAGTGCAGGTGTGTGTGTGCCAAGGCAGCTCATAGCAGGTCAATTACCTGCTTAGTCACACCTCGTGTCACTGGGTTGCTAGGATACAAACCAGGGCACTCCCAATCACCAGACCGGTTCCTTTTAAGAACATGCTGGGAGGCAGCCTCCTATTTGTGGGTTTGTTCATTAAAACCCAACGCCTATTTTCTTTTGAACTTTCTCAGTAGCTATACTGACACTCAAGCGTTTTGCTAGGGGCGTCCTAACTTATTTTGACACTCTAGGTGCAGTAAATATTTTGCACCCCACCTCTGCTTCTTTTTCACTTGGGCCATTCCGCATCTGTGGGTCGTCCCGGATCTGCAGTAAAGCGCTGCAAGGCTGCACATTGGTGGCATCCGTCTGTGTCAGTCCCAGACTGAAGTAACACATGCTTCAACTGGGTAAGGGCTCGCCAGTGTGGCCTGTGCATAGAAATAGGTCTGTGCTCTCGAGTCATCCATTGGGGAGGTTCAACAGAAGGACAACAAGTTTTCGAAGCATCGACCTTATCTTTACAAATGCTCGTGATAGGGTGTGTTAGTCAGACTGTTTCAATTGCACACCCACCAGACAAGTCCCCGAATGCATTAATTTGCAAAATGACAGCCCCAGATAGGGAAGAAAGGGTGCAGATACCAAGAGTCATCTAGGGACCCTGCAAAGGGCTCCCAAAGCCGTGCTGCTGTACATTGTTAAACAACGGGCCCTGATGAGCTCATTTCTTGCATCGGAAAAAATAAAATAGGTTAAGCCGTACTTGCCTGGTACACAGGGCGCCACCTCATTCTAGGTCATTACCAGTGCTTAGTGCTTTAAATAGCCCGATACTGAGTACCTACACTTTAATTTGAAAGGGAGGGTACCTGCAGTTCTCAGCACATACTGCAATACAGAGTACTGGCACTTCTCAGGAGCAAACTTGTACTATATGGAGAGAGTACCTGCACTTCTATATTTTCAGTTAAGGTACTGGTCACTGCAGACAATGTTTCACCTACAAATCATTGATTTCAGATGTAATTAGTCTAACGAAAGCAAAACAAGACTACAACACCCAGAATGCACTAGGTACCGGAAAATAGTCCAGGACTGGAAGCAATGCCTCTAATGACCCGGAGAACGGTGGGCATTTTGACTGGAGAATGGCTGGGTTTAAACAGTTTTACTACTTGTAGTAATGCTGCCTCTGCCACAGGACAGGATATTTACTCGCGTACTACATAGCTGCCAAGAGGCCCCATGTCATGTGTGGCCAGTCCAGACTTTTCAGCCACCATCTTGAATTGTGGGTCGCGTTATTCCTCTTTCACCGCGGTGTGTTTCGGCTCCAATATTCCAAGATGCAAAGCACTGTTGGCTAAAAAGCCAGGACTTGAAGAGGGTATCACACATGATTCAGGGCTAATGAACAAAGACAAATATTTACACCTGTAGGTGTGACTTCTCCTGAGTTTAGATACGTATTTGTGTAATGGACAACACTTTCTGAGCTTTAAAAGCTTGAATGTAGATCAAAGTGTATTTCAGACTTTCCCAAAAGAGCAGATAGTTTGGGTCTGCCCTCAGACTCAAATACAGGGCATTCCACCTGCAGGCCCAGCCGCTGGCCCTGCACCCCAGAGAGTGGTCCGTGTGTTTCACCCTGTTGAAGATCCTTTTCGGTAATCAGGTGCTTTTAAGTAGGAAAACGACACAAACTCCAATTCTGAACATTTGCACAACCATTTATTTTTATATGTTACCTCACAATCTCACAATTTAATGGCGAATGTATTAATGTTTAACCAGGAGACAAAGATGATGGTTTAGAGAGGGGCGTGAAGTCAGGAGAGAAAACCCTGATGTGTAATTTCCAGCTGAGCTGGGCTTTTATAGGCAAATTACAGTAAAGAGGGTGGGTGAAATTAAGAATAGCAAGCAGTAGCAGAGTTACCACCCGATGAAGTGCTTCTTTTACAACGCAGTGACATCACCTATTTGCTCGTGGTAACGTCACATATGTTCTGCATCACGTGAGGCGATTTTGTTGCATTTTTATTGCATCGTGGTATGGGCATAACCGGCATACAGAAGTAGTTTAGCACTACAATTATCTCTTTGCAAAATAAATGGAAATCTCAGTATAAATCTGTTTTTTTCTGCACAAAATAGGTGTCAGCTGCACTACAAGCAATGCAGCAGTGCCTACAATTGATCCCTTACCTTGAGAGTGTGGGCAGTCATCTCTGTGGTTGATAACGAGCAGTGGTTTGTTGCTGTGAAAGAAAAAGCATGGATGTGATGCACTGTGTAAGACACAACTGCAGAATACTCTGGTCTGTGACTCGTGTTGAATATTGGGGCACATTGTTCACCGATGTTGAAACCTCGCACCTCACACACAAAATGTGTTCTATTCGCAGAGCCACCATCAATGTGCGTGCAGCAGTGGACGATGAATCAAATTATGCAGCGACATTAACTGAATTATGCATCAGTAGATTGCAAATTGTATACTGCACATGTACAATATGTGTTTCCGTGGGATGAATTGCAATATTTAAAACAGACCTTAAAAAGAAAATATTTTTTTTGGGGGGGGGATACTTTGAGTGCTCTTTTCAAATACCTTTTGCTCTGAGATCATTGTTTGTGATGTAGCAGTTTGCAAGAACAAAGAAGCTAAATATTTTCATGACAAAGAAGAAATCATGATTTCCACGCTGCTCAAATTAAATGTAAATATCTAAGGATTCAACTGCTGCAGACAAAATCACTTCTACAGTCCATACAGTCTGATCAAAGGTTTCGCCTCAATGGTTCCCTGTGATAAGTTAACACAGCAAGCAACAGGTGTCGGGCCACCTTGTGAAAAGTGTCTGTAAGTTCGGTGCATCATGTGTGCCACATTTTAAAGTAACTTTTGACCAGTGCCTAATATGTAAAACAGTAAGTGCCGGGGCCCAAAGTATTGCTCAGAAGCCTGCGGCCGGCGCTATTTACTGTCATCGTGCCGCATACCAAGGCTGTGTGTGTGGTGTTGATTGCACCTCAAGCCTCTTTAATCCACCACCACACACTCTCTGCCCATTTGTCTCACCCCAGCAGGTCTTTTTTATGCCCGCTTCCTCCCTTTGTCACAGTTTTTCCATCTTTCCATTAATCCTTCTGCCCCCCCCGCCCCGCCTCCCTGTCTTTACGTGTTTTCCTGTTTCCCTGTCTTGATCTGGACTAAAGTCTGATGAGGAAAGATAAATGCCAGCCCCCAAAAATGAGTGCCGGTGGGCTCCACATGCAACCAAATTAAACGCTTCTTTTGACACCGTTTGAGGTAGATTTTTGTTGTTGAAATAAGGATATTATGCAGCGTTCATAATTATGCGAAAAATGACGAAATCACGAATTGTTTGATTCCAGTGGCTAATTTAGTGAAACTTTAAGATACTTCTATACGGGCAGTACCAAAATACACGTTACTAATAGAAAGCTGGCATTAGAAGCAAACAAAACATTTGAATAAAAAACAAAAGCACTTAATGTTGCTATGTTGCGCTTTGTGATATCTGACATGGTAAATAAATCTACTTTTCTGAAGATAATGCGCATTAACGAAATAGAAATGTAACACCGAGAGTAATTTTTTAACCGTGAAAATATCTTCTGAGCTCTAAAGGCTATGCACATGTCCACTAGATGGCGCCATTGGAGCGTTTGTGTTTACGTTCTTACCTGGTCTTGGCTTTGAACAGGCCTTCCTCATACGTCTGAACCCATTCTAGACTGTCGCCCCACCCTATGAAGGAATTGAGACAAGTGTAAAGGATGCTGGACGTTACTTATTTCAGTTTTCATACAACACAAACGTAGTTCGGATGGACGTCAGCGCGCTTTGACAGCTGACAAAAAACAAACGACACACGAGTAATTCCAAAATGGAGAGCTAGAGAATGCACGACTGTTCAGGAGGAACACAGAATAGGAAGTAACTTATGAGAATCATAGCCCTGGCCAGAGAATCGTTCATCCAAGGAGATACTGAGAGCAGCCTTCCTTCCAGAGGGAGAAAGAAGGTGCTCAGCAGGGAGTGATGTATCTTAGAGAACAAAGGTATTTCAGTGCATGGGCATCAGGGCAGATTGGCAGGGATTTGTAGTGTTGCGTTCAATATTCAAACAGCAGGTGGGAAAAAATACATGATGTCAGGGGAGTTGTAGAGGGCAGTTGATGGGGTTTCAGGGGAGAGGTGGGGAGGTGTAGAGATCTGGGGATGGGGTGTCAGGGGAGAGGTGGGAAGGGGTAGAGGGCTGGGGATGGGGTGTTAGGGGAGAGGTTGGAAGGGGTAGAGGGCTGGGGATTGGGTGTCAGGGGAGAGGTGGGAAGGAGAAAAGAGCTGGGGATGGGGTGTCAGGGGAGAGGTGGGAAGGGGTAGAGATCTGGGGATGGGGTGTCAGGGGACAGGTGTAGGACCTGGGGATGGGGTGTCAGGGGAGAGGTGGGAAGGGGTAGAGGGCTGGGGATAGGGTGTCAGGGGAGAGTGGGGAGGTGTAGGGACCTGGGGATGGGGTGTCAGGGGAGAGGCGGGAAGGAGTAGGGACCTGGGGATGGGGTGTCAGAGGTGGGAAGGAGTAGGGAACTGGGGATGGGGTGTCAGGGGAGAGGTGGGAAGGGGTAGAGATCTGGGGATGGGGTGTCAGGAGAGAGGTGGGAAGGATAGAGAGCTGGGGATGGGGTGTCAGGGGAGAGGTGGGAAGGGGTAGAGATCTGGGGATGGGGTGTCAGGGGAGAGGTGGGAAGGGGTAGAGATCTGGGGATGGGGTGTCAGGGGAGAGGTGGGAAGGGGTAGAGATCTGGGGATGGGGTGTCAGGGGAGAGGAGGGAAGGGGTAGAGGGCTGGGGATGGGGTGTCAGGGGAAAGGTGGGTAGGGGTAGAGATCTGGGGATGGGGTGTCAGGGGAGAGGTGGGAAGGGGTCGAGATCTGGGGATCGGTTGTCAGGGGAGAGGTGGGAAGGGGTAGAGGGCTGGGGATGGGGTGTCAGGGGAGAGATGGGAAGGGGTAGAGATCTGGGGATGGGGTGTCAGGGGAGAGGTGGGGAGGTGTAGGGACCTGGGGATGGGGTGTCAGGGGAGATGTGGGAAGGGGTAGAGATCTGGGGATGGGGTGTCAGGGGAGAGGTGGGGAGGTGTAGGGACCTGGGGATGGGGTGCCAGGGGAGAGGTGGGGAGGTGTAGGGACCTGGGGATGGGGTGCCAGGGGAGAGGCGGGAAGGAGTAGGGAACTGGGCAGGGCACAAGTCCTAAAAAAAGAAGTGGGGGGACGCTGACGTTACGACAGGAAGTGACGTCATGAAAGGTGGCTTGCACCATCAGACTCATTGCCTCCCCTCGCTCACCCCTTAGATGCGATTGCATCAGAGAAGCCAGCGCATGAGCAGCGTTCTGAATGAGCTCCGATCTCGCCCCAGAGAGGCCAAAGAGTGAATGTGTGGCTCCATTTGCTCCAGTTATCGAGCTCCCGGTAAAATAAGTGGGGGGACGCCGTCCACCCGCGTGGTACCCCGACTCGAGCCCTGGAACTGGGGATGGGGTGTCAGGAGAGAGGTGGGAAGGAGTATAGAGCTGATAACGGGAGAGACAAGAGCGGGCTCGGTGTCAGAGGACTGGTGGGATGGGGAGAGAGCTGGGAATGGGAGAGACAAGAGTGGGTTTGGTGTCAGGTGGGAAGGAGTAAAGAGCTTGGAAAGGGGGAGACAAGATGGGCGGGGTGTCAGGGGAGAGTTGCGAAGGGATAGAGAATTGGAATTGGGAGATACAAGAGGGAACGCGAACAAAAAGATGATGTGCGGAAGAAACGGATGACAAGACGAAGGGAGATGATGAAACAAGAGTGCCCAGAGAGAAGTAAGAGTGAAGTGGGAGTCCCAAGAAGAGGTGAAATCAGTGGTGCATGGTGAAGGCTGCAACGACTTTGATGGGTACCATGTGCTGTTAAGGAGGTTCTCAGTCTGTTTTTAAAAGAGAAGAACAAAAGGTCTTGTGTCTTATCTGTGGGAATTATGTTGTCCCCGATTTCCAGATCCTGAGTGAAGATCCTGAGAATGACTGAAACAAAGTGCAGGCTCTGATATAACAGGGTGGGGGGTTTGTGGGTTCTAGGTGGAGAGCACTGAAACTAAAGATGCTTTCTGCCTCCGCATCATGGCTTAAGCTTTTTCAGATAATTCTGTGTTTTTATGTTAAAGGCATTGAAAATAAAGCAGGTGCATCCCGATAAAGAGTAACTTTTGATTACTGGTGATATAAAGTGTATTTAAAGATGCAGAGCTCTCAAGTTTCACAGGTCCAGGCACAAGGAGTGATTTACAAAAGGCAGGACTGTATCACACCTGTAACTGCCCTGGGTTATATATACTACAGGCACAGGCAGCCCATCCAGGTTTTAATTTTGCATTCTGGTACTAGTAGTCCTTGTTGTTGTCTCCTTACCTAACGAGTACTACACGTCCCACAATGCAAAGCAAACTCTTGGATGAGCTGTTCAGGCATGGACCAATGAAACGTGAGAGTTCTGCAGAGTATTTCAGGAGCGATCAGCATATACCTTGTAAAGGGAGCAGGACAGGGGGCTTGAAAGATGAGTTCAAATGTTCAAGTCCCTAATGAAGCACTTTCATAGAGCGCATGTACATGTTGTTTAATAATCCTCACAGAAAATGTCAACACAGAAAGTAATTAAGTTGAGACAGGCAAAAAAGGGCACCAGTTTTACTTCAGAGCAACACATCATTCTTCTCCAGTCCTGGCCTTTCCTTTTACAAAACATTGTTACAGTGAGTGCCCCATTGACTCAACTGAGCCACAGCACGACTACAATGTCCAGAATGCACTGGTTTCTTAAATGTAAACTGGGAAGTAGCATTTATACATGTGACATGCGTCCTCTTGTCACACACTAGCACACAACAGTTTGAAACAATGGGAATAGAGAACAAAGAAAAAACGAACGAGGAAAGTCTAAAACTACAAAAAAATAAATGCCCTACCCCTGGAAAGAGTCTGGACCTTCTTCACTTCCGGTTTCTTGGCGCTCTCCTTGGCTAGGCTGTATGAAGAAAGCACCAGGAGCAGAAGAGCTGACAAGTAACCTTTCACCATGTTGAGCGGTCTGGGGAAATAAAAAGAAAAACACACGTGCATACCTTAATCTTCAAATCCTGATCGGAAAGCAAGAATGAGGAGCAAACCATGCTATCTACCCATCTTATGAAGTCACAAAAACATACATAACAACAACAGCGCCCTGTAAAATGCGTAAAGGCATTTCACAATTCACCAAATAATTAACTGCTGCTGGAGCGGGGATTATAAACCTCAAACGACAGACGTCAAACAATAACTTTTTATGCAGGTAACAAATTCAGGTTGGGGAGAGGCAGTGTTGTATGTTAAGGAGGAGGCCGCCAGAAAATGGGTAGTAAAGACAGTAGTAAATGAAGCAGACACATACACGCTCAACTATGACCCTTTTGTCATATAGGTGTTTCCATAAGGGTTCAACATCGCACAATTACATCCCACCCCCAGCTGACACTTTAGTTTCCTGCAGTTATTGATTCATCTCACTGGAAAAAAAAATGTCAGACTCAATTTCTCAACATAAAAAAATGATTCAAAATAAGTAAATTCTAAATACAGATGTGGGCACTACACAGAAACTTAATCTGCTGTTAAAAGATGACTCATGCTCACCGAGCCTCTCCCTGAAAACAAACACAGGCGCTATCACAATGTGCACAGAACCTTCGACTCGCGCTGAGGAGCTCTTTGGAGTCAAAGGACATTATTCGACGATGGAAAAATCTCTTGACAAATCGGATGCATTATAAGCTTTACCGGAGCGGTGATATTTTGCTATAATTGGATGTAATCGGCAGACCTCGAACCTGGTTGGGTGGGAGCGGGCTCGCGCCGGTCCCAGGCTCCTCGCTGAGCCCTTTGTGTGTTGCAGATTCCTGCGCATGTAACCTGAACCCAAAGCTCACCTGGCTGCAGGTGAGCTCCCGGCAGAGCGATGACAGCCTTACCTGGCCTCCCACCTGCACTTGTCTTCCGTGCTGGGAACGTGCTCCGGCTTTGGATGGGAACTTCTGGACTGGGGAGTCGCTATTTATACAGCTCGGCCGCCTGTCCCCTCCCACTGGCCCTGGAGGCCAGGGCTGATGCTACACAGGCAAACTTTCTACAATTAAAAGAGTAACAAGGACGTCAGCAGTCCAGGGGTGTCCTCACTGCACCCTCAGAGAACCGTGCATCAAATGTGCCACCTGCTGAGCCGTAGATTTGTGCATTTCTCCCATTTATGGGAATTTATTCCTGATCTTGGCTTGTGTCCAAGTACAGGTAAGCTAGATTGCTAAAATCTGATTTGCCCGCAGGCTGATTTGTCCTTTTACGATTGGACGGATCTGTGCTTTGGGTAGGTGTCCATTGTGTGTGTGGGAACGTAAAACTGTCAGCAGCGTCAGCTTTCAGCTCTGAATCATCACTATAAATACACAGGTAGATTCACCCTTACCTGAATGGCAGCCAACTGAGAAATAGAGTCGAACCTCTGGGTGTGATCAAAATGGCTTAGTAGTTTTGATAATGATATCAAATTAGGTATGAACATGCCACAAACATTACTATTATTGGTTCTACCTTTGTCTGACTTTCATCTAGTGGAAGCTGCTAGCGGCTCTGCTCTCCAGGGGTTAGGCTACCATGAAACACAGGACCTGTTGGTCACAGGTTTGGGCTCTTCTGTTTCTTCAGACAGATCAACAGGATGTCTGGCTGACTGAGTTACTGCTGCTGAAACTCAAGCTCAGTTGCCTCAGAAATGTGCTCTTGGCATAACCTAAGGCTTGAATATTTCTATGGTAAGTTTGGGAAGAGGTGTTCAGTACTGTCAGTGTTCTCAGCACAGTAACTGGATCACGAGAACACCTTTGTAGTCTTCACAATATCCCTTTTTTGGTAAATTACCTAATTATTACCTCGCAAATTAATGTTTTTGACTGAAATCAACACAACTGAAAATGTATGGAGGCAAGGTGCGGGGTACATCTATTTCTTGAAGAGTTGTGTATGCTCAGACAAGACGTGAACATCCACAATTGTAATTTGTGCAAATGCACACATTGTGCAAATGGACAATTTTACAACAGACACATTCTCATTCTGCTCGCATGGAAATGTTGTACAGATCCAATAAACCAGGTTTGACTAGGTTCAAAGATCTACACAACAAACAATTTCTCTTTTAGGTAACTGGAGATGAAGGATTCCCGTGTGGCAAAGTATGCAGTATCTGTGCATATCTTCTTGGCGTGAAGGGAGACCTGGGGGAACGCTGGGTGGGAGGAATTTGTGGATCCACGCACATTCCAGAACTTTCCCACACAGAAATTTGAGGAAAAAGTGATTTTTTTCAGCTAAATTTGAGATTTGCAGGGGATTCTGAGTAGGAAAACGATGGGGGACCAACGCAAGCCATACCTCGCTGGACTCCCCCGGGTGTCTAGTTTTCAGAAATGTGTGGGTTTGGTAGGTTTCCCTAGATGGCCGCCGAGCCCGGGGCCAAAAACTCATGGGACCCCCCTTGCAAAACCAGGTTGTTTTGTGATAGGTAATTTTGATGTCGCCTCAATAAGTTTTGGGCCCTTGCCTGTCGCGGGTTCTTGACCAACCCACGCAAGTGAGGTACCATTTTTATCGGGAGACCTGAGGAAACGCTGGGTGGGAGGATATTTGTGAATCCACGCACATTCCAGAACTTTCCCACACAGAAATTTGAGAAAAAAGTGATTTTGTTTAGCTAAATTTGGTTTGCAGGGTATTCTGGGTAGGAAAACGTTGGAGGACCCACGCAAGCCATACCTCACTGGACTCCCCCAGGTGTCTAGTTTTCAGAAATATGTGAGTTTGGTAGGTTTCCCTAGTTGGCCGTCGAGCCCGGGGCCAAAAACTCATGGGACCCCCCTTGCAAAACCAGGTTGGTTTGTCATAGGTAATTTTGATGTCTCCTCAATAGGTTTTGGGCCCTTGCCTGTCGCGGGTCCTTGACCCACCCACGCAAGTGAGGTACCATTTTTATTGGGAGACCTGGGTGAACACTGGGTGGGAGGAAATTTGTGGATCCATGCCGATTCCAGAACTTTCCCACACAGAAATGTGAGAAAAAAGTGATTTTTTCAGCTAAATTTGAGGTTTGCAGGGGATTCTGGGTAGGAAAAAGTTGGGGGACCCACGCAAGCCATACCTCGCTGGACTCCCCCGGGTGTTTAGTTTTCAGAAATGTGTGGGTTTGGTAGGTTTCCCTAGATGGCCGCCGAGCCCGGGACCAAAAACTCATGGGACCCCCCTTGCAAAACCAGGTTGGTTTGTGATAGGTAATTTTGATGTCGCCTCAATAGGTTTTGGGCCCTTGCCTGTCGCGGGTCCTTGACCCACCCACGCGAGTGAGGTACCATTTTTATCAGGAGACCTGGGGGAACGCTGGGTGGGAGGAAATCTGTGGATCCACGCAGATTCCAGAACTTTCCCACACAGAAATTTGAGAAAAAAGTGATTTTTTCAGCTAAATTTGAGGTTTGCAGGGGATTCTGGGTAGGAAAACTTTGGGGGACCCACGCAAGCCATACCTCGCTGGACTCCCCCGGGTGTCTAGTTTTCAGAAATGTGTGGGTTTGGTAGGTTTCCCTCGATGGCCGCCGAGTCCGGGGCCAAAAACTCATGGGACCCCCCTTGCAAAACCAGGTTGGTTTGTGATAGGTAATTTTGCTGTCGCCTCAATAGGTTTTGGGCCCTTGCCTGTCGCGGGTCCTCGACCCACCCACGCGAGTGAGGTACCATTTTTATCAGGAGACCTGGGGGAACGCTGGGTGGGAGGAAATCTGTGGATCCACGCAGATTCCAGAACTTTCCCACACAGAAATTTGAGAAAAAAGTGAGTTTTTTCAACAAAATTTGAGGTTTGCAGGGGATTCTGGGTAGGAAACCGTTGGGGGACCCACGCAAGCCATACCTTGCAGGACTCCCCCGGGTGTCTAGTTTTCAGAAATGTGTGGGTTTGGTAGGCTTCCTTAGATGGCCGCCGAGCCCGGGGATAATAACTCAGGTGAACCCCCCTTGCAAAATCAGATCCTTTCAAAATAGGTAATTTTGATGTCTCCACAATACGTTTTGGGTCCTTCCCTGCCACAGGTACTTGGCCCACCCACACAAGTAAGGTACCATTTCTATTGGGATACTTGGAGAAATGCTGGGGGGTAGGACATTTGTTGTTTCTTTCTGAAGTGTGAACATTTTGGCACAATAATTCAAGGAAAATGTGACAGTCACATTTTGAGGTTTGCAGGACATTGTGGGTAAGATAACTTGTTGGGATCCACAAGAGAGACATCACCATGTACTCCCATGGGTGTTTAGTTTACGACAATATCTACAGTTGGTAGGATTTTCTTAGATGGAATGTACACCTTGGCAGAGAGACAAAAAAGACAAATATTACTGCACAGCCATCTATTCCTCAAGCACACACACATACTGGTTGGATTTGGCACGAGGGAGAGTGATGGTTCAGTATATAACATTTTATTAACAAGAGATTTCACAAAAATGAAATGCACTGTCAATAATTGAAAGGACAAACAACGGAACCAGAGACTCGCAGCTCGTGAGCTGTAAAGACACGTCAAGGCCCCAACCGCTTTACAGACCATTCACACACCTTTCATACGTGATACACACAAGACCATTCACACCACCAGGCACGAAACCAACACATTACAACGTTCACAAAAAGGGACAAGGTACACCCTGCTTGAGAAAGACAGAAAAGACAAATATGTCTGCACAACCACCTAATCCTCAAACACACATACATACCGGTTGGATTTGGCACGAGGGTGAGTGATGGTTCAGTATATACTGTTGTATTAACCAGAGATTTCACAAAAATGAATTGCACTGTTAATAATTGAAAGGACGAGAAACTGAACCATTGCCTCACAGCTCGAGAGCTGTAAAGCCGCGACAAGGCACCAACCTCTTTATAGGCCATTCATACACCTTTCATACGTGTGACACATACAAAACCATTCACACCGCCAGCCGCGGGCCCAGCACATTACAACACTCACACCAGCAGACAGCGCCATTCAAGGGCCCATCACTTTCACACGCCCACATTCCTGACACAGCAACCACACCAGCTCACGGATTGCGTGGAGTGGCGTTTGGCTAGCAGTGTGTGCAGTGACCAGCAGCAAGTCACTACTCACACACCGCCAGCCAAGCGCCAGTCCACGCACACCGCCAGCCGGGCACCAGTCCACGCACACTCCCAGCGAAGCGCCAGTCCACGCACACCGCCAGCCAAGCGCCAGTCCAGGCACACTGCCAGCCAAGCGCCAGTCCAGGCACACCGCCAGCCAAGCGCCAGTCCACGCACACCGCCAGCCAAGCGCCAGTCCAGGCACACCGCCAGCCAAGTGCCAGTCCACGCACACCGCCAGCCAAGCTACAGTCCACGAACACTGCCAGCCAAGTGCCAGTCAACGCACACCGCCAGCCAAGCGCCAGTCCACACACACCACCAGCCAAGCGTCAGCCAACACACACCACCATCACATTTAGGATTTGCTTATACATAAAAGAAAACACAAACAAATTGCAAATAGATACAAATCTACTAACACAAAATCTGAAACTAAATACATTGCACAAATGCCAACCTTGAAACTGAACAAAAAATATAAAACAATAGAGACCAGGCAGTTCACTTTACCACTCATGGATGCTCCCAAAAATTATTTTGCGTGTGGTACATTCTAAAACAAGCAGGCACACAGCGCAGGGTTAGAAGGACACTCGGGGCAGTACATACGAGTGTCCTTCCGCGTACCTCTTCGCCAACCGACTCTACATCTCCTACTGGGAAAGTCTTTTGAGGGTGTGGGAGGAATATGATCAGGAAAGTGGCGATCTTTCAATCTAGCCACATCCTCCACCACTCCAACTCTAGGAACACTTGCCTGTTCCACTACAACAAGGCTGCCTATTACAGAATCCTGGAAATTAGCAAAAGTCATCTTTGACTCAGGACAACAATCCTTGTGTACAACAAAAGAATTAAAGGTTACCAAGTGGAAAAGATGGATAGCCAACTTCTTATACCAAATGTAAGCCTTACGAAGAGCAGTGTAAGGTTCCAACCTCTGATCTACTCTATCAACACCACCCATGTGCCTATTGTTGGACTTGGCCCTTTTTGGCAGGTTCACCCCTAAACTTTTTGCCTTGTATGTAACTTGGTGTTAGTAGTTTTAAGTCTCTGGGCACTTTAGCACTGTGGTCCAGTGTAAAGTGCTTGTGCGCTGTGTGCATGTGTGGTGAGACTGGCCTGCCCTCCCATAGGAATGCATTGAGGATGAGTGTGTCAGTGGTAATTCCTGTTATGAGAGGAGCAGTGTGGTCAAGTTTAGTATGTCTGAATTCGTGAGAATAAATGCTGCGCAATGGTGTGCGCAGATTTATGGTGACTGGTAAAGAAATGCCACTTCCAGAAGTTGGCATTTCTGTGTGCTCTATGTCTGCCTGCCTGATGTGAATTGCATGTCTGGCTTGTGAGTGACAGGGGCTGGGAGGTGTGTGTGACTCCAGGAGGGGCAGGGTGAGTCAGCGCAGGGCTGAATGGAGAGATCTCCATGTAGATGGGTGGGAGGAATTGCACCTGGGACCTGAATAGGGCTGTGCCTTCCCTCTACAATGCTGGCTCTGCCTCCTGTGGTGCGTCTGATGTCCCTAGCCTACACTCTGAAAGGGAAGAGGAGCTTGCCAAAACAAAGTGCTCCAAATCCCCCCTATACCAGTTCTGACTGGTATCCCCAAGCCCTGTGCTGTGACACAAAGGGATTTTGTGTATAAAAGAAGGGGCTGTGACCCCATAATGTTGTTCAGTGTTCCTGTTCTGTTCCTGCTAGGGCATGCTGCTGCTGGGGCCCAGGGGGGGCTACCATGAGGGCTTGCCTCCCTGGGCCCTGCATTGCCCTTTTCATCTTTGAGGACCTTTTTACTGGGACCCCTTTGACTTTGATCCATTTTTCTTATCCTTCAGGACTCTGTGCTCTAGCACCCTGTGAGCGCTTTACTTTTTATTTCCTAAAAGCGCTTTTCATAGCGCTGTGCTCCCTGCAGCTGAGGAGGAGCACTTCTATCCCTTTTAGAGGGAATCCCCGGCGTAGGGATTCCCCCGCTTCGTTGGGTTCTTGCGGGTGCCCACCCCGCTGTTGATGCCACGATTATCGTTATCCTGGCGGGTGCCCACCCCGCCTCTGTGTTCTACGATCGCGGGTGCCCACCCCGCTTATTTTTTTTTATATGAAGATAGTAGGTGCCCACCCCACCTGGCGCCTGCTGCTTATCATTAATGCGGGTGCCCACCCCACGATTTGCCGGTATAATGAAATCACCGCTGCGGCCCGGTCCTTCCGACCAGGAAGTCAGGCAGCCGATGCCTGAGCGGGGCGGGACTTCCGCTTGAGGAAAGGAAGTCCCACTCGCCACCGGAGATCCGCCCGGAGCCTCGCAGGCTCCATCTAAAAGTCCCGGGTCCCAGGAGGGGGCCCGGGTGAAGGGAGGAGTGCGGCCGGAGCAAGCAGCGACCCCGCAGGCCGCCGCAAGAGGAGTCCCGCAAGAGGAGCTGGTGTGGAGGGGGCGCGAGGCACATTGTCGGTGCCTGCCTCTCCGCGCTGGGTAGAAGGAGTCGCCAGGAGAGCCGGTGGAGGAGCAGAGTCCCCAGCCACCTGGAGAGCCTGGTGTGTAGGGGCTTCTCCGGTGTGGGGAGGGCACCGTGTTGGTCATCCTGAGCGGCCCGTCTGGCAGCGGGCCGCTCCAACCTTTCGCATAATTATTTTTAGAGCCTAGGTGGCTCCAACGTGGCGCATAATTGTTTTAGAGCCCAGTATGGCTCCAACGTGGCGCATAATTGTTTTTAGAGCCTAGGTGGCTCCACCGATGGCCATATTTGTTTATGGAGGGCCCCGAGGGGCCCATGCTTATCGTTAAAGAGGGAATTTCATAGCACAAGTTGTTGGTGCCAGTCCAGGCACAGATGTGCCAGGCCCCCGTTATTTGCCATCCACAGCTGCACCGCACCAGCGCGGGCAGCTGCAGCATTTCACGCAATCGTTCAGAAGGGCACAGGGAGTGCCCAGGCCCACGTGCTATTTACAGCTGCGCAGCAATTAGTGCCAGCTGCATCGTTTAGGCCATTCTTTCCTTTGGGGGGCATGTTTTAAGTTAGGAGTGAGATGCACTCCTCTGCCCCAGTACTTTCCCAGCTGCGCAGCACTTAGTGCCAGCTGCTACGTTTAGGTCTGCGCAAGTGCGCACCCTTGACTCCTGCTGCATTGGCAGCGCGCCCTGACTCTTGGACATAGGGCATTTGAGCCCCTTTTTGAGATGGCCAGTTGGCCAGGGGGACTGTTAGGTTTGTAGGGCGCCAGGCCCTAATGTGATTTATGCCTCTGCTATGGTTCTTTTTACTAGGAGGTTATGTGCTAATGCGAGTTATGTGGTGCTAGGAAATGTGATGCATTTACCATGATTTACGCACCCTGTTTTATGCCTCTAATGTACTTTCATGATTATGAGGTTTTGCATAATGTGTTAATGCTTGTGATTTTATTATTACCTAATGCGTTTAGGTTGTGAGTTATTCTCTACTGTGAGTTATGCCCCTAATGTGAGTTATGCTTAGGAGGTTCTGGTCTAATGTGTTTAGGCTTATGAGGTTGGCGTATAAGGTATTTTGCGCCTAATGTGATACTGTGCATAATGCGGTTTATGTTACAGGATGATGCTGAGTACAGTGGTTACCAGTGATTACTGGTTGTACGTTTATGATATGTTCTACATTTATGATATGTTCACTAAATGATGGTTCTGACAGTGGCCCACGTGGTCCTGTCATGTGTAAATAATCCCTTGTAGATATTGCCCAGTGCCAGTTGGCACCAGTTGGCACCATGTGTATTATGTGATTACTATTCTAATGTGTTATGAGAATACAAAGGCTATTTTTGATATAACCTTGTGTGGAGTTCCTTTTTGTAGTGTGCCTGGTATGTTGTTGCTGTGTGCGTGCGCAAACGCTTTACACATTGCCTCCGGGATAAGCCTTACTGCTCGTGCCAAGCTACCAAGGGGGTGAGCAGGGGTTATCTTTGGCGTGTAACTCCCTCGCCCTGACTAGAGTGGTGGTCTCTGCCTGGCTTTGGCGCAAGCCTTAGCCAACCAGAGATCCCATTTCTAACATTGGTTGTCAGCGGTGGGGATTAGGACTTGCGTTTGCGCAGTACCACAGCGACAACTGGCTGCATTACAAAGCTCTGCATTTTAGATAGTCACATGTATGGGGATTATTGTTTCTGAGTTTGTTTTAAGTATCATTTCTTTGGAAATGTGTGTTCTTGTTGCACTATGAGTTGAGTGTCCTGCCAAGGACAGAAACCAGAGAATCTGGAGGAGTGACTGCCCTTGTGCAGACTGCTATTGGGTTGGCCTAAAGCTGGAGGAGGGACTGCCCTTGAGCCATTGTGTTGGTTCTTGGGTTGGCCTGCAGCTGAGGGAGGGACTGCCCCTGTGCTGTCTGCTGGTTCTAGGGTTGGCCTACAGTGGGGACTTAATTGGCATGGAGTCACTAGCTCGGGAGGGTAGATTATCCCCTAAGTGCAGTGTGAGGTTTCTGGATTCCCCAGTAAGGGTGGGATCCAGTGGTGGCAACAATATGAAGTCCAGTGCAGAAAGTCCCGGTCCCCAGACGGTGGTACCTGGTTCCCGGTTAAGAGGGGGCAGGTTGAGATTCAGGGGCAGTAAGATACTGTCTCACCAGTCCGGGGGGGAACCTGTGGATGAGTGGTGTGTTGCACTGGACGATTGGGTGTGAGTTCTCTGAAATAAGGAGCTTGCATGGGGGAGTGACCCTAGAGGAATGGTGCAGGTGTCTTCCAACCCAGGGTGGTGGAAGATGTTCAGAGTTAGGTGACCTCACAGTGAGAAGGTTGCAAGGCCTCACATCATGTCTTGTGAGGAAGGTGTGAGACTGGGCCGTATTCCGAGCCTCAATCTGTCTCCGACACTGGATGGTTCTTAGAAGGAACACCACGTTGGGAGCCTAGTCTGTCCTGTTTGACTGTTCTGTGTGGGTGATCTCCCCGTGTTAAAGGATCTGAAGAGGCATTTGAGAGTGATTCCAATAAGAGTGGCTCGGGTATCTTCCAGTTCTGTGTGGTGGGAGAGGTTCAGTGTAGCCCAGCTAGGTCCCAGTAGAATTGGAGGAGTGTAGGGGCTCACCTCCGGTCTCAGAGGAGACGGAGTGAGTGTGAGACGGTGTGTCCCACGGTAGCCCGAAACCCAGTCTCAGGGCCTGGAGGGTTCCCTAAGGGAGCGCCAGGTCAGGGGCCTAGGCTGTACTTGTAGGCCATTTGAGGAGGATCTTCTAGTCTCTAGAGGACGTGGAGCGTCTGTAACCAGAGCTCCAGCAGTCCTGGTGCTAGGCAGCACCGCTCCTAAGTGGAGGGTGCAGAAGTCCTGAGTGAGGGGTGAGAGGGGCAAAGAGTCCCCAGTGAAAGAACCAGTGGGTCAGGGGCCAGCCAGAAGGGCTGAGTCACCAATGATTGGCCATGGTGACGCCACTTCTGTCCTGGGGGATCTGCATGCACTGTCAGATGGACAGGAGGTCGTGAGATCTGCGCCAGGCAGACTGTCACATGACACATTAGTTATGTGTTACCCTCGGGGGGGCATGCGTGCTCCCCGTGAAGTCCTGGTTCGCCGGGCATCTGACCAAAGGGTAGCGTCCCTGGGTTGGGGAGCCAGGTTCAGGTGTTTGCCTGACCTGGACGGCAGGGCGACTGTAATCAGTGTCCTGGCCGGTTTGCCTTCTAGGGGTACCCCGTTGAACACAGGTGGGGCCCATCTTAAGTGAAGAGACCCTGTGTTTCCCAGAAGGGGTGGTGCAGGCCTAGCCGGGATCTTTAGGGTCCCTGGCTGAATGTGGTAGTACTACCCTGAGAGCAGGTGGGGCCCATCTTAAGTGAAGGGACCCTGCTCTACAGTGGGAGGGTGCAAAACTCTGGAAGGGAGTTCAGAGGGAGCGAGTCCTCGCCTCTGACCCCGGTGCAGCCGGTGAATTTGGATCCCAGGTGGTAGACCAGTTGATGGAGAGAGGTCCTGAACTGGTGGGAGAGTTGTGTTCTGGTGGGTGCTTCCCCTGGGAGGGTGCGGAACCCCAGACGTAGAAGTAGGGTGAGGAGACGCTTCGCCCGTGACCTCTGGTCAGCCTGAGGGTGCGGACCCTAGGTTGAAGGATCAGTGGTAGTTTGGAACTACACTGAGAGGGAGAGTGGAGAATGGTTATTGTATGCCAGGGGTTACTGCCCCCCACTCGGTGGACTGGCAAGGACCAGTGGTATCTGGATGGCCTAGGGCCTGGTGCTGGCCGTGGACAACTAAGGAGTACCAGTGGGGTAGCCTAGTTGGTCCGGAGAGTTTTTTTCAGAGGGAACCACATGGGTTCAGAGTGGCGTAGAACCGGAGGGTGTCCCTGCAGTACGGGCCCGCGTCCATGTTGTATCGCCCCAAGCAGGGAAGCCCATCACAGTGGTGATTGGTCTGCCCTGCGTTTTGGCTGGAAGGGGGTTGTGTTGGACTTGGCCCTTTTTGGCAGGTTCACCCCTAAACTTTTTGCCTTGTATGTAACTTGGTGTTAGTAGTTTTAAGTCTCTGGGCACTTTAGCACTGTGGTCCAGTGTAAAGTGCGTGCGCGCTGTGTGCGTGTGTGGTGAGACTGGCCTGCCCTCCCATAGGAATGCATTGAGGATGAGTGTGTCAGTGGTAATTCCTGTTATGAGAGGAGCAGTGTGGTCAAGTTTAGTATGTCTGAATTCATGAGAATAAATGCTGCGCAATGGTGTGCGCAGATTTATGGTGACTGGTAGAGAAATGCCACTTCCAGAAGTTGGCATTTCTGTGTGCTCTGTGTCTGCCTGCCTGATGTGAATTGCATGTCTGGCTTGTGAGTGACAGGGGCTGGGAGGTGTGTGTGGCTCCAGGAGGGGCAGGGTGAGTCAGCGCAGGGCTGAATGGAGAAATCTCCATGTAGATGGGTGGGAGGAGTTGCACCTGGGACCTGAATTGGGCTGTGCCTTCACTCTACAATGCTGGCTCCACCTCCTGTGGTGCGTCTGATGTCCCTAGCCTACACTCTGAAAGGGAAGAGGAGCTTGCCAAAACAAAGTGCTCCAAATCCCCCCTATACCAGTTCTGACTGGTATCCCCAAGCCCTGTGCTGTGACACAAAGGGATTTTGTGTATAAAAGAAGGGGCTGTGACCCCATAATGTTGTTCAGTGTTCCTGTTCTGTTCCTGCTAGGGCGTGCTGCTGCTGGGGCCCAGGGGGGGCTACCATGAGGGCTTGCCTCCCTGGGCCCTGCATTGCCCTTTTCATCTTTGAGGACCTTTTTACTGGGACCCCTTTGACTTTGATCCATTTTTCTTATCCTTCAGGACTCTGTGCTCTAGCGCCCTGTGAGCACTTTACTTTTTATTTCCTAAAAGCGCTTTTCATAGCGCTGTGCTCCCTGCAGCTGAGGAGGAGCACTTCTATCCCTTTTAGAGGGAATCCCCGGCGTAGGGATTCCCCCGCATCGTTGGGTTCTTGCGGGTGCCCACCCCGCTGTTGATGCCACGATTATCGTTATCCTGGCGGGTGCCCACCTCGCCTCTGTGTTCTATAATCGCGGGTGCCCACCCGCTTATTTTTTTTATATGCAGATAGTAGGTGCCCACCCCACCTGGCGCCTGCTGCTTATCTTTAATGCGGGTGCCCACCCCGCGATTTGCCGGTTTAATGAATTCACCGCTGCGGCCCGGTCCTTCCGACCAGAAAGTCAGGCAGCCGATGCCTGGAGCGGGGCGGGACTTCCGCTTGAGGAAAGGAAGTCCCACTCGCCGCCGGAGATCCGCCCGGAGCCTCGCAGGCTCCATCTAAAAGTCCAGGGTCCCAGGAGGGGGCCTGGGTGAAGGGAGGAGTGCGGCCAGAGCAAGCAGCGACCCCGCAGGCCGCCGCAAGAGGAGTCCCTCAAGAGGAGCTGGTGTGGAGGGGGCGCGAGGCACATTGTCGGTGCCTGCCCCTCCGCGCTGGGTAGAAGGAGTCGCCAGGAGAGCCGGTGGAGGAGCAGAGTCCCCAGCCGCCTGGAGAGCCTGGTGAGTAGGGGCTTCTCCGGTGTGGGGAGGGCACCGTGTTGGTCATCCTAAGCGGCCCCGTCTGGCAGCGGGCCGCTCCAACCTTGCGCATAATTATTTTTAGAGCCTAGGTGGCTCCAACGTGGCACATAATTGTTTTAGAGCCCAGTATGGCTCCAACGTGGCGCATAATTGTTTTTAGAGCCTAGGTGGCTCCACCGATGGCCATATTTGTTTATGGAGGGCCCCGAGGGGCCCAAGCTTATCGTTAAAGAGGGAATTTCATAGCACAAGTTGTTGGTGCCAGTCCAGGCACAGATGTGCCAGGCCCCCGTTATTTGCCATCCACAGCTGCACCGCACCAGCGCGGGCAGCTGCAGCATTTCACGCAATCGTTCAGAAGGGCACAGGGAGTGCCCAGGCCCACGTGCTATTTACAGCTGCGCAGCAATTAGTGCCAGCTGCATCGTTTAGGCCATTCTTTCCTTTGGGGGGCATGTTTTAAGTTAGGAGTGAGATGCACTCCTCTGCCCCAGTACTTTCCCAGCTGCGCAGCACTTAGTGCCAGCTGCTACGTTTAGGTCTGCGCAAGTGCGCACCCTTGACTCCTGCTGCATTGGCAGCGCGCCTGACTCTTGGACATAGGGCATTTGAGCCCCTTTTTGAGATGGCCAGTTGGCCAGG
This sequence comes from Calotriton arnoldi, assembly GCA_963921515.1. Lineage (NCBI taxonomy): Eukaryota > Metazoa > Chordata > Amphibia > Caudata > Salamandridae > Calotriton > Calotriton arnoldi. Next base: position 1,200,998 of record CAWUFW010001320.1, on the reverse strand, counting down.
GGGACTGTTATGTTTGTAGGGCGCCAGGTCCTAATGTGATTTATGCCTCTGCTATGGTTCTTTTTACTAGGAGGTTATGTGCTAATGCGAGTTATGTGGTGCTAGGAAATGTGATGCATTTGCCATGATTTACGCACCCTGTTTTATGCCTCTAATGTACTTTCATGATTATGAGGTTTTGCATAATGTGTTTATGCTTGTGATTTTATTATTACCTAATGCGTTTAGGTTGTGAGTTATTCTCTACTGTGAGTTATGCCCCTAATGTGAGTTATGCTTAGGAGGTTCTGGTCTAATGTGTTTAGGCTTATGAGGTTGGCGTATAAGGTATTTTGCGCCTAATGTGATACTGTGCATAATGCGGTTTATGTTACAGGATGATGCTGAGTACAGTGGTTACCAGTGATTACTGGTTGTATGTTTATGATATGTCCTACATTTATGATATGTTCACTAAGTGATGGTTCTGACAGTGGCCCACGTGGCCCTGTCATGTGTAAATAATCCCTTGTAGATATTGCCCAGTGCCAGTTGGCACCATGTGTATTATGTGATTACTATTCTAATGTGTTATGAGAATACAAAGGCTATTTTTGATATAACCTTGTGTGGAGTTCCTTTTTGTAGTATGCCTGGTATGTTGTTGCTGTGTGCGTGCGCAAACGCTTTACACATTGCCTCCGGGATAAGCCTTACTGCTCGTGCCAAGCTACCAAGGGGGTGAGCAGGGGTTATCTTTGGCGTGTAACTCCCTCGCCCTGACTAGAGTGGTGGTCTCTGCCTGGCTTTGGCGCAAGCCTTAGCCAACCAGAGATCCCATTTCTAACACCTATTATAGTCTAAAATGCACACAGGTTTGTGCGCTTCAGCAACCTGACCCCAAACAGTCACAGGTGAAGTGCTTTCATCATGGATGGTAGTCAGCATGTAGACATCTCTCCTGTCTGAAAACTTGACAGCTAGAAGTTCCTCGCAACGCAACGCACTGCACTGTCCCCGCACAAGCTTTTGACAAAGAAGTTCTTTTGGGAACCCTTTACGGTTAGAGCGGATTGTGCCACAAGTAACAGTGTCCACTTTGGCCAATTCCCTGAACAACTGCACACCAGTGTAGACGTTATCTACATATAAATGGTGACCTTTGTTAAAAAGTCCTCTACCAAGTTCCCACACAATTTTCTCAGTCACTCCAAAAGTGGACGGAGAACCAGGGGGGTTAATCCTGGATGCCTTACCAGTGTACACCCTGAAATTAGAGACATATCCAGTCCTACTGTCACACAGCATATACAGCTTAATTCCATAGCGTGCCCTCTTACTAGGAATGTATTGCCTAAAAACCAAGCGGCCCTTGAACAAGACCAAAGACTTATCCACTGCTATTTCTTTCCCTGGAACATAGATCTCAGAAATTCGATCTACAAAGTGATCAATGACAGGCCGAATCTTATAAAGACGGTCACAATCAGGGTGATCTCGTGGCAACGCTAAACCATTATCGACAAAATGCAGCATCCGAAGCAGAAGCAAATACCTATCACGACTCATGACTGCCGGAAATATAGCCGTTGCCATCAAGCGACTAGTAGACCAATATGAAGACATTGATGGCTTCCTTAGCAAGCCCATCAAAAAAGTTAAACCCAAGAACTTCTTTATCTCTTCCAGATTCGTGGGAGTCCACCGGGTAGCTCTAGAGTGGGGCTTAAGGCTGGCACTGATGTCCCTCAAAAACTGTTCGGCATACAAATTAGTCTGCTCAACAATCTCTGCCAAAAATACATCGTCCATAAACAACTGAAAAAAAATTTAACGGCAAAAAGTTTTCAGTATTCACTCTACACTCTGGAACACCAGTAAAGTCTGGCAATGCCGGCTGCACCATGCCTGGGGCAACCCAAAGGTCTGCACTTCCAACGGGAAGCCTTGCAGCCCCAGGCTGCAGCCCAGATGCCTCTTGCTGCACTATCGGCACATCAATGTCCTCCTCTAAAACAGGCACTTCATCTGCACTAAGAGTAACTTCATCCGCACTGAGAGTAGCTTCATCATCCGATGATTCCATGTGGAGAGAAAACTCACTGCCTGAATCTTCCACTCCCTCCTCTGCCTAAGATGCAGAGTCAGTCTCTGAACCATGGTCAGAGGAAGACTCAAAAGCATACCAACAACCTGCTGAGCAGTAATCCTGCGGCTAGCCATTATCCTTACTAAGAAAGGAGACTGCACAAACAAGTCAACAACAACCAACACTCTGCAAAATAAGTAAAAAAAATGTGTGCCTTTATCACAAAGATCTATATACTCAAAAACTATACGATTCACTTGCAAGAGACAGCTACACTCACCAGCACCTACTCTGCAGAGACACAGCAAAAACCAACGATATCCCACTAGAGAGAAAAAAACAAAACCAATTACTCACAAGACAACAAAATACACATCAAGCACAAATGCAAAAAGTTTTTGACACTCAAAAAACAGAAGCCAAACATACTGCTATTATTACACCATTTTGCAAAAAACACGTTCATGCAGAGAAATGAAACTCATTTACATTGTACAAAAAAGTCTCTTACCAAACACATGCAACTACAAAAACAGCAGAACCACCAGTAACGAAACCGCAACCTGGAACAGTCTAAAGAGCAAAAGCCTTGAACTAGAACAAAAAGGGAGAAATAAAGCATTACAATTGCAATTCACAAGAAATAAAACAATTAACATTATAACACGCTATGTCACTATCCAAATGGTCAATCTGCCATATGGGCCTTCAAATAGGGCTGAGAAAAATGGGGGGTGATCTTGCCCAAGGGATTGGGTGAGGTTATCTGCCAGGCCGATCTGTCTCCCAGGTGGGGCAAAAAACAGCAGACAGAAATGTGCCCCCTTGCAAAATAAATAAATCCCTGGTGCCTAGTAGGGTTTTCTGCCTCCCCCCTCCCGTCTAGGGCAGAAAGGCCAAAAAAAGGGGCAGATCTGTCCCCAGGAGGGGCAGAAAAAACATGAACCAAATTTGACTCCCTTGGAAGCAACCATGTCGCTTCCATTACACACAAAACAAAATCCCTGGTGCCTAGTGGGTTTCCTGCCCCCCCCCCCCCTGGGGGCAGAAAGGCCAAAAACGGGCCGATCTGCCCCCAGGGGGTGGCAGAGTACACATATAAAAAATATCTGCCCCCTGGAAGCGACCCTTGCCCAAGTCAAATGTATTTGTACAATTCATCTATACACAAAATATAATATACAAACAGCGTCGGTATGTACTCTAATTGTATATATATATATATATATTCTTTATAGCAATAATTCATATGCATACAACTATAAAAGTAGGGCAAATTACAAATCACCTCTATTTCTTTTACATACTCCTGCACAACTACTTATTCATACTTAATCATACATTATTTTTTTTTAAAAACTGTCAAGGCATCGTTTCTGTGAACAATAAAGCAATTTTTCAGAACCTTCTTCAGGACAAGAATGTAATCATAAAATCATTCTAAAAAATATAGAAATGCATATTATTATCCAACGCTAAATATATACATTTTTTTTATGATTCATTACAAACAATCAAACCAGCAACACATTTTAAATAGTCATGTCCATCTGTTTAAAAACAATATCCCATTTCATTATGCCATTTGACTCCGTAAAGTAAACTATAAAAATATGGAAGCCACTCCACTTATTTATCAGACCCCAGAATTTATAAATTTGAATCTGGAATTACCAATGTTCAATCCACAGGTTATTCAGGTTGCCTAATGTCAGGTCCCAAATTGATTGACAGGTCTGGCAGATTCTGTCACAATGTCACTTCTCTTGTAATGTAAGCTATAAATTATAGAGCGTAATATAAATGGAACCTCCATTATTAAACACACTTTTTTATTTGTGGCCCAAATTATAGTCCAACTCCAATATGAGACTTACTGTAGTAGTCAATGTCTGGTGTTATATTTCTAATTTCCCATCTATCATTCATGGGCAGTATAGCATTAAAAAATCAGGGGCATGTTCATCTATACCTGAAATAAATATATATTGTGCTTAATTTTATAGGATATCAGTAAAGTGTACCATCATACTGTTATCCAAGACACACTGGTAACTCCTTGCTTACCTTATACACTCCTTATACATAAATCATTTGGAGTGTTAATATTGTGTGTGGGGGTTATTTCTTTCTTATTTTATTTGTATGTTTGTAGAAGCTGCCTTTCACACCAATATCAGGTATTCTCATATTCAGAAATCTGCTAGAAGAATTATATAAGTATCTGTATCAGGAGGGCCCCTTTGTATTATTCCCATTTATTCATGACAACTCAGCTTTTACTAATGGTAGACATATTTTGTTAATCCAAAGTACAGCAATACAAATAAGCAGGGCCATTAAGACCACACTGTTAATATGTAGCGAACACCGTAAAATAATGTTAGTGTCTTCAAACTTAAAAAAGAAACCCTGCTCTATGTGCCACAGTGGGCTTGCAGATGCTTTTAGATGTTGAAACCCACTGCAGAAAATCGAATAGAAGTGAATGGAAGAACTTTCCAAGAAAATGTAAGGTTTCCTTGTATTAGCAAAAGAAGATGACGTAATTTGTCAGAAACAATACGAATTCTTTCGTAATGAACATCCAGTAATACCAGTACTGTACGGTCTCCCTAAAGTACATAAAAATATCACTGATCCACCAAAGAGACCGAAAGTTTCAAGTATTAATTCTCTTACCTAACCCCTAAGTAAATACGTGGATCGATTCTTAAGACCTTTGGTGTCTAGATAGACCTCATATATAAAAGACACAACAGACATCATTCATAAGATTGAAGGCATTTCCTACGATCCTAACACACAAGGGCTGGTCTCATTAGATTGAAGCCATTTATGCAAACAACCCTCAAGATGATACAAAATGATACTACAGGATGATAAACATGGTCTTCCGCCACATATATTGTGGATTGTGTGGATATCATCTTAAAAAATAATATATTTCTGTTTAATGAGGACTTTTATTGCCAAATTAAAGGGACTGGCATGGGGGCTACCTGTGCTCCACGTTTGGCATGCCTTTATGTGGGACAATTTGAAGATAATCATATATATAATGAAATGGCACTGTTTTTTGAGAATATAATATGTTGGTTGCGGTACATTGATGATGTGTTATTTATTTGGAAAGGTGAGGAAGAGGAACTAGGTTCCCTCATAGAATGGCTTAACCTTGGAGATCCCATTTAGAAATTTACATCTTCAATTGATAAATGGGAATGTGACTTTCTGGACATTAAAATAAAAGTAAAGGAAGCCAAATTGGAGGTTGATTTATTTACTAAACCGACTGACCGTAACACTCTGTTACATTACACAAGTAATCACCCCCGTTGCCAAAAAGATAATATACCCTTCAGGTAATTTTTCGAGACCGCTGTAACTGTACAGGGATAATTTTGAGAGACACACTAAGATCCTGCAAGAAAAATTGTTGGATAGAGGGTATCCAAAAACTTGATTAAGAGAGCATATAAATGGGCAACATACTATAATAGAGATAGTCAGTCAGTCAGTAAAACTTTATTTCGGCACTAGGCCATAAAAGTACTACATTATTTTTAAAAAGAAACGCAGGTTCAAATATATTTACAGGCTGTTTACATCCTTGTGCTTCAAACATCTCTATAGCAGCAACAATCATGGATCTTTGAAGAGACACTAGGTATAAAAGAATAAGAACATCTTAAAACTATCAAAGATTAAAACCAGTGTGATTTACATAATAAAGGTAGCGGACATCAAACTGAAGCTAAACAATTGATTCCTCCTGAACAGTTATATCTTAGCGACTCGCCTGATATGCCACACGCTGTTTAGGAAGCGTGATACCGCAAATACAGTTGGTAGGCTCGTATCATATTTTAAAATTCTCAGTGCCGCTGTACATTGCTTAAAACCCAAATTTTTATAAAGTTGTGTTATCCAGCACTTACGCTGTATCCGGTAAGCAGGGCAAAGAAAAAGAACATGAATTTCAGACTCCTCCTTATAATTACATGTGAGGCATTCCTTCTTTGAATCTTTTGCCCATCTACTCGTGTATGCATGGATTGGGAGGGTCCCTAGTCTAAATTGCAAATATAATTTCCTAGCCCTAGGGGTTGGATAAAATCCAAAAAGGGTTCCTTATTATATGAGTCTTTTATAAGCAAAAACTCTGATGTAAGACGCCCATGTAAAGAACTATTTTGAATATGGGCGAGTTTCATTTCTCTATATTGTCTTACTAGCTCCAATCTGGAGATCAGAGTGCATGAAGTTTCAGGAGAACTCCACAAATCTAGGTTCTTTAGTTTCAGAGTAAGATCCTTTATATGACAAAGCCAGGGAATTTCCTTGGTACGACACTGGGGCAATATCTCATTTAGCTCAGCCCTAATATCGGACAGCTCGGGAGTTACCCATAATCGCCTCCAAAATGTAAGGGGTCTCAGTGCTATCTCGTCATCCAGAGGCCTAATGCCCAGGTCCATACGAAGGGGGATAAGTGGAGTGCTGCTCGGTAGGCCTATAAGTTGCCTTATGAAATTGTTTTCCGCCTTCATTAAATTAGGTACATGGCAGTGACCCCACAGCTCCACCCCATATAGTGCAGCCCCTCTGGCTTGGGCAATATAGATTTCAAGTGCCGGGGCAATGGGTTTCAGGCCTGAGGTTCTATGTAGCTTCAGTATGCCACCCGTCGTCTGTGTTAACCTAAGGCTGGCTTTTGCCACTGATGCCTCCCAGTTAAAATACTCAGCCAAAGTAACACCCAGGTACTCAAACATCTGCACTCTCTCCAGAGGGGTGCCATGTAAAACTGGGTTGGAACGCTTCAGTTTGGGCGGGTTAAAGACCATAAACTTGGTTTTTACTAGATTTATCTCCAGTCCCCACATCTTACAAAACTCTGCGAACCCATCTAAAATCCGCTGGATACCCATTGGGGTTTTGAAAGTAACAGCGTGTCGTCCGCAAACATCAATGCGGGAACCCTTCCAGTGGCTAACTTTGGGACATCACTATCCTTAATTTTCCTTAGAAAATCAATAAGCCCGTTTATAAAAAGGCAGAACAAGGTGGGAGCAAGGACACATCCCTGCCGGACACCATTGAGAACAGGGAACCGGGCAGATAGCTCACCAAATTTCCCACATCGAACCTGCGCGAAATTGTCCGTATGAAGTCTTATGATAATCTCAAGCAGGTACGGGGGAATCCCAAGATCCCTCAGAACCCTCCAAAGCTTCGCCCTCGCAACCATATCAAAGGCCGACTTCAGATCCACGAATATTAAGTAGAGGCTGCCACCCTCTAAGACAACCGTTTTCCAGAATAGTAGCTGTAGCCTAAATATCTGGTCTACGGTTGACATCTTGGATCTGAAGCCGGCCTGGTATGGGCTGAGTATTTGTTCTTGCTCTACCCAGTCCTGTAAATGGTCCAAGAGCACTCGGCCAAAGAGTTTCTGTGAAATATCAATAAGACTGATTGGCCTATAATTGGATGGCGTAAGGGGGCATCCTTTCTTAAATATAGGCACTATCTCGGCCCCACGCCATGTATCCGGAAGATCCATACCCTTAGCAATTGCGTTAAATAAGGCGCAAAAGTAAGGGGCCCAGATCTTGGGTTCATCCCGGAAGAGGTCCCCTGGCAGTTTATCTAGTCCGGGCGCCTTATTAGGACTGAGCTTGCAGATGGCATTGCTCACCTCCAACACACTAAACTCCATTCCCTCAAATCGCATGCACTCTATTACACTGAAATCTCCACTGTCATACTCATCTCCCCTTATTGCATATAGTGACCCGAAGTATGATTCCCAGGCTTCTGGAGCTATATTAGGTGCAGCGGCCGGGCTCCCCTCCCTGTCACCCGATGTCACTATGGCCCATAATAGAGATAGCCTTTTTGAAGAAAAAGCAGCAGGTAATAGAGAAAACAAAAGAATAACTCATGTGACTAATTGTACAAGTATGAGCAATAAAAAAAATCTAATAAATAAAAAGTGTTCTTTCTTAAATGGATCAGGCAGTGAGATGTTGGAACAGCCCCTCTTTGCATACAGAAGAAATAAGACAATAAGAAACTGCGTGGTACATACATACAAGGAAAGGAAAGGTGATTCACAGTTGAGTATAATGGATGGATCCAAACTGGCTGGGAACTTCTCATGTGGTTCTTGTAACATTTGTGTAAACATCATTAAAGGAGATCAAGTAGCCCTCAATGGAGTGAATGAGAGAGTCAATCGATTAGTCATTTGTAGAACTAGGAATGTTGTATACTTAATAACCTGCCTCTGCAACAAAGGCTATGTAGGTTAAACTGGAAGGGAGATGAGACTAAGATTAAATGAACATAGAAAAGTGATAAGGAATACCAAAAAGAACACCCCTCTCGTAGAACATTGAGTTGAGTACAGACATAAAGAAAATGACCTTAAATGGTACATTTTGGAACATATAAAAGGTACAATCAAGGGAGGGAACCTTGATATTAAAAGAAAGAGAAGAAAACAATTCTACATGTCGAAATTTGGCACTTACGAATATGGCCTAAACAACATGGATGAATGGGAAAGGATGATAAGATAGCTTTATGCATTGCATTTGGGACCTTTTTAGTCCATTTCTATCTTTCTGTTTAACTGGGTTTTAGCAATGAATACAGAGGCATTATTTTACTTTATTCATGTAGGAAATATAATCTATCACTGCATACATTGATTTTTTGACTGACCGGAGAAAAATTTGTTGTTAAAGAAAATCTGGAGAATTGTGACTACCACTTTTTGCAACAGTGTATGAAACTTAAGTTATATTGGCATGAAAACCGTTTGATACAGTATATGAGAAGTGCAGGCACACAGAGTCTTATTATGAGGGCTCACTTTTTTCAACTATAATTTTAAACTGGATAATTTTTGAATCGTTTAATATTGGAACTTTATTTATTTAGTCCATTACAAAATGGCGTTGCCCTACAGGGAATGAGAGCGGCGTACAATTGTGAAGCTTTAATGCATGCACGCTTGATTGTTCTTGCTCGATTTAGACATGAGCTTTATAAGACTGTGATAGTGAGCAGAAAACTGCTCTCTGCCCCTCTATTCATAGTAGAGACACTCCACTCCATGAACTACACATATGTTTATATAGTAAGAATATAACATTAAGTCCGATATATGACCTTAATATAGCTGACGTTTTGAGACAATATGCAATCATGCATGCTCCCTATTTGACTGCCGGAAGAAGAAATATAATTAGAGGCTGGAATCATGAGGGAAGCGACGAATGAAGTGAATGCCATTGAGAATCACAAGAGATAAGAGAAAATCAGCGAGAGTCTCTTAGAGGTGAATAATTTAGATGTGTCCTTAGTAGTGAGAAGTTTTAGAATTAATTTTGTGCCCTTAGCAACAAGAGGCTATGTATTTTTAAGAGAACTTTGTCCTGTTCAATTGTGCCTGATTTAGAGCGGAGCACCAGCAAGGGCTCTATATCTTGAATAAATAGATAAATTAGGACCTTGAGAAGGTAGACGCATTTGAATCATGGAGCTTAGTGGTGAGTTAATAAATGTTCGTCCCTGATATTATTGTGAGCTCTGAAAATGAACCGTTTGGATTTTCCTGCTCAGGTCCACCTAAAAATTATATTTTGAGTACTATCAACCACTGAGGTTAACAGGATTTTCTAGAAATTACTTTCTAGGAATGAGCCAGGGCCCTGTTGGTTTGGAACAAACTATTTGGATTCCGCACATGGTGGTACATAGAGAAGGGTTCCTTTTTTTGGCTTTGAGGACACCAACATTATTTTATGGTGTTCGCTACATATTAAGAGCGCGGCCCTGCTTATTTGTATTGCTTTACTTTGGATTAACAAAATACGTGTACCATTAGTATAAGCTAGTTTGTCGTAAAAAAAATTGGAACTATACAAAGGGGCCCTACTGATCAAGATACATATATAATTCTTCTTGCTCATTTCTGAATATCACGAATACCAGATATTGGTGTGAAAGGCAGCTTCTAGAAACAGAAAAATAAAATGCAAAGAAAGAACGTCCACACATAATATTAACACTTCGGATGATTTATGTATAAGGAGTGTATAATGTAAGCAAGAAGTAACAAGTGGGTCTTGGATAACAGTATGATGGTATACTTTACTGATATCCTATGAAATTAAGCATAATATGTATTTATGTCAGGATATAGATAAACACGCTCCTGAGTCTTTAATGCTATACTGCTCATGAATGATAGATGGGAAATTAGAAATATAACACCAGCCATTGAATAATGCAGAAAAGTCTCATATTGGAGTTGGACTATTGTTTGGGCCACAAATAAATACGTTTGTTTTTATAATGGAGGCTACATTTTTATCATGCTCTATAGATTACCGCTCACATTAGAAGAGTAGTGACATTGTGACAGAATCTGCCAGACCTGTCAATCAATTTGGGACCCGATATTGGGCAACTTGAATAACCTGTGGATTGAACACAAGTAATTTCAGATTTAAATTGAAAAATTCTTGGGTCTGATAAATAAATGGAGTGGCTTCCATACTTTTATAGTTTAATTTACAAAGTCAAATGGCATAGTGAGACAAAATATTGTTTTTATATAGATGAACATGACTATTTTAAATGTGTTGCTGTTTGATTGTTTGTAATGAATTGTAAAAAATCTTTAAATATCAAGCGTTGGGCAATAATATGTATTTCTCTGTTTTTTTAGAATGATTTTATGATTTACCTTCTTGTCCTGAAGAAGGTGCTGAAAAATTGTTTTACTGTTCACCGAAACACTGAGTTGACAGTTTAAAAAAAATAATGCATGATTAAGTATGAATAAGTAATTGTGCAAAAGTATGTATCAGAAATAGAGGTGATTTTTATTTTTTCCTACTTTTATGGTTGTATGCATATGAATTATTACCATAAAGATTTTTTTTTATATATAGATAAACAAAACGAGAGTACATACCAATGCTGTTTGTATATTATATTCTGTGTATAAATGAATTGTACAAATACATTTGACTGTACCCTGCAGTTTTAAATTGCCAGCACATGTCCATTGTGTTTTTAAACATAGTGTCCAATCTTTGATTTAGTACTGACAAGAAGGAAACAATTTTTGGTTTAGGTTTGAAATCAGATTTCACTGTTAAAGGTGTTTTTAAATTACAATTCTATAGTCAACAAACTTGATATTCCAACCTGCTCCCAATGAAAAGTTAGCACTTATTAACTGTAATAAGTTAACCCAACATTATCTTATGGGAGCGGCAGGCCTTGCAGTAGTGAAAATCAAATGTAAGAGTTTGTCATTACCAGGTAATGTAAATGTCAAAAGTACTTGTCCAACTTTTTAATTACCACTGCTCCATGAGTTGTGGGCTGTTTAGGGTCTAATTTAGAGGTGACATATGTATTAGAAAGGAAGGATTAGTCCTGGCAAATGGTTTATTTTGCTAGGTCCAAAGGGCAGTTTAAAATTGCACAAACAGGCTGATATGGCAGGCCTGACAGGTGTTTAAAAGGCAACTTAAGTGGGTGGCACTAGGAGTGCTGTAGGCCAAGTAGTAGCATTTATTTTACTGGCCCTGGGCACAGGTAGTACCAATTTACTAGGGAGTTGCAGGTAAAATAAATATGTCAATTGGGTGTTAGCCAATTCTGTCATGTTTAAAAGAGAGAGCAGAAGAACTTTAGCACTGGTTAGCAGTGGCAAAGGGCTCAGAATCCTAAGGCCAACAAAAATGAGATCAGAAAAAATGGAGTATGGCAAAAAGTTTGGAGGAAGACAACCCTAGTGCTGACAGGTCTAAGAAGCATTATAAAAGGATAGGAATTATATGCAAAGTAAATTCCAGCAACTTGCACTGCCCACCACATAGGTCTAGATTACGAGTGTTCCAGAATCTTTTGATCTGTGCACAAACACCTCTTTGTGCAGGGAGCTTGGAAACTCGATATACTAATACATCTTGCGGTCGCAAGTCCTGTGGTTAACAAAAAAATACGATTTGCAACCACAAAATGAAACTTTAGTATTTACTAAACAACTTTTGCAGTTTAAAAAATGCTTTCCCTGTCAGACACCTTCCTCCTTGAGAATCATGCAGAGTGACCTTAGGGGCCACAGGTAATGGCACAGAATACCAATGTATGCTCCATGTGATCTTTTTCTTCAAGAGGAAATTAATTTTTTAAAAGCAGCACCAGTTTCCTTTAAGGAATAGGGGCTAGTTTAACAGCTCATGTTAGGGTAAGAGGTAAATTAGGGTCAGGATTTAAATTAGGTGTAGGGTTTTGGCACATACTCTTAAACTTAAGTTAAGGGCTAGATTTATTGTTTTGGAAATGGTTAGACTTTGATTATAAATACAACAACCTAATTTTATGTGATTTCCTAAGATGCTGTTAAAGTGTTAACCCAAACTGCATTCTCCTAAGAAAGATGTTAATAATAAAAATGTGAATTGCTATACAGGTAACACGGCACAAGATCTCTGATGTCATAGACGCTACTTCACAGTGGGGATCTTCAGGCCACACAACCTCAGGAACATTCCCCTACCCATAATGCTGACATTCATACAATGTAGAAGAAATAGCACCCAACAGAGAATCCTTATATCTAACTCCTGTCCCTTCTATGTCAGGTCTTAGTCCACTTTGGTATCCGATCCTTAGAAGAAACTGTGGATAGTGTGTGAGTTGGGTAGGGAGTGTAGAAATTTCAGGCAGGCATCTGGCTATTACTCCTCCTGCCTCCTGTTAATCCAATCACATGTGACGATAATTTATTGGTTTCCTTTAGCACTACTTGAAACCCAATCACATGCTGTTGGATTGGTATACGCGGTCCAAGCTCTATGTTTGGCAGTCGTTATCTCAATCAATATGAATAATTTACCCGACATTATGATAATATTTCAAGTCACCAAGGTGCTCTGTTACCATACAGAGGCACAAGGCCAGAGGTGTAGTGCCTTTATGAGGTCAGGGTACTCCAAGGGGACCAAGGCTAGAATGGGAACCAAAATCAGCCCTGGTAAAAAGAATTTTCAGATCAGCCCTACTCCCTTGCTCGTCTATCATCTCTGTCTCTTTCTTTCTTTCTCCTATCTTTCTCTTTCTGCTCTCTTTTTTACCCTTCTCCCTCCTAAAGCACGCACTCTGAATGCTGTAAATAAAGTGGATGAGCTGGAGAAAGTAATAGTGGTGACATCAGCAGCCTTCTGCCTTAAAAACACAGCCTCCATTGGCTTAAGTCCTTGGGAAAATGGCTGATGGAATAAAAGGGCAGTCCAGCCCAAAGGAGAACTGCAATATCCTTTGTGTTGAACAGTTAATAGTTGTGTTCTTCCATGTAATAACTAAGCATTCAATTTTCACCAGCATCCCCAAGAAAGCTTACCCGTCTTCCTAAGTTTAGAGTAGATCATATATTTCAGTTTTTCCTTTGCATTCTTGGACTTGCAGTTTGGATGCAGTTGTTTGCATCTGGACTACATGGTCCAGAATGCAAAGCAATAGAATAATAGGCAAGGTGTTTACTAATAAATTTTCGAGGAAGCCTTATCTGCATCTTTTTTGTTGGTGTTGCATTGTGGGGTTAAAGTAGGCAGCAACTTCAGAGTGCTTGAGGGCTTTGTGTGTGCTGGGAAGAAGTCACCAGCTCAAAATAATTGCATTGTGGCGGGATCGACAGAGAGCCTGAGATGTTAAGTTGGATGTTTGCCTCACCCACAAAACACTATGTGAAGATGTGAGGCCTCTTCATGAAGAGAGAGGCAGAGACAGACGGAGACGTTGTGTGCAGGTAGGGGGGTAGAGATGTCAGAGGAAGCAGGAAGCAGTATGTCCTCGGCAGGCAATGATATATGGTAGCTGTGTGGGCAGGTGGGCAGGCAAGCAACCAGTTAATTGTATTGTATTGTATTTTTGCACTTATATAGCGCTTACTGCCCCTGATAAAGCGTTGAAGCGTTTCACACCGGACAGCACGCTTCTTGGGAACCCAAGGTTAGTGGTTAAACCAGTGTTATTGGTTATTGTTGGTAATTTCACTCAAGCAAACCTTTTGATGCATTCATTCCAATTTCTTTGTGTCAGATTTACCTAATAGGAGTTAGGTGTGATCATTAGTGAGAAAAGGGGATATGTGAGTTCATGCAGATTTTTGGTAGGGTTAATAGAGGAGCTAGCAACTAGGTAGTGTTAGGTTGCAGGGGTATCTATCACTTTCCGAAAAAGAAGTTGTGATCTTTGAAATGAGTTGTGGACAATTTTAATTATAGGTATGCGACTACATGTGTGACTGGTTTCCCTCCTTCTGCCACTTAAGTCGTGAAGATGGGAGGAGAGAAGACCAGAAACGGAACATCCAAAAGTGAGGCAGGGTGACCTCACTAGTCACTGGCAATAATTTATTAAAAGTGATTAATTACATATTTTCCTCGCATCAGTACGTGTACATAATAAGAAAACATAGTACGGGAGTTTATACAGCTATTATTTTGGAATAAAGATATTTCCCATACTTTACATTGTATATGTATGTACATGTATTTCTAAAGTGCAAACCTAGCCAGAAGGTAGAAGACTAAGAGGAGAGAAAGCTAGGTTGTGGATAGTTAATGCATTGTGATCTAATTTTTTTTAAACAGGTGATTCTTCAACTCTTTCCTAAACTTGAGCAGCGTTGGGGCGGTCCTAATGGATTTAAAGCCATTCTTATAAATTGATAACCACTCTCTATCCATAATGCAAATATTTGCATTGCTGCACCTTAGTATGACGTGTTGGGATGTTTGAAGGATGTTAAATGTTAAAATTGAGCAAGTATAGTTGCATAGCAGTGGCGCAGCTAGACACTTTGCCACCTGGGGTGGTCCCTGCCTTTGCCCCCCCACAGCTGCCGCATGGAAGAGCGGCAGGGGGGTGTACTGGCGATTCCTTCCTGCGTTTGCCGCCTTGCTGCAAACGCATGTAAAAGCGGGGGGGGAGTGGGAGCCAACGCTCCCAAACTGATTGCTACACCACTGTTGCATGGTGCACACATAAGTGCATATATCTGTGCACATTCACACAGACATAACCACCAGCTTCACCTTACAAAGCAGACAAGCTGGGCGTGTCTGTACCCCTCTACTTCTCCAGTCTGACCCTGTCAGTCAGGTGAAGGTCAGGGTAGAGGACTAAAGTTGTTGGTGTTGGGCCTGCCTGCAGGCACTCTGCAAAGCCAACATTAAGAGCCAGCAAAGTGCACAGTCATACAGCAGGAGCTTTGAAGGGGTTGCCACCTGTAGGGTAAACTGCGCGTAACAGAAACAGCTAAATTAAGGCTTCTGCACTGCCTTGCCCAGGTCTGCTTCTCATCATTTTCACATTGGCTATGCTGGTCATGCTTGACATGGTCGCGGAATACCCGTTTTATAAGAGTCAGTAGTGTGAACAGGCCTTTTTACCTGTGTCACTGGAGTGGCACCTACAAGCCCATTCATGTAAAGTTTTGCTGTGGTGTTCTTAACTCAACTTTGGCCTACATCATGACTGTAAGTAGCCCAGGCAGTGCATCATGCTTGTTTTTCGGTGTTATGTTGTATGTGTGCCTGTGGATGGTAGATAACATGGAGGCCTTTGGGTTCCATTTTGTAAGCCCACAGCCTAGAAAGGCTAGTTGGGGGTGTGGACTGCAACCCCAACAAGAGATATGGATTGCGAATATTCCTGGGAGCTAGGGTGGGAACACACACACTGGAGGACAGGAATAGAGCATCCTCTGTTCACCTCAAAGGTGCAGTTGATTCCAGGAAGAGTTACTGGTCAATCGGGCCTGGGCTCATTGTAAAGAAAGATGGTGATTCTGATAAGGTTGGCAATCAACCTTATCAGAATCAGGATCAGGGGATCAAGATTGAGTGGAAGGCTTAGGCATCTGGTCCTTTGTAAGAAATATTTCAGTGCAGGCTGACAGCCAGGTGTGATCCCGGTTGGTCTGTGTTGTGGGCCAATCAAAATTGAAGCCACTCCTGCTGTGGTAGACTGTTCCTTTGACAAAAGACAAGCCAGAAGAGAAGGGTACTTCAAAGGAGTCTACACACACAACACAAAAGGACCAGATGCTGAATCTGTGTCTGGATATGGACTATAAAAGTGGGAGCATGAGTCCCACAAGCTATTCATCAGTGTAGATAAGATCACCATGACTTTGAGCTGCAGCAAACAGGACTGGGACACAAGTTCTGCTAGTCTCCCAGCCCAGTGCCATCACCTAGGAAGCCAAGAACACTTGCCCAGTGGCTGAAGCATTCCTCCAATCACCTTTTGTGAGTTTGATGTCTTGCCCTAAGTGGCCAAGGGTATGCCACACATGGGTCCCTTGGTCACTCTGCCACTAGAAACAAGTTACACCAGACGGAAGAGCCCAAATCAGAGCAAAACCGGTCTTGGCTTGTTCCAGTTCAGGGAGGACCTGGTGTGGCAGTTCAGACTGGACTGCTCCGACTGGAGCAGGGTCCAGACTGATTTGCATGGCTGGTTCCAAACTGAGGTGGAATGCTCTCACAAGCGATTGCCAATGGTTAGACTTGTTGGAAGCATTCCTCCCATCACCTTTTGTATGTTTGATGGAGCACCAGCCTCATGTCTACCTGCCAAGACCAGCTGTGCCCTGTGAGGAGGAGGAGAGAGCCTGGAGGGAACGAGTCCATTCCAGTTGGAACAGCTGTTGCGAGAGACAGCCCTCTTGTAGAACGTGGCTGGCCCCAATGGACCGCATTGAAGTGTAGTTCCATCACTCTTGCCTGTGACCCCTGTATGCCAATGGGGGGCCTCTAAGACCGTTGTGGCTGTTACCTATTACACCAACATCGTTGGAGACATCGTCCATGCCTGTGACTCCCATATGCCAGGTTGGGCCCACTGTGAGAGTTGGGTCTGTTGCCCATTTAACAAACATCGTTGGCACCAGCCCCTGTGCCCATGACCCCTGCATGCCTGGAGGGGGCCTTCACCCAATGAACCGGGGCCTTTGCCTGTGGCTACCATATGCCAAGAGGGGCCCACTAGGTCTGTTGAGGCCATCGACTGGATTGGAGGAGTCCACCTTACCATCAAAGGGACAGAAGAGCAATAGCCATCCTGCATCACCGCTGCCCCATCACTGTAGCTGCATGAACCCGCAAAGGAGAAGTCGCATGCTTAACCTGGAAGCCATAGCTGACTGTGAGTGACTCAGCGTGCCGCTCCCAATGACAATCATTTTGCAGTGCATTTTGCTCATTGCCGGACCTGAGGAAGATGCTCTCTGGCCGCTGTTTGGTAAGACTGCGGCTGGGCCGTCAGGCCTTTTTTTTAAGTTGCAAAAACTCTGCCTATTAACTCCATAGCATGCTGAACTTTCAGGACCAAAGTAAGACTTTGTTGTGCAGTGATAGTGTGGTGGGCAGCACCTGTGGGGTCGTCTCCAGTAAATCACCTCTGACGTGTTTGTTAGTGTGGAGGAGGGAACGGGAGAAACCAGGGGACACTGTCTAGGAAAGTGCTAGAGCGCTCACCCTGAGAGACTTTAGTGTGTATTATTTAGTTTGCTGTAGTATACTTTGTGTGTACAACAAAACAGATTATTCAAGTTTATCTTTGTATTTTGTGTCTTGTATATTTGCTCACCTTGAACCAAGACCCCCGCACCCCCTCCCCACAATTCCCCTCCCGCAGTACCTTGGGCTGCTCGACCCACGCTACCGTTAAGAGTTAAGTGCTGAAGGGGAACTATTTGGCCCAGTTGCTCAGTCACCATAGTAGGTTGGGCCCCATGATATCAGGAGTAAAAGGCCAAAACTCCTACAGCTGGGTCCAGTAACTCCTGCTTACCCTGTGGCCCTCTAAAAGAAGTCATGACAGGCACTTCTGAAAACGCTTAATACTTGCAAAGACCTAAATCAGCTGTATATTGGATCACTATTTTGCGAGGCATTCCTAACTGCCATAGCACTGTTGCTCTGGTATTTTGAACACTATAAAAATGTGCAAAGGGAGATGCGAGGGAATAGTAACTCTAGGCACAGCACTGAATGTCTACAAATGGATGTCGTAAGTGGTAGAACATCTGTGATGCTGATTTAACATGTATAACCACAAAATACCCAGGAAAGACCTGGGGGAGGGAACCAGAGGCACGGGGTACTAGGAGCAGGCAGCCTCCAACATATAATGTTCAGCACAAATGGGGCCGCTCCCAGTTATGGGACCGAGGTGCTACAGTGTTAATTTGTGAGTGCAGGCATCTCACAAAAAGTGAAGGACTGGTCTCACGCACCACCTGGTGTCATGCTTCATCATTGACCAGTCCTCGCCCTCTAAAAACGTGGTTTGATAGAGGGCGGGCATACACCTGACGACAGGGATGCACTTCTAAACTAAGTGGGGGCCCTTAAAGAAAACAGTGGAGTTAAAAGGCCATTATAGATGTCAGAACAACTTTAATATAACTGGCATCTATATGGTAATTAAAATAAGTGATCAGTGTATTGGGGATTTTATTGTCCCCCCACCGTGTTGAGTGCGGTCAACATGTTTCTGCCGGTTGGCCCAGTAGGGTCCATGGCATTCATCAGGACCTAAAGGAAAGGTAGCGGGCTCCACTCTTACCAGGCTTTGGTGAGAGGGTTCCACTGTGTGGGGTGATCTATATCACGCTCCACTGTTGTGCGGCTTATGCGTTCAAGCCTGAAAGACAAAGACAAAAGTGTAGGAACAATAAATAGAGCACCCAGGACGAAATTACATCAAATTTAACTCAGCCACATGCACTGACAAGTATTGTGAGTGGCTATAAGTGCATCAATCGTGACAAACATCTGTGCACTTATTAACTTGTGGTATCTTTTATCCACAATGCTTACCCTAGACAAGGGACAAAATTGCCCCATAGGAGGGTGAGGGAGGAAGACCCCTGTGGTCAAACGCTGAATAAGTCGGGAAACAAAACAACAAGCAGTGGAGAAGATTAAAAATTGTACAACCATGAGACTCTATGGTTTCTAAAGCGTGGTAGTCAGAAGGAAACTCCTGTCACCTTCAAAATCTTTCACACACACATTCATGCTATCACTCTCTTACTGTTCCATGGTGCGTCTTCCGCGTCTGCACCTAGCTGTGTGCTCCTCACCTCCTTGACGATAAGTGAGGGGCGCGAGTGCATGCCATTTATAGTGCTGGCGCTGGGCAGCGGTAGTAGTTAAGTGGTCTAATTGAGTGAAATTGACTGCCTTGTGTTAAAATCCGGTGTCACCAGAGAGCGCTGTTTAATTATCAAATGCGTCGCCTGACCTGCCTGGAGCAAAGTTACGCGGTCTACGAGAGCCTTAAAAGGACATCCGTTGTCCGGAACGAAAGGGCCAGGCAACCGCCAAATGGATCAGGTGTTTCTAAATACCTGATCGGCGATGTTGAAAGCTGAAGGAGCGGGCGTGGTCCCGTTCTCCTCATCGTGCAGTCGGAGTGGTGTCTGAGAGCAGCGCCTCTTGATACATGAGGGTCTTAAGAACAACACAGACTTAACAATCAAACCAGCAGACAAGGGAGGTGCCATTGTCCTGATGAATCAGACCATGTATCAAGAGGAGTGCAATCGTCTACTCTCTGATGTAACCAGCTACAAGAAACACTCGGATGACCCAACACCACGCCTCACCATAAAAATCAAGGGCATGGTGAATGAAGCACTTTGCAACAACTGGATTACTAAACAAGGAGCGGATTTTCTCGTCAGTGAAAACCCTAGCACACCGAGGTTCTATACTCTCCCCAAAATTCACAAGGGGAAGATGCCCCCTCCAGGAAGACCAATAGTCTCTGGCATCGGGTCTATTCTCGAGCCTTTATCGCAGTTTTGTGACTGGTTCCTGAAACCAATTGTTCAAAAATCACCGTCCCATCTGAAAGATACTAAAGATGTGCTGTGCCTCTTACGTGATCTGGAGACCAATATCTCTGAGGACCTCTTTATTACTATGGACATAGCAGCACTGTACACTAGTATTCCACAGAGGCGCACACTGGCAGTCGTGGAACAGATTCTACTGAACATGGATTGGGATTTCCTCACTCCCCAACATTTCATCATGGAATGCGCTGAGGTGGCCTTAACCCCTTCGCTGCTAGGCCTTTTCCCCCCCTGTGCTAAGCCTTTTTTTGGCTATTTGGGATAGTGTGCGCTTAGGCCCCTGTAACATTTTGACCACATAAGGTATCCACGCCAAATTTGCGTCCTTTTTTTCTAACATCATGGGGATTGTAAAGGTACCCAGGGTTTGTGGATTCCCCTGGAGGGGACCCAGAAATTAGCCAAAATACAGCAAAATTTTGTTTTTTTGGGGAAAAATGCGAAAAAAGGGCTATAGATGAAAGCGTCTTGTTTTTTCCCTGCAAATGGCATCAAAAAAGGGGTTGTGGTGCTGAAATCACCATCTTCCCAGCTTTCAGGGACAAGCAGACTTTTGTCAGAAAACCAACTTTTTTTACACAGTTTTGGCATTTTTCTGGGACATAGCCTATTTTTGCTATTTTTTGTGCTTTCAACCTCCTTCCAGTTAATGGTAGAAATGGGTATGAAACCAATAATGGATCCTGGAAAGTCATACATTTGTGAAAAGTAGACAAAATTCTGAATTCAGCAAGGGGTCATTTGTGTAGATCCTTAAAGTTTTCCTTATAGAAACTAACTGTTAAATAAAGGAAAAATTGAAAATTAGTTGAAAAAACCCGCCATTTGTGTCAACGTTTTCACCTGTAACTTCTTCTAATTATGACAGCTCTTTGAAAGCAATATACCGTTATATCCGCTGGACCTTTCTGGTTGTGGGGATATATAGGACTTGTAGGTTCACCAAGAACCCGACGAGCCCAGAGCCAATAACTGAGCAGCATCTTGCAATGGTTTTTTATTATGTACCGGGTATATAGCAATTATTTTGGGAAAATGTATACATGGAAAAATAGTTATGAAAGACACCTATGTATTTATGAAATGGGAACAAAATGTAGATTTTAGAAACAGTAGATATTTGCACATTTCCGAAATTGGGAGTACCCATACTAGCATGAGAATTATAGGTCATTTTTTAAAATGACTTATTTTTTACACATTGTCTTTCATTTGGAAGGCAGAAATGCATCGAAAGTCAATAGGTAATAACAGTTGCTCTACAATTCTGTGTTACCCTAAGTCTCCCGATAAAAATGGTACCTCACTTGTGTGGGTAGGCCTTGTGCCTACAACAGGAAATGGCTCAAAATGCAACGTGGACGTACCACATTTTCACAATGAAAAATTACCCTTTTTTTGCAAAGTGCCTAGCTGTAGTTTTTGAACCCTAGCTCTGCGGGCACTTAGGGAAACCTAGCAAACCTATACATTTTTGAAAACTAGACACCCAGGGGAATTCAGGATGGGGTAACTTGACTGGCTCTCACCAGGTTCTGTTACCCAGAATCCCTTGCAAACCTAAAAAATTTGCAAAAAAAACACATTTTCCTCACTTTTCTGTGGTGGAAAGTTCTGGAATCTGCGTGGATCCACAAAATTCCACCCACCCCGCGTTCCCCAAGGTCTTTAAAAAACAATGGTACCTCACTTGTGTATGTAGGCCTAGTGCCCGCGACAGGAAGCAGCGCAAAACGCAACGTGGACGCACCACATTTTCACAGTGAAAAATGACCCTTTTTTTGCAAAGTGCCTAGCTGTAGTTTTTGAACCCTAGCTCTGCCGGCACTTAGGGAAACCTAGCAAACCTATACATTTTTGAAAAGTAGACACCCAGGGGAATCCAGGATGGGGTGACTTGACTAGCTCTCACCTGGTTCTGTTACCCAGAATCCCTTGCAAACCTAAAAAAGTGGCAAAAAAACCACATTTTCCTCACTTTTCTGTGGTGGAAAGTTCTGGAATCTGCGTGGATCCACAAAATTCCACCCACCCCGCGTTCCCCAAGGTCTTCCGAAAAAAATGGTACCTCACTTGTGTGGGTAGGCCTAGTGCCCGCGACAGGAAGCAGCGCAAAACGCAACATGGACGCACCACATTTTCACAGTGAAAAATGACCCTTTTTTTGCAAAGTGCCTAGCTGTAGTTTTTGAACCCTAGCTCTGCCGGCGCTTAGGAAAACCTAGCAAACCTATACATTTTTGAAAAGTAGACACCCAGGGGAATCCAGGATGGGGTGACTTGACTGGCTCTCACCAGGTTCTGTTACCCAGAATCCCTTGCAAACCTAAAAAATTGGCAAAAAAAACACATTTTCCTCACTTTTCTGTGGTGGAAAGTTCTGGAATCTGCGTGGATCAACAAAATTCCACCCACCCCGCGTTCCCCAAGGTCTTCCGAAAAAAATGGTGCCTTACTCGGGTGGGAGGCCCAAGTACCCGCGACAGGCAAGGGCCCACAACGTATTGAGGCGACCTCAAAATGGCCTATCACAAAACGACCTGGTTTTGCAAGGGGGGTCCCATGACGTTTTGGCCCGGGGCTCGGCGGCCACCTAGGGAAACCTACCAAACCCACACATTTCTGAAAAGTAGACACACGGGGTATTCCAGGGAGGTATGGCTTGCATGGATCCCCCAACGTTTTCCTACCCAGAATGCCCTGCAAATCTCAAATTTAGCTGAAAAAAATCACTTTTTTCTCAAATTTCTGTGTGGAAAAGTTCTGGAATCTACGTGGATCCACAAATTTCCTACCACACAGTGTTCCCCCATGTCTCCCGATAAAAATGATACCTCACCTGAAAAGTAGACACCCGGGGGATTCCAGGGAGGTATGGCTTGCGTGGGAGGGAGGTATGGCTTGCGTGAATCCCCCAATGTTTTCTTACCCAGAATCCCCTGCAAACCTGACATTTTGCTGAAAAAATCCCTTTTTTCACACATTTTTGTGTGGTAAAGTTGTGGCATCACGGGACTGATACAAATTTCCTACCACCCAGCGTTCCCCAGGTCTCCCGATAAAAATGGTGCCTCACTCGGGTGGGAGGCCCAAGTACCCGCGACAGGCAAGGGCCCACAACGTATTGAGGCGACCTCAAAATGGCCTATCACAAAACGACCTGGTTTTGCAAGGGGGTCCCATGACGTTTTGGCCCGGGGCTCGGCGGCCACCTAGGGAAACCTACCAAACCCACACATTTCTGAAAAGTAGACACCCGGGGGATTCCAGGGAGGTATGGCTTGTGTGGATCCCTCAACGTTTTCTTATCCAGAATCACCTGCAAACCTGACATTTTGCTGAAAAAATCCCTTTTTTCACACATTTTTGTGTGGTAAAGTTGTGGCATCACGGGGCTGACACAAATTTCCTACCACCCAGCATTCCCCCAGGTCTCCCGATAAAAATGGTGCCTCACTCGGGTGGGAGGCCCAAGTACCCGCGACAGGCAAGGGCCCACAACGTATTGAGGCGACATCAAAATTGCCTATCACAAAATGTTTTGGGCCCTTGCCTGTCGCGGGTACTTGGGCCTCCCACCCGAGGAGGCACATGGGTAAGAAAACATTGGGGGATCCACGCAAGCCATACCTCCCTGGAATCCCCCGGGTGTCTACTTTTCAGAAATGTGTGGGTTTGGTAGGTTTCCCTAGGTGGCCGCTGAGCCCCGGGCTAAAACGTCATGGGACCCCCCTTGCAAAACCAGGTTGTTTTGTGATAGGCCATTTTGAGGTCGCCTCAATACGTTGTGGGCCCTTGCCTGTCGCGGGTACTTGGGTCTCCCACCCGAGTGAGGCACCATTTTTATCGGGAGACCTGGGGGAACTCTGGGTGGTAGGAAATTTGTTTCAGCCCCGTGATGCCACAACTTTACCACACAAAAATGTGTGAAAAAAGTGATTTTTTTCAGCCAAATTTCAGGTTTGCAGGGGATTCTGGGTAAGAAAACGTTAGTGGATCCACGCAAGCCATACCTCCCTGGAATCCCCCGGGTGTCTGCTTTTCAGAAATGTGTGGGTTTGGTAGGTTTCCCTATGTGGCCGCTGAGCCCCAAGCCAAAAAGTCATGGGACCCCCATTGCAAAACCAGGTCGTTTTGTGATAGGCAATTTTGATGTCGCCTCAATACGTTTTGGGCCTTTGCCTGTCGCGCGTACTTGGACCTCCCACCCGAGTGATGCTCCATTTTTATCAGGAGACCTGGGGGAACGCTGGGTGGTAGGAAATTTGTGTCAGCCCGGTGATGCCACAACTTTCCCACACAAAAATGTGTGAAAAAAGTGATTTTTTTCAGCCAAATTTCAGGTTTGCAGGGAATTCTGGGTAAGAAAACGTTGGTGGATCCACGCAAGCCATACCTCCCTGGAATCCCCCGGGTGTCTGCTTTTCAGAAATGTGTGGGTTTGGTAGGTTTCCCTATGTGGCCGCTGAGCCCCGGGCCAAAAATTCATGGGACCCCCATTGCAAAACCAGGTCGTTTTGTGATAGGCAATTTTGATGTCGCCTCAATACGTTTTGGGCCTTTGCCTGTCGCGCGTACTTGGACCTCCCACCCGAGTGATGCACCATTTTTATCAGGAGACCTGGGGGAACGCTGGGTGGTAGGAAATTTGTGTCAGCCCGGTGATGCCACAACTTTCCCACACAAAAATGTGTGAAAAAAGTGAATTTTTTCAGTAAAATTTCAGGTTTGCAAGGGATTATGGGTAGGAAAACGTTGGGGGACCCACGCAAGCCATACCTCGCTGGACTCCCCCCGAGTGTCTAGTTTTCAGAAATGTGTGGGTCTGGTAGGTTTCCTAAGATGGCTGCCGAGCCCAGGGCCAAAAACCTCACTGGTGTGGGTGGTTCAAGTACCCGCAACAGGCAAGGGCCCAAAACGTATTGAGGAGACATCAAAATGATCCATCACAAAACAAGCTGGTTTTGCAAGGGGAGTCACCTGGGCTTTTGGCCCCGGGCTCGGCTGCCATCTTGGGAAACCTACCAAACCCACACATTTCTGAAAACTAGACACCCGGGGGAGTCCAGCGAGGTATGGCTTGCGTGGATCCCCCAACGTTTTCCTACCCAGAATGCCCTGCAAATCTCAAATTTAGCTGGAAAAAATCACTTTTTTCTCAAATTTCTGTGTGGAAAAGTTCTGGAATCTACGCGGATCCACAAATTTCCTACCACACAGTGTTCCCCCATGTCTCCCGATAAAAATGATACCTCACTCGTTTGGGTGGGTCAAGTACCCGCGACAGGAAAGGGCCCAAAACCTATTGAGGCGACATCAAAATTACCTATCACAAAACAACCTGGTTTTGCAAGGGGGGTCCCATGAGTCTTTGGCCCTGGGCTCGGTGGCCATCTAGGGAAACCTACCAAACCCACACATTTCTGAAAACTAGACACCCGGGGGAGTCCAGCGAGGTATGGCTTGCGTGGGTCCCCTAACGTTTTCCTACCCAGAATCCCCTGCAAACCTCAAATGTAGCTGAAAAAATCACTTTTTTCTCAAATTTCTGTGTGGGAAAGTTCTGGAATCTACGTGGATCCACAAATTTCCTCCCACCCAGCGTTCCCCCGGGTCTCCTGATAAAAATGATACCTCGCTCGCATGGGTGGGTTAAGTACCCGCGACAGAAAAAGGCCCAAAACCTATTGAGGCGACATCAAAATTACCTATCACAAAACAACCTGGATTTGCAAGAGGGGTCACCTGGGTTTTTGTCCCGGGCTCGGCGGCCATCTTGGGAAACTACCAAACCCAAACATTTCTGAAAGCTAGCCACCCGGGGGAGTCCAGCGAGGTATGGCTTGTGTGGGTCCCACAACGTTTTCCTACCCAGAATCCCCTGCAAACCTCAAATTTAGCTGAAAAAAATCACTTTTTCCATACATTTTTGCGTGGGATCACCGTGCCGGAACAAATGTCCTACCACCCAGCGTTCCCCTTGTTCTCCCGAGTAAAATGATACCTCACTTGTGTGGGTGGGCCAAAGGCCTGTGACTGGAAAGAGCCCAAAACATAGGGATTTAGGGTATAGCACCGAGAATTCAAAGCGCTACATTTTTTTAAAAATACGTTTTTAGCCAGTTCTGCTTCGGACACCCACACAAGTGAGGTATCATTTTACTCGGGGGAACAAGGGCAACGCTGGGTGGTAAGACATTTGTGCCAGCACAGTGATTCCACGCAAAAATATGTGGAAAATATGTTTTTTTCAGCTAAATTTGAGGGTTGCAGGGGATTCTGGGTAGGGAAACGTTGAGGGATCCACGCAAGCCATACCTCATTGGACTCCCCAGGGTGTCTAGTTTTCAGAAACGTGTGGGATTTGTAGGTTTCCCTAGATGGCGGCGAGCCCGGGGCCAAAGAACCAGGTGCCCCCCCCAAAACCAGTTTGTTTTGTTATAGGTAATTTTGAAGTCTCCACAATACGATTTGGGCCATTTCCTGTTTTAGCCACTATGCCTACCCACACAAGTGAGGTACCATTTTTATCGGGAGCCCTGGGGGAACGAAGGGTGGTAGGAAATTTGTGGATCCACGCAGATTCCAGAACTTTCCCACACAGAAATTTGAGTAAAAAGTGATTTTTTCAGCTAAATTTGAGGTTTGCAGGGCATTCTGGGTAGGAAAACGTTTGGGGATCCATGCAAGCCATACCTCGCTGGACTCCCCCAGGTGTCTAGTTTTCAGAAATGTGTGGGTTTGGTAGGTTCCCAAGATGGCCGCTGAGCCCGGGGCCAAAAACCCAGGTGACCCTCCTTGCAAAACCATGTTGTTTTGTGGTAGGTAATTTTGATGTCTCCTCAATACGTTTTGGGCCCTTGCCTGTCGCGGGTACTTGACCCACCCACGCGAGTGAGGTATCATTTTTATCGGGAGACCTGGGGGAAAGCTGGGTGGTAGGAAATTTGTGGATCCACGTAGATTCCAGAACTTTCCCACACAGAAATTTGAGAAAAACGTGATTTTTTCAACTAAATTTGAGGTTTGCAGGGGATTCTGGGTAAGAAAGTTTGGAGGACCCACGCAAGCCATACCTCGCTGGACTCCTCCGGGTGTCTAGTTTTCAGAAATGTGTGGGTTGGGTAGGTTTCCTAGATGGCCGTCGAGCCCGGGGCCAAAAACTCATGGGACCCCCCCTTGCAAAACCAGGTTGGTTTGTGATAGGTAATTTTGATGTTGCCTCAATAGGTTTTGGGCCCTTGCCTGTCCCGGGTACTTGACCCATCCACACAAGTGAGGTACCATTTTTCACGGAAGACTTTGGGGGACGCGGGGTGGGTGGAATTTTGTACATCCACGCAGATTCCAGAACTTTCCACCACAGAAATGTGAGGAAAATATGTTTTTTGGACATATTTTTAGGTTTGCAAGGGATTCTGGGTAACAGATCCTGGTGAGAGCCAGTCAAGTCACCCCATCCTGGATTCCTCTGGGTGTCTAGTTTTCAAAAATGTATAGGTATGCTAGGTTTCCCTAGGTGCTGGCAGTGTTAGGGTTCAAATCTACAGCCAGGCACTTTGCAAAAAAAGGGTCCGTTTTCACTGTGAAAATGTGGTGTGTCCACGTTGCGTTTGGGCCGTTTCCTGTCGCGAGCACTAGGCCTACCCACACATGTGAGGTGCCATTTTTCTCGGAAGACTTTGGGGAACGCGGGATGGGTGGAAATTTGTGGATCCACGCAGATTCCAGAACTTTCCACCACAGAAATGTGAGGAAAATGTGTTTTTTTTGACAAATGTTTCGGTTTGCAAGGGATTCTGGGTAACAGAACCTGGTGAGAGCCAGTCAAGTCACCCCATCCTGGGTTCCCCTGGGTATCTAGTTTTCAAAAATGTATAGGTTTGCTAGGTTTCCCTTGGTGCCGGCAGAGTTAGGGTTCAAAATCTACAGCTAGGCACTTTGCAAAAAAAGGGTCAGTTTTCACTGTGAAAATGTGGTGTGTCCATGTTGCGTTTTGGGCCGTTTCCTGTCGTGGCCACTAGTCCTACCCACACAAGTGAGGTACCATTGTTCTCGGAAGACTTTGGGGAACGCGGGGTGGGTGGAAATTCGTGGATCCATGCAGATTCCAGAACTTTCCACCACAGAAAAGTGAGGAAAATGTATTTTTTTTGCCAATTTTTTAGGTTTGCAAGGGATTCTGGGTAACAGAACCTGGTGAGAGCCAGTCAAGTCAGCCCATCCTGGATTCCCCTGGGTGTCTAGTTTTAAAAAATGTATAGGTTTGCTAGGTTTCCCTAGGTGCCGGCAGAGCTAGGAACCAAATTCAACAGGTAGGCACATTCCGAAAAAAAGTCAGTGCCTAGTGATCATTCTGCCACCCTGGGGAGGGGGGAAATCAGGGGCTATTGCCCCGATATGCCCCCGAGGGGGGCAGAAAGACTGTGGCTATTCTTTTGGGGGTCGGGGGCATTGGGATGCCCATTCTGGTCAGCCCCCACCCCTGCGTATAAAAAAGCCAGCATAATCGCTGGCACATAGTGGGCTTTCTGCCCCCCGGGGGCAGATCAGGGGCTACTGCCCCCATCTGCCTCCTGGGAGGGGCAGAAAGACAGTGGCATCTTTTTGGGGTGGGTGGGGGCATTGCCATGTCCATTCTTGGCAGCCCCCACCCCGAACTTTGTAAAAAAAAAAATCCCTGGTGGCTAGTGGGCTTTCTGCCCCCAGGGGGTGCAGATAAGGTGCTATTGCCCCATCTGCCTCCCAGGGGAGGGCAGAAAGACTGTAGCATTTTTTGGGGTGGGGGCATTGACATGCCCATTCTGGGCAGCCCCCACCCCTACCTATATAAAAAAATCCCTGGCGCTTAGTGGGCTTTCTGCCCCCTCCCCGGGGGGGGGGGGCAGATCAGGGCCTATTGCTCCCATCTGCCTCCTGGGGGGGGAAGAAAGTCTTTTTTTTTCTTTGGGGGGTAGGGTGGGGGCATTTGCATGCCCATTCTGGGCAGCCCCAACCCCGGGCCTATAAAAAAATAATCCCTGGCATCTAGGGAGTTTCTGAACCCCTGGGGGGGCAGATTGGTGGCCACTGCCACCATATGCCCCTCCGGGGGGCAGAAAGACTGGAATTTCCTGGGGGGAGGGGTGGGGGCATTGGCATGCCCATCTTGGGCAACCCCCACCCCTAAATGTATTGAGGGGAAAAAAAAACCTGGTGTCTAGTGGGCTTTCTGCCCCCCGGGGGGGCAGATTGGGGGCTACTGCCCCATCTGCCCCCCAGGAGGGGCAGAAAGACTGTACCTTTGTGACGGGGGTTGGGGCATTGGCATGCCCATATTGGGCAGCCCCTACCCCAAATTATAATAATAAAAAAAATCCCTGGTATCTAGTGGGCTTTCTGCCCCCGGGGGGGGCAGAAAGACTGTACCTTTGCGGCGGGGGGGTGGGGGAATTGGCATGCCCATATTGGGCAGCCCCCACCCCTAACTATATATTTTTTTAAAATCCTTGGTATCTAGTGGGCATTCTGCCCCCCGGGGGGGCAGATTGGGGGCTACTGCCCCATCTGCCCCCCAGGGGGAGCAGAAAGACTAATTTTGTGGCCGGGGGGGTGGGGGCATGGCATGCCCATTTTGGGCAACCCCCACCCCTAATAAATATCACATTAAAAAATCCCTGGTGTCTAGTGGGCTTTCTACCCCCCCGGGGGGGCAGATTGGGGGCTACTGCCCCCATCTACCCCCCAGGGGGGGGCAGAAAGACTAATCATGCCAATTTTTATGGGGGGAGCAAAGGCCCTTGCCCAAGGGGCCGCTCCCCCTCCCTGGTGCCTAGTGGGTGGATCCCTGCTTGGGGATCGCCCTCCTGGGGCGATCCCCAAGCAGAGATCCACTAGGAGGGTACCATTGGAAAGGGGAGATTCTCCCTTTCCAACGATACCTCTCCTGAGTTTCTACGTGCTCAGGGGCTGAGATAGCCCCTGAGCACGTAGAAACTGAAACTGAAATGAGCCTCATGGCTCATTTCAGTTTCAGTTTCACTGAAATGACATCAGCGCGACGTGCGCGCCGATCGTCATTTCAGGGAAACCAGGGGAGCCTCAGGAGCTGGGAAGCTCTTCCCCAGCTCCCGAGGCTTTAGAGAAGAAAAGGGAATCCGTCTGGTGCCCGCACCAGAGGGATTTCCTGTGCAGGGAGTCATGACAAGCTGGACTCGTCATGAGCACACGACCACTGTGTGCCATGACGAGTCCAGCTCGTCATGAGCATGGAAGGGGTTAACAGAAAACTATTTTGAATTTGAAGAAGTGATTTACCACCAAATCACGGGCACATCAATGGGCAGCACCTTCGCCCCGAGCCTGGCATGCTGGTACGTACATCAATTCGAGGAGGATTACATCTTCAATCAAAGCAATCCTTTTATTGAACACCTAAAAAACATGGAAACGCTATATTGACGACGTTTTTATTGTTTGGCGAGGGGATGAAGATACAGCAAAAGCCTTTGTAGAATGGGTCAACACAAAGGATCAGCACCTTAGGTTCACCCACTCCATCAACAAAGACCACACAATTTTCCAGGTCTAGATATTAGCATGACAATAGATGGTATCAGCACAAAGGTACATAATAAACCCACAGACAAAAATAGTCTACTTTTGTACGAAAGCTATCATCCGAAAGCCCTGCGTAATAACCTACCAGTGGGTCAATTTCTACAGGTGCGTAGAAATTGCTCAGAGACGGAAAATTTTACTGAGCAAGCGGAAGAACACGAGAAGAAGCTACTGGATCGGCATTATCCGAAGAAAATGATAAAGAAGGCTAAAAAGAGAGCCAGAAACAATAATCGGGAAGCACTATTAGAGAACACCAACAAAGAGAAACCAGACAGAATTGTGTGCGTAGCAACGTATACACCAGTCTCTAATACTGTACAAAAAATCATAAGGAAAAACTGGCACATTCTGGATGATGCGGAAAAACACTGGGATCCTCCACTTTTTGCATTTAAGAGGAGTAGGAGTCTACGGGATGAGTTGGTACATGCAAAAATGCCTTCAAAGGTGAGGGAAGACCAGGTGACCCTTTGGAACACACAGAGACCCACAGGACACTACGCATGTGGGGGATGTGTCCGTTGTCCAATCACAGTGACCACGAAAGAAGTAGACATTGGGACTACAAATCCTTGGAAACTAAAAAACTTTAGCAATTGCAACACTGAAAGCGTGGTATGCCTCCTCACATGTCCCTGCGGCCTTATGTATGTGGGCATGACCACCAGGAAGATTAAAATCCGCATTAACGAACACCGAAGCACCATACGGTGTAAAAAAACAAACACTAAACTAACAAGGCACTTCTTGGATTTCAATCACAAAGACACCGATCTTAAGTGGGTGTTTAGAAGTAATGAAGAAACACAAGGCTGATCTGACCAGACCACTGCATGTCAGAGAACAGAGGTGGGTGTACCGTCTTCGCACATGGGAAAAGGGACTCAACAATGAGATCCCTTGGCTACAACTTGCACAGTAGCCTGCACCACACCAGCGCACTGTCTTAATTAATCCTTTTTTGAGTTAGATCTCAATATTTAAATCCCTGTACGAATGGCCATTACATTGATGAGAGAATTTTTGCTCCTACATCTCATCTGTCACAAATAATATGCTGTCATCAAGAACTAACTGAGTGGCATATTAATTAAGTAGCCTATATCACACCAGCGCGCTGTCTTAATCAAATTTTTTTTGAGTTAGATCTCAGTAATTAAATCCCTGTACGAATGCCCATTACATTGATGTGAGGTTTTTAGCCCATGCATCTCATCTCTCAGAATTAATATGCTGTCATCAAGAACTCACTGAGTGACATAAATTAAGTTGATGCCTACAGATATACTAACAACAGGTAATCAGAACCCTGGGCATGCTGTATCAATGTTCTGTATTTTACTTTAATAACAGGGTGACTGATAATCTTCCCTTCGTGAAGCTGGACGATCACTTTTCAGTCTGTCACACTTCCTACCGCGACAGCGGCGCATGCGCACCCTTGAGTACAGGAAATGTACTGTCAGCGTGCGCATGCGCTGCTCTCAGATACCACTCCGACTTCACGATGAGGAGAACAGGACCACGCCCGCTCCTTCAGCTTTCAACATCGCCGATCAGGTATTTAGAAACACCTGATCCATTTGGCGTTTGCCTGGCCCTTTCGTTCCGGACAACGGATGTCCTTTTAAGGCTCTCGTAGACCGCGTAACTTTGCTCCAGGCAGGTCAGGCGACGCATTTGATAATTAAACAGCGCTCTCTGGTGACACCGGATTTTAACACACGGCAGTCAATTTCACTCAATTAGACCACTTAACTACTACCGCTGCCCAGCGCCAGCACTATAAATGGCATGCACTCGCGCCCCTCACTTATCGTCGAGGAGGTGAGGTGATTTTGAAGGTGACAGGAGTTTCCTTCTGACTACCACGCTTTAGAAACCATAGACCATAAAGTCTCATGGTTGTACAATTTTTAATCTTCTCCACTGCTTGTTGTTTTGTTTCCCGATTTATTCAGCGTTTGACCACAAGGGTCTTCCTCCCTCACCCTCCTATGGGGCAATTTTGTCCCTTGTCTAGGGTAAGCATTGTGGATAAAAGATACCACAAGTTAATAAATGCACAGATGTTTGTCACGATTGATGCACTTATAGCCCCTCACAATACTTGTCAGTGCATGCGGCTGAGTGAAATTTGATGTAATTTCGTCCTGGGTGCTCTATTTATTGTTCCTACACTTTTGTCTTTGTCTTTCAGGCTTGAACGCATAAGCCGCACAACAGTGGAGCATGATATAGATCACCCCACACAGTAGAACCCTCTCACCAAAGCCTGGTAAGAGTGGAGCCCGCTACCTTTCCTTTAGGTCCTGATGAATGCCATGGACCCTACTGGGCCAACAGGCAGAAACATGTTGATCGCACTCACCATGGTGGGGGGACAATAAAATCCCCAATACACCAATCACTTATTTTAATTACTATATAGATGCCAGTTATATTAAAGTTGTTCTGATATCTATAATGGCCTTTTAACTCCACTGTTTTCTTTAAGGGCCCCCACTTAGTTTAGAAGTGCATCCCTGTCGTCAGGTGTATGCCCGCCCTCTATCAAAC
This sequence comes from Calotriton arnoldi, assembly GCA_963921515.1. Taxonomy (NCBI): domain Eukaryota; kingdom Metazoa; phylum Chordata; class Amphibia; order Caudata; family Salamandridae; genus Calotriton; species Calotriton arnoldi. Next base: position 1,167,795 of record CAWUFW010001320.1, on the reverse strand, counting down.
CAAGGGGCATATTAGCAAGACCGGCGATAATGGGCTTGCTAATATGCGTTATAGAATTCCAATAGAAGTCCAGGTTAGATGTCCTGCACATCTAACATGGGCTTCTATTGGAATTCTATAACGCATATTATCAAGCCAATTATCGCCGTTTTAGCTGCAGTTTCCTGCCGCTAAAACGGCGATAATTCTATCGCCGGTCTTGCTAATATGCCCCCAAGTTTTAGAGGGCGAGGACTGGTCAATGATGAAGCATGACACCAGGTGGTGTGTGAAACCAGTCCTTCACTTTTTGTGAGATGCCTGCACTCACAAATTAACACTGTAGCACCTCGGTCCCATAACTGGGAGCGGCCCCATTTGTGCTGAACATGCTGATTTAACAGCCATTGATTTTAACACGTTTTACCATTTGACATGGGCACAGTCTAGACAGCTGGGGCATTTCACAGAGCTCTTTCTGTATATAAGGGATACCTGTACATGTAAATGTTTGCAACATCTGCATACAACACTTAGACAGGAGTCACAAACTGTACAATTGTAAGTGCAGCACGCAGAAGGTTCACCTACATTTATCTAACTCCTGCTGTTAAGGGCTCCCCCATGGATGAGTAAATGTGGGGGCTCCCTTGTGCATTTCTGTGGCGTGGTCATGGAAATGCAGTTTAAATAGGTGAACATGCATACTGCTGTGATTTTGTTGTAATTTGCAAACATTTGTAAGCCATTTCTCTCAGTGGTTTCTGATGTTATGGGATTTCCCCATGGATGAGTAGATGTGCAGCTCCCAGTTAATGAAAATGTAATGCAAATGAGGTAAACAGCAACAGTCGCTGCATTGTGATTATTTACAACCATTTGTTATCCATTTCCTTCAACTATTTGCATATCTAAATTCAAACCTGAATTAGGTGAAAGGAGAGAAGAAAGCTTTGAAACGTGCATCAATATTCCCTAGTTTCCACTTAATGTGTGGGAAGAAATATTTCACATCATGCAGGGTCTGTGGAAAAAATATTTTCCATGAATGAAATCTTTACATGTACTGGAAAAAGGAAAATAGAAGTTTTATGGTATTTCACTAAATCGTTAAACTCATGCGTTGCATGAAGTGTGGCTAGTCAAAAAATGTAGCATTAGGTAAGTAAGGAAACTCCTCTAATGAATAGTGAACAAATATTTGACATGCCTGGTAGATTTGTGAATCAGTTGAAAAAATCCACACTGGTAGGCAGAAGCCAGTCACACAAGGATTTAAGAGGTTCTTTGTACTGAGAAACCTGTGGGTTTATCTTTGTTTGTGGTGTCAGGTGATGTTGTGCCGGGTGGTGCTGTGTGGGAGAGGTTATGGCACTCTATGCGTCTAATACAACAAAGAGTCCTTCCCCAGTGTCCTCATAGTTGCAGGCAGGTTTGTGGGTCCCAAAAGTTGTATAATTGTGACATTACAGGTAAAGCTCTACTTAATGTAAAATGTCCACGGTGCATTTTTGCCTCCACATGCTAATTTGTAGGGCTGGCCTTTGAAAAAGTTTAGCTATCTCACCAGCCTATCATTTTTCCAAAGATTGTACATAATGTAGAGGGCTTTTGGTCAGCAGACTTCCTCTATTGCCCAGTAAAACTGTCATTCACATTTTGCATCCACCCACCACAGCATAGAGCATGGGGTTATGGATCAGCCCACTTTACCCTTTGGTGGCCTTCACTTTGAGTGGCTGCACAAAGCTGTTTCTGCACATTTTTCATATATCCTCCTAAAAATAATTCCTCTTCTTTAGTGACGTAGCTAGTTCAAAATACCGTTTTTATTTATTTATTTATTGTCTTTTAATAACATTTTATTTTGCTTATACATCAGGGGCTGTATTATATAGAGTGCCCCGGGGGCGCAACGGCGTATTGCAGAAGGGGGCGCAAACGCTTGTGCGTCCCCTTCAGTTTTACGATAGCGCTGGTGCACTGAAAGCTCCAGCGCTACCATCAGGGGGTGTTCCTTCATTTGTATAGGGGCGTGCCCTATACAAATGAGGGAATTTCTTTGCCTCTGCACCCGCACCATATTACAGATGCGGGCGCAGAGGCAAAGAAGCTACCCATGAAACGTTTTACTCTCGTTCTTGTTTGTACTATCATACTTTTTCTCTACTCCATTCCCCTTAGTCCCCTTTCTCGTCCTTCACCGGCCCATCATGTGTCTCCCCTCAGATGGACCTGGGCTTTGCTGTGGTCTCCTGGTATTACACATGCACTGGAGAGTTGGTTTCATGCTCACTAAATGCTTGCCCTATAGATAATGCCAATTTCTATTATGTCTTTGTACCATGCTGGGAAGACATATTGTGGTGAGACTGTCTGTTAAAATCCTTCATTAAAGAATTGTTTCAACAAAAAAAAGAGATTTAATTGATCAGTCAATGAATCAACAAATGCTTGTATATTTTGGAGTCCTAAATCCATAAAACGTATGCAAAATATTTTAATCATAATCCCGTTAAGATAAAAATCCAGCAATTTTAAGATTTTAAAATACAATGGCAAAAATGCTTATCAGCATGACAGTTCATACAATTGCTTAGGATTTGCCCAAAATGTGGAGTAGGGAAAAGGATGTCAGATGGTCAAGGGATCTTACAAAGGACGTTGTACGCCTTATTAATAACAGACATACCATGTTACTTCGAACGTGCTGACATCTCATTTAACATTCATTATTGTCAATGTGGGCAATTCTGATTAGGTAAGGTGAGAAAATGGTGGCAAGTGGCCAGTGGATTTCAACATGGTGCCTGGCAAGTGCATTCTTCATTGCCGGTCAGCAGGCATAACGTATAGAAATAACCTTTGTCTCGTGTGCCTTGTGTTTTTTTCCTAGATTGCTAAATTGGATTGAGAATTGGATTCCTAGATTGAGAAAGGTAGTTCTGTTGAATGAAGGCTGACATGTTGCCAGGATACCTGGCATAGGAGACCAGCTGAATCTCTTTGATCCAGGAATGTTCGCTCCAGCTGACAATGGATTCCTGACAAATAAAGCTTGATTCATTAGAAGCTGATCATAAGCATCCTGAAAATGAGTCTGCACGTGAAAGCAAACCCATTTGGAGGTCATAGGATTAGTGACAAATCTTCCATTAAAGCAGAGTCAATATATCCTACTTGCAGCCATTCCACTAATTAGAGAAATTTGATTTGTGGATATTTCACCCCGGGACCAGCCCCAGCTTACTCTAGCTAGGCGCTGGTGTTTACCCCACGATGATTTTTCCGCCTCCTGCCATCCTGCCCCATGTTGTTTTTTAGTTTCCTTTTTCCTATGTATGGGATTCCCCCCCCCCACGTGTTATCGCTTCTTTCTTCTTAAATGGTGTTGCCCTTCTGGTACTATTTCTGCCCATGCCACTATTGTGCAAGGGTGTCTGGGTTGGCGATAGGCTGTCAAAACGGTGCAGAGGAAAGGACAGGATTGCGCCTTATTGGCTTAAATACAGCACATTCCTTCCCTTTCCCTGTCACGCAGCGCAGCAAGATAACTTGCTGCGCTGCACTGTGCTACTTTTTCGTAAATAGGCCCCCAATTGCATATAATGCATGTATTATGTTACGATAATCAAAAATCATCTCCCACACAGACAGAAGATGTTGAGATCCGAATGTACCAGATCCATAAACAGGCACGTATTTACATAGCTTTTCCCAATTACTATTTATAGTAATCTAGCTCCCCCATTTGCATAATCGTAGACATATACAGCGCCCAGTTTTGAAAGGTATTTGCCTAGATATGTTTGGCTTACATGTGCACATAGACATTTTACGGGTGAAAAAAGACTTAGAGAATTCTAACATGTTGGCTTTGCATTAGTAAAAGGAAATACTAACACGAACATTTTTGTTTGAGTATATTTACCCAAAAGGGTGGGGAGTGGCCTCAGGGCTGTGATTGCCTATGAGGTCAGCATGTTGACTTCCAAGTTAAGTGCTCGAAGCTGCATTTGTATCCAGGAAAGTCCACCCGTACCTTTAAGATTTCAAATATAGACACACTGAGCACCAATACATTGGGTATTAGTAGCAGTTCTTTTTGGGGTGCTTTTAACCAGCACCTGCAGTATGAATTTCTACATAAACAAGTATTGGTGAAGCCAAAAGGTCTGGCCTTGGCCTTCTGATGCAGTGGTTAAATGATTGCAAGCATTGGTCCCAAAACATAATAATAATAATGTCACCTTAACGTGACCACAAATGCTTGCAATAAAAAGGTGAAAACCATTCAGTGATGTGACAGTTTTATTAATGAAGTTTTTAAATAACAAGACTTTCAGCTGTGCCATTCATTTTATCAGTATTATTATTATTTTTTGTAATGGACAATAATAAATAAAGAGCTATTCAAACACTCACATCTGAAGCAGCTACAGTGTTCCAATGTCACTTACACACTTTATAACAGCAACTTTAAAAAAGGAGCAGAACATGAATTGCCATCAAATTGGGCACCTGGGGCCGCATGGCACATGTGGCGCACTTTCCTTCATTGCGCCAGGTGCAGTTTTAAAACGGTGCACCCAGTGCAATGAAGGAAAGTGTGCAGCACCCAGGGCAGCCGCGAAGTCGTGTTGCCCTGGGGGCAGCGCATTCATGTGAAAACACGGAGCGGCTGCTTGCAGCCTCTCCGTGTTTTCACTGTGCAGGCAGCAACCCGCCTGCACTTTCAAAGGGGATTAGAGATCCCCTTGCAGGCGGGTGCAGTCAGTGACTGCACTCACCTGCAAGGGGATGTCTGGGGGGTCCTTAGGACCCCTTTTCTCCCCTCCAGAGGGCTGCTCTCAGGGGGCGCACTCACAGTGCGCCACCTCCTGGAAGGTGGCACACTGGCAACATGTCAGCCTTCATTCAACAGAACTACCTTTCTCAATCTAGGAATCCAATTCTCAATCCAATTTAGCAATCTAGGAAAAAAACACATGGCACACGAGACAAAGGTTATTTCTATACGTTATGCCTGCTGACCGGCAATGAAGAATGCACTTGCCAGGCACCATGTTGAAATCCACTGGCCACTTGCCACCATTTTCTCACCTTACCTAATCAGAATTGCCCACATTGACAATAATGAATGTTAAATGAGATGTCAGCAGGTTCGAAGTAACATGGTATGTCTGTTATTAATAAGGCGTACAACGTCCTTGGTAAGATCCCTTGACCATCTGACATCCTTTTCCCTACTCCACATTTTGGGCAAATCCTAAGCAATTGTATGAACTGTCATGCTGATAAGCATTTTTGCCATTGTATTTTAAAATCTTAAAATTGCTGGATTTTTATCTTAACGGGATTATGATTAAAATATTTTGCATACGTTTTATGGATTTAGGACTCCAAAATATACATGCATTTGTTGATTCATTGACTGATCAATTAAATCTCTTTTTTTTGTTGAAACAATTCTTTAATGAAGGATTTTAACAGACAGTCTCACCACAATATGTCTTCCCAGCATGGTACAAAGACATAATAGAAATTGGCATTATCTATAGGGCAAGCATTTAGTGAGCATGAAACCAACTCTCCAGTGCATGTGTAATACCAGGAGACCACAGCAAAGCCCAGGTCCATCTGAGGGAGACACATGATGGGCCGGTGAAGGACGAGAAAGGGGACTAAGGGGAATGGAGTAGAGAAAAAGTATGATAGTACAAACAAGAACGAGAGTAAAACGTTTCATGGGTAGGTCATCAGCATCATCACACTGCGTGCCAGAACAAAACAGAAGAGCAGAGGAGGTTGGCCAAGTCACAGACAGTGCAACACATACAAAGGTCAACCATTCATAAAGATCCTATGTAGCATGTGTAAGAAATCGGGTTATTACTAGTTATGGGGGTAACTACCCACCTTAAGCAACAACCGTAGACCTTCTCAGGGTGAACCCCTAAAGTCACTAAATTAACCTAAGCTCAAACCCCTGGTAGCTATGGCACAGATTAAACAGGCTTAACCTAGAGGCAATGTTTAAAGTATTTATGCAGTAGCAAAACAGTAGTAAACTCAAAGCACAGTAAAAAACAACCCTGGAACAATTTAGAAAAAGAAAGTAAATTTTAATGAATAAAATGACACCAAATCAACATAAAAACAATAAGGGAAACCAGAGATATACATTTTTAAAGTTTGAATTAAATATAGCTCCGAAAATTGTTAAGTGCAACCAAGGTAAATTGGTTGCAGTAGACTAGGACCTAGGTGCGATTTGTCGCTGACTGCGATAGAGAAAGGGTTGTATACAGGGTCCACCAGTTCAGAGGTTTTACTTCAGTGGGGCAAGGCAGCAGGCTGTAGCCAAAGAGGGCTTCGGGAGGTTGGAAGCCACTGGACGAGGTCTTGGTAAAGCTGCTGGTTTTTGGCTGGAAAGCACTGAGAAATTCAAATTTCGTGCTCAGGAAATGTCACTTGCCGGTCGGATACTTTTGTCCTTTTCGCCCAGTCATAGTCACTTTTTAGGAGCTCGGATTCCTCCACCAAGGAAAGGTTGGAGGCTGTAGCCAAAGAGGACTCCATGAGGCCAATACCATAACAAGAAGTACTGCCGACTAGTATTTGCCTTTGCAAAAAATCTCAGAGCAGTGACACCTGAACCTTCAGCCCAGTGGCTTCTTGGTCGGATTGATTAGGCATGTTTGTCATGTTCCTCCAGAGGTCTTTTGGAGCCAAAAATATTTTAAGTCCCAGATTTTCTGGGGTGGTTGGAGAAGTCATGCCAACCACAGCCAAAGGTTCTAGGACCAGTGGAACAGCACTTGGGGGTCAGGACTCACTTCAGCAGAGGCCAACTGCACAGCGTCAACTTAAAGATTTTAGGCGCCCGGACAAGATATATTTTGGGGGCCACTGTACAAAACAAATGTATTACTCTTTTACTACCAATTCAAGCCTGCATGATGCCAAACAATACAAAACTGTATATTCAACTTTAACAGGGTCACAAAAGCAGTTGAAATATTTACTGTTGCAAACCCAAAAAAACGTAAGATGACACTGGGTATAGAGACTGTCAGAGATAGATTCAGGCAGAAAGGGAGAGAGGTTTAAATAGAGAATTAGACTAGACAGAGGTCTACTAGAGAGAACGTTCACTTTCCTATAGGGCCCTTGGAAAATGGGGGTTCAGGGCATTTGCCCTCTTTGCTCATACCTTAAAACGTCTCTGCAACAGCAGGGTCCAGGGCAGATTCAGTTGGAACTGGTCAGCTGGGCAGTTACAGGAAAGGACTTTTAGCTTGTTGGTCTCCTGTAGCTTGAACAACAGGCGAGCCTTATGACCCTTGGAGTCCATTTCTTTGTCCTGGGTACAAGACAGAGCAGGTCCAGTCCTTTGGGCTCACAGACAGTAGGTTCAGTCCTCTTCCAATATTCCTCAAGTCCCGTAGTGTTCTGAGGAGGGTACTGCGGATGCCACATTTATGCCTGGCACCAGCTTTTGGATATGGGTGACTCCTGGCTCCTCCTCATCCAATGGGGTAAAAGTTCCCTGGGGTTATCCTACCCACTTTTGCAACATTTCCTGTGTGCACTACTGTATACAATCCCACAGTGCCCCCCTCTGCTTAAATCCGAGATGGTGAGCATGCATGCCCACCCCAGAGGAGTGGCCAGGGAAATGACTAGCCCCTCCTCTGTGGTCACTCTAAACCAGTTCTGAGAACTTGTCCGTCCCTCAATGGGAGAAAAGAAGGGACCTGTCCAGGTGTCATCTGCCTGTGACAGGGGAGGCCCGAAGTAAATTAAGTTCCTGGGCTCAGACCAGTGGTTATCAACAAAACACCTTCCCACACCCAGGCCTTTGTTTTTGTGGAGTGGCAGTCTGGCATTCCCTTCAATTTAGCGGAAACATTAGCTGTACATCATTTCTGGGAGGGGAAACCTGCTGCTAAAGAGTATATGTTGCTCGGTGTTCTGTTCTGTAGCAATGGATGGGTAACTGGTTTGCCATTCGTTCCGAGACAGCTGCGTCACCCTCCTTACTAAAAGTAATCAAGATACTGTACCCTTTGTATGGTTTAAAAAAATCGCAAAGGGGGCAGGGCTGGCCAATTGTTAAACAAGTGCTTATGTCATAAAACAAAAATAACTACATGCGTGATCGAGTCCTGGGCACCATTAAATGACCTGTGTGGTACTTACCTGCATGGCAATGGCTGCATAGTAGAGGTGCTGTATGGTAAAGGATGCTTTGTAAAAGTGACTGTTAGAACTGAGGGTCTCTAATTGGCAGAGTAGGTACCTTTGTCTAAGTATGGACCTTTGCTTCTAGTCAGGGTAAGGGGGATACACACTCTAGGTAACCCCTGCTCACCCCTTTGGTAGCTTGGCACGAGCAGACAGGCTTATCCCAAAGGCAATGTGTAAAGTATTTGTACTAAAAAAACACAGTAATATAGTGAAAACACAACAAATGGACACCACACCAGTTTAGAAAAATAAGATATCTTTTTCCAAACTGAACAAGACCAAAATGACAAACAGTTCCTTGGAAAATGAAGTTTATGCTGATGCACGGCGTTGTGGAGGTGAGGCGTCTCCCGGGCTGCCACTGGGGAGGCGAGGCGTCGTGTCTGTGAGGAAGCGATGTGTCTAATCCAGGACAGGGGAAGTCGGTTGCGTAGGCAGTGAGGCGTCGGTTCCGGTGAAGCGATGCAAACTTGGCAAGTTCGTGGAGTCACCCTCGGTGGTTATCGATGCTGCGATAACTGGATGCAGGCGCTGGCAGTGATGGAGTCGGTGCGAGCGCTGGCGTCAGGGAGGCCGATAACTGCAGGTGCTGGCATGTATCAAAGGGTGTTGGAGCTGCAATGTAGGCCAGGCAGTGCTTTGTGCACTTCACGAGCATTGCCCCTGGCCTCAGTGCAGGTCGTGGCGTCACAGCGGCATCGCTGGCGGCATCGCTGACGGCGTCGAGATCGGTTTTCTTGTTTCTGTAAGGTTTCTTCCAGCTCCCAAAAGCAGGAACAATCTCCAGAGACCCAAAACTGGAACAGGCACCTCCTGGCAGGACATAGCTCTCAGCAGTAGAGTTCCAGGAAGCTCAGGGTGAAGTCTTTGTGTCCCTGAGACTTCAGAACAGGAGACCAGCAGACACAAGCCCTTGGAGATTCTTCTTCAAGCAGGTTTCTCAGCAAAGTTCCAGTCTTTGTCCTTTCCTTGGCAGAAGCAGCACCTGCAGGCCAACCCCACACAGCACACAGCAAAGGGGCAGTACTCCTCCTCACAGCTCTCCAGCTCTTCTCCTTGGCAAAGGTTCCTCTTGAGTCCAGAAGTGATAGAACGTTCTGGGGTTTAAGGTCCACTACTTCTACCCCATTTTGTCTTTGTTCTTCTTTGTGCAAGGGTCTCTGAGCCTAGTCCAAACCAGTTCTGGCCTCACTGGTGCAGTATGACCACAGGGGGTGGAGACAGAATTGTGCAAGGGAGACAGGCTCTATTCAGGTGCAAGGAAAACACCTCCCACGGGTCTATTCAGCACAGCTCTGAGTCATCCAGTAAGGGCCAGGCACACCTCACCCCCCCCAGTGGCTGTCTACAGTGAATGCACATACCCAGCCCCTGTCACTCCAAAACCAGACAGTCAATCCACAAACATGCAGAGGCACACAGAATTGTTAAACAAGAAAATGCCTACTTTCTAAAAATTGCATTTTTAAAGACACAATTTAAAAGCCATCTTTACTAAAAGATGTGTTATTAAATTATAAGTTCAGAGAGCCTAAACTTTATTTCTCCATCGTGTCCCAATGGGAAGTTATACTTGTAAGATGTTACAAAGTTTCTCCCATGCTATCCTATGGGACAGATAGCCTTTCAACAGTGAAAAACGAAATTGGCAGTATTTCACTATCAGGACATGTCACACACACCAGTGCATAGCCTACCTTTCATATACACTGCACCCTGCCCATGGGGTTACCTTGAGCCTACCTGAGGGGTGTCTTGTCCTACATGTAGAAAAAGGGAAGATTAGGGCCTGGCAAGTGGGTGCACTTGCCAGGTCGACATGGCAGTTCAAAACTGCACACAGACACTGCAGTGGCAGGTCTGAGATACCTTTACAGCGCTACTCGTGTGAGTGGCGCAATTAGTGCTGCAAGCCTACTAGAAGCATTTGATTTACAGGCCCTGGCACACTCAGTGCACTTTACTAGGGGCTTTGCCAGTAAATCAAATGTGCCAATCATAGATAATCAATCATAATAACAATTTATACAGAGAACATATGCACTTTAGCACTGATCAGCAGTGGTAAAGTGCCCAGAGTCCTATAGCCAACAAAAGCAGGTTGGGAAAAAATAGGGGGAAGAAGCAATACGTTTGGGGATAACCCTGCAAAAAGGGCCACTTCCAACAGTGACATACTGGCCATGATCATTTAGTGATCACAAATAATTTTATAGAGTCTATAGCCAGGGCCATGATCTTTCACTGTATTGTGTTGCATTGCATTATATTGCGCATTGAGTTATTCATACCTTTTACCTATTGACTTAAGTTCCTACTGTAAATATATTTATATGTTTTGAGATATTATTAAAGTGTTGTCTCTTTACAGAAACTCACAACTCTGGCAGGACATTCACATTTTTATTGCAACTTTAACAATTGGGTTTTACTCAACAAATGACCACCTCCTTTGACCCTTAGTTGACTGCTCATCCATATCTAACCGGATAGTCAATAATCCAAGTATTATTTACAGACTATATACCCCAGTGTATTAGTTAGATGGTACCACCAGCAGACTCACCTTTGAGCGGTCTTGGTTGTCACTACAGCTGCAAGATCAGGGAAATAAATGCATGACTATATTTTACAACTAAGTTGCACTGGCTCTTTCAGTAGCTCTGGCGAATGTATTTGTAGTCTTGCACTTACAAAAAACACACCAAGCTACAGGACAATATTAAACTAAAGTAAAGTTAAAAAATGTCCCCTAACCTGCTCCTGTACTTATTTCAGAACTTCCACACTTCATTTAGCAGCCGTGTCCGTTTGCCACCTGTTATTAGATACACCGATTTTCAATGAATAAGGAGAAATGTGAAGCCAATCTGGCTAAAGAATTTCAGAAATGAGGAAGCGAGTGCATGCCCACTGACAAAGCCTGTTTTGATGACTAAATTGCACCAGCCTATCAATTTCAAATGCCTCATTCAAGCACACATTAAGCCTGGTGAATCATGTTCAGAGCAAACACTAGTGCAGTGGCTACTCCTGCCATGTCATTGCCAGAATACTACTGAAGTGTTGCAGAAGGCCCTAAAAGTATACTAATTGACATCAAGTTTTCTTCTGAGGCATTTCTTTTCAGTGTAAATTCAAACTTCCCAAAATGCATATCAGGGTCGCCACAACTGCATCTTTGCGCTCATCGAGGTCTATTGCCGCAAGGCCCCTTGTTTAGTATAGAATGTACTGTGCTTTTGAAGCAAGAGCTGATCGACAAAAAAGTCCTCCCTCTCTGGCATGAGCATGTCCTCATGCTAATGCCGGTGTTTACTCAGTGCTTAGTTTGTGAAAGAAAGAGCGCCGGTGTCCTAAGCTCTGCTCAGAAGCTGGCGGTCGGTGCAATCAAACGTCAGCGTGCTGAATACCAAGGCTGGTAGTCTTAAATCCACTTCCAGACAGTCCCTGTCCCTTTTTCCTGTTCTTGCAGATTCCTGCTTTCTCTGTTTGTTATGGTGTTGCTGTCTTTCTCTTCCTCCGTCTTTCCGCTCTGTGTGTTTCAACCTCTCTTGCGCTCAGTAAAATTCTGTTGAGGGGAATAAGTGCTGTGCCGAAAAATAAGTGCTAGTGCTCACCACGGGCAACCACCGACAAGGGCCGGATTGGGAATGCAACCCAGCCCTGGCAATTACGTCGGACCGGCCGATGGGGGTGGTGATGCTGGTGGGAAACACTGCTGCTGCGCTTTTATTACACTGCTGCAAAATCGGCCCCCAGTAACAAAACCGGCCTCCACCCTTCCGGCCCATCGGGAAAATGCTCAGTGCTCGCTACAGCCAGTCCGGCCCTGCCACAGACTCTAGTTAAGCACTGTCTTTACTGTTTGTGGGCATGCACACACATGTGATAGAGCGAAATGTTCTTGTGAATTGTAGGGGTGCATCATAATCATTGATAGGCCGCATCCACATGTATTCAGACATATATTCGTATACTCAGTTTCATATTCATGTATGTTTAGTAAAGAATGAATAGTTCGCTGAGACAAAGTGAACCCAGTAGCATAATGGTGTTAGGATATTGATGTAATGTAATGCTTATTAAATTGTGTGAACATAATGCATAGAGAAATTAGTTCGTGGATGTAATGTAATTGCAGTAGTTTAAACGTGCACCATATTAAAGTTGCACATGTAATTCATTGTTTGCATATGAAGTGTAATGAAAATGCTTATAGGGAAACATAAGATGTGTGTTTAAAAGTTATATGTAAAGGCCTGACTACATATATGCTTAGGGAAGGCCTGGTTAATTCTTATGTTAGCTTATTTTTGTAGGCAGTAAAAAGATTCTCTTGGTAAGGCTCTCTGGGCACAAACGGTAGATTTAATTTGCACAGTAGAAGGTTTCTGTTGAAAGTATCTTTTGTTGCAGGTGCAAGGACACATGTCTCGTTAGTAAGACTAACTCTTTGTTTTCGAAAGCTAGAGAGAGGGGAGGCATGGTACGGGGAGTGAAAAGGAATGTAGGGATGATACTTTCGGCGGAGAAGGTGCCTGGGACTCAAGGTCAACGCAACCGTCCAGGATGAAGTCACCGTTTCAGTGGAAAAGCACAAGAAAGAAGACCTGGCCAAGGAGGCGGGACAAAGGCGTGTACAATTGTATTGGGGTTTTTGTATTAGGGATAGTGCCCTGAGGGAGGAGGCCAGAGAAGAGGTAGGGGAGACCTGAGAGAAGGACAGAGCTGAGCTTAGGTACTATGTGATTGCACTTCTTAGGAAGTCTTCACAGCTGACACCTTTTATTCTTTCTTGCCTGGAAAAATCGTTATGCAGGGATGCCACTTAGCGTTAGTGTAGGGACAGCAATTGATTTTAAGCTTGTTTAGGCCAATGAAGAGCAACTTAGAAATAGGAGCAATCATAGTCTGGTTGGTCCTCCTAGAACTTTCTATTCTTCTTATCCTGAGTCGGATGAGATTCTTGCGTAGATTATTATTTGTATTAGTGCCCATCTATTTCTTTAACCTCGTGTTGAGGTGCTTGCACGTTCAGTTATTTTTGGCGATAATAAATTCTCAAACTTGAATTCGGAGTCAGTGGTCCTTTCAGACAAAATGAATGCTGTTATATAACCAGATGAGATTCTCTCCTTTACACTATTCAACAGGTAAAAAGATCTTGGCGACCAGAAGGTTCTTATAGATAATTAGATAAGAATCGGCGTTATCAGTTGGTAGCAGAGTAGGATGGTTACCTTTGATGGTAAGGGGAGATCTAGAGCAAGATAGGAGACTAAGTTGCCCCATAGAGCCCGAGTGAAGCTGATCCAGAGGACCGCGGGAGAAGGATGTCGGAGGTCGTGGAAAACTGACGGAGAGTGACGGTGCGGCGGAAGTAGCAGTTCGTAGTAGAGTGAGTATGAAAAGAGTGATGTTTGGTAGATTGCGGTGTTTTATTGTTGTGTGATGTCTTGCGGAGTTGGAACGAGAGTTGTGTGATTGAGAAACGGACCGTGAGCGCGCGCGGGACCGGGAGATTTATTGTGGTGTAGAATACACCCAGAGTTGAGAACGTTGACCAGAGTTGTGGGGGTCACGAGACGTCATTGACAGACCCACTGAAGATAGGGAACACATGAGTGAGTGTGTGAATAACCAACGCAGGTCGTAGGTTATTGTGTGCAGAACATCGAATGATTGAATCCTATCGAGTGTGCTAAAGGCGATTGTCCGGTCGTTTCGCGGACAGACGATTGCCAGATTGAGGTCAACAAGCTCAAGAGGCTGATCGGTCATTGGTAAGACCGACGGTCAGAGAGGTAATTGTTCGGTAGGACGGACATTATTTCAGAGTATGACTGGGACAGATGCGAGCGAGAACAAGTGAATTAGAAAGGAGGGGAACTGCTGCGAGCGGAGGAAAAGTGACGTCAGAACAGTGCCGCGCTGCGATAGGCCGGTTGGTGTGAACCGCGCTGGGATTGGAGGATTGGAATCAGGAAGTAAAAGCGGACATTTTGAGTGCAAATACAAAGTTGATTCATCATGAAATGTTTTAAAGCTTTAAGGGAACTTTGTAGAGGTGATAGACATGTGGTTGTTCGGGAGGGAGAGGAAGCTCCTCCCGAGGATACACCAGCACATTATATGGCAAAGAATGTAGGATTGCATACCATAATTTGGCTTGAGAATTGGCATAAAATGACAGAAGCAGAAGGAGAATTGTCGTTCCCTCGATATGGTACTTTCAGGTTAGAGGTGCTGTACCAGCTCAAGAGTGTAATGGCTTCATTACGACCACTACCTAGACCAACACAGTTTGAGGCACTACATGCGTGGATAAGGGCAGCGTATGATAGGAAGAAGGACAGATGCCAAGAAAGGGTGAAGAAATCGGTCAGGGCATTTCAAGATGCAAGGTGGGATGCCTTGGAGAAAAGGTGGAGAGCAGACACGATCGAAGGAGATAAGTTATACCCACTGCTGATACAAAATGGAAAGATTACAAGAATTGATGAGGACGACAGTGATCTAGATGACAGTTTGTTGGATAGGATGTTGGCAGAGAGGCCACCACCATTTAACCCAGATTCAGAAGAGGGAAAGACGACCCCAGCAGTGGCAATAGTTGATGAGAGCCAGAACCAGACTAGCATGAGAGTAGTGGGAAGAATTTCCACAGGAACGGAGGGGGCTACGGCGTCTATGATAACACAGCCTCCTGCGGGGAACACAAGATTACCGGACTCCTTGACAGTACCGGTTACCATTGGCCCTATAGTACCGGTATATGACCCAGACCGAGTGAGAGAAGGGAGCTCCGTGCCGATGAGAAGGGAAGAAGGAAACAGTGAGAGTGGGAATGGGTTTGGAGTAAGGGTGGTTCATTTCCCAAGACCAATAGACACAAGTACGCCGTTACCGGCTACTGCGGACTCTTCATGTGGGCGGGAAGAGGAGAGACCGGAAAGACCGAGGTCTTTACGGGAATCTAAGTCAGCTTTGAGGGAGTGGACACCAACAGTAACGAACCAAGAGGATAGGATGCAAAGAGATAGGGCACAAAATGTCTCGGAAGACAGACCAGGTTCCAGGAATATGGAAGGGAATAGGTCACAAGGACAGAATAGTGACTGTGATGAGCGGGACGGCTCAGGTTGTCGAGATGTACTGAGGAGTGCAGTACAGGCAAGGTTGCTAGACGTAGTGAGGCTGAAAGCAGAGGTAGACGAAATGATCAGTGGGGGTCTGCCTTTGGAAAGGATAGAAATTTATGGATCAGATGAGCTGCTGTTTGTAGCAAAAGATGTGACTCGAAAAGCTAGAATGGCACATGATAGATTGAAGGAATTGGCCAAAAGATATGAGGTGGACCTGAACAAAACTAAAGCGTTGCAGGGACCACATAGATTGCATTACAGTGATCAGGAGTTGGAGGAGAAAAGAATCACAGGATTAAAGACGCACACCAGAGACCTGATCATAGGAATGAGAATATGGATTTTGTTGGACAAATGGGAAGAAAGGTGGTCCAAAAAGAAACCAGTAAAGAGAGCAGAAGGGGAAACGCCGCCGCCAGGAGGGGGGCGACGGGTGTTGGAAATTTTCCTTTACGGGAAGTACAGAATGGAGGGTACGTGCATGTGCCGTGGAATAGAGGTGATTTGGCTGCATTTACAAATGATTTTCCTCGGCTGAGGGAAAACCGGTGGAGTGGTACAAGCAGGTTGAGCGGTTTGTGAAGATTTCAAAAGTATTGTGGATTGATTTGAACACCTTGTTTGACATAGTGGTACCAGGAGATTTGTGGACAGCATGTAAAGTCGCTATTGAGTGGCCGACTTCAGAACCGAAAAGAGAGGCGGTTACAAATGGTCCATCACCTGATGTCATGAAAAAGTATGAGCAGGTGATTACATGGTTGAAGTCGAAGATTTCACCTCAGGATATAGATTGGGTTAAGATAGATCGGACTGTACAGGAACCCAAGGAAACGGTGCATGAGTATTACGAAAGACTTCTGCAAGTTTTTAAACAGTATAGTGGGTTAGATGTTTTGGACCCTAAGGATATGGGACAGTTTGTCTCAAAGTTTGTAACGGGTCTGAGAGGGGAAATCAGCCTCATGATACAGCACCATTTGATCTGCTGGCAGAACAAGCCACTAGATGAAATTTTGCGATATGCGAGATACTGTAGTGATGAGGTGGAATCAAAACATCGAAAGCTAAAAGACAAATTGATGCTTGTCCAGATGCAGACAGCACAGAGTCAGCCTAGTGGAGGGACCTTGGGGAGAAAGCAAGGAAATTTCCAGGGAAACCAGAATGGGCAGGTACAGGGAAAGGGAAAACCAGTAGACCCCAAGACAGGAGTGGACGTGGCCACACTAAAGAAGACCACTGCGTGTCATCTTTGTCGCCAGGTCGGACATTGGAAACGCGAGTGTCCTTTGAACCCAGCTAATCAGGTACAGGAAGAGGAAGAGGGGCTCAGGCACCCGCGCAAGAGGTAGTTAACACAATAACGAGACCTAGGACGATGAAAGGGGGGTTTACAATTCTCACGCTCAGATTCCCCAAGCTCCAAGGTTTTCACAAGGAACACGAACGTACCAACAGATGCCCCTGTTCGAACGCTATGATGAGGATAGCTTAGACCCTTTATCCTGACGGTGCCTGAGGGGGAGGAAGACTGCACACTTGGAGCGGTCTTGGAGGTAGACCAGAGAGGACCTTTTGTAGAGGCAGAGATTGAGGGCAATCCTGCAACACTTTTGGTTGATACTGGAGCTACCCGGTCTACTGTAAGATCTGCAGTAGTCCCTAACCTACCCCTCTCGGGACAATCAATCCAGGTTGTTGGAGTAGCGAACAAGAAAATAAGCAGCCCATTGACAGAACCGATCTTAGTAAAGATAGGTACTTTCCAAACTAGACATCAGTTTGTAGTGTGTGATACGAGTCCAGTTTGTCTTTTGGGAAGAGATCTGTTGTGCAAGTTGAACTGCACGATTTATTGTACACCACGGGGAGTGGAGGTCCAGACGATAGATGACGATGCGGACTTTAAAATTACCAATCAGCTTCTGTGTATAGATCTGTACCCAATGGTGACGGTGGAAGAACTTCCACATGATCTGAGAGACGCAGTGTCGCCTGTGGTGTGGGATTTCGCAGGCGATGAAATAGGTTTAATCAGAGGGGTTGAACCAGTGCGGATTGAGGTGAAACAGAATGTTGATTTCCCAAGAACACCTCAATACAACCTGTCGACAGAAACGATTGCAGGAATAAAACCTGTGATCGAGACTTTCATTGAGAAGGGTATTTTGAAGGAGATCAGAGGTAGTCCCTGTAATTCACCCATAATGGGACTACAGAAACCGAGCGGGAAATACAGGATCGTGCAAGACCTGCGAAAGGTCAACATGATAGTTGTCCCTTGTTGTCCAGTGGTACCGAATCCTTCAGTAATACTGTTCCAGATCCCATGTGAAGCCGAGTGGTTTACGGTTATCGATTTGTGTCAAGCTTTCTTTTCGATACCGCTCCACGAGGAAAGCCAATTTCTTTTTGCGTTCAGGCTAGAAAATCGCGTGTTAACATGGTGTCGTATCCCTCAAGGGTATACGGAAAGTCCATCGATCTTTAACCAGATCCTGAAGAAGAACCTTGAGAGTCTTGTGTTGCCGCAGAACTCAGTTCTCGTGCAGTACATAGATGACTTGCTCATTGCCTCAGAAACAGAAGATGCTTGCAGAATTGACACAGTAGCCTTGTTGAACCACTTAGCAGAGAATGGACATAAGGTGTCCCCGAACAAGCTGCAGTACTGTTTGAATGAGGTACAGTACTTGGGACACAGATTAGAAAAAGGCAAGAGGAAGGTGTCACCAGATCGAATTGAGGCAATAATGAGCATGGCAGTACCCACTACACAGAGGGAAGTTAGGATGTTTCTGGGAATGGTTGGCTATTGTCGACAGTGGATTCCTAGTTTCTCCTTGAGAGCAAAGCCTCTGCAGAGGCTTACACACAAGGATGTGAGTGATCCGGTACCATGGGACGAGGAGTGCTTGGTGTCATTCCTGAAGCTGAGAGATGATTTGTGCAGGGCTCCCGCACTGGGAATGCCTGATTACAACAAGGCCTTTTCATTGTTTTGTTACGAGAGAGGAGGATGTGCATTAGCAGTGTTAGCTCAGAACCATGGAGGTGTCCGTAGACCAGTTGCCTATTTTTCAGCTACTTTAGATCCAGTAGCTTCTGCGTTGCCCGGATGTCTAAGATCCGTTGCTGCAACAGGTGTCAGCATTGAAAGATGTGAAAGCATTGTAATGGGACATCCATTGACTGTACATGTGCCACATTCGGTTGAGTTATTAATGACCAGGACCAAGACCCAGCATCTAACGAACAATAGGTTAACGAGGTACGAGCAAGTCATACTTGCCGCAGAGAATGTGACTCTGAAAAGGTGCTCCATCTTGAACCCTGCGACATTGATGCCTATACCGAACACAGATGATGAAGATTGTGAGGACCATGATTGTCTCGATGTGACCGAACTTTGCACCAAACCGAGACCTGACATTGTCGATGAGCCATTGGCTGACCCAGATGAAATTTTCTTTGTCGATGGTTCATGCTTAAGAGACAGTGTGGGGCAATTGAGAGCAGCGTTTGCTGTATGTACCATTTCAGGAGTGGTCGACGCTGCTTGCCTAGAAGGAGTACGCTCCGCGCAGGTAGCTGAGATCATTGCCTTGACCCGTGCCTGTTTGGCCGCTGATCGAATTCGAATCACGATTTACACAGACAGCCAATACGGCTTTGGCGTGGTGCATGACTTCGGGCAGTTATGGTCTCAGAGGGGATTTTTGACATCATCTGGCTCACCCATTCGTAATGGAGAATATGTAAGACAATTGTTAGAAGCATTACAGCATCCGAAAGAAATTGCTGTTGTAAAGTGTTCAGCCCATGGGAAGGGGGAGGACTTTGTATCCTTGGGTAATAACTACGCAGATGAGGTAGCCCGCTTCTGCGCAGAACAAGGATGCATATTCACAGGAAGAGAGATAGAAGAGAGCCAAGAGGGAACCGATCTCAGCATAATGTTGACCATGGCAGACACTTGGGAAGAGCTTAAGCGATTGCAGGATGAAGTTTCTAACCAGGAGAGAGAGGGATGGATCAAAGCTGGGTGTGAGAAAGGAGACGTGGATGTTTGGGTATCAAATGATGGGAGAGCTGTGTTGCCGGAGGAATTGCTGAGTCCGATGGCAAGACTGATACATGGACAGGCACACCTGGGTAGAGACGCAATGATGAGAGTGTTCAGACAGACGTGGTATAACCCACGGTTCCGAGCAATGGCTGAGACGGTATGTCAGAGGTGTGTTACTTGTCAACAGATGAATGCCGGAAAGAAAACTGTAGTTACATTGAGTCATATTGGAAGGTCAGGAGGGCCCTTCAATAGATTACAGTTGGATTTCGTGGAGATGCCTAGGTGCAATGGCTTGAGGTACATTCTAGTGATAGTATGTGTATTCTCACGGTGGGTGGAGGCTTACCCCACACGCAGGTGTGACACTCTGACAGTGGCTAAATTATTGTTGAGGGAGCTTATCCCTAGATTCGGGATCCCGACCTCTTTGGAATCAGATAGAGGAGGGCACTTCCATAGCGAAATCATGAAGTTACTTTGTGCAGCATTGAACATTGACCAGAGACTCCATTGTAGTTACAGACCGGAGGCTTCTGGGATGGTGGAACAAGTTAATGGAACTTTGAAAGCCCGGATGGCAAAAATGTGTTCTTCGACATCCCTGCAATGGCCCGACGCCTTGCCTTTGGTGCTGATGAGCATGCGAAGTGTCCCAGACAGAAAGACTGGGTTGTCCCCACACGAAATCCTAATGGGAAGGGCAATGAGACTGCCAGCAGTACCAGCTACAGCCTTGATAAGCATCACTGATGATTTGATTCTCGATTACTGTAAAGGACTCTCTGATGTGGTCCGTTCTGTATCCCAGCAGGTGCAAGCAGCTGTGGTTCCAGCCTCGAGTGATCTGTGCCACGACTTGTGTCCCGGTGACTGGGTGCTCGTCCGGAAGCACGTGAGGAAGAGTTGTTTGGATGCCCGTTGGCGTGGTCCGTATCAGGTGATTCTGATCACGAACACAGCAGTAAAGTGTGGAGGATTGCCGAACTGGGTGCATGCTTCCCATACCCGCAGAGTTCCAGCACCCTTGGAAGAAACAGCTCCTCTCGTAAATGAAAATCCAGCTGATGTGGCAAGGCCACATGGGAGGACAAGTCAAGCTGTAAGGGTCGCTGACACAGCTGGTGGTGCACTAGAGCAAACAGAAGGGGGTTTCCACAGTTCGAACCCTGACTCAGACACCGAAGAAGGAGATGGTGCAGTGGGCGGAGAAGAGTCAAATTCAAAAGAAAGAGGAAGTAGTGCACTGGGTATAGAAGGGGAAGGCAGACAAACGAACAGACGTGCAGAAAGTTGGCCTGAGAGACAGAGGCGACTGAACTTGAGGTTAGCACCTGAAAGAGACCTTGCTCCAGTGTCTGAAGTATCTGAAACGGAAGCAAGTGACGAAGACCAAGCACAAGACAGTCGGCGAAGGTCAAAGAGAACAAGAGTGCCTTGTCGCAGATACTCTACCCCTGAGTGGACTTACACTGTGTTTGATGCAGGGGGTGGTGAGTACGGGAAGACTGAGGTCAGTGGAAGTGGTCTGTCGGAGCCCGAATGTGGTGGTGAAGGTGGTGCTGCGGATGCCAGGGCTCGAGATAGAAGGAACACTGACACTCACGGTTCCGAATCCCCCGCTTCTGAGTGAAGTCCGAAACTTGCTTTTGCATCGACTCGAATTCCCGCCTTTTGGAGTTGAGCCGTTTTCACATGAAGTGCTGATTTTGCGTCTTGAACTTTTGTATCACGTTCTGGTCTTGCTCAATGAGGATCTCATTGTGGATCAGTTATGAACTGTAAATAAAAGTCTAAAAGAAGAAGATAACCTAGGTCCGAGTGGAAGAAGAATAAACTTAGGGACTTTCCACAAGAAGAGGAACGAAAACTAGGGAAGTCTTTTTCTGGACTGTGTAAATAAGTTGTGATCGGAAAGGGAAAGCCCGGAAATTTCATGGTTGCTCGAGCTGGTTAAGCAAGTCATAAATAAAGGACAGAGACTTTTCTGAGTTCTTTGCGATAACCAAGACTTTTTGAGAACTTTCGAAACCATGGAGCCGGGAGATCCCAATCGTAGATCAAAGTGGATTGTAGGCATCCTTATAAGTAGTGTAATAATTTCTATAATCATAGTAGTTATAGTCTCATATACTGGTTCGCACGAGCCAGAAGTAGAGGCAGTGACAGGGACACCGACACCTATCACACCTAGTCAGGAGGGGGTAGACAGGGCAGCTGATAGAGCTATGATATTAGAAGAAAGTCGTAGATTACATGTAGATTTGTCTAAGGGTGATTTTAAGCTTAATGCGTATGCTAAGTTGTTGTATGAGTATGTTGACGTGATGGATGCGAAAGATTGTTATGTGTGTATGCAGTTGCCTACTTCGGTGGATGAGGGTATTAGGTATCATCATCTTCCACTGACTTATGGTATTTCATGTAGTCTTTTGCTTAGTTTGTTTTATGAGAGAGAGCAGTTCGAGTATTTCTTTTCCAATTTCGACGCAGTGCTTCCTGAAGTCCCAGCTTACAAGCATTTGAATAAGTATGACTATTATAAGACCGAGGACAGACTGAGGAAGTACTTCATACCGAGTTTGGAATTGGATACAGCATTCGCACACAGACACAATCTGACATGCTTGATGTCGGATGTAGAGAGAAAGTTTGTAGATCAGGTTGAAGATAGGTATAGAAAGCTGACTGAATCCCGAGATTTAGGGCATCACAGGACAGATTGGACGGAGGAAGAACGGTTGCATAAGACCAGGGGAAGCTATGGTCCTATAGCGTTAGATAAGGAGCAGAGGGGTAAGTTGTGTATAAGGCGTTATCAGACTTACTACGAAAAGGTTCCAGTGGGACAGAGTACTTGTGATCACGTTTTCACCATGGCAGATGTGGCAAAAGATTTTCTCCAAGGTCCTGTACAAGTGATACCTACGGTGTATTACGTATGTGGGAAGAATGCTTATGTGAGGTTGCCTGCAAATTGGTATGGAACTTGTTATTTGTCAATAATATTTCCAAAGATTTACCATACAGAAGACTTAAATCTTCTGGAGGGTGGAGAGCATTCAAGAACGAAAAGAGCTGCAAGTGCAGGAATCGTTGTGGGGGATATCTTTGGAGCCATGATACCTAGTCTAGGAGTAGTCTTGAATGATGTGAAGATCCGGAGGTTAGCGACTGTGGTGGATGAATTTTCGATGAACACAGCAAAGTCGTTGGTGTTGGTGGAAGGAGAGATGTTGTCGATAAGGGGTATGGTTTTGCAGAATCGCCTTGCTTTGGATGTCCTATTGGCAAAAGAGGGCGGAGTCTGTAAAATGCTGAAGGTTCAAGAGTGCTGCACTTATATACCAGACCGTAGCAAGGATCTGGAGAAATATATAAGTAACATCACTATGATCCACACAAAGATAGCGGATTTGACCGAAGAAGGGGCCTGGGAAAAGGTCGGAAAGGGTTTTGGTCAAGTGGGAGGTTGGTTTGCGAACCTAGGAAAGGGATTCCTTGGGTACTTCCTGAGACCACTCCTTATTTTGGTGGTTTGTGTGGCTGGCTTGTGGATTATGATCAAGGCCTACAAGTGGTATCGAGCAGGCAGAGTCAAGAGAGCTTTGAGGGAAAATGACATGAGATTGGCAAGACTGCAGGACAATCAGTATCAAAGGCTCAAGAGCATGGAGAACTTCAGATCAGGGAAGATGGGAACAAGTTCTGTTTAGGTTGGTTCCTTCTCCGAGGGAGTAGAATGAGATGTGATGACAGGAGTGATCAAAGGGGGGAACTGATAGAGCGAAATGTTCTTGTGAATTGTAGGGGTGCATCATAATCATTGATAGGCCGCATCCACATGTATTCAGACATATATTCGTATACTCAGTTTCATATTCATGTATGTTTAGTAAAGAATGAATAGTTCGCTGAGACAAAGTGAACCCAGTAGCATAATGGTGTTAGGATATTGATGTAATGTAATGCTTATTAAATTGTGTGAACATAATGCATAGAGAAATTAGTTCGTGGATGTAATGTAATTGCAGTAGTTTAAACGTGCACCATATTAAAGTTGCACATGTAATTCATTGTTTGCATATGAAGTGTAATGAAAATGCTTATAGGGAAACATAAGATGTGTGTTTAAAAGTTATATGTAAAGGCCTGACTACATATATGCTTAGGGAAGGCCTGGTTAATTCTTATGTTAGCTTATTTTTGTAGGCAGTAAAAAGATTCTTTTGGTAAGGCTCTCTGGGCACAAACGGTAGATTTAATTTGCACAGTAGAAGGTTTCTGTTGAAAGTATCTTTTGTTGCAGGTGCAAGGACACATGTCTCGTTAGTAAGACTAACTCTTTGTTTTCGAAAGCTAGAGAGAGGGGAGGCATGGTACGGGGAGTGAAAAGGAATGTAGGGATGATACTTTCGGCGGAGAAGGTGCCTGGGACTCAAGGTCAACGCAACCGTCCAGGATGAAGTCACCGTTTCAGTGGAAAAGCACAAGAAAGAAGACCTGGCCAAGGAGGCGGGACAAAGGCGTGTACAATTGTATTGGGGTTTTTGTATTAGGGATAGTGCCCTGAGGGAGGAGGCCAGAGAAGAGGTAGGGGAGACCTGAGAGAAGGACAGAGCTGAGCTTAGGTACTATGTGATTGCACTTCTTAGGAAGTCTTCACAGCTGACACCTTTTATTCTTTCTTGCCTGGAAAAATCGTTATGCAGGGATGCCACTTAGCGTTAGTGTAGGGACAGCAATTGATTTTAAGCTTGTTTAGGCCAATGAAGAGCAACTTAGAAATAGGAGCAATCATAGTCTGGTTGGTCCTCCTAGAACTTTCTATTCTTCTTATCCTGAGTCGGATGAGATTCTTGCGTAGATTATTATTTGTATTAGTGCCCATCTATTTCTTTAACCTCGTGTTGAGGTGCTTGCACGTTCAGTTATTTTTGGCGATAATAAATTCTCAAACTTGAATTCGGAGTCAGTGGTCCTTTCAGACAAAATGAATGCTGTTATATAACCAGATGAGATTCTCTCCTTTACACTATTCAACAGGTAAAAAGATCTTGGCGACCAGAAGGTTCTTATAGATAATTAGATAAGAATCGGCGTTATCACATGGCGACAGGAAATTAATATTGTACAGTCATGCAGTGGAATGGGAGGTCTCTCTGTCCATGCACAAACACTGAGATGGTGTGAAAGCAGCTCAACTGGCAGAATATGCAAGAGGTCAGAGGTCACCCTGTGCCTTCAGGGGACCTGAAGACTCAAATTAGGTTGAGGGCAATTGGATTTTGCACCCACTTTGCATTAGCCTGCGGACCCTTAGTTGCCAAAAGGCAGGCCAATAGTAGTGACTCCTTCTCTGTCAAGTTTGTACTCATCTTGGCAAGAAGTGCATATTAAAGAATTGTAAATGGGTCCACGGCCCTAGGATCCGCTTGGCACTTGTGAGTGGGAGTACCCATGAACAGAACAGAGCTCTTTTGAAAACTCAGCTCCAGGTCTGTAATGCTAGGGAGCTCTTTGCCAAATTACACAGCATTTGTAAAGGAGCTGGAGGGATGCTCCAGACCAGCTTCCAGAACAGTTGTTTAGTGCACAAATTAATACTGTTAGACCTGGCATCCTTGGCATGGTTTTCCGCTAACATTTTGTCTTCAAATTTCCAGTGTTGCTTACATCATTTTTTGCTGGATTTAGGATTCTGCATAATTTACCACTGCTAACCAAAGCTAAAGTGCTTGTGCTATCTCCTTAAATGGTCGAATTGGCTTACACCCAATTGGCACATTTAATTTAATTGTAAATCCCTAAGAAAGTGGAACTACATGTACCCAGGGCCTGTATATTAAATGCTACTAGTGCATCTGCAGCACTGATTATGCCACCCACTAAAGTAACCTTTCAAACATGTCTCAGGCCTGCCATTGCAGCCTGTAAGTGCAGTTTTAAACTGCCACTTCGACCTGGCAAAATAAACTTTTGCCAGTCCTAAACCTTCCTTTTTAAAACATATATTCACCCCTAGGACAGGCCATGAACAGCCCAGAGGGCAGGGTGCAGTGCGAAGTCATTTTTCACTACTGCAAGGCCTATCTCTCTCATAGGAAAACCTTGGAGTTGCCTTATTACATTTAATAAACTGTAACATCCAGTTGGGAACAAGTGGACAGACTGACTTTGGTATCTGCAAGAATTGTAATCAAAAGCCCACCTTAATTTATTTTTTTAATTTTACAAAGTTTTATATAGCGCGAACTTGACCCGAATCGGGTATCAGAGCGCTTTACATAGCACCAATTGCATTACATGAGGACACATTCATTTTTGTTAGGCATGGGGAGATTAAGTGATTTGCCCAGAATCACAGGATGTTCAGCGTCATTGCCGAGACTCGAACCCAGTTCCCCAGATTCGAGGTCGACCGCCCTAGCCGTTAGGCCAACTCATCTCCCTTAATGGGAAAGTCAGATTTGTAAGCACTATTCAAATTCAAATTTAAGTTTATTGTTTGATTACTAAAAACCATAACAAAATGTTAAAACCACGTGACTCATGAATACATATACAAAGATTTTAAAATGAAACAAAAAAAGAACCCCGGTTAGTGCAAGGGCAGTGCAATAATCTTGCAATAAAAGAGAGTTGAAATAAAAAATTGGCCGAATATACATTTGTCTTTTACGGATCAGGCTCATTGAATAACGTAACAATCACGGAATGATTTTTAAAAAAAAATCTAGAAAAGGGGACAAAATAAATATGGCAGCTAGTTTTAAAATGCTGAAACAGTGTCCATATAGGCCTAGCGGAGGGGGCCGGTGGCCACTAGAGATTTTATTACATAGAAATGGCAAGGCCGACCGGCGGGGAAATTGCTGCCTTCTCTTTCCCCAGCACTTTAGCAGCTCTGATGACAAATTTGGTGAACCGAATGTTCAGCTTTGTATTTTCTTGGTTCATAGCTGCTATTATGGCCTGATGACATGTGCGAGCTCCTAGTTTGTTCCACTCCGCTCGCAATAGAGTCCTTCTGTCTTTTAGCTGAGCTGGGCATGTGCAGACTATATGCTCCAAGCTTTCGGAGTGGTAGCCGCATTCCCTGCATTCGATATTGAGACTGAGGCGCCGCCATTGTGGCAAATACTTTAAAAAGGGCCACTCGCCTAGCCTTAGGGCCATGAACTTAACCTTCCAAAAGAGGGAGTATGTGCTTGATAAGTAGGATGACTCAACCCCCGGTTTATAATCAGAGACAACGTCCCAGGCATGTTTTCTTCTGGATAATTTTGCCCTGTCAGAGTGGAAAGACCAGAGCCGAACGCTTCGCTTAATTATGGTCTTCAATGCCTGTTGTGGTGGATTTGTTCCCCAATATTCCGTGACTCCGAGTAGCTGTAGGGTGTGGGCCAAGTGGTGCCGGTATTTTTGGCTAAATATGCTGGTCGATATTTCATTCCAGAGTTTAGACTCAAGACTGCCATCCCGGAAGTTGCGCAGTCTGTTGCAGAATTTGATAAAAGCACCAGCCTCGACGCCATTGTGATCTAGCAGGCCAAGTTCTAATCTGACTTGTGCCGGAGATGAAGACCTCGGCAGGCGCCATGCTCGCTTAAAGATTCTGGTGGTTGATTCATTTAAAATGATGTTTGTTGAGCCCATCATGATCTCATGTCCATATGATAAGGAATTGGTGATCTTGGCTTTCATCACCTTAAGCAGAGGGGTTAGGCTTGGCCCTAGTAGATGTTTTGAAAGTTTTGCCGACGCAACCTCAAGCGACAGTGCTTTAGCCTTGACGGCGTCTTTTTGTTTGGCGAAGGAACCTCTGGAGTCAAGGAAAATTCCCAAATATTTATAGTGTGGCACTGTATCGATGCTTTTATTATTGAAGAACCACCTAGTTTTCTGCTGCTTCTGTTTGCAGAAATGAATTATTTTTGTTTTTGACAGATTCAATTCGAGGGCATTGTCAAGAGTGTAGGGAAGGAGTTCGTCAAGAAGCCTCTGCAGGCCTACCTTTGTGTGGCTCAGTAACACAAGGTCGTCAGCGAATAACAGATTGCTGATGTGGGTTCCGTCCAGTTGAGGCGGGTGGGAGTTAACTTTGTCTAGTGTGGGAGACAGGTCCGAGATAAACAGGTTAAAAAGAAGGGGCGCCAAGACGCAGCCTTGTTTAACACCGCTTCCTGTTTGGATCTTTTTTGAAACATGGGACCCGTCGCCCAACTTTATCCTTATCCAGGTCTGTGTGTGGAGTTGGATTATGGCTTGTAGGAGGGCGGGGGGTATGCCCCAGCGGTCTAATTTTTGCCATAGGCGGCCGCGTGGCATTCGATCAAACGCCGCCTTGAAGTCAACGAAGCAGCAGTATAGTTGCATACGACGAACGTTTGCCTTCTCCATCAAAACGGTTAATGTCAATAGGTTTCTGGTTGTGCCTGAATTAGCTACGAAGCCGGTCTGATTGAAGGGGAGACGCTGTGATGATTCAGTCCAGGTTGACAGTTCTTCTAGTAAAATGCTGGCGTAGTATTTGGATTCGATATCGAGAAGGGCTATCATTCTGTAATTTTTTGGATCATCTCTTTTACCACTTTTGTAGATGGGATGAATGATGGCACCTTTCCAGGAATCCGGGATGTGGTCATTGAGCCTGCAGTGTAAAAACAGTGATGCAAGGAGACCTGACCACTGCGTTCCGTCTGACTTGAACAAGCCCTGAGGTAGACCGTTGGGGCCGGGGGCTCCGTCGGACCTGCTTTTCCTAATTATCCGGGCAATGGTGTTTATTAAAACTCCGTGTGTCGTCAAGATCTCTGGGGTTGAATCGTTTCTTGGCTCCTTTCGCTCAATTATAGGTGAATCCAGGACGCCTTCAGCTGTAGTAGGGGACCCGGTGCTGCCTGTGCAGTGGTCTTCGGTGAGTGGTGGCCAAAGTTTGCACGTCGAATGGGGACTGGGGTGCTCCTTCCTACTTAGAAGTTCTCTAAAGTGATTAGATAGAAACTCAGTCCAGTCGTCAGCACTTATGTTTGTGCTGCTTTGTCCTCTGCCTCCTAGTGGGCCACTGTTCACAAGGGACCAGAATAACTTTGTGTTGGACCTTTTGCTGGCGTGGACTAACTTTAACCAGAACTGGTCTGACACCGATTGTTTGTCTCTGTGAACGGATGCCTTGAAAGCTTTTTGAGCTTGCTTGTAGTGGTTGAATAAAATTACGTTTCCCGGGCTTTTTCTGGCCCGGCGTAGAGCAGCGTTTCTTAGTAATTTTAACGTTTTTGTTGCTGGTGAAATGCGAAATTGTGGTGGATTTTGCGGGGGGTAAGATTTGGATCAAAATTCATTTAATAGACTGTTTACCAGCGCTTCCCAGCCCTCGATGATAGGCACATTTTTTGCACATTGTAAATGTAGAAGATGACCGCATTTCTCCATGTTAGTGGGGACAACGCTGGACGACCATTTCATTCGCCTTAGATTCTCCGAGTGGCTGTATGATGTCGTGTGAGCAAGGGCATGATGGTGAGGCATATTAAGAGATAATGTTATTATTTGAGGTCGATGGACGCTTTCCCCCAGTGCTGCGATGTAGTGGCACTCAATTAAGGAGAGCATTTAGCTGTTTCCTAATGTAAAATCCAAAAATGAATGGGTTCGGCCGTTAGTTCTTGTCCAGGCCGGGGGGGTATCTGTATATGAGCGACCGTTTATTACTATATAGCCTATTCTGCTAAATTGGAGGACTGCATATTCGCCCAGTTTAGACGATCTGAGTCCTGGCGGCATTGTTTGTGTGGCGAGATGTGGGGAGACCGCTGGAAGGATGATCCCTAGGTCTTCAAACTGGTTATGAAAGAGGTTAGTATTAAAGTCTCCAGAGATTAAACATGGTATACTGCCATATGTGCTTAAGATGTTGCATAAAATTTCTGTCAGGCAGTCCAGTTTGGATTTTTTCTCACTGGTACATGGGGAGATGTAAACATTTAGGAGTAGTAGCTTGCTCTCTGATGAAACATTTTCAACCACAATGCCAGTGACCCAATCAACTTCGAATTTTAGCTGTTTAATGCGTGCTGACAATCTAGTAGCCACGTAGATAAGCACTATTCATTTTTAGAAAGTCGGCATTTTCTTGTCCTAACCATTTGGTGCCTGCAGCCTGTTCCTGGATCACATGATTAGGTGTAGCTAGCAGTTGGTCTTTGTGTATTGCTCCCAGATAGGTGTTGGCAGGAGGGGCCACTCTGAGTTATTGAGGGGGAGGAACTGTCACCTACCACATTTGCACATCACAAAGGCCCTGCATGAGCACTCTCACAAAGGGATTGCCATTAGCCTATTGTAACCCGGGCAAGCTTGGGCCAGGACAGGGAGGAAGAGGACACCTGACATCTCAGGGGGTGGAAACCCCCCTGAGAACATTCCTTTACTTCAAAGTGGGCACCAGGTATGAGTATTGGACCTCAGACCCCAAATCTTCAGTACACTTTGGGACCTGTGGACTCTGCCAGGAAGAAGGACTGCTGTGCTGCTGAAAGGACTGCCACTCTGCTGGACTGCTGCTCTGAAGGACTTTTGTCCTGCTTTGCTGACCTGCTGCCTGTTTCCCTCTTGCCTGGGTGAAAAGGACTTGACTTGCACTTGTTGATCCCAGGACCCCAGAATGACTCCAAGGGCTAGTTGGCTAGCCTCCTGATCAGAGCCTCAGGGACTTAAGGCTCCAACAACCTTGAACTGAGCACCACTGCCATCTGTGAGTCCTACCCTGCCAAGTGGTGCCACCCCAGTCCTGGACCCTTGGAAGTGGGTCTGAAGGTGCTCTGCCAGCCCATATGTGGATCAAGCAGAACCAACGCATCTCCTCTGCTACGCGGCACAACCCCAAGCAGAACTAACGCATGGCCTCTGCTGCGTGGACTGTTCAGATTCAAGGACTTTACATCGCAGCCCTCAGCTCCATCGGAACAGGCTGATGCATGAGGCATCCCCATTTCAGGCCCTCTCATCGCAAGCCTCTCTTCAATGGCAGCCTCAACAGCGACGCATGACTCTGCATCGCAAGCCACGTATCCTCTATTTAGGACTTTGCATCGCAAGCCTCCTCGTTGATGGCCTCCTCGACCACAATGCAGGACCTCGCATTGCAGCCTTGTGGCTCCTCAGACCAATGCTGCGCAGTGTATCTCCAACCCGGGCCTCCCATCGCCTCCTCCTCATGACATCCTCAACATGGAACTCTGCAACATTTCGCAACCAGAATTTAAGGTACTCGGGAGCGAGAGAGACAAGATGGCGCCTGTGTGAACGGCTGTGCCGGCCGCTCCTCCGCCACTGGGTCTAACGATGGGAATAAGGAGATGTTCCTCAGTGAATAAAGAAATAAATAAAACATAGTACACATGAGCACTTACTGGAAGTGCAGGTCTTGGACCGTGGCCGTGTTTTGGGCGGTCGAGGCGGCATTGACGACGGCGGTGTTGTCTGGCGTGCAGGGTGCTCGTCACATACTACGGCTTACACCGCCTTCGGTTCGTGGAGGATGAGGGGCTGGCAGGATTGGGTGGCTCACGGCCAGAGCCCGCACCAACAGAGGGATGCCTCCCAAAGTAAACCGCTCTGTACGAGCAAAGAACTCCGACATCATGTCAGTGCTGTGACACCAGCATCCTCTAATGCAAACGCTATATCCTCGCAGCGCTCCAAGGCAGGGAAATTAGGAGCCAACACCAGCATCACTAATGTTATCAACCCTAAAATATCTTTGAAAGGAAAGCAGAGCCTGGCTACTGCTAAATGGGGAGATGGAAAGGGAGATGGAAGGATGGAAAAAACTAACAGAGAAAGTCAAGACTCCCAGATCGGTCAGCCACAACATCAGCAGTATCAACCTCAGCAGCAGCAGAGTATCAAATAATTTTTTCCCACTATTGCGATCGTTGCTGGAGACTCCGTGATGGAAACAATGGGAGCACCAAGTGGCTGTAGTCTGAAGGACTCACATGATGATGGTGGCAGCCTGGAGAAGACCGAGTTTGGAGGGGAATGCTCTGCAAGCAAGGTGAAAGTGGTGGCTGAAAGACAATCTGGGCCGACTAGGCTTCTAGTAAGCCCTGTCTCTGAATTTGCCTTAGGGAGGGGGTTGGCAGGCACTGATAATCAAAAGCATGCAGCTCTCCCTTCGCAAACAGCATCAACATCAATTGATGCGACTAGGCACCACGGTCTTAAGGATGGTTTACCCATCCGATCATCACAAACTCTGGCACGGGATAACATGGATACCATGGTTTTAGTCAAAGGGGCAATGGGGCTTAAGGGGCTGGAAGATTCTCAGGAGCTGGCAGACAAATTCTTCTCACTGACAGATGGCTCCGATATTAGCTCTACAGATTCAGAGACTGGGAGCAATACTCAGTTATTCAGTTCAAGCCCAGGTAGCCAGCGGGCTGGACCTGGGACAGTAGTAAGAAAAAAAAGGCTTTCCAGAAGGAGTAGAGATCCCCAGCCACTTGATTCAACTGCAGAAGGATTATCGAAACATAGTGCAAATGTCGCCCTGAAATGGAATTATTCAGCAACACAGAAAGTTTACCCCGAGCCCTTGGTGCAGGAAGATGCTTCTAGCGAGATGAAGACAACACAAATGGAGGAGCCCTCCTTGAAATTGATTTATGAGTCCGTCAAGCAGCTCCAAGAAGAGACCCGACTGGATGGGGAAAAAAAACATCTGGCAACTAAAAAGCTGTAAGGGGCAGTCAGAAAGGTGGCTAAAACCTTCATAGATATGTATACAAGGCTGTTGGCTGCAGAAGAACGTACAGCTACTCTAGAAGATGATGTGGCAAACTCAGTCAGAGTCGCAGGGGGCACAAATCGTTGACATCCATAGGATATTAGAAGCCTTTGAAAGTAGACAACGCAGGAATAACTTGAGAATTTTAGGCATCAAAGAAGGAATCAAGAGGAAAGATATCCGGGCCTACATGCTGAATTTAATGAAGGGAGCTTTTCCAGAACTTCAACATTGGAACTGGGACCTGTAAATCCAGCGTGTGCATGACATCCCATTTACCCTGAAGAAGCCAGGTAGTCGCATAATGGAGAAGCTCCTAAGCCAAGAGCAGTCATAATTTATTTTGGAAACTACCTGCTCCGAGAAGCAGTGTTTTCAAAGGCTGTATTTTTTTTTTAACAATACCTCCGGAGATTGAAAGTCATTGGTTTGAGGGGTTGGAAAAGATGGTCAATAAGTTTATATGGGCACACGGGAAGACCAGGAGGACCGTAAGATTCATGTCCCTTCCCAGGGAGAGGGGGGTGGGCTGCCCCAGATTTAGGAATGTATTATTGGGCTGCAGCAAGCCAGTATATGCAGGTTTGCTTGAAGGGAAGGTCGTGGACCAGTGGAGAAGTGATGCTCCCCCAGATATATTTGAATTGTTACTAGGAAAAGAGGCTCATATTTGGCTCGTGAAATATAATGAACCTAGCTATTACAAAAAGGTTAAATTTAAGACCATAGGGGTGGCATCTTCCGTGTGGACGGCCATCAGGAAGAAACTAGGGCTAAGATGGATGAATTTTTATACTCCCCTTTTTTGGGAAATCCATCATTTCCAGGAATATTTCACGATGGTGTTATGTCACGCTAGGATGACCTTGGAGTGGGGAAGATTGGGGATCTGCTTGACGCAAATGGAATAGTGCCATTTGAGAAGGTCCAGCTGTCTTTTAATGTCGACAGGAAAGACTTTTTCAAATACCTACAGGTTCGGAGCTATATAGCCAAAAAGAAAGGGGAGAAAGAGCTTTCAGCAAAGACCCCACAGTAGAGGCTATTAGGGATCTAGAGGGTTGTACTATCACTCAAATATATGGAGGGCTGTGACGGTTGATGTCTGACGATTTAGAGAAACAATGCAAGAAATGGAAGAAAAACAGGGTATAGATGGTGCTGAGTTTTTTGACTCACTAACACTGGACCACTCCATTTTGAGATCCGCTGGGT
The DNA here is from genome assembly GCA_963921515.1 of Calotriton arnoldi. NCBI lineage: Eukaryota > Metazoa > Chordata > Amphibia > Caudata > Salamandridae > Calotriton > Calotriton arnoldi. The sequence continues at coordinate 1,134,332 of CAWUFW010001320.1, read as the reverse complement.
TGCAAGCGCAGCACTATAAAACAATTTTCTCGCTATATTATACGTCGGCCAAGATTGCTCAGTGGGGTGGTACAGTAGGAGTCCTCCGCCCCAATGCCGCAGTCCAGTGCATGTAGTCTCTTACAACTTTTGATGGGCTCTCTTTACGTTTATCTACCCCTGATGAAGGGCGAAACATGCCCGAAATGCATTGGGTTACCCAGGATGTACAGCTTATTCCAATATGCCATGAAAAACGCCTGGATGGGCATTTCTTGACATGTAAAGATAGGAGTTATGCTGTTCCTACTATGAATGTGAAACACATGGAGAAAACAGATTAACATAAAGATTATGGATGAAAAAATATTGTATTCTTGTTTGTCAATTTGTTCAACTTTCTGCAAAGCTGTGCAGCTTGATCATGGGGCGTGACGACGCACGAGACACTTCCGTAATCGTACATGTGTGCTACTGGGGCAGAGCACATCTCAAGCTAGCACGCAGACTATTGACATTGATCCTTAATCAAGTTGTTTACATTGAGAACAAAGGAGTGCATGCTATCACCTTTCTTGTCATGTTAAAAATAATTGTCCCAAAAGATAATTTGCACCCAACGAAAATGGATTATCAAGAAAAATACCATCTCGTAGGATTCCTGGGATTTCCAGAGAGAGTCATTTTGTATCACCAACTGTTATATGGGGTTATGTGGCCCTAAGACACATTGAGGCATATTATCAAGAACGGCGATAAAATCATCGCCGCTTTAGCTGCAGAAAACTGCCGCTAAAGCGGCGATAATGGGCTTGATAATATGCCCTGGAGAATTCCAATAGAAGCCCATGTTCACACCAGAACATGGACTTCTATTGGAATTCTCAAGGACATATTATCAAGCCCATTATCGCCGCTTTAGCTGCAGTTTTCTGCCGCCAAAGCAGCAATAATTTTTAACCCCGTTCTTGATAATATGCCCCATTGTCGACATGGCTAAGTTAGCATGAGTTTTGCTTGCCCTATGCTGCTGCTTTTGCGCACGCCTCTGCTAAGAGTTTGTTTTCGCAACACTTTGCCTCTGCCCTGTACATGATAACAGATTGTTTTTCATGTTCTCAGCCTTCCCTTCAATTCTGTCTGAACATAATGTGCAAGGTCGGTCAACAATGTGTCTCTTGTTATTCTGTTCTGGTCAGTCCCTATTACCTAGACAAAACATGTTACCAACAGCTGCAATGTGGAAGAATCGTGCTTTGATATAACGTTGTTGCATGTTTTTGAAACACACTCGAAGAAAGCCGTTCCATGGAGCTGAGCTCTGCTGTTCCTATGATGTAAACCTTTGCGTTTAAGCTTTGAGGTAGGGGTCTGCTAATAACGCCTAGAGATCTTCTGTTATATAAAATAACTTCTTACTGCCGTGGGGAGGGTGATTAGGCCCAGTTATTTTGCCTTTTTCACAGTCTTTATAAAATGACTTTTATATTCTATGGTACTGTAACAATGCTAATGGTTCTTGCCTTATGCATTTTGCTTCTAGTTGTGGTTTGCATACTGTTTTATGAATCACTGTAGTCAAAATAAACATTTTGAACTTATTTAGTGACTCAGATTATTTTTATTGTGGACAAGTACGTGAGAGTGAAAGAGTGTCTTGTTCCTGCGACTCTGAGGTGAGTCGGGAGTGCTCGTGTTCTGGGTTGTCTAAACATTCATAGCTCCTTGATATTTGTAGGAGACCGAATGAGACACTATTGCTAGTCGGTTGGGATTTTGGTACTAAGATGATAGGAGGTACACCCCTATTTACTGAGGTCTTGTTTTCTTGTGCATAGTTCTGTGTATGAACAGAATCCCCGCAACATGGCGCCTCCAACATTTGGTCTGGTTCTTATCTGCGAGACGCTTGAGTAGTGCTTGTGCTAGTCCACAATACCCTCACTTCTGTTTCCAGAGACAGCTGTAACGGAGTAACCTCCTATATTGACATTTTTATAGGTTTATTCAAGCTTGAAGTTTTAAAAGGTCTTTCTTTTCTTATAACCCGTGTTTGCGCTGCCACTCTTTAAGTTGTTCTACTGTCTTCTCCATAATGGCTGTAGTTGATATTCCGGCTCATAGCAGAGCCGCGCTGAGGGCGCACTTGACTCGTTATGCAGTCCCAGATGCTGGGGCCGCGCTTATTTTTGTGGTGGAAGGCGATCCGGCTCACCATTTTGAAGTTTTTTACTCTTGGGTCACCTTACCGGCGGTGGATGGGAATGATGATATGTTTCATGCATATACTGCCACTGCCGTTCCTCAGCAGTGTCAGCCTTATAGAGCTCTTGAGATTCTGCTTACAGCTTGGCAACACCGTATTTGGTTTAACGGCAGTCCGTTTAGGCCCTTTATCTATAGATGGGTCCACATGGCCCATTTTGGCTGGGTTTACCCCACACCCACGTGCTTTTACAACTTCTACACTGGCAGAGCTCCGCGTCTTACATATATCGTTGGTACGCGTATATAGAGCTGTAATACAGTACGTAACCCGCACCGTCCAGGTGGGACCACCTGGTGCTGCAGTACAACTTGCGGGTCCTGGTGGTGTAACCATCAGTCCCCTTATGGTTAATGCTGTTATGGGCAAGCGCCCTCAGAATAAAGATGAATTTCCTTATTGGCTTGCCGAAAAAATTTGGACAGATAGAAGCTGTCTTTCCTAATACCACTCCTGTGGATAAACACAGGATCTTAACTATTAGTTTACCAAAAGACTTAATTCCTGAATTGGCTGATTGTAACACCTGGGGCAGGGTGTTTGCAGAGCTATATTCTATGTGTTTCAGCACCCCATCCATGATTCTACTCCCCTCTGTGATTAAACGCGTTCAAGATGAACACTGAGCAGAAGCGGCTGTTGAGCTGGGGATGAGACTGGTGGGAGTGTTCGACGTGGTTGCTGATATGATCCTTGCGAATGTCAAGGGCGATGCCGTTAGCTTTCAAGTAGCAAACCGCTTAGAAGCGGTCCCGGAGGCTGACAGACCACGAGAATTACCAAAGATTATTGCAAAGGCTTATAAAACCATAGGCCGCAATAGTCTGGGAAATAAGCCTACGATTCAAACACCAACGCAGTCTCAAATTCAACAGAAAGCCCAGCCTGACAAGGATGGGCGCCCTTTCTTTCCTAAAAAGAATTGGCAAAGAAATAAGAAACAGGGTTCCCAACAGCAGAAGCAGGGTTCGCGTGCCAGTTCACCAACCCCTTAGGCTTCTGAACGTACTTATGACTTGCGCTATTGCACTAAAATTAGTCTCCTGATCGATTTCAGGTTCCTGACCAGCATTCTCCTCGTTCTTTACTGGAAACATCAGGCTCACAAGCCGGTAGAGGGGCTTGCCAGGATCGGGATAGAAGTCAACCTGCGTCGCAACTTCGTGAACAGCCTCGGCAGTTTGAAGTCAAGGACAAGCAGGGTGTTTCCGCATGTACCCGACCTCCTTTTCAAAAGAAAAAAGTTGCCGCTTTAACAGCGTGATATGCCAAAGACGGAGAGGACGCGACTCCTGGATTGGACTTGGGCAGTGACTCTGCTCCACAGCGCGGCGGAAGTTACCATAGTCAGGGAGGGTCTACGTCCCCGTCTGGATGTGACAGCAACTGACACATTTGTTACTATTGAGACTGCTGATACCCGGGTTGCCCCCCGGATAGGCTATATGAAGACCTTTTCCAAATTGAAGGTGATATACTGAGACCCATTAAGGTTGTTTTCTGGGAGAATCTAACCGCTACATATGACATTTTATTGGTGGAGAAAGATTGGCCGCCACCCTTTGTGGTAGCCTCTTCTAGAGGGGAAGATGTGATACTTCCGAGTTTTTCAAGTTGTGTCCCTGAGGAACGAGCGCAGGCTCTCGCGGAGGAATGGGCTTTGGCCTTGGCCCCAGCGGTGTATCGCAATCAGGTGGGTTGGGACGTTGATTCGCCAGCTCATGAAATACTATTGCGCTCTATGCCACAACCTCAACCTCAATATCCCATCAAACGTGAAGCAAAGGCTTCAGTTTGCGACATTCTAAGACAATTGGAGTATCAGGGGGTAATTGAGTCATGTACATCACCTATGAATAATCCTCTCTTTACTGTCCCTAAACCTGATGGTTCTTTTCGGATTGTATTGGATTATAGAAATTTGAACAGCCATTGCCGCACCTTTGCGGTACAAAACACACACAGTTCAGCGCTGGTGAATAATATTGTTCGTAAAATATACAAAACGACACTTGACATTTCCAATGGTTTCTACAGTCACAATCTCGACCGTGCGAGTGGTGACCTGACAGCATTCAGTGCCATCGGAAATCAGAAAAAATTTACAAGATTGCCTATGGGGTACAAGAACAGCCCCGGGGCATTTGCGGCATGCATCGTGTCTTTGTTGCATGACATTGACCCCGAGGCCTTGTCGTTTGTTGATGACATCTATTTGACTGACGACGACCTCGCGCCGCATCTTGACCTAGTCGACCACATAATATTGTCTTTTGCCGACAACGGTTATAAATTTAATTTTGCAAAGTCACAAATTGCCCATCTGGCAGTGCTCTTTTTGGGCTACGAGCTCAATAATGAGGAAAAAGGGTCAAGCACCTCACTTCCTAGAGAAATGTGCACATTTGCAACCACCTTCTTCTTTGAAAAAGTTACAATCCCTGCTGGGCTTTTTAAACTTCGGGAGGACTTACATTCCCGATTATGCCCAGCGTATCAAACCGCTTTATGCATTGATACAACCTAAGTTTTCTTCTGCCAGCTGGCTTCCGGAACATACTTCCGTTCTGCAGTCTTTGCAGGCGGATTTGCTTGCGACTAACTTCTTAATGACTCGTGATAACACCACCAACCTGGTAATACGTATCGTTTCAGTGGCAGTGGGTTTCACGTACTTAACATTCAATGAAGGTGACACAATACCTATTGCATACAAATCACACTTGTACACTGCGGCTGAAATGCGTTTTTCCTCTGTAGAAAAAATCTTGACAGCTGTCTAGATGGCGAATCTAAAAGAACGCTCACTGGCACAGGGCAAACGCATTCTTATGGTCATTCCCTTCCCTGCTTTGGAAGCGGTGACTAAAGCTAGGGTGCCTAACTCTAAGGCATTGCACCCACGTTGGATTCAGTGAGCTACTTCTTTGACGTCTTCGGATGTCACATTTGTCTTTGATCCATCTCTTCAGACTCAGTAGTTTTTACAGTATGAATTTGTTCATCCTCCTCCTTTGTTGCTTCTTCCTCTGAGTGAATACAAATGCATCATTTATACCGATGGCTCGGCGCAACCGGCCACGGGTTCCAAACATGCTTATTCAGTGGCTTGCGCTATTGTAGCTGGCTCCATTGAAAATGGAGAGTTTAAGTCATCCATTGTGCACACACAGGCACTAGGAGACTGCACGGCGCAAATGGCCGAGCTGCGTGACCTTGTTCTAGCTCTAGAGTTTGCTGATCCTCTTCTGAATACTCTTATTGTGTGCGATTCTTACTATTGTGTCCAGTCGTTTAATGACAACTTATTCTTTTGGTCTCAAAATGATTACCGCGATTCTAAAGGCAGCGCAATTAAGCATAAAACGCTTTGGGTTCGAGTCGCAGATCTTAAACAATGTCTGCCTCTCACACATGTTATTCACACTCTTGGCCACCAATGTGTCGGAACGCACGCTCTTGGTAATTCTCTGGCTGATGTAGCAGCCAAGTCTGCAGTAGCCACGTGTTCCGTAGCAGCAGTTACAAGATCAAAGTCTAAGGTTGATAATGAGATTCTGGCAGCGGTCGCTGCAACTAGGGAGGGAGGTAATTATCCTGCGGGTTTCCCTTCTAAATACTCTTATCATGTAACTCCTGAACAGGTTCCTTATACAACCATTCCTTCAGTTGGGGATCGGCTGATTCCCAACTCTGACTGCAGACAAGCTTTGATCAAGGCCGCACACGTAGGCATTGCTTCGGCACATGCTGGTTTGTCGGTGACAGTCACTATTCTTCAGCAACGTTACGGGTGGCGTGGTTTATATAAGCAGACTCGTAATTATGTTCTTTGCTGTGATGTTTGTCAACAAATCAAGCCTTCTACAGTCTCACGTCCGCCACAAATACAGCTATGTATTTCTAATAGACCTTTTGGCTGTGTCTATCTTGATCACTGCGGTCCTCTTTCTTCTGATACTACATACAAGTATATCTTGGTTGCGGTTGATTCGTGCACTCAATTCCTGTGGGTATGGCCACAACATAGTGCTGACGCTTGAAATGTCATCAGGGATTTGCGTGTCTTTTTTGGGATGTTTGCCTGTGGTACCTTCCATTCTGACCAAGGTCCAGAGTTTTCCTCTAAGGCTTACAAGGATGCAATGAAGTCGTTGGGGATACAGGTGCAGTTTTCGTCTCCATACAGGCCTGAGGGCAATTCAGTTGTGGAGCGAATGAACCGTGACTTAAAGCAATGCTTGACAGCTAGATTCTTAGGTACTGGCAAGGACTGGCTGTCCCACTTGTATGGGGTCCAACGTGCGCTAAATAATCTCCCTAGAAGATCTCTGGGTGGGCGGACCCCTTACGAAATGCTCTTTGGCTTTCACATGTTTGTTCCTGACCTTGATGGTCTGGACATTGTGGCGGCTGCCTCTAAGTTTGACATAGATAATCATTCTGCTATGTTACAGGATATACAAAAGTCACATGATACTCTGGCAAATGAGCATTTACCATCTTCGCCTGCTGATGCACAACTGATTCCTGTTACCGGTTGGCTTCCTAAAGTTGGAGATCTGGTGTGGGAGAAGATTGAAAACAAAAAAGAATTTGGTCCCTCTTACCGTGCTCTGGTTTCCGTACTTGGACTGAAGGGTACTCGTACTGTCATTCTACCACGATTGCCAGGTCGCAAAGACAACAGGTACATCTCAGTAGACAATGTCAAGTTACACCGTGTGGCCGATTCTGAATAGTGTGACAGCTGCAGTTTCGTGCAACGCAATATCCTTAGCACCGTTAACTTAGTCACCTCCTGCCACAAGAATGTCTGCTCATATGATGGACACTGTAATTGATCTTCAGCCTTTGCGACAAGCCTCTTCTGCAATGGATATTGTGTGCCCTTTTCCGGGAATTGATTCCGTGAGTGAGATGCCATCTAGCCCACGAGTACGGATGGAAGATTCAACGCTTTCACCTTTGCTTGCGAATCCAGTGAGTGCCTGTGAAGGGGAACCGGCACACCTTTCTTCTGCCTCGTCCTCCTCATCATCAAGTTTGTCTGGTGCACCTAAGTCTAAGTTGCGTATTTTTTACTCCTGGTTCAAAAAGACATACTTCATTCCCCCATGGACCTACATTTGGTTGGTACTTATCCTGTTATTTCTCTTCATGTCAACTGGATTTGTGACAGTGTTCTTTTTACTTATAAATGGCCATTATCTCCCTGAACGCTCTGCAATAAAAATGGTCGATGGAACTTTGGCTCCGCACACGTCGTCCCATATCATGAAACGTGACAAGTCTTTTGTGAATATTTCAGCTTATCCTGTTCATGATGGCATCGTTTGGGACAAAGTAGCTTACAAAATCATTGGCCTGACTGAGGTCCTTAGAGTTCCGTACGTATTTCGCGTATCATTAGGAGATATGGTGACACGGGACATACATTCGGATGATTGGGATGTGCAGGCAGTTCATGCATTGTTTTCAGATTTAAAATATTATGCTGCCTTTGATGCTGAAGATTTGTATTTAAATTCTGCTAATTATGGTGATTACTTTTGCTATCAACATTATGGGCAGCATTTTTTACACAAAACAAACACCATGAGACCTGTTTTTAATTTTACCCATTGGGAACATTGTCCCACTCCCTTAAAAGGAAGTTCTACAACTCTTAGAAATAAGTTCACCTATTTCTCAGATTACGATATGACCAATCCTGAATCCTATTTTTTTCGGCTGCAGAAATCCCCTACATCTAAATACCTGTTATCTCACACTAAACTAATTTAAGCCAACTCATTTAGAACACAGTTGGCCACACACGGTTATGAGTATTGGAAACAGACTATAGATTTAAAATCAATCTGGGGCACAAAGCCATGGCAGGTTCAGGGCACTGAGGCACTACATCGTGCCTGCCTGATCCCGACTCAATTGCTGTTTTTAAATAGAACAATTTACCAAACATCCTGTTATGGCCTTGCAACTGTCAAAAACCTAAATACCCCTTCAATTCCATCATTAGCTGAATATAATAATTGGCGGTTAAATAATAACTACACCATTGAGGCTTTGCAGGCTCTCCTTCAAAATGCCTCCTTTAATGTTTCTGAAATTGATCCATTAGGATGGATGTTGTGGCAATCTAATGCTAATGCATGCCAGTTGCGTTTCTATAATGTTACACCTGGTTTTATTCTAAGCCTGACCCTCGTTATCCACCTCATCATTCTGTGACTACATACTTGGTAGGTAAATTGTGCCAGCAGTGGCTAGAACACTCTACCCTTGCATCAGTCAAACAACACCTTTCGATCCTATCGAATGATATAGATTTGGCTGATTTTCTCCTAGGCCCACAAAATCCAAGGGCCAAGAGATTTCTTTATGCCTCTTATAATGAAATTTGGAAACTTTCACAGTTGGAAGCTGTCTTCCGTCTGCGTCAAATTGACCAGGCAAACTTGGAAAAAGTCCTTGTTGTAGTGGACAACAGCATTAACACGCTTTCTTCACGCATTTACACCTTAGACAATATTGTTTCTTCTGTAATAGATATTGGGCAAAGTGATATTTCTGTGTTATATCATGGTCAGAATCAGTTAAGGTCGGTCGTGCAATTTGCTTGGACGTTGCAGACACTGAAAATGAGTAAAGTGCCTTGGGATTATTTAAATGCCACTGCTTTATTTTTGCCTTTTAACCTGACTGATAAACAGAAGTTTATGTCCATGAAAGATGCTGTATATACGCTGTTACATATTGAACAATTGGAGCCTTTGCCGTTCTCAGTAGCGGAAACGGATTCTGCTGTTTGGTTAATTCATGGCGTTATCACTTTGCCCTTTTCACTTTTTCAATTTAACTCATGTATGCAACACTTTCCTGTTGGCCGCTTTGAACCACTTGGCACTGCTTTTCTGCATGAATTATGGGTCCTGCCCTTTGCTTATTGGTGTTTGAGGGAGGATAAAGAAGTTTTCTTCACAGGGGAGGAGTGTGATTCGGTAGTGGGTCACTCTCTTGTGTGCAAACACGTTAAGTTGCACGGCGAGTGTAAGGTGTCAGCGCCCAATCTAGATTGCTTTTTAAAAGGGACCCCAGTACCATCCATCACGCCCGTCTTTACATTGCTGACTAACGCCAGCTATCTCATTCTAAACAATCAAGACTGCTGTGGTTTGCGGGCGGGTGTCCCATACTTGGTAGCTGTTTTCCAGCTCGTCACTTGCTGTAGCAATGTCCTTTTCCCGCCCCCGCAAGGGAGTTTAGATTCTTCGTTTTGGCCTTCCATTCCGACTTTGAAAACAGAGTTCAACAAGTTGAGCAGGCTCAAAGCCCTTTTATTCCAACAGGAGGTGGCCCTGACATCCGCCCGTGAAACATTCAGATTGCAGGTGGCTCGGACCTCAAGTGAGATACAGTCGCTTCTTAACACTAACCTCCCACTTCATTTTGGGGAACTAATTCACCAAATATTTAATGCATCTGATACGACAGGCCTTGCCCATTTTTTTAAATGTGTGGGATCTGGCCTGGTCTCTTCCTTTCAAACTATATTCGGGGTAATACCGGCTTTTATTCGTTCTATATTTTCCAGCGTCTTCGGAGGGTTCCCCTTAATATTGGCGCTGGCAGCGGGAGTTCTGCTTCTCCTCCTTGTGCTTCGCAATGGCTGCTCACTTTGTGGCTCTGCACAGGCCGGACCAGCTTCATCTGTACCGTAATCGCCTGTATGAGGCTTTTGGATGCTTGCCTTTAGCAACGCTTGGCGTGAGTTATGACTTGCCATTCCGCTTTGCCTATTTTATTTGCTTGCAGCCAGTGCTTCATTGCAAAAGATGTCATTTCTCCTGGGCGATGGAACTTTGCTTATCGAACACGTGGTGTCCAATCCCTGATTTCAGCCGGTTGATGGGTCCGTTATAGACGCATGACATGGCTTGTTCTGTGGATGGTCAAATGACGCGTGCAGCTTTACTTGGAATCTTGGATCAATGGGATATCTGTGCGGCTGCGCAGACCTTCCTACAACGAAGTTTCATTGAATATCACACAAGTTTGCCTTTTCTACTTCTGGATGCTCCTGCTTGTGAGAAACATGCTTGTTCCTTAGACTTACTAAATTGGATGTCATTGCTTTTTCTACCAATGACAAAGATGAACTATTGGAAGGAATTGCATTCCTTTGCATCCAAACCTTCATGGATTGACTACTTGGTTCGTCCCTGTTCCACTGTCTGGCATACAGACTCTTTTTTTATTTTTTTTATTTCTCTCAAGCTCAACGTACCTTTAGCTTTTTTTGAACTTTCCCTTTTTTCTCCGATTTTGTTTTTTTAAGAAAGTCCCTCACCAATATTGTAAACTGACTTTTTAACTCTGTTTTTGTCCTTCTGTCTATGTCCTACTGACTTACCGGGGGAGGGTGTTATATGGGGTTATGTGGCCCTAAGACACAGTGTCGACATGGCTAAGTTAGCATGAGTTTTGCTTGCCCTATGCTGCTGCTTTTGCGCACTCCTCTGCTAAGAGTTTGTTTTCGCAACACTTTGCCTCTGCCCTGTACATGATAACAGATTGTTTTTCACGTTCCCAGCCTTCCCTTCAATTCTGTCTGAACATAATGTGCAAGGTCGGTCAACAATGTGTCTCTTGTTATTCTGTTCTGGTCAGTCCCTATTACCTAGACAAAACATGTTACCAACAGCTGCAATGTCGAAGAATCGTGCTTTGATATAACGTTGTTGCATGTTTTTGAAACACACTCGAAGAAAGCCGTTCCATGGAGCTGAGCTCTGCTGTTCCTATGATGTAAACCTTTGCGTTTAAGTTTTGAGGTAGGGGTCTGCTAATAACGCCTAGAGATCTTCTGTTATATAAATTAACTTCTTACTGCCGTGGGGAGAGTGATTAGGCCCAGTTATTTTGCCTTTTTCACAGTCTTTATAAAATGACGACTCCTTTTATATTCTATGGTACTGTAACAATGCTAATGGTTCTTGCCTTATGCATTTTGCTGCTAGTTGTGGTTCGCATACTGTTTTATGAATCACTGTAGTCAAAATAAACATTTTGAACTTATTTAGTGACTCAGATTATTTTTATTGTGGACAAGTACGTGAGAGCGAAAGAGTGTCTTGTTCCGCGACTCTGAGGTGAGTCGGGAGTGTTCGTGTTCTGGGTTGTCTAAACATTCGTAGCTTCTTGATATTTGTAGGAGACCGAATGAGACACTATTGCTAGTCGGTTGGGACTTTGGGGACTAAGGTGATAGGAGGTACACCCCTATTTACTGAGGTCCTGTTTTCTTGTGCATAGTTCTGTGTATGAGCAGAATCCCCGCAACACGACACATTGGATTGTCATCAGAGGATGCTTGTTTTCACACAGAGACGATATATTTGGGGCATAACCTTGTACTTCGATATGCAATGCATTATATTTTGACAGTTTTGCAATAGCGGCAATGTCGGTGGACTGGGTTCACACAAATCTGAAATGATATATTCTGTTCATAATGGCACGTTGTATATTCTAGCAGTGACGACAGTGATGATATTTGTATTTATCTGCATTTGTTTTTGTTGTAGTATTAATGGCACACTAGCGTGGTTCGAGTATTTCTTTTGTGTTCACATTTGGGTTGGGTTTTGGGGGTCACATGCTATATGAGAAGGCACTGGTTCACTTACGGCGTCTTTCCGTTTTTTTTTCCGATAAGTACGCTTTGAGCACACTTTCTTTGAGTTTACGGAAGCCGATTACAGCAGCCATGGGGCTACCATCGGCACAGAGAAATTTGAAATATGCCGACACATGGTGACCGAAGGTTTATTTTTAAGTTTGTTTAAGCAAATCGGTCGTTTTCTTTTTGAGCAAGAGTCACTAGACATGATTTGGGGCACCTGTTTGACACGAAGTAGTCGTATTTTAGGCACATATGCACAGATCACGAGTGAGTTTGATTTTCTCATTTTCACTTTCTACTTTTTATTCCTTTATCTGTTTTTGTATTTTGGTTTCTTGATTATTGACGGAGCACATTTAAAAAAATAGTAGCATGTGTTTATTATTCGCAAAATTTACAGCAATGTGGACACTGAGTCAAGTAATTACTGTTTCGTATTTTCACCGAATTGTAACATGAGTCATGTTCTTGTTGCATGTAGTCTCTTACAACTTTTGATGGGCTCTTGTTACGTTTTAGCTACCCCTGACGAGGGCAAAACATGCCCGAAATGCATGGGGTTACCCAGGATGTACAGCTTATTCCAATATGCCATGAAAAACGTCTGGATGGGCATTTCTTGACATGTAAAGGTAGGAGTTATGCTGTGCCTACTATGAATGTGAAACACATGGAGAAAACGGATTATCATAAAGATTATGGATGAAAAAATATTGGATTCTTGTTTGTCGATTTGTGCAACTTTCTGCAAAGCTGTGCAGCTTGATCATGGGGGGTGACGACGCACCAGACACTTCCGTAATCATACACATGAGCTACTGGGGCAGAGCACATCTCAAGCGAGCATGCAAACTTTTGCCATTGAGCATCCTTAAACAAGTTGTTTACATTGAGAACAAAGGAGTGCATTATATCACCTTTCTTGTCATGCAGTCCAGAAGCCGACATTATCCATAGGTTCTCTACCTGTCCGATCTTAGAGACCGTGAAGACAGCTATACAAACCTTTATGACGCAGTCTCTGAGGATTAAAATAAAACTCACATCAGAATTAATGTTATTGGGGGTCACGAAGGAAGGAGTGCCAGAGGCACAACAAGTCTTTGTTTTCCTGGCTATGGCAGTAGTAAGAATATGTATCTCCTCTGCATGGTTGGAACCGGCTCCTCCCTCGTTTCAAAAGTGGCTTGCACAGCTTTTATCTATTTATAATCTTGAAAAGAGGATATATGAAAGAAAAGGATGGATGGCTAAAAAAGTAGGGAAACGTATTTGGGCTCCCATCTACAAATGGAAAAATGATAGTGAGGCTGGCTAAACTACAGCTTGAACGATCTGTAGTCCCTTGTACCTTGAATAGTGGCAAACAATGCTAGTTTACTGTCAGACATGAAATGTTGAAAACATGCTTTTCTTCTCCCTTTTATAACTTATCTATATTTCGTAGTATATCCTCATGTATCTATGTAATTATTTATCGATATGTATTTAACTGATAGTGGTAATAAAAAAAAAAAGAATTTAAGGTACTCTTGTTCAGCGGGAATTGCTGTGTCCCTGTATCCGGCCCGCACTCCATCACGGTTGGCTTGAGCTTATGACTTTGTCCCTGTCTAGCGCAACCAGATATCCACAGTTCGCGCTTTGTGCTTTTTGGCACTATATTCACTGAAATCTTTAAAACTGCATATCCCTGATTACACTGATTTGATTTTTGCCATTTTGGTCTTGTTGCTTTTATTAAAAATTACTCTATTTTTCTAAATTGTTATGGGATTTCTCTTTTGTTGTGTTTTCACTTTATTACTAATTCAATTGCTGCATAAATACTTTACAAATTGCCTCTAAGTTAAACCTGACTGCTCTGTGCCAAGCTACGAGAGGGTTGAGGGCAGGTTAATTTGGGGTTTGCTTTTGCCTTCAGCCTGACAAGGATTGTGGTTACTGCTTGAGTAGGATTTCAGCCTCCTCAACAAGTAACCCAATTTCTTACAAATACAATATTTGGAAAAAGGATTATTGAGTAGGTGTTTCTCCATTCCAGTGAAATTCCATCACAAGCCATCAAACTGTCTCAAATGGAGAGTGCTAATCCAACATATTTACTGTAATGGCACCACAAACATTTGGATAGTCTGATCACATTGGTTCCCTATTAACAAAAGTAATTACATAATATAATGTGTATTTGTAAAGCGCACTTCTTGGCACTAAGATTACAGATGTTTCCTGTATAACATACGTTTAGGACCAAATTTACCTTTTTAACATTTGCCAGAATTCACAAAGAGAATCCTGCCAGGTATAAGCCCATTTACATGTGAAGAAATCTCTTCCACGAGTGTGAAGTTTACTGCTCCTGTAAATCCTCCTACTTAAGGGGCGGGAAAGTATGCCTTTCAATGAAAGGGCCTTGGAAGCTTCTGAATGCCCATTAACATGGACATTTGTCAGCATTGACAAACATCTCTCATTCATCTTTCAACACTGAAAAGTGTCTGATTTTTATTCCAGCTAAGAGATGGCACACACACCTTTCCAGGGTGTGAACAGGAATGGATGACCCATGGTGCAGGTGCATGGGCCAGGGGGAAAAATACAAAAACAAATGTTGCCTTTGTTTGGTGTTCTCCACTGTAAAGAACCCTGCAGAGTGGGACTTGGATCCCTCTGAGAATGTCACATGGTCTTCCTAGCAGTAAACCTGGAAACCTGTGCCTGCCGCAGCTGCCCAGGCATACTATAAATAATTGTGAATTCTAGAAAGCAGGTTTGTGTCATGCCACGATCTTTACTGTGTGGTTTGCTCCCCGCATCTTGCGCTCCATGGTTAAGCCTTTTACAGTTTTATTTTAATTATGATCCTCTGACCCTTCAGCCATGACCCACAGGCCCTAAGGTAAGACCTCCACTTAGAAGGATAGCTATTCTTTGCAAGGCCCACCCACTTGCTGGATTTTGAGATCAGTGGACAGTTTAGGTGTGGTGTTATAATCACCACACCCAAACTGTCAAGCTTTTGCTCGGGGTGGGTGTAACTCACATAATTCCATGTAGCGTAATTGTGTGTAATTATGCCAAAATTGCATGAAATTTGGCAAAATACATCTTGCACTCAAAAAACTTACCCAAACAGTTCATTCAGGTAAAACGTTAACTTGAAAATGTAATGTAAAGCTCATTTCCGTTTGCTTGCATTCAAAACATTGTCGCCCACTTTGGGTTTTGTTGCTTTGACTCAAAAATTACCCAAACAGTGCTCTTTGGTGAAAAACCTACCTGAAATGTCTGTTGACTGTCCATGTTAAAGAAACTACTGCTCGCATTCAAAACAGTGCCATTCGAATTTAAATGAGTAGATTTGTACTAAAAAATTACCTGAACGGTTTGCTTGGGTAAAAGTCTACCTGAAATGCCTCTATAGTGTTTAAAAATTACCCAAATTGCACATCTCCCTGAAATTATGGCGTAATGGCGTAATCTCGGCAATTTTGCATAAATCTTGTACACAAAATTACACCAATTATGCTAGTGTAATTGAAAGTTCACCTGGGGCCTAGCCTCTGCTTAGCTTTGAGCATCCAGAGGGAGAAATCCCTAATTCTGACATGCATACCAAAGACAACCAGCAACAATTTAAAAGGTTAGTGCACCAATCAAAGAAGCTATTTAGTTAAAGCCATCTTTCAAAGACAGCTGATGATTACTTTAAAAGAGAAAGTGTAAGGCCTAAAAAGAAAAAAAGCAACTTAGGAAAGCCCTAAAAGATTTGGTGCTGCAAAAGCAATAATTCTCCTTTGTGATTCATCTCAAGGAAGAAACCAAATCGGCTATGAGACTTCAAGATAACAGAAGGTAAAGTCAAATGTGTGAGCTTACCCTAAGAACATGGTAATTGTATGTGAAGCAAAAATAGAACATTTATGGTGATATATTTCTTATGCTCTGTTTTAGGGTTTACAGATTCCCTTTTTCAAAGACCTTTCTTGATAGAGAAAAAATAAATCTTCACCAGTTGCTTGAGAAAATCACAAAAGAAGGAAGTTCACTCTGTGTCCTATTAAGTGTAATAATTCAGATAAAACTTAATTTAGGAATGATTAGAATTGCGCCAAGAGAACTTGAATAACAGTATTGTACAGGCCGTTAATTATTAGTGTCTGTTCTCCTCAGGAATTATCCTATGATATTGCAAAACCCTAAAATTGAGGAAGAGCTCAGAGGAAGAAGTACACAATTTCTCTTTAAGGAACCCAGTAACTCGAGGTAGTCATGAAGCCTGCTCTCTTTCTCTCATCCCAACACCCCTTACCCTAGAGCTAATCTCACAACACGCGATAGTCTAATCTCTATGTTGGGGGTGTTAGTGCATTATCTTTGCTTCCCGGTTATTCAGATGAGTTGCACCAGCCTGACAGTTCGTGGAGGCGGAGGTGGTGCTCTCTGCCCCCTTTCTTTGTGAATCAGAACCAATGTTAAACACTATTAGAATTGAAATATCATGAAATATGAGCCGTTTGAAAATGATATCAAGACTAGAAGGAAATATGTGCAAACATGATAATCCTCAAATGGCTTTTGATGGAGAATTTATTGTGGTATTTTGCAGCTGTTTACTTAGTCCGTAACAAATGAGTTGCAACACAGGTATCCTTTCATTTTAGAGAAGGGTAGAACTAATGTTCTTTCACCAGAGAGTCTTACAAAGTAGACACCTCTCAATAAAGAGGCAAGATTGGATTTGTATCTTGTCTTCAGGCATTCCAGGAATGCCAGAGTTGGCAGACTCCTGTGCCCTAATTGCGAGAGTAATGCTTTTGTTGTAAACTAGACGTATATGGTCAGGGAGTCTCCGATGTCCCAGTGATACCTACCCCTCCCCACAAAAAACCCACAATGCCAAGTGATATATTCCAAGACCAGCTCTTTTTTGGGGTTAGGGGTCGTAAGACCCCCGGCCGTATTTATTTCATACACACATAAAAAACATTTTTCAATATCAACATTTTGCACAGTAACCACAATATTTCACATGTTGTTCACAAGTGAGACCTAGCCTTAACAGAGACTCTAGCACATGGAAGTCACTTAATGTAGCTAGTTCTTTCCTGTGCAAACATAATCGTTCCGAGTGAGATCATGACTGGCTCTGTTTACCATCCCCCTGTCCACAGGAAGGGTCCCTCCCTTTATGAGGACCCCACCTTCCCTTTCCTGGACCCATACCATACCAGGAGCTCTCCCGCATGTGGAGCTCTTGTGCAGGGGGCCTGGCTGCCCTAGGGTACCCACCTCGGGCACCCTGCACCAATTCCCGTGTCCCCCAAGGGCCTGTACTAGCTTTCGCCAACTGCACCTGCGCTGGTGGTTTACTGCTAAGGCCTTGTGTCAATGACCGCCTCCAACCACTGCAACCTCTTTTCGACTTTCTACCAGTAGCCCTTGGAGGGTCCAGTGATGCTGATTTTATTTTGGTATAAGAGGATGCCATAAAAGGTCCCTAAGTATCCCTATCAATCATGACCTCACCAACCACAGGCCAGCATAGTTCACCTACTATCTGCCCCCCCCACTCAATGTACCATGCGCATTGGCCTAGCAGGCACACATGTTCATCAGAAACCTTCCCTTACTTCTTCCCGCAAGTGTACCCTATCATTTACGTAGAACAGCTCACACTTGTGGCATCCGTGAAGCATTGATGCTAACCCAGCTGTGTTCAAACTTACCAATCCTGATAAACCATTTCACAGACTCATTGAGGGTCCTGACCAACTTACCACCTTCCACTTCAAATGTGGGACCAAGATAATGTGGCCCCTGGGATGACTTCTTCACCCACCAACACATTTCAGAGACCCCAGGCTCTGTTAAGCCTTTTTGTCCTAGCTCAACCAAATCATTGTCTCCCAAATGCACAATTACCATTCCTCGATGGGGAAACCTCTAGGGCATCATTCGGTCCAATGTAATTTCACAGTTGCTACACGCAGCCCCACTTGACAGCAGCAAGTCAGCAGCTATCAGGCCTTCCTTAGCCATGACGCATAATCAGCTGTAAATAAAGCCATTGCATGCTCACGAAAGCATGGCCTAATATCAGATCCACTGTAACACCTCTAGCTCCTGCGTTGATAGATGGCAACAAAGTACCCAGCTGCTGCATCACCGTATCCTGCCCTCCACCTGCATTGACAGGAGAATACTGTAAAGATGGTAAAATTGATGGCAGAACATTCTTGATCTCACAAATAGCGCTTAAAGCAATCGGACTGTCACCTGCCTTTCCTTTGACTGCTTGGCCCACCAACCCTGTGCCTGCTGCCCCAAGGGCTGCATTAACCTGAAATGGACAACAAACTATATTCTGTAGGATCTAAAATTGCTGCCACCTAGGCTTGACTGAGCATCCTGGCAAATGGGGACCTTGTCAGTGGCATCCCGACCTCATGAGACCACCTAGCGACTGGTGTACTATGAAGGCTTTCAGAGTCCCCAGCAGGGCTGCACTCATTTCCGGGGGCCCCATGACACACTACAAGGTCCTACACCTCTCTGGTTGGTCCCAGAACAGGTATCCGTGGACCACAAAAGTGCCATGCGTATATTGCATAAATGCCAGCTGCCCACCACTGCTACTGTCATTCCTGCCCTTTTCCCACAAACTTCCTATCCTTAGTGACCCATGGAGTGCCAAGGGAGAAAGCTGCCCTAAACAGGCGAACCTCAGCTGGTGGCCTGAACACCATTCCAAAGGCATGTCGCAATCCCCACAAGTTTCACATGTCTATTGGGGGCCTGGAACACTGCCTGCCTCCTTCCAACCACCCCCAGCCTTTCAGTGCCCTTTGCACCAGAATATTCTGGCCCATCCATGCAACCTAGCATCTTAGTAAAGAAGGACATTGATGCAGTCTAGCGTTGAGCGCCAGCCGAGGTAGCCCCTTGTCCCTCAGGGACTACAAAAGATGCAATCCCAGATCCGGAATTAAAAACCCCTCATCCCGCCACTTGCTTCCCTGCAACCTGCGATACATGTAGTCCCAGGAAACCAGGATATACTGTGCAGAGAGACAACGAGAAGAATATGATTGATTACCATATTAGCACTCAGGACCCTCCACACTGTGCATCATTCCTTGTGACCCATCTGGCCCATGCCACTGCACATGATGTAAGACCGCTTATTCGCCCCAAGAAAGCAGTAGAGTGGAACATTCCCAGGAGTTCACCCTGCAAAGCAACAATTAACTAATTGCTCCCCAGAGGGTATCGGGCCTCGCAGGAAGAATACATTCTAAATGCCCCCTACCCAATCGCTTGAATGACACAATGAAAAATGCTGGAGCGATAGGGAGAGCATCTGACATTCAGACTAGCCCACTCACTAATCTCATGCTTTAAACCTAATAACAAGCGATAGTACCATGATTCAGTCCCCTATACGGCATCCACCGTGTGCACCTCATATCATCAGTGCATCCCGTATGGGTGGCTTAATTTACGCCTGAATGAAGCGACATCCCACCAGTGTGGGTATCTACCATTGGTGTAGCGGGTGCGAACAGCCTACCTGATCCAGACCTTGCCACCCCCAACAGGGTATTGTAGTGTACCGCTTCGGTGGGAATTAAGACGCCGCACCTTGTTGCGTTGTATTGTATCGCCTTTATTTCAAATCTCGGGGGAGAGCGCCGGGGTCACTCACGCGCGTAAGACACTCAGCGCGGAATGCCTGCCGGCGCTCCCAGCATGCTTCTCGGCATCACGTGGTGCAGGCCACTAGAACGCTACACCACATATCTCTTCCCTTTAATCAATAATAACAACGTGAACTGTGAGCCATACAATGGTGCTACAGTTATGACATACGAAGGTTCTGGTACTTTAACACATGTCAACAATTTGTGACGGGGGTTGGGTCAGTGGAAAAAAACAGAAATGAAACATAACATTGCGGAAAGTCACATATCATATTCTCTGTATCTTTTTGGTAACACTACTGCCCTGCCTGTGCGGGTGCGTGTAGTGGGTACTTGTGTCGCGTGTGTGTCCCTCGTGCATGCTCTGGTTTTCCCTGTACTCTCTTGCTGGTCGCCCTCGCGCGCTGTGGGGTGTTGCTGCGAGGTGTCTGCTTCATGGGCTATGTGGCGTTCTTGTGGCCTGAGCTGTTGTGTGTCCTCGGGACTCCTCTGTTCTTGTGTGTTATTACTTTCGCCTTCATTATCTCTTGTTGTACTGTGTCTCTGTGTGTCTTTATCTGGTCCGTCCACCTCGTTATCCGACTCCCAACTGGTTGTTCTGGTGCTTGTTGTGGAGTCTTGTTTGTTCCATTCAATCACTTTGTTGCATTTGGCCATCCTACTGTGGGACCATATTTTGCCATAACTTAACCCCTTTGGTGCTTGCGTCGGCCAATGGCCGACGCAAGCACTACCTCCCTGGTGCGGCGCACGTCCATTGGCCGTCACCAGGAGGGCTCCCTTAAACCTCCGGTGCATCGCACCGGAGATTGTTTTTTTATTATTCCCCTGGGGGAGACGTGGAAGGCTTTCCGCATCTCCTCCCGCCCCTCTCCGCCCATCTGTGACGCTCAGCGCGCCGCAGGCGCCTGACGTCACTGATTTTCCACCGGAGCCGAGGACAGCAGCAGGTAAGGCTGCGCTCGACTCCGATGGGGAAATCCGGCCGAAAACGGCCTCCCCAGCTCAGGGAGGCCTCGCTTGAAAGGGGAGAGTCTCCCCTTTCAAACGAGGCCTTCCTGAAAGGGCTCTGGCCGTGGATCGCGGCAGCGCTGCGATCCACGGCCAGCAAACCCCACTAGACACCAGGGATGTCTTTGGGGGTCGGCCCTCGTGGTAATGGGTCGTGCCCCCGGGGGCATATTGTTTTATTGTTCAAAGTTGGCTTTGTTTGGGTGCGTAATCGCACCCCAAAAATTTAAAAAAATGATTTTTTTTTTTTAAAATGGCGGCGATATTGGCAGGGGGTCGGTCCTCCTGCTCAGTGGCCGACCCCCTGTGGGGGCAATTTTTTTTATAGCTATGTGCTTTCGTAGGGGCCTCAATCGGCCCCAGGAAGCCATAGCTATAAAAAAAATTTGAGAAAGAGAGAGATCTTATATATATATATATATATATATATATATATATATATATATATATATATATATATATATAGAGAGAGAGAGAGTCTCTTTCTCTCTGTAGATGATATATGTATATATATATGTATCTATATACATATGTATGTGTATATAGATACATATATATACATAAGTCTAAAGAGTGAATGATATATATATGTATCTATATACATATATATGTATAGATATATGTATATAGATACATATATATAGATATATGTAGAGATAAAATCTATGTATATATATATATATATGTGTCCGTGTCCGTGTGTGTATATATATATATATATATATATATATATATATATATGCTCCTTGATGCACAGTAAACGGCGCACTTGCGGACGGGTGCTTCACAAACGCGGGGTGCGCCCGCGATATTTATCCAGGCTCTGTTTCTTGTTTCCCAAAGAAAAACAGCACTCGCGGGGCAGTTGCTAGAGTTTATTGGCCCCGCGAGTGCTGTTTTTCGTTTTGGGAAACAAGGAAACGGAGCTTGAGATATATATATATATATATATATATATATATATATATATATATATATATATATATATATATATATATAGCGATATATCTATATATATATATATATATATATTCAGAAACACAAAGGATGCCGCACTCCAGAGATTGGTTTCAGAGTTGCTTTATTTTCACCACGACTGGTGGTAGTGGTGGTGAAAATAAAGCAACTCTGAAACCGGTCTTGGAGTGCGGCATCCTTTGTGTTTCTGAATTTAAATATCGGGTAAGGATTCTACCCGTTGCTGCCTGCACCAGGTATTGAGCGCTCTGACATTGGGAATTAATTGTTATATATATATATAAATATTTATTTACAGAGATATTTCTCAGTGCTGAAATTATGAGACTGTGAAAGAACTATAATGAGTCTCTTTGAAGTTACCTGAAAGGCAGTAAAGTGTGGTACTGCTGCAGAGTGCAAAAAAAATTTCTGCTAGATAGAGATATCTGACTTTTGTGTAGTGGCAGTTTTGACGCCATAAAGGGTATGCTGAAACGAACAGATCGGTATTATGTAGACAGCTAAGTGGATTAGTAAAGCCACAAAGTAGAAACACTTTGTAACAGACTAAATGTATGTGAGAGAGGGGCTATGGAGAGATGAGGGGCACGTTTGCAAGGATGGTAGTGGGCGCATCAAAGGAGGTCATAGTGTGCAATTGTAAAGCACACGTTCACCCGTAGGCATCTTGGCTCCAAAATGATGGTCGCACTGGCTCCCACCAGCGCTAAAAGGCTGCGATGATGGGTATGTGGCAAGGTAAAGTAATACTGTGTCTTTTTTCTCTCTTTCTTAGTCTTTTTGGATAGCGTACAGAGTTCGCAAAGGTAAGGTGACTTCGTCATTATTGACTTAAATACTTCACTCACGCACACACCCACCTACACTTTAAAACCAACAACCTATCTGCCTTCTACGTAGGATTGTGTTTTAAAAGGATAGTTTAGGCACTAGCAGAGATGGCATATCGTTGGATGAATGCTGCCCAGGCCCTAAATCTGGTTCTGGAGTCCAGCTCTGAGGCAGGATCAGAGATTGAGACAGCAGATACTGAGACAGCATCTGAGGGAGAGGACAATGGAGCCGAATCTGGGAGTGACTTTTCAGTCGGCGCCGTTCCATCCGATGACTCATCATCCAGCGATTCTGAAGGAGACGATGTCAGTCGTGCTGTGCCTTTGCCAGCACAGTCTGTGCAGCAGGACACCCGTAACAGGTTAGAGCAACCCAGAGTGCAGGCACGTGCGGCCGCAAGCACAGATGGAGTGCTGTCTTGGCAGCCTCCCAATTTAGTTCAGCCCCAAATTCCGCCTTTCACTGGTGACGCTGGATGTAAAGTAGATACGGCAAATGTTTTGCCAATTGACTACTTCCATCTCTTTTTGGTGTTGACTTCCTAGACGAAATTGTGCAGCAAACAAATTTGCGTGCCGAACAATTTCTAAGGGAGCAAGGAGGCACTCTTGGGCCTCATTCTAGGGCGCGCAAGTGGACTCCCACTTCTCTAGGGGAGTTGAAGATATTTTTGGGCCTCACGCTTAAAATGGGGGTAGTGCATAAACCAACCTTGCTATCCTACTGGTCCACTCGCACGGTTTGGTTAACCCCCATCTTCGCACCATACAAGAGCAGAGATCGTTTTTTGCTATTGCAGCGCATGCTGCATTTCAATGACAACTCTGCTGCATTGCCCCGGGACCATCCAGACTATGACAGGTTGTTCAAAATTTGGCCTGTCGTGGAACATTTGTCTGCCAGGTTTCCAGAGGTTTATACTCCTGGAAAGAATATAGCCATTGATGAGTCCTTGATCTTGTATAAAGGGCGGCTGCTGTTTAGGCAGTACATTCCAAGCAAACGTGCTCGCTATGGCATCAAGCTGTACATGCTGTGTGAGAGCTCGACTGGCTATGTGTACAGCTTGAGAGTGTATACAGGGAAGGACACAACTCTTAACCCTGTAGGTTGCCCTCCCATGCTAGGGGTCACAGGAAAGATTGTATGGGTGCTTGTCCAGCCACTTCTTCACAAAGGTTATAACCTTTATGTGGACAATTTCTACACAGGAGTAGAGCTCTTCAGTGAGCTCTATAAAGCTGGCATCGTGGTTTGCGGTACAATTCGTTGTCGCCGCAAAGGATTCCCGCAGGAGCTTGTTTGCAAGAAGCTCCAGAAATCCCAGAGCACTGCGTTGCGTTCCAGCGAACTGCTCGCAGTTAAGTTCTCAGATAGGCGTGACGTGTACGTGCTCACTAAAATTCATGCTGAGAGCACTTCCCCTGTCACGGTTTGGGGTCAGATGGCCGAAGTCCACAAGCCCACCTGTATACTTGATTACAACAAGTACATGGGCGGAGTGGACAAGAACGACCAGGTTCTTCAGCCATACAATGCGAGTCGTAAAACTTGCACTTGGTATAAGAAACTGTTTACGCACCTGATCCAGATGGCAACATACAATGCGTATGTTGTTTATCGTGAGACCACCACAGGAAGACTCATGTCTTTCCTTGACTTTCAGTTGTCTGTGATTGAAAGTCTTACTGCTACAGAAGCAGAACCTCCACTTCATGTGTTCTGGAGGACGTGGCAAGGCTGCAGGAGCGACACTTTGCAGATAAAATTCCTGCAACACTCAAAAAGGAGCGACCATGTCGTCGTTGTAAAGTGTGCTCGATGCAGGGAAAGAGGCAGGAGACTCGTGTTTACTGTCCCCAGTGCCCAAGTAAGCCTGCCTTCTGTTTTCCTACTTGCTTTATGTTGTATCACACTAAAGCAAAATACTGGGAAATTGACTGAGGTGGTGCTGCCAATAGGTTAACCTTTCAATTGGGGTGAATGGATACCTACTGTCTGTGGGCCACTCCTTCACTACGCAAGCAGCTGCAGGATATTTCTTCCTCTACTTCATGAAATCATGGACTTCTCAACACCGTTATCTGCTTTCAGAACGTGGTAGTTGTTTTGTTCGTCAATTGACAAGTGCATTATAGTCCCCACGCTGCACATACTGGTGGACAGAACATATGCCACGTTGTCATGGAGTACCCGTGTTTCACATTCAACCGTTCTTCGTAGTTTATGATGGTCTCTTTAGGAAGTTTTTGAAAATTTCCAGCATGTTTGCCTTAGTTTCAAAGTTAGATATGCTTGCTCAGCTCGAGAAATGTTTTTGCGGCATACTCGGGCACCCCCCAACTTGCAACCACAAACTGGAAGGAGTTGGATAGAGCATTGTGAGAGCATTGATAGCTCGTGACAGAAATGTTCACTCAAGCTTCAAGTAGCTAGAGATGGAAGGCATTAGTATAGGGTATCTTAACAATTGGACAGGGTTAGTCAGGACTCTGAGGACAGACACACAAATGGGTTAGAGCAGCTTACGGTAGGTACGCTTTCCGAGGAATATTGCAAAGGTAGAAGGCAGATAGTAAAGGTAGTACAGATACACGTCCTGACTTCTTCTTCACCCATGGATTCAAATCCATTGCTGCCACACTCACACTGAATTTACTGTAGTACTTATGGGTCAATGCTGCTTGCCATGTTCATCCTCCGTTAGAACTTAGTAGATGGTCAGATTGCTGTATGATAAGTGCATTACAGTCACTGCACATAACGGTGGATTGGACATATGCTACGTTGTCACGGACTACCCTTGTTTCACATTCATCCGTTCATAGTTTATGATGTTATCTTTTGAAAATTTCCAGCATGTTTGCCTTAGTTTCAAAGGTAGATATGCTTGCTCAGCTCGAGAAATGTTTTTGCGGCATACTCGAGCACCCCCAACTTGCATCCACAAACTGGAAGGAGTTGGATTTAGCATAGTGAGTGCACTAAAGGTGCATGAAAGACATGTCTTCCTGAGCCTCATGTGGCTGTCATGGAAGTCATTAGTGTAGGTTCACTGGGTATGAGTTCGGTAACGTTCTGGAAGAAGGAGGTGGAGACTTGACAGGTGGTAGAATATAGTCAAAGTCATTATGTCTTGTGGCATATGAATGTGATGGGCCCTTGCATGGCGGCAGTATGTTTGTGTGAGTGCAAGTGATATGGTTGTTTGGGCGCGTGGCTGGCGGTACGGAAGTCTTGTGTGTGGTGTGTGAATGGCGTGTGAATGGACCATAAAGTGGTTGGTGCCGTGATGTGGCTTTATGGCTCCCCTTCAGAAGGCTTGGCTTCAATATTTATATACTTTGATAAGTATTTGTGCTTTGAAGCCAGCGTTTCTGGAGGTGCTAAAACCAACCTGTGTAAGTGGTGGATTAGCTTTATCAAATGAGTGTTAGATTTATATTTGTGTCGGTTTAATGGCCTTTTTAAGATATTTTTTTTCACAATGGGTAGCAGGGGACTTTCTGCCCTAGCTCAGTCGTCACCTAGGCAAACCTTTACATTTTTGAGTAGTAGACAAAGGGGGAAGTACAAGGGTGAATGACTTGCGTGGTTCTCACTGTTTTTTTTTACCCAACATGCCCTGCTAGCCTCATATTTTGTTCAGCGGCCAGCTAGGGAAACCTACCAAACCCACACATTTCTGAAAACTAGACACCTGGGGGGTTCCAGGGAGATATGGCTTGCGTGAATCCCCCAACGTTTTCTTACCCAGAATCCCCTGCAAACCTCGAATTTAGCTGAAAAAAATCACTTTTTCCACACATTTTTGTGTGGGAAAGTTGTGGCATCGCCGGGTAGACCTGCATTTCCTACCACCCAGTGTACCCCAAGGTCTCCTGATAAAAATGGGACCTCACTCGTGTGGGAGGCCCAAGTACCCGCGACAGGCTAGGGCCCAAAACGTATTGAGGTGACATTAAAATTGCCTATCACAAAACAACCTGGTTTTGCAGGGAGTCACCTCGGTTTTGGCCCCATGCTCGGCGGCCAGCTAAGGAAACCTATCAAACCTACACATTTCTGAAAACTAGACACCAGGGGTTCCAGGGAGGTATGGCTTGCGTGGATCCCCCAACTTTTTCTTACCCAGAATCCCTGCAAACCTCGATTTAGCTGAAAAATCACTTTTTCCACATATTTCTGTGTTGGAAAGTTGTGGCATCGCCGGGCAGACATGCATTTCCTACCACCCAGTGTTCCCCAAGGTCTCCCGATAAAAATGGTACCCCACTCGTGTGGGAGGCCCAAGTACCCGCGACAGGCTAGGGCCCAAACGCATTGAGGTGACATTAAAATTGCCTATCACAAAACAACCTGGTTTTGCAAGGAGTCACCTCGGTTTTGGTCCCGTGCTCGGCGGCCAGCTAGGAAACCTATCAAACCCACACATTTCTGAAAACTAGACACCCGGGGGTTCCAGGGAGGTATGGCTTGCGTGGATCCCCAACGTTTCTACCCAGAATCCACTGCAAACCTCGAATTTAGCTGAAAAATCACTTTTCCACACATTTTTGTGTGGAAAGTTAGGCATCGCTGGGCAGACATGCATTTCCTACCACCCAGTGTTCTCCAAGGTCTCCCGATAAAAATGGTACCTCACTGTGTGGGAGGCCCAAGTACCCGCTGACAGGCTAGGGCCTAAAACATTTTGTGATAGGCAATTTTGATGTTGCCTCAATAAGTTTTTGGCCCTTGCCTGTCGCGGGTACTTGGGCCTTCCACACGAGTGAGGCACCATTTTTATCGGGAGACCTTGGGGAACACTGGGTGGTAGGAAATGTGTGTCTGCCCAGCGATGCCACAACTTTCCCACACAAAAATGTGTGGGAAAAGTGATTTATTCAGCAAAATTTGAGGTTTGCAGGGGATTCTGGGTAAGACAATTTTGGGGGATCCACGCAAGCCATACCTCCCTAGAACCACCCGGGTGTCTAGTTTTCTGAAATGTGTGGGTTTGATAGGTTTCCATAGCTGGCCGCCGAGCACGGGGCCAAAAACCGAGGTGACCCCCTCGCAAAACCAGGTTGTTTTGTGATAGGCAATTTTAATGTCACCTCAATACGTTTTGGGCCCTTGTCTGTCGCGGGTACTTGGGCCTCCCACACGAGTGAGGCACCATTTTTATCGGGAGACCTTGGAGAACACTGGGTGGTAGGAAATGCGTGTCTGCCCGGCGATGCCACAACTTTCCCACACAAAAATGTGTGGAAAAAGTGATTTTTTTCAGCTAAATTTGAGGTTTGCAGGGGATTCTGGGTAAGAAAACGTTGGGGGATCCACGCAAGGCATACCTCCCTGGAACCACCCGGGTGTCTAGTTTTCAGAAATGTGTGGGTTTGATAGGTTTCCTAGCTGGCCGCCGAGCACGGGGCCAAAACCGAGGTGACCCCTTGCAAAACCAGGTTGTTTTGTGATAGGCAATTTTAATGTCACCTCAATATGTTTTGGGCCCTAGCCTGTCGCGGGTACTTAGTCCTCCCACACAAGTGAGGTACCATTTTTATCGGAAGACTTTGGGGAACGCGGGGTGGGTGGAATTTTGTGGATCCACGCAGATTCCAGAACTTTCCACCACAGAAATGTGAGGAAAATGTGTTTTTTTTTTACAATATTTTAGGTTTGCAAGGGATTCTGGGTAGCAGAACCTGGTGAGAGCCTGCCAAGTCACCACATCCTGGATTCCCCTGGGTGTCTAGTTTTTAAAAATGTATAGGTTTCCTAGGTTTCCCTAGGTGCCGGCAGAGCTAAGGTTCAAAATCTACAGCTAGGCACTTTGTTGAAAAAGGGTCCGTTTTCACTGTGAAAATGTGGTGTGTCCACGGTGCGTTTTGGGCCGTTTCCTGTCACGGGTACTTAGGCCTCCCACACAAGTGAGGTACCATTTTTCTCGGAAGACTTTGGGGAACGCGGGGTGGGTGGAATTTTGTGGATCCACACAGATTCCAGAACTTTCCACCACAGAAATGTGAGGAAAATGTGTTTTGTTTTACAATATTTTAGGTTTGCAAGGGATTCTGGGTAGCAGAACCTGGTGAGAGCCAGTCAAGTCACCCCATCCTGGAGTCCCCTGGGTGTCTAGTTTTCAAAAATGTATAGGTTTCCTAGGTTTCCCTAGGTGCCGGCAGAGCTATGGTTCAAAATCTACAGCTAGGCACTTTGTTGAAAAAGGGTCCGTTTTCACTGTGAAAATGTGGTGGGTCCACGTTGCGTTTTGGGCCATTTCCTGTCGCGGGTACTTGGGCCTCCCACACAAGTGAGGTACCATTTTTATCGGAAGACTTTGGGGAACGCGGGGTGGGTGGAAATTTGTGGATCCACGCAGATTCCAGAACTTTCCACCACAGAAATGTGAGGAAAATGTGGGTTTTTTGACAATTTTTAAGTTTGCAAGGGATTCTGGGTAACAGAACCTGGGGAGAGCCAGTCAAGTCACCCCATCCTGGATTCCCCTGGGTGTCTACTTTTCAAAAATGTATAGGTTTGAAAGGTTTCCTAGGTGCCGGCAGAACTAGGGTTCAAAATCTACAGCTAGCCACTTTGTTGAAAAAGGGTCCGTTTTCACTGCGAAAATGTGGTGTGTCCACGTTGCGTTTTGGGCCGTTTCCTGTCGCGGGTACTTGGGCCTCCCACACAAGTGAGGTACCATTTTTATCGGAAGACTTTGGGGAACGCGGGGTGGGTGGAATTTTGTGGATCCACGCAGATTCCAGAACTTTCCACCACAGAAATGTGAGGAAAATTTGTTTTTTTGGACAGTTTTTTAGGTTTGCAAGGGATTCTGGGTAACAGAACCGGGTGAGAAGCAGTCAAGTCACCCCATCCTGGATTCCCCTGGGTGTCTAGTTTTCAAAAATATATAGGTTTGCTAGGTTTCCCTACATGCAGGCAGAGCTAGGGTTCAAAAACTACAGCTAGGCACTTTGCCAAATAAGGGTCATTTTTCACAGTGAAATTGAGGTGTGTCCACGTTGCGTTTTGCACCGTTTCCTGACGCGGACACTAGGCCTACCCACACAAGTGAGGTACCATTTTTCTCGGAAGACGTTGGGAACGCGGGGTGGGTAGAAATTTGTGGATCCACGCAGATTTCAGGACTTTCCACCACAGAAATATGAGGAAAATTTGTTTTTTTTGACAATTGTTTAGGTTTGCAAGGGATTCTGGGTAACAGAACCTGGTGAGAGGCAGTAAAGTCACCCCATCCTGGATTCCCCTGGGTGTCTAGTTTTCAAAAATATAGGTTTGCTAGGTTTCCCTAGATGCAGGCAGAGCTAGGATTCAAAAACTACAGCTAGGCACTTTGCCAAAAAAGGGTCATTTTTCACTGTGAAATTGGGGTGTGTCCACGTTGCGTTTTGCGTGATTTCCTGTCGCGGGCTCTAGGCCTACCCACACAAGTGAGGTACCATTTTTCTCGGAAGACTTTGGGGAACGCGGGGTGGGTAGAAATTTGTGGATCCACGCAGATTCCAGGACTTTCCACCACAGAAATGTGAGGAAAATGTGTTTTTTCTGACAATTGTTTAGGTTTGCAAGGGATTCTGGGTAACAGAACCTGGTGAGAGGCAGTAAAGTCACCCTATCCTGGATTCCCCTGGGTGTCTAGTTTTCAAAAATGTATAGGTTTGCTAGGTTTTCCTAGATGCAGGCAGAGCTAGGATTCAAAAACTACAGCTAGGCACTTTGCCAAAAAAGGGTCATTTTTCACTGTGAAATTGGGGTGTGTCCACGTTGCGTTTTGTGCCATTTCCTGTCGCAGGCCTAGGCCTACCCACACAAGTGAGGTACCATTGTTCTCGGAAGACTTTGGGGAACGCAGGGTGGGTTGAAATTTGTGTATCCACGCAGATTCCAGAACTTTCCACCACAGAAATGTAGGGAAAATGTGTTTTTTTGGACAATTTTTTAGGTTTGCAAGGGATTCTGGGTAACAGAACCTGGTGAGAAGCAGTCAAGTCACCCCATCCTGGATTCCCCTGGGTGTCTAGTTTTCAAAAATGTATAGGTCTGCTAGGTTTCCCTAGGTGCCGGCAGAGCTAGGGTTCAAAAACTACAGCTAGGCACTTTGCCAAAAAAGGGTCGTTTTTCACTGTGAAATTGTGGTGTGTCCACGTTGCGTTTTGCACCGTTTCCTGTCGCGGGCACTAGGCCTACCCACACAAGTGAGGTACCATTTTTCTCGGAAGACTTTGGGGAACGTGGGGTGGGTAGAAATTTGTGGATCCGCGCAGATTACAGACCTTTCCACCACAGAAATGTGAGGAAAATGTGTTTTTTTTGACAATTTTTTAGGTTTGCAAAGGATTCTGGGTAACAGAACCTGGTGAGAGCCAGTCAAGTCACCCCATCCTGGATTCCTCTGGGTGTCTAGTTTTCAAAAATGTATAGGTTTGCTAGGTTTCCTGGGTGCCGGCAGAGCAAGGGTTCAAAAACTACAGCTAGGCACTTTGCAAAAAAAGGGTAATTTTTCAATGTGAAAATGTGGTGTGTTCACGTTGCGTTTTCAGCCGTTTCCTGTCGTGGGCACTATGCCTACCCACACAAGTGAGGTACCATTTTTATCGGGAGACTTAGGGTAATTCATATTTGTAAAGCAACTGTTATTACCTATTGACTTTCGATGCATTTCTGCCTTCCAAATGAAAGACAATGTGTAAAAAGAAGTCATTTTGAAAAATGACCTATAATTCTCATGCTAGTATGAGTATTCCCAATTTCGGAAATGTGCAAATATCTACTGTTTCTAAACTCTATATTTTGTTCCCATTTCAGAAATACATAGGAGTCTTTCATACCGAATTTTCCATGTATACATTTTCCCAGAATAATTGCTATATACCCGGTACATAATAAAAAACCATTGCCAGACGCTGCTCAGTTTTTGGCTCTGGGTTCGTCGGGTTCTTGGTGAACCTACAAGTCCTAATTATCCCCACAACCAGTAAGGTCCAGTGGATGTAACGGTATATTGCTTTCAAAGAGCTGTCATAATTAGAAGAAGTTACAGGTGAAAACGTTGACACAAAAGACTGTTTTTTTCAACTAATTTTCCATTTTTCCTATATTTAACTGTTAGTTTCTATAAAGAAACCTTGATGGATTTACACAAATGACCCCTTGCTGAATTCAAAATTTTGTCTAATTTTCAAAAATGTATAGATTTCCAGGATCCATTATTGCTTTCATACCCATTTCTACCATTAACTGGAAGGAGGTTGAAAACACAAAAAATAGCACAAATAGGCTATGTCCCAGAAAAATGCCAAAACTGTGTAAAATTTTGGGGTTTTCTGACAAAAGTCTGTCATTCCCTAAAAGCAGGGACAATGGAGATTTCAGCCCCACAAACCCTTTTTTGATACCATTTGCAGGGAAAAACCCAGACGCTTTCATATGCGGGACTTTTTTCCCATTTTTCCACAAAAAACCAAAATTTTGCTGTATTTTGGCTAAAATCTGGGACCCCTCCAGGGGAATCCACAAACCCTGGGAACCTTTAGAATCCCCATGATGTTGGAAGAAAAGGACGCAAATTTGGCGTGGATACCTTATGTGGTCAAAAAGTTACAGAGGTCTAATCGCGAACTACTACAAATAGCCAAAAAAGGGCTCAGCACTGGGGGGGAAAAGGCCCAGCAGTTAAGGGGTTAATAAGGCAGATCTCGAGTAGGTTTCTTTGACTTGCAGGGGTTCACTGAACTTGCTTTCTCCTTTCCTACGTAGTTGGGCCAACTTCACTCGGACCCATTCCCCTTTTTCCAAGGAGACCTCTCTCACGCTGTGCGTCTTGTTGTAGTGGTCCGTGTAGATTTTCTGGGCCTTCTCCAAATTGCTTCGGACAACCGCTGGGGACCACTTACTCTGTACTGTAAGGTTCAGCCACACTGTTTTGTCTCGTGTAAACGGGTCCCGGCGACGTAGACTCTTAAACGGACTGTATCCGGTCGTTGTGGGAGTGATGCGGTAAGCCCATACATTATGTCTGATTTCCGTCTCCCAGTTCTTCCCTGCACTGATGGCTGCTTGGACGGACCCCATGATCACGCGGTTTAACCTCTCCGCGAGGCCATTCCCGGCCGGGTGGTACACCGGGGTATGTCTAGTTACGATGCCATTCCTCTTCGTGAATGCAGTCCATTTGTCCGATGTGAACTGGGGGCCTTTGTCACATGTGATGGTCTTCGGAATTCCCTCTCTCAAGAATGTGGCTGTGAGGAATGCTACGATCCTGTCCGTGTCCGCTTTTTCACACAGCTCCACTTCTGGCCACTTGGAGTATCGATCCATTAACACGATGGCATACTTGGGTACGCCCCATGAGTCAAGGATGGGACTCAGGACGTCGACCGACAACTCTTCCCATGGGCCGGTGGGGGTGGTGAACTTCCCCATAGGTGGTCGTAGCATGGACTGTGATTTGTCGGCATTGCTGCACTGCTCGCAGGCCCTCACGTGCTTCTCGACATGGCTATCTATTGCGTGCCACCAATAAGAGTGTTTGACTCGACTCTTTGTCTTTACTATTCCTAAATGGCCTTCATGCAGGATGGTGAGTAATCGTTCCACCAATTGTCGCGGAGGAATCACTTTGTCCCCTCTTAAGAGGAATATGGCATTCTCACTGATGGACAGTTCCTCCCGCACTTCCCAGAATTTCCTGAGGTCGGTGTCCAAGTGCCTCTTCTCTGGTCACCCCTGCGTGACAAACTTTTTTACGTTCTCAAGATGGGGGTCTGTCTCGTACGCTGCCTTCCATTCCTGCGCACTGATGACTTCTTCCTGGTCATTTGTGAATGCTATTATGTACTCGTCCCATTCCGATTGTGTTGGTGCTCCATCCGTTGCCGCCGATCTGCTGAGGTAGTCAGCCACCTTGTTCTTGTTCCCTGGTAAGTATTCGACATCATACACATAGTCCAACAGCCTGAGAGTCATTTTTGCAATGCGCGGTGTGGCACTGGCATGGCCGCTGGATGTAAGAACTTTAACTAGCGGCTTGTGGTCCGTCCTGAGGAGGAACCTGGAACCCCAGAGAAATTGTCGGAATTTTTCCATTGCCCAGACTGCCGCCAGCATCTCCTTCTCTATGACGCTGAACTTCTCTTCATTGGGGGCGAGGGAGCGAGACGCGAAACTGACAGTGGTCATAGCGCCTTCAGTGGACCTTTGCGACAGGACGGCTCCCAGAACCTTGTCACTGGCGTCCGTGGTAAGGATGGAGAGAGACGATTGGTCAAATCCATGTAGAGGCACAGCGTCGCAAATGTCGTTTTGGATTTGTAGAAATTCCCCATTGGAATCGGCCGACCAGCTGAAGGCATTCTTGTCTTTAAGTAACTGACGCAGGTGGTGTGTCTTGGTGGCAAAATTTTGCACAAATTTGCTGTAGAACTCGGCCAATCCGAGGAATAAACGAACTTCCTCTTTATTCTGCGGAGTGGGTGCAGCCATGATTGCCTCGACATTGGATCTCTTGGGAGAGATCCCTTTGTTGCTTATTTCGTGGCCCAAGTATGTGATGGAGTGGAGGCCGAACTTGCATTTTTCCCATTCTGCTGTGAGGCCGTTCTGT
Organism: Calotriton arnoldi; assembly: GCA_963921515.1. Taxonomy (NCBI): domain Eukaryota; kingdom Metazoa; phylum Chordata; class Amphibia; order Caudata; family Salamandridae; genus Calotriton; species Calotriton arnoldi. The sequence continues at coordinate 1,100,253 of CAWUFW010001320.1, read as the reverse complement.
GATAGGATCTGTAGTACGGTAGCGAGTTTCTCATCATGGTCTTGTTTGGTTTTCCCCATGATCAGGATGTTGTCCTGGAAGTATTGCACTCCGCTGATGTCTTTGAATAACCTGTGCATAAGTTTCTGAAACACGGCTGCTGCGGACGCTAGGCCAAATGGCATCCGCCGGAACCTGTAGCATCCAAATGGTGTGATGAAGGATGTTAGTTTCCTACTTGAGGGGTGCAGTGAGATTTGGTGATACGCCGCTGTGACGTCGATGGTCGAAAACCATTTGATTCCCTTGGTCTGGGCCAACATTTCATAAATTTTTGGCAACGAAAATTTGTCCACTATGATGCTTTTGTTCAGTTCCCTGAGGTCTATGCAGAGACGCACTTTCCCATTGGGCTTGCATGCGACCACCAAGGGTGCCAACCATTCAGCGCTCTCTACGGGCTCGATCACACCATTGTCCTCCAGGCGCTGTAGTTCCATCTGTACTGCCTCCTTACAATTGAATGGGATGTTCCGTACTTTATGGCTTACTGGTGTGACCCCTTCCTTGAGGCAAATTCTGTGCATACATTTGGTGAGTTTGCCTATGGTGCCACCGAAGACAGATGGAAAGTCGTCTTTTAGTGTTCCACCCTCCGGTGTTGGTGGATTGTCTGTCATGAGGACTTGGTTTGCCACTCCTGGATTAAGTTGAATCACTAATGCCCCTTGGTCTGCCCACCCTAAAACAGATGGACCCTTTTCTGCCACATACAGTTTACCAACTGAGGACCTCCCCTTGAACTCAAATCGGAGTGTGCAAAAGCCTACCATGGGGATCTTCTCTCTGTGAAGGTGACAGGATGGACGTCCGTGGGGTGTAGGTGAGTGCCTAAGGTGAGCATGAAGTCCCTCTCCAAAATGTTGCGTTGAATGATGGTGTAGGGGGACCCTGAGTCTGCCACCATGGAAACCTGTATTCCCCCAATGGACAATAGACAGGAGGGTTTCTTAGTGCTGTAGCAATCGATACCCAGAATCTGGTCATCTATGCATAGGATACTGTCTTCATCTGCTTCTCCCTCCACCCCTTCAGTGTCTGAATCCTGCATAACACATTTGACAGAGGAGCTGCCAGGTTTACGTCTACACACTTTCCCAAAGTGGCCCATCACCCCGCAAAAGGAGCATTTAACACGGAATGCTGGACATCGCCTGTCATTGGCTATGTATGCTTGACTGCCACACCTGTAGCAACTAGTCTTGTGGTCACTTTGTGCTTTGTGGTGTCCTACTGCTTTCGACGTGGGCTTTCTGTTGTACTTCGCTCCAACAATGGGCGGGGGTTTGGCATTGTGGGCTTTGGTGTCTCTCACTTTGCAAACAGTAGCCTTACTTTCACTGTCTTTTTCCGTGGCAGCTGCGTATCTTTTAGATAGTTCCGCTTTCTTCACTATGGCAATGATCTCATTGAGGGGGGCATCACCACTAACCCACAATTTCTCTTGTACATTCGTGTTGACGGTGTGCATTATAATCTGGTCACGTACCAAATCATCGTGGAGGTGGCCAAATTTGCAAGTGACCGCTAGCCGCTTCAGCGCAGCTACGTAGTCTTCCACAGACTCAGAGTCAGCTTGTTTCAGTTGAAGGAAATTATAGCGGTCTATGGCAGTGCAGACCACAGGTTGGTAGTGACTGTCTAGATCTTCCAACGCATGCTGGAATACGTCGTCGTCGTTGGGGGGGTCTAGTCTTCTTCACCATGTTCTCATATACCCTAAGACCCTCCGGCCCCAGATTATGCAAGAGAATCTTTTTTCTGCGTTTGCTAGAAAACGCCTCTTCCCCTTTGTCTTCCAGAGCAGACAAATAATTCAAGAAATAACCCTTCCAGTCCTCCCACTTCATGGCTGGCTCACCCGGTTTTGGCAGGAAGGGGACTGGATTGGTGAGGGAAAATGTCTGCGCACACATTCTGGCTGGGTGATGGGGCCGGGGTCCACCGGAGGTGTACTTGCAGATGCGGGAGGATGACCAGCCGAATATATGGGCCGAGCCCGTCCGGTGCACTTGGACGTCGACAGTGTGTGCTCCTAATATTTCTGTTCAAGGGGCCGGTGAGTGAGTGGCGGAATTACGTCACTCCTCGACCCTGTATGTGCCCTGTGGGTGCACTGAGGAGACGCAAGGCGTGGCTGCAGGCTGGGAAGATTCCTGTAGGCAATCAGCTCCCAGGGCTCACTTCAAGGGTGCTCAGCAGGGTCTGTGGTGGGGCTGTGGGATGTGGCTGCTAGTGGAGGTGGGAGGTCCCAGGCGATGATCCTCTCCCCGAAGAGGCAGGTAAGCACCCTCCCCAGGCACTTACTGTAGCGGAGCTGGGCCTTGGAGGTCTGGCATGCCGGCTGCAGGGCTGTGGTTAAAGGCTGTCTGCACCAGCTTGATGCTGCCTCTAGGATGTGCGCCTGGATCACCAGTGGGGGGCGCCTCGCATGCCCCGGATCCCTCTGCCACGCTCTCCCTCCTCTGCAGGACATCTGCGCCGATCGCGGGGCTCATTTAAAAGTGCACGCGAGGTACGCGCTGCACAGCGCGACTGGAGCACCAGCCTCGTCGCCAATTTGTAGTGTACCGCTTCGGCAGGGAATTAAGACGCCACACCTTGTTGCGTTGTATTGTATCGCCTTTATTTCAAATCTCGGGGGAGAGCGCCGGGGTCACTCACGCGTGTAAGACACTCAGCGCGGAATGCCTGCCGGCACTCCCAGCATGCTTCTCGGCATCACGTGGTGCAGGCCACTAGAACGCTACACCACAGGTATGGGTCTTCCTTCAACGACATAAACAACCCATGGCACCCTTGTTCCGCAACTGGGCCTTAAAAATAACTTGTCCGTGAGCGGGCAAGCTGTGCGCTTGCTTGCTATTCCCCTATCTAAGGGCAGAGCTGAAAAACCTGATTCTCTGTTGCAGCTTTGTTCAGTAGACTAGCTAGAACGTGTGTTAGTGCTAAACACATTGCACGTTTTAGCGGTTGAATCTTCTGCATCTCGGAAGATTGCTGCACATGGGTTGTAACAGTTTTTTGTTAGTTTACCTTTGGGATGCAGCACTGTAGGTAGACCAACTGCCAGCACTGCGGAGGCAGCAACACCAAAGATATCTTAACTCTACTCGTATTCCGCTTTGGCACCAGATCCTGGGGAAAACCTCATGCTTCTGCGAGCCACTGGGCCCATCAACCGGCCATAAAGTCAAGTGAAAGAAAGTTCAGAGCCCTAAGAGCAAGGGGACCACATTGCCTCTACAAACGCCAATCCCTGCACTAGTATGAATGACAAGGGGCGCTGCAAAATATTTCAGATGACCCTTCAATGCACCAGCACTGCTTAGCAATGTCCTTCTCTTGCCGTGATGCACAGTGGGGAGACAACCAGTAAAACTACCCCCCAAGGGGCTGAGTGAACCTTCCCGAGCTCTAATCACTATGGCCGGGTCGACACTCTTCAAGGTTAACAAAACTTGCAGCATGAGGCTGGGCCAAATTCACCAAACACCTGTGGATGAAAATACACGGAGATGCACTTCCAACAAAGAAATATGCACATAGTACCTGCTTGCCATCTTAGGAAGAAATTGAGGGCATGAGCAATCGACGCCTGCAAAATAAAACAACCTCTTCTTCGACAGAGTGGCGGGTTTCACACCCTTGCCCTGGGGAGCCAGTGCCACCATATGCACAATACATAACCACTGAGCTACAGCTCCTTGCTGACCCCCATAACCTATCTAAACCTTCCCACGTCAAAAAGTCTGTGAAACTACCAGAGTCCTCCCCGCTGTCCACCCAGAGGTCCCACCCTCATTACAAGCAGCCACCTCCCAGCTCTGCCCTGCTTGCATCCTAACTGGGAAAACCCTTCAATAAGGACTCGATGCTGCCCCTCATAAAATAAATTAATTAGGCCTCACCAAGTGAAATTTATAGCGAAAGTGAATGTAGCTCTCAATAGAGGCCCATACATAGTTGAATGTGAGCCGGCCCCAGGTTGCATTCCCGATAGAGAGTCACTGCACCCAAAGGGACAGGTAAGCATGGGAAAAGATGTTTACATCGTAGCGCTAAGATGACTACACACTACAACAGGTCTAAGGACCATCAAAGGAATTATCTTCCTTGCTTCGGTTATGAGAAACCACCCTCCACCCACCTGGATATGAGGACAACTAGAAGTTGCCACCTGCTCCCAAAAGGTAATGCTCCTTAACCAAACCATTATCGAACTGCAATGGCCCCCTCAAAGACAACAGCTGCAGATATTGTAGCGTGCGTATCACCTTGCCTAAACCCTGTTAGGCCCCCTCAAGCCCCCCTTCGTCCTAAAACACTGCTCAATACTTTATCACCTTAGGGTACTTTAGCAGCGTTGTCCGGATCTGAAAACCTTTGTCCAGGGAGAGGCTGTGCCCCCGAGGCACAAGACTTTGCCCCTGAGCTACAGCTCCTCGGTGGAGGAACAATTATAAAGGAGCTGTAGATAATAAAATGTCTGCCGCAAGACCTTGCCGTCTCCTATCCCTTGCGATAACATTGCCCAGCAATAAACTAATAACCTTACCATTCCAAGGCACCAGCCCTAAAGCTGCAATGAAACGATTCCTGTGACCATCGATGCATATGACCGATGAACCTCCCCAGCTGCCTCAAAATTAACCATGATAGCAATTCTTGACTCTGGAAGCCAAAAATGAAAATGTTTTACAGTATAACACTTGTACTAAAGCAACAATAAATCACTGCTTTTTGCTGATAAGTCTTTATAATCTACCATGGTTGCAGCTTAGAGTTAGCTGCAACAAGCAAGCTGAAAACAACTAAATAGACTCTCTTGGTGGTGCCAACTCTGATAGGGGTCCAGTCAAAGGGACCAGTCAGGTCAAGGGGTACACTTAATTGTCAGTTTAAGCAGTCTCAATTCCAGTCCCGAGTCCTATGGGTGAACCGCAACAGGTGTCAATAGAGTGGTCCTGATGCAAGGGATACAGGATGCTGAAGATGCTGAGCCGGTGTCAGGAGTTTTCGGATGGACATCCCTTGATCCCAAGCTTGGGCCTTTGGTCTCAGGGGTCGATATACATGAATTCCAGGTGAAGTCCAGCGCAAGACCAATTGCCACTGGTCTACTAGTCTCTAGCAAAAAGAACAGATGATGGACTGAATGCTGAACAAATCAGACATTCACCCCCAGTCACAGATCTGGGTTAAATCTGTCATTTTTTTGCTCGCCACACCATTCCAGTTCCGACCCAGCCATATGCAAACAAGTCTTGACCCTGCTCCCTAAGGGAACAGTCCAGCCTGAACTGCCACGCCAGGTCACCCCCGGACAGGAAACAAGCATCATGGGACTGGTTTCAGGGATCACCCCTCACCTGCCAGGTTAGCTTGAATCTGGTGGCATAGCGAGCACAGGACCCATGTCTGAGCATACCCTTCCCACTTAAGGCGACAAATGCAAAAAGAAGAGACGATAGACGGAATGCAGAAAAAATAAAACTATCACCCCCAGTCACAGATCTGGGTTAAATCCATCATTTTGTTTTGCTCACCGCACCATTCCAGTTTGGACCCAGCCATATGCAAATCAGTCTTGACCCTGCTCCCATGGGAACAGTCCAGCCTGAACTGCCAAGCCAGGTCCTCCCCGTATGGGAAACAAGCATCCTGGGACCGGTTTCGGGGTATTACCCCTTATCAGCCAGGCTGGCTTGAATCTGGTGGCATAGCGAGCATGGGACCCTCGCCTTGGCATACCCTTCCCACTTAGGGTGACAAATGCAAAAAGAACAGATGATGGGTGGAATGCTGAGCAAATCAAATATTCACACCCAGTTACAGATCTGGGTTAAATCCATCCATTTTGCTCACCACCCACCCCAGTTTGAGCCCAGCCATATGCAAATCAGTCTTGACCCTGCTTCCCATGGGAACAGACCAGCCCGAACTGAAAGGCCAGGTCCTCCCTGGACCAGAAACAAGCATCCTGGGACCAGTTTCGGGGTATCACCTATCATCAGCCAGGCTATCCTGAATCTGGTGGCATAGCACAGGACGTACTAGTCTCCAGATACAGCAAAACCAGTGGTTTAATTTTACTTGTAGTAACATCCGTGCTGAGTGACAAAACCGCACTCTGATGACTCCCTCGGGTCCAGCAAACTCGGGTGCAACTTTTGAGGGTCAGAACCAGGTCTCCTAGGCCCTAGGCTGCACCTCGGTGCCTTTCGGTGGTCAGGCTTCTTGGTGCTGGGCTCTTAAGTGTGCAGGCTTCTCAGCTTTTATGCCCTTGTGGCTTTATCAGGGATTCAGCCAACTGACTCTTGGAGTCACATTCTCTCTCTGGGGCTCATGGGCAGCTTTTTCAACAAGCGGCACAGTCCTTTCCATACTAGCCCAAGATGAAGAAGGTGCAGTCCAGTCTTTGGTGAAGCCTCTCTTTGTTGGGTCAAGGAAACAGCAGGCGGGTCATCTCTCCAGTACAGGTGTGATCTGAGGTCTTGGTGCCAGGGGTGCCAGTTTTATGTTCGCTACAAGCCTAGGCGTGTTTGGTGACTAACTAGCCAATGTTGACTTCCTGTGAAATGTAGCATCTAGATAGCCCAGAATGCACTCTTCTGGCCACTTAGAACATGCAGAACCCTTCTCTTGGTGTGTAGATTTTTTTAACCCAACCCAGAGGTGTGGCTTCTTGGGGATAGACTCCCCTTTAAAAACCAGCTTGACATCAGCTTCTCCCTCTCTGCTCAAGATGCCAGCCTGTCTGCCAAAAACAAAAGAGCAGGCCTTTATAAGTGTGACTACTATTTGCCCTTCAAAGGTGACTTCCCCTGTGAAGCTCACTTTTTTGGTTCTTCCCTTGGTAGGTCCTTCGATCCCCTTTCTGCGAGTCATTCTCACCTATCCCCAGCAGGATAGACCACTTCAAGGACAGCAGCGTGTGTGCAACCGTAAATGGCTACTGAAACTTTGGGCAGCAAAGTGACAACTTTCTAAAGTTGTTACAATATAAGGGAGGTACCCTGATCCTCGGAAAAGGGATGGGTATATATCAACTTAAGAGCAAACGTTCCCTTTTCCCAAGTTTGAAGAGAAGACCCTAAAACAAGTGAATCAGATAAAATAAATCCGTGATCTAAATGTATAAGGACAACAATACATTTCCAAGTTGCTAAAGTACAAAATCATGTGTGAAGAAAAACAAATGTAAATATATAAAATCAAACAATATTAAAAAGGAATGCTTATAAAAATGAGTTTATTAAAAAGTTTTAACAATGATACCACAAAATTCACTGTAAGTGATTAGCTAGAGCACACTGTTTTTACATTATTAAAAAACATTTGTCAATTTACAAATATTACAAAAAAGAAAAACAAACTGTCGACGCGGCATTTCGGTGATGAAGTATTTCGTCACCTTCTTCAGGACAATAGAGCAATTTAAAAATCTGAATAACAATAAAAGCACTATGTTAGAAGCAAAGAACATTCCTTTTTTCTACAAATAACGAGAACACACATTTTTTTTAGCAACTTAGAAAAATAGTTCTCATTGAACTTTTATCAAGCTATATCACGGTTATTTACAGTACCTGAGGGTTCTACTGGTTATTTTAAGATTTTCTTTAAAAAAAATAGCAGCACCATAACGCTGCCTCACATGAATTATTTAGTATGAATATTAATATTAACACAACATACCTTTGGTCGTGACTCTGTAGCCTCTAGATTATCATATTTGGCTATCAAGGGGAATCAATTTCCCATGTGTCATCTTTAACGACTTTGAGGACACTGTTACTGCTCCTGAAAGGGTATGATAACACCAAAACCATAACCTCTTCTCAGTCTGTTTTATACAAAAAAGTTTTACAAGTGAACCCGGAATTAGTCCACCCAACTGTATACGCTGTATTTCTTTAAAAACCCGTATTTTTAAATTATGGGTCTCCTTTTCAGTGTGTTACATCGTAAATAGCTGTACAAAAAAATGGTTACACATTAGTCAGTCACTTTTCTTAGTGTCTGGTTTAGCTGAAATATTAATGAAGCAAACCTCATTGAAAAAGACATCTGCCCACCTGCATAATCCACTATTTCTTTGCAGACTTGGACTGTTGATGATCCCCTTTATTTTAAAAAAAGTTCAGTTCACTGTAAAGTAAGAAAATAAGAGACCTTGGCTTATAAACTGCCCATTGTGGCTGTGTACCCTATCATTTCTAGTTCTCATTGCGATTTCTCACCTTATTCAATTTGTGAGATTCGTAGAATATATTAATTGGCAAAATCCAGGAAAGTGGATCTCTGGACAAACTTTTGCCTAGAAAAATAGACCCGCTATTATAATTGGAACCACCTCTTGAAACAAATATAATAAGTGTAGCAACAGCCCGATGAGTTTTAAACTTACCTCACAGGCCAGGCGTTTATAAATTCAAGCCTTTGTATGTGGAGTCTGCAGTCCCCAAAGAGTGAGACAACCCCAAATATCTACGATTGACTCTAGTTAAAAAAAAGAATTATCACAAATTGTTTTAAACAGAATTTTTCGAGTCTTTGTCTTACCGATATTATAATTACCAAAAAATTCATACGGCTCATTGTTATCTGGATACCATGATCTATACTCATGATAGATTAACAGTATTGGATGTTGTTAATCCCCTACAAAACTACCATGTCTTCAACTACCTTTGAGAAAACATGTTATATTATACTCTCTAAACTCTATGTTCTCCTCATTTTAAATGATGTCAAGTGTTAAACTCAACAACATCAAAGTTAAATTTAAATTGGCTGTTAAAATCTAGATACATATTCCCAGGTTTAAATTAGTATTTGTTATATCTTATGAATCCTAAAAATGCCCCTTTACGCATTTGCAGGTCACTCACCTATGAAAATAGAGTGGGAAACAACCGTCTGTGTCGCTATCCTGCAGTCAAGTGATCAACATTGGAGTTGGGCCTGGCCTCTTCTTTTATAGCTCTTGCACCTATTGTCGCAGGGCTATGACATCACGCTTAACTACTTACACCTGTAGCTGCAGCACCTCCATACCGTCCCATTCTTTTTTTAGGAAAGGGAGCGGCCATCTTAAAGTGTGTGAATGCTGGGCTGTTAATGTACTCTGCATATGTGAGCCTCAATTCTATTCTAAACGTTGTGTTAAATCTTGACCTCTTGTTTGTCCTAACTTGTACAGTTTCATGTTACTATGTAGTATACGATTGTGCTATCTAACATTGTAAACGGGTCCACCATTTCCATATTATTCACAGTCAAAAAACCATGGCGGCCATTTTGTAGTGTGCGATCGATCGAGGTTAGATCTGCATCTAGATCTCTCTATTTAGTTTGTGCAGTTTTATTGTTTATCTCGTTTGATCTGTTATTAATCATGCATATTTCTACCTCTGTCACCCTTTTTTTACCATTTCCATGTAAACCATCTACAACATGTTTGGTCAGTATGATATAAGTGTAATGGGTTCTATTACAGATCTATATTCTTAGATACATACCTCTCATACATCTAACCTACTGTGCCACTAGGCGTAACTATATCACAGACATCTACTGAGAAATAGGGAAAATATATGATGTTCCTAAATAAATCTTTCCTATTCCTCCCTACTGTTTAGTCCACCCCTATAGGTGTTAAATTTAGACATGTAGAACTGTTCCCTTTTCTTTCTCTTGGCTGTTAGGTCTCCGCCTTTTATGTTTGTTTGTATTACTTCAATTATACACCACTTTAGATCCTCTATTTTATGATTCATTTCTATCCAGTGCTCCACTAAGGGGTGATCCAGCGGGTTACTAGCAACAAGCATTCATACACCGAATACTCACCTGGGCCCATTCATTCATACTATGCTAGCAATTTCCGCTGGTGTGTCAGTTGTACTCTTTATCAATATCCCTGCTACCAATTACCTTTCTGATTGAAGAGTAATGACTTACCAATGGACCCTTTAATAATTGGGAAGTTTAAAATGAGTGACATTCAATACAATTCATAAACCTAAAATAATCACTGAGTCAGATAGTTTTAAAATGTTTATCTAAAGAATTTTGCAGAGTAAATTACAAGACCACATAATACTTAATCGTATATCAAGGATGAAGCAATACTAAATAATCACATATCAATCAATGACGGTCCCTCAGAAAGAAGAAGATAGAGACAGCAGTACAGCTAAAGTTTATGCTCATAGTTACCTAAAAGTGTGAGAACCAAACCCCTTGGCCAAGGAGTTGGAAAGGGTCCCAGGAAGGATGAAGATCAAGACCTCCGGACCAGGTTCAGGACAGGATAGGTGACCTCTCTACCAACGACGCCTGCGTCGTTCCCCTCTCTGTCACTTCGCTCCTCCTCGATTTCTTCCGTGTCTTCCTTCTAATGGAAATCCGCCGCCCCCACCTCAGGACCTCTCTGGACAGCGGTTCAGTATGCAATTGATCAGCTCGTTCCGTGGTTCTCAAAGCTGACAGCCTTAACGCTGTGTTCTGTGCTAACTAATTAGCTAATTCTATATCTATTATACCCTTCTACACCCAGGTACCTCCCATTAATGTTTCAAAACTATGGGCCCACTATTTCTGATTGGACAGGGACAGGGGGTTGATCCTCACACCATGTCAATTTAGTTCAATTTCTTTTTTTTTTTTTTAAACTTTGTTTATTAGCATTTTTTCATTACATCAATATAACAAGTGCAAGATGAGGTACACATTACGTTGGCAGCTCGTAGGTTTATCAGTCCAGTGCATTTCTGAAATTTAAGTACATCAGTCTCAATATATAGCAGACAGCAGGATCGTGAGCAGTGGACAGTGCCGAACAGTAATCTTTTAATTTGGCATCCTCTTGAACATATAGCGCAGCCTGGTTCAACACAGCAAAGCCACAATTGTCGAAGCGCGGTAGCTATCTCTTTGGTAATCACTAGGTAACCCAGGTCAATGCATAGCTTTAAATTTAAATATACAAGTCCCAACATTCGGCACACAGTATGGGCGGGAAAAGCAAAAGACATTTTACATTGGGTCTATTAGTTAACAAGCTTTGTAACCATTGTCTCAGCCTGTTGCATTATAACAGTTTTACAATCGCAAGTTGTGATAGATGCTACATTGGTCAATCCTGAATACAGCAAGTTAGTTCTCGGTTAGAGTTTGGGCATAGCAATTTCAACACAGGACAAGTGGCTTAAGTATGCATGGCAAGAGGAACGTCACGTCATTCTCCTCAGGTATCGTTCGCACGACCATGCGCCCCGTCAGTCTCAGTGTGGTGAGTGGTTTGTGATGGTGTGGCCCACTGTCTGTGTCTGGCCCGGCCAGCTTGAGCATATACAGAGTAAGCGGTCCCCAGATGTCACAAGGTCGTGAACGAAGGGGTAGTAGTTCAGCGTAAGTATTGCTTTGTTCCTGACAATAGGTAAGGTCTGTCAACCATTCCTTGAACTTTGGCGCTCTGCCCGGTCCCCATCTGCAAGCAATTCTCTGCTTGGCTACCAGCAGGCCCAGCGCCAAAAGCCTTTTAGCATGGCCTTTGTGGTTTGGGAGGTAACCCAGGAGACCCATTTCTGGTGTAAGATCCAGCTGCATCTCTAGCATGTCACCCAGAGCCTTCCCCACCTCTGACCAATAGTCTGCAATGTAGCGGCACTCCCATGATAGGTGTAGGAAACCCGCCCCCTCCTGTCGACATCTATCACATCGATCGTGTTCCCTTAACTGGAGCTTGTGCAACCTTACCGGGGTATAGTACATTCTATGGAGGAATTTAAAATGAATAATTCTAAACCTGCTGCTAGCCGTGATGCGTTCGGTTTGTTGACAACTGTATGTCCAGGCTTCCTCCGTGATAGAGTGTCCCAATTCTGCTTCCCACCCCTGTTTGGCTTTCAGAGCATTGTGTGTCCCCGCCCCTATAGAAGTTTTGTATATACGAGATACGGCATGCGATGCCCCTCCCCGGAGCATTTGGTGCAGTGGGAGTAGTGTGGGGGGTTCTTCCGGGAATGCGGGAGTAGCCGCTTTAACCGCTTGGTGTAAGCGAATATATAGGAATCTGTCCAGAGTGGTAGGTGGCGTGTTGCCCAGAAACTCAGCCGCGCTTTTGAAGAGTCCCTGACTGTAGATGTCCCCCCAAGTGTTGAGACCTAGTCGGATGAGCATGCGTTTACAAATTCCTTCCTGCGTGACTGGTAGATTATGCTGGTCTAGCAGTGGGAGTAACGGGGAATATAACATGGGAGCTTGGGATCTCTTGGCGATAGCCCGCCACGCTCTATTTGTACAGGCCACCGTGGATCTCCCTCCCCCTGCAGTCATGTCATCTACTCCCAGAAAGCCCCTCAAAGGAAGCGGCGCCATGAGCCCCTGTTCCACTGCCAAGTGTGTCATAAAGGGAGGAGGGGTAAGCCAGTATGAGGCGAAGTGCGCCTGCGCGCTGAGATAGTAAAGTTCAGGATCAGGCGCCTCAAACCCGCCCTGGGCAAACGGTAACGTGAGGGTGCGCCATTGGATCCGAGGTTGCTTGCCGCCCCACGCAAGACGAATGAGTTGGCTTCTCAGTCTAGTGAAAAACGGTCGTCCAGGATGGAAGGGGATATTTGTGAAAAGATATAAGAATTTGGGCAGGATGACCATCTTCATTAAGGCTATTCGGCCTGCAAGGGAAAGCGGCAACACTATCCACCTGTTAATTAGATCCTCCACCCTAGTCAGGGCTACCCCGTAATTAGCTCGCAAGAGCTCCTTTTTGTCTCTGGTAATGTTTATCCCCAAATAACGGACCTCGTCGTCGCTCCATAACAACGGATAGTCCATTGGAAACGGTGTAGTGCAGTTCGTGAGCGGCATGAGTTGGGACTTTCCCCAGTTTATGGTAATACCCGAAAAGGCTCCGAATTTTATGACTTCCTGTATCATGGCATTTAGGCCTTCCGTGGGGTTACGCACATAAAGCGTAATGTCATCTGCATAGAGCGATATTAGAATCGGTCTCGTGGGGTAGTCAAGCGCGTACCTCTTGTGATGTTGATGCAACATGGCCGCCAGCGGTTCCATGGCTATTGTGAATAATAGGGGTGAAAGGGGGCAGCCCTGTCGCGTGCCTCTGGTGATGCAAAAGAATCGCTTTCCATTGAGCATCTAGGAGGCGCAGGGTTTATTATACAACAGTTTGATCCACATTAGATAGCCCGGAGGGAATCCCATTTGTGTCAATACTGCGAGGAGGTACCCCCATTCCAGAGAATCGAATGCCTTGGTGGCGTCCAGGAAGACCGCCACGGCCTGTTCCTCCTGATCTATATCGTGCAGGATAGAGAAGAGGGTCCGTAGGTTATGCGAGGTTGAGCGATTGGGTATGAACCCAGCTTGGTCGGGTCGGATAAGCCCATCCATCAATAGAGTGAGCCGATTGGCTAAGACCTTTGCCAATATCTTAACATCGCAGTTAATCAATGACAATGGTCTATACGAGTCCGTGGATTCAGGGGCCTTTCCGGGCTTTAGTAGTGAGACCAGCATGGCTTCTCTCATGGTAGGCGGGAGAGCCCCTGTTTGAGCAGCTTCCTCATAGACTGCCTTCAACAGGGGGGCTAGAATGTCTACATATGCTTTATAAAATTCTATGCCCAGGCCCTCTATTCCTGGTGCCTTACCATTGCTAATCTGCATAATTGCCTCTCGTATTTCATCTACCTCCAAGTCAGCCGCTAAAAATTCCCTCTGTCGATTGCTAAGCCAGGCCAGTTCGATCTGTTGCAAGTATTGTGGGGTCTCGTCCTGTCGCGCTGCGCACGACGAATACAATGTTCGGTAGTGTGTAGTGAATACCTCCCCTATGGCAGTCACATCTCGGTGTATCTCACCTTCTCCATCTCGGATAGCTAGGACATGATTTGCCGTTCTGGTTGGTCGAATAGTCTCGGCAAGGGCTTTGCCAGGGCGCTCTCCTTCGCCGTATCTACGCGCCTTGTGATATTTTCCTCGGAAGAGGCATTCCCTCTCCGCCTCCACCTGATATTCTATTAGGGTCTCCCGTATTTTGGCCATTATGGGACCGTCGCACGCCCCGTGCATCTCCGCCTCCAGCTGTTTGAGCTGGCTGTCCAGACGCGCTATAGTAGCGCGAATGTCTTTGAGGATTCCCCCAGCTTTGGCCATGCAGTGGCCCCGTACAGTGACTTTCATCGCTTCCCATACCGTGGCCAGGGACGGGACGGAATCTATATTGAGTTGCAGGTATTCTTCTAGCATTTCCCCCAGTTCAGATCTAAACACTGCATCCAGAAGCATCGTGGGTTGTAAGCGCCACTGTCTAGGCTGGGGGGACATCCCCGGGGGTGTCATCAGCATTATCACGGGGGAGTGGTCTGAGTAGGTACGCGCGAGATGTCGGGAGGAGTGAGTATGTAACGCGATATCTTGTGATACGAGCCACATGTCCAACCTGGACCAGGTGTTGTGTACTGCCGAGTGAAATGTGCCTTCGGAGTGTGTCGGATGATGGTGGCGCCATATATCTACTAGCAGATTGTCCACGACTATTTGCTGAAGTAGGCGTTGCGCTTTGGAGTAGTGATGTGGCATAGGATGGGAGCGATCATGGGGTGGGTGCAGGGTTAGATTAAAGTCGCCCCCCCAGATAAGATGGGTCGAGCCTATGTTCACAATTTGCGCCCATAAGGTAATGTAGTAATCCTCATCATCCACATTGGGGCCATAACTGCACACTAGCGTTACAGAGTCAGAGGCCAGCCTTCCGCATGTCATGCAGTATCTCCCCTGCGGGTCAAGCTTTGAGCCTTCCTCGATGTACGGTACCGCTCTTTTTATGAGTATTGCCGCCCCTCTGGAGTATGTAGAATATGAGGAGAAATATCTGTGCGATGCCCACCTCGTGGCGAACTGCGGCTGCGTTTGGGGGGATGTATGTGTTTCCTGTAGCATAGCTATGCAGACCTGGTGTCTGTCGAAATAAGCTAGAATGTGCCTTTTCTTTTTAGGATTCCCCAATCCTCTAATGTTCCAGGTAAGCAAACTCAGTCCCGCTACAGTATTGGTCTTTTGCACTTCATCAGCCATCACCCGTTTCCTTGAGTGGCCATATTCGTGTCATATCTGTGCTGATGTCTACGATTAAGTGATTCCTGCACGTTCTGATTGTGGTGGTGAGTGTGTAAAAATGCCAATTCTGTAATGTCTACCCCTCTTCCCCAACATCCCTCCCACAATGGCGACCCCAACTTGACGTGTACATTGTCCACCCTCTGAGATCCTCCCCGTGCAGCCCAAAGCCTTGGAAACATATGCAACTTATGCGTCACCATATCTCTGAGTAGGTAGTGCCCAGCCCATGTTATTAGGTAAAGTATCTCGCATAGCAGATGGAGATCCCCATTCATGAACAGGCCTACACATTGTAGCAGTAAATATAACAGCAAACACCTCCTAGAGGCATTAATGACCCTTGGTGACGATAGCGGGCTTTCAAAACAACTAAGGCAAGTGCCCAACATAACAAACCCCACATCAGGGGGATAGGGGTGCTCCCTTGGAGACGTGTGTCCCAGGGGGCGCAACAGCTCCTCCCACACTCTAGTAGCGTGTGGAGAGGGGCCCTGACACCTCGTTACTGTATCCGACAGTGATCCCACCGTCCATAAGAGAGTTTACAGATGCGGCATAATGTCTTACATCTACCTTGTACTATGTTACCTTCATGTGTGGACCAGTGTCTATACCAGTAGTGTTCGTATGACCACCTGTTATCATCGGTTCGTTAAGTTGCTGTTGATGCTCTCAGTCTTCTGCGTGTGGCGCCAGGTCGTCTTGAGCAGTTGTCAGTGATCGTGCCGTCTTCTTGGCCGCCAGTACTGTTTTTTTGTAGAAGTCTGCGGAGTGCTGCAGAGCTGTTGTTTACCATCGTAGGTGATCCGCAACCGTGCCAGATAGAGCATCGCATATTCCACGCCTTCCTGTTGAAGCTTCTTCTTTATAGGAGCGAATTTCTTCCGCGCTTCCTGGACATTAAGAGTAAAATCAGGGTAGATTGAGATGGCATTATTTTCGAAAACCACGTCTTTCAACTCCCTTGCTCTCCGGAGGGCTGTATCGCGATCACGATAGTTGAGCAGTCTCGCGACTATGGGCCGAGGCGCTGCACCCAGCGGAGGCCTCGGAGCCAGTGTGCGATGCGCTCTTTCAACTATGAGCATTCTGGAGAATGCCTCCTGGCCGAAGCACGTGGTCAGCATCCGTTCTACATAGTCTTCGAGCTTCCCTGTGTTGGTGGACTCGGGAATGCCCGTAATGCGTATATTATTCCACCTTGAGCGGGCTTCGATATCTTCATTTTTTGCCGCGATTACCTTCAACAGCCTGTCTATGTCGGTGAGCTGTCCCGCCGCCTGTGTATGGTCGTCCTCTAGGGTAGAGATACGTGCTTCAGCCTCCTGAATCCTCCCATCTTGCTTTTCGATCTTCTGGGTAATCTGGTCCATTCTGGTGCATGTCGAATCCATTTTTCCTTCGATTGAGGCAAAGCTCGTTTTCATTGTGTGTAGCAGTGTCTTCATGTCCACCTCATCTGTGCTTTGCGCCTCTGGATTGGCGGTGTCCTGTTCAGGGTCCGTCAGTTGGCCTCTCGTCGTCTTTCGAGTGTCGAAGGTGAGTTTGGGTTGCTTGCCATCTAGTTTCCCCATTGTCTCGACCTGCTCAGGGGATAGGATGCGCCTTCGCCTGTCTTCTCTCCCCAAAGCTGTTGCCGCGGGCAGCGCCTCCGTCCGATTGCGCTGTAGAGAATCAGGGTAAGCACCGCTGCGTCTGCAGTTGCAGGTTTATGGTTGCGTCGGGTTCTTCAGCCCAGTGGACATCGATTGTGGTCCTGCCCTGATGCGGATAGGAGTTCTCTGGGGACACACTAACTCCCCCACCAGCAGGTGTGTGGGGCGCGCAGGGTGTTCCACCCAAGGAGTGCGCAAGGACCTAGGGAGTGTGCGAAGGAACAATATGGGTGTCCCTCATTCACCCAGTCGCATGCCCAATCCAGAGCCTAGTGGACCTGCGGGTAGTCGGTCCGCGCTCGCCGCGTTTCCCTGGGGCATTCAGCAACAGGGCCCTCCGTCCGCACAATAAGAAGGCCTTCAGGGGTCAATCCCCGCTCAGTGGCGCAGAATTGCCAGTAGTCCAACCGTCCAACAGCAGGCCAAGGTACCGCTAGGCAGAGCGCCACCTCCCAGCCTCTCAAAAACAAGGCCAATTATACGTTTCACCCCGCCGAGAGGCCTGCGAAGTATCGGAGTGGCAATGCGCCTCCTCCAGGTAGCTGCGTGCTGCCACGGTGTGGCCCTCCAGCCAAGGGTATCCCTCGGTGGCGACGGGGGGGGCGAATGAAGGTCTGTGATTGAGGCGCTCTCAGTAGCAACTCCAGCGACGCGCCCCTCGACCGGGCAGTGCGGGCCAGTGTGTCCGAAAGCTCTGCGCGGTCCCCACGTTGCATGCAGGTAGGACCTGTTGTGTAGCGCACTGTGACCGGAGTGTGCAGTGGCAGCAGTAGGGGTGCCTCATGTCTAGTGCCTCGTTAGCTTTCCTCCTCGTAGAGGCAGTGCGGGGGTGGTATGCCGATCAGTGGCCTCGCGGCGGGACAAGCGCTGCACACTGGGCTGCATTTACTCACGGTAGGCCGCAACCACAGGCTCGCGTGATCACACCCCCCGCCGGGGCTCCTCAGCGAGTGCTCGGCAAGCGGGCGTATCGGTGTGTTCTCTCAGCTCCGCACGTTCACGGCTGCGCTTCTGTTCATCAGGCGTGTGCTTCCCCGTCTACCCTTTCATGGCCAGTATCGGTCGATGGTCCGGCACAGCAGTGCCCCTCCGGCCCCCTCAGCAGTAAAGCAGGCTCATCGGCGGGGGCGCAGCCGACCGCCTCGTGCTCCACAGGCCGCAGCTAAGCTCGGTCGCCTGCAGCGCCGCCGCAGCTCCTGACAGCTCGCAAACTGCACCCTCAATCGCCGCTTCATTTTCCGGTCCGATCAAGGTTATCGATGGCGGGATCTGCTCCCGGATTCAGGATTAATGATGATTAAGTTTGTCAGGGCGGACAGAGCCTCACTAAGATGCGGCCATCTTGTCGCGCGCCTCCTAGTTCAATTTCTTTAAGCCCATTGTTTTTAAATACCGCCCCTCACAATTAATACATTTGCTTTATTTCCCACCCGTCTCACGACAAAGTTTAATACAAAATGTATATATAATGTTGCATTTGAGAGAACATCGCGGATGTAGTGGAGGTTGCCAACAGGTCATGGCCTTGGATGTCGTCCAAGTTGACTTCATCGCTGTGCCTTGATTTTCAGAGCGCATGCGCACATCCCATAATTCTCGGGCTGCCATTTCCGTTAACCCAGGCCCCAATTTACGAACTAATAGAAATCAAAGAAGAAACATATTAAAATCAAAAATAAATGTCTTCACTGTATACCCCCTATTTCTACTCTATTCCCATTTAATTATAAAATCTATCCCGCATTAGTTGCATTAGAATACCACAGTGTTAATTGCAGCAAATGCATAAGCTTTAGCACGTGAAAACTTTAAGCAACCATTTTAGCACACACTGCTCAGAAGCAAAGTTTTCCCTCCAAGCAAAGAAAGACATCATACCATGTGATATGGTTGACACATGCGCAATGGAATTCCCGCACTTTAGCGGCCATTTTGGATTAGACAAGCATTACTTATTAGTTCAAACACATAGGCAAGCTTCTCTCAGATACTGTGTTCATGTATGCATTTATTAGTAAAAACATTACAAAGTTTAATTAATTAATACTATGAGAGGATTGCTTACGAGCAAGTCTCATTTTGAGTTCTTGCTCCATCAGGGGGCATTTTTACGCTTTGCGCGAATGGCAGACTTGTGTTCATTTAATCTTATCCTCATTTCCCTTGCAGTTTCCCCAATGTAACCTTTGCCGCAGGGGCACTGGATAAGATAAATTACATTTTTAGTATGGCAGTTCACCAGCCTTTTCTGATGATGAGTGATATTATTATACGTAACTGTGGTTCCCTTAACAATGTTACCGCAATTATTACAGGAACCGCAGGGAACGTTCCCCTTTGGGCATGAGCCATCAATTGTCTGCAACTGTGTCGTTGCTTTACTGACCGGATAGGTGTGTACTAAACAATTCCTTACGATCTTGTTTCTTCTAAATGAAAAAAGTGGTTTCGGCAGTGACGTTGAGTCATTTAACAAATGCCAATTCCTGTTAATCAGATTTTTAATTTTGTTGCTTATGCTATTAAAATTAGTTACACAAGCAATTTGCTGATTTCTTTAGTTGTTCTTTGGCTTTGGTACAAATAGACTATCCCTATTATAATATTTAGCTCGTTTACATGCCTTTTTGACGAGCTTCTTTGGGTATCCTCTATCTGTAAATTTTCTACTGAGTGTTTTTGCATGAAACTCAAAATCCTTTAGGCTTGTACAATTTAGTCGTACCCTTAGGAATTGGCCAAAAGGGATATTATTTTTCTGGCTGGAGGGATGATAACTTTCAAAACGCAACATAGTGTTGCGATCTGTCGGTTTGGTGTACAACTCCACCTCCAGACTACCCTTGTTGTCCTTAATTTTGATATCCAAAAATTCGCACATTATGTTGCTATATGTTGAGGTAAACTTTAAATTCTCATCTCCTAAGTTTAACCAGCATATGAATGATTCCAAATCCTCCTTCGAATCTTGCCAGATGAAAAAAATGTCATCTATGAATCGAGGCCAGTGGCTCACATTTGCATAGAAGGGGGCAAGTTCGTTAAATATATGTTTTTCCTCAAAGGAGGAAACGTAAAGGCATGCCAAACTGGGAGCACATGTGGCTCCCATGCTGGTCCCTTTGATTTGTCTATAGAAATTCTCCTTGAACAAAAATATATTATTTTTCAATATGATTTCCACACACTCCACTATAAATGTCGAGTGAGCTGATAAATCACCCTCCTCATTAGCAAAGAGGCCCTTATCCATACGAATAGTGTCGTCTTCAGGTATATTCGTATAGACGGCCTCTATGTCTAGGGTTACCAACCACTGCCTCTCTGCATCGAAGGGTATATGTTCCACCTTATGGATCATATCCGTAGTATCCTTGATGTAGGCACGTTGTCTGATCACCAGCGGTTGTAGGAATTTATCCACATATTTACTGAGTGGTTCAGTCAAGGAGTCTATATTGGAGGCTATTGGTCGCATAGGTGGATCCTGCATATTTTTGTGCACCTTGGGTAATCCATATATTGCTGGTATAGTTGGATTTTCATTAAAAAGATAGGTATACTCTTCATTACAAATGATCTCATCTTCTTTGGCTAGTTTTAATAAATTCCCTATCTGTCTGCCTAGTTTCATCCATTCTGTTCTATTGGATTTTTGGTAATGATGTTTATTATTAAGGAGGCCATCTATTCTTGTTTCATAGTCCACGGTGTCCAAGATGACAATGCTGCCACCTTTATCGACCGGTTTAATGGTAATCTCATTACACTGTTCTAAATCATAAAGGGCATTTCGCTGCTCTTTCGTCAAATTATTTTTAGTCCAATTTTTTTTGCCTAGAATCTCTTGTATCCCTTTCTCTATCACTTTCTCAAAGATATCAATATCCCTACTGACCATTTGGCTGGAAGGAGTCCAGCTAGATTTAGGTTTGAGACCGGACTTGTTTTCCATTATTGTCCTGTTCTTCCCCTCAAAGAATCTATTGAGTCTAATCTTGCGAAAAAAACCTCCTCAAATCTCTCTCTAAATTAAATTTGTCAACAGGGGTAGAAATCGCAAAACCTAAACCCTTTTCCAAAATATTAGTCTCCTTATTTGTTAGGGTTCTAGTTGATAGGTTAATGATGGGTACCTTATGTTCTAATTCCAATTTTTCTGACTTCTTGTCTTCATGTAAGTTCGCTTTTGGGTTTGATTCTGGGGATAAAATTCTCTCCCTCTGCCTTGAGTATTCTGGCTGTAGTTCATTTGGCGATGTTCTAAAAAAGAGAAATTTTCCCTATTGGAACCAGAGGGCATCTCCCTATCTTTTACTGCTTGATTTTCCTGAACCGTATCATTATCGGAATCCGAGCTAGTATACGAAGTGTCTAAAAATGTCACTCTTTTTTTAGGCATACTTCTTTTATTTGGTTGCCAATTATTTCTGGATGGATACTCCTCCCTTTGTTTTTCATAATAATCTTTTTGTAAATATGGGTACACTAATTCGATATAGTATTTACCCACATCTTTTCTGAATTTATTACTTTTTTTGTTAACAAGATATTATTTGTATCCTTTCAGATCTCCCTGTATCTCTTCCAATTTTCTCTTTGCATCCTCTAGTGATGTGTTGTCTTTTAATTTTAACTCCATGTCGTCTATTTCTCGTTTTTCTATTATTAGGACTTCGTGTGCTGTTTCAATTATTAACAACATCCAATCTCTGCTACATCTGTTAGCTATGAATGTCCAGTTTTAAATACATTTCTCATTCTTAATGAAGAGGCTGGGTTCTTTCTTAACTTGTAAACCTCTAGGGATGATGCAATTTTTACAATATTCATTGAGAAAATCAGCATGAAGCTCCGTTCTTATGACTTTTTTCTTTAGGTTCCATAGATTTTTCCACTGCTCTTCATCACTATTCATCATTGTGATAGTATTAATGTTTTTAACAGACCCGTTTATTATTTTATTAAACTGGTCTTCCGAGAAACCAAAAGTCTTCAAATTGTCCATTCTAAATTTGGACACAGAGATTTTACTAAGAAAGAGATTTGGTATTTTATAGTTAAATCACTAACTTTCTAAAGTTGCCATTTGTCAAATAGTTACATTAAATTTATCTTTAGAAACAAGTCAGGTTTAATGCATTGATTCGTTTGATACCTTGAAGTATCATTTTTAGTAGTCCCATTTAGAAGTTAACACTGCTGCGTTATCAGGGTGTAACTCTATCCTCACCAATGGGGCTACAAGCCTTGCTACAGTAAAAACGACAATTCAGGTTTTTTAATGTCAGTCCATGTAAAGTTAATAAACCACATGTCCTTCTTCATGAATTAATGCACCTTGCCTTAAGTGCTCAATAGGCCTGCCTTAGAGGTGACTTATAATTATGAAAAAGGAAGGTTTGGGCCTTTGTCATTGGTGTAAATGGCAAAGTCAAGTGCGCAGTTTAAAAACCACTCTGCTAGCCTGCAATGGCAGGCTCAGAGTCATGCTTTGCTTTGTCACACTAGTGGTGGCATAATAAGTGCTGCAGTCCATGAAGGGCACTTAATTTACAGACCTTTCATACTCCTGGTACCATATAGTGGGCACTTATAAGTAAGTTAACTTATGCCAATTGTGTGTAAGCCAATTAGACATATACCTTTTTATGGGTCAGAGCACTAGCACTGAGGCCTGGTTGGCAGGACTCAGTGCAGTTTCAAAGTCAAAACAAAAGCAGCATCAATCCAAACTTTTGGGGGTGACCAAGCAAAAAGAGGCATTTCTTTATAGTAGGAGTTCACCAAATGTCTCCTACCTAATTAATATTCATTATGCAGGAAGCTTTGTGATGTGCTGCGGGTTCACATTTTGTGATGTACATGATTAGTCTTTCAGTTGCATCACAAAATGTTGAGCAGGTTGCAAAAAGCACCCACTGTTTGCATCATCATTAATGCAGTATTGAGCAAAATGTGCTTTTTTCCAAAACTTAAACTTCCCCAATCCAGCTTCTCATATTTCACACAGTTGTTTTTGTTTTCAAATGCAGTCACTTCTTTTCTACCAGTTGTAGGAAAATGCTTCTTTTGCATGATCACCCCCATTTTGGAACTGATGCCCTAAAGGCAAGGTGCATAGTATTTAAATGTAGGACATGTAAAAAAATGTTTTTAATATTAAACACGTCCTTACAGTGACAAGGCCCTTGTGAAAAGCTATTTTCACTGTAGCTGGATTAACTGTTCTATAGGAATGAGTTGGGATACCATATTAAAATTAATAATTTTATCTCCTCCTCTGAAACAGCTCCAAAGTTCCTTCTTGAACTTTTTAAAATATTGATTACACGCTTAATTCAGTGGTAGAGTTGGACTTTAATAAATATTTTGCAAAAGTTACTTTCAGAAAGTCACCTCTTCCCTTCATAAATCCTCTAGTATCAGGGTTCAGGCTTCTTGAACACTGTTTCCACGTCATCCCTGCTGAACCACTCACCTATGGCCCTGTTGAAACTATTAGCCTTATTTAGGAATCTCAGCCACCTGCACTACATCTCAGTCCCTGGCACTGGATTATGAATCTCAGCCTCCCGGCACTAGATTTCAGCCCCTGGTACTGGGTTGAATGATAAGAGATTTCATACCCCCAACACTGAAGGTATGGTATGTCACAGTGTGTACCGTTTTGTGCTGCTTGCATGATATGTTGTTGTTTTAAGATTTGCACTACTGAAGGGTTTCAGCATTGCTGCTCGAGTTTGATGTGTATCACCCATTGAATACTACGAGACTTGCCGAACTCTCGCGAGAGCCTGGCAAGTCTCGGTGGCCATTTTGGGAGTAGCTCTGCTATTTAAGCCACACCCAGGGCTGAGTCAGCACTTTGTCTTGAGAGTTTTGGAGAGGTTGGTCTCGCCTTGCTTGGGTCTCGTCGCCGCCTGGAGTCTACAGGCCATCACAGAACTTACCTGCCACATCAACATCAGCCATCTTCAAGACGACTCGTTATGGACAACCACAACTCCACTTCCTGCCGTCACCACCAAGGAACAAAGAGAGAAAAGAAGTTAAGTAAGCGGTTATCACAGATACTAGAAAAGCTAGACATTCCAATTAAAAACATAGAACTGAGTAAATGCTGATGCATAGTAGATACTATTGAAGTACAGTTGAGTAGACATTGTTTAGTTCCTAACAAAGACTTTTTCAAGACATTTGAAGGTGTGATGTAACACCGCCTGAGCATGCAAAGTAATTCCATTCAAACACTTGTTTATAAGAAGTGAGCTGTACACATACTTTAATTACGGTGCACAGTAGTAGCCAAAAGACATTACAGGAGTGATTGTAACAGATGTGTTTTTGTTTTCATGGTACTTCTTAAAGGGGGGTCTCAATCCTACTTCCCCAGAGAGACATCAGACCAGGAGGATCCGAGAGGAATATCTGATACCAATCAGTGAAGAACAATCGCAAGTCCAGTTGATCACAGGTACATACATGGGGGGAGTAATCCAGCCTCTAAGAAGGCATGAGGGAGAGAAGAGAAATCCAGAGAGCATTAGGCTGGACCAAAGTAATCTATTGCTTCTTTCTCCACAAGGTTCGACAAGGAAGCCTAGCATATGGAAGGGGAACCCCGACAGACAAGACCTTCCTTCTCAAGCTTGACCATTTTTCTGGTTGTTACATAATTCACTAGAGGAAAGGTAGAGAATACAGGAGGTGGGTCCATATCGTCCCTGCTACACTTCCGTATGAGCCCTCAAGGTAAGGCACTTCGTACTGTTAGTATGTCATCTAGTAGCTATTTTGCAGGAACTTCCAGCTATCACTCTGGAGCTTAATAGGCCCCTTTATAAGGTGTGACCTTGTTCCCAGAGCTGAGACAAAGACCTTGGGTGTGGGGAGGTATTCTGTTCCTCTGGCAGATGACTATTTGGGCTGTGCCCAAGAACTTAATTAACTTCAAAGGGTCTCCCTTGTCATTGTCAAAGGCAAATGTAGCTATCACCTGGGTATGCCCCATTCTGTCTCTCTAATCAGCTAGGCACCAATTGCAGAGGGAGAGGAGCTGCCCCTAGAACTGGTTTTGAGTGACCACACGTGAGGGGTTTCTTATTTCCCTGCCACACCTCTAGGGTTGTGTTGGACTTGGCCCTTTTTGCAGGGTCATCCCTGAACTTTTTGCCTTCCTCCTGTATTTTTTCTGACCTGTTGTTGGTGGTTTTATGACTCTGGGCATTTTTTCACTGCTGATCAGTGCTAAAGTGCATATGCTCTCCCTATTGTAAATTGATGTATGGATTAGTGACTCCATGATTGGATTATTTGATTTACTTGTCAGACCCTAGTATAGTGCACCATGGGTGCCCAGGGCCTGTAAATCAAATGCTGCTGGTGGGCTTGCAGCACTGGTTGTGCCACCCACAGAAGCAGCTTGTAAAGTGTAGCTCAGGCCTGCCATTGCAGAGCCTGTGTGCAGTCTGGGACTGCCAGGTCGACTTGGCAAGTGCACCAACTTGCCAGTCCCTAAACCTTCCCTTTTCTACATATCAGTCACCCGTAAGGTAGGCCCAAAGGGCAGGGTGCATTGTATGTAAAAGATAGGACATGCCCTGATGTGTGTAGCATGTCCTGATAGTGAATTACAGCCAATTTCGTTTTTCACTATTGCAAGGCTACCTGTCCCCATAGGCCAGAATGGGCAGCTTGATTATAACATCTTATAATCCTAACTGACCCAGGGAACATGGTAGAAATTCGAATTTAGTATGCCTGAACTCTGAATGATAAAATACATCTTTTAGGGAAGTTGGTTTTAACATTCTGTGTTTGAAAATACCACTTTTAGAAAGTAGGTATTTTCTTGCCTAACCATCCAGCCTGCCTCTGCTAGCTTGTGTATTGTATGTCTGGTTTTGTGAGTGACAGGGGCTGGGGGGCTCCAGGAGACAGGGTGAGTCAGCACTAGGCTGAATAGACCTATCTGCATTGGGAGTGGTGGGAGGAGTAGCATCTGGGCCTGAATAGAGCTGTGCCTGCCTTCCACAATGCTGGCTCCACCTCCTGTGGTGTGTCTGATGGCCCTGGCCCACATTGACAAAAGAAGAAGGTGTGCACTGGCAGAATGCACCCAGAACTGGTTTGGACTAGGTACAGGACCCTCTGCCTTCAGAGGACAAAGGATTTACTGGTATAAATAGTGGGGCCCAGACCCCAGAACTTTAGATCACTTCTGGAACAACAAGACAAACCTTTGCCAAGGAGAAGAACCAAGGAAGCTGCAGGAGTTTGGACTGCCCCTCTGCCAGTGTGCTGTTTGCTGAGTTGGCCTGCAGTGGTCTTCATTGCCAAGGAAAGGAGAAGGAACTTTCAAAGAACTTTCATCATCTTGCAGAATATTTCTCCAAGGGCTTGAACTAGAGCTTGCCTCCTGCTGAAGTCTCAGGGCTACAAGACTTCACCACCAGCTCCCTCCTGAATTCCCTTGCTGGGGATTCTGTCTGCAGAAGCCTGCGTGTCGGTGGGAGCTGGAAGCGCGACTCAATGAGAAGAAGCGTGTCGCTGTCGCAGCTGTTGCCGTCGCATCGCCGGAGAAGCGTGTCGCCTCCGGAGAGGCCGCCGCCGCATCACCAGAGAAGCGTGTCTTCGTCGCAGCTGCCTGCCGTCGCATCACCGTAGAAGCGTGTCTTCGTCGCAACTGCCTGCCGTCGCATCACTGGGGAAGCGTGTCGCCACCGCAAGGGTCGCCGTCGCATCACCGGAGAAGCGTGTCGCCGTCGCAGCTGCCTGCCGTTGCATCACCGAAGATGCGTGTCGCAGGGCCTGTCGCGGCTCCAAAGGTACAGAGTTCGCCGCACGGCCGTCTGGCGTGCATGCATCATCTTCATGTCGTCACATCGCATCAAGGGCGCACTCTCATCGCACCGGATCGTCGCATCGCGGCGCCTGCTCGCCGCATTGCCCTCCCTGCGGACCCTCTGTTTGTTTTGCGTTACGCATCCAAGGTACTTTTGTGAGAAACGTGTCGCAGTTATCATCATCTTGAACTAAGTTACTTCTACCATCTTTAAGTCTATTTTGAGTACAGTATTGTGGATTTTTGTCGTTTGTGGTCTTGTGTTAAATCTATATAAAGAATACTTATTTTTATAAAACCTGTGTGGTGTCCATCTGTAGTGTTTTCACTGTATTCCTGTATGTGTTCACAAATGCTTAACACACTGCCTCTGAGATAAGCCTGTCTGCTCGTGCCAAGCTACCAAGGGGGTGAGCAGGGGTTATCCAGGAGTGTAATCCCCTTTCCCTGACTTAGAAGCAAGGGTCCCTATTTGGACAAAGGTGTATACCATTGCCAACTAGAGACCCCCAGTTCTAACAGGTTGGCATAGAAGCTTTGCACAGGGGAAAAAAATGTTCCGCCATGTTGGATTTAGGTACAGAGGCCCACTGTGGGATTGCTTGCAGTAGGGCACACAGGAACTGCTGGAAACGTGGGAAGGGTTACCCGTGGGAATTGTTTTCCTATTGGTTCTGGAAGGGCTAAGAGTCACCCTCAACCACAGGATAACAACAGACATACATGTGGCACTCCTGGACACCCTCTTTAGAACACTACTGGCCTTGTGGAAGACAGATGAAGGACTTCACCTGCTGTTGAGACATGTGAGGACACCTGAAATGCTGACCTGCTCCCACGAAGCTGACTCCAAGAATCAGTTGGCTGACCTCCTTTTAAGCTACAAATATACAAAAGAAGCTGCAGGAAGTCCCTTTCCTGAAGAGCCCGGGTGACCAGTTCCAACTGGACCTGTCTTGGACCTTGCTGGTGGCTGCTGCTAGAGTGAGTCTTGACCCCCAAGTTCTGTTCCTGAGGTCCTGAGACCCTTGGCTGCATCAAAGTGTACTACTACTAACATGCTGAAAAACAGAGGACTTAGAAACCTTTTGGCTCCAAAGACCTGAGAAGGACAGAGGCAAATTTGCCAAGTTAATCTGACGAAGGTGCGCTGCTGCTGGGCCAAAGATTTGAGTTGCTCCCACACTTAGCTTTTCCGCAGCAGCCCTGTTTGGCTACAACCTTGCCCCACTGGAGGAATCTGAGCTCCAAAAAAGGCAGTATAACCAAACATAGAAATGTTCACAGGATGAAGGTCCAGCGAGGGACCTTCCTTGGGTGCGAGTTTTGAATTTCTTACGCTCTGAACTTTCCTGCCAAAAGTCAATGGCTTCACCAGGACCTCGTATGACGGCTATTTAGCCTTGTGGAACCCTTCTAGGCCACAACCTGCTGCCTTGCCACGCTGAGGTAAAACTTCTCACCGGAATGAACATGTTTTCTATATCTGACTCATGCTCCATCACATATCTGAAACGTGCTCCATCTCGGCCTTCCTTAAATTGCGCGTAGGTCCGGGTCAGGTGCAGCTAGATGACATTGGTTGGAGCATATTGCTTTTTAGCACTATTTTCATTCAAACTCTAACAATTCATATGTATAGTTCCCCCTTTTTGGATTTTTTTAGTTTTGGTATCATTTTGTTTATTAAATTATTCTCTATTTTTATAAATTGGAGTGTTTTTTTTGTTGTATTGTGCTTTTGGCTTTTTAAATGTTTGGTACTTCCTCATGCTTTACACATTTTCTTAAGTTAAGCCATTCTGCTCTGTGCTATAGTTACCAGAGGTTGAGCTCAGACTTAAATTACTGAAACCTTTACTGGACCTAACAAAAATACTAACATTACTTGTGGTGGACTACCATCCACCCCAGCTAATAATCCACTTTCTCACATCAGTTCTTTTGATTTAGATGAATGATGGATTTTCTCAGGCATTATGAAGGTATGCTATAATTAATACTCCTTATCATAATTATTACACATTATATATTTACATAGCATATACATTGCTGTGGGATTAAGTTGCTGAGTACTCCTGCCAAGCAGCCTGATCAAAAAGAAATCTGCCTCACCCCCAAATAGTAATAACATATATGGTGTGTCTCAGTGTACCACAGTCTAATCTGCAAATTCAACTCCATGAATAGCCTAGCATGTCCTTATTAGATCACTGTGATTTCCTCCTATTGTGCACTTGTCCAGCTCTTTAATCGCAAACCCCAACACCATTTCCCCACTGCAAAACATTGAGCTATAGGCTGTTTTACAGACAGGCTGGAGACATGTTTAGCTATCTACTAATGCTCATGAAATCACAAAGAAGTAAAACAAACAGTGAAAAGAGAAGGACGCTATCTATGTCCTTTTGTTGATCTTAATTGCAGTCATTTGATTGGGCAAATATTGTGTTAGCCCATTGAAGGAAGTGGCCCTTAGGGGCCACTCGGGTTTCTTACAACCACCTGCTATGCCTTCCCAAGAATGAAGAGTCAGTCAGACAGTAGAGAATACAAACATACCTTTATTAGCAATACTCTGCAGAGGAGTCCAATCTGACCTGCACCCTAAGATGTCTGCCGAGGGACTGACCCCCCAACAGTCTGAAGTGAGTAGTCATTCCTCCCAAGGCGCCTCCAACCACGCCCACAGTGGAAAGTTACCGGCCTGGCGCGAACATAAACAATGGAGGCACAGGAGGATGGGCTACCACTTGCCAGATGGGTACATGCTATCTGCACTTCGAGGTCATCGCGCTGAATCTCAGCGTCTCCCAACGTGGGAGCAGAACTACACACTCAGATAGGTATGCGAAGGCAGAATGGCCTATTCATTAGTAAGTCGGAGAACAGCCTTGAACAGGAGAGAAATATTAACGAAATACAGTGTTCTGCTGAGGCAAGCAATACGAATGATGAGGCCTAGTTCAGACACGGCCTAAGCAGCTTAATAAGGATTACGAAATGCAAAATGGAGTCACACTTGCTAACTAAAGCTTGCACGTTGCAGGGATAACTCAGTGGGTTGCATAACGTGAATACAAATGGCATCTATTTAGCCACACACTGCTAACCTAATATAACATGAAACGAGTGCATTGCGGGAATGGGATTTTCAAACCTAACAGACCCTCCTTTTAGCATGGGTGGCTAAATGCTTTATTGGGCTATCCGGTAGGGTCTTTACAATTCTAGGCGGGGAGAAAGGAATTGCATAGTCACTCAAATTACAAAAGAGAACAAAGCAACACAGGAGCATCAAAACCATTTAATATTCGAAGATGCCCTCATCTATGAGCATGATGTCCTGGATGTCCTGCATCATCATAGTGGGGACCTTGTTATCTCGTCTTGACAATTTAGGGGTAGGGGCGAGTTTACTCACACAATAGGTGCAACAGGCTGGAAGACAGTTAACATATAGGCAACATGTAAAGATGACACCTGCGATGGCTATTAGGACCAGTAATATCTTCCAACCCCATGATGTCAGTAGACCCCAGAACCACCCTGTCAAGGACCATGACCCATTATCTTGGTGAATGTCAGATGCAAGCTTGTGGAGCTTCTGTATAGCAGAATATACAGTGGGGGCGTGGTCAGGGATGTTGACACAGCAACTGCTACCGATGACGCGACAAGCTCCACCCCTATCTGCGAGAATGACGTCTAAAACCATCCGGTTTTGAAGAGCAACGAGTCTTGTAGCCTGAAGCTCTACCGTAATGTTGGCCAATATTCCTGCCGTCATGTTGATAACCCCCTCTACGACCTGGGTGAGTCGTCTAATATTGAGGCTATTGGCCATAGGGGCCCAGAAGGGTAGAATGCCTTTCATTGCGTCAGTAAACTGTTGCAAGGTTGTGTCAGTCTGGTCTATGTCGTCTGTACTAATCATCCTCTTGAACCGGGAGGCTAGGACACCTCTACGTTGTAGCCGATGAGTTTTGTGGTAGTTGGGAGGGGCTATATAAACTGGTGGAAGGAGGTAGGAAAGGTAGCACCGCCCGGACCATCCCTCAGGGAGCCACACATAACCACGAGCACCACAAACAAAATAAACATTAGGCGGCGGGATCAAGGGCGGACTTTTGGGCATCCTCAATATAGAAGTGGTGTTGCATCTACTGTCTCCCACCTTTAGTTCTCCTGCCCCTTGAACGCAAAAGGGAGCAAGTACATCTACCACTGCCAGGGGTATGGGCTTATCTTCGGTGACATTGCGGGCTTGGAAGGATTGATAATATTCTGATACGTTGAACTGCCAGAACCCATCCCTGTCCATCTCTGTTCTGCTTGCATTTCTACCTCATTCTGCTGCTTTGAGGCAAGAATTCAAGAATACTGATCAAACCGCCCATTCCCGGGGAAAACACCAGGTGGGGCCCTATGTTGGGAGTACACATTCATTGTCAAGGAACGGTAACGGGTGTCTCTTTGTTCCAAGGAGTCAACCTGAGAGAACGAGCGGATCATACTAAGTAAGGTAAACCACCCCTCACAACTATTAACATAGGATAAGGGCATAGGCAACAGGTTCTCACTTCGATGTGTAAAAGAAGGCAGCAAACCACACACCCAACATTTTGTCGTATTATAGGCAGCATGCGTTTGGTGCAACGTCTGAATAAAAACATTGTCCTTATAGGACTTCCGGTGCTCTTCTTTATGAGGCGCTAAAGTACCAAAAATATGTTTAGGAGGGGCTGGCGTAGTACTTATCCAAGCGTGCACAGGGTATTTCTCTTCTAGGAAGAACAGCACCCCAAATACAACTATCAAGGAAAGCAAAATTATTGCGACAAACACTATTTTACTCTTAGTGGACCAAGAAGACCAAACAGGCCCATCTGAAGTGGGACGCGGAGCCGCAAAAGGCTGCTCCTCATCATGAGTAGGATGACCAAAAGGATACATTTTCAAAACTTCAAAAGCAACTAATATGCGTCACAGGGAAAAAATCACAGACTGGAGCCACAAAAATACAACCGACCAGAGGGGTACAATTCACCCAGTGTCCTTCAGAGCCTCACTGGCAGGCTCCTATTGTTCATCAACAACGGTGCTATGAAGCACTCCCACGGGGGAGCTGCGCGATCGCAGCCCTTGCTGGAAAACAAATCCTCTTCTTTCAGGATAGGGCACCCTCCCTCCTGGGCAAATACCCTCAACGATCCTGTCCAGTGTCTAGGGCAGTGCACCAGTGTTGTTCACTCTAATATAAAGCAGGCACCATAGACATAGCAACTCCGCTCTAAGCTCGAGTCCTTCCCTAACTCCTGGACTGTCCTACTGGCGCACTGTCCTTCCGTCGGGGCCGCAGGTTGCACCTGGCAACCCCAGGAACTTCTTCATCAGCAAAAAGGGGGAGAAATTCAGTCTCAGCAGGGCATTGAGACTCAGGTGTCTGTGCACTAGAAGTGGGAGCATCCGGGGCGGCCCTTATCTCTGGGGGGACCACCTCAAGTAAGGCCTTGTCGCTTTCTTCGTCTGTCTGCGCCCACCTAAATCGGGCGTCAGAGAAAGGAACGAAGTGGGGCACTCGCTCCCCTTCCTGGTCACCGATGCCTTCGAGGGCCCACTGATCATAACGAAGTGGTAGAGGTACCCTCTTCACGTGCGATACATGCACCCAGTTCTTCCGGCCTTCTAGCTTCACGGCGGTGCAGGTAGCAAGCAACACAAGGAGGGGCCCCTTCCACCTCGGCTCCAGGCAGTTCTTCCATTGAAAATTCTTGACCATAACAAAACTCCCGGGTTGTAGCTGATGCCGGGGCCCCTCTGGTACTGGTTGCAGCGTGGCGTGAATCTGTTGGTGGACAGAACGGAGATCTTTAGACAATTTATACAGATAATCTATCAACAGGGGGTACTCTATCTCGGAGAAGCGTTTGGGTCTTGGGACGCCCCAGTCGTTGGCAGGGCGCCCAAAGACCACCTCGTACGGGGATAACCCTGTTCTAGAATGCGCTGTCACTCTGGTGGATAACAAAGCCAAAGGTAATGCATCTGGCCATCGCAATCCTGTGCTTTCCTGGATCTTTGCTAACTTCAGTTTGAGAGTACCATTGTACTTCTCAACCAGGCCTGCTGACTGGGGGTGGTTCGCTGCATGAAACTTCTGCTTAATATGCAAGCCCTTGCACACCAATTCAATGACTTTTGAGTTGAAGTGACTTCCGTTGTCACTCCAGATCACACGTGGCAATCCATAGCGCAGGAAGAACTCTTTTAAGAGCGCCTTCGCCGTCGCCATGGCCGTATTCTCCTTAGTGGGGTAAGCCTCAATCCATTTACTGAATGCACAAATTACTACTAGCACATACTTCATGTTATTAACTCGTTCCATTTCGATGAAATACATCTGGAGAACCTCGAAAGGGAAGGAAGGCGGCGCAAAGTTACCTGCGGGTGTAGGAGTACCTTTGCAAAACACACAAGATGATGGACGGAATGTTGCACAATGGCAAACATTCACCCCCAGTCACAGATCTGGGTTTAATCCATCGTTATTTTGCTTCACCACGCCACCCCAGTTCAGACATGGCCATATGCAAATCAGTCTTGACCCTGTGCCTCATGGGAACAGTCCAGACCGAACTGCCAAGCCATGTCTTCCCTGGACCAGAATCAAGCATCCTAGGACCGGTTTCGGGCATTCAGCCCTCATCAGCCAGGATAGCCTGACTTCAGTGGCGCAGTGAGCACGGGACCCACGTCTGGGCATACCCTTCCCACTTGGGGCGAATTGCAAAACACACAAGATGATGGACGGAATGTTGCACAATGGCAAACATTCACCCCCAGTCACAGATCTGGGTTTAATCCATCGTTATTTTGCTTCACCACGCCACCCCAGTTCAGACATGGCCATATGCAAATCAGTCTTGACCCTGTGCCTCATGGGAACAGTCCAGACCGAACTGCCAAGCCATGTCTTCCCTGGACCAGAATCAAGCATCCTAGGACCGGTTTCGGGCATTCAGCCCTCATCAGCCAGGATAGCCTGACTTCAGTGGCGCAGTGAGCACGGGACCCACGTCTGGGCATACCCTTCCCACTTGGGGCGAATTGCAAAACACACAAGATGATGGACGGAATGTTGCACAATGGCAAACATTCACCCCCAGTCACAGATCTGGGTTTAATCCATCGTTATTTTGCTTCACCACGCCACCCCAGTTCAGACATGGCCATATGCAAATCAGTCTTGACCCTGTGCCTCATGGGAACAGTCCAGACCGAACTGCCAAGCCATGTCTTCCCTGGACCAGAATCAAGCATCCTAGGACCGGTTTCGGGCATTCAGCCCTCATCAGCCAGGATAGCCTGACTTCAGTGGCGCAGTGAGCACGGGACCCACGTCTGGGCATACCCTTCCCACTTGGGGCGAATTGCAAAACACACAAGATGATGGACGGAATGTTGCACAATGGCAAACATTCACCCCCAGTCACAGATCTGGGTTTAATCCATCGTTATTTTGCTTCACCACGCCACCCCAGTTCAGACATGGCCATATGCAAATCAGTCTTGACCCTGTGCCTCATGGGAACAGTCCAGACCGAACTGCCAAGCCATGTCTTCCCTGGACCAGAATCAAGCATCCTAGGACCGGCTTCGGGCATTCAGCCCTCATCAGCCAGGATAGCCTGACTTCAGTGGCGCAGTGAGCACGGGACCCACGTCTGGGCATACCCTTCCCACTTGGGGCGAATTGCAAAACACACAAGATGATGGACGGAATGTTGCACAATGGCAAACATTCACCCCCAGTCACAGATCTGGGTTTAATCCATCGTTATTTTGCTTCACCACGCCACCCCAGTTCAGACATGGCCATATGCAAATCAGTCTTGACCCTGTGCCTCATGGGAACAGTCCAGACCGAACTGCCAAGCCATGTCTTCCTGGACCAGAATCAAGCATCCTAGGACCGGTTTCGGGCATTCAGCCCTCATCAGCCAGGATAGCCTGACTTCAGTGGCGCAGTGAGCACGGGACCCACGTCTGGGCATACCCTTCCCACTTGGGGCGAATTGCAAAACACACAAGATGATGGACGGAATGTTGCACAATGGCAAACATTCACCCCCAGTCACAGATCTGGGTTTAATCCATCGTTATTTTGCTTCACCACGCCACCCCAGTTCAGACATGGCCATATGCAAATCAGTCTTGACCCTGTGCCTCATGGGAACAGTCCAGACCGAACTGCCAAGCCATGTCTTCCCTGGACCAGAATCAAGCATCCTAGGACCGGTTTCGGGCATTCAGCCCTCATCAGCCAGGATAGCCTGACTTCAGTGGCGCAGTGAGCACGGGACCCACGTCTGGGCATACCCTTCCCACTTGGGGCGAATTGCAAAACACACAAGATGATGGACGGAATGTTGCACAATGGCAAACATTCACCCCCAGTCACAGATCTGGGTTTAATCCATCGTTATTTTGCTTCACCACGCCACCCCAGTTCAGACATCCTGGCTGATGACGGCTGATAGCCAGAAACCGGTCCTAGGATGCTTGATTCCGGTCCAGGGAAGACATGGCTTGGCAGTTCGGGCTGGACTGTTCCCATGAGGCACAGGGTCAAGACTGATTTGCATATGGCTATGTCTGAACTGGGGTGGCGTGGTGAAGCAAAATAACGATGGATTAAACCCAGATCTGTGACTGGGGGTGAATGTTTGCCAATGTGCAACATTCCGTCCATCATCTTGTGTGTTTTGCAATTCGCCCCAAGTGGGAAGGGTATGCCCAGACGTGGGTCCCGTGCTCACTGCGCCACTGAAGTCAGGCTATCCTGGCTGATGAGGGCTGAATGCCCGAAACCGGTCCTAGGATGCTTGATTCTTGTCCATCATCTTGTGTGTTTTGCATTTCGCCCTATGTGGGAAGGGTATGCCCAGACGTGGGTCCCGTGCTCACTGCGCCACTGGAGTCAAGCTATCCTGGCTGATGACGGCTGATAGCCAGAAACCGGTCCTAGGATGCTTGATTCCGGTCCAGGGAAGACATGGCTTGGCAGTTCGGGCTGGACTGTTCCCATGAGGCACAGGGTCAAGACTGATTTGCATATGGCTATGTCTGAACTGGGGTGGCGTGGTGAAGCAAAATAACGATGGATTAAACCCAGATCTGTGACTGGGGGTGAATGTTTGCCAATGTGCAACATTCCGTCCATCATCTTGTGTGTTTTGCATTTCGCCCTATGTGGGAAGGGTATGCCCAGACGTGGGTCCCGTGCTCACTGCGCCACTGGAGTCAAGCTATCCTGGCTGATGACGGCTGATAGCCAGAAACCGGTCCTAGGATGCTTGATTCCGGTCCAGGGAAGACATGGCTTGGCAGTTCGGGCTGGACTGTTCCCATGAGGCACAGGGTCAAGACTGATTTGCATATGGCTATGTCTGAACTGGGGTGGCGTGGTGAAGCAAAATAACGATGGATTAAACCCAGATCTGTGACTGGGGGTGAATGTTTGCCAATGTGCAACATTCCGTCCATCATCTTGTGTGTTTTGCATTTCGCCCTATGTGGGAAGGGTATGCCCAGACGTGGGTCCCGTGCTCACTGCGCCACTGGAGTCAAGCTATCCTGGCTGATGACGGCTGATAGCCAGAAACCGGTCCTAGGATGCTTGATTCCGGTCCAGGGAAGACATGGCTTGGCAGTTCGGGCTGGACTGTTCCCATGAGGCACAGGGTCAAGACTGATTTGCATATGGCTATGTCTGAACTGGGGTGGCGTGGTGAAGCAAAATAACGATGGATTAAACCCAGATCTGTGACTGGGGGTGAATGTTTGCCAATGTGCAACATTCCGTCCATCATCTTGTGTGTTTTGCATTTCGCCCTATGTGGGAAGGGTATGCCCAGACGTGGGTCCCGTGCTCACTGCGCCACTGGAGTCAAGCTATCCTGGCTGATGACGGCTGATAGCCAGAAACCGGTCCTAGGATGCTTGATTCCGGTCCAGGGAAGACATGGCTTGGCAGTTCGGGCTGGACTGTTCCCATGAGGCACAGGGTCAAGACTGATTTGCATATGGCTATGTCTGAACTGGGGTGGCGTGGTGAAGCAAAATAACGATGGATTAAACCCAGATCTGTGACTGGGGGTGAATGTTTGCCAATGTGCAACATTCCGTCCATCATCTTGTGTGTTTTGCATTTCGCCCTATGTGGGAAGGGTATGCCCAGACGTGGGTCCCGTGCTCACTGCGCCACTGGAGTCAAGCTATCCTGGCTGATGACGGCTGATAGCCAGAAACCGGTCCTAGGATGCTTGATTCCGGTCCAGGGAAGACATGGCTTGGCAGTTCGGGCTGGACTGTTCCCATGAGGCACAGGGTCAAGACTGATTTGCATATGGCTATGTCTGAACTGGGGTGGCGTGGTGAAGCAAAATAACGATGGATTAAACCCAGATCTGTGACTGGGGGTGAATGTTTGCCAATGTGCAACATTCCGTCCATCATCTTGTGTGTTTTGTAGGAGTACCTTTCCCAGGATTATGTTTCAGACAAATGATGCAGTGTTTCACTAGGTGTGTGGCTACCTTAGGGATATTATCGTTTCGCCATACTGGGTCTTGTAGCTTACATATTCCTTTGGCACTAATGTGTGCTGGGCCCTGGGCCATAGTGACAACAGGGAGCACATATGCATTCGGCAGCAACCATCTCTGCTGCCCAGACAAGTCAGTCCAACACCCATCCTCATCCAAACGCCCTGTCCTTTCCTCCCATACTGCCAACTCATCTACTGTCACCTCGCCCCCCGTATTTCCCTGACATTTTCCAATGTGTCCTCGAACATTCCATTGTCTGGAACCCACCTAGCGGGACCTGCCACGAACATCTTTTTCATCTTTGATCTAGCTGTCTCCTTAGCTGTCTGATCTGCAAAAGCATTTCCCCTTCCAACATCGTCTGTTACTGCTTTGTGAGCGCTACATTTTATTATTGCCAACTTATCATGAAGTGTCAGTGCTGACAACAGTCTATGTATCAATGGACCATGCTGTATTCGCAGTCCATGTGAATTCAAGAACCCTCTCTCCGCCCAGGGCGCCCGAAATTATGAGCCACCCCAAAGGCGTACTGGCTGTCGGTGTAGACATTGACAGTCAGTCCCTCACTTAACTCGCAAGCCCTAAGGAGGGCAACTAACTCTGCAGCTTGCGCCAATTGATATGGGATACAGGATGTCTCAACTACAGTGTGTAACGTTGTGATTGCATAAGCTGCAGTGGTAGTGCCATCTGGTAGTTTGAAACAAGAGCCATCAACATATAGTTCCCTTTGGGGGTCAGATAAGGGAACATCAGTCAGGTCTACCCGTCCCTTCGTTTCTTCCTCAGTCCGAAATAAACAATCATGGACATCATTGTCCTTTCTTTCTGAAGGGAGGGGTAGTAACGTGGCTGGGTTCAGAGTAGCACATCTTTTGATGGTAATGTGCGGAGCAAACAAGGTTAACTCATATCCAGTGAGACGTGCACTAGTAAGGTGCTGCGTCTTTGTCTTGTTCAAAACCGTGTCCACAGCATGGGGTACCATTACTGTGAGATCAGGATGAAGGATGAGCCCTGCCGATTGTCTGATAGAAACTGCCACCGCCGCGGCAGCCTTTAGGCAGCTCGGGAGAGCTCTGGCGACGTTATCAAGAATAGCAGAGAAATAGGCGCAGGGTCTCTGCTTACCACCGAAACTCTGTGTTAGAATAGAAAGTGCGCAACCGTCCGCCTCATGTACATAAAGCACAAAAGGCTTCTGGTAATCAGGAGTACCAAGCACAGGAGCAGAGCAAAGCGCAACTTTTAATTGCTCAAAAGCTTGCTGGCATGCAGATGTCCAAGGCAAGGGTTCATGCACGTCTTTAGTGGTCAGGTAAAGGAGGGGTTTTGTTAGTAGGGAATAGTTAGGGATCCAATGCTGACAATACGAAGTTATCCCAATAAACCCGCGTACCTCACGTTGGGTCTTAGGAACAGGCATATTAGTAATAGCAGCTATGCGTTCAGGTGTTAGTCGGCGACCCTCCTTCTACAGTAGGTAACCTAAATAGGTGACCTCCTGTCGACAATATTGAAATTTTGAGAGTGACACCTTGTGTCCATGGTGTGCCAAATGTAACAGTAATTTAACCGTGGCTTCTTTACAACCATCCTCAGTGTCCGAAGCCAGAAGGAGACCGTCAACGTACTGCAACAGCACATTACCAAGGGGAAGCTCCAAGGAATCCAGTTGAGTTTTTAAAGCCTGACTATAGATACTCGGACTTTCTGTATAGCCTTGTGGAGCACAACAGAATCTAAAGCTCCTTCCGGCTATTGCAAATCCAAACAGATATCTGCTATCTGTATGGATTGGAATGCTGAAGAAAGCATTCTTCAAATCTATCACTGAAAAGAATTTGGCTGACAGGGGAATCATTGTCAAGATCGTGGTAATGTCTGGGACTACAGGATACTGGGGAACCACTATTTTGTTAACCTCTCTAAGGTCAATCACAAAGCGGTAAACGTCAGGGTGGGCATCAGAAGAATCCAAAGGTGCCTTTTTGAGTATAGGAAGGATAGGGCTATTACACACATTCGCTACTGTCTCTTCAACCACACCAGACTTAATCAAATCCTGTATTATTTGCAATAAGGCCTTTTCTCCTGCCTGGGATATCTTGTACTAGGGAATACGCAGCAATTTAGCATTGTATTTGATCTGTATAGAGACTGGTGGGATCTGGAGCAACCCCGCATCCATGTCTCCTGTAGCCCATAATGAACATGGCACATCTTTAAACTCGACGGGAAGGGGGGCATCCTTTGCAAGGCATTGCTTGGCACGGGCCACTCGTGGTCCAATAGTCATGTAAACACCGTCTGGAGAACAAAAAATTGTTGCATGCAACCTTTTTAACAAATCCAATCCCAACAAATTCTCCCCACAATTTGAAGTTAATAGGAATGGTGAGTCAACCGTAAAGGGGCCAATAGTCAAAGCAAGAGGTTTGGAAATGGGGCTAATGACCGGCACGCCTGAAAAACCCACCGAAACATTGTTTTGGCCAGACCGAGCTGCCCCCGGGACCAGTGAACGGGAAACCGAGCTATTCATAACCCCTGTATCGACTAAGAATTTCTCGGTCGTACCATGTAAATCTGCAGTGACATAGGGTCCACACTGATCTACAGGCACCAGAACTGGTCCTTTACCCTGTCCCTGGCTGTCCTAGATGTGAGACATCCCTGTCACTTCGTCTATGTCATAGTCGTCATGATAGTACTGTCTCCCTCAGGGGTCGTCGAAGTAGTTCCTGCTCTGTCTATTAGATGATGTGTTCTCTGATCGCATGTCCCCACAGCCTCCTCCTCCCTTTCCACGTCCTCCATACCCCCACCTCTCGGGGCCTCACCTCTCTGCGAAAACTCTGGGCAGTCATTCCGCCAATGTCCCTCCCGTTTGCAATATGCACATTGATTGAGCCCAAGGGGTGCATTCGAAGTACCACCTCTGTTAGTCCGGGACAGCCGCTGGGCCGAACCCGAACCTCTTTCTCTTCCTCTTCCTCTCGCAACTTGCTGCATCAACACCCTCGTTTTCAAATCCTTCGACTTTTTCTCCACTCTTTCCTTGTCCTCATTCTCTCTATGCTTGTATTACTGTGCCATTCTCAAAATCACTGACGGGGAAGAGGTGCACCAAGTGCTTTCTGAAGCCTGTAACCTAGTCGCAATCTCAGGAAGCAAGTTGTTAACAAACCTGCTGACAAACAACCATACACCACCCTCCAGTGAAAGGTCCTGGTCGCTAAAGTTGAGAAACACCACCTTCAAACCTAGTAAAGAAATCAGACACACTCTCGTCCTTCTTCTGACGACATGCAGTCAACTTGTCCCAATCTACTCGTCTCGGCGGGATAAGGGAATGCATATAAGTGATAATGCGACCCGGTAAAGCCAATATCTCCGCCTTCAGCTTGTCACCGGGCTTGCGGTCCTTATCCCACACCCTGATCTGATACCATGTTCCTCCCAATTCCACCACATGGTCCTGTGTATGCACTTGCCTCCATATATCCACTGGTACCAACAAGCCAAAGAACAACTCAATATCTGCTAACGTCATCACCGTGGAGGAGGCCGCCTCTCAACTCTTTGTAGTACGCAGTCTGGTTTTTCCAAGGGTCCGGCAACTGATTTTTAAGGGATATTACCTCACTCCTCTTCCAAGGAGTATAAATCCACTGTTCCTGAAACTGAGCATCAACTCGTGGCCTAATTACAGTATTTGTGGAGTCGCGCAGTTCTGGTATTTCAGGATTATAAATGGGGTGGACCTCCCTCATGGGGCACTGGGTCACCATCGTCTGAACCTTTTGGAGCAATCTGCTCGATAACCCACCAATGTCGTTACATTAGGAGTCATACCTGCAGCATATACTCTGTCTCGTATGTCATAGATGATCTGCGGTGCAATACCCTGAAAACACTGTTCCCACAGTCCTATTAACGTGGCTGACATGTGCTTAAGGGCATGCTGCTGTATGAAGGGCTCATAATCTTCCATCACACTCCACACATCTTCCACACTATAGATCGGGCTCCGAGCCCACTGAGCTGCCTGATTCGCCACCATTTGCTTCTCCTCATCACCCACAGCAGAACGCACCAACACTTGGTCCATACGGTCCCGTGCTGCCGCCCAATTCCCTTCATGAATCCCCCGTAAAGGGGTTTTGCCATTCAGCAGTGTGTGGGGCGTCATACTCGAGGGAGAAAAAGCAGATGAGGAGACAGGTATCATCATGTAAGGAGACAGTGTTGTAGGAGTGAAAGGGGGTGTAGCGGTAGATACAGAGTCAGTAGACGGAACAGGAGAGCTAACGGCTCCCGCCCCTGTTACTGGCGTGAGCAGAGAGGAAGCAGGCGGGGCTGGGGCCAAAACAGTTGGACTAGAAGCAGAAGTACCAGAAAGAGCGGTACCAGAGGCCGGGGACTGAGATGCTGGAACCCTTGGGTATATCCGCTCGGGAGCGTAAGGTGGAGGAGGGCGAGAATCCAATAGCTCTTCAACGAAAACGTCACCTTCCTCCCTAGTAACATAGCATTTATCTGTCTACAATCAGAACTTTCTATCCACACATTCTATGCCTTTCTCTATCTTTTCCCTTTCATAGGCCACTGCTTTTTTGCATTATAGTCTGCGTCTGTCTCTTCTGGGCCTCTTTCTCTGCTCTCATACGCCGCTGCTTTGCTTCCTTCTGCCATACTCTTAGGGAATCAAACATCGACTGTCTGCTCTTTTTAGCGAACAACTTGTCCTGCAAGAAATTCAATTTTTGCTCATCAAACGAGCCAGTAAGTGGCCATTGTAACT
Organism: Calotriton arnoldi; assembly: GCA_963921515.1. Taxonomy (NCBI): domain Eukaryota; kingdom Metazoa; phylum Chordata; class Amphibia; order Caudata; family Salamandridae; genus Calotriton; species Calotriton arnoldi. Next base: position 1,058,133 of record CAWUFW010001320.1, on the reverse strand, counting down.
CAGCATTGTCCCTCGTATATTTATTCCACAATGTGCTAAACATAATAGGGCCAATACCGTGCTTGACGTATACGTCAAAATTTGGAGTACCCTCCGGAAGCGCAGGCTGACTCTCTTCCAATCGAGCCTCAGTAGAAAAACACCGACATCCAAAACACCCCAATTTGCTTAAACAAGGCATCTTAATATAAGACACATGCACTAGCCCTAACGGACAAGTATAACACTAGCAACGGTAATATAAAGGAGAGAGAAATGATAAAAAATAAAAATAATTATTCAAGAACGAAACCAAATGGTCCGGAGACAACTCCCTACAGTCCAGAGACTGTACCAAGTTCAAGAAGACAGGCTCTAGCCCCAGACCTTTTCAAACATTGACCAAATTACCAGCTGGCCTGGCAGAGTGTTGCGAACAATCCCAGACCTTTTCAAGCGCGGGCCAAATTTCCAGTTGGTCTGGTAGATTGCTCACAAACACTCTGTGCCTTTTAAGGGTCCGCAGACCCACCAAGTTCAAGACAAGACAACCCGAAGACCGTACCAAGACGCAGCCCGTCGACTTGTGTCGTTCAAGCAAGGCAGTCCGAAAACTGCTCCAAGACAGTCCGTAGACTGTACCAAGACACAGCCCGTAGACTTGTGTCGTTCAAGAATGGCGCCATTTTTCCAAGAATTAAATCACTCACCTGGTGCACACAGGTCGAGTCAAGCTATTCTCCACTGCCGACTCTTTGGACCAAACGGTCAACTCCAAAGTTTCACCTTCTCAGGACCCCAGCTGGTGACCACTAGACGAGGAGACGTCCGATCAGCCGGGCGGGGCAGCTGCGAGAACCAAGCTCGATCGTGTGGGGTACCCCGATCCGCCCAAGCGACCAAGCGCAACCCGATTACGGGCGAGCTGGATCACCTTGCGGGGTCCCTGTTCGGGCGCCAACTGAAGGAAGTGGCCCTTAGGGGCCACTCGGGTTTCTTACAACCACCTGCTATGCCTTCCCAAGAATGAAGAGTCGGTCAGACAGTAGAGAATACAAACATACATTTATTAGCAATACTCTGCAGAGGAGTCCAATCTGACCTGCACCCTAAGATGTCTGCCGAGGGACTGACCCCCCCAACAGTCTGAAGTAAGTAAATCATTCCTCCCAAGGAGCCTCCAACCACGCCCACAGTGGAAAGTTACCGGCCTGGGGCGAACATGAACAATGGAGGCACAGGAGGATGGGCTACCACTTGCCAGATGGGTACATGCTATCTGCACTTCGAGGTCATCGCGCTGAATCTCAGCGTCTCCCAACGTGGGAGCAGAACTACACACTCAGATAGGTATGCAAAGGCAGAATGGACTATTCATTAGTAAGTCGGAAAACAGCCTTGAACAGGAGAGAAATAATAACGAAATACAGTGTTCTGCTGAGGCAAGCAATACGAATTATGAGGCATAGTTCAGACATGGCCTAAGCAGCTTAATAAGGATTACGAAATACAAAATGGAGTCACACTTGCTAACTAAAGCTTGCACATTGCAGGGATAACTCAGTGGGTTGCATAACGTGAATACAAATGGCATCTATTTAGCCACACACTGCTAACCTAATATAACATGAAACGAGTGCATTGCGGGAATGGGATTTTCAAACCTAACACCATCTAAACAAGCATTTGCAATGCAATCGGTCTCGCCTTTGGGACCTTAAATGTATTTAGCTATGCAGCACACTAGCCTGGGTGCTGAAACATCTGTTCTTTAACATGGAGGGAAAGTAAGCACAAAACTCTGGACACGCAGGTATGGGAACACATGGAGAGAAATATTGCCTTTCAGCGTTAAATGGTATAGTCCAAAGCTCTGTTTTTAATATAAAATCAGGGCCTTAGGTGGTCATATCACTGAAAATACAAGATTTATTTTAATTTTAATAGACATAGTTAAATGGCAATTTTATTTTAAAAGTAATATGTACAAAAACTTTTCAAACACAATACAAATGTCAAGGTCTACGAGAAAAAAAAACCATCAGAATAGGCGTGTGCAAGTCGCAGAACCTGTGACATTAATAGCCACTAAACCGATATCTCATTGCAGAAAAAAAAGTGCTAGAAAACAAACATCACGCACTCGATAACACATCAGAAAGAGGCAATGTATTTTACTTGAAACGCGTTCTTGCAAGCACCTCAACACTCGCACCCACAGGTTACACCTGTCCACTTATATTTTATTTTTATTTTAGTTTTCAGTGTCCTCCTAAATACACACTCTCTTTTGGAATGCACAGGCCAATACAAAGACAGTCTTCTTCTAGAGGGCAGACTGGGCAAAGGATTTACAGACAGCAGGTAATGGGCACAACGGCATTACAAAGACATTCAAAAGCATCCACCACAGTAAACTGTAGGGGGAACATTCAAATACAAGTGAAAGGTAATTTAAAAATAAACAGCATTTCTACGGGCCTCGAGCCAATCCAGTGCAGTGCAAGCTTCACTTTTAGCTGCCATAAAGGAAACCTTTTTCTTCCACTCGTCTCCTCAAGCGCGTGAACCTTCACGTGCGCCGCATTAGCCGTTTGTTTCGCTCCGATGAGGGGCAGGCGCTTTCCAATCGGCTTTAATAAATGACGTCCGAACACTGGTGTTTCTGGGCTTGAGCATGGAGAACCCTCATATGATTGATTTTCTTTTCCAAATACGTCGTCATTTTTGTGGTGTGCACTAGCACTAGCAATTAGTTCAGCTGGGTCTGAAAGTGAATTCCGTTTGTTCCCCTTCTTCATAACAGGAGTACCGCCTGGTGACCTTTCCACAGCACGCAGTCGAATCTCATTCAAGTCCTTTAGAACATCCATCATGCTAGGCATATTTTCAGCACTATCCTACCCAGGGTCATTGGTTGAGGGAGGATTGTTATTAGCAGCACAGTGTTGTTTTATAAGGCTAATGACTGAATTGCTGACATCTGTACTTGGTGGCGGAGGAGGTGGCAGCGGGGGTGGTGGTGGTGGTGGAGGGGGTGCTGGCCGAATTGTAGGCTGATGCACTGAAGCAGAGAGTGGCGTTGAAGTCAGTCCTTGGAATGGGTGAACATATGCAGGGCTGTCAAGCAAACTCACTGCTGCAAAATTTTCTCTTTTTTCTTGAACTGCAACTATGGCAGCAATCTGAGCCCGGGCCGGCTAGCTCCTCCTCAAGTGCTGCACTTTTCTGAACGGTCTTATTATTTCGTGGAAGGTGTTCTCCAGCTTGCACTGTCTCTTCTGGAGAGGATGACATGGCAGAAGTCTCAGCAGACTTGGATTGGTTTGCTAATGATACTTGTAGACATGTCATTCCTGATCTTTGTATAAGATTCTCTGCCGTTATTCATTAGCCAGGCAACATCAGCCAGAGATGGAACCATGGAGTTTTTGAGAGTTTCACAGTCAGCAGCACTTTGCCCGGTTATACCCAAAAAAAGGGGCCGTGGGCACGGATGAAAAGGAAGAACTGTTCCAATCATTCGGACCACACTGCAAGTACGTCCATATTCTTTAAACTCCCACTCTGGTAGGAATTGGTCAGTTGGTATACCAAAGTACTCAAAGAGCTGCCGGATCAGGGTGATCAATAGAGACATTTACTGCACAAAGTTCAACTGGGAAATACAGATCGACAATCTTTTGACTTTGGTTTCCAAAGGATGTGGGACCCCTTCACATAAACTGCGAGTGGACTTGTTGACGCATTTTCGCTCCTGATCACCCTGCCATTGCCCTAGCACTAGACACGTAACTAGATACGGACAAATCTTCTGATCTTTGACACGCCAGGTCGTCAACTCTAGTCTTGGACACTTTTCATACACTTCCTTTTCAAATACAAGATTTGAAAAATATATTATTGTCTACGGGTGCTTGTGGAAGACAATTTCTATGGACCGGAATCTAGAGAATGCTAAAGTGATTCTGGTATTTTACTGACCTCTGCTGGTCGTTTTCTATCAAGAAAATTAAATAGAGGCAGTTGCCAGAAAAATTAAAAAAAGGAAGTCCCTCAGCAGAAAGCAATTCTGGTATTTTACTGACCTCTACTGGTCGTTTTCTATCAAGACAGTTAGATAGAGGCAGTTGAACAAGCAGAAAGCAATTCTGGGGCCGTATTACACATGACTGCGCCGGCGCTAGTTGTTGCTGTGCGCCAGAGTATGTTTGTGTTTATGTGCGTTTGCGTCTGTGCACTAATACAATATGCGCACAGACGCAAACGCACATAAACACAGAGCGCAAAGTCTCCGCCAACATCACGGCGCATTACAAACCGATCCTCTGTAATGCCATCGGAGGCATACTCTGGCGCACAGCGACAACTAGCGCCGGCGCAGTCATGTGTAATACGGCCCCTGGTATTTTACTGACCTCTACTGGTCGTTTTTTATCGAAACAGTTAAATAGAGGCAGTTGAACAGAAAAAAAATTCCCTAAGCGGAAGCAGACAAGTCCTAGGGCTGATATCCAGAGCCCACAAAGTACATACACATATAAGTATATACTAAAGTATATGCAAGAGGTCTCGAATGCTCGACCTAAAAATGGTTCCATTGATCATAACTGATAGTGACATTGTTAATGCAGACTCTGTGCCAAATTCAAGAAAAGGGGCATTGCATGGTGTAATACCTTGAGAAATACAGTTGAAAGGGGTTTAGCATTGTGAACTCTGTAGCAAATGCAATAGGAAGGAGTTTTGCATTGGGAACTCACTCTCAATACAATAGGAAGGTGCTTTAAATTGTGAATCCTGTAAGACTCAGCATAGGAAGGGACTTGCACAGAGCTCTGGTTGAGGAGGGGCTTAACAGGTCTGATTTTTATTGCGTATATTTGTAGTTTTATGTTTATAAATGTAAAAGCAGTGACTGGACATTGATATACGTGTTATTGTGTGCTTTGTGAAGGTCTGAGTTTCTTAATCCACACAACTTCCCTGACTAAACATTGCTACCCAGTGTTACAATTCGCTCCTTGCACTCTTGTGTCCACCACTAGGGGGGGGCTGCTTATGCCTCATTCTAGTGTTGGACTATGTTTTCAGGTATGCCACCTGACCAGTAACACCAAGATCGTGGAGTTGGGTCTGCGGTCTCCTTGGGAACAACGGGTCCACACTAATTGCAACTCTGACCACGTCATCTATTTAATTACCTGTCCTTGTGGGAAGCAATATGTAGGGATGATTACACGAAAGGTGAGAACACGCATAACTGAACACAGAAGCACCATTAGGTGTAAAAAAAACAATACAAAATTGACAACACACTTCCTAGAGAATGCCCACACAGAGAATGATCTAACATGGACTGTGCTGGACAAACCGAGATTTCATCCAAACTCAGGGGATAAGAAAAGGTCACTTTTTATAAGGGAACAAAAATGGGTATACAGATTAAAGAGCCATATTAATGGGCTGAATGAAGAGATTCCATGGAATACAGTAAACCGTTGATATCATGGTTGACCTTCTTTGGACATCAATGTCGCATAACCAAGCGCACACCATTAACACCCGGAAAGTAAATGATCACATTCTGCCTCCTCATGTTAGCGGGGTTTCTACTTGACGACGTCACATAGCCAACTAGTTGTCTAGAGCCTATTCTTGGTAATACACTCTGGTTACATCATCAAAGTGCCCCCTTAAAACAACCCCCCCTTTTTTTGTCACGCGAGGGTCCGTTTTAGTACGAACCCAAATAGAAAATAACCCCCACACTCAAATCACTAAGGTTTACTTCTGTGTACGCTCTCCATATCTGTATTAAAAGGGGAGCAATGTGTAATTTGTACCCGTGTGTCTGAGCAGACATGGACTTGACTGATCCATTCCGGCGACCAAACTCAAACAACACATACTATGTACATGCGGAGTAGCGGGGATATAATATACACTCCAGCAGTTCTACTGTGTTTCAGCCGGGACTTAATAAAGTTATGAAAAACTGCACGTCAACTAGGTCGGCGAACAAGTGGCTGGCTCAAAAGCTTCTGCTGACGTTGGCATGGTTACGGTGTCACGTGACACGTGAATGCGTGCGCGTTGCGTTACGTAGTCACGTGACTAGGCAGCGTACACTCATAGGAAGTGCCTCCCGGCCCCCGATATCTCCACACGGCGAGCAGGAGACAAGAGGTCAAGGCAGAGCACCATCCTTGGAGTAGTAAGGAGGAGCGGGGACGGGCATTTTGCAGCGAGAGGGGGTTTAAATTTAAATGTAGAATTGGGTCGGATTCTAATCCATACGAATAGTTATACATACCGGTTGTACTGAAGCCACAGACTCTTAAGAGGAAGGATGCGGTGTTGGTAGATGGGCACACAAATTAAACGCTGGCCAGCTGTGGGATACATTTTAACATTCAAATGCAATATATCATGACTATCTCCAGCACGATGGTGGCGAATGTAACTCCAGCCCTGATTAGTACAACAGCTAACCTCTGGGCATATCAGGCTACAACAAATATATATTCACAGCCGCGGTAACCCAGATCTGGTTTTGACAACCCAAGTATTGCCATTGATAGTGCGTACAGCCAAAAATGTTATTATGTGCTTAAGAGTACCCCACGTAAAACAATGTCTTCTTTGTTGATTGATTTCTCCATCTCCCCCAGAGTGTGACTATAGGGGGTCCCCTCCTCTAACTCGCCAGTTTAAGAATGGCTTATTTGAAAACTCGGTGAGTTAAGACTATTCCGTTCCTCGGTTGGAGGAGGGAGGGAAGAGTGTAATGGGCAATAGCCCAAGCAAACTACGGTTCGCATGACCTGTGTATATATGTATATATTCTCACTAATGAGCAAGGTCCGACTATGGATATAAGTTAGGCACCATATTGTGAGGCAGCCTTAGCTGCATACAGAGGTGGCAGCGCCTCTATAGAGGTACGAATCGGACATAAAAAGAGAGTTGGTTGGTTGAATGGAGTAAGACTGGTTGTATTTGACAACCGTTACCCAGGTATGACTGACCCCACCCTCTTTTTCACCTTTTTCTCTACCCACAGATTCTCTGGAGTAAGTTACTAATTGAACCCCTCATTCTGCGAACAATTGGTTTCAGAGACCCAACACTGAGGGGTCGGAGGGGATCCATAATTTTCAGAGTTCTGGGATCTGAAAGGTCCAGATGAAGGCTGTGATGACCTGGCATTTAGAAAGCAGCCGAAATATGTCAACAATCTGGCAGTAAGGAGGGGTGTAGGAACTCCCTAAATTTTCCTGTCACCACCATCCTTTTTCGTTTTTAATCCTAGTCGGTGGATCTAGGAATAAAATTACTTCTGAGAGATACCACTGAACTAGTTTTAATTCTCACTGCACTTTTTTCTTTCGGTGATCCCAGGATCCATCACGTATATCATTATTTATATGTGTTTGTATTGTCTTCCTCTCCCTTTTGCTCCACCCCAGGCATTGGTCGGCGCAGGGGTGTATTGAAGCAAGCCCGATGATGAAGCATGTCACAATTATGTGAGTGAGGGCAGTATTTTTTCACAGAGCACGTGCCACCTCTAATCTAGAGATTCATACACACTACTCCCCTTTTGTGTTCTTAGTTGTGATTGGGGAGGCTGGAGTAGTGGCTGTGTTGTGCCTCTCCCCCCTTCATGTGTGTGAGGGGCTATGTTTTCTGCCATTTAGTCCATCAGTGAACTGACTACCTGGCTCTTGGATTATATTCCAAGCTTGTCTTTCATTTTGGATCCAAGCCAGGCTTTTCCTCCCAAAGACTGCATTTCATAGAATCCTTGACTGTGTGGCATATTACAGTACTGATTTCCAGTTTCCTGGAAATCATACAGGGCTTGACTGATATTCCAGAGTAAGGCCTGTTTTTGTGCAAGCTTATATACGATTCTTCCTAAACCTGTATGTCCTAGATTTCACTGCTCACTACATTGTCTTCACCCTTGAAAGCCAAGGATGGGTGGAGGAATCATTTCTCGCATGGCTGGCATCTGAGACATGTAATTACTTTCAAAGCCTCTGTTTGCTTAAGTCCAGCGTTGATCATTGACGTAGTGTTACTATTTGCAGAGTGTCTGTTTCCAGAGATTCACGATTCATGGGTTACAGAAAATCCTTGTTTGCTGAGACTGCACAATTTACCAGAGTAGTTATTGAAATAGCACTGTCCCACAGTGTATCCTTGCTGCTTGAATCTATGTTGTGTAACAGTGTAACCTTGAATAATGAACTTGCAATGTTTAGCAGAGTAGCCTTGTTTCCTGAACCTGCAGTTTAGACATGTGCTCTTGTATCTTGAACTACCACTGTCTTGAGCTTCCACTGTTCTTGGTGTTTTTGTCAGGAATTCCAGAGCATGCACTCCTCAGAGATTGAAGCCACTGTCACATGTCTAAGTACTGCAGCATAGGTTTTTATAAGTCAGCCTTATAGACTGTGGCAGACCAGCCACTGGAGTCTGAGAGATGAAAGAGGGCAGGTCCACAGGGAAGGCAGGACCTCACTTACGGGGCAAGGCATCAAGAGTAACACGAGATGGGTAATCTTTCTGGTGAATTGTAACACGGGAGGATTTAAACACTAATTGCAAACTCAATTGTTGCAGGCAACAATAGTTCATGGCTTGCTTATTCATACATGATTAACTTGAACTGATTTTTTTCCTTGCACTTTTTCTATCTTTATCCTGTCCAGGCCCTTATTACTCCAATTATTAGGGAGGCTTAGGGTTTCCCTCCACCATTACCAAACCACTCATTCCCAACATCCTGCTCTCGTAACCTCCTGTCAAGCTGTCCAAACTACAGCGAAACTCTTGTGTGCGAAGAAAAGGAATGAGCTCTAGTTTTCAGGTCTCGGGCAGTATCCTACTCAAAAAGAACTTATGAAAGTTGGGTCACTTAGGGGTCCTTTTTCAGAAGAGGAAAAGGATCACCAATGAAAGGCTTATTTGTGTACATATGGTTGTAATGCTTTACTTGAATCAGGCTTTTGCTAAATGGCCTCTGAAGAATGTGTGGAGAATCCAAACGTCTCTTGAAAAAGAGAAGAAAATGGGACTCCATTGGCTTGCTTTTATTGGAGCGTCTATAGACAATACTAACAACCATTTGTTCTTTTTACTTATTGTTATAAAAACAGAAGAAGGGAAAGTCATTGATACATCTGCACTGGTGACATAGTGCTTTCTGTTAAATGTCCATTGGCTAGCACTAGGTCACTAAGAACAATCAGGGAAATTCACAAAGGTAACATACACTTGTGAGTAATTCACTCATGTTATTTACACTTATATTTTTGAGAAACTTTACTACTTTTGGCTAGTCACAAAATCTGAGTGTAGAGTTAGTCAAAAATGTATACTTAAGCGTCTCCATCCGCTGAAAAAGGGAGAGGAGCCAAATTTAGAAGTGTAAGTTACTATTGCCAAAAAGAAACAGTAGTAAGTCCACACATGACCAATCACTGATGCTACAACATCCTCCACAGAAAATAATGGAGATGAACTTAAAACAAAACCCTACATGTAAAAATGCTGCAGTTGTTAAAATAATTTAAAATATCAATAAATATAATTTATTGTTAAAAATATAGGAAAATAAAACATATTTATTAAACAATTATAAAATATTTTAACAACCTTTTTATGAATTTATAAAATGACAACTTTTTCTTAAAATATAAATTAACAACTTTTTAACTAATCTTATACATCATTTATAATACTGCAAGGTACCATGTGTTATGCTGGATGTATACTTCAGCTCTGAGCTGGAGTAATTTACTACAGTTTTGGGATCCATTTTTGCTGTAGTAACTTCAGTAGTACAGTTTCTGAATAGCAAAGGGATTACTCTTTTGTGGGTAGGTGCGTGACTCTCCCTAAATCCCTCCTTGCTCCTACCCAACCCTCTCCCATTTAGTAGTAAGTATGCCCATTTTCCAGCCACTCCCTTCCACATTTACTACTAAGTACTAAACTTACATGTGTGCGGATCACTTTAAAGAAAAGATAGGAGAGGTGTGGGTGGGGATTTACAATTGTAAGAATTTTTTATTTCATTTTGTAGTATATTTAGTAGTACTATTACATGTACTACAAAATGAGGTTTTTGAATTGCCCCTTATATTTCCAAGAGAGTAAAGAAAACTCTTCGAGAGATACTAAAAGTTGATGGTCGCCATTGACTTCAGATACAATGTTGAAGGACTCTTCCCAGTTTTAGGTCACTTTGGGAGCTCATGGTGCAGTTTTATCTTTTGACATTTTGCCTTTCCTACATGTACTGTAATATTTAGAACTGCTCATTTAAAGAGGCTTAATCTGTATGTCACTTGGTCAAGTTGAACAATATCTTTGTCATCACAGTTTTGTCATGATCATTGTTATGCTTCTGAAAGTTATTGGTTGTCTAATGCTGAGATAGAGGGTTACATATCACATTTTATTGTGGCTAATCTATCTTTATGCAGCTACAATACCATGCCTTTCCTCCAGCATTTGTTAAGCCCAAAGTTCGTTCACTTCCCTCTAATATGGAATTTGATTGTTCCATACCTATAAAACGTGGTGGGGAAGCTTACTTTCAGGAGAATTTGCAAAATGGGTTAATTGTACAATCTTTGTTTTTCTACTAAAGAAGGATTAACAACACTATATTAAATATAGACTGTTAAATCAGATTACAGTTAAGGACTGAGATTTTTTACCTCTCAATAAGGCTATATTGGAGTCAGTTCAAGGAGCATGCGTCTTCCATAAATTTGGTTTGTTAGGTGTCTATGATCTTTTGCTTATAAAACAATGTAATGAGCAGAAAGCGGCAGTTTGGGCATTTTGAATATTATGTAATGCCATATCGTGAATTATATGCCCATGGCTTTTTTCAGCACTGTATGGACTTAATATTTTCTGATGTTTAGAAACAGTTTGAATTGATCAATCTAGATGATATTCCAGTATTTTCTAAGACTCCTGCAAAACATCAATGACATGTGAGTTTGTTATTATCACAAGTTCAGCATTATTCATTCACCTCGTAAACCTCAAAAGAGTGAAATTGAGGTGAATAATCTTAGATTTACAATGACTACTTCTTGCCTTTCCGTGGATCCAAAGAAGGGGACAGCTGTTTTTCAATGGCCTTCACCTAGTAATATTAGAGACCCAAAGTGTCTTTGGATTTGCACATTTCTATAGAAATGTATTATGCACTTTGGATCTCATGTTTTGAAGAGGGAATATATGACAAATGGTTCTTGCTGGGATGATCAAGCTGAAACAGCTTTTAATACACTTAATGAAATATGTACTCAAGAACCAATTTTACGACATGCTTCTAAGAAATTCATTGTGCAAACAGACACTTCTCCATGAGCTCTAGGGGTAGTTTTGTTACAAAGACAAGAGGATGATGGACAAGAACATCCTGTATTTAATTTAATTTATGTTTTCTCAGAGTCTGAACAGCAGTATTCTATCCTTGGAAGAGAACTTTTAGCCATGAAGATGGCATGTGCTCTGAAGGGAGATATCGTTTTATGGCCACTAGAGAATCATTTGAAATTCAAACTGATCATCAAAATTTACAGTGTTTGTAAAATCTTCAATGCAGCAGTCGTCATCAAGCTAAATGGGCATATTTCTTTTGCTCATTATGATTTCACTATCATTTATATTCTTGGTTCAAATAATTTTTGGTTAATGCTCTATCTCATCCTTATCCTGAAACATCAACCAGTCTTGATCAACCTGTGTTTTATTTCTCATCGCGTGGTAGGAACTGTCATTTGTTAGAAAGTTAAAATGGCTCAACAACAGATAGATCTGAAAGGTTTGGAGGATCATAAGACTCCATTGCTCTGACAAAACAAGTTGTATTGCAGTCAACATTCTGTTTTTATTCCAGCTAAGGAATTATAGTTGATTGTTATGAAAATGTGTCATAACTCAGCCAACTGTTGTCATAGAAGGGTTAAGACTACATTGGATTTTTATTTATGATATAATTGGTAGATAACTGTTTATTCCGATGCTCAGGAATATGCTCTGGCCTGTCCTGTTTTTGTACAAATATAAATTGTTACTTTCTAAGTTCTTTACTTGAGGCTGGAAAACCTTGATATTTAGATTGTTTAAAGATTTTATAATTTATCTTTCATCTTTAGAAGAACATCGACACTTTTTAAAAATGGTATATTTTTCTAAATTTTTCAAAGAAACAACGCGAAGTTTTCTAATGGATATTTTTCATCTTCATAGATTACCTCATGCTATACTTTCTGATATAGACACTCAATATCTTTCACTTGTTTGGAGAATTCTCTATAAAACATTAGGCGCTGAAATACCTCTGTCTTCTCGGTGTCATTCCCAGACAGATGTGCAAGGGGAGGAAAATCCTTCAAAGTTTAAAACAAGATGTATGCTGTCACTGTAAAGCAAATCAAGATAACTCGGATCTGTTTTAACCATGGTGGAATTTCTTACAACAATGCACTTCATAGTACTACTAAGGGTGCACCTTTTTCTGGATGCATGGTTTTCATCTTACAGTTTTTTCTTCTTCTCTTATTTTATCATACTGTTTGTTTGAATCAGTTACAGAAACATAGACAACTTGTGTTAAAAAGTCTACACTTTTCTAAAGTCATGGTGAAGGAAAATGCTAATAACGAACATCAAATTCTTCTCATTCTACTTCAGAAGTTAATGCTCGGCTGTCTTCTCACTTTTCATGTTTATACATTGCCACTCAAATTTTAGACATAATTGTGTGGCCCATTAATATTCCTCAAAAGCTGAACCCGATGTCTCTTCGATTGAAGATGCCTCACACTTGGATGATTCATTTTTTTTTCATTCATACTTTCATTAAGTCATTAAGTCATACATTCCTGATCCTTTTCGTCAACTTCCAGCTGAACCTCTGCCAATCATGGTACAAAGACAATCAGAAACTGAGGATCAAGTAATTTGTGGCTGTTAAAAGTATCAAGATTGTCTTTAATTCCTAAGTTACACTTACTGGGCATTCTCGCGAAGATGGTTCTTCTGTTCCTGCTTGTTTCTTAGCTCACCAAATTTTTCATTGAGACCATGGTAATCCCAGAGCTTCAGGAGGTTGACATACTTGTACAACTTTACCAAGAGCTTACTAACACTTTTGATTATACAGAAGGAGATGGTGTGTATACCATGCATCTTGGCAGTATGTTATAGGACTCCATTCTCAGCATGTGATTGAGCATCTTGAAGCCTGGACTACGGAATTGTTTCTTTGGTTGCTGTCACCCAGAGGGGTTTTCATGTCATTGTGAAGTGTTTGGTGGGATAGGATGTGATGGCAAAGGTGGGCTTCTTCTTCATGTGTTAGTCAAAATCATGAATCACAGGAAAGGGGCAAAGATGAGCATTATTAACTGCCCTTTCCAAGATGGTTGTGTGAGGTTCCCAATCTAGGATGAAGTCCAGTCATTTTCTATGATGTCACTTTGAATTATATACAAGGAGGCATTTATAACAGATGGGTGCTTCTCAACATGTTCCCTTATTTTTAATCACGGTCAGTGGCCTCTTGCGAATAATTTTGACCTTGAGGTTTGTTCCTTACAGTCGGGTTCTTTCTTTGGATATCCTGCTGGATGTCTGAGCTTGGCACTTTCCTCTTCCCCAATGTCCGGTAGAAATCGGTGCCTTGCTATTTACTGCTGCTTCAATCTTCATTTTCAATGAAGAACTTAAAGAAGGTTTTTTTTGCAATTTGTGGCTTTTCCCCTAAATGGCACCCTCTAAAGGATAAACGTTACACCTTCCACATGAACTATTCCACCCAGAGTGGCATAGTAATATCTTTCCATATGCCCAGCATCCTCATTTCTATAGGTATTTCAAACTCCATCCAAATAGTTCTTTTGATTTGTTTTTAACTTTAAATCTAAATGTTTTATAAAGAGGCAGCTCAGATTGCATGTATGGAGGTGCCTATCTGGCCACACCCCAAAGGAATATGTTTCCCTGACTTGTTCTAAAGTTAGCTATTTGCACCTGAGTGAAGTAAATCTGATGTAGCATTTTGAGTTGGACTAGCCTAATGCCAGTTCTTATGGCCACCTCTCATGGGTATTTATGTGCCTTGTCACAAATGAAATTGTCTAGTGGACCTAGATCTTTCTCCCACCAATTTATGAGCTTATGTAGTGTATTTTGTAGATTATTTGCAAGTGTTCTGTATACTAGGGATATTGTGTGTTTATGAGTGGGACAAAGAGTACTCTGTATTCCAGTGAGTATTCCTCCATTATTTCCTGTGTATGTAAGCTATGTTTCTTCAGTGCATAGAACATTTGGACGTCTCACTAGTACTATTGCCAGTGGATTTTGTGTCCCATAGAGTCCACATGCCACCAATTTTGAGATGCCAATCAGATCCTATTTTTTGAATCCCTTAAGGTTCACTTCCTTATTTAGTGCCACTGATACCCATAGGGAGGTTTCCAATGTAAGCTCACCTTCCGAGTCCATTTGTGATTTATCATTTGTCATATTTTAGCCACGGTTGTCAGGCGGTTTGGCCATGTCACCAGTGTTCGCCGTCATATAATGTCTCAGCTAACCTTTCGTCCTGATCGCGCTTCTATCCATCTTTATTGATGGATTCTGCTGTATGCAGAATGCCCAGTCATTTTTAGCTATAAACTGTGACACCCAATAGTATCTTTACACATAGGGGAGGGTGATTCCTCCTCCATAGACTCCACTGCACAGGGTACTCAGTGCTTTTCTAGCAGTTCCACTATCCCACAACAGTGTACGGACTACCACTTCTATTCTCCTAAAATATTCCTCTGGTATTCTATATTGAGTATTTTGGAGCATGTACAGGAATTTTGGTGGTGTAATCATTTCACATAGGGCAGCCCTGCCTATCAGGAAGAGGGGTAGTTTCCTCCATTGCTCTACATCTTCTTTGTGTAGAGTGACATTATGTTCTCTTTTATGAAAGTTTCTCCACTTGTATTCACCTGGATGCCTAGATAGTGAAAGCCTTCTCTGAACACCTTCAATGAGCATTCAGAATCTCCTGGTGCAGTCCAGTTCATTAAAGGGTATAGAATTGATCTGGACCAGGTGATATGGAGACCTTAAAACTTTCCATATTTTTCAACTACCTTTGGCACTCAGTAAGAAACTGGGTGACTGGTTGAGGAGGGTAAAACCATACTCAAGCAGCAACAGTGGCCTAGCTAGACCATTGATCACTGTGGCAGCCCCGGTGTTTGCCGCCCGCGGGGGCATATAAGAGCAGGGGGTAGGGGATGGCTGGCAGATTCCTGCGATGGCCGAGGGCGGGGGAGATTGTTTTGAACTTTTATAGAATGGACAGCCCCATGTCCTTTCTGACTCCACTTTGCTTGTGGTGTAAACTCTCTGTAATCCTCCATGAAATGTGTAGCCTTCTGTAAGCTCTCAAATTTCCAATTCTGCTTGGGGGGCTCCGTGATGACTGCAGGTACGAGCGGGGGTGGGGGAATAGCCACAGCCCCCAAAACTCATGTCGCCTAGGGCGGTCCACCCCCCCACCCCGCCTTGCCACTGAGCAGCAACTACATTCCTAGGCAGAGTGAAACACATGTAAAACTCCAAATTGACCTGTGCTCAATCCTTTGGTAGCTTGCCACAAAAACGTAACTTAGAGGCAACGTGTAAAGTATTTATGCAGCACTTCAAATAGTAATACAGTGAAAACACAACAAAAATCCCACACAGACTTATGAAAATAGATTACATTTCAATAAATTATTTGATACCAAAATGACAAAAACCCAATTAGTAGAATAGGAGATATGCAATTTTAAAGGTTTAGGTAAAAATAGTGCTTAAAAGCACAAAGCGTGAACTGTGGCTATCTGGTAGCACTGGACCAGGACAAAGTCACACGTTCATGCCAACCACGATGGAGCACAGGCGGGATACAGAGACCAAGTAAGGCCCACTGAACAAAGCACCCGAAATCCTGGTTGAGGAGCATTTCGAGATCCTATGTCGAGGATGCTTTGCACAGCGGCGGTTCCAGGGGCTGCGAGGCTGCGATGTGAGGCCCTACATCAAGGATGCATCTTACAGTGGCAGTTCTTAGGAACCATGATGAGAGGTCCTATGTCGAGGATACGTCGTGCAGTGGCAGTTCTGGGAGCCGTGATGTGAGGTCCTGAGTCGAGGATGCATTGCGTAGTAGCTGTTCTGGTGAACTGAGAGGCCTTGCGTCATACTGCATCAGTTCTGCTGGGACCACAGCTGGGTTGGCAGGGCACCTTCGAGCCCACAAGGTTCCAGGACTGGGGTGGCACCACCTGGGGGCTGGACTCACATCAGGCAAACTTCAAACCCCTCGGCCCGGCCGCACGGGACCGGGTCGAACCTGGGTACCTGGCAACGAGGGATGGTCACCCCACCTGCACCTCAGCCGTCCATTGCCGGGCGGCCCCGAGCCATGCACCAAGCTGGCTTGTACAGCCCACCCCACCCTTGCCCGTGCCGGAGGCGCCGGAAGGGAAGAGCCAGGCAGCTCCCCATCCCACACGCCTCCCACCGAGAGAAGCCGGGGGTCCCCTCGCAGGCCCTCGGCCCCTTCTCTTCCAGGCTGCCCTGCCGCACGAGAAGGGCCCATCCTCAGTCGCCCGGATCTCGGTCAGGCCGGGACGTTGGGCGCAGGAGGGCCCAGCCAGCGGCACGTCCTTCTAGGGGGGGTGGTACCAGCCCACTGCCATTCGGTTTCCCCCCACCACGGGGGGGGTGGTGCCGAGTGAGCTTGGGTTCCATCTCTGGGAGGGCCTACCGCTGCACCCCTCCCAGAGAGAGGGACAGGAGACGGGGGCCACCCGCCGTCCCCAGTCCCTCGCGCGTCGGTCGGGTCCTCCCCCCCAGTGGAAGAGGCCCACCGAAAGTCCCGGTCCTCACCCGAGCGCCCCATGCGGCCGCGGACCGCTCCGCCGGCCGGGGCGCGCAAGGGCAGGGCCGGGCCCTGTGCCTACGGTGTGTGCTCGCAGGAGGCTTCCGAGGGCTTCGGGCTGGCGCCGTCGGTTGCTCGGGCCGCTCCGCCGTTAATGATCCTTCCGCAGGTTCACCTACGGAAACCTTGTTACGACTTTTACTTACTCTAGATAGTCAAGTTTGATCGTCTTCTCGGTGCTCCGCCAGGGCCGTTGCCGACCCCGGCGGGGCCGCTCCGAGGACCTCACTAAACCATCCAATCGGTAGTAGCGACGGGCGGTGTGTACAAAGGGGTGTGTACAAGACTCAATTATAGAGGCATAGTTGAAAGCAACCTCACAAGAATCCCTCTCACATCCGAACCCACCATATTACCCAACAAGGCGCGGCTAAAATGTATACTCCTAAACTGCAGGTCCGCAGCTAGACACGCAACGGATATAGCAGACCTTCTTCTCACAAACGAACCAGACATCTTAATTCTGACGGAAACATGGCTAAAGGAATCATCTACACCCACCATGGACATACTGGTACCCCCGAACTATGACATCACCAGACTTGACAGAATTGACAGACCGGGTGGTGGGATCGCGTGCATACATCAGAGCAATTTAACAGTGATCAACTCCAATGCCCTAGCACCATCCTCATGTGAATACCTCTGTTTAAACATCTTTAGTAATAACAAACAAATATGCTCATTCCACACATTCTACCACCCTCCAGGTGACAACATCACCTTCATAGAACACCTCATGGATATTCTTGCTACAAATGACGACCAACACAATATGCAAATATTCCTGGGTGACTTCAACCTCCATTGGGATGACCTGAATGACCCAGAGGTCAATAGCCTCAAAGCCTTCCTAGCAGACCTTAATCTGAACCAATTCTGTAACAGTCCCACACATGGCAAAGGCGCAACCCTCGACCTAGTCATCTCTAAAGTTGACTCCATTCAGCTCGACTCGATCCAGCCTTGTGATTGGCCTGACCATCACATCATTACATTCCAACTCATGGTACCATTTAAAAGGTCTCCAACACAACCGGTGAGATCAAAGATACGGAAGAGAAATATGAAAAACGTCGACTCTGACTTACTAGCATCCTCTATTCCAAATACAATATGTCCCCCGGAAGACCTTACCGATGTACAAGGCCTAACCAACCACTACTTTCACTCCATGACGCGCCTACTAGACAATATAGCTCCTCTACAGTGGAAAAGAACCACCACAAGAGACTCAAAACCCTGGTATGATGGTAGGCTAAATGATGACAGACGCTCACTTAGATTGGTTGAAAGACGATGGAGATCAGCTCCATCAGTTGACCACCTCAAACTACTTAGAATCACCAGAAACGCCTACTTCAGAAAGATCAGAAGATCTAAAACCAAGTTCTTCAGAAATCAACTAGATCAAGCCAAAAATCGTCCCCAAAAACTTTTTGATCTAATCAAAGCTCAAACCAAGAGTGCATCCACTCACCCCAAGGCCACATCTGACACCCTACCTAATTGTGAGGAATTTGCATCCTTCTTCACTACAAAATCGGATTCCATAAAAACGGACTTACTCAATGATCTTTTATCCCTGACGGTCATACAAAATAACTCGGCGCCGCCCCTGACAGGTGCTTCAGTCAAAAGCTCCACAATATTCAACCTGAAAAACAATGCAACCTGGTCCCACTTCAATACTTATAGTGAAGATTCTATACTAAAGACACTAAACGCCCTGAATCCCTCCAACCACTTCACGGATCCACTTCCCGCTAACTATCTAAAAGACTTCATCCCATTGTTACTACCTCTCTGGACCAAGATTATAAATACCTCCCTCCGTCAAGGTACCATCCCAGATATCCTGAAAATTGGGCAAGTATCCCCTATTTTAAAGAAACCAACAGCTGACCCATCGGACCTAAATAATTATCGCCCGATATCCAATATCCCCACTCTAGCCAAGCTCCTGGAAAAGTGTGTTCACTCTCAGCTTAGCAACCACATCGACCAATTCAACCTGCTTAACCAATATCAATTGGGCTTCCATGCAGGCCACAGTACCGAATCAGCCATGACACACATAGTTGACGACGCTATAAAAATCCTTGACCAAAACGAAGCCTGTTTACTAATCTTACTCGACTTGTCATCAGCATTTGACACCATCAAACACGACAACTTGCTAGAACTCCTGAAACTCAGGATGGGAATATCTGGGTCTGTGCTTACCTGGTTTACCTCTTTCCTCCAAAATAGATCTCAAAGATTCAAGGTCAATCAAACCTTATCTAACCCCGTTCCAGTCACGTTAGGAGTTCCGCAAGGTTCTTCTCTCTCACCCACACTATTCAACCTTTTCATGGAGCCTCTCACCGAACTTCTCAGTCTCTCAGAGGTCCATTTCCATATGTATGCAGACGACACCCAACTCTACATCAAGATCCATTCTCTTGAGGACATCAAAGCTCTCAACACAACGCTACAAAATACTCAAACATGGCTGGCCGAAAACCATTTGAAACTAAACGCCCTCAAAACTGAGTTCCTCCTAATCGCCCCCCAACAAATCAGCCACCATCCTGGAATGGATGAAGCACCTAACAGCTCTCCAAGGGCAACCGCTCATTGTCGAATCAGCGAAATCGCTAGGGGTGACACTGGACAGAAGCCTAAAAATGCAGAAGCATATTAGCGCCTCCACAAAAGGAGCAAATTTCCACTTGAACACACTGCGAAAACTGAAACCCTTCTTGCCAGCAAACGACTTTAAACAAGCAGTTCAGGCCCTAGTAATCCCAAGAGTGGAATATGGAGCAGTAACCTTATGCGGCCTCCCCAGGTCCTCGACAGCCCCGTTAAGAGCCGCTATCAATTCAGCGGCGAGACTCATCACAGGATCAAAAAGAACCTCTCACATATCCCCAGACCTTAGAACACTCAATTGGCTACCGTTTGAAGCTAGAATTCACCTAAAAATTGCATGTATGATGCACAAGGCCATACACCACAATTCCCCGAACTATCTAGCTCAGAAACTGGTACTCTCTGCTGGTAATTGAGCTTCCAGAAGCTCGAAAAATCTTTTACTGAAACCCCAACGATTTGCCAAGAAAAAAACTTACAACCGGTCCTTCTCTGGAATGGCTCCCAGGATCTGGAATGCTTTGCCCACAGCAACAAGAACGAACCCATCGACTGCTGCCTTCAAAAAGAAGTGAAAGCGATTCTCATGGCCAAATTCACATGAACTATTTAATTTTTACTATTTGTTAATTACTAGGATGTATTTTCGAGCACCGTATTTTATTTCTAGTTTCAGTACTACAGAGCACCTCATATGACTCTTATCCTATTCATCTATAATTGTATTCTTCTATGCTGATTTTTCTCTTTTCCATGTCCTACTCTTGTCTCCAATTTATGACATGTAAAGCGCTCTGATACCCGCAAGGGTCTTGTTCGCGCTATATAAAACCTTCAAAATAAATAAATAAAAAGGCAGAGTCCAGGTGCAGGGTTCAAGGTAGTTAGAGCCTTTTCTGTCTCTGAGGCTCTGATCAGGAAGCCAGACAACTCATCCTTTGAGTCACTCTGGTGGTCCTGGGTTCACGATACAGGTCCAGTTCTTCTTGCTCATCTAGCAGGGCAGCTGAGTGGCAGGCCTTCTTGGAGCAGAGCAGGACAACAGTCCTTCTTCTGAGCCTTCCACAGTTCAGATGTGTACTGAAGAGTCTGAGGGTCCAATATTTATACTCAGTGCCAACACTGAAATGGGAGAAGCTTCTAGAGCCCTCCCCTCTCTAGGTGTCTGGAATTTCCTTTCTCACTGCCCTGACCCCAGATTGTCTGGGGACACAAAAGACTAGAGTGAAAATCTCTGTGAGTGTGCTGAGACAGAGTCGTTGATATATTAAAGTGTGGTAGGTGTGAGCCCCCCATTCTGAAAGAGATGGACCATCCTGCCAACACTTAGTCCCCCTCTGTCTTACTGTCTGGGAATAATACACAAAGACCAACTGCCAGCTACACCTAGTCATGTGATTCAGTATACAGGCTGTAGGCACCAAATAGTTGGGACAAGAAAATGCAAACTTTCTAATAGTGGCATTTTCAGACTTGTGATTTCAAATCCGACTTAACCATATAACAAGAATATTAATTGACATTCCTTTAGACACAAAACTCCACATTCCTACCTGCTCCCAATTGAAAGTTATCACTTATTAAATGTAATAATGTAACCCAATGTTATTCTATGGGAGAGGTAGGCCTTGCAATATTGAAAAATTAATTTAAGTGTTTTTCCCTACCAGGTCATTTAAATTTTAAACGTACATGACCAACTTTTTAAATACATTGCACCCTGTCCTACGGGCTGTTTAGGGCCTACCCTAGTAGTGACATATAGGTATTAAAAAAGAAGGTTTAGCCTGGAAAAGGTTTATTTTGCCAGGTCAAAATGGTATTTCAAAACTCACACACAGGCTGCAATGGCAGGCTTGAGGCATGTTTAAAAGGCTAGTTAAGTGGGTGGTACAATGTGTCTTTCAGTCCCACTAGTATCATTCAAGTTACATGCCCTGGTTACATGTAGTAGCACTTTATGAGGGACTTACAAGTAAATTAAAGGTGGCAATTGGGTGTTAGCAAATTTCACCATGTTTAAAGGAAAGAGCACATACACCTTAGCACTGATTAGCAGTGGTAGAGAACACAGAGTCCCAAAAGCCAACAAAAACAAGTTCAGAAAACAGGTGGGTGAAGACAAATGTTTTGGGAATGGCCCTGCAGAAAAGGCCATGTTCAACATGACCCTTTCCAGCCAAAAGCTAGGGTAGACTAATCAATACCTTGATGGGGCTTCCCTGCTTAGTTGATAGAACATGGATGTAGGCCTTCTTATAGAGTGGCCCTTGTCAGTTCTATGCCCTTCTAAACTCAGTTGGATCCCTCTATCTACACTCTCCTGAGTCACTGGACTGACCCATGGTCAACTCTTCTCTTTACTTGTGGGCACATCTGTGAAGTACCTATACTTAACTTGCTGTCAGATGAACCAGAGTAGGCGGACAATATCACCATGGTGACGTGGTCAATTCCACCCCTTGGATCAGACTTCTGTCCCCAACACAAGGAAAACTCTGCCCATAAGGACAGCACCAACAGAGGCAACTGACAGCTATAAGTGTCAGGCCCGGGCCATCCACTGCCAGGTGGAAGCTCCAAGTGGGGATACCGCGTAGGCCTCTCTTTCAGTCTTGGGGTTGGCAAGTAGTCCCCCATGGGCTCCTGAGGGTTCTCTGACACCTGATGTTTCTCAGAGTGGTGAGCATCATCCCCGTGTGTTAGGTACCCTACTTCCACTCTACCTCCTACCAGTCCCAGGGTGATATTGTGAGACAGGCTTTTCAGCCTAGAGTCTGTACCATGAGCAGGGTACAGGGATGAGTGCTTTCTAACCCCTGCCCTCCATTTGGGCTCCCGTCCCCTCCACTTGAGAGTTGTACCCCCAGAAAATGAAATTGTTAGGGCACCCGGGGCAATTGCTCCTCCCTATTCGCCATACACGGGGGGACTCATTGCGCAGAATGCAGTCTGAAGGCATCTGTGGACTAACTGTGACCCTCCTCTGGGTCACCTCCCTAGCCCACTCTAGGGATACCAGGGCCCTTGGGTGGAAAAAGTCCTGCCCCTGGACCTGAGTTACCCTACCCATCTGGCTGGTGTACTGCTATGGAGAACCCAGCCTTTTCACTACCATGGTCTGGCTAGCTACAGTGTCCCTCAAACCAGTGACGGGGATCTAATTCACCTTCATGGGGTGGAAGTGACGCCTTCCACTGTTAGGGATCACAAGCTCACCCTCTGAGTCTATCTCCCAGCTACAGGAGATCATGGCATGGTGTATTACCTGCCCTTGGGGGCTACTTCCCCCTAAGACCACATTGGCTACTCCTGTAGAATTCCCACCAGTGAGAGGTTCCTTAAGAGAGACAGAGTCCCCCTGCTTCTGTCCCAACTGGGAACACTCAAATCAGTGGGGTTGGAAATGGGGGGCCCAGGGCCACCGCCCACCCGAACTTTCCCTCTGTTTCTCAGAAGGGGCTTGAGAACCCTTTCCTCTCACCTTACTCTGGGATCTGTCTGGGTCACCTTTCACCTCCCCCTCACTGTGCTGGGGGGACCCTGAATCACCCTTCATTGGTCACTCCCATGTACCTTCTTATGGACCCTGGTACTGAGCCAGAGTACTGAGCCAGAGTTCCGCCCCTTTAGCAAGCTCCCTGAGGTCAGGGAGCTTACTATAAACCAGGTGTTGGCACAGTTTTGTAAAACAAAGACTGGACTTGTGCTCTCTTGCCATCAAATTGTACAGCCCTTGGTGAGACCAAGTCATGAATGATGTAATATGTGACGTCATCAGCAGTGCATTGCGGGGGCACGAGTTATAGTTAGCTCAACTAACTATAACGGCCAAATTTCTCTGGTTTTGTACAAGTGAAATGTCCAACTAACTATAACGTCCCTGAAAACTGTGGTTTTTTCAGTGAATTTCTAAGGTTTTTTAAATGCTAATTTCCAACTATAACGTCCCTGAAACCTATGTTTTTTTCAGTGAATTTCAAAGGTTTTTTAAATGCTAATTTCTAACTATAACATCCCTGAAACCTATAGTTTTTTCAGTGAATTTCTAAGGTTTTTTAAATGCTAATTTCTAACTATAACGTCCCTAAAACCTGTGGTTTTTTCAGTGAATTTGAAAGTTTTTTTAAATGCTAATATCTAAGAATAATGTCCCAAATATACTTTTTCTTATTTTTTTAATATTTTGTAAAAATAATGTGATGTTTTCTCTTTTATAAAATCTAAATTTTTTTTTTAAAGTGGATTCGCGTACCCATCGTGTACCAATCACGGTGGTTGCGCGAATCCCAATATTTTGCCACCATATTGGTTAAGTCGTGTACGATGCGCGTTTGGTAAGCGGCGGGTGCGCGAATCTAAGCCCCGCGTAACGTCACGTACGTATTTCCAGGGGCCGCGCCGGGTGCGCGAATCCACCGTAATTTTTTTTGTTTTTAAAGTATATGTATATAGCTTTATTATGTATATTGTAGCAAGAGATTATTTAATGTAAATATAAATATCATATATTTGTAATTGTAATAAAGATATATTATTGTTAAATATATTTTTCGGAAATCGCGTTGGGTGCGCGCAGGGTGCACGAATCCCATGTGACTTCAAAAGAAACAATTTCATTGGTTAAGAACCTTTTGATTCTAGAACTTGAAGGACCCCACCCATTTTTTTCATTCCTTCAAGAGCATCTCAGAAGACACACCTATTGTTTTCTGATTCTCTTCTTTGCCTTTTGTTGGTGTTTTTTTTCACTGATTTAAAAATGGCAGCTGGAAATGATCCTCAGCAGATTCCACCTGAAGAGGAAGAAGACCTGGAGGAACCTGTGAAGAAAAGATTTGAAAGTATCGTGTGGGCATTTTTCTCGATACCACCAGGAGAAAAGAAGGTTACTACCCGAAAAGTAACCTGCACCATTTGTGGGAATGTTCTCTCATGAGGTTCAGATAAAAAATATTCCTGCGGGACATCGTCGATGTTGAAACATTTGCAAACTATCTATCCTCGGTGTCTCGTAAGAGAACAGCATCGATGAGAAGAAGAAAAGCGAAGAACCGAGGACAACACTGCTGGACCAAGCACATCATCTGGTTCTACCATGACTAGCACTCCAAACATCATCCCTGAGTTTGCTAGAGTGAAGCAGCTTTGTGTGAAATGTCACACAATTCTATGTTTTGGTGAGCAATCACTGGTTGCCATCCTGGTTGCTATTAGGAACCACAATTGTTAATTTTTTATTTTTTTTTCTAATGCAATGAGTTCCTAATTGCATAATTTTTTGATCATTTTCGCTGTTGGTTATGTTCAGTTTTTCATTTTTTTTTAAAAAACCAAAACAAATGTAAAAAAGAGTTCAAAAAATACAAAAAAAATATAAAACAAAAAAATAAGGAAAAAAATGGTTATTTTCAGAACCGCCTATTTGGTTTAAACCCTTCGCTGCTAGGCCTTTCCCCCCCCTGTGCTAAGCCTTTTTTGGGCTATTTGGGGTAGTGCGCGCTTAGGCCCCTGTAACTTTTTGACCACATAAGGTATCCATGCCAAATTTGCGTCCTTTTCTTCCAACATCATGGGGATTCTAAAGGTACCCAGGGTTTGTGGATTCCCCTGGAGGGGTCCCAGAAATTAGCCAAAATACAGCTAAATTTTGGTTTTTTGGGGAAAAATGGGCAAAAAGTGCTGCAAATGAAAGCGTCTGGGTTTTTCCCAGCAAATGGTATCAAAAAAGGGTTTATGGGGCTGAAATCACCATTTTCCCAGATTTTAGGGAATGACAGACTTTTGTCAGAAAACCAAAATTTTTACACAGTTTTGGCATTTTTCTGGGACATGGCCTATTTTTGCTATTTTTTGTGCTTTCAACCTCTTTCCAGTTAATGGTAGAAATGGGTATGAAAGCAATAATGGATCCTGGAAATCTATACATTTTAGAAAAGTAGACAAAATTCTGAATTCAGTAAGGGGTCATTTGTGTAGATCCATCAAGGTTTCTTTATAGAAACTAACAGTTAAATATAGGAAAAATTGAAAATTAGTTGAAAAAAAAGCCTTTTGTGTCAACGTTTTCACCTGTAACTTCTTCTAATTATGACAGCTGTTTGAAAGCAATATACCGTTACATCCGCTGGACCTTACTGGTTGTGGGGATATATAGGACTTGTAGGTTCACCAAGAACCCGACGAACCCAGAGCTAAAAACTGAGCAGCAATTTGCAATGGCTTTTTTTTATGTACCGGGTATATAGAAATTATTGTGGGAAAATGTATACATGGAAAAATCGGTATGAAAGACACCTATGTATTTCTGAAATGGGAACACAATATAGAGTTTAGAAACAGTAGATATTTGCACATTTCCAAAATTGGGAATACTCATATTAGCATGAGAATTATCGGTCATTTTTCAAAATGACTTCTTTTTTACACAATGGGGCATATTAGCAACAACAGGCGAAAATTATCGCTAACCTCGCTTAGCGCGCATTTTCTTAACGCCGCCTATCGCTGGATATTATTGCGGAGATAACATGCTATTAGCAAGGTTTATCTCCAATGTGATAAAATATCCAGCGATAGAGGCGAAATGCGTGAATATCAATGGAAATCCAGCGATATTCACGCATTAACGCCATGGTGGACTTAGGCTGACAATCCACCTCCTATCCTACAAACAGGTAAGTCATGTTTTTTGCAGGTGTTAAATTCTAGCGATATTCGCGCTTAGTGCAAATTTTTTTATCGCTTCGCCTGCGTTGCTAATAGGGAGAAGTTGTGTTAGCGACTATTTTCAGTCGCTTTTAGTTGGGAACGCCTACCTTGCATGTCATTAGCGATATTTATCGCTGGCATGCAAGGCGATGGGAAAACGGGCCGCTATCACCAGAAAGCTGTCGCTAATGCCTGTTAGCGACAGCTTGCTGATAGGGCGATAAAAAAATCGCCGCTTTGGCGGCAAAAAGTGCCGCTAAAGCGGCGATAAGGCCCTTGCTAATATGCCCCAATGTCTTTCATTTGGAAGGCAGAAATGCATCGAAAGTCAATAGGTAATAACAGTTGCTTTACAAATCTGAATTACCCTAAGTCTCCCGATGAAAATGGTACCTCACTTGTGTGGGTAGGCATAGTTCCCACGACAGGAAACGGCGCAAAACGCAACATGGACACACCCCAATTTCGCAGTGAAAAATGACCCTTTTTTGGCAAAGTGCCTAGCTGTAGTTTTTGAACCCTAGCTCTGCCGGCACCTAGGGAAACCTAGCAAACCTATACATTTTTGAAAACTAGACACCCAGGGGAATCCAAGATGGGGTGACTTGACTGCCTCTCACCAGGTTCTGTTACCCAGAATCCCTTGCAAACCTAAAAAAGTGTCAAAAAAACCACATTTTCCCCACATTTCTGTGGTGGAAAGTTCTGAAATCTGCGTGGATCCACAAATTTCCACCTACCCCGCGTTCCCCAAAGTCTTCCAAGAAAAATGGTACCTCACTTGTGTGGGTAGGCCTAGTTCCCGCGACAGGAAACGGCTCAAAACGCAACGTGGACACACCTCAATTTCGCAGTGAAAAATGACCCTTTTTTGGCAAAGTGCCTAGCTGTAGTTTTTTAACCCTAGCTCTGCCGTCACCTAGGGAAACCTAGCAAATCTATACATTTTTAAAAACTAGACACCCAGGGAAATCCAGGATGGGGTGACTTGACTGCCTCTCACCAGGTTCTGTTACCCAGAATCCCTTGCAAACCTAAAAAATTGTCAAAAAAAAACATTTTCCCCACATTTCTGTGGTGGAAAGTTCTGGAATCAGCGTGGATCCACAAATTTCCACCCACCCCGCGTTCCCCAAAGTCTTACGAGAAAAATGGTACCTCACTTGTGTGGGTCGGCCTAGTGCCCGCGACAGGAAACGGCGCAAAACGCAACGTGGACACACCTCAATTTCGCAGTGAGAAATGACCCTTTTTTGGCAAAGTGCCTAGCTGTAGTTTTTTAACCATAGCTCTGCCGGCACCTAAGGAAACCTAGCAAAGCTATACATTTTTAAAAACTAGACACCCAGGAGAATCCAGGATGGGGTGACTTGACTGCCTCTCACCAGGTTCTGTTACCCAGAATCCCTTGCGAACCAAAAAAATTGTAAAAAAAACCACATTATCCCCACATTTCTGTGGTGTAAAGTTCTGGAATCTGCGTGGATCCACAAATTTCCACCCACCCCGCGTTACCCAAAGTCACCGAGAAAAATGGTACCTCACTTGTGTGGGTAGGCCTAGTGCCCGCGACAGGAAACGGCGCAAAACGCAACGTGGACACACCTCAATTTTGCAGTGAAAAATGACCCTTTTTTGGCAAAGTGCCTAGCTGTAGTTTTTGAACCCTAGCTCTGCCGGCACCTAGGGAAACCTAGCAAACCTATACATTTTTGAAACCTAGACACCCAGGGGAATCCAGGATGGGGTGACTTGACTGCCTCTCACCAGGTTCTGTTACCCAGAATCCCTTGCAAACCTAAAAAATTGTCAAAAAAAACAAATTTTCCCCACATTTCTGTGGTGGAAAGTTCTGGAATCTGCGTGGATCCACAAATTTCCACTCACCCCGCGTTCCCCAAAGTCTTCTGAGAAAAATGGTACCTCACTTGTGTGGGTCGGCCTAGTGCCCGTGACAGGAAACGGCGCAAAACGCAACATGGACACACCTCAATTTCGCAGTGAAAAATGACCCTTTTTTGGCAAACTGCCTAGCTGTAGTTTTTGAACCATAGCTCTGCCGGTACCTAGGGAAACCTAGCAAACCTATACATTTTTGTAAACTAGACACCCAGGGGAATCCAGGATGGGGTGACTTAACTGCCTCTCACCAGGTTCTGTTACCCAGAATCCCTTGCAAACCTAAAATATTGTCCAAAAAAACACATTTCCCCCACATTTCTGTGGTGGAAAGTTCTGGAATCTGCGTGGATCCACAAATTTCCACCCACCCCATGTTCCCCAAGGTCTTCCGAGAAAAATGGTACCTCACTTGTGTGGGTCGGCCTAGTGCCCGGAACAGGAAACGGCATAAAACGCAACGTGGATACACCTCAATTTCGCAGTGAAAAATGACCCTTTTTTGGCAAAGTGCCTAGGTTTAGTTTTTGAACCATAGCTCTGCCGGCACCTAGGGAAACCTAGCAAACCTATACATTTTTTAAAACTAGATACCCAGGGGAATCCAGGATGGGGTTACTTGACTGCCTCTCACCAGGTTCTGTTACCCAAAATCCCTTGCAAACCTAAACTTTTTTAAAAAAAACACATTTTCCCCACATTTCTGTGGTGGAATGTTCTGGAATCTGCGTGGATCCACAAATTTCCACCCACCCCGCTTTCCCCAAAGTCTTCTGAGAAAAATGGTACCTCACTTGTGTGGGTCGGCCTAGTGCCCGCGACAGGAAACGGCGCAAAACGCAACGTGGACACACCTCAATTTCGCAGTGATTAATGATCCTTTTTTGGCAAAGTGCCTAGCTGTAGTTTTTGAACCCTAGCTCTGCCCGCACCTAGGGAAACCTAGCAAACCTATACATTTTTGAAAACTAGACACCCAGGGGAATCCAGGATGGGGTGTCTTGACTGCCTCTCACCAGGTTCTGTTACCCAGAATCCCTTGCAAACCTAAAAAAAACTTTTATACATGTAGCATCTTGAGATGCAGAACACATATGAGAATACATATGCAACTAGGAAATTCATCAATCACACGACCATGCAGACCATAAAACTTGACACACTACTCTTAACATTTCGAACAGACACCTAGATTTATGTGGCATACATCAAATAAAGTTTTACATAGACTCTTTTAAACCACCATAATCAGTAATTCCTCACCCAACATATATTAAACCTCACTTTACTGCTCCTGCTACATTACCATCCTACTAGTACTACTCAGATGTACAGCCTACCAAAATACAAAGCAACATCCGTTCACATATCTCTATTGTAAGTCAACCTTCCTGCATTGGCTTCCGATCCGTAAAAGGATTATGTTTAAAGCCATGGTTCTAACATTTAAATCCCTTCATGGGATGGGGGCCCCCTACCTCAGAAAGAGATTTCAATTCTACTCCCCACGTCGTGTTCTGAGGTCGGCCGCACTTCAGTTGGCTAGCATCCCTAAATTTTCTTATGCTCGCATTGGGGGCCGCTCTTTCCAGGAGCAAGCAGCATGACTCTGGAATAGTCTCCCCCTGGCACTTAGACAGATGCAGGACCTTCTCCCCTTTAGAAAGTCATTGAAGACCTGGCTTTTTCAGTCATAGTGTGACTTATGCAAGATAGTGCTCACGATTAGCCCCACCCAGAATTTGCAGCGCCGGGACACTCTATTGAGTAGCCGTGCGCTTTATAAGTCTCTAATAACATAACATAACATAACCCATATTTAAAAAAGCATGGATGCATGAGTCTCTACCTTTCCCAAGTCCCATCATATATAAAAGAAGCATAGAAATAGATATATACCTGTATTTTATACATCAACCATCTTTACATACATAACACATATAAATTACATCTGCAAATACAAACATACCTCAGTCACAAGATAATGCACACCTTAACACTTAAAAAGCTGCACTTTTCATTTCAAGTAGAGATCTAAAAACATATGGTATATTTCAAGCACTTCAGTGCACAGGTAGTGCCTGGGTGATTGGAGGAGTTCAAGGGTAGTGTCTAGGTGATTTTATATGTGCATGGGTAGTGGCTGGTTGATTTTATAAGTGCATTGGGCACTGGCTAAATGATAGGACGAGTGCATAGATTGTGAAAAGGGAATTGGAGGACTGCAAGGGTATTGCCTGGGTGATTGAACCAATGTGTAGCTAATGCATTGGTGATTGCATGAGTTGTAAGGTAATATCTGGGGACTACAGAAGTACATAGAAAGTGACTGGGTGATTTTATAAGTGCATTGGTACTGCCTGGGTCATAGGAGTAATACTGTGGTAGTGCCTCAGTGATTGGAAGAGTGTAGAGGTAGCGCATGGGTGATTTTATAAGTGCATTGGCAGTGGCTAAGTGATTGGATGAGTGCATAGATTCTGAGAGGCTGATTGGAGGAGTGTAAGAGTAGTGTCTGGGTGATTGAACCACTGTATAGCTAATGCACTGGTGATTGCATGAGTGCAGAGGTAATGTCTAAGGGATTTCAGGAGTACATAGGTAATGTCTGGGTGATTCATGAGTTAAGGGATAATATCTGGGCATTATAAGAGTACATAGGAAGTACCTGGGGGATTTTATAAATGCATCGATACTGCCGAGGTGATTAGAGTACTATTGTGGTAGTGCCTCAGTGATTGGAGGAGTGTAAAATTAGTGTCTGCGTGATTTTATAAGTGCATGGCCACTGGCTAAATGATAGGATGAGTGCATAGATTGTGAAAAGGTAATTGGAGGACTGCAAGGGTATTGCCTGGGTGATTGAACCAATGTGCAGCTAATGCATTGGTGATTGCATGACTTCAGAGGTAATATCTGGGGACTACAGAAGTACATAGAAAGTGCCTGGGTGATTATATAAGTGCATTGGTACTGCCTGGGTAATAGGAGTAATACTGTGGTAGTGCCTCAGTGATTGGAAGAGTGTAGAGGTAGTGCCTGGGTGATTTTATAAGTGAATTGGCAGTGGCTAAGTGATTGGACGAGTGCATAGATTCTGAGAGGCTGATTGGAGGAGTGTAAGGGTAGTGCCTGGGTGATTGAACCACTGTATAGCTAATGCACTGGTGATTGCATGAGTGCAGAGGTAATGTCTAAGGGATTGCAGGAGTACATAGGTAATGTCTGGGTGATTCATGAGTTAAGGGATAATATCTGGGCATTATAAGAGTACATAGGAAGTACCTGGGTGATTTTATAAGTGCATCAATACTGTCTAGGTGATTAGAGTACTATTCTGGTAGTACCTCAGTGATTGGAGGAGTGTAAAAGTAGTGCCTGGGTGGTTTTATAAGTGCATGGGCACTGGCTAAGTGATTGGACGAGTGCATAGATCGTGAAAAGGTGATTGGAGGAGTGCAAGAATATTGCTTGGGTGATTGAACCAGTGTGTAGCTAATACATTGGTGATTGCATGAGTTCAGAGGTAATATCTGGGGACTACAGAAGTACATAGAAAGTGCCTGGGTGAATATATAAGTGCATTGGTACTGCCTGGGTCATAGGAGTAAGACTGTGGTAGTGCCTCAGTGATTCGAAGAGTGTAGAGGTAGTGCCTGGGTGATTTTATAAGTGCATTGGCAGTGGCTAAGTGATTGGACGAGTGCATAGATTCTGAGAGGCTGATTGGAGGAGTGTAAGGGTAGTGCCTGGGTGATTGAACCACTGTATAGCTAATGCACTGGTGATTGCATGAGTGCAGTGGTAATGTCTAAGGGATTGCTGGAGTACATAGGTAATGTCTGGGTGATTCATGAGTTAAGGGATAATATCTGGGCATTATAAGAGTACATAGGAAGTACCTGGGTGATTTTATAAGTGCATCGATATGCCTAGGTGATTAGAGTACTATTGTGGTAGTGCCTCAGTGATTGGAGGAGTGTAAAAGTAGTGCCTGAGTGATTTTATAAGTGCATGGGCACTGGCTAAGTGATAGGACGAGTGCATAAATTGTGAAAAGGTAATTGGAAGAGTGCAAGGGTATTGCCTGGGTGATTGAACCAATGTGTAGCTAATTCATTGGTGATTGCATGAGTTCAGAGGTAATATCTGGGGACTACAGGAGTACATAGAAAGTGCCTGGGTGATTTTATAAGTGCATTGATACTGCCTGGGTGATAGGAGTACTACTGTGGTAGTGCCTGAGTGATTGGAGACTGTAGAGGTAGTGCCTGGGTGGGTTTTATAAGTGCATTGGCACTGGCTAAGTGATTGGAAGAGTGCATAGATCCTGAGAGGTGATTGGAGGAGTGCAACGGCATTGCTGGGTGATTGAACCAGTGTATAGCTAATGCATTGGTGATTGCATGATTGCAGAAGTTATGTCTGGGGGATTAGAGGAGTACATAGGTAATGCCTGGGGATTCCATGATTGCAGGGGTAATATCTGGGAGATTACAGGAGTACATAGGAAGTGCCTAGGTAATTTTATAAGTGTATGTGTAGTGCCTGGGTGATTGAAGTAGTACTGCAGTAGTGCCTGAGTGATTGGAGGAGGGCAAGGATAGTGCCTGGGTGATTGAATCATTGTATAGCTAATGCATTGGTGATTACATGAGTGCAAAGATAATGTCTGAGGGATTAAGGAGTACATACATAATGCCTGGGTGTTTGCATAAGTTGAGGGATAATATCTGGGGGATTACAAGCGTACACAGGAACTGCCTGGGTGATTTTATAAGTGCATGGGTACTGCCTGGGACATTGGAGTAGTACTGTGGTAATGCCTGAATGAGTGAAAACCATAACACTATGCACACCTCAAAAATTCACAGAACAAACTTCAAATTTAAAGCAAACACCAAACACTATGTGGCATATTTCAACTGTACCTCTCTTGAGACTTATAAAAAGTAGCGTAGTCACTAATACCTGATCTCAACATCTTTTAAACCACACTATTATGCTGCATCTTTACCATTCTTCTACTACTCACAGTGTTGAGCCTACCACATAAAAAGCAAGAACACCTCTTTGTTATACATCATGCACCTTCAAATGTATAAGACATATGAAAATACATATACAAGTATAGACATACTTGTCACAGAAGTCCATGTACACCTTAAAACTTAACAGACTCCACTTCAAATTTTAAACAAACACCTAAAATTATGTGGTATACTACAAATGTACATATCCACACAGTAAAACAAATTACCATAATCACTAATTCATCTTCCAATATACACATATTACTATACAAAATATATTTCAAACAACATTTAACTACAATAAAACAAACTACAATACACATCTCTACATTTAATAATATATTTCAAACGACACAGTTCTTGAATAATTTTTAAAGTTTAAAAATAAAGCTAATACATAATACACCTCAGAAATATGTAACTCACCTTCCAAATTGATTTGTAGAATATGAAATATCAGAAACTCATAAAAGATTTTCTTATGCACACAATCAATGTAATGCACCTCTCTCAATAAGGTAAAACCAGTAATGGCAAACTGTCCCTCTCTTTCTCCACACAAATAAATGTAAGTAACAAATCACATTGCTTCCTACATATTTTCAAATTGTAAAACACATTTCTATTGGTTGGACATATTAACCCTTACCAACTGACTTCTAAAACTGCCCAAATTGACTCTGAAATTTTTGGGAGTCGCGATTCCACCGTGCACCAATGCGATGGAGCCGCGAATCCATACGGGAGTTCAAAAATATATTACAAATAAAAATACCACTATTTTTTAATAACACACCACTTCTAAAGATAGTACTGACTTGGGAAATCTTACTTTAATAACATATCACTTATATGTGAATTACAATTCCACATTTTAAAACCTCAGATAACATTCAACCCTTCCCCCTTCTGCAAAGTGCCAGTTTCCATAGCAACAGTCCATGGAACATTGAAGTGAACTGACAGGTCACAAGTTCACCATATCTTCAAGTTCAGCATACAAGCTTACAAATGCAAACAGCAGGTGTGGTTGACATTTGCAAAATATTACCTTATCCTATCTACTGTACCTTTCAAATTTTTTTTACTAACCAATAAGAAACATGCTTTTTAAAGAAACTAACATGCACCCTATTTTTCAGTGTACAATGTTCATGAACAGCCAATCAATTATCTGCTTTTTTTAAAACAGCATCTTGTCCACCATTTTAGATACCTCTCATTCTACCAACTGACTACCTCAGCTACAGACATCTTTTCATTACTTCCAGACATCCCTTCAAGATGCTTACAGTATGGATTGTTGGGCACAGCTATGTTTTCTGGTGCAAAAGGTATGCTGAACGCATAGGTATTGACAAAGACCTTGCTTTGCAAAATGTGGATATTAAATGGATTGCACAGAGAGGATTAAAGTGGCACCAATTGATGCCTTTGGTTAAAACCTTTTTGCATGTCCAACCCCCCTGACATCATGATTGTGCACTGTGGTGGCAATGACCTAGGCGCATTGACTGGGGTAGGTCTGGAAATGCTCATGAAGGACACCTTTGCACAATTGATGTTGCTTTTACCTCAAACTGTCTTTGTTTACTCTAATATATGCCAAAGACAGAAATGAAAGTGGTCAAATCAATTCTGTACACAGATTGAGAAAGCTAGGAAAAATGTCAATAAAGCTGTTTCTGCATACCTCAGAGATCATAGAATGGGGTCCATCTACAATAACGATCTACGTTTTGATATTGATGACATCTACAGAAGTGATGGAGTACACTTCACAGATCAAGGAAACAGAGTCTTTCTCAACAACGTAAAGCTCTACATCCGCACTTACATGTAGCTACAACAAACTCATAATGAACACAAGGGCTCTTTTTAGAGCCACTCTATAACATAGTAGTAAATATAAATTCTTTTTTCACATACATTTTTTTTAAAAACATTTTGTGGATTCGCGCACTTGACACGGATCTGCAAAAACATGAATTCAATGTACTACAACACTATACACTTTTCAAGTTTAACTATTAATTTTTAATTTTATATATTTTTATCACATCTATCAATTGTAATCTTGTTGTTAACTTCAATCACAGTACCTCTTTAAAACAACTTCACAAATACAACACTACCTTCTAAATTATATACTACTAAATTATTTATTTAAGGTGAATTCGCGAATCCAACGCAACGTTACACAGGGGGCCACACTGAGAGCCGTGTTGGGGTCGCGATTCCAAACTTGAAAGAAAAAAAAACGCCCCACTACCATTATTTGGTATTCGCCCCGGGGACCCCATCCCCCGGGGCCTGCCACCATTTATTTTTGTTTATAAAATTATGGAGGGGGACCACGTGGTCCCCCTCCTAAGGCCAATAATGGCCCCAGGCACCCCATCCCCCGGGGCATTGCCTCTTTTTAAATTTTCTTTTTTTTGTAATACTACAGAAGGGGGGCCACTTTTGGCCCCGGGGACCCCATCCCCCGGGGCCCGCCCTTAATTATTTATATATATATTTTTTTTAAATTACAAAAGGGAGGGGGCCGCGTTCCCCCTTCCCTGGGCCACTTCTAGCCCTGGGGACCCCATGCCCCGGGGCCTGGCCTCAGCGTTGGGGACCGTGGGGGGAGCCCCAATGCCCCCACGGTCCCTGCTGGCTCCCCGCCTCCTGCTAACATGCAGCTCCCCTTGCCCAAAAGCAATTCTGCTTTGCTTCATGGAAGTGAGAGGAGGTTTCCTGCTCTCGCTTCCAAAAAGCAAAGCAGTGTTTGCTATGGCAGGGTGGGAGCCGTGCTCCCACCCTGCTATAGCAAACGGCAATGTCCCGTGGGTGGGCACCCCGGGACATTGCAGGAGCCGGCCCTGGGGGTGGCAGTCCCCAGGGCCATGGAGGGCTCCAGGAGGGGGGCCGTGCGGCACCCCTCCCATCATGTTTGAAGCCCCAGGAAGGTGGTAATCCCCGGGGCTTCGGGGGGCCCGCGAGGCCCCCCTCAATAATCAACAAAACCCCAGGGAGGTGGTGGTTCCCAGGGCTTGGGGGGCCTGGGAGGCCCCCAAAAATAAATAATTAAATCCCCGGGGAGGTGGCGGTCCCTGGGGTTTGGGGGGGCCCGTGAGGCCCCCGCACAAAGATAAAAATGCCCCAGGGAGGGAGGTGGCAGTCCCCAGGGCTTGGGGGTGCCTACGAGGCCCCCCGCACAAAGATAAAAATGCCCTGGGGAGGTGGCGGTCCCCGGGGCTGCGGGGGGTCTCCGTGCCCCCCGCATATCATTATGTAAGCCCCGGGGAGGTGGCAGTCCCTGGGGCTGTGGGGGCCCCCGCGGGTCCCCGCAAATTATTTGAGCATTGTCCCTGGGACCTGACCCACCCGGGGGCTTATAGAAAACAAAGCACAGGAGACTGCGCTTCGTTTTTTTAAAATTGACTCTGCGGGATTTGCGTACCCAGCGCAACTTCCGCAGAAAAAAAAAATGCTTTTTTTGGCCCTGGGGGTCCCTGTGGGACCCCCTGACCAGCCCTAGAGGGTCAGGGGGTTTCTACCCTGACCCCTTTCCTACATTAACAACCTTTTTTTTACCTTTTTGATGTGACTCGATTCAACCGAGTCACAAAATGGCTGCCAACACATTCTGGTTTGGAGTGTTGGCAGCCAATTAGAATGAAGCTCTTGTTCAGGAGGATTCACGGCTCCTCCTCGGTGCTCAGATATATAACTTTTTATTTTTTGAATTTCTCAGCAACTACTGAACGGATTTACACCATTTGAAAAAAAGGTTGCTTTCTGGACCAAGACCTACCTTTTTGCCAAATTTGGTGTAATTTCGTTCTGCAGTTCGGGCTGTAGCTGTGCCTAAAGTTCCCATGAAAATTAACATGGGGAAAACGCGTTTTGGGACCCCCCTTTTTTCTCAGGCCCCGCTTGACGAATCAAACCGAAACCATTAGTTTTAAATATTTCGCAAATATTCGTCAGACGGTGCCAAAGATATTGGCAAAAGAAAAAACGCTTTTTGAATAGAAGCAAGGTCCTAACTATAACTACCTACTGGCGACCGCCAGTAGGGCATATATATATATATATATGTAACCAAAAATGCCCAGAAGATTGAGGCCGCACACAGCTGCAGGTGAGTTACAAACTCCATTTGAACCAAGCAGGCAGCTTAACATCCCTTTGAAGTCCATGGCCTGATGCGTTTCGATGCCGCTGTTTGCATCTCCTCAGAGGCCGTGTCAGCGGTGGTGATTTATGGCTGCCGCATTTCCCCTGCGTGTTTGTGGTTAGTAAGCTATCAGTGCTCCTCCCTTGGTGGAAGTTCATTTTCAAATGCACGCTGGGATATGAGGTCTCATGAGTGATGTAATATGTGACGTCATCAGCAGTGCATTGCGGGGGCGCGAGTTATAGTTAGCTGAACTAACTATAACGTCTGAATTTCACTGGTTTTGTACGAGTGAAATGTCCAACTAACTATAACGTCCCTGAAACCTGTGGTTTTTTCAGTGAATTTCTAAGGTTTTTTAAATGCTAATTTCTAACTATAACGTCCCTGAAACCTGTGGTTTTTTCAGTGAATTTCAAAGGTTTTTTAAATGCTAATTTCTAACTATAACGTCCCTGAAACCTGTGGTTTTTTCAGTAAATTTCAAAAGTTTTTTAAATGCTAATTTCTAACTATGCCTACAGAGGTAGGACATGTGCAGAAAGAGGAAGAAAGGCGCAGAAAGAAGCAACAGAAATGCAGAAAGAGGCAACAGAAGTCCAGAAAGACGAAGAAAGGTGCAGAAAGAAGCAAGAGATGTGCACAAAGAACCGACAGAGGAGCAGAAAGAGGCCTTGTTGCAAAGTCATCCTGTGCCCCCAACTTTTTGCTGACGGGTAGTGGTGGTAACTGACTCCGACTAACCAGGCCTAGAGCCAGTGCTATGCTAAAAGACACTTAGAATACAGTGAAAACACCTACATACACTAGGGAACACTATGTGTTGGGGTACCCCTGTGATTGGCATGACCTCCTCTGTAAGGCCCTAGTACATAATAGGGCAGGGGAATTAAAACTACTTCTAAGTCAGAGGTGCAGAAAGACGCTTCTTTAAGTAGTAGTCACATTTGCAGAGTGGTGGAGAAAGGGTGCTGGGCCTCCGACCAGCGCTCAGGAATTCCGCTGCATAGGACTTAGACAAGGTACCAAGAGGGCTTCTTGGCTCCCAAAGTCCCTCCGGAGTAAATTGGACTTCATCCCCCATCCCGTAGTCTGCCAGGAGGTGCGTTTGCAGAGTGTTGGAGAAAGGGGGCCATGTCCTCCTTAGACGTCTTAGCAATCCCACTGTGTGGGACTTACTACAGGTAACAAGAGGGGTAGTTGGCCACCAACGACAACCTTGGGGGCCACCTACCCCTCCTATTTCCTCCAGTAAGTCCCACACAGCAGGATTGCTAAGTTCTCATAGCTGGCCACGCCCCCTTTGCCCACCACTCTGCAAACGCGCTCCCTGGTGCGCTCTTGGATGGGGATTGAAGTCCCCTTCGCTGCTGGGGGTCCTTTAGGGGCCAACTAGCCTACGTTTTACCTCCAGTAAGCCCCACACAGTGGGATTGCTGAGAGGTGGACAAAGGCCACGCCCCCTTTCCTCACCACTCTGCAAACACGCCCCCTGGTGTGTTGTTAGTTGGGGAATTAATTCCCCTTGAATACTGAGGGTCCCTGGGGGCCAACTAGCCCACCAGGTACCTCCAATATGCACCACAGAACTGGGTTGCAGAGTGGTGGTCCGAGGCCACGCCCCCTTTTTACACCACTCTGCAAACGCTCTTCTTGGCGCACTGTTGGTGGGGAGATAAGGTCCTCTTGTGTCCTGAGGAGCTCAGGGACCCTCAGTATTCAAGGGGAATTAATTCCCCATCTAACAACGCACCAGGGAGCGCGTTTGCTGAGTGGTGGAGAAAGGGGGCGTGGCCTCCGGCGAGATGCCAGCTTTTTTTTCTTGCTTTTTTAACAAGGGGGCTGTGTGCCCCCCTTTTTTTACTTTTTGGGGTCCTGGGGACCCCATCCCCCAGGGCCTGACCCCTATTTTTTAATTATAAGGCCCCCCTCCCAAGGCCAACTTCGGCCCCGGGGACCCCATCCCCGGGGCATGGCCAGACTTTTTTTTTTTTTTTTTATGGAGGGGGCCGCGTGGCCCCCCTCCTCAGGCCAATTATGGCCCCGGGGACCCCATCCCCCCGGGCCGGCCTTTTCCTTTTTTTATTTTATTTTTTATTGGAGGGGGGCTACGTGGCCCCCCTCCCGGGCCACTTTTGGGCCCGGGGACCCCATCCCCCGGGGCCTGGCCTCTGTGATTGGGACAGTGGGGGGAGCCCCAATGCCCCACGGTCCCGCCAGCTCCCCGCCGCCTGCGGGAGCCGGCATTGCTTTTGAGCAAGGGGAGCTGCTGACATGCAGCTCCCCTTGCTCAAAAGCAATTCTGCTTTGCTTCATTGAAGCGAGAGCAGGTTTCCTTGCTCTCTTCAATGAAGCAAAGCAGAGTTTGCTATGGCAGGGCGGGAGCCGCATGGCTCCCGCCCTGCCGTAGCAAACGGCAATGTCCCGGGGGTGGGCACCCCGGGACATTGCATGAGCCGGCCCTGGGGGGTGGCGGTCCCCAGGGCCATCAAGGGCTCCTAGGGGGGGGGGCCGCGTGGCCCCCTCCCTTAATTTACATAGCCCTGGGGAGGTGGTGGTCCCCGGGGCCCGGGGGTCCGCTACGGACCCCCGCATTCAAATAAGTCTGTGGGGGGGGGGTTCTTGCCCCCCACACATCTTTTATAAAAAAAATAATAGAGCCCCGAGGAGGTGGCTGTCCCTGGGGCTGCAGGGGGCTGCAGGGGGCCGCCTGCCCCCCGCATACAATTAAAAAAGCCCCGGGGAGGTGGTGGTCCCCAGGGCAGCATGGGGGGGCCGTGTGCCCCTGCACATAATTAGCATAGCCCCGGGGGGTGGTGGTCCTCTGGGCTGCAGGGGCCCCCGTGGGCCCCCGCTATTTCTTTTTGCATTGCCCCCAGGACCTGGCCCACCCGGGGCCTCATTAAAATGAAGCGCGGGAGCCCGCGCTTCATTTATTAAAAAAATGTCGGCGGGATTCGCGACCCCAACGCAAATTCTGCCATTTTTTTTTTTTTTTTAAAAAGGCTTTTTTTGGCCCTGGGGGTCCTTGTGGGACCCCCTAGGCAGGCCTAGGAGGTTAGGGTGTTTCTACCCTGCCCCTTTTCTTCTTTTTTAACCTCTTTTTTCCTGGCTTTAAGTGTTGGCAGCCAATCAGAGTGAAGCTCGTGCCCGGGAGGGTTCGCGAACCCTCCTCGGTGCTCAGATATCAATATTTTTCTTTTTTTAATTTCTCAGGAGCTACTGAACGGATTTACACCATTTAAAAAAAGGTGTCTTTCTGAAGCAAGGGCTACCTTTTTGCCAAATTTGGTGTAATTCCGTTCAGCAGTTCGGGCTGTAGCCTGTTCCAATTTTTCCTATGGAAATTAACATGGGGAAAACGCGTTTTGGGACCCCCTTTTTTCTCGGCCCCCGCTTGACGAATCACCCCGAAACTGTCAAGACAGGAGCTGATCGGAGCGCCCCATTAGTTTTGAAAATTTCGCGAAGATTTGTCAAACAGCGCCAAAGATATTGGCAAAAGAAAAAACGCTATTTGAATAGAATCTAGATCCTAACTGGTCGCCAGTAGGTGATATATATGTACAGCCGAAACGCGTCTGTCGGGTGTGTTTGTTTGTGTGTGGCTTCAATAAATTAAGATAAATAACCCATCAGTGTGCGCCTCGTGTACGGCCCTCGAAGGGGCCTTCAAGGAGGAATATATATATATATATATATATATATATATATATATATATATATATATTATCTACTGGCGGTCGCCAGTAGATAGTTATAGTTACAACCTATTATCCATAGGAAATCCGCGACATTCTATTTGAAATAACTCTCTTGCCGGTTGACGTATCTTCGCGAAATTTTCAAACTTTGTGGCCCGCTCCGGTCCGCTCCTACCCTGAAAGTCTCGGGGGATTCGTCAAGCGGGGGCCGAGAAAAAAGGGGGTCCCAAAACGCGTTTTCCCCATGCACTTTTCCATAGGAAACTTTAGACACAGCTACAGCCTGAACTGCTGAACGGAATTACACCAAATTTGGCAAAGAGGTAGTTCTTGGTTCAGAAAGAACCCTTTTGTTAAATGGTGTAAATCCGTTCAGTAGTTGCTGAGAAAATGAAAAGTAAAAAGTTAGTGATATCTATGGCCGAGTAGGGTCCGCGTACCCTCAGCGCACCCTGCGCGCACCGTCCCGATCACGAGCTGCATGTTAATTGGCTGTCAGCTGGCTGTCAACATTCCGATTCAGGAAATGTTGGCAGCCATTTTGTCCCTCGGTAGAACCGAGGGACAGAAACAAGTGCGCAAAGCGCACAAAGGGGGCAGGGTAGAAACACCCTGACCCCCTAGGTTTGCTCAGGGGGTCCCACAAGGACCCCCTGGGCAAAAAAAAAAAAATCGGCAGGATGCGCTCAGGGTGCGCGAATCCTGCCGAAAAAAATCAAGCGCGGTCTCCCGCGCTTCGATGCTAATTGGCCCTCGGGTGGCCCAAGTCCCGGGGGCATGGTGGGGGGATAATTTAATGTGTGGGGGCCTCAAGGGCCCCCCAAGCCCCGGGGACCGCCACCCCCTGGGGCTTTTTTGAAAGATGGTGCGGGAGGGCTCTGAGCCCTCCCGCAGCCCCGGGGACCACCACCTCCCCGGGGCTTTTTTTAATTAAAAATAAAACCAGTGTGGGGGGCTCCAGCCCCCACACGCCCGGGACCGCCACCTCCCGGGGCACTAAACATTTTAATATGGGGGTCCGTTACGGACCCCAGAGCCCCGGGGACCACCACCTCCCCGGGGCTGTGTACTGAATGGGAGGGGGCCGCGCGGCCCCCTCCTGGAGCCCTTGATGGCCCTGGGGACCACCACCCCCAGGGCCGGCTCCTGCAGTGTCCCGGGGTGCCTACCCCCGGGACACTGTAGTTTGCTATGGCAGGACGGGAGCCTCGCGGCTCCCGTCCTGCCATAGCAAACTGCTTTGGATATTGGAAGAGAGAGCAGGGAAACCTGCTCTCTCTTCCAATATCCAAAGCGATTGCTTTTCCACATGGGGAGCAGCATGTCAGCTGCTCCCCATGTGGAACAGCAATGCCGGCTCCCAAGGGACGTGGGGAGCCGGCGGGACTGTGGGGGGATTGGGGACCCCCCCACAGTCCCCAACGGAGAGGGCCGGCCCCGGGGGATGGGGTCCCCGGGGCCTTAAAATGGCCAGAGGAGGGGGCCACGCTGCCCCCCTCAAAATAATAAATATAGAGGCCATGCCCCGGGGATGGGGTCCCTGGGGCCAATACAGGCCCAGGGAAGGGGGCCACGCGGCCCCCTTCCCGTTTTTTTTTTTTTTTGTAATTTAAAGGGGGGTAAGGCCCTGGGGGATGGGGTCCCCAGGGCCCAAAAAGAGAAAAAGGAAGGGGGCTACACAGCCCCCTTCAGGGGACAAAAAACCCAAAAAAACAAAAAACGATCGGGCCCGCAGGCCCCGCCCCTTCCTTCACCATTCTGCAAACGCGCCCCTGGCGCGTTTGCAGAGGGGAACAAATTCCCCTTGAATACTGGGGGTCCCTGGGGCCAACTAGCCCACCAGGAACCTCCAGTATGCGCCAGGGGGCTGCCTTGCAGAGACGTGTAGAGAGGCCACACCCCTTTTACACCTCTCTGCAACGCAGCTCTGTGGCGCTTTTTGGAGGTATATGGTGGGCTAGTTGGACTCCGGGGACCCTCAGGATTCAAGGGGACTTAATCCCCCAACTTAAAACGCGCCACGGGCGCGTTTGCACAGTGGTGAAGGGAGGGGGCGGGGCTTC
Source organism: Calotriton arnoldi (assembly GCA_963921515.1). Lineage (NCBI taxonomy): Eukaryota > Metazoa > Chordata > Amphibia > Caudata > Salamandridae > Calotriton > Calotriton arnoldi. Next base: position 1,014,895 of record CAWUFW010001320.1, on the reverse strand, counting down.
AGGTGACATGTGTGCAAACAGGCCCCGTGGCGCACTTTAAGATGGGGAATTAAATCCCTTCAATCCTGAGGGTCCCTGGGGGCCAACTAGCCCAACAGGTACATCCAGAAAGCGCCACAGAGCTGCGTTGCAGAGAGGTGTAAAAGGGGTGTGGCCTCTCTACACGTCTCTGCAACGCAGCCCCTGGCGCATATTGGAGGTTCCTGGTGGGCTAGTTGGCCCCTAGGGACCCTCAGGATTCAAGGGGACTTAATCCCCCAACTTAAAACGCGCCACGGGGCGCGTTTGCACAGATGTCACCTCAGGCCCCGCCCCTCCCTTCACCATTGTGCAAATATTCCTCTAAAATCAGCCGAAATACGAATTCCGATTTACTCACCTGTTATAAGGAGAGACCTCAGTGCTGTATCTTTCAGCCCAGTACTGGTCCTGAAAAGTAATTTTAACCGTACTTACCAGTAACTTGAATTTCCTTCCATAGGCTAACATTGACTGGTTTCAATTGGAAATTCTTCTAAGTGTGGAGTTTTGGAACTTTAAAATATTCCTGTAAAATCAGCCGAAATACGAATTCCGATTTACTCACCTGTTATCAGGAGAGACCTCAGTGATGCATCTTTCAGCCCAGTACTGGTCCTGAAAAGTAATTTTAACCGTACTTACCGGTAACTTGAATTTCCTTCATAGGCTAACATTGACTGGTTTCACTTGGAAATTCTTCTAAGTGTGGAGTTTTGGAACTTTAAAATATTCCTCTAAAATCAGCCGAAATACGAATTCCGATTTACTCACCTGTTATCAGGAGAGACCTCAGTGCTGCATCTTTCAGCCCAGTACTGATCCTGAAAAGTAATTTTAACCGTACTTACCGGTAACTTGAATTTCCTTCATAGGCTAACATTGACTGGTTTCACTTGGAAATTCTTCTAAGTGTGGAGTTTTGGAACTTTAAAATATTCCTCTAAAATCAGCCGAAATACGAATTCCGATTTACTCACCTGTTATCAGGAGAGACCTCAGTGCTGCATCTTTCAGCCCAGTACTCATCCTGAAAAGTAATTTTAACCGTACTTACCGGTAACTTGAATTTCCTTCATAGGCTAACATTGACTGGTTTCACTTGGAAATTCTTCTAAGTGTTGATTTTTGAAACATACAAATATTCCTCTAAAATCAGCCGAAATCCGAATTCTGATTTACTCACCTGTTATCAGGAGAGACCTCAGTGCTGCATCTTTCAGCCCAGTACTGGTCCTGAAAAGTAATTTTAACCGTACTTACCAGTAACTTGAATTTCCTTCCATAGGCTAACATTGACTGGTTTCACTTGGAAATTCTTCTAAGTGTGGAGTTTTGGAACTTTAAAATATTCCTCTAAAATCAGCCGAAATACGAATTCCGATTTACTCACCTGTTATCAGGAGAGACCTCAGTGCTGCATCTTTCAGCCCAGTACTGATCCTCAAAATTAATTTTAACCGTACTTACCGGTAACTTGAATTTCCTTCATAGGCTAACATTGACTGGTTTCACTTGGAAATTCTTCTAAGTGTGGAGTTTTGGAACTTTATAATATTCCTCTAAAATCAACCAAAGTACGAATTCCAATTTACTCACCTGTTATCAGGAGAGAACCCAGTGCTGCATCTTTTAGCCCAGCACTGACCCTGAAAAGTAATTTTAACCGTACTTACCAGTAACTTATATTTTCTTCCATAGGAATCCTTTGTCTGGTTTTCAGCAGAAAAGTTTCAAAGTGTCGATTTTCACAAACTACAAATATTCCTTAAAAATCGCCTGTATGACTTAAACGCATTCTTTCAACTGTTTACAGGAGATGCACCAGTGCTGGATCCAGGATCCAACACTGAGTAACAAAAAGTAACGATAACAGTTTTTACCTCCTAAGTGAATTTCCTTCCATAGGATAACATTGGTCATTCTATGAGAAAAAGTTTCTAAGTGTCAACTTTTAAAGTACAATAATATTCCTTAAAAATCACGACTGTAACCAAAACGCTTTTACTCAACTGTTTACAGGAGATGTCCCAGGACTGAATCTAGGATCCAGTCCTGTGGTTAGAAAAGTAATCCATAAAGTAACTAATTGCATTTAACTAGAAATTCACATTGAGCTGAATGTTGCATTGTGTTTGAAAATGTGTTGCCCATTGCAACAACTGTAACTACTGTACTTAAAAGTCTATTGCCTATGTGCAAAGTATTTAAACTAAAGTAATTCATTCTGAGAAAGTATTTTTTGTAATGTATAATATAATTACAATGTAATTTAAAAATAAAATATGTAAAAAAAATGTTTTCTAAAAAATTTCGAAATCAGTATGAAAAAAATTTATATAACAATTAATACATTTAAAAATTGTCATTTACAAAACCTTTGAAATTCACTGAAAAAACCGTAGGTTTCAGACATGTTATAGTTACAAATTAGCATTTAAAAAACCTTTGAAATTCACTGAAAAAACCATAGGTTTTAGGGACGTTATAGTTACAAATTAGCATTTAAAAAACCTTTGAAATTCACTGAAAAACCATAGGTTTTAGGGACAGTTATAGTTAGTTGGACATTGCACTCGTACAAAACCCGTGAAATTCCCCCGTTATAGTTAGTTCAGCTAACTATAACTTGCGCCCGCAATGCACTGCTGATGACGTCACATATTACATCACTCATGACATGGTCAGTGACATCACTGATGACATCACTGATGACATCTCAAATGACATCACTGATGACATCATCCACGTGATAATCTGATGCAGCTCTTCACACCCTAATATAACCTTTGATACACCCAATCACACCCAATCTAAATTACAGACTGCCATTCGCAAAACCATAGACACTCCAACACCAATAACTACATACCCACTCACTGATTCTTAGGTCTACACACACACATCCACTCACTCACCCGTACAGTCACTCATACTTATGGTCACTCAATACAGGACTATCATATGCACTCTTACTCCTATATAGACACTCAAACACCGCCACTCATCCATAGAGGTACTCACACACCTAGTCAGTCATGCAAATAATTAAACACACTGCCATTTACTCACCTATACAGTTATACACACACCAGCTCACTTAATCATACAAATACTAGCACATTGTTACGCTCTTATACAATCACTGATACAAGCACACACTCATCCATACAGCCACTATCACAATCACTCACTCTCGCTTATAGCTATTTATATACTCCAACACACATATATACTGCCTTTCACATATGTAGTTACTCACACATGTACCACTGGGACATACATTCACTCACTAACACACTCTTACACACACTTACCCACCCATACAGTCTATCACAGATGCACTCTTGAAACCATCCACCCAGTGAATCACCCACTCACACATCTATGCACAGTCGCACACACCCCATCCACACAAACACTCAGGCACCCATACAGATACTCAGACAACAAATCAATAACTCTTATAGACACTCATGTAGCTATTCACAAACCCATGCAGCAACTTACACAGCAACAGACAGATACAGACATTCACCCAGTTTAGTCACTAACCCATGCATTCAGTAAGATACGTTTAATCACTCACTTATAGAATTAGTCACGCACCTACTAAATCATCCATACAGACACTTATACACCCACTCATTCTTCAATACGCCTTTCCCTATATATATAAAAATATTTAAACTTTACAGAAACACACAGTCACTGGATGATGTCATCAGTGATGTCATTTGAGATGTCATCAGTGATGTCATCAGTGATGTCACTGACCATGTCATGAGTGATGTAATATGTGACGTCATCAGCAGTGCATTGCGGGGCGCGAGTTATAGTTAGCTGAACTAACTATAACGGGGAATTTCACGGGTTTTGTACGAGTGCAATGTCCAACTAACTATAACTGTCCCTAAAACCTATGGTTTTTTCAGTGAATATATATATATATATATATATATAAAACTTGACGTGGATTGACTGGGGTGCATCCAGATCGCCGGTGGTGCAGTGTAGAGGCGATACCACAAACGCCTTGTAAAATATAAACACTCCATCTCTCCATGTAGAAAGGGACCGCACTCGAATCTCTGGGCTGATATTAATTTTTACAGAGACAGCACTTGCACAAACTGGAACGCGTTTCGGCTGTCAACACAGCCTTTCTCAACCATAGGGTGCTGCAGGTAACTTTCCCATTTGAATCTTCTCCGCAGGTTTTGCCTATTATCAACATAAAGAAAATACTTTGCTTTTCTACCGTTCGTATTAGCTGATTGCGAAAATATCATATGGCAATCACTCTGAAGGAAGAATATATATTAGCTAAAATCACTCTTTAGTTCTAGCGCAGTTCATAGTTAGCCTCATGCGTGCTGTTTAATTTAAAAACATCTGTGTTCATAATTTAAACATGTCCCTTTGAAAGTATCATCAGCGTTTCACAAATCTCTTTCCCGGAATGCAGTTTAAAAAGGTCAGGAATGAGCCCTTACTGTTTACCAAATAACCAGGGGGGTGATTAGGATGGCCGGTGGAGCGCCATCGCCGGCCAGGCCGTGGCGATCTGCCCGCCATCCCCACCCGATTTACCCCCGCCATATTACAATGGCTGGGGGTAGCGCGGTGGACGCAAAGTGCGTCCGCCGCTTTTCCGCCGGTCGGCAATCGTTCCGATTGCCGGCCGGGCGGAGCTGGGCCATAATATGGTAGGCACCGCCATCCATATTAGGATGTGTGTTTTCAGAGGCCTTTCCATGGCAGCGATGCCGCCATGGAAAGGCTGGCTGGGAATTGCTTTGGGGGCCCGTTGCAGGCCACCAGGGGGTGGGGGGCTGCACTTGGGGGCTACCTATGGTACCCCCCCTACATTACCATGCACAAGGTGGCAGGCACTGCGTGGTGCCTGCCACATTGTGCATGGCAATGCACAACATGCCATTTTGGCATTGCGGCGGGTGCTGCTTACAGCAGCAGCCGCCGCAATGTCAAGATTGTGGAATGCGACCGCCAGGGTTGCGGTCGCATCCTAATCAGTGATGCGGGACCGCCGCATGTCTGGCAGCCGGTCCCAGCACCGCTAGGGTGGCGGGCGGACTAAAGTCCGCCCGCCATCCTAATGACCCCCCAGGTTTTTATAGCGTTTATGAAGGATAGAAGATTAGTCATGGATTTGATATTTAAAGCTTGAGTGTTCCATGCTTTGGCCGCAAAAATGACAAGGCTTCTCCCATCCGAAAACAGTAGCTTTTAAACTGAGGGACTATGGCATTTTTAGCCCCAGGGGAACACAGCATCCTACTAGGACAGAACCATTTAAAGCTGCCTTTCAGATAGTCCGGGCCCATGTCCTGAAGCACTTTGTAGGCAATTCACAGGGCCTTAAAAGTGATACGCTGCTTGATTGGTAGCTAATGTAGCTTCCATATGGCTTGAGATGCAGATTGAAATTTAGGAATCCCTAGAAGCTTGGGTGCTGCAGCATTCTGCACTGTTTGGAGCTTATTCATAAATTGCTGTTGCATATTTAAGTAGGGACGATTACAATATTCTTTTTTGGATAGGACTAAGGCCGTTACTACCATTTTCTGTAAATCAAGTAGAATATATGGAAATATTTTTTTTTATAATCCTTAATGTGTAAAAGGAAGAGGAGAAGACAGCACTGATTTGAAAACCATAGGTGAGCTTGTTGTCAACTACAACTCCCAGGTTCCTTATCTTCCTGACCGGAGTCGGAAGAGTTCCTAGCTCCTGAGGCCACCAAGATGGGGACCAAACAGGAGGACCTCTGACTTCCCAGAGTTTAGTTTTAAGCAATTGTTGTTCTTCCAGTCACTCTCTGCCTACATGCAGTTGTGAAATCTGTTTCCAGTACTGTTGTCAATACTAGAGAGCAAGACGACAATCTGAGTGTCGTCGGCATATGATGTCAAGGAAAACCCAAATGATTTAATCAGACTGGCCAGGGAGTTAACCAGTGGGGGCGCGTGCAGGTAAGAGCGGTGGGGCGGGAGTCGACAGAAGACGGAATAGGGAAAATAAAATAAATAAAACCACTTACCTTGTGCTCGCTGCATCACTGAATCGGTGATGCGGCGAGTGCAAGGTAAGCGGTTTTCTTTTTTAATTTTTAATTTTCCCTATTCCGTCGTTGGTCGTTTTCCCCCACCCCGCCCCGCCCCGCCCCCACCCCACTTCTCTATTGTTCTTACCTGCACCGGCCACCACTGGAGGTAACATAAACTTTAAATACCATTGGGCTCTGCGGGGACCCCAAAGGGACTCTACAGGGCAACGAAAAGGGTTATGATAAGAACTCTTCTAATGCCACAGATTGTTCTTGCCTGGAGATGAAAGAGGAAACCCAATGAAGTTCTTTGAGTGCTGGTGTGAAGTTCAATGTTTTTTACAGTTCTGCAATAGTGTGCCTTCTTAGTTTTGTTGCCTCTGCAGTTTTTGAACATCTTTTTGGGGTCTTCAGCATAAAATGAATTACAACTGTTTGGTCAGGAAATTATCAGAGAACTGGTGAATTGAATGTAGTGTTTTAACAGTAGAGGGGGTGTAATCTTTCTTAGCATCCAGACATATTCTTTAAGACTTTAGAAAATTTGTAAGCAAATTGTAGGATTGAGACTAAACACACATCAAGATTCTGTGCTGAGTTAATTTGGGTTTCAGCAGCGCCCATTTCCCGAGGCTATTAAAATGGCCAATTGGTGATTATTTAACTGAACAAACAAGCAAACGAGTTGATGGGATGATTAAAATGGGCCTATAAATCAACAGCTCAAGAGGCTTGCTGCAGACATTTTTAAGCATAAGAGTACTGATAATTTACTTTAGGCCATGAGGAAATGTGCCTTGTTGGAGAGCGAACTCTATTATAATGGAAATATGTGGCCTTATGAAGCAATTTGTGTTGCTGCCTAAGAGATATCTATTAGTAGATTGGAGACTTTGATTTGTCCAGCTTCTTTGTTCACTTGTGTAACGCGCATTAAGGCAAAGGTTGCTAGATTGGAGTGAGTGGTTGGTGGTGTGACTGTGGGAAATAGAGATTGTTCTGGTTTTTTTCTGAATCTTGTCCTTCAAGAAGTTACATTGTTGCATAGATGATCTAATGTGTTGGGGTGATATTCAAAGAGTGGGTTTCACAGTTTCCCCCAAGATTTTAAACTGCTCTCCTTTGCTTTGTCCCTGGTTGATGCAAGATGAATAATGGCTTTCTTAGCCCTTTGAAATGTCCAGTATGTTTTTTACACAATACTGTATCTGAGTGGGCTTGACATTCCTCCAAAGTCATTCCAGTTTCCTACCTTGTCTTTTTAGGATGGCCACATTCAAGTCAAAACACCGGCTCACAGCATTGACACACAGTTTGTGTTTTGCCATCAAAGCAGAGTTAGAGTGTCCAGAGTTTTGGTGCTGGTATTGAGAAGTAAAAACAGAAGGTCATCCGGGATGTCCTGCTGTCAGGGAGTCTGAAGTTCAATGAAGGATTTCTGGAATCTGCTCAGGCCAAACTTTTTTGCGTGTCCTAAATAAGTTATGGTTTTCTCGTGTCATTTCGTTTAATCTCGAGATGCTTGTTCTTGACGATCATGGGTAAGGAGATCAGTAAATCGTTCGATGATGCGTTGGGTTTGACAGTAGTGTCAGAGTTAATCAGGCCAAATGTAGTAAACATAGATTATAATGTATGCCCTGCGAAGTGTGTTGGATTCGGGATCAATTCGGAGAATTCTAGTGGGTCAAGGGTTTATCTAGTATTTTTTTTTAGATTGAGATGTCAATCCAGAGAATAAAATCGCTCATCAATGGAAAATGTATGTGAGTGGACTTTGTGCAAGGGGTTGTAACCAGGTTTATTATACGGCACAGTAGAAATGAAAGAGGTATTTGTCAGCTGGGGGAATACTCAGTCATGGGAAGAAACAATTGTTTGCAGAGGATGTCTGTAGTCAGGTGGATGAACTGTAGTATAATAACAATAGACCAACTTCCTCTTTCTTTCGTCCTATGTTTTTTTCTTATAAATAATAGCCGCAAAATGTTCCATCTGTGTGAAAGGAAAGCAGATAAAGTATCGAACAAACAACCAATGGGCTGCTAATTGCACCATGTTACACCAAACCAGCCCTCACATTTAATCTCACATTTGCATGACCAAACCCACCCTATAAAATGTACACTGTAGTATACTGAGCTGTCCCAAAATGCATCCATACCTGAATCTCAACACCACAAACAGACTTGGAAAACTTAAAACATATTAAAATCGAGATGTACACAAATATTTAAAAAAACATCCACAGCACCATTTATATATAAACTGTCAAAACACACAGAGAAGCATGGCTCAAAACATTGCTTTAATATGAGCAAAGCTAAGCCAGAAAGCTAAGACATGGTGCTTATACTCATAGTAAGCTTGGCAGAGCACAAATCAAAGTCAAACAGCAGATAAAAATGGAAACATATCGCATCCACCTCAATGCATAACAGTTAACAGAATTGTGCCTAGCTGTGGACACTCACCTTCAGCACTTACAAAAGCAATGTTGGTATGTACATCACCTCACACATTGATGAAGTTGCATGCCATGGACTGTGCTAATGTAGAGATCCAAAGAACACCCCACCTCAAAAAAACATGAGTGCTACCTTGCACGTCAACCTCTTCAGACAAAGAATAGCAGTCGTAATTTGTTCTCTGCCCACAGGCATAATTCTCTGTATCTCCTGCCATCTGATTGAGTAGTTGGAGATGAAGCAGACATTCCATGTGGAAACAGCAAGCTTGAATCTTCACCTATGTTGTGCTTCTCGTCCATCAATAAGGTATTGGTGTGATACATAGATTAGTGTTCAATTGGTGCCTGGTACTTGTATTCAACCTTCTCACTATGATAGGGGGGCTGAGCTATCTGCAGCTGATGGATACAGCACGATACATCTTTTGGATTTATCAGTGGCATTTGAATGTTTGACAACATTGAGAAGCCTATGTTGCTGACTCTTCCATAGAGCTTGATATAGCTCTAGATTGGATTGCATCAGTTCTATCAGAACAGACAGAGGGATTTCCCATGACCCTATTCATTTTCAAGGAGAAAGCTCTTAAGATTAAAGTTCCCCTGACACTGCCGCTTAGCTGGCCCTCTTCTCTCTGTAGGTTCTCCACATAGTCCCATCGCTCATGGATAAGATGCAATTGGATCCAGTTTGTCTCATTTGCGTACAGTATGAAGATTTTTCTGCTGATCAATGATACTAATCTCGGAGCATCTCTTGCTTCCAGGCACTGCCTTTTCCAGTTCAACAATAGATGCAACTGAACTTCAATAATCTAATAACAAATAAGACAGAGAAGCTTCAAGTCATAAAGAACATATTTCCTTATCTTTCCGGCCATAAGAAATATGATGGCAACAAGAACGCTGTCCACAGTGCACGACTATACTGTCAATATCTCATCCTAACACAATACCAAATTTCTACCCAATTCAGAAGGGAGCTGCTGGATTGCTAACTAGAGGATACTTGGTGACCACACCTCTAGATGATCAACCATCAACGTCACTAACTCGCGCCAATAGTCAGCCGCGGTCTGTGCAGTTAACAGCGGTGAGGCAGTGGGGCCAGGGGTGGGGGGGCTGTTTTGAGGGACGATGCCGAGGGGAAATTAAATAAATAATTAATTTTCCCTCGTCGTCATCTGTTGGATTCCCCCCACCCGGCCCCACCGCTGTTACCTGCACAGGCCGCCAACACTAGGAGGTAAGTGTAGACACTCTCTTAGCTTCTATGTTTAACTGCTAAAGTCTTACTCATTTGTTTCCGCCCTCTAACAAGGACCTCTTAATTCACAGGACCCAGAAATCTTACGCCATTGTCTGTATGTTTGGATGCAGGTTGCAATGTAATTTTACTTGTCTTACGGAAAAGGCAAGTTAATTTGCTTTTTTACATGTTATTACATCATTTGCACCATCCCCTAGATACTCAGAATGCACAATTAAACCCTCGTGTCAGAAGAGTGAGTTTTATATAAAATAATGAAAAAAAGTATGATAAAGTGAGCAAAATGCTTGGTTACAAGACAAGTTTCTGAAAGGACAGTAGAAAACTCTTGCACATTCTGACATGCATGGTTCATGGTCTGGGATTTGAATGCACAGTACACATGAGTTCAGGGGTACTGGGAAGGAGGTTTGTTGATGAGACAGGCAGGTGCAGACAAAGTTCTAAAAATCTGGACTCACTACAGCAAAACTCTGGAGGATTTTGTTAACGATTGACATTCGCTTACCTTCTTTTCCCACTCCTCTGCAGCATTCAGGTATGATTGGCATAGCCCTCCTGCTGCTGTCATTGGCAGAGGTATCTGGAAGGAAATGGATGGTAAATTTCAGCGTTGTTAATATTACTATCGTACATCACATATAATACTTGCATCACAAACTTTGTTGTCCCAGAATATGGGACCCCTTGGCACTTTAGAGTGCCATTAGAGCCCATGTTTTTATATAGTAAAGCAAATCATGAAGAATATAGACACTGCAGTCTTATCATAATGTTCTCCATATGGCTGAGTAGTCCCTCTGTGACCATTTGGCCAACTTTTTCTCATCAAAAATGACCGACGTTTATGAGGAGACCAAAAAAGCGGCCTCCTGGAGGCTTACGATTTCCCCTCCTGTTTTCGTCTCAAGAAGCCCTTGAAGTATCCTCGTTATATGCTATATTTGAAGCTGAGCCTTTGCAGCAATGCTGAGGTAGGATTCTGGCTCTCTCAATAACCCTTGCCTAGTGTCTATCTTTTATACTCTGACTCTGGTTATCAGTGGATTTTGCAATCTTAGAAACTCTTCTTTAACTTCCAGAACTGACCCATCCCCATGGAGTAAAGCTGTGATTACCGCATTTATCAAGAAGCCAGGACTTGATCCGGATATGAGGAGTTATTGACCCAGCGCCCTACCCCATACCATTTCAAAGCTTATAAAACATATGGATAAATGTCTTTCTCACCTTTCTTGGGCTCCTCGATGTGTCTAAAACCAGTCTTCTTTCAAAGCATGCTAGTGAGTTGGTTGTGGGGGCACATTCGATGAGATGCGATCCACACCAGATAGGTGTGTATCTGCACGGCTGCTTCTGCTGGAACTTTCTGTAGCATCTGGAATAGATGACCACTCTATTTTGGTCAGACGTCTCTCTGCAGCTCAACTGACTGTCTCCTCATTGAACTGGTTCAAGCCTTTTTTATGTGGTCACACCCAGGTGGTCTCCCTACATCCTTTCCTCATTAGATCTTCATTATAATCATTGATTGTATAGTGATGCTTTGGGAAAAACGAACACTTTCAATTTAATTTCAGCCAGGTGTAGAATCCATTTTCATTTCAGACTGGGGGTAAAGCAGTAATTAGCATAACGCATCTTGATTCAGGTGTTTTAACTACTCATTAGTCAAATGATCCTGGCCTAACCTTTGGGTTTCTACATTTTAATTTTACAGGATTCTTTTATGAACCTTGAAACCTCATATGGCATAAATATAGATGTTGGCATCTAACATAATGTTCTGACATTCTGCTGGGAATATGGAGAGTACCCATAGCACCCTAAACCCCTCATAAACAAAGAAATAATCATACAATGTTATATTAAGTATTGTTATATTCTAATTGATACTGCAAATACATCAAATAGCCCCATCAGGGGTCCATTGCTCACCCAACGTGCAGCATGGCCTGATGATGGGTGAAGGTCGGTGCATCCAGAAGAGGCTACTCCATTGGTCCTAGATACACGAACATCTCTCACTGCTGACTGTGTTCTCTGCCTAATACTACACGGAAAGTCAGGTTATTTTGTTTATATATTAATGAAGGAAGGACATGGGCCAATATATCTCGTTCCCTCATTAGTTTGTGGTTTTTACTGTTAACTCCTGGATGTTGTCCCATGCACTCACCTTAAATTTGCCTAAAACTGACAATCTCTTCTGCCCTGCAACTTCCGCTCATCCCTTCCTGTCTCCTCCACTGCCGTTTTCCACATTCTCCTCTTTCTGTTTGTAAACTGGATGTCATGGTGAAATGCGATCTCTCTTTCTCCACGTACATTTCTACTGCTTCCTGGTCCTTTTGTGTTCAACTCTACAATCTTTGATTGGTTGTCCTGCCTAATCTCTTCATTCAAAATCTGTCTCGAACTCTGCTATTCATCTTCTTTTAAACATTTTCCCACTTTTCAAATGTTTCATCCACTGACATCTACCTGCTGTGTACCCTTCACATTTCACCTCCATTTATTATCTTCAAATAGATCAGCTGTGTGGCCCCCCTTCCATCTTCTCTCTCGTTCAACTTTACATTCCATTCCACTCCCTAACCTCTGCTTCCTAGTTCAGGCTGTCCACGTCCCCCGCTCTGGGTCGTCTCTGTCTTCTTTTCTGGGACGCCCTTCCCTTGTCTATATGCTGTTTCACCTCTTTGCACATCTTTCTTGTTTTTTGACATCTATTCTTCTCCACGAGTTCTTTCATGCATGGCTGGACAGGACTGTGCCTTTCTCCTATTTTCATGCTCTTTGTTTGATATGTACCCATGTATGCCTTGTCATTGTGCCCTGTACAGTGCTTAGGTGTAAACTCTTTATATATATGATAAAATGAACTGGTTTGAAATGAATACAGCGTTGGAGAAGTGATTGGTCTGTGCCCATTGCCACGCTGCTTGAGTCCACGCACTGTAGCATGCCTTCTTGTTCTGCAGGTGTTGTGTGGAAGTTATTTCCAGGGGTGTAATGTGCCAGGTCTAGTGTCATTGTGGTTTGTGGGAAGTTTGGTTGCATCTTCTTGGGAGGTTTGGTCGCATTCTGTCTGTAGCTACTGAAGTTGCACTCATGTGATAGGTTGCAGGGATGCTTGTGGAAAGACCCACCTGAGTGCAGGTATGGGGTGATACATCATTGGACCATGGTGATCTCTTTGGCTGATGTGTGTGTCTGAGGGGGTGTTTGTGTGTATGAGTGTGCTTGCATGTGCATGTACCTCTCACACTGGGATTGTGTGTCCAGTGTGTTGTTTGTCCTAGTAATTAGGCATTTCTTGGTGGGATGTACAATTCTTGTATTTTGTCATGGTGACTTGTGTGTGTTTTATCTTTGTGTAGGACTTTTTGCATAGTAGCAGTTGCGTCCTTCAGGTGTGCTGCGATCTGTATGTCCTGTGATCACATGCACATGACTGGACGTAGCTATATGTTTTAATTTTGTACGGGAACTGTAGCATGCTTGTGGGAGTTTCGTTTTTTTAAACTCCATATGGATGCTGGTTGCTTAGTTCCTGTATTTGCCTTTGCACGTTGAGTTTTGCCAACTGAAGTATCTATGATAGTTTGTTCCTGCCGGATGTGCTCTTAGTTCTGCACCAATGATGCTAAATAGTGATTTGTGAGTTGTTACTATATTGAATGATGGATGTTCTTTGACGTGTTTTATGGGCATCTCATATTGACATCACAACCTTGAGCTAGCCATCCTTCTGAAGGTTAGATTAATGCACGTGCGCTTGAAGGTTCGATTACTCGATTATGCATGAGTGCTTAAAGGCTCGATGGGTGCATGTGTGCTTGAAGACTCGATGGGTGCATGTGTGCTTGAAGGCTCGATGGGTGCATGTGTGCTTGAAGGCTCGAAGGGTGCATGTGTGCTTGAAGACTCGAAGGGTGCATGTGGGCTTGAAGGCTCGATGGGTGCTTGTGTGCTTGAAGACTCGATGTGTGCATGTGTGCTTGAAGGCTCGATGGGTGCATGTGTGCTTGAAGGCTCGAAGGGTGCATGTGAGCTTGAAGGCTCGATGGGTGCATGTGTGCTTGAAGGCTCGATGGGTGCATGTGTGCTTGAAGGCTCGATGGGTGCATGCGTGCTTGTCTATTGCCGCAGCAAGTCGGCAGATTATCTTCACAATTTCTCTGGAATTGCTCCCTAACTTTGCTTGACAGGGTCCAGAGGACCCGGAGGTTCTTATCGCTCGTAAAGTTCTACATTTCTGTGTTTTCAGTACAATCAGCAGAGTGGAATATTCTGCAAACTGTAGACAAGAAAGACTGCCTAGAAAGTAAACAAAGCTGGAAGGAGAGTCAATAATGAGAGAGGGAGTGGTGGGAACAGCGCAAAAAGCCACTGTGGGGAAAGAAATGTAAGGGAACAGGAGGAGGATCGGTAGTAACACGTGGAAGGCCTGGCAGCAAAGAGTTCGAGACTCGTCAGTAAACGTAAAGACAGCCCTTATGTTTTTTTATTGCAAATCCTTCCTGGCAGCAAAGAGTTCGAGACTCGTCAGTAAACGTAAAGACAGCCCTTATGTTTTTTTATTGCAAATCCTTCCATTCACCTAGAGTATAACTCACACACACCTCAGACAAACTGTATGTTTCAAAAGGATCAGGAATAGTTTTTAGGTTTACAAAACATCTTTCTTCTTAAAACACCTTCATTAATTGTAAAATTCATTTTCAGGCATCTGGTGACTAGAACGATGTGCCCTAAACTGAGCCTGCATTTGGGCTGGATTTTTTATAGTGAAAAGTCTTGTGCAATGAACAGGACAATGGGTTTTAGGCACCTGCAATGCAGCGTAACAAATTGGGTGGTTAGTTTTGAAGGATGTGAGTACTTCACAATAGGTCTGCTATTGTCTTGTGACTGGGAACCAATCACTCCATTGTAGCACTTGACCCCCTCAGGGTAGTGAAGCAGAGCAGTCCAACGCCTGCCCAGGGGAGGTGGCGTGGGCTAGCACTCACAATTTGCTGCCATGCAACATCAACAACACTCAATAAATTATTGTCCAGTCAGAGCTTTTTCTTTTAAAAAGGACAAGTACTTTCATTACACACACATTACTAAATACTATGCATTGAATTCCAACTATATACATTCAGGCAGCTGGAAAGACTTTTGGTGACACCCTCGTATCACATTTCACCCGTAGTGGGTACTGAACCCCATAATCACAATACCCCCATCTTGTAACAAATGCAACATCACAATATAAGAGTGAGTCAATATATACAAGACAGGCCTACTGGCTTTGGCCAGGTATCAAAACATGAATAAAACAGGCACATGTTATGATTCATCAGTGTATCACCATTAAAACCAATAGAGACAATAACCATATTCCAATGCCTTCATTTTAAGTACAAGCATTGCAGTGTTTAACAGCTGTACTGTCAATAAAGAATTTAGAATTTAGAAACGTGTGTCAGAGTCTTTCTTCACGTCACATAATGCAGCCATTGGACCGACCACAAGGGTCGAAACACTTTAGAGCCTAAAAGCAAAAGCTCTGGCTCTGGGAGTGCTTTAAAACAAGGTACACCACTCCTGGTGTCATCATTTCAAAATCGCCAGAGACTTAAGGTAATATTTTTATAAAACGCTCCTGGGGGCTGCTGTACTTCCTCAAGCTCCCCTTGATACCTGGTGATTGTTTGGGTGGTGCCCCTGCCATTCCTTGGGGCACCACAGTAGAGAAATGTGCAGTTTTTAGTCCTCTCAGGACTTAGATAGTGGCTATTTGCCGTGGGGCAGGGAGGTGTCGGGTAAGTACGTGGCCTCGCACCTCATTGTCACTCTTCTAGTTTGGATGCACCCACAGCCTTATTTTTGCATTGGGGGCCATAGGGGGAACCCCGAGGACCCCACAATCATGACTAGCTCCAAGCCTACTGCTGGAATTTGGCCGGTCGTGAGTATTCTTTCCCTGCCTGCGTGGAGTGTGGGTGGGGTGCAGGTTGTGGTGCACCTTCCATCCTCCCCTCCCCCAGACACAGGCACGGCAGACATAGAAGGTGTACAAATCGTTCCTGGGACTCTGGCCACCCTATGGGCACAATTAAAAGTGCAATAGAGCTCCAATAGGGTGCCTTCTTTGTCCCATGGGATGGGGATCCTTGGACAGAAATACTTGCACAGGGACCCATGAGATGAGTTACCTGGGGCCAAAAGCTAGCTTAGGGAGGAGGGGGCTCAAACATGCTAAGCCCCATGATTTCATAAAAAAACTTTGTGCCAACTCCTGGGGGGCTTAGCCTCCTTGGGTGAATTTGCGGGAATTTAGGAAGAGCACCACACCCTCGGTTTCTCAGTTCTTTTCATTTAAAAAGCCAAATCTTTAAGGTTTCATATCTTTGGCCCTGTTGGGCCAATTATCCTTATCATATGCCTGGTTTGCTCTTAGAGGCCAGCCCTAGCCACCAGGAGAATTTTATTTGGGCCTCCTGCTCTCTAAATGCGTTTTGCATTGGGAGCTGCGTGTTTACTGCTCCCTGCATCAGACCTGTCCTCTGTCTGCTTTCCTGCGGCTGTCCTCTGCTTGGGAGGCATCTTCCACAACCCACCCACATCAGTAACCAGAACACTGTCCCTGCAGCAAACCCCAGGCTCCATGGCCTCCTGGCCATCTTGCAGGGTAACTATGTGTCAACAGCGGAGAGTAGAGCCACTTCACAGAAGTCCTAGTGGAGCCACCCAGGGTCCCCCAGAAGGTACTTTCACCCACCCATTCGCATAAGGGGGACAGCATGACTGTTCCTGGAGAGACCCACCCAAGTCCTGGGGGTGAGTCGGAGTCAAAGTCCCAAAGTCCATCTTTCAGGACATCAGGTGGCTTCTTCTTCCAGCTGTCTGCCTCTGACTACCATATGGTTAGTGCACTGGACACAGAAAACATTTTGATAGATTTAAACAAGCAGCAGCAGCCGGCACAGGTAAGCCTGGCGGGGCAGGGCGCGGCGGGGGGGTGGGGGAGTTGACAGACTAGGTATTATTTATTTATTTAATTATACCTATTTTGTCGTCTGTCGACTTCCCCCCTCCCACGCCCCCACCTCACTGCATTTACCTGTGCCAGCCGCCGCTGTAAACAAGGTGCAACATCCATTCCCACAGTTCAGAAAACCACGATGTACAGATATTTCTAATGTATTTCTCTAAGAAGCAGACAGATTCTAACATTCATGTAGATATATTTAATCAGTTAGTAAGAGTGAATGTTCTCAGTGTGAGCATGGGAGGTTGATGCAATGATGTAGAGCAGTGAAGCAGTGGTGCAGTGCTTATGGGTGGTAGTGGGATGTTGGGGGCTGAGGGGCGGTGCTATTTTTGTGTTACTCTGAGTGGTTCTGTGCTGTGAGTTGGTTGAGTAATACCGTGGTGAAGTGTCTTGTGGTGTTGGTTGTAGTGGTTTGTTCTTAAGGGTTGTTGGTGCAGTGCATGAATTGTTGGTGTACTGTTGGTAATTATGGGCAGGGCCGGCTCTAGAGTGGTGTGATTGGTGCAGGCACACCTGGTGCTGACCTCGGGGGGGTTCATGTTTAGAAATAGCACAGGTCTAAAAAGCACCTGCTGCAGAGCTCCTTGTGTCCAGCATTTTTCAGGCAACAATAAAAATGTCAAGATAACTCTGGTGATTAATGTTCGTGCTGGAGAGAGATCTTTTGCCTAGTGGCAGTTTCCACTCATGAAAAAGTAGTGCATAGGGTTAATATGCCTGCTGCAAAGGACTGTATTTCTTGTGGATCACTCAGTAGGCTGCTGCTTTTGTCACAGTTCATAAGTTGGAACCCTAACATAGCACAGTGAGCTATGAACTGTCATTAAAGAGCTGAATGCAAACTGCATGGTATACGTTAAAGTGTTATGTTTTTTTCCCCAGTCTTTAATTATCCTAATGTTGCTAAAAAGGGTTCATTTGGAAAGAAATACATTCTTATTAGCAAAACCAATTACTGTGGTACGTTTTAAATAGTGAGTTTGTGCTTCTTCAGACCATACACTCTTAAAATACTACTAGTATCGGTGACATGTGACTCCAACACCTTGTAATCCTCATTGTCTTATGTGACATTTCCTATAGACTGATTTGCACACATATGATTCATTGGCTCTGTATAATGTATGTGTGATTTAAAGTGCTCTGACATCCTACACTGGTTTGAGTAGCAATATAAAACAAATTAAATGCATGTGAGAGAGGGACTATGGAGAGATTAAGGGCACTGATGGAACGTGGTAGAGAAGAAATTCGTGAGGAGGAGGTTTTTTTTGGTAGGGCAACAAAGATTGTTGCACTGGGCGCCACCAGCGCTAAATCTGTCCCTGATTATAGGTGTGGAGCTAGGATGTATTATGTTGCTTGTAGTGCAGTGATGGGGTGGTTGTGTAGTGCTGGAGGATGGTGGTGTGCTGCTCGGGGGTTCATGGTGCACTGTTGGCGTATTCTAGTGCCAGTGCCACTGCTGCAGCTCTATGGCTGGTGATACAGTGTTGCGAATGATTGTGTGATGGTGCAGTGCTCTGTAGTGACATGCAGTGCTAGGTGGTGGTGATATAATGCTGAAGACGGTTAGTGCAGTGGTGGTAACTTAATAGTGGGAATTGATTTGTAATGCCAGTGGTAGTGGTAAGAAGGGAAGGGTCCTGATTTCATATTTGCCTCTTGGGTTGAGGGAGAACATGCAGTTTTACTATGTTGTAAAACTGACACTGCATGCTATCTAACCCTGGGCGTAGTTCGCGTAGTCGCGCTACGCGAAGCTACGCGAAGACGTCGGAGCGCTACGCGAGCTACGCGTAGCTAAGCGAGCGTGCGTAGCTGCTTGTCGCGCCCGTTCACGATGCATTTTTCTTCTTCGGGAACGCGTTGTGCGTGTTCGGGACGCTGTTTGCGTGCTCGGGGGATAGTATCTCGCGAACTTACCCATGCGGTCGCCTATGGGCGCGGCCATCTTGTTTTTCACTTGTCCCGCCCGTTCGCGATCCCTTATTTCCTGTTCCGGGTCGCGTATAGCGTGCTCGCGATGCGCATTTCATGTTCGGGAACGCGTCGTACGTGTTCGTGACGTTTTTTGCGTGCTCGGGGAGAAATATTGCGCGAACCTACCCACGCGGTCGCGATGGGCGCGGCCATCTTGTTTTTCACTCTATGCTATGGTTCTGGGCCTGCTTTTCTATCCTCCCTCAATCTTTGCAATCCTTAGTTTTTTACACTGTTTTTCAATTTTTCTTTATTTCTTATCTATCTCTCTCTCTGCCTAAGTCTATATTTTGCATTTTTTTCTACTTTTTACTGTGTTTTTTTGACTGTTTTATATAACTTTCTTCTTTAAGCTCCTACTTCTTCCCCTAACTTTATTTTTCCCTTCTAACTTTTCTTTTCCGCCTCCTCCGACCCCAGAACCATGGCGAAGGGTAGCAGCAGCAGTAACGGCTCGAAGGGCAAGGCGCGTGCGCCCAAGAGCCGCCTGCCTTGCGGCAGACTGCGCCCTGCAGGGGTGCAAGCCCGCCAGCTTTTTAGTGAGGCGGAGGTGGCCGCCCTTGTTTTCTTTGTTCAGCGCCACCTCCCCTTGACCTTGGCAGCAGGCGGCAGGCCAGGCTCCGGGTACCCTACCCAGGAGCGTCACCGCCGGTGGGCGAAGGTGCGCCGGGCAGTGTTTCGCTGCTCAGGGGTCCGGCGCACCCATAACAAGCTGGCACACCGGTGGTCAGACATCCTGGACCGGGAGCAGGACCTGTTGGACCTGCTAGGTATCGAGGTTGTGGGGCTTGGTGAGTAGCTAATATATATAGTAGTATAAGTATTGTGATTTGTGTATAAATTTTTTACAAATAACAAGAATACTGCTGCTTACATTGCAGGTAAATTACGTTTCAAAATCTTCTGTGATTGTAGGACACAGGTGCTGGGCGCTACTCTTACTTGTTTGCAACTTTGCGCTCGCTTGCCCTTATTATTATGTAAGAGTTTACTTTAGAGAACTTCAGTTAGGTAATGCTATTGCTAGAGAGACTCTAGTCCTTCCTTTGTCCTCCTGTCAAATAGTGGTGGATGGATTGATACTAGGTTTAGTTACTATTAGTTGATAATTTTTGAGCGGTCTGTGTGACGCATCCTCTGTCACTGAGTGCTGCTTACCCCAGTCCTTAGTAGAACTTTTTGTAGTTTGTTTAGTGAGTGGTAGGCTTAGCAGTGTCAGTCAGCAGCAGAACATCAGACGCAACCAACCAACAATTTGGTGTATGCATTATGCACCAATTTATGCATGTGTCCTCCTTCTCATCTATGCATTTTTGAGGGCTAAAAAAAATGGAAATGCAGACTTAATGAACAATTGGCCCGCCTGGAATAGGTGGGCTAGGTCAGGTGGTACTTAGGCTTAGTTAGTGTTCTGGATTTTATTTGAATCAATCAGAATGGAACACTGAATTAGTGTTCCTAAATAAGTAGACTGTCCGTGAATCCCGCAAGCCAGTAGTCGATCGGATTAGATAGGTCAATTTTATTGCAATTTTTGTTTCCTAAAACGTTTTTTGAGCGTTTGTTTAGATAATTTATTTGTTTCACAGCAATCATTAATGTTTGTGTCTTTCTTTAATATATCTTACATGATCACTGATCTGCAGCACCCAGGGGCAAGAAGACGGGGTCCGAGTCGGTGGGACAACCACCAGAGGACCGCTCCTCTACCGAGGGCCCTGCTGCTGGTCCCAGTAAGTCCTCCAGTGGTTAATATTAACAATTATATTGCCCTAACTTTTACTGCACCTTATTTTTTCCGAACTATTAATTCTGGTTCCACTCCCTAATTCTATTTTTTACAAAAGATTCTTTGATCTTGACTTGACTATCTGTTTCTAAATTCTGGTTATCCCTGCCTCTAAGTTCTAACTGCCTCTGCTATGAATGTCTGTACTACTACTATTAGTCTGTCGCTAAGCTTGCCCAGTTTGCATTGCCACTCTTTATTTTACGGTTTTGAATAAAACTCAGATTGACCAATAGCTCTAGCCACTGAGTCCAGTCCTTTCGGTTGTCCTCTTCTAGGCTTCTTAATCTTGAGGCTTTGACAATTACCACAAACAAAATGCCCAACCAGATATTTGACTATTTTTGATAGGATATAGTACATAGTACTACTGATGTGGGGATTCTGCACAGCCCCATGCAGAACTATGCACAAGAAAATAGGATGTTGGTGATGGGCGGTTGGAACTTGGACCTTCCTCACACCTCAGTCAGAAGTGAACCCACAATCCCCTGAACGACTAGCTATAGTGTCTCATTAGGTCCCCGAACCCCCACCCGAAGATACCCAATGATTACACAACCCAGAACAGATAACACCCTTTCGCTCACTCACTCGTGTAAGTCCACCACCACCACCACACCAAATACCACAGAGTCTATGTGTAAGTTCAAAAGGTTTATTTTCAACTAACAAGCTCTGTATGTTGTTCTATAAAATTCAGTGTACTCCAGCCAGCTCCAACAGCAAAATGCATAAGATTAAAACAATAAACATTGTTACAACAAGTGCATGATGATAGAAGACAAAAGATCTGTGCGAATTCTGGGAGACTCCTCACCATAGAACGTAGAATTACTGGTTACATGCATCATTCATAAGCTCTGCAAATCTCTGGTTTGTAGAAGGGAATCTTCTGCCTGAGAAAAATGGTGCGCATTAGATAGTATAATGCAAGCATTTCTCAGTCCTGCCAAAAAAGTGTAACATGTTACTTATGGCTAAGCAATACGGACTAACCGAACTCCATAACAAAGTGGCTTGTTTTTCGACCTCTTGTACGCAACGCTCAGACAGTAGCTGTATGAGCTCATGTGGGCTCAAAAAGGCATCTTACTGTTACTGCACAACAAGCTGCGAGGGAACATGTGCAAAAGACATGAAGCGAAAAATGGTTGCATGGCTCAGGCTAACTTTGCAAAGAGTAGAGTATACTATAATAATGACCCTAGGGACCATAACACTACTAGTGTCTACTGACTCTACTCTAGTACCCGATTTGGACTAGTGAATGTGATGTATATGTATGTATTAACTTTTTTTTCAATCTTGCTAGTGAAAACGAATAAATAGGGGGAGGTGTACAGGCATCTAAAAATGTGTCATGTTTTTATCTAGGCGTACTAGCGACCACCAGTGCCGGCGGGGCCAGCGGCGATTCTACCTTTCCGGAGGGGGCAGGAGATGCGGCACCTGCAGGAGCTACAGGGGGTGAGCCAGCAGCAGTGGCAGGTGGTGGTAAGTTATATTCATTACTTATTGACATAGCACTAGCTGGAAGGGTGTTGACTTCACTCACTGTACTGTTGTTGAGACTTATTAGGTATGAAGTTGTAGTGAACATTATACAACGGTTGAAGAAGACACCCTTTACTTAGCATTAGCAATAGCATTACCAGCGTGACTTGATTAACCAATGGCCTCTTCTATCTGACTCCAACTCAGCTGTGAAAGTTTTATGGAGGAGACTAAAAGTCAGATCAGATGACCTTGATGGATGTGTTGAACAAAAAGGGAAAGAAGGGTGGAAGGAGGAAGGATGGGCGAGATTTAATATGATGACTGGCAGAGAAGGATACGTTGGAAGCATGGATAGGTGGCTGATAGGAATCAGATGCATGTGTTGTTGAAGGATGGGTAGAAGGTGAAAGAAGAATGGATGCCTGCCTGGGTGGGCGACACAGTATGGGTGGATACTGTGGATAGCAAGAATCATCAGCGGTGTTTGGGTGAAACTCAAAGCCAAGGCAAGCAACGGAGTGAGTGGACGCATGAGTTGTTGTTGGTGAAACAAAGTAAGGTTTGTGGAGAGATTAAGAAGAATGATTGACATTTACTTAGAATGGATGGATGCCTGTATGTATTCATCACAGACAGCATAGGTGGAGACTGTCACGGGATGCACAGTTTTAGTTTTAAGGGAATGTAAAAGAAACCGCGCCAGAGTAGCAAAGCCGATGTGGGGAGGGGCAGGGTGGGGGGTAGTAGTAAACAATGTATTATGCGGCCAAATACAGGTAACTTTACTGTAAACATAAAAATAAATAAAGCGAATTTCATTGTGCGCACTGCACCGCCAAATGCGATGCAGTGCACGCAACAAAATTAGTTTTATTTATTTATATGTTTACTTACCTGTAATTGTCCATAGTAATCCATCCCACCCTGCCCCTCCCCACGTCACCACCCGGCAGCACTCCCCGAGTCCCACCACCGACCGCTACTGACCTTATGTCGTCGTCCCATATAAAAGCAATGATCATTGGATCAGATATATAATCTGCCTTTTTGTAGTAGCCAGGGCACTGTGAAAGTGAAATTGACCAATTGCCCTTCATGTAACAGAGAGAGTATGGCCAGTGCCACCCGTAATAGAAAAATACGAGCTTCCCCATCTGCAGACAGTAGTAAATCAAACTAACGTGAGTCTGCGTCATGACTCGTATGTTTGTCTTGGGTGCAAGCATAGATGACCGAGCTGGCATGCCGGCTACAACCAGGTTATGTAATTTCGCTAAACTAGAGATAAGAAGAAGACTGGTGTACTGTGTACTGGAGTCCATAGTGCTAGTATAATGCCTGAAACTCCCACAAATGTTAGAGGCTGAGGAAGTGGGAGGATAGATAGATTATTACCACAAATGTTATGTACTGTGCTTCTTGCTAGTGCTACTGTGCCATTATGTGTTGAATTAATTTTGTGTTACTGTTTTGCTAAGAGTACTGGTTACAACAATATTCTTTTTCTTTCTTGATATAGATAGTACTCCTTCCCAAGAAAAACCATCCCGGAAGGAGTTGGCAGCCATGGCCCGGCGCCGGAAACTGGAGGCCATCTGTGAGGAGTACCGGCGGCTGGTGGCTAAGGCGGAGGAGGCGGCAGCAGCTGCAGCCTCGTCCGATGCCCCGGGCCCCAGCCAGGCCCCAACTCCAGTGGTACGGCGCCGCGGTCTGGCAGCCGCCCGCCACTGCAATTCTCTAGCAGCCAGCACTGCTGTCCCCCACCCTGGATGCCACTGCAGGGCATTTCGCCGCAAGATTCTCCTCCGGGTGTCACGGCTAGAGGAGCAACTAGAGGAGCGTGTCAAAATACTGGTGGACAAACACCTAAAAGCCCGCCGATTATAACAACTATAGGACCCTGTTGCATTGCCCCTTTTTTATTCTTTTTGTTGGTGGGTGGTAATTGGGCGTTGGGGTTTCTGGACATTCTTTGGACTTTTTTCGTTTTGGACATTGGTTGGGGTTAGGGAGAGGGGTGGGTCAGGTGTGGGATAGTTTATTTTTGTTAGGGTAATAAATTATATTTATACTTAAACATACAATGTTAATGTTTTGTGGGGGGTTACTGTTTTACGAATTAACGTCACATGGTTTCCTTGCTGCTGCAGGGCCGCAGCCAGTGTTTGATTTAAATAATCTGCCGATGATGTAACACAAACAGATAGATGCGGTACCCCTCACTGAGTTATTTGTCCTACTAGTACTGTCAATCTCTCCTCCTAGTCCATTATACCTCCCACCAAACTTATCTTACCTGTGATTGATGATGATTACGTTCGGCACAGCGATGGCTGCATGGTTTCCCAAGAGAATGGAGAAGATGCCATGGTTGTGGTGGTATTAGTAGAGTAGACACTGGCAGTAGCATTTGCTAAAAAAATAAAAAAGAGACAGTCACTTGCCTGAGAGCGACTGTGGGAGGAGTAGTAGAACGAAGTAAAATACAGTACAGAAGAAGACTGCCAAACAAACAATATTGCATTTGCAACTGCTAAAGTCAAATAAAACATAATGGTGGCGGGGACAGCCTAGTACAAGAAGTTACAAACTGTAGATGTGTCGAGTGAGTCACTTAACTTAACACAATCATAATTCGTAACCTTTACTGCTGTGTGGTAGGTGTTTGATGATGAATCCAATCAATGCCGGCAATTAATTATGATGTACTATTAGCCGGTGACGGCTTACACATAGACTGAGCATGGGTGGGCAAGCAGAAGAAGCTCCTCGCCCTGCCTTGAAATTGAATTAGTGTTGCTTTCACCACATCTGCCCCAGCAAGCGTGTGATCAATTGGTGTACATTTTATGTAGTCACATCACACCTCAATATAAATCACAGCCCGGGGAAGAGGGTTAGGGTTTGATGAATGGATGGGAAGGGGGTTTGGGGAAAGGTTTGAGAAAGAAAAACAGTACGCATGGACAACAAAAGCAAAGCGCAATCTTGGCAGACGACCATGATCTTATCCAAAAAATCTATAAAGGGAGAAAAAGGAAATGCATGCATGATGATGAAGATAACTTGATGGTTAATGAGTAGTACTTACTAACTCCTACTAGACAATTAGACAGTACAGGGCAGCAGTATATTCTATGCAATTTGCCTTGCCTGTAATATGCCCTCAGAGACCCAAATTCCATGTTGTACTGGGCTTACTTTTAAAGATAGCAAAGAAAATAAAAAAATAGTTGTAGGGATCAATTAGCAAACAAACAACAACACACAACACACAGTCGTAATGATTGAAGAGAGAAAAGGATTCCAATTAATTAAAAGATGAATGATGAATGATACTAAAGTTACTGTATTATCCTGGTCAAATTGTGGAGTTGAATCTCGTCCTTCCTCTTGGTCCTATCTTCCATGGACGCTCCGCACATCAATCTTGGTGGCCTTCCTGATGCGGATTGGTAAGGTAAATGTGAGTTGTGTCTCCCAGTATAGCACAGGGTAAAGGCTGGCCTGTAACGTCTAGATGGAAAAACAAAAGTGGTATTGAAAAATCAATGAATAAAAAAAAGCATCAATTACGGTGGAGTCCAAGAAGAGAAGAGAAAACACTTTCAGACTGCTTCGGCTTGGGTATATCGTGTATATTCTGTTTACAGCATTAAGCTACAACAACAACAGGACAGAACAGGCCCACCACAGCACCAGCCCGTGACCCAACCTCCATTTACCTTAATTTTTGACAGAGCCAGACAAAAGGCATATACAGCAACTTAGCATTTTCAAAATTAAGTGACAAAATCAATGCGCCGCTGTCAGTCATGACTACACTCGACTCCACCACTACATGGACATGTAGGTCTGCTGTGTTTACTTTCTTGTTGAATTGTTGTGTTTATGTTTACCTTATGCCACTTCATGAAACGCAGTTATTCCTTCAATCATCTCCGATCCAACTGACTGACTGTGTGCAAAGATAGTATGGTCATCATCATGGTGTGGTACTTGTTGTCCAACTCCAACTCAGTCTGTAGTGACTCCGATTAGGTCCATATTCCATATTAAAAAATTGCAACAGATATTGGCCTGCACCTGCAGTAGTAGGAGTACAATTTGGTTATTAAACAACAAGAAGGGAAACATTGACTGTCACTTGAGTCACTTTCACTTTGTAGATTAACTAGTAGAGTAGAGTTCGACTTCATGCACAACATCAACACAACAAACAACAGCAATCGCTCAGAGTCTGCAAGCATCCAATGCATTCCATCATTACCTGTCTTGCTCTTCTCTTTGGCTGTCAGATCATCAGATGCCTAGTTCTGACAGGTGTGTGTTTTTTTTTAACGGGGCAGTGGCCTCATCATTACTCCAGTCCACATTCATATTGAGTGTTAGTCGCTGTTTCGGTTTTCGTCTTATTCATCTGTGGCACTTTGTCACAGTTTAAGTTGCTTCACATGGTCAGCACTGTGATGATGGGCCTAGGCGTGGGTAGCGCTCATTGCTGGTCAATTGAGTTTGCACAAATGTCAGCAAGTTTCTTCGAAGAGTCTTGTCTTTCTCTGCCAAGTACCTTCTGTCCTGACAGTGAGGAGCTTTGGATGCCTGCCGAGGCTGTAGCCTTCGGACAGTGATGAGTTTACTTTTGGATGCCTGCCCAAGTTCTGACAGTGAAGAGTTGTGGATGCCTGCAGAGGCGGTAGCCTTCGGACACTGATGAGTTTCGGTTCGGAAACAAAACGGAGGATAGCTATAGTCACGTTTCACTTCTTATGGAGGGACTGTTAAAGGCAACATTTCTTGTACTCCAATGTCTGGCTTGATGGAAATGTACTAGGGCGAGACAGGAAGATGAAGCAGGACTCTGAAGAGTGGACAGTTAAATGCACAGACGTGCAACTCCAATAGGGAAATAAAAAGAGAAGACGGTGGTGATGGATTTGTAGTGATTTGATTTGAACCAGAAAGACAGATACACAGACAAATAAAGGAAGGAAGAAAGTAACAATTTGAAAGCCTAGTTGTCAGGGAAGAGGAGCTCGTCCTCAAACTCTGGAGGTTCGGACAGAAGTAGGTCCTGTAACCCACTACTTACGTCATCCAAGTCGCTCTCCTCTTCCTGCTGTGATTCAGGTATTTTGTAATCCGTGGTATAAAGTGCTGATTCATTTTGATCATGGTTAACCTCTCCACGCTTTTGGGCGAGAGACTGGTCCTTTTCGAAGTTACAGTGGCACCAGCAGCACTGAAAACATGCTCAGAAGAGACACTTGCGACAGGGGAAGCCAGATACTTTATCGCCAGCCTGCTGAGCACTGTCCATTGGCTTCTTTTCCCATACCAATACACCAATGGGTTTCGATCCAGGAAGACCTCTGTTGGGTCATCCAGATAGACCTGGACCGTCCGCTCAATGTTCAGGGGTGCTCCGATGTGCTCTGCCTCTTTTGCCTTTGCATCAGCACTGGACTTACCATACCCCTGCCGTAGAAACCAATCAGTTGCCAATTGTACTGTGGATGATCCTGTTCTTGCTGTTGTTGATGTTATTGTTGGTGTAGGTGACTGCTGGGAGGCAAACGCACTGCCCTCAGGCTCCGAGTAGAACTTGACTCTGGATGCCCTGTAGTACTTGTTATGGCCTGGGGTGGGGGGCCTGTAATTAACAGCCGTTCGGTTTCAAAAATAGTGGCTTCCTTAGCTATCAATGTTTTGTAGTTGGCAACATCCACTTCCGAAAAAGGAATTACTGCCTTGCTGTTCAGAAATACTTTGCACCGTGGATCCTAAATTGTGGCACTAATGTAATGTTGTTGTGACAAAATGTTATTTTGAATCCTTGTATTTTCAGATAAGCGAGCGGCTAAGGTCTCCGCCAAATGATATGCGTCTTGTTTGTCATCCACACCTGCGTATGTTTCAAACACCTCCTTCAGCTGTTGCTCTAGCATGTGCAACAATGGGATAGCTTGGCCCATAGTACAGTCCTCCCTGCTGACTTCACGTGTGAAGATCTCAAAAGGAAGTAGCATCACAGTCAGGCATTTAATGAGGTCCCATTGACCCATCTCAACGGTCATGCCTCTCACAGTAGGCTCAACAACGCACTTTTTTTGATTGCGGTACTCCTTGGTGTCTCAGGCTGACTCTTACTCTTGTGCCACTGAGATGTTGCTGAAGATGTGGGCGACGTTAACACTGCACTGCTGGGGTCAGGGACACCTTGTGTACCACTACCAGAGAGAATGTCTCCCTGTCCTTCCTCTTCCACCGTGATCGGATCTTCTACTCCTTTATCCCCACCAACACCAATGGTTGCAGTTTTTATGCCGCGAAGGTGGTCCTCCCAGCTGATCAAGTGGTGTTTTTTCAGATGGGTCATTTGGCCTCCGGTACCATAGTTTGTACCAAGCTTACCACGACTAACAGAGGTATTACAACTGGAGCATATAGCAATGTTCTCCTCCTTTTCGCTAACCGTAAAGAAGTCCCAAACTGGGGAGCTTAACTTTGGCCTCCTGCTGGATGAACTGGAGGGTGTGTGTTGAATTTGACTCTGTGCTGCTGTACCACTACCTACTTCTACTGAGGTGGTGGTTGTGCTGGATGTAGGTCGCTGCCGGGCCTTTGCTAATGCAAATATGGAAGCTGTAGGTCGTATTGGTGTTACCTGTGGAGGTATGCGTGCTACATCCCTTGCAGCGATTTTGGATAGGGTAATAATGTTGGTCTCCATCTCCTCGGGGCCGGGAGTGATGTTCGTGATGACTGGCTCATCATCATCATCATCATCCTGCTGTTCTATATCGACCTCCATAAGTGTAAGGCTTTCTGGAACCTTCCTTTTCCCTAGCTTGGTCTTGGGACGTGGCTCCCTCTCAGACTCAGTTTGTGGCTTCCAAGTGGCATCTAGATCATCAGAAGGGGGGCTTGGTGAAGAACTTGATGGACTACCCCTCCTTTTCCTTGCTGGAGATTTGGAAGACAATGGATCTTCTGAATGAGTGGCTTCTTCTTCTACCTCTGCATGAGGCTCAATTTCCTGAACTGCCCCTACTTCGGGAGGAACAACAACTACTATTGCGGGCGGTGGTTGCGGCTGTTGTTGTTGACCACTTATCTGCTGTGTTTCCTCCTGCGTTGATTGGGTACTACTTTGAGATAGCGATAAGTTTATCTCAGGCTCAGCATCACTGCTTTCCACCATTAGGATGGCTACCTCTACCACACTGATGTGCTTGGGCCTGGGTTGGTGGGTTGGGCCCACTGATGCGGAGGTGCTGCCCCCAGCTTGCCCCCCGGACACCGCTGCTGCAGGCGTAATTTTATTTTCCCCAAAAAAGGTATTGGGCGGCACACCAGACTTAAGTGTCACTTCCTTCTTCTGTTCCTTTTTCTCAATAGCAACTTTCTTGGTACTGGAAGACCTGGTACCTGCTTTCTTTGGGCCCATCTTCTTCAGATGTCAGCAGCACTCAGTTGCAGATGTCTGGTCAGGTCACACGTCACGTTGTGTACAGCAGCAGAATGTCTGTCTGGCAGTGCAACGGGCAATGATGACACACCTCCTCCTCAGTCTTTGTGCACCTAAAAGCAAAAAAGCCAGAATAACATCAGTCAAACAATAGCACAAATCAAACAAATATAATATAGAACTTAGTGTGTGGTGGCCTCAATTATTAAATTTTAGAAACTCAGTGAACAACAACACACAGTGTAGCCATTTATGAGACTTTGACAACAAGGCCAGGGCTTTCCTGGCTACTGTGTAGTGTGTAAACTCTGGAAGAATAAGAATAGTAAAGAACAAAAACTAAAATGTAGTGGAGCATGTTTGGACTAAATTTGTGCATCACGTGGGATGTATGCAGCATCAGGGAGCTGCAGCTGGCAATGGGGATGGATTTGGAAGCAGTAAGACAAGAGGAACAATGGAAAGACACGCAGGCCTATGTGGCAAAAACAGCACACTACTAACTACCACCACAAAATGGCCCCCAGCAACATGGTGACTCACAGGCACAAGGCACGGCAAACAATGAACTCAAGCAGGCCTATATATGGGCAGACAAAGGATGCCTGATAAAACACACACCGCTTTAATGCAAAAACTAAAATCCACATGGCTAAAAACAGTTTGGAAAGTTAGACAACCACTACAACAACACATAATTATAATTACACACGCAAAAAAGGCATTTATTTAACACACCCAAAAAGTGAAATAGACCCTCCAAAAAAAACCACATTTTGCAATTCAATTCAATGCCATCCATGGCCTAAATGATGTCAAAATTCCACAGACAACACAGAAACAGTTTTTATGCACCCATGATGACTACCTCTGGGCCTACTGGCAGACTAGGCCGCAAACTTGGAGGCCTATGGCAAAAGCACAGTGGCTGGTCCCACAAAATGGCCGCCACCACATGGCCAGGCCACCCAACAACTTCCTTCCTCGTGAAAAAAATTGTAAAACAAAAAAAAAGTGACTCCTTGCTCACCAAACTACATCTAAATGACAACCTGAGGAGTTTTTTGTGCAAAATGAACTAAATCATAATTTTCGAGAAAGTTTTATGCTGCTCGAGAGATATTCTTCGCCAGATTGTAAATTCTGCGTGTTCGGCATCGTGATCGTCACAAAAAGTCGTTATCGCGGGGGCGAAAACGTATATTGAGCGCGCGAAGAAGATAAAAGTGTAAGTCCGCGTTGTCGCGCAGTGCGGAGTTGCCCAAAGTCCGCGAGCTGAACGCCCAGGGTTACCTATTGGCTGAAAAGGCCTATTTATTTAACACACACCCAAAAACTGAAATACCACCCCAAAACCCACATTTTGCAATTCAATCCAATGCCATCCATGGCCTAAATGATGTTACAATTCAACAGACAACACAGAAACAGTTTTTATGCACCCATGAGGATGACTACCTCCGGGCCTACTGGCAGACTAGGCCGCAAGCTTGGAGGCCTATGGCAAAAGCACAGTGGCTGGTCCCACAAAATGGCCGCCACCACATGGCCAGGCCACCCACAAGTTCACAACAAGCATAAGCCAAGGGGAACAAAGAAAAGACATGCAGGCCTATATGGAAAAAGCAGCACACTAATAAACTACCACCACAAAATGGCCCCAAGCCACGTGGTCACTCACAGTCACAACAGGCCATGGAAAACAATGAACTCAAGCAGGCCTATAATAATATGACCAGACAAAGGAGGCCTGCAGTGCTAAACAACACAGCTTTAAGACAAAAATGCAAAAACGAAAATCCACAGGGCTACGAAAGGTTGGAAAGTTACACAACAAGCACACACACACATCCAACAAAGGTATATATTACACCCAAAAAGTGAAATACACCCCAAAAACCACATTTACCAATTCAATCCAATGCCATCCATGCATGCCCTACATGATGTTTAAATTCAACAGACACCACAGAAACAGGCACCCATGGGTACCTCTGGCTCTGGGCCTACTGGCTGAAATTCCAATCAAAGAAAAACAACTAGGCCCCTACCGAAACTACAGGCCACAACAATAAATTTTAAAAACGATGGAAATCCCCAAAAAATGTAGGTACAAACAAGCCCCAATCAAACAAACAAGTACACCAATTCTCCAACTTACTTGTAAAATCTCAAATCCAAAAGTCCTCAAATCCAATCCAATGATATGATGCAGCAGACAGACACAAAAAGTGATCCTTCCAGCTCCAAATCCAAATGAAAGTGAACAGCACATGGACAAAGCACTGGGAGGAGCCTGCTGGACAGGAACAGGAAGTTGGAGAATCAGGGGCACTTCCTTCCTCTTGGAAAAAAAAGTAAAAAAAGAAAAAGGACTTCTTGCACAAAAAACTACAGCCAAATCACAATCTGAGGAGTTTTTTTGAGCAAAATCATCATTTTCGAGAAGGTTTTATGATGCTCGAGAGATATTCTTCGTCAGATTGTAGTTTCTTCGTGTTCGGGATCGCGATCTTACCAACACTGCCGCCGGAAGTCAGATCGCGCGTCCGAATGACGTGTTCGCGTTCGCACACTCTCGCAGGATCGTGCGGCCGGATTCCAAATCTCGTGGCGCCCGCGAACAGATAGGAAGTTGCGTCGGCGAACGCAGAATCACAGTAGGTCGTTACCGCGCGCGCGAGAACGTATATTGAGCGCGCGAAGAAGAAAAACCTCTACGCTTTGCCGCAAATTGCGTAGTGCTCGGTAACTTCGCGTTCTACGCGAATCGCGAAGTTACCGAAACTCCGCAAACTCCGCGAGCGTAGCGTAGTTCACCGCCCAGGGTTAATGCTATCCCTCATTCCTAACAGTGGAACTTATGACAAGGAGGATAAACAGCTTAGGGGAAACAACACAAGCGAGTTATTGAGTTTACCTTCTCTTGTTCTAGTGTTACTTGGAATTAGGGCATTAGTGTGGTACTGTTGTGGCAGGGTGGGGGTGTAGGTTGGGGGCAATGGTGTGGTGACGAGGTAGTACAGGATGCAAAGCCTGGAGTTATGGTGTGGGAGTTGTAATATGCTGATGGAGGGTTGTTAAGGTTATCAGATGGCACATGTCCCCTGATGCATGCTGTTACAGTCCGGTGCTTTTCTTTAATTAATCAGTGTTTTCAACATCAGTGTTTTTGAACATGCACTAAAGCTCCAGAATACAATTATTAATAAATAAAAAGTTGTCGCTGGCATTATTTTGCATCTAGTAACACTTGGGGAGGTGACACTGTGCCATGGTTTGGTGGTGCAGTGCAATGGTGAAGGTGAAGTAGCGTTCTAGCATTCTAGGCAGCTACGCCTGGTCTGGAGTAATATTGCATTGCTAATTGCATAAAAATATAGTATATGGAGGTGATAAATTGGTCCTGGTTGTGAGATGCTGAGGTTTGGGTTTTGATACTTCTTGGTGGTGGGGCTCTGCAGCTTGCACCACCCGTTACCCCTGTCAGTGACAGTACCAACACAACTGGTAACCTTTACAGTCCTAGAAGTGTGACAGTCCATACTATTGCAGTCCCCCAAAGTTACAAAAATAGCTTGAGCAGCAGGTATTAGTCATTTTCTAATGTATATTGAATTAGTAAACTACTGTTGTTGTGCTCATCTCTGAATCAGACAAGCATGTTGACAATTAGGTGCCGGTGCTGAGCACGGAAAACCACTGCCTCAAATTAAGCACTGATTGGGACAGAAAATGGGCTGGGGCACCAAAATAAATGTGGTCCCATTAGTGTTTCAGAAAGCACCCACATTTACAAATCGGGGCTGTTTGTACCCCATAAAGACACACTGTAAAGTTGTTTTGCATGGTATGGGAGAAGGCATATATAATATCAGTGAAATCAATAGTTAAAACCTGTTTACCAGATCACAAAACAGGACCACAAACAGCAAAAGAAAGCCTTACCGTTGACTTGTCAGATCACCCTTTTTAGCACTGCTGACCGCCTTGCAGGCCAACCAGCCTCCACATTCTTACATGTAAAATGTCACATTTTACTTGGGTTAGCGTGTTACATTGTCATTGGTAGAAATTGTTACTGGTAGGGGTAACTCAAGTACAAATCTAACACCAGATGTGGCAGCCTCATCCGTCTGCACTAGTATAATGCTTGGCATTGTGATAAATAGGTTTTTGAGCACAACAAATGGCATAATAATAGCTGTACAATTCTAAGTAAATCTGGTGCTGCCCAATTTTTTTACTGTTCACATAACGAAGCTCTATAGATTTTCAGAGTGCTGAGTTGCGAGAATATTCGTAAATCTGAGCCTCAATAGGGCCTGTTAATTGTCCTCATATCCATATACTGCATATTTAGCTAGTAAAGGTTCCAACTGGGGTAGCATTTTAATAATATTCACAAATTAATACAGTATATAATAATGTGCAGAATTAACGTGTAAGCTTTGTAAAAAAATTATGCGTTTAAAAATGAAAAAATTGTAGTAGGCAACCATTTTTACTTGTACTAGGTCTCAATGGCTAAATTAACATTGCCTGACAAGCTTACCTGACTAGAAACACTAAGGGCCTCATTACGATGCGTTTGGACCAAAAACGATGGCTTGTCAGTTGCAGTCTGAACCACATCTACTGCTGTGTTGCGACAGATGCATTAGGATGCGTGCGGTCAGAGGCAGAGGTCAGAGAGACCGACCAACTCCTTCCGACAGGCTCATTGAGCCCGTAGATCAGAAACTCCTCATAATCCCTTAAGAACAGCGATTCCGCAGTCAGGATTATGATGTCGGTTTCCGACAGCCTTTCCATGTTGTTCTTTCTGACATGGAAAGGCTGTTGGAAAGCGACATTAGGGGCCCCTAGCAGGCCTTCCACATCTGGGCCTGTGTCCCCCTGAAAATCCCTGCACTGTGTGGCAGGCACTGTGAGGTGCCTGACACATGGTGCAGGGATGTTCACAAACTCCTATTTCTCCATGGGAACTTGTGCTGTGGGCGGTTTCCACCCACCGCACAAGCTCCCATTGAGAAATGGGTGTTTCCGACCACACTATGTGCGGTCGAATCGTAATTCGGTGTGCAGAACCGCTGAACTATGGTCGGGCAGTTCCTCCACCGAAACGGTGTCGGTCGGAGGCAACTCCTACCGACATCGTAATAATGGCCTAAGTGTGCATAAAAAGTTAAATTTTTGACCTTTCCATGAGCATGATTTTTTTAATAACTAATAGTTGCATAAATGTTGTAATATATTTCCACGGAACGTTTTTACTTAGACAAAGAGCACCATTAACAAATGATTAGAAATTAGTCTTGTAATGGGGTGTTATGTTTCATATAGGTACCCTAATATAGGCCCGGGTAACATCATACCCTTTCACCTACATCACCTCCCCTACATTACACACTAACGAGCCTTTTAAGGACTGAATACCTTTTATGGACTGAACCTTTTACCTAGTTCTAGGCCTGGGTGCAGAAGGAGGGTTTTTCCCGAACAATAGTGTTCTATGACTTCATCTTTAGACTAACACTGCATGAATAAAATATTCATGAGGCTACTTGGAAACCAGGCAGGGCCTATACACCACCTTCCTAATATCTACGCACAAGGTTCATCCCATACGTCATCCTCATACCCAACAATGGCTAACACAAGAACAAGGGACAAAGGGACTCTATATACTTTTCTGTATAAATACAGCACCTCTTGCTATCAGTAGTCAGAGGGAACCGAGACTTCCAGGCCGACACACTGACCAGAGACACTGAGGCTCTTGCATGCAGATGCCTCAGCTGACAGTGGTCTGAACATCCCTTGCGGGGTGTCCAGCTCGAGACCAGGAGAGGCTCCTACATTCTCACTTCAGGTAATGGGGTTCGACCAAATCCTAGAGGGATTCTTGGCTGCACACCTACTCACATGCTAGGTACACTTAGGTACATCTAGATAGGCATCGTAGGAGTACGTACTCGCTTTTATCAATGCATTTTATATTCATGTATTTATTCATGCTTATTGCAAGATGATAGAACTGTACTATCCTTTTATATTCATAGTACTGCTAATCATATATCTCTGCTACTGTCTAATGGTTGTTTTAGCTCATATACTTTACACGAGAATAACAACTGTTCAATAAACCCTTATTGAAACACCCAGACTGTTTATTCTGTGTACCTCTGAGATAAACTAAATGAGCATGAGTGACTGAGCGAAAAGTAGTGCATTGTTTCCACGATCTTGAGGGATCAGGGTTGTCATGTTCTGAGGTTGCCAGAAACTAATCTCTCCCCGATAAGAGGAGACACTAGTGGCACTGTGAGTTAGCTTTTGCAAACAGGCTAACATTTCTCGGTGGGGGTGTACAGAATCAGTCTGCCACCAAGCCCACAGTTTATGTTATCCAAGCGCACAGGTCCTGCATGAGTACTATAGGGAACTACACGACATGGCGCCACCAACAATGGTTGGGCTCTTATTTAACAGTAGAATCTGAGTAGTTCAGTCGTGCTATTCTCAGAGACCTCTACTCACAAAAATGCCAGAGACGTCTGGAGTGGGTGGGCACAAACTCCGCCACAGCTGAGTAGGCGAGAAATCCTATTTATTGGCTGTTGGTTATTCAAGCTTGAAGGACATTTAGTTCCTAAAATTGTGCATAACACCTTATCTTAGTTCCCTAGAACAAAACTTCTCCTTTTACAAAAATGACTGAGGAAAATAAAACAGTAGTAAATATACACCTCTCAGACGAGGAAGAAGATACAAATGCAATACAAATTGCACAAAAATTCAGACGCACTATCACCCGGAAACTAATGGAATATGGTTTAACATCCAGGGGTAGTGACATCCTACAGTTTTGGGAAGTTGTGCCTTGATTGGCTAGCGACCTCAACACTAACAGAAGTGAAACAACACTTAACCTCACTCTCACAAGACATGGATCTTTGGGATTTTTTACAAGGTCCCAGGAAACAACGTCAGAAACGTTTCATATACGCTTGCATCTATGCTGCCTATAATGAAGAGTGGAAAATATCACAACAAGAGGCCGCATAGAGAATACGGGAAATAGACCGTATTAACTTAGAAAAATCATTGGCTGTGGTAGACAATGGGTTAACAACTTTGTCCTCCAGAATATATTCTTTGGGCAACATTGTATCTTCTGCAATAGACATCCTAGAACAAGATTTGGCCATACTACAACATGGGCAATCTCAATTACCTTCTATCATGTTATTAAGCTGGACGCTGCAATCTTTGCACGCAGGATTTGTGCCTTGGCGTTTTATAAACAGTACGTCTCTGTTTTCTGAATATAATCTAACAGATAAACAGGTTGAAATGGCACAAAGGGGAGCTAAATATACAATGTTGCGTATTGAAAAACTGGACCGACTACCATTTACAGTGGTGGAAGCGCCGTCTACTGAATGGCTGATCCATGGCCACATAACTCTACCGGTCACTACTTTTCAGTTTCAATATTGCCTTGAACAACGGTAGGCGGGCAAATATGAAAAGATGGGTAAGGGGTACATTAGGGAATCCTGGGATTTACCGTATAGATTTCGATGCCAGAGTGGGGATCGAGAAGTGTTTCTAAGTGGTACTAACTGCAAGAACGCTTTGAGCTGTTCTCTCATGTGCCGGGACATTACATTGCACGGAGCATGTAATGGTTTGATAGCAAACTTGTCCTGCCACATGAAAGGGACTCCAGCTGCCGTGATTAAGCCAGTATTAGAGCTGCTCTCGAACTGGAGTTACTTGATGCTGAACAATCAAGGTTGCTGTGGTATGCTTCCGGGCATTGCCTATCTTGTCACTGTGAACTCCAGGGTTAATTGCTGTATGCAAGTATTGTTTCCCCCAACAAGTACAGTCAGGGAGGCGCCGTTATGGCCTGCGTTGAATGTTTCCTTTATACAAATTGATACTTTAAGCAGACTGAAAGCCATGCTTTTACAGCAGACAGTACCCTTAAACTCCGCTCAAGAGACCTTTGAACTTCAAATCGCAAGGACCTCGAGTGAGATACAGGCACTTATACGTACAAACTGCCCCATTCATTTTGCAGAAATGGTGGGTCGTATCTTTAAAATGTCTGATTCGAGTGGTATTGTACACCTATTTAAGACCATAGGGTCAGGACTTCTCAGCACCTTTCAAACAATCCTCAGAGTTATCCTGAACTTTATACACTCCGTATTTGGAAGCATTTTTGGAGGTCTATCTCTGATCCTGCTATCAATAGCGGGAGTCCTGATCATCATTTACCTACTACGCAATGGATGGCCCAATAACCAACAAAATGGCCAAAGCGCTCCTGGAGCGGAAATACCGTGAACGCATGGTACAACATCTGGGCACACCTCACCTAAGGAAACTAAGCGCCTCTTGGTTCCTATCGTTCAGACCAGTCTGGATGGACTGCATCTTACCTGTTCTTCGATGCCTGTTTTGCGGTGAAGAATGCGTGTTGGACCTCTGTCTGACACTTGCAACGGAGAAGCCTGCGGACTTGAATACCCGGCTGAAACCCTTGAGGGCCCACACTCGGCAATGTCCCCAGCGCATTCCCATCTTGATGGCTGCATTTCTCGAGAATCCGCAGGTGCCTTTTACAACTGAGTTAAGCTTTAGCTCCACCATTAGCATCGAGGTATCGACCGAGGTATCGACGGCAGCACCGGCTGCCTCTACACCAGCCATTGGCAGTACTGAATATCATCTGTGCTCTATTGACGTGCTCTGCGAGGTGTTACAAGGACCGTCCACTGCAGCAGCAAGCAGCGATGATGTTGCGTCTCCCAGCCAGGACATTTAATCTGTAATTGGCTCATCGTGTGCTGGGAAAGAATTTGGATTTTCATTTTCTCTAAAATTAACTAAATTTGGAACACTTCCTGAAAATTGACACTTTATAGCTGAAAAGCATGGCCTTTTGACGCTTGTAGACATTCAACTTATATAAACGAACTCAATTAGTACTGAGCTTAAGTGACAATTCCAAAACAACTAATTTTCAAAGCAAGAATTTTAATTTTTTACCCTTTTAAACTGTTTTTTAATTTGATTTTAAAACAGGATTTTAATGAAGCTCATTGAAAAATGTTCTATGCACTACTATCTAGCAAAGAGAATAGTCCACTGGCATTTTTATCATTGTTGACTGTTCGGAAGAGGAGTGGGTGTTATGTTTCATATAGGTACCCTAATATAGGCCCGGGTAACATCATACCCTTTCACCTACATCACCTCCCCTACATTACACACTAACGAGCCTTTTAAGGATTAAACGCCTTTTATGGACTGAACCTTTTACCTAGTTCTAGGCCTGGGTGCAGAAGAAGGGCTTTTCCCGAACAATAGTGTTCTATGACTTCATCTTTAGACTGACACTGCATGAATAAGATATTCATGAGGCTACTTGGAAACCAGGCAGGGGCTATACACCACCTTCCTAATATCTACGCACAAGGTTCATCCCATACGTCATCCTCATACCCAACAATGGCTAACACAAGAACAAGGGACAAAGGGACTCTATATACTTTTCTGTATAAATACAGCACCTCTTGCTATCAGTAGTCAGAGGGAACCGAGACTTCCAGGCCGACACACTGACCAGAGACACTGAGGCTCTTGCATGCAGATGCCTCAGCTGACAGTGGTCGAGCATCCCTTGCGGGGTGTCCAGCTCGAGACCAGGAGAGGCTCCTACATTCTCACTTCAGGTAATGGGGTTCGACCAAATCCTAGAGGGATTCTTGGCTGCACACCTACTCACATGCTAGGTACACTTAGGTACATCTAGATAGGCATCGTAGGAGTACGCACTCGCTTTTATCAATGCATTTTATATTCATGTATTTATTCATGCTTATTGCAAGATGATAGAACTGTACTATCCTTTTATATTCATAGTACTGCTAATCATATATCTCTGCTACTGTCTAATGGTTGTTTTAGCTCATATACTTTACACGAGAATAACAACTGTTCAATAAACCCTTATTGAAACACCCAGACTGTTTATTCTGTGTACCTCTGAGATAAACTAAATGAGCACGAGTGACTGAGCGAAAAGTAGTACATTGTTTCCACGATCTTGAGGGATCAGGGTTGTCATGTTGTGAGGTTGCCAGAAACGAATCTCTCCCCGATAAGAGGAGACACTAGTGGCACTGTGAGTTAGCTTTTGCAAACAGGCTAACATTTCTCGGTGGGGGTGTACAGAATCAGTCTGCCACCAAGCCCACAGTTTATGTTATCCAAACGCATAGGTCCTGCATGGGTACTATAGGGAACTACACGACATGGCGCCACCAACAATGGTTGGGCTCTTATTTAACAGTAGAATCTGAGTAGTTCAGTCGTGCTATTCTCAGAGACCTCTACT
Source organism: Calotriton arnoldi (assembly GCA_963921515.1). Taxonomy (NCBI): domain Eukaryota; kingdom Metazoa; phylum Chordata; class Amphibia; order Caudata; family Salamandridae; genus Calotriton; species Calotriton arnoldi. The sequence continues at coordinate 974,856 of CAWUFW010001320.1, read as the reverse complement.
CACAAAAACGCCAGAGACGTCTGGAGTGGGTGGGCACAAACTCCGCCACAGCTGAGTAGGCGAGAAATCCTATTTATTGGCTGTTGGTTATTCAAGCTTGAAGGACATTTAGTTCCTAAAATTGTGCATAACACCTTATTTTAGTTCCCTAGAACAAAACTTCTCCTTTTACAAAAATGACTGAGGAAAATAACACAGTAGTAAATATACACCTCTCAGACGAGGAAGAAGATACAAATGCAATACAAATTGCACAAAAATTCAGACGCACTATCACCCGGAAACTAATGGAATATGGTTTAACATCCAGGGGTAGTGACATCCTACAGTTTTGGGAAGTTGTGCCTTGATTGGCTAGCGAACTCAACACTAACAGAAGTGAAACAACACTTAACCTCACTCTCACAAGACATGGATCTTTGGGATTTTTTACAAGGTCACAAGAAACAACGTCAGAAACGTTTCATATATGCTGGCATCTATGCTGCCTATAATGAAGAGTGGAAAATATCACAACAAGAGGCTGCATAGAGAATACGGGAAATAGACAGTATTAACTTAGAAAAATCATTGGCTGTGGTAGACAATGGGTTAACAACTTTGTCCTCCAGAATATATTCTTTGGGCAACATTGTATCTTCTGCAATAGACATCCTAGAACAAGATTTGGTCATACTACAACACGGGCAATCTCAAATACGTTCTATCATGTTATTAAGCTGGACGCTGCAATCTTTGCACGCAGGATTTGTGCCTTGGCTTTTTATAAACAGTACGTCTCTGTTTTCTGAATATAATCTAACAGATAAACAGGTTGAAATGGCACAAAGGGGAGCTAAATATACAATGTTGCGTATTGAAAAACTGGACCGACTACCATTTACAGTGGTGGAAGCGCCGTCTACTGAATGGCTGATCCATGGCCACATAACTCTACCGGTCACTACTTTTCAGTTTCAATATTGCCTTGAACAACGGCAGGCGGACAAATATGAAAAGATGGGTAAGGGGTACATTAGGGAATCCTGGGATTTACTGTATAGATTTCGATGCCAGAGTGGGGATCGAGAAGTGTTTCTAAGTGGTACTAACTGCAAGAACGCTTTGAGCTGTTCTCTCATGTGCCGGGACATTACATTGCACGGAGCATGTAATGGTTTGATAGCAAACTTGTCCTGCCACATGAAAGGGACTCCAGCTGCCGTGATTAAGCCAGTATTCGAGCTGCTCTCGAACTGGAGTTACTTGATGCTGAACGATCAAGGTCGCTGTGGTATGCTTCCGGGCATTGCCTATCTTGTCACTGTGAACTCCTGGGTTAATTACTGTATGCAAGTATTGTTTCCCCCAAGAAGTACAGTCAGGGAGGCGACGTTATGGCCTGCGTTAAATGTTTCCTTTATACAAATTGATACTTTAAGCAGACTGAAAGCCATGCTTTTACAGCAGACAGTAGCCTTAACCTCCAATCAAGAGACCTTTGAACTTCAAATCGCAAGGACCTCGAGTGAGATACAGGCACTTATACGTACAAACAGCCCAATTCATTTTGCAGTAATGGTGGGTCGTATCTTTAAAATGTCTGATTTGAGTGGTATTGTACACCTATTTAAGACCATAGGGCCAGGACTTCTCAGCACCTTTCAAACAATCCTCGGAGTTATCCTGAACTTTATACACTCCGTATTTGTAAGCATTTTTGGAGGTCTACCTCTGATCCTGCTATCAATAGCGGGAGTCCTGATCGTCATTTACCTACTACGCAATGGACGGCCCAATAACCAACAAAATGGCCAAAGCACTCCTGGAGCGGAAATATCGTGAACGCATGGTACAACATCTGGGCACACCTCACCTAAGGAAACTAAGCGCCTCTTGGTTCCTATCGTTCAGACCAGTCTGGATGGACTGCATCTTACCTGTTCTTCGATGCCTGTTTTGCGGTGAAGAATGCGTGTTGGACCTCTGTCTGACACTTGCAACGGACACGCCTGCGGACTTGAATACCCGGCTGGAACCCTTGAGGGCCCCGCTCGGCAATGTCCCCAGCGCATTCCCATCTTGATGGCTGCATTTCTCGAGAATCCGCAGGTGCCTTTTACAACTGAGTTAAGCTTTAGCTCCATCATTAGCACCGAGGTATCAACCGAGGTATCGACGGCAGCACCGGCTGCCTCTACACCAGCCATTGGCAGTACTGAATATCATCTGTGCTCAATTGACGTGCTCTGCGAGGTGTTACAAGGACCGTCCCCTACAGCAGCAAGCAGCGATGATGTTGCGTCTCCCAGCCAGGACATTTAATCTGTAATTGGCTCATCGTGTGCTGGGAAAGAATTTGGATTTTCATTTTCTCTAAAATTAACTAAATTTGGAACACTTCCTGAAAATTGACACTTTCTCGCTGAAAAGCATGGCCTTTTGATGCTTGTAGACATTCAACTTATATAAACGAACTCAATTAGTACTGAGCTTAAGTGACAATTCCAAAACAACTAATTTTCAAAGCAAGAATTTTAATTTTTTACCCTTTTAAACTGTTTTTTAATTTGATTTTAAAACAGGATTTTAATGAAGCTCATTGAAAAATGTTCTATGCACTACTATCTAGCAAAGAGAATAGTCCACTGGCATTTTTATCATTGTTGACTGTTCGGAAGAGGAGTGGGTGTTATGTTTCATATAGGTACCCTAATATAGGCCCGGGTAACATCATACCCTTTCACCTACATCACCTCCCCTACATTACACACTAACGAGCCTTTTAAGGATTGAACGCCTTTTATGGACTGAACCTTTTACCTAGTTCTAGGCCTGGGTGCAGAAGAAGGGCTTTTCCCGAACAATAGTGTTCTATGACTTCATCTTTAGACTGACACTGCATGAATAAAATATTCATGAGGCTACTTGGAAACCAGGCAGGGGCTATAGACCACCTTCCTAATATCTACGCACAAGGTTCATCCCATACGTCATCCTCATACCCAACAATGGCTAACACAAGAACAAGGGACAAAGGGACTCTATATACTTTTCTGTATAAATACAGCACCTCTTGCTATCAGTTGTCAGAGGGAACCGAGACTTCCAGGCCGACACACTGACCAGAGACACTGAGGCTCTTGCATGCAGATGCCTCAGCTGACAGTGGTCTGAACATCCCATGCGGGGTGTCCAGCTCGAGACCAGGAGAGGCTCCTACATTCTCACTTCAGGTAATGGGGTTCGACCAAATCCTAGAGGGATTCTTGGCTGCACACCTACTCACATGCTAGGTACACTTAGGTACATCTAGATAGGCATCGTAGGAGTACGCACTCACTTTTATCAATGCATTTTATATTCATGTATTTATTCATGCTTATTGCAAGATGATAGAACTGTACTATCCTTTTATATTCATAGTACTGCTAATCATATATCTCTGCTACTGTCTAATGGTTGTTTTAGCTCATATACTTTACACGAGAATAACAACTGTTCAATAAACCCTTATTGAAACACCCAGACTGTTTATTCTGTGTACCTCTGAGATAAACTAAATGAGCATGAGTGACTGAGCGAAAAGTAGTACATTGTTTCCACGATCTTGAGGGATCAGGGTTGTCATGTTCTGAGGTTGCCAGAAACTAATCTCTCCCCGATAAGAGGAGACACTAGTGGCACTGTGAGTTAGCTTTTGCAAACAGGCTAACATTTCTCGGTAGGGGTGTACAGAATCAGTCTGCCATCAAGCCCACAGTTTATGTTATCCAAGCGCACAGGTCCTGCATGAGTACTATAGGGAACTACACGACATGGCGCCACCAACAATGGTTGGGCTCTTATTTAACAGTAGAATCTGAGTAGTTCAGTCGTGCTATTCTCAGAGACCTCTACTCACAAAAATGCCAGAGACGTCTGGAGTGGGTGGGCACAAACTCCGCCACAGCTGAGTAGGCGAGAAATCCTATTTATTGGCTGTTGGTTATTCAAGCTTGAAGGACATTTAGTTCCTAAAATTGTGCATAACACCTTATCTTAGTTCCCTAGAACAAAACTTCTCCTTTTACAAAAATGACTGAGGAAAATAACACAGTAGTAAATATACACCTCTCAGACGAGGAAGAAGATACAAATGCAATACAAATTGCACAAAAATTCAGACGCACTATCACCCGGAAACTAATGGAATATGGTTTAACATCCAGGGGTAGTGACATCCTACAGTTTTGGGAAGTTGTGCCTTGATTGGCTAGCGACCTCAACACTAACAGAAGTGAAACAACACTTAACCTCACTCTCACAAGACATGGATCTTTGGGATTTTTTACAAGGTCCCAGGAAACAACGTCAGAAACGTTTCATATATGCTTGCATCTATGCTGCCTATAATGAAGAGTGGAAAATATCACAACAAGAGGCCGCATAGAGAATACGGGAAATAGACCGTATTAACTTAGAAAAATCATTGGCTGTGGTAGACAATGGGTTAACAACTTTGTCCTCCAGAATATATTCTTTGGGCAACATTGTATCTTCTGCAATAGACATCCTAGAACAAGATTTGGCCATACTACAACACGGGCAATCTCAATTACCTTCTATCATGTTATTAAGCTGGACGCTGCAATCTTTGCACGCAGGATTTGTGCCTTGGCGTTTTATAAACAGTACGTCTCTGTTTTCTGAATATAATCTAACAGATAAACAGGTTGAAATGGCACAAAGGGGAGCTAAATATACAATGTTGCGTATTGAAAAACTGGACCGACTACCATTTACAGTGGTGGAAGCGCCGTCTACTGAATGGCTGATCCATGGCCACATAACTCTACCGGTCACTACTTTTCAGTTTCAATATTGCCTTGAACAACGGTAGGCGGGCAAATATGAAAAGATGGGTAAGGGGTACATTAGGGAATCCTGGGATTTACCGTATAGATTTCGATGCCAGAGTGGGGATCGAGAAGTGTTTCTAAGTGGTACTAACTGCAAGAACGCTTTGAGCTGTTCTCTCATGTGCCGGGACATTACATTGCACGGAGCATGTAATGGTTTGATAGCAAACTTGTCCTGCCACATGAAAGGGACTCCAGCTGCCGTGATTAAGCCAGTATTAGAGCTGCTCTCGAACTGGAGTTACTTGATGCTGAACGATCAAGGTTGCTGTGGTATGCTTCCGGGCATTGCCTATCTTGTCACTGTGAACTCCAGGGTTAATTGCTGTATGCAAGTATTGTTTCCCCCAACAAGTACAGTCAGGGAGGCGCCGTTATGGCCTGCATTGAATGTTTCCTTTATACAAATTGATACTTTAAGCAGACTGAAAGCCATGCTTTTACAGCAGACAGTACCCTTAAACTCCGCTCAAGAGACCTTTGAACTTCAAATCGCAAGGACCTCGAGTGAGATACAGGCACTTATACGTACAAACTGCCCCATTCATTTTGCAGAAATGGTGGGTCGTATCTTTAAAATGTCTGATTCGAGTGGTATTGTACACCTATTTAAGACCATAGGGTCAGGACTTCTCAGGACCTTTCAAACAATCCTCGGAGTTATCCTGAACTTTATACACTCCGTATTTGGAAGCATTTTTGGAGGTCTACCTCTGATCCTGCTATCAATAGCGGGAGTCCTGATCATCATTTACCTACTACGCAATGGATGGCCCAATTACCAACAAAATGGCCAAAGCGCTCCTAGAGCGGAAATACCGTGAACGCATGGTACAACATCTGGGCACACCTCACCTAAGGAAACTAAGCGCCTCTTGGTTCCTATCGTTCAGACCAGTCTGGATGGACTGCGCCTTACCTGTTCTTCGATGCCTGTTTTGCAGTGAAGAATGCGTGTTGGACCTCTGTCTGACACTTGCAACGGAGAAGCCTGCGGACTTGAATACCCGCCTGGAACCCTTGAGGGCCCACGCTCGGCAATGTCCCCAGCGCATTCCCATCTTGATGGCTGCATTTCTCGAGAATCCGCAGGTGCCTTTTACAACTGAGTTAAGCTTTAGCTCCACCATTAGCATCGAGGTATCGACCGAGGTATCGACGGCAGCACCGGCTGCCTCTACACCAGCCATTGGCAGTACTGAATATCATCTGTGCTCTATTGACGTGCTCTGCGAGGTGTTACAAGGACCGTCCCCTGCAGCAGCAAGCAGCGATGATGTTGCGTCTCCCAGCCAGGACATTTAATCTGTAATTGGCTCATCGTGTGCTGGGAAAGAATTTGGATTTTCATTTTCTCTAAAATTAACTAAATTTTGAACACTTCCTGAAAATTGACACTTTATCGCTGAAAAGCATGGCCTTTTGACGCTTGTAGACATTCAACTTATATAAACGAACTCAATTAGTACTGAGCATAAGTGACAATTCCAAAACAACTAATTTTCAAAGCAAGAATTTTAATTTTTTACCCTTTTAAACTGTTTTTTAATTTGATTTTAAAACAGGATTTTAATGAAGCTCATTGAAAAATGTTCTATGCACTACTATCTAGCAAAGAGAATAGTCCACTGGCATTTTTATCATTGTTGACTGTTCGGAAGAGGAGTGGGTGTTATGTTTCATATAGGTACCCTAATATAGGCCCGGGTAACATCATACCCTTTCACCTACATCACCTCCCCTACATTACACACTAACGAGCCTTTTAAGGATTAAACGCCTTTTATGGACTGAACCTTTTACCTAGTTCTAGGCCTGGGTGCAGAAGAAGGGCTTTTCCCGAACAATAGTGTTCTATGACTTCATCTTTAGACTGACACTGCATGAATAAGATATTCATGAGGCTACTTGGAAACCAGGCAGGGGCTATACACCACCTTCCTAATATCTACGCACAAGGTTCATCCCATACGTCATCCTCATACCCAACAATGGCTAACACAAGAACAAGGAACAAAGGGACTCTATATACTTTTCTGTATAAATACAGCACCTCTTGCTATCAGTAGTCAGAGGGAACCGAGACTTCCAGGCTGACACACTGACCAGAGACACTGAGGCTCCTGCATGCAGACACTCCAGCTGACAGTGGTCTGAACATCCCTTGCGGGGTGTCCAGCTCGAGACCAGGAGAGGCTCCTACATTCTCACTTCAGGTAATGGGGTTCGACCAAATCCTTGAGGGATTCTTGGCTGCACACCTACTCACATGCTAGGTACACTTAGGTACATCTAGATAGGCATTGTAGGAGTACGCACTCGCTTTTATCAATGCATTTTATATTCATGTATTTATTCATGATTATTGCAAGATGATAGAACTGTACTATCCTTTTATATTCATAGTACTGCTAATCATATATCTCTGCTACTGTCTAATAGTTGTTTTAGCTCATATACTTTACACGAGAATAACAACTGTTCAATAAACCCTTATTGAAACGCCCAGACTGTTTATTCTGTGTACCTCTGAGATAAACTAAATGAGCACGAGTGACTGAGCGAAAAGTAGTACATTGTTTCCACGATCTTGAGGGATCAGGGTTGTCATGTTCTGAGGTTGCCAGAAACTAATCTCTCCCCGATAAGAGGAGACACTAGTAGCACTGTGAGCTAGCTTTTGCAAACAGGCTAACATTTCTCGGTGGGGGTGTACAGAATCAGTCTGCCACCAAGCCCACAGTTTATGTTATCCAAACGCGCAGGTCCTGCATGGTACTATAGGAACTACACGACAGGGGTTGTGAAGAGTTCATTTATGAAGATGAAGCACTCTTAAAGTAAATGAATGGTTGTTGTGCTAAATGTTTTTTTTCTTTTCGTTATATTGATGTTTCAACTTCTGTTCATTGTTAAGAACTTGATATATTAGAAAGTTAGAAATATAGTTTAAACTTGGGAAAGTAGACCTGAATAGTAGAATCACCTGCATGAACTTAGAATTGATACAACTTAGTTGCAAACCTAACATTGCTGTCTGTGGACTATAGTATTACTGTGAGAAGACGAGGAGTGATCCTGTTCCCATGAGAGCATTGCAAGATAATTGGTTGGCTGAAGGAGGAAGAAGACCGAAAGTTGCAACAATAATGAAATGTGTTGTCTTTATTAGTGCGTGTTCCTAGAGTAGGTTAACACTCTTCCTCACACTCTTTTCCAGACACTTGTCCGGACCCATTTACTTAGACCCAGACCCCTATGCCACATTGCTGCGAGATTCTACTTAGTTTTTTTAACCTCTCTTTATGAGAAGCTCTGCTCTTATTGATATTTGGATTTATATATCTAACTTCTGATATTAAAGCTTTATGATTTCTCTCACTCTCTCGAACTAGAGCTCGTTATGACACCATTTCTCTCCCAATTCCTAGAATAGGGATTCTTTCCTTTATGGAACACACTATAATGCATTTATTATAATTTGACTAACCAATATTGATTTTCTATTTCTGTCATATATTGATGATTGAGATTAATACAAATTTAACTTGCTATTTTCAGTAAAAGATAAACCAGTAAAAGATTTGATTAATAAAACCCTTTAACTCATGAAAGACTCTTAGGGGCCTCCGCTATGGAAAGGCATGTGACCGCCATCATCCTAATATGGATGGCGGTGCCTGCAAGGCACCGCCACCATATTGCAGGCCTTTTCCGCCCGGTAGGCAATCGGGCGGATTGCCTACCGGCGGAAAACCGGCGGATGGTCTTTCCGTCCGCCTGGGTCCCCACCGCCAAATTAGTGTGAGGCGGGCGGTGGGAAATGGCGGGCGGATCGCCACCGTCATACGGGCAGTGGCGATCCACCCTACATCCTAATCACCCCCTTAGTATTTACTGAAAATAGATTAATGATTGTAATTTTAATTTATGTGATGCACAGCTTCTGATCTTCTCCAAAACAACGGCAAAGATCCATTGGATCTAGAGAGATCCAAAGTGGGGATTCACCCGGATGGTGGTAAACCAAAATGTTTTAAATTAAACCAAATCCCTGCTCCAGCATGACCATTATGCATTCTTTTCCCCCACTTATGCCATAATTTGCGTCTTTTGTGTTTTCCAGGCCATTTTCCTCAATAGCCTGCTTTGACCCAGTTCTCTTCCTAATGATTTCTAATGATTTGAGCATCATGTCTTGGCATGTTTGGACTGGGGCAGTGAATAAGTCCAGGCACCCAAAAAAATGTGGCCCCATTAGCGAATCAGATACCTAAGCAGGTGGATCACATTTCCAAATCCTGGCAGTCTTAGATTTGTAAAGACACGCTGTATAGTTTCGTATGGTATGGAATACTGCATCATTAAAAGTCTCATGCTTTGCTTAGCCTTTTAAGATGTTGTCTGCATCCCCAATCATTTCTGAGTATAGAGTCTGCAACGAACCTGGCCTCAGGATGAGCACTGTGTTTTGAATGAAGTAATGTTACCTTTTTGTACTGCTGTTAGCTTCATTTTTTCTGATGTTAGCTAGTGTTCCTAACATCTGCTTGGAGACTTGTATGCACATGCTTTATTCCTTTTCTGTAAATATATAATGCTGACAGAGAAAGTATGTTTTTTTCTACATATTATTGTTTGATGGTTTAGAACAAGTTTTTATAGGACTTTTACAAAAGGTAAAATGTTACTTTAAATACATCCTCATGACTTTTAGATTGATTAATTATACAAAAAGAAATACTGTTTCTGTATTTTATTATACTATGTTTTTTGTGCAACAATATTATGCTTCGCCATTTCTAATGCAACCCCATTCCAAAAAATATGTAAGACAATGTAAAAATTTAATTTACTATACTAACAATGGTCTCACAAACATGGGAGGATTTCAATTTGGACAGGATCAACATTACTATTCTAACTCCAGTTCCACAAAATTTGGGAAACTGCATATATTTGTTGGGATTATGTTTACTATTTTACCTTCAGTTCCAGAAACATGGTAGCATATGAAATTAGTCTTTAAAGTCAGATTATCTATTCTAACTCTAATCCTGCATGTTCATCGTGCCTACATTTATTGAAGGGTGGTTATTTACTATTCCAACTCCCATAAAGAAGGGAGAAAGTACATACACTGAGGTATGTGATTTACTATTCTAACGCCAGGTCTTTCAACATCTAGGAAAGTTCATATATTGATTGAGTCACTTTTTTCAGTCTAGCTCCAGTTCAGAAAATGGCGGGGAGAGGGTAAACATTATTGATGATTACATTTACTATTCTTACTTTAATTCCAATAGCTTTGCCGAAAATTCACATGCTAGTTAGGTGATATTTAGTATTCTAACTCCATATTCACAAACAATGTGGAAAGTTAATAAACTGGAGAAGAGGTAATGGATAAACTATCTTAACTTCTAGCCTACATTTTTTAATTTACATAAATCATATTTTACAAAATACTACATGAAAACTAAAAAGCAAATAATAAAAATCTAAACGTTTTGGAGTGCAAATGTAAAATGCAGTACTAATGAAAACAAAATTTATAACACAAAAATATTTGTCAGTCAAAAGACAAAACATAAAAATAATTTACGTCATTTATTAAATTAAAAATGTAAATATATTGTTTCATTGTAAATAAATATGAAACTCATGCCCCAGTTAATAATATTTTGTTGATAGACTAAAAGTAGCAAAGACATTAGATACTTTGTTCTTCCAAATGTAGTAATTGAAATGTTTAGCAAACCTAAAACAATGCCCACACAAGCAGCAAACAATATAAAAAATTCCAAGATTACATTTGTTTTTATAAAATATTAATCAACATGTTAAGATCTTTAAACCTCAATATTAAAATACCACTAACAAAATTTAATTTAAATAAAATAAATACATCACACATTGAAAAATAAAAACAATCAATGTAAGTGAAAATAATTCTTATCAAATAAAACATTAGCCACCCAATCACCCAATAAACTCCACAACCTGCAATATTAAGTATGTAAAGCTATAATAAAAACAAAAAAAATATGAACCCCTAATTTTCATTTGAAATTTAATTACAAAAAAATATATATTTTAATTCAATAATCTAACTTTTTATAAAAACACCTATACTTCTAAAGATAAATCATTACCCACGCTAAGTGTGAAAATAACCCATAACCCTAAAAATAAAATAAAAACTTTCTCAATAATAAGAAAAGCTTAAAAAGAAAATTCTAAAAAACATCTTAATAAAAGGCAAATAATATCATTGCAAACTATGTTAAACCCCATGATATTTTAGTAAACTGCGGGGCATATTAGCAAGACCGGCGATAAAATTATCGCCGTTTTAGCGGCAGGAAACTGCGGCTAAAACGGCGATAATGGGCTTGCTAATATGCGTTATAGAATTCCAATAGAAGCCCATGTTAGATGTGCAGGACATCTAACCTGGGCTTCTATTGGAATTCCATAACGCATATTAGCAAGCCCATTATCGCCGTTTTAGCGGCAGTTTCCTGCCGCTAAAACGGCGATAATTTTATCGCCGGTCTTGCTAATATGCCCCTACATTTTACCATTAATATGTTTTATGCTCAATTTTATAATTTTTTTAGATTTTTATTCCCTGGTTTTAATCCGATAACTTTTATACACCAGGATGATTTTAGCAATCCAAACTCTTTTAATTGTATTGTGCATACAACCTTTGTATTTTAATGTGTACTTTTATGGCCCTAGTGGCCGAAATAAAGTTTATATTGAATTGAATTGAATTAATATGATTTACAAATAGAAAAAAACAGTATACTTTCCTTCTATATTTTTCTCTTAAAAATTAGTTCTGACAGTATATTCTCATTCTGGTATTTTGATATTAAATTCAGGTACCATACTCCTGATTATGCCAATCTAGTAGTTCATGTTCTTGTGTCGCTATAAATATAGCTACTGAATCATAAACAAAGCAAATAGGGTTAAAGTTAAATCTGTAGAGAAAGATATGGCCACAATACCTAGGCATTTTGAAAACAGGCCAAGTGGTTTTCTAAATGCAAAATTAATCTAGAATAGAATATGCATTGTATAGGAGTGTAACACAGGCCCGTCCAGCCCCAGCGGTGGAGGTGCCCCCGACCCTTAGGGGTAATAAATCTCTGAGCAGGGTAATTGTTGTAAAAACAATTTGACAATATGATGTTTAATCTTCAGCGTGTAAAAGAAAATCTATACTGGACATTTTGTATTAGAGTCAAATACAGTTCATCCCCGCAGTGGTAGAGAGAACTGAGTGGTGACCACCATTTTCATAGAATGTGCCTTTAAGTCATGCAGCTTATCTTTATAACACAAATACATTTTTATAGCATCCTTAGAAACTAATTCTAATACATCAGGAGTTTTATAATAGTCAAGATGTCCATCGCAATAAAAGTATGTTTCAATTAGATGAATCAGAGAATTTAAAGTAAGTTGTCAAGTGCTAAATAGTCAGTAAGAAGTAATCTTGAAAACCTTGATTCTTGTAAATACCAAATTTTATGGCACAACAAGACGGGCTATGCCCATCAAGTTCTCAAAATAATTCATCCCTGTTTTGTCATGACAGATTATATTTGTTGTGTCAACAATGCCAAAGAGCTATGTGGCATTTCAAGTATGTCAAAGCAGTGCTGGATGACATACATTCTGCTCATGCTTCTGACAGATCTCTAGCTACCCCAACAACTGTGGTGGAGAGAAATGTAGCTTCTAACATTTAACACAGTGTTTCTTATGATGATTTATTCAACCCTTCAGCATACACGGCTCAATTAGCTACATTTGAGTCCAGAGTAGAAGGAGTTCAATCACCATCCATGGTAGTAGTGGATGTGTGTGAACAACTAATATCCCAACAGAGCCACAAGAATTAATTACAGCCTCTTGAAGTTGTAAACATCGAGAGACATGACATTGATCCAGATGAATAAGAATGGACCCCCCACATTTAGGGCTTCATTTACAAGGAATGACGCATGGCTGTGCTAAGGCAGTGATGCGTCAAAAAAACCTGTGCTGCAGTAAGACAGTTTACAAATCCATGGATGCATCACATTTACAGTTCGGGACACCATGGTGAAAGGTCCCAAGGTGCGTCAGAAATTCTGACTCATCTGTGGGAAGCATGGTGCAGTGCATCTGCCCCCAAAGAGGCACACGGCTGAATTTGGGCTTACGACAAGCTCAACTTCAGCTATGCATCACAAAACAGAGGGGATGTGTCAGTGCTGACTGACGCCAGTAGCCTAATATGTGGGGACCAATATAATGAACTGTAAAATGGTGGAATAGCCGTCTTGTACACCATTACATTGGTCCTGGATGTAATGCAGACAAGTATGCAGTATGGCAATGTGATGGGATGACTGCCTCAATTATGACTGTAAAACGACAACATGCAAAAGGCCAAAGAGCAGATGGTAATGCATTGGATACCCTGGGGAAATTGTTGGAGCAGTCAAGGAATTATCATGTCCCAGATGGTGCATTATGCATCACGAGACAGCACAACATCCTCTTCAATAACCTTAACTTAATCACCATCTGTAGATGCACAGGCAACTTCTAAAAGAACAACCAGAACATCAGTTAGAGCTGCTAATTTGCCTACAGAATTTGAAGAAGAGAAAATTTTTTTTTTTGTTTAAATCGTTTCTTAAATCAACAGTAGTTAATGACAAATAGTGCTTTGCCTTTCACTTTTGAATTCAATAAACTTAATAAAATTGTACATATTTGTACATATTTGTAGCAAATGTAGATGTTTCATAAATATTTAGTAATTATAAAAATTCTTATGGCACTACCATTCAAATCTGGCTCGGTGCTGGCAGATCATCCTCATTCATTTCTTCTCCATTCTCCACATCCTCAGGCAATGGTACATCGTCTAACTCCAATGTTGTTCACCATGGTACAAACTATAATGATACAACACACTTTATCAGGCTGGTATTTCATGGCACCATCACTATGATGCAGAATTCTGAAGCTGGCCTTAAGAAGTCTAAATGCAGTCTAGGTTAGCAGTCTAATCTTCATGCTCAGCTGATTACCAAATGAGCCTGAAGATGTGGATGTGTAGCAGACGTGCACAGCGGACGCGCCGCTGGCTCACCGAAGGTGCGCCTAAGGCAAGCCCATCTGTGTCAGACAGCGTCCCTCTGGATCCAGGGGCCAGAAATTCTGCCCCTGTCTCATCAGATAAGGTATTTTATTCCCCAGCCCAACTCTTAGCCCTTTGGGCCACACCAATTGAAACTTGTTTGCACTCTATTGACCCCAGCTCACTTGTCTATTCCTGCAACCACTGTAAATTGACTGCTCAGTCCAGACTGAATCATTCCCGTATTTCTCCCCCCCCCCTCACCTGGCATTTTGGCCTGGTGAACTGTCGTTCTTTGGCTGCCCATAAACTTGATAATTTCTGTCTCTTAGCTGATTCTAGGCTTGATGTTTTATTCCTCACGGAGACATGGTTAACAGAGGATTTGGGCCGGATGTGGTTCAAGCCCCCCCCCCCGAGTTTCGCATTGTAAGGTGAGACAGGCAGGGTAAAACTAGTGGTGGGATAGCGATTATAATATATACAGGGAATCTTTAAAGTGTCAAACTACGGTGCTCAATACTCAGGGCTCTGAAAGCCTGCTCTTTTTGTTAACGCGCTGCTCTCCATTTACATTCTCAGACCTACGTTTGTATAGACCACCTGCCCATATACCCAATTTCTGCAGGTCGTCCCTGAAGTGATTGCTGGATTAGATATGGATAGGCCCAATTTTACCCTACTTGGTGATTTTAATCTTCACATAGATGACATGAATGACTGTGCTTCCAAAACCCTCTTACACAACATGGCCTCTCTGAAGTTAAGGCAGCTGGTGGAGAGCCAGACGTATGATAAGGGTCATACGATTGATCTTGTTTTTAGCAATATTCAAAAACTTCAAGTCCAGACCCCCCTTCCCCTAACCTTGACTTACCATTTTTGATCCCTTTTTTCTCATCAAATCTCCAGTTCATATACCTCCCCCACCATACAGGCAACTGGAGCATCCCTGGTCCAAACTCCATCTTGAAAACTGGCTAGAGGCTCTGGAAGTATCTATACTGGAGCTCTCTGATCAAGTTGCGGCAGCCACTCTTGAGTTTAATGAGTGGATGTGCAATTCTTTGGACGAGGTCTTTCCAACGGACCCATAAATCCCCTTGGTTTAACGACCATCTGTTGACTCTAAAGAATGCATGTAAGCATCTGGAGAGGAAATGGAGTAGGACCTATGATGAGACTAGTAAAGATGCTTACAGGGAGTCTATTAGGTCCTACCATGCAGAAATAAAATCTGCTCAAGCTGTTTTTTTCTGTTCTAAAATTGCTAACTCTTCCAACTCTCCTAAAGAGATCTTTAGGATCCTCAAAATTATTACATAGCCTCTAATCGCCACCTTTAATCCAGTTGCCTCTGTGGAGCATAGTAACGACTTGGCTCTTTTTTTCAGAACGAAATCCTGGATATCTATTGCTCCTTTTCAGATAAACCCAACTCGGTGAGGTCCTGCTGTACTGTACCTCCCTCTGATTGCCAAGAGAGCACACCTACTACATTTTCTATGCTCACTGTGAACCTAGTTAACATTCTTTTAAATACACTAAAGTATGGCTCGTTTCTGGACCCTGCAAACCCCCCCCCCCAGATTTTAAGGCAGGGACCAAATGTGTCACCCTGGTATTTACAGAGTTGTTAAACCTTTCCCTTTCCTCTGGGCAGGTCCCCCAGCAGTGGAAGCATGCCATAATTAATCCACTGCTCAAAAAGCCTAATTTAAATCCCTTTTGTTTGAGCAGCTTTAGGCCAATCTCCTTGCTCCCCGGAGTCTCCAAGCTTTTAGAAAAGCACATCAATAGATCTTTGTCTGCTCTCCTCGAATCGAAGGATCTGCTCCACCCCACCCAAATGGGTTTCTGACCTAAGCATAGTACGGAAACTACATTGCTGGTTGTGATCGAGGAGCTCAGGTGTCTCCTTGACCAAGGTGGATCGGCAGCCATTATTCTCTTAGATCTTAGTGCTGCCTTCGACACCGTTGATCATCTGGCTCTCATTCAGAAAGTTTAAAGCGCCGGTGTCGGGGGCAGAGCTCTAGAATGGCTTGTCTCTTTCTTGGAAAATCGTTCCTTGCAGGTCTTGGATCAGGTCTGCTATTCAGCCATTCTTCCTTTGAGATGTGGGGTTCCTCAGGGCTCTTCCTTGAGCCCCACTTTGTTTAACCTTTACATGCTCCCTCTTGCTGAGAAGGTCCAGTCATTTGGTCTGTCATTGGTCTCATAAGCCGATGACACCCAGCTGGTTGTTTCAATTGCCCCTGACATTAGTTTTAGTCATCTTTCTCTGACTTCCTGCCTCCAAGCAGTAGCCAGATGGATGGCTGGATGCAAATTAAAGCTTAATGAGGAAAAAACGAAGTTATGCTGCTTGGGAACAACTTCGTTAGCAACTTTGAGAGTCCTCTATCCGATGTCCTGAGCAAGTTGCCAGCTCCAAAAAACACAATGAAGAGTCTGGGGTTGTGGTTAGACGCTAGTCTCATCATGGACCATCAAGGACCATCAAGCAAAGAAGCTTGCTGCCACGTGTTATGGCATTCTGAGACTGCTGAGAAAGGTTCTCTCTTTTCTCCAATTTACAGCTAGGAGAGTGATTGTTCAGGCCCTTGTGCTGTCCCGTCTTGACTATGGAAATGCCCTGTATCTCGGCTCACCCCGCTATGTCACTAGAAAGTTGCAGACTGTGCAGAATGCCGATTCCCAACTCTTAATGAAAATTCCTAAACACCAGTCTGCTAGGACGGCTCTTAAGGATCTCCACTGGTTACCAGTGGAAGGCCGAGTTCAATTTAAGACACTCTGCATTCTGCATAGGGCTCTCAACAGCAAAGGGCCCTCGCTGCTGAGACTGTTAGCCTCTCCATATGTGCCAGGGAGAACTGTTAGATCCTCTTCTGCCCAGACCTTGAGAGTTCCCATGATCAAAAGATCCCAAAGGGGTAGTCGCTCCACCTCTTTCTTGGCTCATAAACTCTGGAACACCCTGCATCTGGAGGTGCGCTCAATGGAGTCCGAACTCCCCTTTCATAAGGAACTGAAGACATGACTTTTTTGTGACTGATTCATTTGCAGCCCTATTATCTTCGGGGTCCATTGTAGCGCTGGGAGGCCTTCAGGTAGCCATACACTATACAAAAAACTCTAGACTAGACTAAATGCCCTTTTTATGGTGTTTCGAGTGCTGATACGTTCTCTATTGTATCTGTACTTCTGTGCAGTTCCAGAGTTATGCAGTGGGATCATAAGCCAAGGCTTCAAGGGGTTACCAGCACCACCTACACAGGAGAAAGACATGTTCACTACAATCCCCACAATGCAGTTATTCAGACAATTAGTATACTAACATTTAGAATATATTTTACAATTAGGAGTGTTTGTTCATACTTACCAAGTAGCCATGTCCTCTGTGGGTGAAGTGTTTGAATTGTATGTGATATATTGTGATATCCGGAGTACCACTGAGTCATGTGTTTAACCAGGATGTCATGCACAGCAGTGCATAAAACAAAGATTTGCATCGCAAACCATCTGGACATTAATGGTGTGCTGCATCTTCGAATTTCTTTACACTGGTTCTTGCCTCCGGGAAGCCACTAAAGCTACATGAGTGCAATGTAGGGCACCTATCACTTTTGGAAAACCGGTTAGTGCATAAAAATTGGCTTTGATAGAATTTGTTGGGTGTCTGTTGGGAAAATGTGCTGCTGCCGAATATTGATCAAAGCATGAATGACTTGCTAGAATATTTTACAGAATTTTGGTTGTGCCATACCCCGAACCATACCCACTGAGTGCTGAATGGAGCCAGTTGATAAATACTCTAACTCAGCTAAAATTTTGAGAAGGGGGTATGGCAGTACATATGGCTACATTCAACTGTAGCACGTCACCTAGGGATAATAGGATATCTTGGACAGTATGCATGTCCAATCTATATGTTTTTATGATTTTGCTCTCACTCAGGTTCAGTGGATCTAACCTGATTCCTTGAACTATTGGCCTTCTCTGGCATCTTGTGGCTATCTTTTGCCTACAAGGCTATTCAGCTTAATTACATGTATGTTCTTGTACTGCTTGATGCAGTAGAACAGGGATTTGCCTACTTGAATGAAGTGGCCAAGCAGATCTGCATCCATGGTGGAATTCAGCAGTGTGTGAAAGGTAGCAAATGAGAAGGACATTTTCTCCATAGCCTTTCTTTATGCAGATGTGGCTTCTTTCAGGTATAATTCAATCAATCAATCAATCAATCAATCATGTCACTTATAAAGCGCACTACATACCCGCGAGGGTCTCAAGGCGATTGATTTCACGTTGATTTCACGTTTTCCATAGATACGTTTTTGAAGCTTTTTAACATAAAGGCATTACACAAACAAATGCAAACACTTTTATCCCTATTTCGTATAACCCATGCAGCCATTTACCACCTACTTTATACAGGTGGCAACTTTAGGTGCTAAATACCTCACATTCTGTTGCAGCTCATATTTACATACATTTATTTTGAATGTGTTATTTAGTGCATGTGGTAGATAACTCATGAGTTATATACTGAATGCTCTAAATAACACGTGTTAAATAACTTCTAAGTTATTTACCACAAACACTAAATTACACAAGTGTTAAATAACCCATGAGTTACTTATCACATGCTCTAAATAATACACTGGATACACTTGTAATTAAAGGGATGTTGCTAACACCCTAATTAAAACATGATTCATGCTGTAATGGCTTACTGCATGACTAGCAATCAGCACCCTAGACATTAAGGGCCTTATTACGATTTTAGGTGTCATTTATCGCACCTGATAAACAACAATATTACAGGGTACCTTATTTATCAAGTGCGATAAATAACACCTATTAGAAGTTTGTGGGGAATAAAATGCAGATTTTGGTGTTTAATGCACCAAAATCTGCATGGTACGGTATATACCTTATGACTTTCCCCACTTTAAATTTGAGTAGATTTGACCTGCTGAAATTCAATGAAGGTTGAGGTATTTAATGCCTCTGATAGTTATCAGATGCATTAAAAATAGCTAAACTCGTAATTCCCACCTGTGAGTAAACAGGGTTTGCGCACTGGTTGGAATTAACTGACCCACTCGTAATCAGGCCCCTAAGCCAAGACAGTTTGGTCTTGAACCCTCATTCAGAGACTCTAAACCCGCTTCCACTAACAAGGGGTATTTGGATGTGGCTCTTTTATGGTAATTAAGTCAATTTTCAGACTCGTGGATTTCTACAGACGACAATTATGATTCAGGATTTGTAGATTTTGCCTTTTTCCTCACCACACCACAGTTCTGTGAACCTGTACCTTTCTTTTATTTGAACCTCATGGGAAACTCTGAGGTCCTGTGATCTTAAGTAGGGGTGTGTGAAATTTGCGTAATGTCCTTTTGCATAATTAAGTGAAATTTTAGAAATCGTATGTGAAATTATGCAAATTACAAGTCTGGCATTTAGAGCTATTTTTAAAATGAAATACATCCTCACTGCAATATAACTTTTACCGAAGCAGACTTGAAATTACACAACGTGGCATTATGATATAATGTCTGGAACATTTTGCCAAGGACTAATCTGATTTTCACCTGAGCCGATATTTGATCACAAAACTCTCACTATATTTTGGAGGAATCCCTAAGTTAAAGAGACAAAAGTGTTGGCCACATTTGGGAAGGTAAACGTCCTTGGGTGCTTGTTAAAAATGGAATTCCTGGTTGCCTGAGTTATGCAACCAGGCCAGGCAGGAACCACCACTCTAGTCAGGGTAAGCTAGGTGCACACTAGAAGATAAACTATGCTCACCCCCTGATAGCTTGGCACAGAGCAGTCAGGCTTATCTAAAGAGGCAATCGGTAAAGTATTTGTGCAACACACACACAGTAACACATTGAATACACCACAAAAAAGACTCCCTACAGGGTTAGAATGAATAGAGACTATTTATCTGAACAAAATGAGACCAAGACGACAAAAATCCAATTAATAGAAGTCGATTAAATAAAAAATAGTGCTTAGAAGTCACCAGCGGTCAAAAGGTTACTTGAGGTCGCGAGGGATTGGTACAAATCCAAAGTTCAGGCCAACCGCAATGGAGGGCAGGTTGGCTACAGGACAGTACCTTGGATGGAGCAATGTGTCGACACTGAGGGCTTGATGCGTCTATCTTTTCCACGAGTCGCTGCATCGTTGTTGAGCTTCGTTGTAGAGAACGTAATGTGTCATCGTCGAGTCGTGCACAGTGTCATTGTCGAGCCACACAGGCTGTGGAACCACTACTGTCATGCAGCCTCTGCGTCGGCGTCGAAGGGGGATGCAGTGGATTTATCCACACGGTCGATGCAATATGTCAGTTTTTGATGAAAGCAGCTGCAGAAACCATTTCTGAGGCCCAGAATTTGGAGGGGGCACCTCAGGCAAAGGTAGGACTCACAGAAGGCAGAGTCCAGCAGCACCAGCAGAATTGCAGGAAGTCTTTTGTATTCCTGAGACTTCAGAAAACAGGAGGCAAATAAGCAAGCCCTTGGAGATCACTTGGTGGGAAGTCCTTCCACCAGAGTCAGGGAGCAGCAGGGCAACAAGCAGAAAAGCATTAATTCCAGAAAAGTAGTCCAGTTGAGTGCTTTAAGCAGCACATACGTCCTTCTGACAGAGGTTCATTTCAATATCCAGAAGTATCTGCTTTTAGGGGGTCAGAGACCCCGTACTTATACCCTAAAGTGCCTTTGATTTAGGGGGTGACTTCAAAGGCACTCTCTGAAGTGCACAAACATCCCTTCCAACCCAGTTATGTCTGCCAGGCTATCAGTGGGGGGTAATTAGTCCTTTTTGTGGGGTCAGGCCACTACCCTTGGTAGTTTAAGTGTAAGCCCCTTCCTTCCGTCTGCCCAGGAAGGGTCATAAGAATGCAGATGTTTGTAAATAGGCACTCAGCCACACTTAGCCTTCCTGTGTTTGTAGCTGTCTGCAGGGAATGCACAATGGGGAACTGTCACCCAGCTCAGACATGTATTGGAGACAGGCTGCAAAGCACACAGAGTTATAAGCACAAAGGAATGCCCACTTTCTAAAAGTGGCATTTCTAAAATAGTAATGTGAAAGCCAGCTTCACCAGTAAGTAGGATTTATCATTAACATTCTAAACATATCAAACATGAAAAAGCTAATCATTTCTGATCAGGAATTAACACTTAAAAGTGTATAAGGTAATTCTCAATGCTAACCTATCAGAGGAGTAGGCCTCACAGTAGTGAAAAACAAAATAGGCTGTTTGTTACTACCACGACATGCAAAACATAAAAGTACATGTCCTACCTTTTCCTTACACAGCACCCTGCCCATAGGGCTACTTAGGGTCTACCTTAGGGGTGACCTATGTGTAAATAAAAGGGGAGTTTAAGACTTGGCAAGCAGTTTTAAATGCCAAGTTGAAGTGGCAGTAAACTGCACACACAGGACCTGCAGTGGTAGGCCTGAGGCATGGTTCAAGGGTTTCTTAGATGATTGGCACAAGCAGTGCTGCAGGCCCACAAGTAGCATTTCATTTAAGGGCCCTGGGCACATGATGTACGCTTTACTAGGAACCTATAAGTAAATTAAATATGACAAATGGGTAGGAGTGAAAGTTACCATGTTTAGATGAGAGAGCACATACACCTTAGCACTGGTCAGCAGTGGTAAAGTGCCCAGAGTCCTAAAGCCAACAAAAAGAAGGTCAGAAAAAGAGGAGGAGGAAGGCAAAAAGGTTGGGGTGACCTTTCAGAGAGGGGCATTTTCCAACAGTGCTGAATCAAATTTATTTGTTTAATGTGCAAAATAACCCCAGTATTTACATTTTGACAACTGTTGTTTCTGACTTTGCACTTTTCCTTGGTTTTACCATTTGGCTTGCTTAGTCTCATTTATCTGTTTTTCATTCAGGGAGATACGAACATAAATAATCCATTTAAATTCACAAATGAGTCTACAATATGATAGGCAGTTGACAAACGGCCATTTTGTGCACATAAGTAACAAATTTCATGATGTTAAATATGTTAGAAAAAAGTGATTTTTACAAAAGGTTTTCCTAAAGTTTAAGAAATGCTTGCGTTGAGCCTATTTGATCCATGTATATCCCTTTTCGATGCTTTACTCTATATATTTTAACCAGCCATTCTGAAAAAGTAGGAACTGATTGAGTCTTCAATTCTTGAAAAATCAATGATCGAACTATAAGCATAGAAACATAGATCAAATTGCAATATCTAGCTGATAATCCAAGAGTTGATGAATAACCCAGTGGCATTATCACAGAGACTAGTTAATAAAAATATTTTTTTTCCACAGCATGCAAACACTTCATTCCAATACGGTCCTGGTAAAAGGCAGAACCTTATAAAATGAGAACGATTTCCTATTTTACCAGAGGCACATCTAAAACAGCAGAGCAATTTGGATTAATCTAAATGTAATCTATTTTTGGTAAAATTGTATTTTACGATAGTTAGCAGCTCTAAGAAGAAAAAAATTATCTCAATTTTATTCCACATATCTAAGGTCATAATAATATATTCCCTAGTATCCCACCTATGTGCCTTCTTGTAAAAATGACTATTTTATATAGATCTGAGAGATAGTTTTCCACTATCCCACATATCTCGTATTTTGACTCTCCATTAGATCCAAAACCAGATTCGAAGTAATGCTTACGCTTCAAGAGTCAATATCCAAAAAGAACTGCTATTATACAACCACATAAGCCACAGCTTCAATTATGTTATAGATGGCTATGAATTTGCGCAGGTTTTCCATTTGCCAATATTATAAAATCTGGCAATCTAAAAATACCACTATTTTAAAATCTAGATGCTGTCAATTTATCTAAAATGGGCTTGTCCTTCATTTCTATATCCTCTAAACATGTAGCACCATTGAAATATAGAATAGAAAAAATCTTTAAAAAATCGCTCTTTCCTAATCAAAGATAGAGTACTTTTTTGGTTGATTCGGTCAACCTCAAAATATCATCAATTCTGCTTTCATTAAGAATCATTGCCATTAAATAATTTTCAAAGTGCTTATTTGCAAAGTGCATATTTTTTTTATATCTCTAACATATATTTGCCAAAGTAGCAAAATACATCTTAATATTTGGAAGAGGTAAAACTCCTTCTGATATTGAACTGTATAAAGTTCTAATTGACAATCAAGGAGTTTTATTTCCACAAATAAAAGATAAAATCATACCCTCGATGTCTTTTTATGAAATGTAAACAGAGCGGTGGAGAAAATCAAAATTAAGTTATGGTACAACCGGTTTCTGTTTAAAATCAATCTGCCCAAAATTGTCAATGGGAGGGAATTCTACCTAGATAGTAAGGGTTTTACCTTCCCCTTAGGAGTAGAAGTCGCTATTTTTACATCATAAAGATCATCTAATTTAGATGAATCATAGATCCCTAATTAACACGTAGGGCCTCATTACGATGTCGGGCGGAGTTTCCTCCACCTGACATCGTCTCGGTCAAGGGACTGATCGACACCCGGTCGGCGGTCCCGACCGACTGATTAGGATGCGACCGAATTGTTTGGTCGCATGCCTATACTTTACAATGGGAGCATGTATTCCGGCTAGAATACATACTCCCATTGTAAAATGGGAGGTGCAGGTCATCCCTTCACCCCATGGCAGGCACCTTAAGGTGCCTTTGATGGGGTGCAGGGATCAACAGGGGGGCACCATAGGTGCCACCTCGGCCTCCAACCAGAGGGCGTGCACCCATGGGGGATCTGCTGGGGGGCCCCAAAGTTGGATTCTGACAGCCTTTCTGTGTCAAAAAGGCCGGCACAGAAAGGCTGCCAGAATCCGACATCGTAATCCCTTGGGCGGAAAGAGCCGGCCTTGGGATTACTGACAGCATTCCGATTGGCGGACGGGCTCTCCAAGCCTATCGAAAGCCAGTCGGAATGACTGATCAGATTCCTTTTCGAACCGCCTCCATCGTAATGAGGCGGTCGAAAAGGAATCCGACCGACATATTACGATGCGGTCAGAAAGGCTCCGACTGACAGTCAGAGCCTTTTCTGACAGCATCGTAATTAGGCTCTTAGGTGCTGATTCTGATTCCGGCAGTCTAACTGCTGGACTGCCATTGCGGCAATCAGGAGAACGCCACCAAGCCGGCAGCATCACGAGCACCGAATTATGAGGGCTGGTGGTGTCCCTGCGGCGGTCTTGAGGCGTGGGCATACTTTTGCTCAGGGAGTGAGCCTGAAGGCAATGCCGCCGTGCTACAGCGCCTGCACTCTCTTGCGCTCAATGTTACTAGGCACAATGTCCTGCATGGCACAGTTCGTGCAAGACAGTGCAGGCATAGAGTTCACAACATGTGCCCCCAGCCACAATGCCCAATGGGCAAAACCACCCAGGGGCCCTGCTTGGGCCCCCTTCCCTAGCTTTCCGCAGACCTTTTAATGGCGGGTCGCCATCATGAAAAGAACAACAGAAATCCAAATCGTGATTTCCACGGAGGTGTCGGCATCGACACCGCCTCCAATTCCCCCTGCCTTCTGCACCGCTGTGGGATCCAGGATCATGGCGTATCCCAATGTGTATGAATAACATGGCTTTTGTTGGACATCACTGTTCCATGCAGACATTGTAGTGGGTAATCTTTGAGAATTAACCAGCAGGTCTGTGAATCTTTCCCTCTGTCTGTGTGTGCTTGATGGCGACCACCACTGAGGATCTTAAAAGAATGCTGTTGCTGCTTTGATCAATTTGGGGCAGGTCGCTGATGATTTCTCAAATATATTGGATATATTGTATTGACACATTTGCTGGTCAACTTATGGATACATCTGTCAATCATACTATAAATGCAGATTCTGAAAGTTTTAAATAACACGATGGAAAAAGTGGGAGGCTAAGGGTCTGATTATGATGTGATTTGTGTATTCCAACCTGTACATAAACCTCTGTTTAGCATGGTTTTGAATTACAAGCTAAACAGCATTTAACATATCCAACAGTTATCGCATGTGTTAAATACCTCAAGGCTCATTACATTTCGGCAGGGCAAGCCTGCCAAAATTTAGCAGGGGAAAAGCATACAGTATCTACCATATCATACAAAGTTTAGTGCTTTAGGCACGAAAATCTACATGTTATTCCCCATAAACTCGAAGTAGGTGATATTTATCACACCCGATAAATAAGGTACCTTGGGGTATCGTTATTTATCAGTTGCATTAAATAACACCTAACCTCGTTATCAGGCCCTAAGTCATCAACTGCTATATTTCCCTATTTCAAACCTGTAAGAATACATATAAATTAGAATGTTGGGAAATAGGATTTAGAACAGCCAATGGAAATTTCTGCTTGAGGTTCCTCCTTCTTCACTTATACAAGTAAATCAGACCCTGCCAGCACCACAGATTCAAACTGTAATCTGAAGGTGAGGAGCCCAGTAATGAACTGTTGGCTGGAGGTAGTACATTATTATCTCCCATTCTGAGGACAAACACACAATCTCTGAGTACCTCAATTCTCTGAGTTCTTCGCCATCCATGCTTTTCTCAACAGTCCAAGGTTCTTGGGCAAATTACATATTTACCTGGCGGAGTATCCTCTCAGCATTGAATTCTATCTGGCTAACAGTTAAAACATAGACAACTTGTACTTTTTTTTACAAAAAGTAAAAAGCATATGAACAGTCAATTCTTGCCAGAATGTTTGTTTGTAGAGACAGCAGAGCACTTGTGTCCCAAGATGTGTGTGAAAGTATTTTGTGGGAAGTACACTACTATAAAACACAATACCAGCAAAGAGAATTTTGTTTCTCAAGCACTGTAACATGTTGCTGCTAACCAAAGCATTTGTGATAATAAAGACCAGTACATATATGTCAATTACACAAGCATATTAAACCAACACAAACCTGCAAACTTTCATAAAATAAAGAAATAATAAAGAAAAACATATTATGCTATTCTAGCAAATAGCAAGAAGCAAAGGTCAAATAATTTATTTCTGCTTCCCTGCTATCCCACAGTTGCAATATTCTTTTGTGGATTGAATGAGAGCTATTCTCAATATCTTTAGAGACCATCGGTCAGGCTAAGTAGCACTCAGAGGTCTTTTCAGCATTTTTCAGATAAAAAGTTTCTCACAGCAGCAACTTGAAGCACTTACATGCAAATCTTGGCCAGGCCCTCTACATGCTAAACATGCACCTTTTAAGTTGACCCAGCATGAAGTCCTTTTCCTAGTCATGCTGAATGCCATCAAATCCTACAAGAGAGGGAGTCAAGAGGTCCTGCTACTGGCCAATTCTTTTCTCAGAACCCCAATAATTTACTGAATTTCAATATTTTGATCAACCCAAATTCACCTCTGGCGATTCATCTCCAACACCCTTGATCTAGCATTAAGAAACAGCACTCTATCCAACATCTGGCCCAAACAATTAGCAGAGTAACCAACTAGTGACTGGGACCACTCAAAAATCGAGTTCTAGATCAACTAAAGTTAAATAGTTTTATTAAAACATTTAGAATAAGCAATACAGAATAATAAATGCCAATAGCCATGAAGGTACAGATACAGAGATACACAATCAGAAATCACAATTAACATTATTGAGTCCATAAAGGACATTAACAGCATTTTCTAATTGAGAAGGAAGTCTCTCAACAGTCAGACAGAGTTTATGAGGAAAAGTATGAAAGTCTCGCCCAAACAGACTGAGTTACATGAGGAAAAATAGAAGTAACCCCCAACCACATAAAACCAGAGGTTTGTATACATATTTTGCACATAAACAATGAGGATAAATTGCAGATTCAGCATAGCATGATAATCAACAGCACTCTTTTTAGACAAATCAGAAATTGGATGGTCACAAATAAAGGTTATAACACTAAACACTAGCCCACTTCTGAGAATAATCAAGAATCTTCCAGTACCTTCCACAGCAACAGAAATCTAGAGATGGTAAACACAAAAGGAAAGATTCTATAACAAAGACCAATACACTAATGCACTAGCAAGACCACATCGGAACTGCCAGCGGAAGCTTCCTTCAAAATCTTACATCAGAAACATGATAGAAAGTTCAATTCACAATACATCCTATTTAAAGAAACAGTCAGTTACATCACATTGCTCTGTATTCTGTGGAAACTGTGGTAAATGAAAACTCGCAGGGGGGACATTGATTGGGAAGGGGAATATGCAGGAGCAGAATGTTTAAATCATGAGAAACTGCATCAATTTTAATAAAATGGTGTCTTCACGAAAATGTGACAAAGCTAACCTACATTATTAATCACACTTTAAACATTACTTTTAATTAGTTCCAAGTGCAACATCATTAGTTCATTGGTTACGATCATAGACATTATAAAAATTATTATTTCACACACATATATTATTCAAAATTCAACATTGTGGAAAAACTTTAACACGTGCACATAGCTTCATCAATTCAAAAGGTGATCTCTGAGCTGGCGCACAGTACCACGTTATATCCTTAAAACATTCCAGGTAGGCTGAGCCACTGGATCATTCAGATTGTTTCCAATGTCTGGGGGAAACTATCATTCAAATGTGCATCTTTGGAGCAGGTATTGTAGAATTCCATGGCAGCAACCTAAGAAAAGCACACTATCACTCGAGCTCCCTTTGAGATGGAAGACATCTACTGTGTTTGTGTATTAGAGCCAGACAGCCTAGCTGAGATTTTACGTATTGTTCAGAACAGGTCTAGGATAGAAAGAATGGACAGATAGCTAATCATCTTTTAGAAGGTGTGTAACAGTGGCCATGTCTTTGGCACAGTTCTTTGTTCATATGTCGATTTTTTTAAGTCACAGGCTGGCCAGATGGAACCAGCATTATCCAAGGAAGTTGTGCAAAAAGAGAAACTTCCTGCTCCATTGAAAGATATTATGAATTGAAGCCAGATGCATATACTTAGCTTTACAATTAGTGCAATAGAATGAACCCAACACAGAAGGATCTGCATGGGGTGAGATATAGCAGACATTTGGCTTCCTCTAAACCTCTAAAACAGTATACAACCTTTGGGACTACATAAATATAGGGAAAAGCCACCTTTCGGTACATCACCTCATATGTCCAAGCACTAGCTGACATTAACCATTTCTACTTTGAAATTGTAGGGCAAAGTCATGACAGACTACACAGATCTATTCAGGGTCAGACAGTAGGTAGTCACCATCATGGGATGAAATAAAAAGGCCTTTATCCACGTCTCTATATAGACTGCCATAAAATGTTATCATGTCATGGCCTTGTGATACACATGGTAGTCATCCATGTTAAAAGGAGTACCATTACAATTTAGACCCCTTTTGGTGAGCAACTTCCTCTAGCAAAGAGAGCACCCGTCATAAGACTAGCGAAATAAGTTCCCAGCATACTGCTTCAACCAGAGTTATTAAATGAAGTGCAGTATGACACATCAATATTTTTCAGCTCACTATCGAATATCTTGTGTTCCTATACTCCAAATAACACTTGCGGGCATATTTATCATGCAGCTGCATTGCCCCTGAACCATGCAATGGGGCACAAGGGCGACGCAGCTACTAAGTAAGATTTATCAAGCCACACATGGCAACCTTTAGTGGCACTGCATGGCTTGGTAAACCTAGAGTAACGCAACACAAATCACTGTGTTTTGTTATTCTGCCCCAGGGAGGAGTTCCATGGGTGTAGCATGGGTGTTCCACGCATCCACCCATGGATTTTGATGCATTTCCAGATTTACCATCACTGGTAGACCTGGGAATGCGCCAAAATGCTACACCTCCCCAGGTGAGGCGTAATGAAGAAAAATATCTTTATTGGTTCACACCGACAAATGTGATTATTACTTGAGGTGGAAACTTACCACTCTCAACTAATAACCTAATTTCTTACAGTTTGATACTAATTAACATAAATTATTAAGTACCACAAAACAATTAATTTATTGTGTAGGTAATTTAAATGGTTATTATTAATATAGTTCTACATATATATTGGATCTGGCTATTTTTGCTGGGTCTCCCCCAGATGTTTGCCTCTGTTACTCAACTGTTTTTGTTGGCATTAGGACTCTGTGCACTTTTTCCCTGATAACCTGTGGTGACGTGCTTGTGTTCTCTCCATTATACATGGTACAACTGGCTTACACCCAATCTCACATGTAATTTACTTGTAAGTGAATAGCAAATAATACTACATGTATCCAGGGGTTGTAAAATTAAATGCTACTAGTGAGCCTGCAGCACTCATTGTGCCACCCACTAATGTAGCACTTTAAAACATGTCTCTGGTCTGCCACTACAGCCTGTAGTGCAGTTTTAAACCACCATTTCCATCTGGCAAAATAAACCTTTTACTAGACCTAAATCTTACTTTTTTAATACATATAAATCACCACTAATGTAGGCTCTGAAGGCTCATTTGGCAGAGTGAATTGTATTTAAAAAAGTAGGCCATGTTGGTTTAAGTTTCACGTTTCTCCTAAAGTCGTTTTACGTTTTCTCCTAAAGTCGTTTTTCACTGTTGTGAGGCCTATATCTCCCTTTCACTAACAGTGGGTTACTTTGTTAAATTGGATAAGTGATAACTTCAGATTGGAAGCAAACAGAATTATACTGTTTACACTCATGTGAATTGAAATTTTAAACCCTCCTTAATGGTGAAGTCAGATTTTAAGTCTGAAAATGACACTTTTAGAAAGTTTACATTTTTTTGCCCTAATCCTTTGTGCCAGTATCCTAAGACACATAACTGTGAATGATTCTGATGTTGGGCCTTGTTTATTCTTTCCAGACACTGGCACAAAAGGGACTAGGTGTGGACACGATGGTCCATCCTGCCAGGATGGCTGAGAGCAGAGCAATGCCTTGCCCCACATACACTTCAAAGGGCTTACTTCCAGTATACACAAGGAACCTGACATTAGTTTTTTGTCACCCCAGACTTCTGGTGTGACAAGAAAGTGAAGAGCTTGTCAGAACTAGATGTGGGTGTAGTATAGGAAATCCTCCCACTTCAAAGACCGGCACAAGGTATAAATATTGGACGACCAGAGCCACTCTTCCGTACACTGCGCTACCTGTGGACATTACAGATGGACCGCCTTTTTCCCCCAGAGGCCTGCCTTGCTGCTTGAGGCCTGCCTTGTTCCCCAGAGGACTGCCCTGCTGTTACCAGAGGACTGCCCTGCTGTTATCAGAGGACTGCCCTGCTGCTATCAGAGGACTGCCCTGCTGCTATCAGAAAACTGCCATGCTGCTAGAGGACTGTATTGACCCTCAAAGAGCTGCCCTGCTGCTTGAGGCCTGCCCTGCTCTCTGAGAAGGAAGACTGGACCTGCTTCCTTTATCCCAGGCTACCTGAGTGACTCCATGAGTCAGTTGGTTGAGCTCCTGTCAGAACTACAGGGACACATCAAGCTCCAGAGAGCTCCCTGCAACTGCCCAGTTGACCTGCTGCATTGGATCTGCCTGGCCCTGCAGTTAGACTTGCCTGAGCCCTCCTGCCCTCTGCTGGAGTGAGCTCCTGATCCCCAAGAGGGGTCTCCTCCGGTCCTGGTACCTTGAATGACATCAGCTGAGCTCTTCCTGTGCAGAAAAGTCCTGACGTTTTTGGCTTTTCATGACCACGAAAGGGTCCGTTCGCACTGAGACTCTGCTGTCCTCGATGACCGCCAATGCACTGGGCCTTACCATTTGTAACTGACTCAAAGATTTAGCGGGGGAATGGGGGATGAACAAGCTTCCCATCTTTCAGCCTTCCTGTAGGCTGCATCTTGGCACTCATTGAATGTGCACGAGTGACGCTGCTCTGCTTGTAACATTTGATATCCTACTAAATGGGTTCAATTCAGAAAGAAAAATTGACCATTTACATACATAGATGTAGTTGTAGGCACATGTGTTAATGTACAAATTTTGGGAAATCACAAACACTCCCAATAATATGCCTGGGAAAGCTGCATCAATCGCACTGTGAATCACACTTTGGGGTAGATTTACTAAAAACTATGCAATGCAGCCCAGCAACCAAAGCTGCCGCACTGTGTTGTGTGAAATGAAGAGAGTAGTATAACTCCATATCTACTATTACATGTTGCTAGCCTGGTCTCTCCTAAGCACTGGTGCACACTCCAGCCGCTTAGCGCCATGCACACACCTTTGCACCACAGTGCATATGTATCTCATATCTAGCATAGGTTATGTACTGGAAGGGTACTCTTCCGGTACAATCTTCCCCAATCTGTAACACAGGGTAGGCAATATGGTTTGGAGCATTGATCTCCATGTATTGATTTAAAGATGGTAACCACAAATAACCATATTGTTTTTCACAAAGGGGTTCTAAATTACGTCAAATAGACAACAAGAGTTCTCTATAATGTCACTCAGAACCCTGAGGTGAAAAACATCCCTGTTATGTACATTTACCTATGAATAGTTTTATGTTAAATATTGCCCTTTCAAATTATCTGCCCCTGCATCCAACATTTATGCAATGGCAGAGAAGTAATGAGGGAACCATATATAACATGTAAAAAATATTTTTAAAAGACTTACTGACTATCACCCACCCAATCGCCCTCGATATATATCCCCAAATTTAAAAATGAATACCTGGCCACCTGCTGTCCATCCATGAACCTTTACTTATATCCTCATCTGTCCATCTTCAAATATTTTTTTTTAAAAACACCTGGCCATCTAACCCTCACCCACTCCATCCTCTGCAGATGTCACCCAACACTTGGAAAAAAATATCTTTCTTCCTGCCCCTTTACCCTCTGCAAAACCGACAAACCTCCCCTCCTCCCCTAAACTGGTCCCTGATCTTCTGCCATCTGCGTCATTCCGTCCCCTCGTAGTCCAAAGTCATGCTCTCCACTCTAACGTTGAGAGCTGAGAGCCAGCATCACATTGACAACGACTCAGTGAGGCCCGCTTGTATGCAAGGTTGATTTCTCCTCTCATCGTGGAGATGTAGAGAGAGGGTAGATATTATATTTTCAATCAATGGTCATTTATTTCCAGCATGTACACGTAGGCCTTTCCAAGAAGCATTTGCCCAACCCTGAGGCATGTGGGCTGAGCAGAGAGAGGTGGCGGGCGGTGCTCTGGCTGCCAGCAGCTGCGGTGTTGTCTCGGGGGTGCTATGGTGATTTAGGAGCGGCCGCGTTGATGCAACAATGGAAAGGTCCCACCGTCTGCGTGTGGCTGGAGTGCCAGATACGGTAGCCGATAGCTGACAAGGTGTGCTGTGGGAGTGGCAGGCACCAAGCTTTACTTTCAGTGACCTGCAGCCTTTACAAGCAGGATATCCTCCAGGCGGGGTGTTCAGCCCTGGCTGCTTTCATGGAAGAGGTAAACGTACACGTGTGCTAGGTGCCTGCATTTAATTATCCCTTGTTTCTACGCCGTCGGAAATGAAAACTAAGACAATAAAATAGCTATGGAAAGTATTTCTGATGATAGAAGGGGCTGGTGACTGCCATGTTCATAAGGTAGCGCGCCAGGTCTTAGGAGTGGGTCACCGGGGTGTTCTAGAACAGTAATGTTAACCTTTTGATTTCTGTGAACCCCCCACCTAATCATTACAGGAATCCGGTGGCACCCACAGCATTATTGGAATCAGGGGACCCCCCACTGATTAATTACTTGGAGCAGGGGATTAAGCAATGTCGATAATTTGAACCTCAAAACAAAATACAAAAATATAGAACCCAACATTCGTCATCCAAATACACAAGTGATTAAATATTGTATTTAATTCACAAACACAAAATAACAAAATTGACATATTAATTTTAGTGGAAAGGCTGCAGATTTTCTAAATCCATTTGAAGTCACCTATCACCCATAGTATATTCTGTTTGATGCACTTCCACTGTTCCCATGAATCAATCTGAGGAAACCAACTTCGTTTTTAGCCTCCAATTTCGAATCCCTTAACCTATACAGGCCATTTTAGAATTTTCAATTTTACGTCTTTAGTTATAAACACTTGACTACTCTGTTTATATGTAATTTTCGAAGCACTCCACGACCCCTTGAGTTGGCGTCGCGGACCCCAATGGGTCGATAGACCACAGGTTAAGAACTGCTGACTTGTAAGTCACCACCCTAGCCTGTCACGTGATCGTCAATGAAGGGAGTGGGATAATGTAGTGAACACATCATTGCCACGTTCTCCTCCAGCATACATAGAAGACCTGTCTCCTTGATCCCAAAAGCGAAGTGCCCAGTACTAACGCTACAGGAAACAAGAACGTGGACTGCAGCGAAGGGCAGTTTTTTTTTAGACAAACAGGCTGTGAGGGCATCGCAATGGTATTTCCTGCCGTCTATCTTTAGTCCCGTCGCCGCTTGCGTTATTTAGGTTCCACTTCCTGGTGGAAACATAAAGGTTGTCCCTCGTGAGAGTGTATTGGAATGTGTTTTTATCTCTCCACTTACTTTTCACGGGTTTCCTTGAGACGCAGGCGCAACTTCCTGGACGCTCCTCGAGCCACAGGCATCCACACTCCGACTGGAAACCAAAACCAGCTTCTCACGCCAGAAGGCTGCGCTTAGAATGTCGCAACGGAGATGTCGGATCACACCAGCCCACCCTGTTCTAAAAGCAACCCCCCAGCAGCCTACTAGAGAAATGCCAGGTTGGCAAAATGGCCAGTTGTGCCCTGTAGTTATGCTGTCAGGCCCTCCAACTCTTTGGCAACCCCCTCCCAAGGTGGTTGCGTCCATCACTATGTCATCTCTATTGCAAGGCACCCACCCAACCCAGGTGTCCAGGTAAAGGGTGAAAATGTTAAGGGTGTCTTGCAGCGTGGTCTTCTCTGTTTGAGGCTGTTAGAACCTGCAAGAGGGTCTTGGGCTGGAGCCCCTGCTCTTTTGCCCTGTCTCATGCACTTTTCACTTCTTACTCTCTCTTTCTGCTTTCACTTAAGCAAATTCATTCTCCTACAGGCACTCCTAGATGTCACCACAACTGACATCTACCTAATATTTTAATACTTCTTGGGGCATGTCGCTAGCTCACTCGACTAGACCCCGATGTATGTACTTTATGTTTAGCACTCACACCAGGTGCTGCTCTTCTGTTGCTTCTGGGTTGACTCCATATAGTATTTCCTGAAGGTTTAGTACACTCGCCAGGGACTGGTTTTCTGTCGCTCCTGGGCTCACTGCAAATACTATTGCCTGACAGCCTAGATCATCCACCAGTGGCTCATCTTATGTTGCTCCTGGGTGGGCGCCATATAGCATTCCACTCCCCTTTGCAAGACCTGTGGCCTGATGAGTTGCATGGTGTCTTGCATGACCAGTCGCATGGCATGGCTGGTTTTATAAACAATAAACAACTGCTTGTGAATGACTAAATGACACATTGCATAACCTCTTCAGAACATAATGCATGATATACCACACGACAATTTGTTGCAGTTTCATATAAAAGACTGCTTGAAAATTGCATGCCATCTGCTCTTAAACAGCACTACAACTGTGTGATAAACAGCAAGACAAATTGTAACTCAATATGCATTGCAAATGTCTATGTTCTTTTAGTTATCCTCCATACATAGCAGAAGCGGGCAGAATACTACGAGAGTCTGGATCATCATTAGGGGGAGCTGATAATCTATGGAGCCACCCGCACGACAGAACCCAGTAAAACTGCAGCACTCGGAGCTGACATTTCTATAAACCTGCCTGTTTGAACGAGCTTGCACATGCCGACTGCCAACCATTAAAAGACTCAGGCTCCATCCCTCTTCAAACACTGACGAACTTGCACAGATTTTGCACAGATTTTAAACGCATCACACTTTGTTACAGTTGAGCCTATTATTTCTGTTTGCACAAGCCATTCGGAGGGACAGAACAACTAGACTGGCTAATCAAACAAACACATCATTCTTCTCGTCACAAGGATCTGATAAAGAGACACTCAAAAAAATAATACTATATATATTGTCTGGACTACTCCCGCACATGGTTTTAATATTGTTAACCTTCTCTTGACAATGAATTCCGTTTTATTGCGCTTTATGTTTTATTGTGATTGTTATGGTTTTAACTAACTAAGCAATACATTTTGATATGATATATACTAGTGTACTACCCATCTGTAAAAAACCTCAGGGGTACAAAGTACTTTGTAAAGCGTTATACAATACAATAGTCACTACCCACACAACACTGTTTCTCTGGGTATATTTAATGTTCCATACATTGGAGAGTGTCCCAAACATGGGTGAGTAGCTATTGTAGTTTTCAATGTTTAGTAGTGTTCAGTCAGATTTTGGCCTTTGCGTACAAACAAAACTACATTTATAAAGATCGGGGAAAGGAACAAAGGGCCATAAAAAGAAGCTGGGAATATTCAGAGAATAAATTAAGCTACATTGAGCAACCTGTTCATTGAAATACTGGAGACTATGCTGTGTAACGTCTTCTTCATTTAATCAGGCCCTGACATATACCAAGAACTCCTTTCCATTAAAACTTACCCGCAAGGAGATCCTTGAGGAGGTTTTGGCCAATCTTGCCACCAGGAGTGGATGCAATTTGGTTACAGAGATTTTGTTCTTGTACCGTGGGATTGTGGGCAAGGGGTGATCACTGGCTGTGCAAATTCTGTTATTGGTCCACCCAGTAATGGGGAACTCTATTCACATTCATCTCAGTGGATGAGTACTTTTAGCAACTTCCCTTGTTTCCATAGAGAAGGGTGGCACATTCACATGATCTCAAATAAAATTGAATATTTTGCCACCTAAAAGGGGATCTCTGCTGTAAAATGGATTGGTTATGCAATAGTAGCAGACTGAGATGTGCATAGAGTACTTTTAAGGCAAGCTATACAATTTGGCCACTGGAGATGCTAACAGGAATGTTAGTCATAGAAATGTCCAAACTAACAAGAAGGTGAAGCAACAAGTTCAGCTGATAGAAGACCTTGTCTTGATCCACATTTTGGTTTGTATTTTTGGCCACAAATGGAGGAAAACGTTTGTCCTCCCATCGATGCTCACACCCATCTTGTAGTTAGAGATTTTAAGATATTCCAATGTACTGCTTTTTGGACAACGCTTTGAGTTTCAAAACCCTGGGAGTCAGGAACCGGCTCACTGGTGATTCCCAAGAATCATATGGAAGGACCATCAGCAAGAGGCATCCAAAGATAGGCAAAACACAAAATGCACAAACAAGTCCAGAAATTCCAAGCTTGCATTAGACAATACAGTTTGATTGATTTCGGGGAAGATGTCCAAGACCCATCTGCAACTCCGTTCTTCACAACTCCATTCATTGATGTCCTCAATGCTGTCTCCACTAACATGGTCAAACCTGAGATGACTTTATCTCCTGGTTTCCAGAGCCTTTCTCTTCCCTGGGATTGCTTATCCGTAGAATGTATAAGACTGGAAAAACCAGGTTACGAGCACAAGCCAAGCCTGGTATTCACCTATGATATAGCTGTCACATCAAAAGATGAGATATCAATTCAATACAATTCAAGTCAATTTATTTGCATTTTGTAGTAAATTACATACGTATGCAGACATTCAAAGCAGAGAATAAAAACATTGTAATATATATGTAAAACATTTACCATAAATACTGTAAAGATACCCACGGGTTTAGCAAAGCATTAAGAACAGTATCATTGACATAATATAACAGAAACAAACAAACTGTGCAGGTCCTCAATAGGAAATGGACTATAAGTCACTCCTGTGGTTGTTAGTGCCCACATTTCTTTGAGCAGATGCTGCAGTTGTCTTTAGAGTCTCCCTCAAAAATGTAATTATCTCCTCATCTTCATCCTAATTTCCTAAATTATGAAAGATAACTCTGCCGCTAGAAATTAGCACTTGCCTATCCAAGCTTAAAATCTGTCTCCATAGTGTTAAGCGTGTGCCCACTTCTTTAAAGACTTCCCCATTCTACCTTACCACCGGTTTTTCCTTCTGTAGTTTCACTTTTTGTATTGAAAGCAGGGCAGCTGCCTTGGTGCGGCTCAAGAAGAAAGAATACAGTAAAAAGTTAGGTGGTGCATTGGCCCTTCTCCTTTATTTATGTAATTTTGGTGCATTGGCCTATATACCTTGTTTCTGAGTCTGGATTGTGGTTAACAGAGGGGCAGCACAACCTTCTTGGAAGTGGGGGCCTGCTTCTATGATCTGTCTCGGGTTACGAGTGCCTGTGTCCAGGGAAGAGCATGGGCCTGCTAGGTCATATGTTTAGCAGGGCTCGAACACGTGTTTCTGAAAGAGGTGTGGTATGCCGCTCAGTGGTTTGAGATGGTGAAGGGATTGCAGAATTAAGCTCCATTGCCTGCAGGATTTCTTTAAAAAGGAAACCCTAAAATGCTACATACTCCTAGTCGTACAATTAGAGAAAAAAGATGAGAAAAAGCACTCTTACCTGTTTATGATCAGTGTCTCCTTCTTCATTAATTTTTATTAAGGGCTGAACATGTTCTTTCAGCCATCTTTTTTGTGTGAGTAGAAGTCCTGCAGTAGCCTGGAAAAAAAGAAGAGGGGAGAAAGGAAAATAAAATTAATTAACTAAGAGGAAGTTTCTTCTTTATTATTTGTTTCCATTGTTGGCCATATTTCCACTTTAAAAAAAGAAATGTGGATGGAAATTTCCATTGGCATGGGATCTCCCTTGATTGGGGTGTTTAAAGAATGTTAAGTTTGAGGGTGGGGTCTTTCTTTTCTTGGTAAGATGGAGAGGAAGATGCACAAGCAGCATGATACTTCTCCTTTAGCCAGGAAAAGGAGGCATAGGAAAAAGGTGCGTGAATATAAGTAGACATGCTCGACCTCAGAATTATCACAAAGACAAATGCAGATATTGGTTAAGTTGATTTCTGGTGTTTCCTATACTCATCAAGAAAATATTTCTCCTCCTCCTGCTTCTCCCGCTACCTCAAGTGATTCCCAAGGTCAGTATAATTTGCTTTTTCTGTGAGTTCATTCTGGTCTTCTCCTGACTATTAAAATGAAGACATGTTTCCCAGAGGAAATTCAGCTGAAAGAATTACAAGAAGTGGTGTCTTATTTATCTTTGAATCTTAAATTGCTGCAGAATGAAGAACAACAAGGACTAAGTGGAGAATGTTTTGAAAAGAGAGTGAAAGGTCCGGAGTGCTCCTCAGTTCCTAGGTTTGTGGGATGCCTGTATCTAATCGCAAAATTGTATATGGATATTCCCCAAACTTTAAGAGTGGATCGATCTTTTGGTAAATCTTATCACTGAGAAGGCAGTAATTAATTATATAACTTAAGAAATAAAAAGGCATACTCTGCTACTAAAATGGAATACACAGAACTAGCTGTGTCAATGAGTGCAGAAATCACTAGTTAAATATTTCCTGTTAGTCTTCAGCATTGAAAAGAGTGAAGATTGCACACAGATTTTGGCCCAGATGGATGTCCAAGCAAAGAATTTGTCTGATGTATTTTGACAATCTGAAAGCCTTAGTTATGGCATCAAATAGGGTTGGTGCTGCAAGGCACCATCTTCATTTAGGAGGCTGGAAGGTGTATTCAGCTCAAAAAGC
The DNA here is from genome assembly GCA_963921515.1 of Calotriton arnoldi. Taxonomy (NCBI): domain Eukaryota; kingdom Metazoa; phylum Chordata; class Amphibia; order Caudata; family Salamandridae; genus Calotriton; species Calotriton arnoldi. The sequence goes on along the minus strand of CAWUFW010001320.1, from coordinate 936,194 downwards.
ATGATTGGTGGGAATGCCCGCCTAACAAAGTCAATTATTTGGTGATTCTTGGTGCAGGAGATTTGATCAGGTTGCAATTCATTCCTGGTTTCAGTCATCAGGAAACCCTCCTTCTGCTAAGACAATGTCAAAATAGAATGATCAGAAGCATTCCTGACTATGCCACAATAAGGTTGGAGTATCGTGTTGGACTTGTCCCTTTCTGAAGGGCTATCCCCAAACTTTGTGCATTCACACTCCAGTTTTCTGAACCTGTTTTTGTTGGCTCTTATGACTCTGCGCTCTTTAACATTGCTAACCAGCTAAAGTGTGTGTGCTCTATCCTGTAAACATGGTAAAATTGACTTACACCTATTGGACACATTTACTTTACTTGTACATCCCTAGTAAAGTGGTACTGCATGTACCCGGGTCCTGTAAATTATATGCTACTAGTGGGCCTGCAGCACTAATTGTGCTATCCATGTAATTAGCCCTTTGAACATGTCTTAGGCCTGCAGCCAGTATCACATGACTAGGTGTAGCTGCAGTACGTCTTTGTGTATTACTCCGAGACAATAAGACAAAGGGGAATAGGTCTTGACGGGAAGGGCCATCTTTGACTTGATAGGGAGTCACAGCTGTCACCTGCTACACATGCACACCAGAAAGGCTCTGCCTTAGCACTCTCACAAGGGTTTCACACTAGTCATTTGTGCCCCCAGACAAGCTGCTGCCAGGGCAGAGACGCAGGAAATTCCAGACACCTTTGTAGGGGGTAGGCTCTAGAAGCTTCTCCCACTTCAAAGTGGGCACCAAGCATAAATAGTGGACCCTCTGACCCAAATCTTTAGCACACATTTGGATCCGTGGAAGACTCAGAAGAAGGGCTGATGTTCTGCTCTGCTGCAAGAAGGACTGCTACTCTCCTCCCCTGCTGTCTGAGAAGGACTGGACCTGCCTCTTAAAGCCAGGACCACCAGAGTGACTCCAAGGGCTGGTTGGCTGGCTTCCTAATCAGAGCCTCCAGGACAGAAAAGGCTCCAACCACCCTGAACTCTGCACCTGGACTCTGACTGCTGAGATACCTTTGCCCCCCCCCTCCAAGTGGTGCCACCCCAGACCTAGACCCTTTGAAGAGGGCCTGAAGGTGTTCTGCTAGCCTAACTGAGGTCCTAGCAGAACTGATGCAGCATGTCGCATCTCCTCTCAACAATCCATCTGAACCGCCACTGCGGGACGCATCCCATACACAGGACCTTGCAGCTCCTCAGAACTGCCGCTGTGCTAAGCATCTTTGACACAGGACCTTGCATCGCAGCCCCACAGCTCCTTGGAACTGCGACTGCGCAATGCCTCCTCGACATAGGAACGTGCATCGCATCCCAGTAGTGCCTCGCAACCTCCGCAGCATGATGCATCCTTGAAGCGGGACATCGCAATGCTCCACACGCAACGCTCCGCAACCAGGCTTTAAGGTACTTTATTTTGCGGGCCTATCTTTGTCCCTTTATCTGGCCCATACTTCATCATGGTCGGCCTGAACCTGTGACTTTGTCCTGGTCTGGTGCGACCAGATGACCACAGTTGGAGCTTTGAGCTTTTAAGCACTATTTTTATCTAAAATATTTAAAAATTGCATATTTCCTACAGGTTGGATTTTTGTAGTTTTGGTGTCAAATTATTTAATACATTTTACTCTGTATTTCTAAATTGGTGTGGGATTTTTCTTGTTTTTTCATTTGCATAATGTTTGTGTGCTGCAAAAATACTTTACACATTGCCTCTAAGTTAAGCCTGACTGCTTTTTGCGTCAAGCTACCAGAGGGTTGAGCACAGGTAAATATTGGGTTTGCTTATCTTTCAACCTGACAAGAATTGTGGTTCCTGCTTGAATAGGGTTTCAATCCCGTCAACCATTAACCCAATTTCCTACATGGTACAGTAAGGGGAGGCCTGTGCCTTTTTCAAGAGGTTTGGAGAAAAACTGGTGACACACAATTGGGTTTTGGAAGTCATTTAAGTAGGGTAAACATAGTGTTTACTTCAAACCCTCCAGATTCAGGGGTAATCAGGACTCTATGGCAAAAGGACAAAAGAAAAGCAGTGGCATTGAAAGAAAGCATAGGATCCTTACTTAAAAGGAATACTGTAAATCCAGTTCCTCCACAAGAATCAGGATGGGCAGAGAATCTCTCCCTGAAAGTAGTTCATATTAATGGGAAGGAGAATGTAAGGGCAGACTTTAAAGTCAAATCTTTCCTTCTTCCCTTAAGTTCTCTGGATTTGTCAAAAATTTGAAATTCAGGCAATCGATCTATTTGCAAGTCATCAGAACAAGCTCTTTCCATTATGTTTTTGGTACTCAGAGGCAATGGGGACAGGTGCATGACTGAGCCAGTGTCTAAGAGAACTGTTGCATGCATTTCCTCCAAGCCCACAAAGATACAAAAGATAAAAAGATACAAAGAACCAAAGTACAAGTAATAGTGGTAGTACCTTATTGACCGAGATAGTCTTTGTTTCCTCTTCTTTAGAAGTTGATGGTGATATTAACAAAAGACTAAGGGGGATATTCACAAGGACTTATCTCCGAGTTATCGCCACCTTAATGCAACAAAAGTGGAGATACATTTAACACCCCATTCACAAGCGGTTGCAAACTGCAGACAATGCAAGTATTCCCGCGATAACTGCCTCAAAATTTACCTCCACGGGTGACACCACCAACTAACCCTAATGAGATACAGAGTAGGCATTCCCGTGCAAAAACACACAAAAACACCACTACACCACTTTCACAACGAACTGCCAGATCTGCGATGCGAACCAAAAACAGGCGATAAGCCACGGTAGCAGCAGGGAATTAACACCTGCCTTTTGCTGGTGTTAAGCAGGACGACTACCTGCAGCATGAAAGGGAGCCCAGCCAAGAGCCACATCTGAAGACCCACAGATGCCATGGAGACAATGATCATGCAGCCCGGAGACCCATGAGGGCCACAACACCCACCGCCACCACTCCCAGCTCCCCCCCCCGGACAAACACATACCGTGCACGACACAAGAGCCACACAAAGTGCATGACGTCGCACAATGCCAAAAAGAAACACACATGTGTGGTCAGAAGAACGAGAAACAGTCACTCATCATTGAAGTAACAACCAAAAACGTTATTGAATACAACACAAAACACCAATGCGGAAGACTCCTGTAGGGTCCGTCCGGGACAATCCTGATGTTACAGCCTGGAAAATAAAGCACAAAATCAGAACGTGTGTCATGCGCACATCAAAGGAGCGAGACACAGAGAAACAGAGAAGGAAAGAAAGGCAGAGAGAGAAAGAGAGAGAAGGAAAGGAAGGGACAGGGAGAGAAAGAGAGAAGGAAAGGAAGGGAGAAAGAGAGAGGGAGAGGGAAAGGAAGGGAGAGAGAGAGGGAGAAGTAAAGGAAGGGAGAGGGAGAGAGAGAGAAGGAAAGGAAGGGAGAGAGAGAGAGAGAGAGAGAGAGAAGGAAAGGAAGGGAGAGAGAGAGAGAGAAGGAAAGGAAAGGAAGGGAGAGAGAGAGAGAAGGAAAGGAAGGGAGAGAGAGAAGGAATGGAAGGGAGAGGGAGAGAGAGAGAAGGAATGGAAGGGAGAAGGAGAGAGAGAGAGGGAAAGGAAGGGAGAGGGAGAGAGGGAGATGGAAAGGGAGGGAGAGGGAGAGGGAGAGAGAGAGAAGGAGGGACACTGCCGCCCCCGCGCACCCAGGCACCACTGCTCACCTGCTGCCACCGGTGTGTCTCTAACCATGTGCCGGTATACACTGCAAGCCACCAGGTCTGCAATCTGCAATCGAGGCCAGAGTCAATCATGGCAGAGTCCATCTCACTGCACACGGCAACAACGCCTGTCCGTCCTGCGCACACATGCAGCCGCACCCTACCCCCTCCCGGCTGTCCGCACTTGCACACCCAGGCCCCACTGCTCACCTGCCGACAATGGTGTGTCCACCAGTGGGCACACCACGTGCCCGTGCAAGCTCCAGGCCCAGGTCCCGCCACCATGGCATGCTCCACATCATGTGGACCCACACCGTGGCCCAGCAGGTCCCACACATGATGCTGAGGCATCAATGGCAGAGACCACATTAGTGCACACGTCATCATCGCAGGCTGCACACCCACTCAGCAATTTCGGTGCCACTAACCCTGTGCAACCCCAGTCAGCACCACGCGGTGGTAGGCCCGTGACGGCCGCATGGCTCCGGGTGCCACTAACCCTGTGCAACCCCAGTCAGCGCCACGTGGTGGTAGGCCCGTGACAGCCGCATGGCTCCGAGTGCCACTAACCTTGTGCAACCCCAGTCAGCGCCACGTGGTGGTAGGCCCGTGATGGCCGCATGGCTCCAGGTGCCACTAACCCTGTGCAACCCCAGTCAGCGCCACGTGGTGGTAGGCCCGTGACGGCCGCATGGCTCCGGGTGCCACTAACCCTGTGCAACACCAGTCAGCGCCACGTGGTGGTAGGTCCCTGACGGCCGCATGGCTCTGGGTGCCACTAACACTGTGTGCAACAACTCATGGGCCCTTTATGATTGAGAACCATGGAACATCCGTCATGCAGTCACCTCCGACAGTGGGAATGTGACGTGGTCGGCCCCTTATATTGGCGGGGTCACATGGCCTGTGACGCCTGTGCCGGATGCGTGTGGTGTGCTTGCAAACCTGCCCTCAGGGAGTGGCCGTGACATGCTGACAATTAGACCAGCGACCTGCAGAGCACTAGCGTGTAAACCTGCGACTAGTAGCTATGTGCCCCCCCTCGGAGCGTAAGCGGAGTGGTCTGGCCTGGCGTATGCCGGACCAGCGCAGGGCTTGCAACAATGACTCGGGAGCTCTGGGCGTGGTTCAGTCCAAGTCCGGACAAGGAAGTGACTAATGCGTGTGTCCCTGTTGTAGTGTCTACGGCACCCGGAACACAATCGGCAATGTAGCACACTGTGACTGGAATCCCACTAGATGAATCATTGACGTTGGGGGGAATCACTGAGCCTACATTCATCCACACATTCATACATGAATGATGAAAGACATGACACAGCAGTGCGTTTCTGAATGTTTAATGCTCATCCAGTGGAGTTTTGCAGCTGGAGCAGTACAGGGCCATGCCAACCCCACTTCACAATATGGGCCCGTGGAGGGCCAGCCAGAGTCCATCGGGGAATGACAAGTACAGCGGAAGAGGAAGGGTACAGTCCGCAGTCTGGTCGACGTGTCATTGGTCACCAAACAGGATATGGCAGTCCATGTCGCGGTCCAAGGTGAGTGCAGCAGAGTGTATCGGGGGTCAGTGGAAGGTCATGGGGCCATGTGCGGCACCAAGCAGCAACAGGCCAGGTGGCGGACATGAATGCTAGTGCCTCCTTCTGAACTCAAGCCCATCCATGTCCTCGGATGTGTGCCCTGCCCCACCTGTGGGTGGTGCAGTTCCAGCTGCTGCACTGTGTGCCACTGACACATCAGGGGCCGGAGGTGGATTGTCATCCGCACTGTGTGGCAGTGACACATCAGGTGCCGGAGTGGAAATGCCTGCCGTACTGTGAGGCACGGACACACCAGGGGGAGGAGATGTGGATGGTGTAGGGGCAGCAGCATTCATCTGCGCCACGCCTTGTGGCAGCAATGCCATGATGAGGACATGCAAGGCATGGTAGATCCCAGCTACATTTCGCTGATGTGCAGCGGTGGCTGCCATCCTTTCCGCCTCCATCCGCACCATGTCCTCCATGAGCCTCCGCATGTGTGCCATCTCATGGCTGAGATCGCTGGAGCCACTCTGAGCGGACAGGTGTTCTTGTCTCCGAGTCATGACTCCAGCGATGTCAGCCAGGGCTCGTTGGAGACCATGGAGCTGCGTGTGGGTGTCCGTTAGGGACTAGAGGTGGTCCCTGATGGGACTCAGACACCCATGGATGGCGTCAAGTTTAGTAGCCATGAGGTCGAACCCCACCCGCACCTGCTCAGCCATCTCCCCTGGACCTCCAACACACGGCGTTGGAAGGCCATGTGTTGTTCGGGGGGGTCTTGGGAGACAGCCGGGGTTGTGGGTGCCTCCTGCTGGGTGGTTTGTGGAGTGGGTGGGGTCTCCTCAATGCAGCTGGGCTGCCCTGGTCCTGGAGGTGATTGGCGGATGAGTTCAATGATGTCTTGGAGGGCTTGGGTGTCGATGCTGGTGGTGTCCTCCTCGTCATCAGTGAAGAGTGGCTGGGACTGCTCTGCAGGTGGCGTTGACGGTGCCCCTGCAATGTGAAGGGGAGATGCTGTGTTACAATGTGTCCACATGTATGTAGCTGCATGGTACATGTTCACATTCAGACAGCATGGCAATGCACATTGTGACAGTGTGTAGATCAGGGCCATGATCCAGAGTCATTGTGGGTGTGCACTGTGCTCTGCTTGATTGTGCATGTGTGCCATTGTGGCCATCTCCCCCCGTCCCCCCAGTACCTGGTGGTTACTCACCCTGTTGCCGTTGTGTTGTGTCATGTCAAGCAGTGTCCGGTGCCCCGACTCCTGCCACGGTCTCCACACTGATGACTGTCGACACCAGCTCCTCCATGTCATCCAGCTGGGCTCCCACCTCCAGTCTGCATTGCTGCCTTCTGGTTGCCTGCGAGTTTCTCCTTGTTCTTGCGCTTGATGTCAATCCATCGCCTCTTGACCTCGTCCATTGACCTCTTGTGCTCTCTGACGGCATTCACCTTGTCCACGATGGACCGCCATAATCCATTTTTGGTGCCCAATGACACATTGGAGGCGACGAACAGTTGTTGATGGTGTTCTATCACCTCCGTGACCAGGATCCTATTCTCCTGCGGACTGAACTTCGTCTTCCTCTTCTTCTTGTCCTTGCCCTTCCCTGTCACCGAGGTCCCAGGCTGGTCATCCGGGGTGCTTGTGGGGTTCCGCTCGTCCTCTGCGCCTGCTCCGGCTGCCTCCATGGTGCTTCGGTGTTGGTCATTTTGTGTTTGTCTGTTTTTTCTACTTTTGTAGTGATTTTCCCACCTGCCGTGTGTGTATGGCAGGCCTGTCGCTGCTTATCGCTGATTTTCTCTTCGCGAATGGGCTCATCGCACGTTTTTTGGTGTTAGGGTTTGTGTTTTTGACTCCGTTGCGGTGGTTGTATCGCGGACATTGGCCGCATTTTCGGAGGACTATCGCATGGTACCGCCGTGTTGTGAATTCCGGGTTAACACGGGGTTATTTTCCCGCGATGGACTGCGATGTGTAAAGTTGCGTTAACATTTTCTGGAGATGTTTAGCGCACGTTCTTGTGAATATCCCCCTAAGTGATTCCCTGGAAACCCTCCTCACTTGGTCATATGCTGTTGCCTCTAGCTTTCATTCTGTGACTGAAGGTATTGGTTTAGTAATTGAGAGGAGAAGGCATATGAGCTTAGGTTTATCCCATCCAGTATCTCTTTCAATACAAGCTTTAAAAAATGCAATCAACAACGAAGGCTTATGAACATCATTGGGTATCATTTTATTGCATTATCCTGCAAACATAATTTTGCAATCTGTGTAAGAAGGTTTTGATGTTGGTCTAGCATTGATCACAAGCTCAATAGGTGGTAATTGGAGTTTTCAAATGTCCATGGATGAATCTATCATCAGTAGACAATTACAAATTTCAATTATTTATGGGGTTTGCTTTATGAAGACCAAATGTGAGAGATTTGGCTTCCTGGGACTTGCCAATAATATTGAGGTGTTTTTTAGGGCTGCAATTTTGTGTCTGGTATTTTTGTTTGGATATAACCGAATAAAAAAAGTTCTACTTTCAAGGAGAGGTGTGTCTTATTACATGAATGTTAGTAAGAAGTAGAAGACATATCACTTGGGAACTTCTTCATAATGTAAGGAATGGAGCAAGGAAGCAGATAAGGACATAATGGTAAGATTACTTACCAGTATTCTTCATAAATCTGATTCGCTCTTGGGACGAGGGTGCCAATAATTGCATACCCTTCTTCTTACATGTGGAATATATTCTGCATAGTGAAGAAAGAGGTGAAGGCTGGGCTAATAACAGGTTGTGAGGCAGAATGTTAAAGTCTTTCATCGGGTGGTCCAAAGTGTGGCTCTTTGGAAAGTGATGTTTTATGCTTGGACAGGAAAGTTATAAGTTGTGGGGGCAGAGTCATTCTTCATAATGCAAATACTGGGATGAGGAAGAGAGAATCATAGTAATGAAAATTACCAGTAAGTAATCTGACCATTACTGTAAAACAAACTCTATTGGAGTCAACAGGTATCCATAAATGAACAGATGTTCCAAATGTATGAATATACTTTTCCCTACAAATACACCCTAAATAATGATTCCCCTTGGTATTTAGACCCTAGAAACAAAACAAGGATGTGAGAACTGCTCCTTGGGTCTAACCGGCAACATCGACAACCATCATCCATCAACAACCCAGCCTGTGAGTGTCTCATAATAGCCAATGTACCTACCTGTGCTAATTGGAGCTTCATGAATGGCCATCTCATTTGGGGCTCTGAACCAGTTAATGGGTATCACTTTTATGAATTTTTAATGCATGAAAAAATATAAATTCTTTTTCTTCAAGTTGAAAATTATTTTTTATTTTAAACTTAAATTAATTGAAATTTAACATATTTGCATTAATTAAAGATTTATTTCAAAATTAAGTTAATAGTGCTCTAGCAATTTTTGGAATTTGTTCTACATTTAACATAAATATGAAATTAATTCACATTAATATTTAATATAAAATGTTTTCATTATTTATTTTCATGCTAAATAATTTTCTAACACTTTCCCTATATTTTATTATGCAGAGATCTCCTACCAGAATGTGGAGTCTCCTCATAGTAAAGTATAAGAAAAATTAAAAAGTGTTATCGCTTCTTTTCCCCATAAGGACACTGAATTCCTTTCCTCCCACCCTTTGAGGCACACCCCCCTGTATTGGAGAAAGGTGGAGGAACAACTATGGCCCACCTAGAGCTGTGAAAGGGCAAAGAAAGTTGACTGGCCACTTGATGTGTATTGCCATCTGTAGCAAATTTACCTTTTTTGTATGGTCACCCAAGATTGTTCACCTTTTTCTGGAATCTGTTTTTGCTGGCATTGGAACTCTGCACAATTTTCCACTGCTAATCAACAGTAAAGTGCCTGTGCTCCCCTTTACATATGGTTGAATTGATTTGTCCCTGGTTGACATATTTAACTTTCCTTAAAGTCTCTAATATATGGTGTACAAAATGCACTCAGGGCCTGGAGGCTAAATGCCTCTCCAGGACTTCAACACCTATTGTGTCATCCACAAGATTGAACTGCAAAATATGGCTTCAGGTCTACAGTGTGTAGCCTGATTGCAGCAGCCTAAAAGCCTACTCTCAAACCTGTCAACCCTTTTAGACAGGCAGGGAATTTTACTTTTAAATATTAATAAGTCACTCTCAAGTACATGTTGTCGCCCACTAGGTAAGGTCCCTGATATTTCAAAGTGGAACATGTGCAAAATTAAATATGACATGTTCCTCCAGTGACTAGACCCCGTAAGTTGTTTTCACTGACACAGCTGTAGCTGGATCTTAGAAAATGTCAAAGTACAGATTATAAACTTTAATATTACAAACAATGTGCCCTTGAGCATTGGGAGGTCACTCGACAGAACTTCCCCATATGGCTCCCTGATTCAGCCTGTCTGAATGATCCATTTCATTAATGTCTTTGCCAACGCGTTTCAAGGTTAAAAAACCCCTTCTAGTTTTGCACTAACCAAGACTGTTCTCAGCACAGCGCTTTATATGCTAATTCAAGCCTGCCTAATGATCTGCAATCCTACTACAGGAAATAAATATGCCTTAACTAAGCAAATCACATGTGAACTTACTGAAAGTGAACAATGTTACTCGCATTAATTAAGAACTCTCTGTTCCAGCATGCACTGAGGAACTGCACTGAGCACCTGCCCACTGTGACGGAAATCAATAAAGCTGCAAAAGTCAATTGAATGCGAGGCTCAGATGTGTTTGTGGCAGCCCAGGAAGAAGGGGTTTTTTAACCTTGAAACGCGTTGGCAAAGACATTAATGAAATGGATCATTCAGACAGGCTGCATCAGGGAGCCGTATGGCGAAGCTCTGTCGAATGACCTCCCAATGCTCAAGGGCACATTGTTTGTAATTATAAACTTTAATATGTAACTTTTAAGAGAAAGCTGCTAAAATAGCCATTCAAAGTATTTTTATAATATTTATTAAAAGCCCAATTCATTGGTGAATTTAGAATTTTAATACATATTTAGGAAAATAACTTTTAGAAAGTTATCTGTCACAGCCCGATGCTCATGGAGACTACTTTACATTAGCCTGCCAGCAGCTTCCCAGTGAGATGCTTGACATTAACGAGGTTTCAAAACTGCTCCCAGAGCAGAATGGTGGCTTAGGCCTTGTGACACGATGGACTGGGTGTGGGGTATGTGATGCCTATTGGCTCAGAAAGGACAGTTGAGGTGGGCCCTGGAACTTCATTAATTTGAAAGGGGTAAATGTGAAGCCTGCCCATTCATAGTTTAGTGTAAGGGGAGACCAGAAGAAGGGGAAGCCTTTTTCCAAAAGTCATATTTGCCAGGCTGGCCTTTATCCCAGTCTAATGCTACACCTAGAACCAGTTTTGAGTGAACACAGGGGAGGGGACTGCTCATTTCCCTGAACACACCGCTGACTGGCACACAAGCTTCCTCCTAGAGCAGGAGTCCTGGTCCATCTTGGATTTCCCTCAGAACTGTGCAATATTGGATAGTTTGCTTCAACACATTTGCACCGCTGGGGCTCCTCGACAACTGTGACTGACTCGAGGGGGCAGCATTTATGACCCCTATGGCCCTTTCTTTACAACCTGATCCCATACATCAGCTGTCACAACGAAACTCTAGCAGCCATGACCAGGACATTAACACCTGTAATCTCATCTCCTGGAATATAGCCGGCTTTCCTAGCAAGTTCACAGATCCGGATTGCCAGTGCTTCATCCAAAAGTATAACATTATTTGTCTGCAGGAGACCTGGACCATCGACAACTCCCATTTCTTGGAAGGCTACAAGTTGTTTAATATACCCACAACCCCTTCGAGGGCTGGTCAACCCAAGGGGGGCCTTGCAGTCTATGTGTCACTCAGGATTGGGGGCTGCATTTTGGTCTTGAACACTGACAACCCATGAGTGCAGGCCTTGCTGTTTTCTCTTGGGACATGTAGATTACTGCTTTTGAATTTTTATAATTCTACATCTTCCCTCCCCGAGGTTTGTAATGTCACCCATTTAGGCACCTTCCTGACTAATTTTAATGCCTCCCCGTAACACCTGCAATATTGTTTTGGCAGGGGATTTTAACGTTCATCCGTTTGGGGATCTAAGGTGGCAGGGTTTCGAGAGTACTAAGGCCACCCCCGCCCTCACCTCTGATGCGCACTTTGAACATAGCGGACAGGGGGACAAACTAAATTCCCTAGTTTGTGATTTGGATCTGCTGTCAGCTATGGGCAAATTGGACTCAGACAGGAGGAACTTAATTCCTACCTTTAAAGGCCTAGGTCACGAACCCTCCTTCATCGATTTTATTTTAGTTTCTACCCCACTTTTAACCCGCTGTGTATTAAAGCTAACTGAGCAAAACCAAAGGGGATGATGGATGGAGTGTTGAACATTGCAAGCACTCACCCCCAGTCAACTGATCTGGGTTTAATCCATCATCATTCTTTAGCTCACTCCGCCACCCCAGTTCCGACATGGCCATAGGCAAATCAGTCTGACCTTGTGCCTCATGGGAACAGTCCAGCCCGAACAGCCAAGCCATGTCTTCCCTGGACCGGAAACAAGCATCCTGGGACCAATTTTGGGTTCCTAACCCTCATCAGCCAGGCTATCTTGAATCCAGTGGCAAAGTGAGCAAGGGACCCACATCTGGGCATACCCTGCCAACTTAGGGCGAACTTAGCAAAACCAAAGGGGATGATGGACGGAGTGTTGAACATTGCAAGCACTCACCCCCAGTCAACTGATCTGGGTTTAATCCATCATCATTCTTTAGCTCACTCCGCCACCCCAGTTCAGACATGGCCATATGCAAATCAGTCTGACCCTGTGCCTCATGGGAACAGTCCAGCCCGAACTGCCAAGCCATGTCTTCCCTGGACCGGAAACAAGCATCCTGGGACTGGTTTCGGGTTCATAACCCTCATCAGCCAGGCTATCTTGAATCCAGTGGCAAAGTGAGCAAGGGACCCACGTCTGGGCATACCCTGCCAACTTAGAGCGAACTTAGCAAAACCAAAGGGGATGATGGACGGAGTGTTGAACATTGCAAGCACTCACCCCCAGTCAACTGATCTGGGTTTAATCCATCATCATGCTCTCTCTTACCCACAAGAGAAATGACCTAATCAGGAAGACTACAGCCATCTTTAATTTTGCCGCCAGACTGGGGAAAAGACCGGTGGGGGCCCTTTTAAAGCTCTATAAGGCCAAGTGTATTTCAAAGACCCTTTATGGCAGTGAAATTTGGGGGTGTACAGATGCAGACGATCTCCAAATTGCGGAAAACAAATCTCTGAGATGTCTTTTATCTGTTCCTCAGGGTACTCCCTCTTTCATTGCTCACGAAGAGCTAGGCATGCCCTACATTTCCGATCTAATAGCATTTCGTCCGGTGTCTCTCTGGCTAAAAATCTGGGTTGGGAAGGAGACCTCCTTAAATAAAGTAATTCTAAAAGATTGTCTGGCTCTTGATTATGTAACCAGGGTACCATGGCTCAAATATGTAGAAAGGAGCCTCACAAGTTTGGGAAGAGGAGACCTTTTTTCCAACCCCGACGCGATGAGTAAGAAAGATCTAGCGCTCATTAAAACGGCCTTCCTTGCACGTCAGACCATGGCAAGGGAGGAGAAGGAGCTTCTGAAGCCCAGCGTACGTCGCTTCATCATGGTAAGGACTACTCCGATGGTAGAGCTGTACTTGCTGGGTTTCACAAACTTATATGACCGTTTTCTTTTGACCAGGTTTCGGTTTGATCTTTTCCACCTTCTTCTTGCCCATCCTAGGGGTCAGAACAAAAGGCATACTCTCTCGTCATGCGGCTGCGATGGTACATCTCCACAGGACATGGTTCATTTCATGATGTTTTGCCCATTTTATGATACGCCCAGAAAATCTTTTTTAATTCCTATTTTGAAACAGGCCAATTTTAGACAAGTACGCCCCCCTTTTATATTTCTTCAAATGTTGTCGGGTAACACTGTTTTTTATGTGCTTAATTTTTTAAAATCTGCGATTAGGCTTAGGGCGAGTTGTGATTAACTCGCCTGACCCTTGTCTTTAACCCGGCATTATGCACTCTTCCTTGTTCTAACCAGCCGTTTAACTAACAATTTGATTGGCGCAAGGTCTTATTGCATCATTTAAAGCGTTGTTTAGAAGGTATTTTATGTGTGTTGTGGAGATTTGGTAACTATACATTTTTAATCTGCACACACTTTTACACTGTATATACTATGCTTAAACTGGGTATGTTCCTGCCTGGATTGTATGTATTATATTTTATCTTGTGCTTTTATGGTTTTATCACATGAAACTGAATAAAGTCTATTTGATTTGATTTGATTTGGAGATTGTTGCCCCTGGAAACATTTCCATTTTAGGTAGCGAGTGCCTAGGAATCACCCCCACCCCACCCACTGGTTAGCACAAACCATAAATGTGAAAGGCAAATAGGGGTACCTCCCACTACATATACTGCTTAAGTGGATTTGAAATAACCTGGTGCTCTTCCTCTTCTAGGTTCAGTCACCAATAAACTCAATCTCATATTCAGAACAAAATCATTTAAGAGGAGGCACTCAAAGAATCAGAACTACTTAAGACACTGGATTTATTTAAGCAACAGTTTACAAGTCCAGCATAATTTTTTTAACTTCAACCGTTATCAATATTAGTCATTCAGGAGAGGAACTTCATGCAAAAAATTGAGTCCAAAGTCATAAAGGATCTACCACCAGTCCTCAATTCTTATAAATCTTAATTATTGTGTATCCAAATTGTATAAAAGAAAATAGAAGCCCAGTCAATGTGTTTCGTCCTATATATCAACTTCATCAGGGCTGTAAAAAATAATTACAAATGTATACACTCTCGCCCCAGAATGCGACTTCAGAGCTGCTTTTCCAGCCCTCATACTCTTGCATCTGGATGGTGGCAACACACTGCTCCTCTGAATCGAAAGACCACACTGGCTCTCCTTTAAAAGCATTCTACCTGGTTCAGACTGCCTTATCAAAAGCCTAAAGAAATATGACCACATCACACTTTTTCTGATTAAACTCCACTGGCTACTGATACTTGTCTGCACCTTCTTCAATACCAGATGCATTATGTACAAAGCCATTGCAACTGGCACAACCTGATTCTGTCTGACCAACAAAACACCTCCAGTGCTCTCTGAACACCCACAGCTGGAGATGAAGCACAAAAAGTTAAACAAATGCAACAAGTCAACAAGCTGTCTCCATTTATCCACACAAGATCTTGAATGACATCCATCACCCAAACCCTGCTCCAATTTTAGAAAAAGCTGAAGAGACACCTCTTTCATACCACTACAGTATAATGAAATAATAGTCCACTTCTACTCTTAGAACTCAGCTGCCACTCTAAACACTTGTTGACAGTTGTCATTGACTCTGAAAAGCACTCCCTACCTTTCGGCTAGGTTTGTGCTATACATATACCAAATACCTTCATACATATAGGGCTCTATGGTTACAATGTAGCTCATAAACCCACAAAAATCCGAAATCTCGGACAAAGAACCTAGCTAGTAAAAAGAAGAAACGAGGTTTTCCGCTCAGTCTGAGTCAGAAAAAATGGCAAGAAAGGAAAAATGTCCTTTCTTGAGTCCCCTCACTCACCAGGGTTTCCCCACGGTGACATGCTTCATCATAGGGGCCATCCCAACCCGCTGCGGGTTGGGGCGTGCTACGACTTGCGACACTACGTAGGAGCACTTATTGTGAGTGACTATGTGTAGTGCGGTGGTATAAGTGGAGTGGGTCAGGGGTCCCTAGTGGACGTCCACTAGGGACCCCTGACCCCTTGTAGACAGGAACCCTAGAGAACGACCCCGTTTTTAACATATCATCTAGGAGCCAGAATAAAACTATTTCGCCCACTAGTTAGATATTTTTAGTTCACCCACTCCACTTATACCACCGCACTACACATAGTCACTCACAATAAGTGCTCCTACGTAGTGTCGCAAGTCGTAGCACGCCCCAACCCGCAGCAGGTTGGGATGGCCCCTATGATGAAGCATGTCACCGTGTGGAAACCCTGGTGAGTGAGGGGACTCAAGAAAGGACATTTTTCCTTTCTTGCCATTTTTTCTGACTCTGACTGAGCAGAAAACCTCGTTTCTTCTTTTTTACTAGCTAGGTTCTTTGTCCGAGATTTCAGATTTTTGTGGGTTTATGATTGAATTAGGAGGGTGGACCTAGCATATCCCTCTTTCTCCCCCCGTTTTTTGATTTTTTTACAATGTAGCTCAGTCATGTGGAGCCAAGATTTACATAGCAAAACACATCCCTCCCTGCTGGGCAATACATAAAAAAAATTGTGAATACCTGAAGTGAAAGGAGCAGAGTAGATGGCACATGATGTGACTCCCTTCATCTATGTTACTGTACTTACATTGAAGATACAGATACATTCATATGGTGCACACCAATCAAAATTATTCATCAATATACATCAATACACACACAGACAATGAGAGATAACAACATATACAAAACTACAAATCTAAACACATGCACCCATCACTTTTTGTTGTTTTAATGTAGTACCTTAATTGCGGTGGGTATACTCAGACTGGGTTCTTTGCTCACTCTGCTCTGGGATAGAAGCTGCACCGTACAAATGAGGTAAATGGGGAATGAACACTCTCTCCTTTGGTGTCTTCCTATTCAAAGGGCACGTGGCCTGGCAGTTGTAGCTGAACTGTCCAATAGGAGCAGTACCAACACTGATTTGCATATGGTTGGACCGTCAAAACCATGTACTAAAGCTGCAATATAGATAATGCAGCTTACTATTGAACATCATTTAAGGGCATGTAATGGAAGGGTGACTAACAACGGGAATGATAACTGCTCCCTAAATACATTTAAACGAGGAAGGTCACAGTCAAGAATAGATTACATTATGCATAGTATGCATAGTTGGAGTAGAATTGTGAGCTTTAGAATAGATGCAAGAGAGGACAGTGACCACCGCCCCCTCTGCCTAGAAATAATAGGTTATATAGAACGGGATGAGCTATCTGATATTTGCCTATCAAAAATACAGCCTCTAATAGGGAATAACCGTAGAGCTATTAAATGGCCTTGGATCACAGACAATATAGAGTCAATGACTAGTATTTATAAAACATTTGCAGAGGTAGTAGGTGCTTATGTAGATACAAGTGGAACGTCAGCAACAATAATGCATAACCTCGTAGTTGCAAAGCTAGAGCCCCTTCTCACTAGAGATACCAGAAAGGAACTGAACCCTAAGTGCCGAAAGAACACAAAAACGAACCCCTGGTACACATCGGACTGTAGGAAAGTTAAAAAATGCCTACTTGAAAGTTTAAAAGAGGGAAGTACAGACCTAATAAGAAGGGACAGGGACAGCCACAGGAAAATATTGGTTACTGCAAGGAAGAACTGGGAGGAAAGTAGCTGGTTGGACCTACTCCAGACAGCAAAAACCAATAATATGGCAGTGTTCTGGAAAATAATTGTGCTTGGGGGCAAGGATCAAGTAGCGCAAACAGAGCATCACTTGGACTCGGTAGCCTGGACTGAGCACTTTACCAACTTATACTTGGGTTTCCAGTCCTCCACTAATGAACACCGTGGACCTGCTAATGATGAGGGAGACACAGATGTAAGCATTTTTACTTTAAAAGAAACTGAACATGCAATAGATACCATCAAGCAGGGAAAAGCTCCGGGACTAGACAGCCTTCCTGGAGATTTGTTCAAACATGATAAAAAAGTTTGGGTCCCATATGTCAATCTAATTAGTAACACCATAGCAGCAGGTAGAAAACAGAAACCCGAGAACTATATGCCAATTAGCCTAATAGATGTGCTCCAAAAAATCTATGCTAGACAACTCCTAAATAGGCTAAACGTGTGGATTGAGATCAACAGCATACTCTCCCCGTACCAGGCAGGATTTAGAGCTCACACAAGTACGGTAGATCACGTTTTTAGACTACTATATATCATTTGGAAATAAGTCAGGGTATCTATGAAGCATTTGTAGACCTCAGGGCGGCCTTCGACCTTATACCCAGATGCTTATTGTGGGACTCATTAAAAAAACGGAAAGTGCCTGCAAGCCTGTTAGCCCAGATAGTAAGGCTACACTGTGACAACTATGCAAGAGTTCGTTGGGGCACAAATGGGGAGCTCACAGAACCGATCCCAATAGATAGAGGAGTGAGACAGGGATGCGTACTCGCTCCCACCCTGTTCTCGCTCTACATCAATGATGTGGTTGATCACTTACAAAAATCTGAGTTGAGTGGGAGCCTGGTCCCAGCGTTATGTAGACAATACCATCTTGAACTCACAGACTCCCAGGGGCCTGCAAAACTTAATGGATGATTTTAGCAAATATTGTGATATAAAAGGCCTGGAAATAAATATTGGCAAAACCAAGTACATGGCCATAAATCCCCATAAGGTTTTTAGAAATAATTTTAAGGTGAATAATCAAAAATTAGAAAATATCCCAAATTTCACCTACTTGGGTATACTACTTGATTCAAAGCTAACATGGAAACCGCAGGTAAACCACTCAGCACTAGTGCTTGCTCAGGGGGTAGGGGCTATCCTCAAAAAGTATAGTTTGTCCTCAAGCAAACCTTTGACACCAGCCCTAGAGTTATATAAATGTAAGGCTCAGGCAGCAGCTTTGTATGGATCAGAACTCTGAGGTATTGCTGACACCAAACAACTAACAAATGGGGAAAACATGTTTGCGAGGAAGCTAATGGGGCTACCCCTATCAACTCCACTCATCCCAATGTTTCATGACCTGAATATGAAGCACATAGGACAAACTGCAACACTGCGACTGCTGCTGTACTGGATACGACTATGGATAACACCAGAACTAGCTGCATACAGAGAGGGTCTAAAAGAACTCCTAGCCATTGACAGATGTCTCACTATTCCTTGGCTTAGATTTGTCAAGAAATGGCTTACAGAACTAGGTCTTAGCTCTTACTGGATTGAGCCACACAACTTAACATCAAGTTGCAAAAATGTATTGAAAAGAACATATTGGATACATATTTTGAATGCACTCCATTGCGACCCAAATTTGGGAAGGTTAACAACTCAATTCCTCAATGTGAAACCTAACCCAAATTTCAAAGAATTTCTTGACAATGTACAACGCCACTTGGCAAAGTCTTGTACTTAAAACTAAGGTATGACACCCTGCAGATTAAGAGCTATACTGCAAATTGGGGATTGCAGGGAGACCGTACTTGCACATTATGCACTTTAAGGTCCAATGAAAACACAGCGCACATCCTTTTCTTCTCTCCAGCATACGCTCGGACAAGGAGGAAATGGATTCGTCCGTTGTGCAATACATTGGGATTCAGGAAGCACCAAGACGCTTTAAGGGTGCTGACAGCTAGCACTGCATCGTATGTAATATTTGCCATATCTAGATATCTGTTTGTAGTAGGGATTATAAGAGGTAAAAAGGGGCTAAAACTGTGATATTGCAATGAATAATGCGCCCCTCTGCCTGAAATATGCACCTTGGACTATATTAATTTTATCTGCAATTTTTAATTGTATTATATACAGTTTTAATTGATTTTACACACATATAATAGAGGGATGCATTGGAGTACTTAGCGACCAGCTTATATCTATTTCTACCTTAAGCTATATATTGAGACCGATGATTATTTTATTGAGAACATCATATACACTGTTTAATGAACTTTTAGACTATATTAAGTGGATGTTCAACACATGTTTACAGCACAGGTGAGTATGGACAATTGAACATTTTGTTTTGTTGTGAAACATTTTATGGCCTTCGGCCGAATTAAAGTATTGTATGATGATGATATGGTTGCTCTCTGTCCGGAGAGATGCAGTGGGCAAAAATGATGGAGCGGAATGCAGTCCCAAATGATTGCTAGTAGTTGAGTCTTTTGCAGGTATACCTCCCATCACTTTTTTGTTGTTTCATAGTGGTGCCCTATATGTAATGGATATGCCCAGACATGGATCCCATGCTCACTTTCTCATGGAATTTAAGCTGGGCTTCACTGATGATGCTCAATGAGGCTTGATGTGGTCTGTGATTGCTTGTGTTCTCTTTTAGAAGACACATTATCTTCAGGCTGGCCTGGAATGTTCTGGTAGATGTTCTTGTAATTGCAGGACTAAAACCGATTTGGATATGGTTATTCCTTACCCCTTACCTGAAGCACTAGCCAAAAGACAATGAACTGGAATGCATCTGAGTGACTTGTTGTGACTGAGACTTTTACTAACATGCCACCCATCACCTTTTGGTTTTATTAATTTGATGTTCATGTAGATTGACAAGTTTCTTCTCCTTTCGACTCATAAAGCTGTCACTTCTGAGGGCATTTTAACAGCGGTCTGCTGAATGCTCCATGCACCTCCCTCTTAAGCCTGTCCTTGGAAATCCTAAGTGCAAAGATGTTACTTCCATTTCTCTTGTCTCTGTTCTCTGCTTGTCCTGATTGATCAACAATCCACTTGAGCATCTCTTTAACTTTATTCTACTCCTGTCAATCACAATGCACATATGAACTAGCGCTTACCCCTCCCTGCAATTAAGCACTTTGTTCCATCATCTGCAGGAGCACCAGACCTGAGCATTGGTTAAAGCTGAAAAAGTAGATGACCAGTCTTCCTGTGTGGTGTGCATCACCCTTGCCACCCCTGGTCAGCCACACATCAAAGCATCGATTTCAGGAAAAATGTGGCAGCACTGGCCTATACCAGCAATGGTGTGCCCACAGTTGGAGGCCGAGGTAGGTTCTGGGTGTTTGGCACTGTATGAGATTGTGGCACAACTCTCTCCACACTAGCTTTCACCACTGAGGAGAGACCAGTCTGCTCCAGCAGGTCTTCACTACAGTAGTTCTAGTTGAGCTGAGCATCTCACTATCATATGAGTGACAGATTAGTTTTCTCCGGTAACAACCGATCTTTTAATCAAGAGGAGACTTCAAAAAGCAGTGCACAGCAACAGACAGCTCTGAGAATAAAGGGCTTCAACTTGGATGCACATTGTGTAAACTTGAGCATGGTGAATCTGCAGATCCAAGGCCTCTTTCAGCCTCAGGGCAGACCACTCAAAGTTCTCCGCCATCTTGCCAGGCAGCCAGCATCTCTGCTGTTGAGGTTGTTTTTAACACCTGTGTTGGACGGTACAGTTGTGGAGTTGGGTCCTTCAACACTTATGTTATATCTAAAAGGTACAAAGAACTTCTGCCTCAAACTAAACAGTAGTTCTCTATAATAGCCATATTCCAAATAGGAAATGCGAGTACTGTGATATTCTCTAAAGTGCAGAAATTTCTGATTATTCACTCTGTAGTTTTTTATTAAATGGGTTCACTCCAGAATTAAGCCACAGAACAGCAGGTGTAGCTGAGCAAACAATGCTCAAGTAACACCCAACCTTTTGTTTCTGCTTCGGCTGCCCTGAAACACAGAGCAGTGATTTATTAGAAAGGAACATTCAATTGCTCTGAAGCACGCCCAAGAACATTCATTTTCAAAATTGCTAGTATTGTTTCATGACGAGGCAAGCGCAAACATCTCAATTGTGTTTTGCAACACCATTTCTGAATAGTTTTTTCTTTCCTATGGGCTACATTTGGTCAAAAACTGAAGGGTTGCATTTTCACTTTAGGCTAAAGGCAGCCGTGGCCCGTGCAGGTAAGAGCGGTGGGGTCCAGTAGGGTGGGGGATTTCAACAAACGATGACGAGGGAAATTTAATTATTTATTTAATTTTCCCTTGTCGTCGTCCTTCGAAATCCCCCTCCCACCAGGCCCCACCGCTCTTAACTGCACAGGCCGTGGCTGGCTAAACGATAAGGGATTGTAGGTCAGGCTAACCCAATGCGCAGTACAGCAACATTTTGCAAGGATATATACTTTCCAGCGTAAAAAGTATTTCTCAATGGAAAGGTGCTTTACATCTCATAAAAAATATTACAAATTTGTTGCAGTACATAGTTGTAGGAAAATGGGTTACTAGTTGTGTGGCCTGCACAAGTAATAGGTACATAGTTTTTCTTTACTGGGAACCTAGCACTCCATTTCAGTGCTTGACTCTGTCAGGGTAGCGAAGCAGAGAAGTCCAAGGCCTACTCTGGGGAGGTAGTGTGAGCTAGTAATCACCATTCTCTTGCATGCAATAATAGCACTCAATAAAGAAAAAGTAAAAGTACATTTATTACACACGCGACTAAATACCACACATTAATTTACAAATCTATACATGCGGCAGATGGAAGATCCCATAGATGACATTGCGTCATAACCTTTGACCCCCTAAAGGATCATGCAAACATACAAGGTAAATCTAGTGGCTTAGACAAAGGATCAAGATTAACAAACCCGATGTTATAGACATAATCTTATATGTAAATGCATCATCAATAATAATCATGTGTAAATGCACTTATTAATGTAAATAAAGCATATTCACATTGAGCAGTAATCACTGTCAACATTATTATGTGTAATGTAATGAACATAACCAGTCTGTGACCGTTGTATATACTTTCAAAACATAAAAATGAAATCATAAAAATAGCCCTTACAGCTCATCACTTTCTGATCACATAAAATGCAGCCATAGATTTAGCCCCTAGAAGGTGCTTTATTATAGGTATCTTCATTATAGACCTTCAAGCCACATTAAATATAGCCATAGGATCAGCCTCCAGAGAACAGTTCACACCCAGCTATAGATTGCGCAGAAAATTGGTATGGAGGAACAAATATCTATTGACTTACTTTATCATAGGGAACATGAAATTACCCTATAAATGGTACAATGTCCCATTCCAATTTTTAAACAACTCAAAAAGTACACATACCACAATGACTTCCTTTAAAAAAAACAATAATTATTTTTTTGTAAATAAAAAACATAAAGTTACACATATATAGACATCTGCATTACAAACACATATAGACATGAACATAAACCAATTTTTGTTGCCTATACCCACATATTTTTACAATAAATCAGTGTTCGCACACTAAATCTAGGCAATACACTGTGAGGTAATCCGCGTCGGAGCTCAAACATCCTTGGAATACCGGAGTGACTATCCGGATACTGCAGACGCAGGGAAACCGCCATAGAGGGAGCGAGTGTACGCCAGGGTTGGACGACATAGTTTAGAGTATCAGTAATAACCGAGAGGTGACTGAACCACGTTCTACGGCAGTGATATTATTCCCCACGGTGGGGTACCGCTTGCCTGGAGCACGCACAAGAGCCTGAATATTTTAAGGCCACGTTGGTTCCTTTACCCTTGTCCTGATGAGGCCCGGAAGGAATGGGGGCTGAAACGCGTTGACTGTTTTGATGGGAGGAATCCACTTAAAAACAAGATTTATTTTTGTATTTCAAGGCACATTCAGTAAATGTTTGTAGAGGTGTAGAAACCTCATGTGCAAAGAGGATTACCTCACAGTGTATTGCCTAGATTGAGTGTGCGAACACTGATTTATTGTAAAAATATGTGGGTATAGGCAACAAAAAATTGGTTTATGTTCATGTCTATATATGTTTGTTATGCAGATGTCTATATATGTGTAACTTTACGTTTTTTATTTAAAAAAAAACATTATTGATTTTTTCAAAGGAAGTCATTGTGGTATGTGTACTTTTTGAATTGTTTAAAAATTGGAATGGGACATTGTACCATTTATAGGGTAATTTGATGTTCCCTATGATAAAGTAAGTCAATAGATATTTGTTCCTCCATACCAATTTTCTGCGCAATTTGTAGTTTCTTGGCCCAGGTATAGGAGGGTGATATGGGCAAACCCCGTTGATTTTGTATCACTCCCAGCTATAGAGCAAAAGCTGTAGCCTTGAAAGTGCTTTAAAAATATGGGAAAATCCTAGGGTGGTAATGGTTTTCTGAGCCCCATAGACGTACGGTCAGTACTTTTTCAAACTCCCTGGAGGGAGAGCTGCTGCACTCCTTCAGCCACCCCAATTCTTCCTTTTTAATGTTAATGGTGGCCCTACCATCCTAGGGCTACCACAAGAGGAAAAGGTACAGTCAAATTAGCACCACATGGCATTATGGGATGCTCCCTCCCGGAGAGCAATGAATATCTGATGAGTGGCTCTCCTGCTGAGCTGGGGTTTGTTTGTTCCAGCACGCAGCCTCGCTTCTCGCTCCTCTTTCTCTTTATGTTTTTGTTCTGGGGGTGCCTGGTACCACCCTTGCACCTCAAATGCTCCTTCATTGGGGGAAGCCCAGGGAGCCCAACCTTGGCTGCCCCGCTGACTCCCGCGTGGTCTGCATTTCCGTGCGTAACCGCAGGAGCCAGCAACTTCTTCTTCTCTGCCCGCTCCTTTGGGCAGGCATCTTTTCACTGGTGGTGGCCGCCCACTCAGCCCAGATGCAGGCATGGGGAATGGGGCAGGCACACCACTACTCCGGTGGACAAGAGAGTGCTCTCCCTTCCTCCTGGTCCTTGGGAGGAGGTCCCAGCATCCCCCTCAGCATATACTGTGCGGGTGATGGGATTCCCAGTACAATGGCGAGTCTGGACAGGGGACCTCACGCATGCCCCCTCCTTGCAAAAATTAATATCAGCCTTCTTGCACTGACCCCTGGCCTACCCTGGGGGTAATTTCAATAAAGGCAGTTGAGCCCCACACGCTCTGTTCGGTAAAAAGGTCAAAGGTCACCAATCTTCAAAATACAATAAATCAGGCCCTGTTTGTCCAGTTTGGACTATCAGGAGATCTTGGGCTCATTGTACTCTTGGTGGCGAGCTCTAGCCACCAGGAACAGTTTCAGCAGACCTACTCACCTCCAAAGCAGTGTAATTCACAGGGAGCTGGTTCTCCTGGCTCCCTGTGCCAGCCTTCCTCCTAGAATTTGTCTCTGAGCGCAGAAGTCCAGAGCTTTTCCCCAACTGGTCCTCACAGGGTGTAAATGGGGTGCCTCACTGGCCCTTGGGGAGATCCACTGGTCCTGTGGTCAAATGGAGCAGAGTCTTTAGTCCTTTTTGGATATGAGTGAGTTCCTACTTCCAATTGTTTATGGCAGCCCCAGGGTCCAGCAGCGAAGAGAAGAAACCCCAGGAGAGAGAGCCTTCCCTTTTTCCAAGAGTATTTGAAGGTGGGGTGGAACTTCTAGAACCCAGGCACCACTGGCCAATCCAAGGCTGCCACGTCACCTCTCTCACCTGTCCCAACTCTCCTGCACAGCATGCTGGGACAGTTCAAGATGCTGTCATCCAGGAGTCACTAGTCACATCTCCTCTGGGTCCTCATCCCTGCCCCTCATAGACTTCACTGCCAGTGCCGTTCTCACCAAATCTTCAAATAGGAGACCCCTCCTGTGTTGGCTCCATAAGTCTGGGCTCCCTCCTTTGTTTAGTGAGATTAGGCTGGCTCATCCTTGATACAGTGTGAGAGCTGATTGATTAATGCAGATCCTTCATCCCCACTCCTTCCCTTCTCAGGAGCTGAGTGAAGCACTTTTAATTGCTTCCTCTGTGTGGAGAGGCCTTTGTTCCTAATGCTGAAGAGAAAATTATCTTGGCACAGCAGGCTAACAAAAGGCCTTGGCTCTGATCCTGAGCTGCGCCAGGGAAATATGACAATCCTGTATGACCCATTAGTTGTACAGATATTGTCTTGTAACTCGCAGATTTGATTTTCTAGCACAGGTTCCACCCCATTTGATATGCAACTTGACTTTGTAGGCTAAATGGAAGCAAAACTGTTACTACAGACACAATGGTAAATCACACTTACTTTCCCTGTTAGTGTACACTAACATTATAAAACCTACCCCAGGTCAATATCTAATCCTACAGAGTCCCCTCTGCACCAGGCTATCAGTGCGCAGCTACCAGGTTGTGGACAATGGTAGTCTCACACATGCAGCCCGCATACGTGTGTACACGTGATCACGTGCAACCAGCCTAATGCCCTTTACCCTAGCTGTGTCGCAATGTAATTACTGTGAGTGAGACACATGTAGTGAGACTCACCCACAGTAAAAAGTCCAAAGCCAAGTGATCCAAAGGGCAAAGAAATCCGGGCATGCTGAATGTGCGGAACTCATTTGCAACAACAGTACACCTCTAATGCATGGGTTCCTTCTGAGGAGTTTGACTAGGCATAAGAATTTGTACTTGAACGCTATGCTTTCAATACAGCTCTCTGATAAAGAGCGCACATTTACCTCTGCACCATGGTGCAAGTCTGTGCATTGCTCAAGGCAGCCTGTTTATATGCCCGCACAGGGGAATACAGTAAAAGCAGGGCAATCTTAGTATATATGCCTCTGCACTGTCCCCCCCTCTTGAAAAGTTAGTAGGTCTAGCCCAACATACATAAAGATTATGACATTTCTATAGTTTTTAATGGAAGGTTAGCCATTTATGGAAGGTTTGTATGGCTTTCTTGAGTTTAATCAAAGCATTTAATACATTTTTATCAATGTTAGTTTTTTTCTGAAGAAATAACAGAGGACAGCAGAAGCATTGTTACCCTTTATACAGCTTAAGAACATATTTACTTACATTTTGTTTTCAGTACCAAAGACAATTAAACGCATTCAAATGTATATAAAAAATGAAGTTGTAGTTTAAAAAGAAATATGAGAACTGTGATCCTGAGTGTAATCAGGATTATTGGTGACATAGTCAGTGGGTGTGAGATGGTATCTGGTGCTGCTTTGTTGTTCTTTAACATGCACGAAGCTACATATGAATTTTTGGTCCAACTGCACACTTAACTGATAGTTCAACATGTTTTGTTATTGATTTCTAAAGCATAAATTCATGAGATTTACACAAAATGTGAAAAGCATGCCATTTTTAATCATCGGTCACCGAATGTTCCATTAGTGCGTGAGGGAAGCATCTTCTTAGATATGGAACCTGTAGCATGAGTTGTTACACAAAGATTTCTTAACCAGCAGCGGCCCTTGCAGGTAAGAGTGGTGGGGCCGGGTTGGGGGGGATTCGACAGACACCCACGATTGAAATTTACATAAATAATACATTTTCCCTCGCTCCACCGCTATTACCTGCACGGGCCGCTGCTGCTCTTAACTAGTCCCATTAAACCACTGATCTGTCTCACTATGATTGAAACATGTGCTTGATATGACACTCACAAATCTCTGCTGAAGGTGCATTTAAGGGCCATATTTAGAGATTGGTGAACGTTACCCTGTAAACAATTGTGATTCAGTCCACCGTTTTACAAATGCATTGTAGTCAATACACTCTAAACACAGCGGACGGGTCATCTGCTGAGGATTTCAATGTGGCTGCACGAGTTCACACCCCTCAAGTATGCCTGTGTTACTTAGGTGTTTTTCCTATCGCAATTTTTAGAGTGTACTGGAGTGAATGGGTCTGCGTAGGCAGGATGTTTAGTACACCAGTTTAAACTTAATTCTTGGTTCGAAGGAGGGTTACATTTGGTATTTTAATACCGTGGGCATGTGATCAAATTTTCTGGTGCCTGACTCCAATTTGGCTGCTGAGCTTGTGATTGGTGAGGAATGACGTGAACCATCACAGAACTGGTCCACCAAAGCACCTGGGGTCTCAACACTATCGTGGAGCCCCTGATAGTTGCATGTTTTGAAGCCCACATATACATTTATGAGGAAACAGCCACCACCTTTGTTCAATATGCTGTGTATATCATAAAGGATTATTATAGTTGCAATTTGTATACCACATGCCACATTACTTTCAGACGCCATATTGATATGGGCCTAGGAGATATATTTTAACAATGTGAGAGGTAGCTATTCTACTACACATAGTTTGATGACTGCTCAGCAGTGGGGGTACAGTTTAGCCTGAAATATAAGAGACCATTGGGTTCTGCCTCTGTTTTGAAGTAGTGATATAATTAGGCACATTTTAGTATGTCTGGGAAGATGTGTTCCATCACAGAAGAATTTATTAGCTGGTCCAGATCATGCTAAAAAGATGGGATTTCTTTTTGGTACTTGTGACTGAAATGGTGTTGACATGGTAGATCATACTATGAGCCTCCCTAACAGTGGAGCACACCTCATCAAAGGCTTGACGAAGTTCAACCAACATGTAATGAACTACACTGGCTTCCCCTTCTGACAAAGAAACTAACTACATCAGGTGAGCATAGCCACATCCGTAGCCACACCATCTACCAAATGGAAGCGCACAGATATGAAGAAAGAAAGAAATGCAGAAGGTAGACCTTTTCCATCTAGTCACCCCAAAACTACAATAACAGCCCATCAACATAAGAACTACTTGGACGGTTTTGCAAGTCAACAAAAAGACACATCTCTTCAAGAAGCATTATCCAATAACACTAGACCATAACTGATAGCTGCCTAAGTGCAAATGGTTGGTATCATATTCTTGGACTCTCACCCACTGTTCAGTGATCCATTGCTTCCTAGTTAAGATTGTCCTACATAATTAAAGCTACATACTTACATATGTTGACAGTAGATTTAAGTGTTTTGATGATTTTCAGCAGCTGTTCTTTTGAGATGACATTGAATTGAATCCACTTGCTGTATTCCCATGCAGGTGGATTTTTCCCTTCTGTGTTGGTTGTTGCAAGGATGGAACTTGAAGAATCTTTGAATTCCTCACATTTTGTTATTGGTTTCGATTAGAGTTGATATGGAGATAGGTTTCAACATTTTTGACTATCTGAAATATGTGAAAAAATATTTTGGTTTATTGAGTGAATTGTGAATTTTATTCTGTAGATGGAGCATTAGGGTTTATGAAGTCATGCTTTTATTTTTTCATGGCAGCTTTTCAGGCTGTGAAGAATTTTTGAATTTGTCGGATCTACATTCCCCTTCTAATTTCTAATGCTTCTTTCTCTTTGTAATAACCATTCTGAGAACTATAGTTTACTAGATTTAAGTGATGTTTTCTTCAGTTTCTGTGGTGCGTTTTTGTCATGTTTTGTGTGATTGCCTTCCCATAGCAAGAGAAGGAGTTAAGGACCTACATATTTAGAAGGTAGCTGTTGCTCCAGCTATATAAAGTGTAAGGGCGTTGTCAGCAATGTTTTATAAAGAGCACATTGGGATTGATTCTCTTGTGGTGTGAGATGATTTATGGATTCTGGAGATATGAATGGTCACGCAAATGATGGTGTGATCACACCATTTTTCATGTAGTGCGTCAGACAGTATACTTTCATGCTGCATGCAATTGCTAGATCTACAATATTGCCATGGATATGCCTGTATTCTCCACTAAGTATTTCAAACTGTGGGTTTCTAGAAGAATTTGGATTGAGTTGTGTGATTTATCTCTCAGGGTCACACTGTTTAGTTTAAAATCTACTAGGTAAATATTTTTGTTGGATAAAGTTTTCATTCAACCAAATATGCTGTGAATTTGTTGATGTAGTCTTTATTCTTTCTTGCAGAGTGATAGATCATATGGAAGGAGAACATGGACATTCAATCAATCAGCCATAAGCCATAAAAGCCATACATATCAAATCACAACAACACTAAAATACAATTAATCAGTATGCATAAATAGCCAGTAAATGTCACAATATCCATAGTCTGTAGAAAGAGTAAGCTACATCTTCTTCCTAATTCTAAATGCCCTCTGTACAGAGTAATAACAGCCAGACACACAGAATGAGAACAGAGCTATTATATCTAAAAATAAAGTACATTTCATATCATTATCAATTTGAGACACACTCTTCCAATTAGAAACAGAGCATAAACAATATACTGTTTGGATAAAAACCTGTTAATAAACTATGATTCATTATAACAGAGTGACATAACATAAAATCTAGACCTCCGGTAAGTGCCTTGTAATGCATAAAAATCACTAAAAAATAATATGTGTATAGTGCTTTGCTCCAAGAAGTCATCGCAAGGACAGGGCAGTAAGAGCATGCCTTGAGCATTTTTATCAATGAAGTCTACTAGATAATGTGCCTTGTGTAAACAAAATCGGGTCAATAAAAATCTGTACTGTACATTTGAGACCATGGTAATATAAGGCTGAACACCAGGCTAAGTTAACAAAAGGGTGTGCAATGTGACTGTCATTTTTTAAGTCTCTGTCCACCCTCCCTTCTGACGTGATAATCAACATTTTGAAGCCCCTTTGATGGGCACCAGCCAAAGACAAACACTGACAAGTGATCTTTGTATCTAGTGAGGTTGCCGCTTTCATCCAAACAGCTTGCCAGTGTAATAAAGGGGCCAAATGAATATAGTCCTCAATAAATGGTATGGCTAATTCACCATGAAATATATAATTGGCAGAGCTAGAAGGAACAGCCAACATCATTTTTACTCTAATTTTCGACTTGCTGAAGAATGCCCACTTAGAATAGCTCTGAATGCTTGCCAAATAGCACACCGACACACATTTGTATTATATATGGAGGTCATCTTTTTCAACTACAAATCTTAATACTACTGCAACTGTTTTTGTTTACAAATATAGCCTTCTAGTTTCCAACAAGGATCTGCAATTACTTTGGCAACTAAAGAGCAAACCAGCCAAGGTCTGAGAATGTGTCTGTTGTTAAGATTTTGTTACCATTAGGAAAATGTGAACAGGCCTTTTTCTTAGCCGGACTGATTATCAAAGTGTATGTCTTTCCATGATTTATCTTCAACCCCATATTATCCATAAAGCTAGTAAAACTATTGAGTAGACACTGTGGGGTATATTTGCTGACAAAACAATGTAGATTCAAACATTGTTCAATAGTACCCAGTTCTTTCTGAAAGCTAAACTGTACATCACAAATTATGTTATTCTCTTGTGTCCGGCCTTCCAACCTTGACAGAAGTATCCTTCCCTTCACCTAAAATGTAGAATCTAATAAAAAAATGACCTGTAACAGCTAGGGTCATATTTACTAAATTTTTTAATAATTGTGACAGTCACGGACTGACTCCAAGTAGCAATCAGCCCACATTTTGCCACAGCTTTCAACACATCGGTTACCAGAGGTCCAGGGTCTTTTCCTTTTCTGCAATTAATAATGGTGCTAATGACATCCCCTAGGTCAAAGTCAAGAGAGCTAGATATAATCTTGACATTCCCATCATGATTCTCCATAAAGCAATGCCCTTCTGTCTTGCACCTATTGAATAAATAGAAGAAAAGTGCCTTACCCACTCACCGAGGGTAATTACAGTTTCCACAATGGGGCACGTGGATTCCCTACAAATGAGGCATAAATTACTTTCCAGAAAGCAGAACTATCCATCTGCCTACTTGCTTCTAACAGGGCCTCTAGGTGTCCTCCCTGATGGCATGTTTACTCATCACTATGCTGGTTTTATAAGACAGCCCACATATTGTAACCATCTCCATGTCTCTAGATGATTTCTTTAAAGCCCTTTTTAGGGCACCATGGACCTTAGCACAGGCTGTATCGAACCACCCTTGACTATTCACTTGTTGGTTGCCCGAGCGCCGAGTTAAAGCTTCTTGAATGTTATTCGATAATGCCACAAAAGCTGAAATGACTACATCACCACCATATGGATATTAACTCAAGGTGTGCCCTCATCAAATTGGAAAGACACTTGCCAGTATCTATTCTATCCCACTTTAGTGCTATACCATTCTGTCTTCCCACCTCTAAACCTTGGCTAAGCTGTGAGGGTTTAACTCTCGTATGCACCCAATTCAAAGTCACAGTTAATGGGCTATGGTTGATCATACATGATGGAAGAATCAGATAGTTACCTATAAAGGGTTTAGAGTTCTCAGACACCAAGATAAAATTAATGGTACTTGAGTGTCCTTTTCCCACAAATGTCGGGAGGGCTATGTGAGATGTAGTACATATCTCATTAACAAAATTGAGATTTTATTTCATAACATACTTGTTTAGTGCATCTCCATAAGCAGTATGAAAGAAATTTGTCATATCCTCTCCCTCATTGTAAGTCATACCATAGACTCCCTTAACATTTAACATACACATATAAGTGTTAGAATCTCCTAACCAAACAATAAAAGTGTCTATCTCTCCCTATTCTCAATAAAACCATTCAGGTCTCCTTCCAGTAGGAAGACAATATTAACATTGGTACAGTTAAAAATATTATCATAGTAATTAATTACCAAAAGATCCCACCCGCCCTTAGACACATAGTAAATCCATATGAATTTGTTCCAATCTAGACTAATTACCTAATTTTGACCATACCCCCATATTACTCCAAAACAGTACCTTTACACACCTTTCATTTTCTGCTGAGTTACTTGTGTACACTGGTAGTCTACCCTTCACCACATCCATATTAAAGATTAATGGGTTTAATTACTGACGTTTTGGTTTCCCAGGCAGAAGACATCACAGGCACTTGCCAGTCCTGATCCAAAAAGGAGTTCAGAGGAGTAAACGAATTATGAGTGCACACTGATGGAATAAAGACTGTTGAATGGCTGTTGTTTTGAGATTGACCATTACCTGATATGATGGTCCACACACCATGGACCACATTACTGAAGGCAGAGGGCAGTAAAAAGTAGCTTAAAGGGACCACCAAGATCTTGATATCAGGTGATAAATGAGAGGCCAGTATTGCTAAAGGTTTTTCCGCATAATATGCAGAACGAAAATTGACCAACACACAAAACTACATGCTAGTTTTTGGTTCCTTTCCAATCCATTGGACACATTGGGACAATGTTTATACCTTACATCAGGTGTTGAACCCTTGCAATTCTGAAGCCCATTAAATGTCTTCTTTTGTTCCTCAGCTCGCTCCATCCCTCATCCTGTTCCGGTCCATGTCATGAAACCCCATTTAACACTATCACATATGGGGTAGCCTCAGGCGGCAATTGTAAGAATTTCTGTCCCGACTCTGTCTGTTCCTCTATAGGAATTTTCGGAACCACAAGCTGGGTCAGCAGAGATCAAAGGATAAGATCCACTTTCCAGTGCTACACACACTTTCTGCATATCTGTGCGCCGTACCTCAACAATGACTCTTTTTGACCTTGAGTCAATCAGGCTCCATATTAGCAAGTATTAGGTATGTGGTATAGTTGCTATGCGCTACCCCAGTTAGGCCTGCAAGACTAAAGTCCAAACCAGTATTGGCAGTAACCTCCAAAGGGTCAATTCTTTTTAGGATTGTATTAAATGAATCCTTCACAAAAATCTCAAGAGAGAGTAACATGTTTTCCATAATCTCCTGCAACTGCTGCTTTAGGCTTGAGATATCCACTGGCTTTTGGTCCAGAGCTCTTGCTCCCTGATTATCTTTCTGCATCTATCCAGATAGTGAAGCTAAACCTGCCTTTACTTTTGGACATGCACTTCATGTTGCTCATTTTATTTTTCAGCTGGAGGCAGTCCTGTGCGGTCTGTTGGGGAAGCCATCTCAATAGACAATGAGTCTTTTATCATGCATGGGTTATTGGTACCTGGGGTGTGGGATAATGATGGTTTAGCCAACAAGCAGCAGCCAGTTAGAGTAGTGCAGTCTTTTGTTATGGTCGCTTAATGCACTGCCCATTGAGTATTTACCTGCCTTTACTCTGCATTACTAATTCATCATTAATGGCCCCCATCACATTTGTTAAAAAAGTTACAAAACTGGGAGCCACCGAATTCGCCTTACCCAGTTGCAAAGACACTGATTTCTTTTTCCCCATCCTATCGGCTAAACTATAGAAGGAAATAAAATGAAAAAGGGGTGGCCCACTGCAGCCTCCTTCAAACACCGACGGGTACAGACTGGCCCAACTTTGGCCCGGCCTTTTACTGGGCATGGCCTGTGCACGTCCCATGCAGCGGTGTTAGGGGTAGCGCTTTATAGCACATGATGGTGGTGTCTCTGCCCCCTCCTACAGCATGGCTCACTCTGGTGTTGTGGTTCTCCAACAAAATGTTCCATGTGTCCCGCGCAGAAGGGCAGCAATTTCTAGCGCGTTGTGGTGGTGACTCCACCCCCTCCTGCAATGTGGCTCACTATGGTGTAGAGGGTCCTGGGCCCAGCAGTCCTAAACAAAATGCTCTGCGTCCTGCACAGTGGGGTCAGGAGCAGGACTTTATAGCACAAGGTGGTGGTGACTCGCCCCCTCCTGCAGCGCGTCTCACTCTCGTGCTGTGGCTCCTAGGTCCTGCAGTCCCCAACAAAATGCTCCATGTGTCCTTGGATATTAATAATAAATTGCTATTCAGCCAAACTCCTGTGAGGATTAGGAAGTCCATGATCAGTTGTGAGATTTTCTTGGCAGTAAATGAATGATGCATACAGGCTCACCTGTAAATGTGTAATGCACAGTTGAAGGAAATTTAGTTATTTTTGTGAGGGTTGTAGTGAGTGTCCAATGGATAGGTTTTTAGGCTGCAGTGTTTTTGCTTTTTAGGCTGCTTCTTCATGTGGCACTTGTTCTGACGATATGGAGAATCTGATTGAAGGCGAAGGCAACTTTGGGATGTGGGTGTCTGTTGGCAGGGATAGTGTGCGAACCTTTGAACAGTGTAGGCATTTTTGGAATATGAGTGTGCTCAATCTGGACAAGAGGTACGTTCAGTTAAAAAAATATTATCATGCAGTTTATAGCTCAATTCAATATCTATACAGCTAAATACAAACTAACCCTTTTGATCTAGGCTGATGAAGAGTAAATTGTGACAGTAAACCTTCAAAATTTGGATTTCCAATTGCTCAGGACACACTTCTAGAATGTGTTCAAACTGGGAAAATGAAATTTTTAGAGTCCTCTGGATTGTTTAAAGTGGCTGATCGCAAAGCACGAGGCACAAAACTCACTTATCATTGTTTGGTAGATGGATTATGGTCTGGTAAACGAAAGAGTGGTGAATGCAGACTGGTCTGAAGAATGTTTGCTGGATAATACTTATTGTTTTCAATCAGACTGGAATGTAAGAGTTTTAAGAGATCACCCAGATGTGCTTTACAATTTCCTGACAGAAATTGACAATTTGAAGGGTTGTGAGATGAGATGGCAGGGTAATGTCAGTACCCTGATTAGCTATTGCATAATTTCCATATTTTACACATACCACAATGGCCAGCGTAGTTGAGAATTTGAAAATGGAGGTAGGGAGCCACGGTGGGATGGAATTGTGTAGCCAGAAGAACATATGTGAGGAACGCTGTAGTGTTACTGATGGGTGTGAGATTCTTTAGCTTGTGATTTTTCAATGTGAGGAGACTTGTGCTCCAAGGTGTGCAATTGATGTGCTTTAAGACCTTGTGGCAAACAAACAGCACGGTGGGAGCTGATGAGTTTGGAATGTCATTATGATGGATACCTTAGAAGTGGATCAGTTGATACTGAGGCAAGATAGTAGGTTGGAATCCAAGTCAAGCTGCAGAGGAAGGCTGTCTTGGGGCCCAGCATTGGTAAATGATGAATTTAGTGACAGAAGTACGCAAAGTGTGGAGTGTGCAGAAGGATACCTCACACCCCAGATTTAGGTGCTACCAGGGATGCAGCAGAATACACTCAAAGTCCCGGCACAGCAACAAAGAAGAATGGTGCAAGCAGGCAATAGAATATATAAACTGCAGCAAACATTGTGGATAGAGTCTGTCTTGTCAGCTACCCAATTTAAGGTCTTCCTCTCAAATCTGGCATCCGGGGTACACCCAGATGTTAGTATATGCTGTGTCCCAGGATAGGATTCAACTTCTACTAGGCTAGGACCAATACTAGTTATGGATCAGGGTACCAAAGCCAAAAAGAATGTATAAATCACACATTTTTAAAGTTTTTATAGCGCTAACCAACCAGTGCCAGAAACACGAAGTGCCTTCCCTTGAAAGCCGAAGCAGGAAACTTGCAAAAGATTATTCAACCTGTAGCCGTCATATTGTGGTGAAAGGTTTACAGATGGCCCATCTTCTGAAGCAAAATAAACACATATACATAGGTTAGTACCTGGTGCACAAAGTCTTCATTGTTAAATAGAAAGTTTCTTGCTGTGACGATTCTGTTTATTAACTCAAGGCTGCTTACAATATTTAGAATGTAGCACGTAAATTGTGTGGAACATGCTGGACACAAGTAGTTAACTGTCACCTGCACAGAGTTACTCTTCAATGCAAAGATTTATTACATGTTTACTACCTCTACACACCTATTGGTGCATTAGAAGCACTTGCGTTTTGTAAACACTTACACCCATTAGCTGGCCACAGGCTGTACAAAATTAGGTAGAAAAGTAATGTGGTAGCTACTCATCACTATGCAAACTATAAAACAAACTAACACACTCATTGGATGATGTCATCAGTGATGTCATAAATTATGTTACCGATCATGTCATGAGCAATGTAATATTTTAGGTTATAGCAGTGCATGGTGGGGGTGCAAGTTATAGTTAGCTCTGCTATCAATTATTTCCTGTTGATAATGTCAAAGCTGGAATCACTATGATCAATACAGAGAAAGCCTTCTATTTAGTAAATTGGATAGCTCTTTTTCTTATTCTACAAGCTTTTGATTTCCCTATTCAATTTCTTCAAGTTTTAGAAAATCAATATGCAGATACTTCTCCTAGAATCATAATTCATTCAAAGGAGGCTGAGACAATCAAAATTTCCCATGGAGCTCATCAGGTCTCGCCACTGTCTCCCACTTTGTGTATGCTTTTTCTTCAACTTTTGACCATTTCAATTTGCAATGCTGTTCATATTTTGTATCCCTTTCTCGGTATGGATACATTGAAATTCTTTGCTTATATTCTTCCTTTGTTAGCAAAGGCACCCAAAATTCAAATGGGATTTCACCAAATTAATGATTGGACTCAGATTGACGTCTACAATCATTGTAAATCTGAGATTCTTTTATATAAGGCATCAAATGCCAATCTCCCGCTTCAAATAAAAGGTAGATTTTTTCCAACTCATCCCATTAAATATTGAGGGACTTACATTATTTGTAATTAATCTGACCTGTTCAAACTAAATTATGGTTGCACTATGAATAAGATATGCAAGCCTTGTGAGCAATAGCAGCCAATCTCTCTTTCAAAAATGGGCAGGGTTGCCTTAGTCAAAATGTCTATTTTACCACTTTTTACTTTCTTATTTGCTAATGCTTCTATTAAGATTACCAAAGAGTATTTTAACCAAATTGATGCATCAGTCCGAAAATTTATTTGGATAAATCAACATCCCCATATACAAATTACTAACATATAATTAAATAAGAGCTGGGGTGTCTAGTTGTACTGTACCTAAGCTTTTATTATCAGGCTGACTTGTTAGATAATATATCATGCCTTCATAATCATTTAACATTTCCCTTTTATGACAGTTATTTTTTATATTTAATGTTTAAGAAACTAAAGATTAAACTGCCAGTTTTTAAACATCTTGCAACTTCGAAAAAAACAGATATAATTCATTTCATGCTTTGACGTTTCACAAAGGGAGCATTTTCCTAAAATAAGACCTCAGATTGTCATGAATATATGTAATTGGAAGATTGTGCTAGTCTAGGTTTGGTCCTATCTTAAAAAGTGACTAAGATTTTAAATGATAGTGGTTTCAACACATTAGGTTATTTTAAAATTAACAACCCATGGAAGACATGGACACAACTGAATCTACTTTGCAATAATAATAACATAGCACTCTAGTTCACTTTTCTCAATATGAGAAGATTATTCCAAGCCTACCCGGCAGCTTTGGATAATTTGGCTGCATAATTTTGAAGTTCTTATTTAAGAGCAACCTAATAGATGTTGGGTGCTCTCAATTACTTCTGTACCAGACATTACAAGCACTTATACCCTCCTGACATTTTGAGAGAGTTAATAAAGAAACTGGTTGAAATAGTACTTTAATGAATGGCACAAAATGCCTTTAAATGCTTAGAAGTGGTCTAGAGCTACTAACTTCAGAAGAATGGAGTTTTTCTCCGTTTGGATGCCCTACTATGTTCCAAAAGCTTCAAAGAAGGCTTTTCCATCTATTCACAATCATTGTTTGATTGTTTTAGATGCCAGTCTGATTTTAAAGGTCTGTCTACATGTATTTGTCATTTGTCACTCCCTCTTTTACTTTTGGAATCAGCTATTTGACTGATTATAAAGCCTTAGACTCAATAGAAAGATGCTCCCGGATTCATACACAATTAATAAATCAAACAGCCATATTGTTGGAAATGGGGTCTCTAGTTGGCAGAGGTATGGACCCTGTCCAAGTAAGGACCAACAATCTAGTCAGGATAAGTCAGATAAAAACCATAAATTAACCTATGCTCACCCTCTGGCAGCTTGGCACAGAGCAGGCAGGCTTAACTTAAGAGGCAATGTGTAAAGTATTTGTGCAACACTTATAACAGAAAAACAGTGAAAAACACCTCACAAAAATAACCCACACCAGGTTAGAAAAACAGAGTTTAATTTATTGTACAAAGCAAGGGCAAAACAACAAAAAATCCAAACAGTAGAACAGGAGTTATGATAAAGAATATCTCAATTTATAGCGCTTAGAGTCACAAAGTACCCATCACGGCTATCTGGTTGCGCTAGACCATGTCAAATCTGAAAAGCCAAGCCGACCGCGCTGGAGAGCAGGTCAGATACAGAAGTCACGCAGGCCCGCTGAAACAGTACCTTCCTGGAGCAAAAGCGTTGACATCGAGGAGCAGCTGCAAGGAGCGGAGGAGGAGATGTGTCACCGTCGTGTCAAAGGTCTGTGGGCGATGTTTCGACTCCGAGTCACGCAGTCAGGTCTCACATCGTCAAGCTCCAGGCGATGCATCCCGGTCGAGCCACGCTTTTGGATCCTGCATCCGCATCGAGCCCCTTGCGATGCATCATCATCGACTTTGCAGTCGGGTCCTGTGTTGTCGTCAAGCTGCATCGTCGAAGAAAAATGCATCGGTTTTGACTGGCGCAAAGCAAGCAATGCAAGGATTTTTTAATAAACAGCCAGGAAAAACCTCCAAGGGCCCAGGACTGGATTGGCACCACTTGACGGGGCAGGACTCACAGGTGGCAGAGTCCATAGGCTGTAGCAGGGATGAAGGAAGTCTTTGATGTCACTGAGACTTCAGAACAGGAAGCAAGCCAGCAAGCCCTTGGAGTCACTTGGTTCTGCGGATGTACAGGTTCAAGTCCAGTCCTTCTCACCACCAAGCAAGAAGGGCAGCAGGGAGGAGGGCAGGCACAGCCAAGCAAGAGTCAGCAAAGTCCAGCAGGGTCCAGCAGAGTGACCGTCCTTTCAGCAGCACAGCAGTCCGTCTTCTTGGCAGCGTGTCCTCAGGTCCAGAAGTGTATGGAGTTGGTGGTGTCAGGGGTTTACCCAGTTGTGCTTTTGAAGTGGGGGAGACTTCAAAGATGCCTTTGAAGAACACAGGGTCCCTGCCCTACATGCCTTGGCTCCAGACTCACTACAGGTGCAGCTCTTTGTGTGGGGACATGCACAGCCCTATTCAGGTGCAAGTGTCAGCTCCTCTCTCCCAGTCTAGCTCAGGAAGACCCATCAGCCTGGTGATGGGCCATCAGGATGTGAATGTCACACTTCAGCTCCCTTTGTGTGTGATTGTCTAGAGGGAATGCACAAAGCCCAGTTGTCACCCAACCCAGATGTGTATTAAGAGACAGGCAAAGGCTCAGAATGGTTAAAGTAAGAAAATGCCAACTTTCTAAAAGTGGCATTTTCAGGCTTACAATTTAAAATGCAATTGCACCATAAGTTACGATTTAAAATTGTGAGTCCAGAGACACCAAACTCGAAATTCCTACCTGTCCCAATTGGAAATTACACTTATAATATCTTGTCCAAATTAGAGATTACATTTACAAGATGGTATAAGGTAATCCCAATGCTAGCCTGTGAGTAAGAAAGGCCTTGCAATAGTGAAAAACAAATGTAAGATTTTTTCACTACCTGAACATGTAAAACTTAAAAGTACATTATCCACCATTTTAAATACATTGCACCCTGCCCTTAGGTCAGTCTAGGGGTGACTTACATGTATTAAAAAGGAAGGTTTGGGCCTGGCAAGTGGGTTAACATGCCAGGTCGAAATGGCAGTTTAAACTGCACACACAGGCTCTGCAATGGCAGGCCTGAGACATGTTTAAAGAGGCTACTGAAGTGGGTGGCACAATTAGGGCTGCAGGCCTACTGGTAGCAATTAATTTACAGGCCCTGGGCACATGTAGTGCTCTTTACTAAGGACTTATAAGTAAATTAAATAAGCCAATTGTGTATATGCCAATGTTACCATGTTTTAGGGAAAGAGCACCTGCACCTTAGCATTGGTCAGCAATGGTAAAGTGCCCAGAATCCTAAAGCCAGCAAGAACCAAGTCAGAAAAACAGGAGGTCAGAGGGCAAAAAAGTCAGGGGAAAACACACCAAGGATGCCAGGTCTAACACACATTTATATTAGAACACAAATTTATATTTATTTCTATTACCATAGTGTGCTTTTTAATATTGCAATTTTGGAACTCTTCAGATTCACTGTCTTTAATCCAACGGCAGGCAAACCTTACACATTGTAAACGTTTAGGATTAATCTATACCAAAAGAAATAAATAGTTTTTTTTAAAATTCCAACAAATCTGGCATTTTTTTCCACTGGAGGAAGATGTCTGGATTTATTTTTTTAGGTATATTTTGGTATTTTGTATCTCTATGTATTTACTTATGTATTTTTCCAAAATTAATTTTCTTTAAAAATGAATTATTGGAGATATGTTGCTAGTTTTCCATATACTCTAGTGCTTGACTTAATATCTATTTATTTTGGATTTGATATTTTGATATTACGTATTGGCACTTTTTACATCAAAAGGACTGATTGATGCATCAGGGCTATGCTTGAGTTTCGAAAGCACAAGAGCCATAAACTTAAACATAAAATTTACCCAGCAACATAAACGAAAATCCACTCTGAAAATTCCACACAAGATATGATTCAAAATGACAAACCATGAAGGTTTATTTAAATTAAGAAATCAATACAGAAGACAAAAAGGCATTGGTTAGTCAATACATTCAGAATATTCATAATACAAACAAATGTGAAGATTAATTGGCAGAGAAAACTAAGCCCTAATCTAATTAATAGCCAGCACCAAATGCATTCTAGCACTAAGCAAAAGAAAATCAAGGAGCATTTGTCATAAGGGTCTCTCATTAAAGACATGAGAGAAGAAGCATGAATATTATTCTAAATGCAGATTGATAAATAGACCAACATGGAGTCTGCTCTCTAAGAGGGTTTGGA
The DNA here is from genome assembly GCA_963921515.1 of Calotriton arnoldi. Lineage (NCBI taxonomy): Eukaryota > Metazoa > Chordata > Amphibia > Caudata > Salamandridae > Calotriton > Calotriton arnoldi. The sequence continues at coordinate 895,582 of CAWUFW010001320.1, read as the reverse complement.
AATAACCAGTGAAATATTGTAAGTATTAACATGAATAAGACAATGATGTGAGATCTATCTCTAAGGAAATCAGTAAGAAACTTTGCCCCCCAATGCTGAGCCTTTATACACTTTTAGACAGAGAAACCATACAGTCACTGTGGTTTGATGAAGATAGTTACACTTAACAATATAATACAGAAAATACATCACACATCAAAAATATAAACAGCACCTCTGTTCTACCTGAGTAAGTGCCATTCAATTGTATACAATTATAAATCTGTCCTCTCCAGGAACATCAGGAACTGAAAATATTGCAATTTATAAATGTTACAGAGTGAACAAGACCATAAAGCTAGCTACATTTCATACAACTAATTAACAATGAAGGTCACAATTAAGGTTCCTCGTACACTTACAAGGAGGGAGAAAACAAGTTAGTGACAGGTTTAGCATTTCACATGCATTAATAATGTGCAATTCTGAAAACCTTGGGGGTCAAGGCCTACCAATGCCAAGCTTAACATTCTCATTATACTATACAGAGTTAAAACATTGCATATGTGACTCTCTAGTATTAATTAAAAATGGAGAACTATTTATTGTGGAATCTGCTTCCACATGCCTCATAAAAAAAGAGTAGACAAAGAGCACTTTCACAATGAAGTTTTAAATGTACACCTAGAATTGTGAGAATGCAACAAAGAAATCATATATCCAAATATATCAATATATGTACAGTTTACATGAGAATCCATGTTTGATAGACCACATAAAAAACAGTACACAATAAAATGGAATTTCAGCACAGCACTATGATGAAGCATGGAACCAGACTTGGAACACTTCCTACTATTTGCAGTCGTTAAATAATAGTGAACATCTGTACAATACTGAAAGATAAAGCTAATGACAATAGCAATGTAGTGATAGAATGTTTTAGAATGTAGTGTTTCTATTCTCCTGCTGATAGATAGATACACTGTACTCGATACTACACTATAATGGATTTTTAATCCTAATGTCCCTAAACATAAGAAGCAAACTGAAACAATGAGCTCACAGTAGCACTTGACAATCTGTTTATCAGAGTCCTGGAAAAGAAATCGACAGGGTCTTAGGGACTCAATTTATGAGGCCGCTTGCGCCTCCGGCCCGTCCCTTTTTGTGACGTTCCATGGCGCAGGTGCCTGCTCCATATTTACGAGGTAGCATTAAGCCACATTTTTTGGTTTAATGATGCCTCGTAAATATAGTTCCCTTTAATGCAGTTTTCTGCATTGAAGGGGCGTGCAATGGGTGTTGCTCGGGGCGTTCCCAGCAACATCCATGGCTTTAGACACTTCCCCAGATTTACGAGAAATTGTAACTCTGAGGCAGCGCCAAATACTAACGCCTCCCCAGGGGAGGCGCAAGGGATGCACAACGAGGAGAAATATCTCTATTTCTCCTTGTTTTTCCTTTTTCTATGTGTGCTGCATTCTGCAGCACACATAGAAAGAGGAAAAAGCGTCTTGTGATTGTTTTTGTGCAGGAAGATTTCACGTCCTGCACAAAAATAATCATCCCTGCAATGCAAGCACCCATGCACAATGGTGCAATGATGCCTGGGTTGGTGCACGGCAGCCCTTTGTGCACAGGCGCAGGGGAAAAGGGCAGGAATGTGCTCTATCTGATAGATACGGCGCATTTCTGCCCTTTTCTTTTTTTCACAGGGCAGCGCAGCAGGAAGGCCTGCGACGCTGCCCTACGGCAAAACCTCATAAATGAGGCCCTTAGAGTTCCCAATGGACATTATGGATCCCTTGCCTCCTCTTACCACTTTGGGCAGCAAGTATACACTTTTGATGAACTCAGACTGGTCAACTCTCTTCCCACAGACATTGCAGCAACAGTAGAGAAGTAATTCCCTTTTAGGGCACTTGTTTGACTTTTCCATGGCAAATTGTCTGATGCCTTGGTGCAACCACAGCACTGACACTAGTGACATAAAGGATGTTACATAAGACTTAGAAATGTGTCAAGGAGGAGGTCACAAATATGCTGAATGTAGGCATTATTGAACCTCTGCAGTGCCCCTTGGAGTGCCCAGTAGTGTTTTTGTAACAGTGGTCTGCTTTTGCCTAGACTACAGAGCAGTTGATGCTGTGAGTAAGAGCTAACAAGCTCATTGACAACATAGGGGCTACTCATTGCCTGAAGATTAAAGAATGTGGCAAACACTTTGTGGAGGTTGTTGAGTAATGTCCTCCATGTTACCGCCGTATTCTCTGCTGCCTTTCTGGATGGCATAGTTTTGTTCCATGACACCTGACCTAGACAGCCCACTGGATTTCCATTAAAATCATTAAAGTGTGAAATTGTAGAGGACTGAGGACTTGGTGAGCTGTGTCTGGTACTTTGGTGAGCAAGAGTGCGGTGGAAAAGTGAATCACTCATGGGCAAAATTCAAACCATCACGGATATCAGAAACATCTAGAACCATGTGCAGGGATTCTTGGGCTCACAGGATACTCCCAGAACTTTGCATTTAAAAGCTAAGGTTCCACAGCACTGACATCCAAAAGGTAACCCAAGAAGTCAAACTGGGTGGTAGGCACCAATCATAAATGTGCTACACTGCCATCCGTTAACCCCTCATTGTTCATACTGAAACACATGTTAGTGCATTAGTGCAATTCTCTACCATCTCAAGTAGAAGGGACCCGATCCCCTAGGGCACGTCCATTTTTTTAAAAATGTTGTTTCATTTTTGGGGTCCCCGGGCTGATTTCAGATTCGAGGACCCCATGCCCTGGGGCCCAGCCTATTTTAAAAATGTTATTAGGGGAGGAGCCCCTTCCCTGGGCGTTCCCCAGGCAGTGTGATTGGCTCGATCTTTCGAGCTTGAAATTTGCACAATTTTTGTACGAGTGAAATGTGAGCCTAAATATAACATTGCTGTAACCTTTGTTTTTTTAGTGAATTTCTAAGGTTTCTTTTATTCTATTTCCTAACTATAATGTCCCTGTAACTTTTCTTTTTTTCAGTACATTTTTAAGTTTTTTTTTAAGGTTTTTTAATCTATTTCCTAATTATAACCTCCCTGTAACCTTGTTTTCTTCTGTGGTATGTTACAATAGGGACATTATAGTTGGTAAAAAAACCTTAAAATTCCACTGGAAAAAAAAGTTTATAGGGACATTATAGTTAGGAAATAGAATTTAAAAAACCTTAGGAATTCACAGAAGAAAATTTCGGACCGAGGGACCCCATCCCTTGGGGTCCGGCCTCTTTATTCTGGGTGCCTGAAGGCCCCCACGGTCCCTGCCAGCTCCCCACCTCCTGCGGGAGCCGGAATTGCTCTGACAGACAGGGGGCTGCTGAAAGGCAGCTCCTTGTCTGTCAAAGCAAATGTTTTCATCTGTTTCCCTGCACACAAATTTGTGTGCAGGGAAACAGATGAAAACTCCACTTTCTGCAAGCCAGAGCTGTTTGATAGTTATGGCTTGCAGAAAGCAGAGTTATGTTTGTTTTTGCTTGGTGGGAGCTGCCAGCTCCCACCAAATCAAAAGCAAACAGATACCTGCCGAGGGTGGGCACCTCAGGAGGTAGCAGGAGCCGGCACTGGGGGGTGGCGGTCCCCAGGGCATAAATGACTCCACAAAGGGCGCCGCCCAGCCCCCCTCCATCATAAAAGTTAGCTCCAGGGAGGTGGTGGGCCTCGGGCCGGGGGTCCGCGATGGACCCCCTATATTGATGTATTTCAGCCCCAGGTAGGTGGTGGTCTCCAGGGCAGCACAGCAGCTGTGTGCCCCCCCTTATTTTTGATAAATTGCACCGGGGAAGTGGTGGTCCTCGGGCTGCCGAGGCCCGCAGGCCCCCGCATTCATTTTATGATTAATATTTAATATTCAACAGTATAATATATATATTACCTACTGGCAGTCGCCAGAATGTAGTTATAGTTAGGACCTAGTTTCCATAGGAAAAATGGTTTTTGATTTGCCTATAACTTTGCTGCGGTTTGACGAATCTTCACAAATTTTTCCAAAAAAGTGTCAAGTTAGGTCTTGTAGTGCATGGAAAGTCTCGGGGTGGTCCATCAAGCAGGGGTTAAGAAAAAGGGAGGATCAACAAAAGTGCGTTTCCCATGCTAATACCCACAGATATATTAGACATGACCACAGCCCGAACCGGTGGACAGAATTACACCATATTTGTCAGAAAGGTAACTCTTGGTCCAGAAAGCACCCTTTTTGATATTTGGTGTAAATCCATTCAGTAGTTTTGAAGACATTAAAGAAAACCTAAATTTGTATATCTGTGGCCGCAAAGTATTCGTGACTATTTCGCGAAGGATCATGAATACGTGTGCCAACAGGAATGCTGTGATTGGCTGGCCACAACCTGTGTGTAAAGTTGCGGCTTCCATTTTAAGTAATGGAGCATGGCTGAAACTAAAGATGAAAAGTGGTATAAGAGGTCAGGGTAGAGGAACCCTGATCTGATCCCATGGCTGCAATATAGAGGTGATTCAGAGGCCCCTTATGTGTAAAATACATTGAAAAATGGTTTCACTTCCCCACATGTAATATTCATGAATTCGTTGTGACGCTCAGTGCGGGCCCCTCGTGTAACATCGTGACTGATTTGTGAATTTCACCACAACATTTATTTAAAAAAATGTCACACCCACTCACAGACCCACGCAGAGACTCATGCACCCACTCACAGACCCACTCAGACCTTCAGACACCGACTCAGAGACTCATGCAGCCATTCACAACCCACTCAGACACTCACGCACAGACTCACATACCTACTGAGACACTCATGCACCCACTCACAGACCCAAATAGACACTTAAGTATCCACTGACAGATCCACTCAGAGACTTACACTCCCACTCACAGACCAACTGAGAGACTCACGCACCCACTCAAAGACCCACTCAGAGACTCACACACCCACTCTCAGACCCACTGAGAGACTCATGCACCCACTCATAGACCCACACAGACACTCATGCACCCATTCACAGACTCACTAACCAACTCACAGACTCATGCACCCACTCATAGACCCACTGAGAGACTCATGCAACCACTCACAGACCCACATAGACATGTACCCACTGAAATATCCACTCAGAGACTCACACACAGACTCACAGACCCAGATAGACACTTAAGTATCCACTGACAGATCCACTCAGAGACTTACACTCCCCACACGCAGTCAGAGACTCACGCACTCACTCACAGACCCGCTGAGAGACTCACACACCCACTCAGAGACATACGCACCCACTCTAAGACCCACTGATAGACTTATGCACCCACTCACAAACCCACACACATACATGCACCCACTCCAAGACTCACTCAGCCACTCACAGACTCACGCACCCACTCATAGACCCACTGAGAGAATCATGCAACCACTCATAGACCCACACAGACAGATATCCACTGACAGATCCACTGAGAGACTCACATACCCACTCACAAACCCACTCAGAGACTCACACACCCCCCTCTCAGACCCACTCAGGCACTCACACACCCACTCACAGACTCACTCAGACACTCATGCATCCACTTACAGACCCACTCACAGACTCACTCAGACACTCATGCATCCACTTACAGACCCACTCAGACACTCACAGACCCACACAGACACTTACATAGCCACTGACAGATGTACTCAGATAGTCATGCACCCACTGGCAGACTGACTCAGAGACTCATGCACCCACTCACAGACTCACGTACCCACAGACAGATCCACTCAGATGCTCATACACACATTCACAGACCCACTCAGACACACTTATACCCAACTCACAGACCCATTCACACACTAACACACTCAGTCAAATGCACATAGTCACTTAAATAGTTGTGAATTTTAAGTGTGCTAGTGTCTACTGAATGTCTGCTTTTGTTGTGCATATTCGCGGCATATTCCCGTAGTTTAAAAAAAACAAAAAAAGGGATTTAAAAAGAAAATTAATGGGGTGGATATCACTGTTTTGAACATGTATGCCCCAAACATTGATGATAAGGACTTCTTCCCCAAGGTGCAATCGATAGTGATGGATAACATGGTAGAGAGACTGCTGTGGGTGTGGGATTTTAATTGTATATTGGATCCAGTGTTAGATCAGCGACACCCTAGAGGAGAGACTAAGCCAGGCATGGTGGGCACATTGACTGATGCCATGTGTAACCTGCAGTGTGTGGATGTATGGAGAGAGTGTTTTCCAGCTAGACAGGAATTCTACGGTTACTCAGCCACACATGATACCAATAGCCGAATGGTTAGGGCTTTGGGAATGGCAGATAAGCGATTGGATATCTAGAAGGTGACTTACCTGGGGAGATTCCTCTCAGACTATTCTCCTTAATTGCTGTAGTGGAGCAGGGCTAGGACTCGTAATGATAGGCGGCTTTGGCTATTGCAGACGGAGGGATTGCTGTATGCGCCATTCAAACAAGCCCTAGGCAATAAAATAACAGAATATTTGGATGGTAATTGGGGTACAATGGTGAGCAGGGGCACCGAATGGGAAGCGCTAAAAGGGGTCATATAACTCATAGGAGTGTATGAGTAAGGTGGGCAGCCTGCACTGACAGCTCCAGACTGAACTTGGGGATATTGAGAAGCAACTGGCAGAAGCACAATGAATGGAGGATGGGAGTGTGACTGCAGCAGATATCATGAGGCGGCTGGGAGAGACGTGGGACAGACTAGACAGGTTTACAAGATGCGAATACAGACAGAGACTACACAGAGAAGGAGACAGGCCCGGTAAATTGTTGGCGTGGTTACTTAAGAGGGAGATGGAAAGCCCCCCATCATGATGATCCAACATAGAGATGGGACTATGGCTAACACACAACACCTTATTAATGAAGTGATGAGAGATCTTCTGAGGGACCTCTATGGGGGAGAGTGGCAGCGGAGGAGCAGACTGTGACAGACTACCTGGCGAGAGTGGATCTCCCTGTGTTGTCCCCCCTTACACAGGAGGAACTCGAGGCTGAGCTCGCTCTTGAGGAGGTGAGACAGGCAATTAGGGACATGCACTGTGGAAAGGCGCCAGGCAGCGATGGCTTCCTGATAGAATTTAGCATGCATTTGGGGCACACCTGGCGGGCCCACTCTTGGAGGTGTTCCAGGACGCAAACGTGAGTGGTGTGTTGCCTATTTCGTAACGAAAGGGGCTAGTTTGTATGGTACCCAAGCCGGGGGAGATGCCACGGACCCTTTGTCCTATAGACATCTCACCATGCTGAATGTGGACATGAAGGTGCTGTGTACAGTACTAGTGACCCGACTGACGTGAGTGATGGAGACACTGGTCGATGAGGACTAGTGTGGTTTTATACCAGGTCGCTGCACTGCTTTTAACCTACGTAGACTAGCACATGTTCTACATGAGACCAAGGGCAGTGAAGAGGAGCTAGCACTGGTGTCAGTGGACATAACCAAGGCGTTTGATACAATGCACTGGGGTTACCTGCAATGTGTGTTGCAGAATATTGGCTTTCGGCCCCGTTTTCGCTGATGGGTAGAGATCCTATATACTGAACCGCAGGCGAGGGTACGCAGTGGAGGTTTTATTTCAGAGGCATGGGAGGTGCAACGGGGCACTCGCCAGGGATGCCAGCTCTCACTGCTATTGTTTGCCTTGGCGATGGAACCGGTGGCGGCACTCCTCCACACGACTATGAGAGCGGATGGTGTCAGAGTGGGGAATGTTATGCATTTAATTTTGCTGTATGCGGATTATGTTTTGTTTTATCTACACCACCCAGAGAGTCGGTACCCAGGCTGTTGGCACACTTAGACACGTTTGGAAGGGTCACTGGATGACAAATCAATAGAGGTTAATCTCTGTTGTTCCCGCTCTGGACATTGGTGGGGATTTCCATCACATACTTGCCACCATTGGGGCTGAGGTGGGAGAAGGACTCCTTTTGATACATAGGGATCTGAGAGTGTGCCACACAGTTGATGTCCAGCAGCGACACTGCATTGACCCCTTACAGGCTGGTTTGACTAAATCAGTGAGCTTATGGAATACATTGCAGCTTTCCATGGCGGGAGGGTGGCGGTGGTAAAAATTTGTGTTTTTTCCCAGGTGCCTGTATATTTTGCAGAATGCGTTTTACACACTCTCATGTGCGCTATTTATGAAGTTGGATAGTATGTTGATCTCTCTAATGTGGGCTGGAGGGAGAAGTCAGGTGGCACTCCCTCAGCTCAAGCGAGACATGCTGGAGGGTGGCATGGGCTTGCCAGACTTGGAACTTTACTATTATGCCTCTAAAATGCAACACATGGTACACTGGGCACCAGAGGAGGATAACTGGGAGAAGAGATTATTAAGTGCCACTTATACTGGGATTACACTGATGGAGCTGCTCATGCGCGGTAGCAGGACATCTCGAGGCACCCGATACTTGGTCGCAGAGGTGGCGGAGACCTGGGAATGGGTGGTTAAGTGAGTCTTTAAACAAACACTGTTTGCCAGGGAGCTGGACATATGGACATTGCTTTCATTTCATCGCATGGCGGAGTCGAGATCAGTGGTGCGATGGAGAGACGGGGGTTATAAGACATTGGGGGACCTGTGCCCGGGGGAAGAATTTATTACGTTTGAAGAGGCAAGTGCACAATTTGTAGTGGGAGGGGGACAGTTCTTGCAGTATGCTGAATTAGTGCATATGATACAGTACATTTGGACTGGGTTCCCGACGACTCCTTGGGTGACGAATACCCTACAGCTACTACTGACTGTGGGACCGGCAAGACAGCTAGTGACACATCTTTACACAGCACTTAAAACTGACAGAACTGGTACTGACCTAGTGGCAAGGCTGGCTTGGGTGGGGGACCTGATGGACCTGTTCACTGGCTCTGAATGCACGGCGGCAAGTGAGCTGGTAAAGACAGCTTCATGTAATGCCAGATTTAAACTAATTCATTTTAATTTCCTCCAGCATACATATATAACACCGACTAAACTCAGTAAGATGTATGTGGGCAGGGGGCGACTTGCCCCAGATGTGGAACTGAGGGGGCCACCTTTATACACATGGCATGGGCTTGCCCAGGAGTAAGAGAGTATTGGCAGCAAGTGATGTTACAATTAAGAGACATCACAACACTGGTGCTGGACAAGATGCCCAGGGTATGCTTACTGGGTCTTATTAAAAGGACCAAGAATAGGAAGAAGCAGTGGAAATTCTTGCAGCTTGCATTGGTCCTAGCGAAGAGAAGAATCGCTATTGGATGGATGAGCACCAGGGCTCCCTCCATCTCTCTGTGGCATGGGGATGTGGTGGAATGGGTGAGGAAGTACATATGAAGAGTAGTCGTAGTAGGGACATTAAATTACAGGAGGATATGGATAACTGGGCTACATTGCTGAGAGGTATACCTGGCATGAGGGAGATGGTGTGACCACACAAGACATGCAATTGCAGAGGGATAACACTCAAGCAGTACAGGACCCCGAGGGGATGAGTATAAGTCTGTCAATGACTGCTTCAAATGCGGAGTGAGTGAGCACTGGCCTGATGAGTAGATGTAAACTGAGAGGTGGGAAATATGAGGGTTGAACTGTCATCATGCCTTATGAATAATACTGAGTGGAAGGAAACGACTGAAGGAGAACCCTTTAACATGTAATTGTACAAATGTAATAATGATGAATGCACAATGACGTGTAGAATGTAATAAGTTATCTTTGTTACTGTTTAGTTAATATCTGTTTTAAGGCAAAAACATGGGGGCATGAAAGCATGAGCACGGAATGTATGAAACTGTATTGCCCGTGGCGAAGGGACGTTGATGCACTACTGGACCCGATAACGGCCCATGTTCTGCAGTGTCCCCAACGTATTCCAATGTTGATGGTGGCATTCTTAGAGCCTCCACAGGAAGTTTCTGCTCCTGTATGAATGGATACCGGCTCCTCCACTGACAACAAGGCCTTGGATGGAGCACAGGCTGCCCCAGCATCAGCTGCAGGCAGACGGAAGATCATCTGTGCTCGATTGACATACTCTGCGAGGTGTTACAGGGACCGTCATCTGCGGAGGCAGGCAACAGCAATGTTGCGTCTACCAGCCAGGACACATAAACATTTGGCTCATTGTGTGCTGGGAAAAAATTTGGTTTTGTAAAACAAGAACTAAATTTGGAACTCCAAAACAAATTGACACTTTTTATGACCTGCATGGCTTTCTGATGCTTGTAGTTGTTCGAACTATATATACGGACGTATTAGAGTTATGGCTTGAGTGACAATGTTTCTGTTTAGCACTTTTTTAGAGTTTTTAAACATTTTTTAATTTTTTTTGCAGAACTATGGATTTCACTACATATGTTTGCGTACCAGTATCTAGACAGGTAGTACGTTAGAAGTAGATTATGTCATCCAGTCGGATGAGGAGTGGGTGTTGCATTCCATATAGGTTCCCCAATATGGGCTCCGGTAACATCCCAACCTTTCACCTGCATTCATCCCTACACTACATAAATAACGGGCTGCTAGGACTGACCCTTTACCTAGTTACAGTACTGCTCACAGAATGTGGGGTTTTCCCTGAATAATAGCCTCATACATTATGCATGAGGATCCTTGGATTCTTGGAAACTCAGCAGGACTACCATCTCCTGTATAATAACTATGTACAAGGTTAATTCCCAACATCCTCCTAAGTCCAACAGTGGCACAGCAAGGTAGAACCCCTGGGGATACCTTCGGTTATATAAACATCACATCTCGCTGAGATAGTCCGAGGAGATCACGACTTCCACGCCGACACACTGACGTGAGAGGCTGAGGTTCCTGCATGCAGATACTCCAGCTTGCAGTGGTCTGACATCCCTTGCGGGGTGTCCAATCCAAACCAGGAAGGAGTCCCACAGTTTCTCCCTTCAGGTAATGGGGTTTGACTTTATCCTAGAGGGATTCTTGGCTTAACACCTACATACATGCTAGGTACACTCAGGTACATCTAGTTAGGGTAACATTGTGGGAGTACGCATTTTTATTGTTGTGCATTTTATATTCTTGTCTGTATTCATGATTATAGCAAAATGGTAGAAATCTACCATCCTTTTACCTTCCTAGTGCTTCTATTCATTTATATCTGTTACTGTCTAATGGTTGTTTCAGCACACCTATTTTACACTAGAATAACAACTGTTCAATAAATACTTATTGAAAACGCCCATACAGTTTATTCTGTGTATCTCTCTGACACTGAGTGGGCACGAGTGACTGAGCAAAAAGTAGTACGCTGTTTCCATGGTCCTGAGGGATCAGGGTTGTCATGTTCGATAGTTGCCAAGAACTATTTTCTCCTTGGTAAGAGGAGTTTCTAGTGGCACTGTGAGCTAGCTGGTATACAGGCCAACAATACCCGGTGGGGGTGTCTGGAATCTGTCTGGACACCAAGCCCACAGTGTATGTTGTCCAAAATGCGCAGATCCTGTATAGCTTATATAGGAACTACACAACACTAATAAAAATAACAAATTTAAAAAAAAAGAAAATGAACTAGTGTTTGGGAATTAGGGTGTCACTGAGAAGAGCCTTTGTGTTTATTGTGTGTAGATAATGACTACATATAAAACAGGCTGCAGTGTTATAAGTTGTTGAGGAGCACCCTGTTGCCGTTCTCTGTGAAGTGAACTTCAACACTTCTATATACACCCACCATGTTAACGCACAAGTTGTTGTTGTATATAGAGCCCATGCTATGATCTCTGAGGAATGCAGAAACAGTTTTATTGACATGTTTCCCGGCTTTGCCTATCTGCGGATAGAACTCGTATGACCATTTCCATTTCTGCCTTTGGCATATGCTGGAGAGTACCAAGGCAGTCTGACGGAAAGTACCATTAGTTGAGCAAAAGTATCCTTCATTAGGCTTTCCAGTCCTACCTCAGTAAATGTGCCTAGATCATTACCACCACAGTGCACTATCATGAGGTCAGGGTGTTGGCAATCTGCAATGTTTTTTACCATAGGCAGCAATGGATGCCACTTTAACTCTCTCTGGCCAATCCTATTATTGTCCACATTAGGCAAACCTAAGTCCCTGTCAATACCACTCTTTCTAGCACACTCTACAGCCCAAAACACATAGCTGTGACCCACAATCCACACTCTAACCATTTGTGAGGCAAGGAGGAATAGCACACATGAGAAGGCATAGACACCACTCTATAGCCCAGTAGAAGGCTCCAGCTGAAATGCGTAGGCTATCGTTTTGTCTGAACAATGCACCTTTTTGGAGAAGAAAGATGAAAAAATGGTGAATTAAAGTAAAAAAGCTTTCAAACCTGACAATTTGTGCCACTTGCTGCTTGAGCCTGTAAACTGGTTTTGGATTATGGCTAGATAACGAGGAGCTGGTGTTTAATATATTATACAGTTGATAAAAACCCAATAGAAATTGGTTAACAATATGTTCACTGGAAAACCAAAAGTTACAGAGGCATTACAGTTAGGTACTGATTTGACTCGCACAAAACCATAGAAATTCAGCAGTTATAGGTACCAGCCCTAACTATTACTTATGCCCCCGCAATGCAGTGCTTATGAATTCACGTATTACACAACTCATGACATGGTCAGTGACATCACTGATGACATCACTGGGGACATCTCAAATGACATAACTAATGACATCATCCAGTGTGTGTAAGTGTGTAAAAAGATTTTTCATGAGTTAAAGATACATACTAAGGTACTGTATAAGTTAGATTACTACTCTTCCAGAGCTACTGGTCAGTGATAGTATTTGTAATGTATGTAATCTGAGTGGATATTTGTGTGTCTGATTTTCTATGTGAGTGGTTGTGTGAGTTGTGGTACAGTGGGGTGACTGATTGTATCAGTAGCTCTTTTACAGAGTCAGTGGGTTTCTGTTCAGCTGTATGGTTAAACAGGTGTATGTGTGAATAGTTCTATATATGAGTGAGTGCTTTTCTCAGCAGTTGTAGTGGTAAGTCAGTGACTGTTTCAGTTCTTCTATGGCTGAATAAGTGGCTGTGTGTGTCAGGATTCCTGCCATAGCTCATCTCTCTTGACTATCGCAATATACCGGCATGACTCATTGTAGAAACTCCAAAATCTACATGGACTCTGAACGAAACTCCGTCACAACACCTGAATAAAATAAAGAGATTTATTTTGTGCACATTAGCACCAGTTTGGTTACTAAATGCTCAAAAAAGCACAAGTAAGGCACAAGAATATATATTCTTAAACTACAAGATTTTGTTACATTATCGCGTGCGTAACAGGAGATGGGCCGGGCCATCATATTGCGGCAGGTGGTGGAGAAATACATCATGCTCAGAAACTTACAGTACAATGTGACACAAGAAAACATCTAGAATCCATCTAATGTGTATGTGACAAGTCCCTTGTGCCTAGAGTTCGACAGTTAGGTTATGTCCAAGGACAAGCAATACTGACCAATAAGAAAGGTCCACATTATCTTATACATATTATGATATGCTTCTGAGGCCTACTGGGCCTTTTGCTCAGGCAAGCATGCAGAAAGCAGAATTATGGAAATGTACTCTCTTGCACAAGCCTTGCAATGTGTTGCGTTACCAGCAGCTTACTGGCAGACAATGTGTGAACTGTCTACCAGCAGTGTTACATGCGTTCGAGGAATAGTTATACATTTTGTCTACAAATCCTATCATCATTGGATTATCACAAAATCAAGTTATACAAAATGGGTGCCACCACTGTTATCTAAACTTAGCTTCCACATTCACGCCCTTTTGATAAACAATGATGATGGCATAGTCAAACATTCACATTTTCTCATCCTCTTCCTTTTCTGCACTCCACTCTTTTTAAGTATAGTCTGTGCATTCTGCAATAGTTCTTATGGCTTAATGGATGCTGATCTCTGTTGCGGCAGCTATTTATCACGACATTCAAGGAAGTGGGACATACTTTTATCAGGACATATAAGGTCAAAAGTGCCACTACTATTATTAGGGCTTCGAGTAACCAGGTATCCCAGCCCTGAAACCAACTTCCTATAGATCCCTATATTTCACCTGTGTGTATCCACTTTGCTTCCTTTTGCACTTTATGTATGTTGTGTATTGCATTGATTATATTATTACTATTATCTGGGATGTACGCACAGCAGGACTGATAAACCACCTGGCATACCCCACCTTCTTTTGCAAGGATGGTGTCTAATGCAATGCAATTCTGAATTACTACTTCCCCATAGCAGAGTCCTTCTGTAATATTTCCCAGGGCTGCTGCTGTGGAATCTGCCAAGTCCTCAATCAATTTTGCCAGCTGCCCTAACCAATAAGTGGAAAAGATCGTCCCTATAGGTGGTACTATGACACCAATAGCTGTTAGCATATGATCTACCCATGGTGCAGTTCTCTTGGCAAGGTCCCTTACTCTGGTGCTTTGACCTATAAGTGACAACTGAACAACATGGATCATTTGAGGTATCACAAGAGAAAGATAGCAGCTGCTGTATCATCACTCTGGCAGGAAAAAGTATGTGTGTTCCCCACATATGAAGAACACCCCTTTGTACCCTATCACCTTTGGTGATAGTTGTGAAATCTCTTGTTTTATTTCTTCCATGTTTGCATAGTCTGAGCATTTGCTACTACCCATATAAGTGCTTGACTTTTGCACCTTCTTGTCTTTTTCCTTGCTTCTTGCTATTAGATTATTATCCTTGGTACTTTCAATGCACCATGTTTGTGTTTAGGATTTGTAGAGCGCATGGCTGCCCGAGGGCTTCCCCACACTGGTGAGTGCTGGACTGGGTGACTATGGTTGGTAAACAGGTTACTGGTTACTGGGGGAACAACCAGGTCTTGAGTTTTTTTTCTAAAAGCGAGTTCGTCTTCCAGTACTCTTATTCCAAGTGGCAGACAATTCCATAACTTTGGGACCAGGTGTGCAAATGATCTTCCGCCCCATCTTGCTCTTTTAATTCTAGTGGTGCTAAGAATGTTTTCTTGGGACGATCTTAGGTGTCTGGCTGGGGCATAGGGGGAGACCAGACCTCTAAGTTTAGCTGGACCTTTATTCTTTATAGCCTTAAGTGCAATGTAAAGTGATTTAAATGTAATCCTTACTTCAACAGGCAGCCAGTGGAGCCGTTTCAAAGACTCCCTTACTGGATCATGAATTGGAATTTTGAAGAGAAGCTTTGTTACAGTATTTTGCAATACCTGGAGTCTTTTCATAACATATTTTGGTGATCCCACATAGAGAGAGTTACCATAATCCAAATGGGCTTGAATCACCGTTTGTCTTAAATACTCCATGATCACTGCTAGTATCTTCCTTATCATTCTAAGTAGACCGAAGCAAATGACAGCCAGTTTTTTGGCTTGGTGATCCATTGTAAGGGCTACATCCAACGACATTTCCAGATTCTTAATGGGGGATTTGGGATCGGGGGGTTGCCATTGTGCCAGGGTGAGGGCTATTAGGGAATGGTATGCAAATGTGGTTAGAGTACACTATCAGGACCGTAGTTATTATAATGGCAGGAATGGGGATACATATTACAAATCAACACCCATGATCATTTCCTTTCATTGTTCTGCAGCGTTTGAGGCATTGTTCCATGTGTTGGTACGTGTGGCTGGTAGGAATAAATACCTATCTTCTTCTGTGCTGCCACGCCTCCCTTAAGTCTGCTGAGGAGGTACACGAACATGCAGTGATGGTAACTGCAAACAAAAGTTTTTGTCCATTGGCACCTGTTTTCAAGTAATTCAAGAGGTCACCAGCACGTCAATTACTTAGCTGCTTAATAGGAAGGAAACAAATTTATAAGGAAAGAAATGATGTCTCGTCATCAGAGCTTGTAGACTGAGGGGTTGGGGCTTGATATTCCAGGTGTTTTTGTCGATACTTTGGTGGGGCCCGCTTGCACACTCTTCTCTCCTTTGCCGTGTGCAGCACGTGCAACCCTTCAGGAAGAATTGATGGTACCCCTGTCACTTGGTACCTTTAGTGGAGCACAGATTGTAACAAGGTGGTGCTTGCCGTGATGCAGGGGAAGGCACGGGAGGTTCCTGTGGTGGCTGTGGTTACACTGGTTTCTTGGTATGAGAGTTGTGGATCCAGGGTGTCAGGCCCTCACACTTAACCTCAGTCACAGTTGTCAGAAGGACATGATATGGCCCCTTCCACCGAGGTTGAAGACGGTGCTATCTGGTGTGGGCCTTGACCCAAACCCAATCACTGGGCTGGAGGCCATGAGCTGCTGGTGTCTCTGCTTCAGGAAAGGCCTGCAGCACCTGGCGATAAAGATAATGCAAAGTCTCTGTTAATCTTTTGCAGTAGTGGAGAAGCAGATCATCTGACATGGACAGAGGGACAATAGACATATGGCCTGGAATGTTCATTGGCTGTCCAAACACTATTTCATGTGGGCTGAGCTTTGTCACTCTGTCTGGGGTGTTTCTCATGGACAACAAAGCAAGTAGCAGCACATCAATGCAGGAGAGTTCAGTAGATGCACAAATCTTCCATTTTTTATTTTTCAACACTCCGTTCTTCCTCTCAACAGCACCCTCTGCCGGTTGGGGATAGGCACAGTGTAGTTTTTGTATAGTTCCTAGCCCCTTGCAGAACCCCTCAATGACATGTGAGTTGAACGCTGGTCCGTTGTCAGAACTCAAAAGCATAGGCACTCCGAAGTGTGGAATGAACTCTTTCAGAAGGCATTTGGCAACAGTCTGTGCATCACAGTTCTTAGCTGGGTATGCCTCTGTCCATTTGCTAAACATGCACACAATAACCAACACATACTTATACTTGTAAGTAGGAGGCATGTATATAAAGTCAAGCTGAAGGCTCTCAAAGGGTCCATGTGGTGGAGGAAAGTGGCCTGGGGCAGTTGAAGTACCTTTTACAACATTATATTGTGCACAAATAGTACATTGTTTACATAAGCGTTCAGCCTGTTGACGAAACTTGGCATTATACCAGCATTGGGAAAATAGTCGAATCATCCCATCACGTTCTACATGGAAAAGTTGAGCCATGGGAGAAAGCATTGTCATTGGCAAACATATTTTACCATTTGGACCTAACCACACTCCCTCTTCTGATTGCGTAAATCCTCCCCTTTTCCATTCTTCTTTCTCCTCCACCCCTCCCTTTTCTGGATATACTTTGGATCATAATACATAGATTCATGCTTCATTCTAGTAACCTGTGGAGCAGAGGCAATCTGAACCATTGCATTTTCACAACCTTAATGCTATTCTCTTTGCTTCTCCATCAATGAATACATTGCCCTGTGATACATAGTCTTTGGAAGAAGTGTGTGCTGTACATTTGACAAAATAGCAACTCCTTTTGGTAACAACAGGGCTTGTAACAGCTGTGCTATTAGTGGGGCATGTTGAATTTGTTGGCCAGCTGAGGTAAGAAATCCTCTCATTGCCCACAGCTGGTCAAAATCATGGGCCACCCCAAAGGCATTCTGACTGTCTGTATATATGTTCACTGTTCTTCCTTCGGCCATTTTACATGCCCTTGTTAATGCCACAAGTTCTACAGCTTGTGCACTCTTGGAGGTGGTCAGTCTCGCCCATTGTAACAAATTTCGAGCTGTGCTCACGGAGTAAAAGGCTTGCAGTGAGCTGGTGTGATCTTTGATGCATGAACAATCAACAAACAGATCTCCATCCGCATCTGGGAAGTATGTGTCTCTTAAATCAAGTTGCATCTTTGTGTACCTATCTGTGGTGATCACACAATCATGAAAAGTATCATCTGTTTTTGGGTCATCATTGTCATGATCAGGGGAAGCATACAAGCAGGGTTTAAGGTGGTGCCTCTCTTGGTAATAATGTGGGATGCCAACAGTGTTAATTCATATCTGGTGATGCGTGCGTTTGTGAGATGCTGCGTTTTGGTTGTTGGGAGTAGGGTGTTGACTGCATATGGAACATGTAGGATCAGGGTGTAAGTTAAAACTAGGATATCAGATTGTTCTACTGTCAGGACTGCTGATGCTACAGCCCTCAAACATGGCGAGAGGGCTGCTACAACATTGTCTAGAGTGGCTGAGTAATAAGCCACTGAGCGGTAAAAAGAGCCATGCTTTTGTGCCAGCACTCCCAATGAGCACCCTCCCTTCTCATGGCAAAACAAGTGAAAATCCTTGGTGTAACCTGGGATCCCCAGTGCTAGTGCTATACTTAACTCGTGTTTTAATGAGACAAACGCTGTCTCACATTCTGGGGACCATGGCATTGGGTCAGACACTTACGTGTGTGTGAGGGCTTGAAGTGGGCGTGCAATCAAAGAAAAGTTTGTTATCCAGTGCCTACAATAGCCTTCCAATCCTAAGAAAGCTCGTACCTCTTTCTGTGTGTGCATTATTGGGAAATGTGTAATAGCGGATACTCTGGCAGTAATTTCCGTGTCCCTTCTAACAATTCATATCCCAGGTATTTCACTCTAGGTAGGCAGAACTGTAGTTTCTTCTTGAGACCTTGTAACATTTCTGTGCCAAGTGGCAGAGCAATGCCACAGTGTCCTCTGTGCAGGCTGCCTTTGATGGTGATGCTAGTAGTAAGGCATCTATGTATTGTATCAAGGTAGAGCCCCCGATAACTCTAGGGAGTCTAAGTCTGTCTTTAAAACGTTGGAGAAAATGGATGGGGACTCTGTAAAGTCTTGTGGGTGCTTTTCCCAAGTAAACCTTTTGTGTTGGAATTGGAATGCAACAAATATTGGGATTCAGGATGCAAGGGAATGGTGAAGAAAGCAGAGCTGAGGTCCAGTGCTGTGAAATGTGTCGCTGTGGTGAGGATGCTTGACAGAATTGTGGCAGGGTTGGGAACCACAGGGAATGATGGGACTACTATTTTGTTCAATTCTCTGAGATCCTGTGTGCATCTGTACACTGGGGCCCTGTCCTGGCCCTTAGAGTCCTTTTTCACCAGAAGTATAGGGGCGTTGCATGGTCTGTATCGTATTTCTCTTATTATACCTTTGTCTTGGAGATCTTTTATCACTGGTACTATGCCTTCCTCCCCTTCCTTGGCTATTTTGTATTGTAGTACTCGTGGTAATGGTGCCCCTGGTATCAGTTTCATCTGCACTGGTGGGAAGTCTAGTAGCCATCCCACATCATTTGGTCCTTTTGTCCCGACACTGTCGGGGACTGAGTTTTAAAGTTGTGGTGGTATCACTGAGGCTGCGCATTTCATAAATGCCTGTAACACTATTCCATTTGCTCTACTTTCTAAAAACACCCCATCTGGTGAACAGTGGATGGTGTACTGCAATTTGCATAGCAGGTCCCTGCTCAACAAATTTACAGGGCAACATCTGCTCAGAACGAACTGATGTTGGACTGTGAGGGGTCCCACTACCAATTTTAGTAGTTGTGCCAAATACTCATCTACAGGTTGTCCTGCCATGCTAACTGCTGTTATCTGTGTACCCGAGAGTGGTGCTTCAGACATCTGGGATGCCTTCAGCATGCATCTTGTATCCCCAGTATCAATCAGGAAGGGAACTGTTTTTTTCAGTATAGTACCTTCCACATAAGGCCCTTCCTGATCTGCCGTTATTGCGGGGGATGTTTGGCAGTCTCCCATTCTCGGGCACCTCTAGTAGACACCAGGAGTTGGAGGGAGAAAACCAACCGCTCCCCCATCTTCTGGGTACCATTGGTGTCTATCCCCCCTGGGGGGTTGTGGAGGTGGTGGTGCATGTGTGGAACCATTGTATCGTTGTGGTGTTTGTGTTCCTTTCTGTTTATTGAAGTCCTCATCAAATGAGTTCTGGGAGTAGGGAAGTGGTGGTGCATTTCCCGGCTGGGCCTGGTCCTGTGATCCTAGGTGGAGCAAGGGACAATTGGCTTTCCAGTTTCCTGGCTGATGGCAGTTAAAACATGTTTTCCCTGGTGGAGGCTGAGAGGATGCTCTGTTATTTCAGCCTGTCCCTCGTCCTCTAGAATTCCCTCTACCTCCTCCCTATTCTCCTTTATAGATTTTCTCCTGTGCACCATTAATTTCACCTTTTCTCTCTTTGTTTTTTTCTGCTTCCATGGTCTGTAAGTGTACTTGGTAAACTGCATAGTACCTGGCCGCTGCCAGGACCTTCTTTATTGGTTCCTGCTGCTGACATACAAAGGATGTCTCTAGGTGTGTTCTTATTGGTTGTCGCAGGCCATTAACAAATGTGATAACCAAGGCTGGCATGGCCTCCCCCATTGGGTTGCGCATGCCGCTATTGTGTTGATAAACCTGTAGGAGGCGATCAATGTAGGCATTCACACTTTTATCCTTTTCTTGCTTGGTATGTATTATTTTATTCCACTCTACCTTGTCCTCAGGCACCTTTGCCTTCAAGAACTTTACTGCCTCTTTATATTTTTCCTGCACTTCATCCCTGGGCTACCTTCTCTGCCCCTCTTTGGCTCCTCACTTGGCCACTCTACTGCTTTCTTGCAATCTTCCCATAAATCTTTTGGTACAATAATGTTAAACAATACATCCATGTCTTTCCACAGCAAATCACCTATTGCTGCTATTCTATTTAGCTCTAGTTTGGGAAAGTCTTTAGTGAATGACAGGAGATCAGCCCTTGAACATGGGACATGAATATATGCTAATGCACCATCATCGTCCCCACTGGGGACTCCCCTCATGGGCAATATTAGTTCATGCATTGTTATTATTGGGCAGGTAGTCACCTTCTCTAAGTTCTTGACAACCCCTATCGTGTTTAGTAAACTGTGCAATTCCTTCCACAGGCACAATTTGCTAATTGCGTATTGCAGGGTCTGAATTATTTTGGATTTGTCCCATATTGGTAAGGCTGAGTCTAAAAACCCAAAATCTTTCATGTCCAGGTAATAGTGGTGTTGCTATTGCACCATTCTTTTTGGTGGCCTTGGTGTGCTGTGAAGTCACGGCGCACTTTGGGTAACTCGTTCGTTAGTTTTGCGTGCGCTAGGGCAAACAGGGCTTCTTGATACTGTCTGTCATGTTGTTCTGTAAATTGTGCCATTTGTAATATTCCCTCTATTAATTCGCCTAGTAATGTTTGACACTTCTCTGTATCACTCCTCTTTAACTGTTTGTCTGGTGCTGATAATTGTGGTGTCGTGTTGAGATCCCTTGCTGTGGAAATGGAAGACTGTTCCATCTGTCCTGAGTAATGGGCTTTTTGTAGGGGTGTGATGTCTTGCTTTGTCTGGGAAGCATACATGTTAATATCCCATATTAGTGCATGCATCTGGGCACCATTTCGTGTATCAGCAGCAGAGTGATCATCATATTCTTGGCGCCACTTGGGATTATTTAATTTAGGCAGTGCTATCTTCTGTCCCTCACACCTATCTCGTAATGTGATCCACCTGTCATGTAAGTCTTCAGCCCTTGTGCTCACTTCCTCTCTTATTACTGCCGGTGAGCGACGGTCTGTAATATTATCAAGGTATTGTTTTGAAACTTCCCCTCTTAGCAGTTTTGAAGCCACATCGCAGCTGTCTGTCTCCTGATCGTCTGTTAGATCAGTGGGCTTGCTACCTGAGGAAGAGTGCTAAGCAACACCTTGTTTGTTTCATATTTTCCCCGTTATTATATCTTCTAATACCTGGTACTCTTCCTGGCTCTCCTCCTGTGACTGAGCGCTTGTCACTGGAAGGCAAGGAGAGGCCCCAACACCCTCCAATTGGTTCTCCCTCCTCACTTGAGATGTCTTTTGTTCCCAGAACCCCTTTTTCAATTGAAACATTTCTCTGTGTACCTTATCCTTGACATCATTGGTGGCCCTCAGGTCCTGCAATGCCATATATCCTAACCAAAAATAGTCCCACACCAAAGGCCTTATTTTCCTTCCTTTAGAATCAACACCTGGAGTAAGTAAGATAATATGGCCATGTCATAAGTCCCAGTCAATGGAAACTGTAAGTCTGGTCTCTTGGCAGTCAAAGCGTTCCATTTTTGTAAATACAGGCATGCACTTAGGCCATGGTGAATGGCCCCCTGATAAGCAGGTGAGTTCTTTAGTGGTGCAGGTTGACTTTCATTTAATTTATTTTTGGTAAGTGAAGTACCCATGATATAGCTATTGTATGGTGTGTAGGGAGAGTGTCAGCTTTTCTTATTGCTTTTAACAAATGTGTAGACACACTTGAGTACAGTCACACAGAAGGTAGTCAGCGGACTAACTCTTGCTGCTCATTCCCAGGGGGCGTGGATAAGGGTAACAAACTTGTTCAATCTGTCATGTGATGCTCAATCAGCCAGCTGCATGTTGTTAAATGAAGCAGAGAGCAGTTCACCAGGCAAAATGACGCCGCATTTGCTACAAGTTCACCGTAAGCACTCACAAGTAGGAGGACAGAAAGAGCTAGTAGGTGCTGGTCAGTGGTGACAGGAAAGACAGAGGTAGTATAGTATTTCTATCCCCTTGCGTCCTCTGTGGGCCAACTGAACCCTTAGAGGTACGGCTGGATGGAATTGAAAGAAAGCACTGGATCCCCAGTGTTGGAATCACACAAATAAATAGGGCAAAACTGGTGAACTCAGCACTTACACATTCATACACATATAACACAAATAGCCGGGGTCTGTCCCTAGGTGGTGCTTAGCTACCCGAGCACCAGTTCCCAATACCAAAAAACCCTATTCCCTCCCTTCTGGAACTAGGTGAACACCTAGTTACAGCTGAAGACTTTAACAGTGTTCAGCATGAGAGAATACCAGGGAAGTATCTGCAGTTATAACCCCATCGTTACTGGGTGTGCACAGACTGCGCCCGTACCCTTTTCCTGTGAGCCCACACAGATGTTTCCTGGAGAACTCTAACTAGCACGGGAGAGTGTGCACCAACTGTGAGCACAGTCACTTTGACCGTGCTGACACTGTACCTTCACGGATCAGTATGAATTATGT
The DNA here is from genome assembly GCA_963921515.1 of Calotriton arnoldi. Taxonomy (NCBI): domain Eukaryota; kingdom Metazoa; phylum Chordata; class Amphibia; order Caudata; family Salamandridae; genus Calotriton; species Calotriton arnoldi. Next base: position 872,635 of record CAWUFW010001320.1, on the reverse strand, counting down.
CCCCCTTGGACAAAGAAGAAGCAAGCTCTCCTCTGGGCTAAACAATGCGCTGAAAAGGTCGCATAACAGCAACTTGTTGAGGCACAGAATCCCCACAGCAGAAAAAACAATAAAGGAAATAAATGCAATATGCAATAGAAAAGGCCACCAAGAGGAAAAAGAAAACAGTAACTTCTATAGGTGCCTAAATCAGAACTGGGTGCATGGAAATTAAAATGGGCTGCATAATAGGCAGTCACAAGGACAAGCAGAGGGATCATAACAAGCACAGTAAAAAGGCAAAAATAAGAATGCCCACACACAGGGCAAAAAAAAGCCCTCCAAAAGCAACAGTGGAGAGAGCCATTCAGGCGAAGTGAACGGAGTCAGGAAAAGAGTGGTAAAACTTAACAAAGGTGCAGTGGTGTGCCCACTCTGAGTCATCATCGGAGTGTCACTGCAGGCTGAAAACAGGAGCTGGAGGCGGTTGTGCGCCCTCTCAGGGAGGGCACGAAGGCAACAGTCAGTAGCAGATGGTCAAGGCTCAAGGGACCCACATTGTTCCACCAAATGTCGAAACTCCAATATCTACACAGACTCTGAAAGAAACTCCGTTACAACACCTGACTAAAATAAAGAGATTTATTTTGAGCACAGGAGCACCAGTTTGGTTACTAAATACTCGAATAAGCAGAAGTAAGGCACAAGAATATATAGTCGTAAACCACAAGATTTCGTTACGATATCTCATGTGTAACAGGGGATGGGCCAGGCCATCATATTACGGCAGGTGGTGGAGAGATACATCATGCTCGGAAAAATTACAGTACAACTTTACACAAGAATAGGTCTAGAATCCACCTAATGTGTATGTGACAAGTCCTTGTGACTAGAGTTCGACAGGTTATGTCCAAGTCCAAGCAATAAATACTGACCAATCAGAAAGGTCCACATTATCTAATGCGTATTTTGATACGCTTCTGAGGCCTACTGGGCCTGTTGCTGAGGCAAGCAGGCAGAATGAAATATTATGAAAATGCACTCTCTTGCACAAGCCTTGCAATGTGTTGCATTACCAACAGCTTACTGGCAGACAAAGTACGAACTGTCTAGCAGCAGTGTTACATGAGGTCAAGGAATGTTTAGACATTTTGTCTACAAATCACTACATCATTGGATTAACACAATATCAAGTTATACATAATGTGTGCCACCGCCGTTATCTAAACTTAGCTTCCATATATTTAGGAAGTCGATTAAATAAAACCTTAGAATTCACAGAAATTCACTGAAAAAAACAGAGATTACAGGGACATTATAGTTAGGTACTGAATTTACTCGCACAAAGCCATAGAAATTCAGCAGTTATAGTTACCAGCCCTAACTATAACTTACACTACTCTAACATGGTCAGTGACATCACTGAGGACATCTCAAATGACATCACTGATGACATGATCCAGTGTGTGTAAGTGTGTAAAAAGATTTTACATGAGTTAATGGTACTGTATAAGTTAGATTAGTACTCTTCCAGAGCTACTGATCAGTGATAATATTTGTAAAGTATGTCATCTGAGTGGATATTTGTGTGTCTGCATTTCTATGTGAATGGCTGTGTGAGTGGTGGTACAGTGGGGTGACCGGTTGTTTCAGTAGCTCTTTTACAGAGTTAGTGGGTTTCTGTGTAGCCGAATGGCTAAACAGGTGGATGCGTGAGTAGTTCTATATATGAGTGAGTGCTTTTCTCAGTAGTTGGTGGTAAGTGAGTGACTTTTTCAGTGCTTTTATAGCGGAATAAGTGGCTGTGTGTGTCAGGATTCCCACCACAGCTCACCTCTCTTCACTATCACAATAAACTGGCATAACTCATATTATTCCTCCAAACTCTTATGAATGAACAAACCATATTACATATGCTGCTGGTAATAGCTAGCTGCAGCTGTTGTTCCCCAGCTTGTTTGAAAAGGCTTAACAGCTTTTACAAATATTTTACAGTGCATATGCAAGGTCAGGTTTCAGGCGCCAAGGAAACATCCAGAAAATCCACCAGAATTAGCACCAGGCAACCGGCAAGATGACCTCAACATGTGGTAGCTCTCATCAAATTAATCCTCTGCACCTGTTCCTTGCTATAAGCAATTAGAACACGACCTTTGTGAACATTCTAAAGCACCTTCTAGAAGGCAGCCTCATCAAGTTAATTATCTGCACCTGTTCCTTGTTACAAACAATTAGAATATGACCTTTATGAACATTCTAAAGCAGTCTTATTTAAAGACCGTCCACACTCCTCCCCTTCGCTTTGCCTCTTCTCCTGCCACTTATCTGTTTCCTGGCTTCCAGGACTCAGTCTTACCAGCTCCCTTGTTCCTTCCACTTCTACCTCACTGCAAAGGATGTCCTGCATCAGTCTCGCACCTGGATGGAAAAACAAGAAGAAAAGGAGAGACGCATTAACAGGCTCGATTTTGCTACCCACTGAGCTCAGTCACAACATCATGCTTGCAGACAAGTTAACCAGTGATTTGTTCAACTTGTACATTCTGTTGGCAGGGCTCTGCCATAAAGGACTTGGGTGAAGCTAACCCCATCCAAATTAGCTTGTGGAGTTGATGCTGGAATCATAATCAATCAATCAATCATATCATTTGTAAAGCGCACTACTCACCCGTGAGGGTCTCAAGGCGCTGGGGTGGGGAATGCTGCTACTGCTCGAAAAGCCAGGTCTTGAGGAGTTTTCTGAAGGTGAGCAGGTCTTGGGTCTGCCGTAGGTGGATGGGGAGGGTGTTCCAGGTCTTGGCGGCGAGGTGGGAGAACGATCTGCCACCGGAGGTCGCTCTTCGGAAGCGGGGGACAGTGGCGAGGGCGAGGTCGGCGGAGCGGAGCTGGCGGGTGGGGGCGTAGAAGCTGAGTCGTCTGTTGAAGTACGTTGGTCCGGTGTTGTGGAGTGCCTTGTGTGCGTGGGTGAGGAGTTTGAAGGTTATCCTCTTGTTGACCGGGAGCCAGTGCAGGTCTCTCAGGTGGGGTGTGATGTGGCTTAGGTGAGGGATGTCGAGGATCAGGCGTGCAGAGGCGTTCTGGATGCGTTGGAGCCGTCTCAGGAGTTTGGCCGAGGCTCCTGCGTAGAGGGCGTTTCCGTAGTCCAACCTGATGCTGACGAGGGCCTGGGTGACCGTTCTTCTCGTTTCAGTGGGGATCCACTTGTAGATCCTGCGGAGGGTGTTGAAGCAGGCGGAGGAGACGGCGTTGACCTGTTTAGTCATGGAGAGGGTGGAGTCGAGGATGACCCCTAGGTTGCGTGCGTGGTCGGTGGGTATTGGGGCGGTTCCCAGTGCGGTCGGCCACCAGGAGTCGTCCCAGGCCGAAGGGGTGGATCCGAGGATGAGGACCTCCGTCTTGTCCGAGTTCAGCTTCAGTCGGCTGTTCCTCATCCATTCAGCGACGGCCTTCATTCCTTCGTGGAGGTTGGTTTTGGCGGTGTGGGGGTCCTTGGTGAGGGAGAGGATCAGCTGGGTGTCGTCATACTTAGTACAGTTTTGGAACTTTGATGAAGGAACCTCTATGGACTATCTAAAAACAACTGACAACAAAACTAAATGTTGGTTGAGATATAAAAAGCTTTTGTGAGGTGATACCTTAAAAGATACAGATAATACTAGACTAAAGCCTTATTATTTGTTTGTTTGTAGATAACATATCTGCCGGTAACATTCATAAGACCTGTGTGAATGCCTGCTGCAGTGTTGTGGTTGAGTAGACGAGCCACAGCATCTTTTTGACTCCACACGCTCTCGCCATCCCAACCTCCTTCCCCCTGGGATTTACCACTGGAGCAGTATCTCCTTCTTTAAACCGAGGGCAAGTCTCGAGAGGATTCAGGAACTAGTGTCGCCGCCCCATTGGAATCACCTGGGATCCAGGTAGGGGGCTTATGACAGAAGGCTAAGCCACAACACTTAAGATCTCTTTCAAGCGGTTACATGTCCAATCAAGACCAAATATTCACCGACGATCTAGCACGTGCCTTATCAGTGGACCTCAATGGCACTAACAATCTGCCTGAGTTAATGCAGCAGTTGCAACTAGATCTGAATTGGTTAAAAGCAGAAAACGCTACTCTTAAGGAAGAGTTGCAAGAAGAGAGGATGCATTTCACGCAATGGAGGAATATTAAACCCAAGGATAGTCGCCCAGTCTTGAACCAGCCTGTGTTTAGGGAACCATTTCAGAGAGGGGCATTTACAACTACTGACCAAAATCTATAAGTATCTGTCTCTACACCCAGTCCTGTGCCCTTAGCAGCTCCTGAACGCTTTCATGGTGACAGTACTAAATTTGCAGCCTTTATGAGTCAATACCAATTACATTTTCTATGTAAACCTCAGATGTTCCCCAATGATGCTGCTAAAGTAGCGTTTGTAATCTCTTCCTTGGGGGGGGGGTGTATCCGCTAACTGGGCAATTCCTTTAATAGAAACAAACGATCCCCTTATGTACAACTATTCTGCTTTTAAGGCTGCCATGACTAAGTTATTTGCAAAACATGTTTTTATCCAAGCAAGTGACAATGAGTTATTAAACATATGACAAGGCTCTAGGGACCTGCTGACCTATATCACTACTTTCAATCAAATGGTTGTGGAAACGCACTGGCCGGAAGAGAAGAGAACATCTTTATTTTATCGAGGGTTGCGAGATGACCTTAAAGATTCCCTCTCACGAATCATTGATCTGTTCAACGATTGTGTAGAATTTATTGATCCTGTGGTTAAGTTAGATCATTGATTGGGTGAACGAAAGGGTGACCGATCTCGCAGTGACTCCAGAGTAATTGCTCTCAAAACCAAGAAGGACTGAGAGAGTAAGACTCTTGATACTGAACCTATGCAGATTGGAAGTATAAAGGGTCCACTATCTAAAGAGGAAAAGGAATGTCGCTGAAAATTAAACCTACGTCTTTATTGTTGCAAACTGGTCATTTCACTAGGGAGTGTTCTGTAAAATATAAAAAGTCTAAGGGTGTGGCTAGTGTAGAGGTTGATCAAGTACAGAGAAAACTAAGGCTCTCAACCAGAAGGGAGATCGTCTTGTCAAGAGAAGCCGTACAGATCTCCCAATAACTGACCAATGTGGGAACAGGAATCCCACGGCATCTGACTATCCGAGTCACAGTAATATTATCCCCACAGCAGAGGCACATAATATCCATGCTTATTGACTCAGGGGCCACAGGCAATTTCTTTGATTTGACCCTAGCTGCCAAACTCTGGCTCACAAAAGTTCCCAAAGAAAAAACTGAACCTGTGCAAGCAGTAGACGGTTCAGAGCTGTCTTCTGGGCTAATTTGTTTTCAGACAAAGGCTCTAACCCTAGTGTGCGATAATGGGCATACTGAATGACTTGTCTTTGAATTAATAGACACTCCCACCTTTGGGGTAATTTTGGGAGTACCTTGGCTAGAACACCATAATCCAAAAATCAATTGGGTACACTGCACCATAACCTTGGACTCAACCTTCTGCACTACTACCTGCTACCAAGAGGCTCCAGAGGTGGAAATACCTCTGCATTATGCCTTGGTCCAAGGAACAGAAAATCTTAAACTACCCAAAGAATACCAGGACTTTCAAGATGTTTTTGACCTCGTGAGAGCCACTCAACTGCCCCCACACAGAGCTGTTGATTGCCGCATAGATCTCCTCCCCGGGGCAAAGCTGCCTTGCAGTAGAGTCTATGCGTTAACAGATCCTGAAACCCAATATCTATGCAAATATCTGGATGAACTACTAGAGATAGGTTTTATACCCCACTCCACGTTGCCAGTGTCTTCCCCACTCTTCTTTGTACCCAAGAAGAATTGGAAGTTGATGGTTTGTGTGGATGACAGGGCAGTCAATAAGGTGACTAATAAGAACTGCTATCCTATCAATCAATCAATCAGGTGTTTGTTAAGCGTGACTACTCACCCGTAGGGGTCTCAAGGTGCTGAGGGGTGGGGGGTTCGCAGGTTCCAGTCCATCAAGGAGGGGGTCTGTCGAAGAGCCAAGTTTTGAGGTTTCTTGCGAAGATGGGGAGCGATGTTGTCTGTCTGAGGTGGAGCGGAAGGTCGTTCCAGGCTCTGGCCGCGAGGAAGGAGAAGGAGCGGCCTCCCGATCTGGTCTTTCTGGTGCGGGGTACCACGGCGTAGGAGAGCTGGGCTGATCGTAGAGTGCTTTGGGGTGAGTGGAATTTGAGTCGGCTGTTCAGGTATGCTGGTCCGGTGCCTTGGAGGGCCTTGTGAGCATGTGTGAGCATCTTGAAGGTGACTCTAGCTTCGATTGAGAGCCAGTGGAGTGAGCGCAGGTGCTGGGAGATGTGACAGTGTCTTGACAGGTTGAGGACCAGTCTTGCGGCGGTGTTCTGGATGTTCTGTAGCTTGCGGGTGAGGTTTTTGTTTATTCCGGCATAGAGTGCATTGCCGTAGTCGAGTCTGCTGGTGACCAGGGCGTGAGTGACGGTCTTTCTGTGTTCGAGGGGGATCCATTTGAAGGTCTTACGTAGGAGGTGGAGGGTGTGGAAGCAGGAGGGCAAGACGGAGTTGATCTGGTGGTCCATTTTGAGCTCTCAGTCCAGGATGATTCCCAGGTTGCGTGCGTGGTCCGTGGAGGTGGGCGGGCTTCCGAGGGCGGGGGGCCACCAGGTGTCATTCCAGGCATCGGGGTTTGGGCCCATGATGAGTACTTCCGTTTTGTTGGTGTTTAGTTGTAGGCAGCTGTTTTTCATCCATTTAGCGATGGCTTCCATGCCTTCTCGAAAGTTGTGTCTGGCGGTGTTGGGTTCGTTGGATAGGGAGAGGATGAGTTGGGTGTCGTCTGCGTATGACGCAATGTTGAGTCCGTAGGTTCTGACGATGGGGACGAGCAGAGCCATGGAGACGTTGAAGAGCATAGGGCTGAGGGAGGACCCCTGGGGGACTCCGCAGGTGGTTGGTGTAGGGTCCGAGAGGAAAGGGGGAAGTCTGACCCACTGCGTTCTGCCAGAGAGGAAGGAGTGGATCCAGTCGAGGGCCTTGTCTTGGATACCTGCATCATGGAGTCTGCGTATTAGGGTGCGGTGAGAGACTGTGTCGAGCGCCGCTGAGAGGTCGAGGAGGATGAGGGCTGCTGTTTCTCCTTTGTCCAGTAGGGTACGGATGTCGTCTGTTGCAGCAAGGAGGGCGGTTTCTGTACTGTGTTTTTTTCTGAAGCCGGATTGGTAGGAGTCGAGGATGTTGTGCTCTTCGATGAATGTGGCGAGTTGGCTGTTGATGGCTTTCTCGATGACTTTCGCTGGGAACGGGAGCAGGGAGATGGGGCTGTAGTTTTTGAGGTCAGTGGGGTCTGCCGAGGGTTTCTTCAGGAGGGGGTTGATCTCGGCGTGTTTCCAGTCGTCGGGGAACAAGGCGGTTGCCAGGGAGCGGTTGATGCTTGCAGACAAGGTAACCAGTGTTTTTGTTCAACTTGTACATTCTGTTGGCAGGGCTCTGCCAGAAAGGACCTGGGTGAAGTTAACCCCATCCAAATTAGCTTGTGGGTTTGATGCTGGAATCATGCTCACTATAGTTTTGAAACTCTGATGAAGGAACCTCTATGGACTATCTAAAAAACAACTGACAACAACATCAAAGGTTAGCTGAGATATAAAAAACTTTCGTGAGGTGATACCTTAAAAGATATATGTAATACCAGACTAAAGCCTTATTGTTTGTTTATAGATAACATATTTGCCAGTACCAGTCTTCAGACTGGTGTGAATGCCTGCTGCAGTTGCGGTTGAGTAGGCGAGCCACAGTATCTTTTTGACTCCACACGCTCTCTCCATCCCAACCCCCTTCTCCCTGGGACTTGCACTGTAGCAGTGTCTCCTTCTGTAAACTGAGGGCAAGTCTCAAGAGGATTCGGGAACTAGCATCGCCGCCAATTGGAATCACCTGGGATCCAGGTAGGTGGCTCATGACAGTGTGAATGGCTCTTTGAGTGAGTTAGAGGCTCTGTATGGGTGAGTTAGTGTGTGTGTAAGTGACTGTATGCGTGAGTGAGGGTGTCAGTGAATGTATGGGTGAGTGTATACTTGTATGAGCGACTGTATAGTAGAGTGAGTATATGTGTTAGTATCAATATGACAAAGTGAGTGGGTGTATGGGTGTGTGAGTGGCTCATTCAGTATGAGAACAAGTAAAGATTGTATTAGTTGTGTAGTTGGCTGAGTTAATGTCTGAATTGCTTTATGGGTGTATAAGTCGGTGTGTAAGTAATTGCATGGCAAAGTGAACGGTTGTCTTACTAGCTATATGAGTAAGCATATGGGCATGTGAGTGCATTTTACATTGAGTGAGTGTTTTTGTGTGTAGTTGTATGGGTGTGTGAGTAGGTATGTGAGTAGTTGTGTGAGGGTGAGTGGGTGTATGAAAGATGTGCATGGGCTTGTGAGTAGGGTGTGTGAGCCTTTAGGTGGAGGATGTCATCAGCGTTGTCATTTGAAATGTCATCAGTTATGTCATCAATGATGACACTGAGCATGCCATGAGTGATGTATTATTTGAGGTCGTAAGCAGTGCATTACGGGGGGCATAAGTTATAGTTAGGGCTGGTAACTATAACTGTTGAAATTCTATGGATTTTTGTGAGTAAATTCAGTACCTAACTGTAAAGTCCTTGTAACCTCTAGTTTTTGAGTGAATTTCTAAGTTTAAAAAAAAGAAATCTATTTCCTAACTATACCGTTCCTGTAACCTTTGTTTGTTTCTGTGAATGTTTCAGGTTTTTTTAAATGCTCTGGTAGGTTGTTCACATTGCTTCCCCTATGGCGAAGCCTAGTGGCCAACCTCCTGCATTATTCCTAGTTCATAGTCCAAGTGAAAAAGAATGAATAGGTAGTTTGAAAATAATGCAAAAACAAAGGAGAAAGTAGTAAAAACTTGGGAAAAGCAATGAGAAAGTAAACAATATAATACAAAAACAGCAAGGAGAAAGCAGTGATAATGAGGGAAAAGTAAGGAAGCAATACACTAAATAGGATACAAAAACCAAAAGCAAAGCAGTAACAATCAGGCCAAAATATGAAGAATTAAAGGAAATGCATTTGGATAAACCAATAATACAATATTGTTAATTTACACATAACTATTATTATTGTATTATTTCTTAGTTTTAAAAATTTTACAGATCCACAGCTTTTCCTGCGGAATTGTAGATTGTCCTCGGGCCGCACTCTATGGTTTTTGTTCTGATCACATGTTGCAAAACGAGTCCGCGGGTGGATCCATGGATTTCGGAAAATGTAAAAATATATATATATATTTACACTCATTTTAACAATAATTTATGCTTTCTCACCACTAATATCCCCCCATGGGGTCAGGGAGTCTCTAACCTGACCCCTTCATAAACATTACAGCACACATTTGAGCCCCGGGGACCGTTTCCCGATAAAAGAAAATGGTGGCCGCAACTTTTCTGTGAAAGTGTGGCCTGTTAAAGAAGTCTTTACTTTGGCGCGCAGATCCGCGGATTCCTGCAGGAGGATTCACGTCCCTATATAGCTATGTATTTTTTGCCCTTTAATATCTCTAAAACTACTGAATGGATTTACACCAAATCACAAAAATCGTGCTTTCTAGACCAAGAGCTAGCTTTCTGCCAAATTTGGTGTAATTCCGTTCAGCAGTTTGCGCTGTAGTCGTGCTCAAACTCCCTATAGGAATTTACGTGGGGAAAACGTGTTTTGGGACCCCCCATTTTCTTGGCCCCCGCTTGCCAGATAACCTTCAATAAAGCAGCTGCACTGACTAAAGTATAAGTTTTGAACATTTTGTGAAAATTCGTCAAGTGGTGCCAAAGCTATGGTCAAAACAAAAAATTTTCTTTGTATGGAAACTAGGATTGCTTTTGTTCATTTCAGGTTGGCTTGTATTTTACTGATCCAAAGCTGTAATACTGTGCCTGGAGTGGTAAAAGGCCTTGGCCATTTTACAGCTCGGCATGGATAGCACTGTGCTAATCCTATGCTTAAAGACTTTGATAGAAAAGCAAACATTCGAGGTGAGCAAATTTAAAGTGTCGCTGGTGTTGAGGGTGCTCTATACAGGAGCTGCTTTCCACCTACACTTGAGACTACCCAGAGTTCTCTGCTTCTTTTTTGCATATATATACACACACATACACACACACATACACACGCACATGCACACACGCACACACACACACACACACTTAAAAACTCTTATCATGGTTGTTGTAATTAAAGAAACTTGGTAGCCATAAAGGTGGCTCATAGCAACTTGGAGGTGCAGCGGGGACTGGTATCTTCAACCCATTTATGCACTTTAGGAGTCCAAAGGATGGGGTTAGGATAAAGCAGCTATGGAGATCACACCTGGTGTTGCCATCAACATCAGCACGAGAGGCTGGACACCACTGCACATTTATCTAAAGGGGGAAGTGAAGGTATATCAAGGCTACCCTGTTTTAGGTTTAAACCTATAATAATTGACAAAAACCCACAAAAAGCCTCACCTGTGCAAACAGATAAATACTGATAAAGACCTGCACAAGCGCAAACTAAAATGCCGTTCAAAGATAAGAAAGTGATAGAGAATGAGTCAGGGGTGAACACAATGTAACTTTGTTATACAACATGGAGGCAAGAAACACTGGTCTAGGATTATTCTGCTTGAGTTTTGTAGTTTAGGGATGTTACTAAAATATTGTTTCTTCTTTTGTCTCCTTCAGTTTGATGTGCTTGAATTAAAGGTGCATTGTAAACAAGGAGGGGTTGGGCCCGTTTACAGTACCCACACTAGGCCTCAATAATATATTACAAAACTATACAGTGTATGGGTACTACAATTCATTTGAAAACTCCAGGAAAACAAAGAACCACCGTATTGGGTTGAGTGGCCTTAGTGATTTAATTCATGAACATTTCAAACATGTCATACAGGAGAGAACATCGGTTCAAAACATTTATAAGACATACATAATCAAAAACATGAATACAAAAATGAGAAACATTTAAATGCATAAACATAGCAATTAATAGGCAGACCTATCCTTCATTTATAGTTAAAGAAAATGGCGGTGAACAGATTTAAACACGAGTCAAAATGTGAATCCTGCCATTACACGCTAGTTGGAAACAAAAGGAACAACAGGCTAGTTGCCATGTTTGATGACTGCATGTAGTCTAAGCTGGTTAATATCTTGTTCAACTAGCTGGGTCAAATCGTGTTTAAATCTGTTCACCGCCATTTTCTTTAACTATAAATGAAGAATAGGTCTGCCTATTAATTGCTATGTTTATGCATTTAAATGTTTCTCATTTTTGTATTCATGTTTGTGATTATGTATGTCTGGAGACGAGGACCTGGTTGACTGTCTTCCTGTTTCAGACGGTGGTCCATCTGAAGATCTTGCGGAGCATGCGGAGGGTGTGGAAGCAGGCAGAGGAGATGGCATTGATCTGCTGCTTCATGGTCAGTTGGCTGTCTAGGACAATTCCGAGGTTGCGTGCGTGGCTGGTGGGGGTGGGAGAGGGGGGAGTGTGGTGGGCCACCAAGTGTTGTCCAAACGGGAGGGCTTGTATCCTAAGGTGAGGACCTCTGTTTTGTCTGAGTTGAGTTTTAGGCAGTTGGCCTTCATCCAGCTGGCGATGTCGGTCATGGTGTTACGGAAGTTGGTCTTGCTGGTGTCAGCGTACGAGATGCTGTTGAGTCCGTGGGTGTGGGTGATTTCTGTAAGAGGTGACACTCTGGTGACTCTCCTGAGTCCAGAAGACTTGGTGCAACTTTTGAGAATCAAGGAGTGGTCTGCACATCGGCGGTCAGCAGCAATTCGATTAATATGGCTACTGACTGGCTAAAACAGGCTACTTCGCTTTTATGGCCCTGGTGCTGGAACAAAGAGTCAGCTGGCTAACTCTTGGAGTTCACTTTTCTGTCTGGGGTTCTGGAGCGACTTTTCCATGAGCCAAGCACCGCTGGCACAGTCCTCTCTTTGCTACCCCGAGGAGCGGCAGGTGCAGTCCAGTGGTTGGTGCAGCCTCTCTTGCCAGGTCCATATGTGATCTGAGGTATGGGTGCCATATTTATGCCCTTGAGGGACAAAACCAGAAGGCGCCCGGGTTCCCTCCTGTCTTATGACGGCTTCCACTCCCATCGCTTTATTTTTCTGTACACATTGTCTCTACAGTTTTTGGAATGTGTATGCCCTCCATGGGATGGGACACTCTTTTGATCCAAGTGCATTCCCTTTTGGTCTCTTTGGCATGATGCACAAGTCTAGATTTGAGGGAGGGACATCTTGGCCTGTCCTCTTAGCTCAACTATGTCATGCAACCAAATAATCCGTCAGTGACTAATTTGGCAGGAGAAAAGCTTTGATGAAGTTCCAGCCTAAAGGAGGTTGGTATTTGTGGAGGTGAATTTACTTGTCTTAGCAACTCATGGTTTTGCTTTACAGTAGTTATAATATTGTGCAGCATTTCTTAGTGAATGTGAGCAGGTACAAGCTCTGTCAACAGTCGGGGGTGTTCACTTTAACTAGTATGCTATGAGTGGTGATGAGTCATGGAATGGGTAGAGTGGCGGTTTTTAAACAGCTACTGAAAATGTTGCTTTCGTGTGTATGTTTCTTTTGTTGTACATTGCCGGTGTTTCAAACCAACTGATTCTCCCTCGGGTTGTACATTGCCCTGTTGGTGGAATTAGTTGGCATAGAGATAAGTGGCTCTTTGAAATGCCGTTGTCCGTTCGGTATGTGAAGTTTGGGAGTTTGCAGTGACAGTTCTAACAATGTCTTGTAGGGTGAAAAGGGTGTGACTTGTTCATTCATTTTGCATTTCTTGGAAAGATTTGAAAATGTTGCTGTTTTGACATCGCCTAGTGTGTGTTTGTTTCTGTTTATTTTAATTGAGCAAGTTAAATTTAGATGTTTGCTAATGTTTGCGCCCAGCTCTAAAATTGTCTTCCGATACACTATAATGTTCCCCATAAAATACGGTTCCACTACTATTTTTTTGCCAGTATTACTTGTAAATGTTCGTTGGCAGGGATAACAAGCATTTTATTTCTCCAGGCATTTCCCTGGTGGGCTGGAGTCATTGGAGGCCGATTTTGAAAGCCCAGGGCCTCTCCTAGTGCCTCTGTAAATTTCCCCAATTTCCAAAGGAGAATGTGCAGCAGGCCAGGGCCGGCTTTAGGGCAGTGCGACCGCACTGGGTGCTGACCTGTGGAGGGGAGTGCTGACCTCAGGGTGGGCGCTGTGTTCAGCAATATCTTATGATTGGAGAGCTGAGGGGCACTTTTACCTGGTGTTAGTGATAATCTGGTGAGGCGCTCATAGGGTGTGGGGGGTGCCAAAAGGGATTCTCGCACCAGGCTACACCAGCGCTTAAGCCGGCCCTGCAGCAGGCACAGGGTCTGACTGGCCTATTGGGCAATCAGGCATTGCCCAATGCGCTTGTCTGACAGGTCAGTGTGTGGGCCTGTTTTTTCGCTGTTTGTGGGCCTGTTTTATGGTTTACTGGGCCTGTTTTTACAGTTAATTTTCCTGATATTAAAACAAACATTGCTTACAGCAAGCTCAATCAATGCAGTTTTCCATAGCTTGCAACTTGCAAATATGAGCCGCTTTATTAGGTATCAGTAATGGGGCCACTTTCATTTTGGTACCAGGGCCTATTTTCTGTCCCAGTCCTTCACTGAGCACGCATGGGGAGGCTTCAAAAGAGAGATAAAGAAAGGGAAGGGAGAAGGGAGGGAAGGAGGGGAAAGTAGAGAGAAAGAGAACAGAGGGGGCAATCAGAGAGGAAGAAGAGAGAGAGGAGAAAATGAGAAAGAATGAATGAATGGATGGAGAGAGTGAGAGTGTTACGAGACAAATGGAGCAGTTTGTGGTAGTGGCTAGCACAGCAGAGTAGAGTAGAAAAACAAGTTTATTAGGACAATTATGCATAAAACATTCTAAAACAATAAAAACACCTGACAACTCTGTGCCTATGAAACGTGCAATTCCTACTGCCACGTCAAGGTAGTGCATTTCAGACAACATCTCTATTGCCTCTAACCTTTGTAATGTTCTATATTTAAAAACAAGGGTCTTAAAAACTTAATGCAGATGGGAATGTAAAAAATACAGTCCATAAGTACATGCAACAAAGAGCATTTTATATTCACCGTGGCAGGGGCAGAGACCATTACCATTCCGGATCATATTACATTGGTTGCAGGACGAGTAGATTGGGTTACATCCCACTCTCGCCCTTAAATTTTGATCCGCAATCTGGGATCAGGTATCTGAGCAAAATAGGGGAAAACTGTGTTGAGGCCAAGCGTGTTTAGTGAGAAGCTGATAGACGGCTTCTTTCTCAAATAAGCCAAGTAAAGAGACCCAGCAACCTTCCTGCACATTCTTTCACTGCTTGTTTACTAGGAAAAGGGGACCAAGCTACAATTGTATCCCACACGGAATGCTTGTTTTCAAGATCTCTTAACCTTTTCCTTACTTCCCCAGCCCACCTTCTTTCACTGCCTTTGATCTCATACCAAAAATGCAAAAAGAACAATTGATGAACAGAATGATGAACAAGGTCAGACATTCACCACAGTACAGAGTTCTGGGCTTAAATCCAATGGGGCAGATTTACAAGAAAGTGACGCATCTGTAGAGATGCGTCACTCTCCCTGCGCCACCCTGAGAAACCCCTGCGCCACTATGGATGCGCCGTATTTACAATACGGCGCACCATGGCGCAAGGATTGACAGATGCGTCACAAATGCTGACAAATTTCTGATGCATCTGTTGACGCAAAAGTCACGCATTGCTGGAGTCATTTCGCAAGCACGACGCAACTCCAGCAATGCATGGGGAGGCCTATCCTCATTGTGCTGCGTCACTCCTTACACCTGCTCCAAGCAAGCGTAAGAATTTGACGCAGTGGCGTCCTAGAAATGTCCCAGTGAAATCTTGTAGATTTCACTGCGTCACTTCTACGAGGCTTTTTTGCGTTGGAACGCCCGCCCTGCATACATTATACCTGAAGCAGGCATAATCTGACGCAGGGCCTTACAACGTGACGCATCTCCCTAGATGCGTCACGTTGTAAATGGGCCGCATTTTTATGCTGCCGCTGCGTCACAAAAAGTGACGCAACAGCGGCGCAAAAATGACGCAAGGGACTTGTAAATCTGCCCCATTGTTTCTTTGCTCCCCATGCCATTGCACATCAGTCTTGACCCTGTTCCCCATTGGAACAGTCCAGCCCGAACTGCCAGGCCTGGTCCTCCTTGGACTGGAAACAAGCATTCTGGGACCGGTTCCGGGGTTTCACTCCTCATCAGCCAGGCTAGCTCGACTCCAGTGGCATGGAGAGCAGGTGACCCACGTCTGGGCATACCCATTGCACTCAGGTTGACATATTTAAGAAAAACAATTGAACAGATGCTGAATAATGTCAAACATTCACCCCAGCACAGAGATTGTCGTTTAGTTCCTATATTACCCATACAGGATCTGTGCGTTCCGGATAACATAAACTGTGGGTTTGGTCACAGACTGGCTCTGAGCACCCCCACCGAGAATGTTAGCCTTTCTGTTTTAGCTAGCTCACAGTGCCACTAGACTCTCCTCTTATTGGGGAGAGAATAGTTTCTGGCAACCTCAGAACATGACAACCCTGATCCCCCAGGATCGTGGAAACAATATACTACTTTTCGCTCAGTCACTCGGGCTCACTTATTCAGCTCGGAGAGTTACACAGAAGAAACAGTCGGGCATGTTACAATAAGAATTTATTGCACAGTTTTCTTCTAGTGTAAAATAGATGTGCTGCAACAACCGTTAGACAGTAGCAGATATATATGATTAGCAGTACAGTGAAAATAAAAGGATAGCACAGTTCTAACATCTTGCAATAATCATGAATACATACATGAATATAAAATGCTTGATAAAATGTGCATACTCCTACGATGCCTATCTAGATGTACCTAAGTGTACCTAGCATGTGAGTAGGTGGAAAGCCAAGAATCCCTCTAGGATTTAGTCTAACCCCATCACCTGAAGTGAGAGAGTGTGGGACCCCGTCCTGGCCTCGAGTTGGACACCCTGCAAGGGATGTGTTAGACCACTGTCATCTGGAGCGTCTGCATGCAGGAGCCTCAGTGTCTCTGGTCAGTGTGTCGGCCTGGAAGTCTCGGTCTCCTCTCCCAACCCTACCAAGATGTGCTGTATTTATACAAAAAGTATCTAGGGTTTCTTTGTCCCTTGTTTCTTGTATTAGCCATTGTTGGATTTGAGGATGACGTATGGGATGAACCTTGTACGTAGATATTATGCAGGTGGTGTGTAGCCCCTGCCTGGTTTCCAGGAACCCTCATGAATATTCATTCAGTCTATTGATGGAGTTATAGGACGCTATTGTTCAGGGAAAACCCTCCTTCTGTGCCCAGGACTTGAACTAGGTAAAGGTTCAATCCTAAAGGCTCGTTACTGTGTAGTATAAGGGAGATAATGTAGGTGAAGGTGTATGATATTATCCGGGCCTATATTAGGGTACCTATATGAAACATAACAAGATCTGGGCCTAAATCCATCGTTTTTTTGCTCTCCATGCCATTCTAGTTTAAACCCAGCCATATGCAAATCAGTCTTGACCCTGCTCTCCATGGGAACCGTCCAACCCAAACTGCCAGGCCAGGTCCTCCCTGGACTGGAAACAACCATCCTGGGACTGGTTTTGGGATTTCACCCCTCATCAGCCAGGCTAGCTTGACTCCAGTGGCATGGAGAACACGGGACCCACGTCTGGGCATACCCGTCCCACTTGGGGATGAAAAATGCAAAACAAAAATTGATGGACTGAATGATGAACAATGTCAAACATTCATCTCAGTACAGAGGGGAGAATCTTTGATTTATTCAGCATTCCGTCCATCATTTGTTGCCACAGCACTTTTCACCCTAAGTGGGATGGGTATGCCCAGACGTGGGTCCCTTGCTCGCTGTGCAACTGGATTCAAGCTAGCCTGGCTGATGGGGGTGATATACTCCGAAACCAGTCCCAGGATGCTTGTTTCCCATCCAGGGAGGACCCAGCTTTGCAGTTCAGGCTGAACTGTTCCCATGAGGAGCAGGGTCAAGGCTGATTTGCATATGGCTGGGTCCAAATTGGGATGGCATAGTGAGAAAATGTACGATAGATTTAACCCAGATCTTTTGACTGGGGGAGAATGTTTGATATATTCAGCATTCCATCCATCATTTGTTGCCGCAGCACATTAAATCTCATTCCAACACAGTTTGGACACAATTGAGGCTTCACTATCCACCGAAAGCTTATTGAGAAAGACCCAGGAATACGCCAACAGGTTCCAGGAAATTTGGCTCGGTTCTCTCCTTCTACCCTGGACCATTGTACCTGAAGGCATCAGCAAGAGCCTTCTAAGAATCGCCTCCTCCAAATGATCCCAATTGCAAAAAGGGTCGAGGGCAAGAACCTCAGCTGCATACAGCCCAAAGGGGGGCTATTTTCCCTTTGTAGGTCTTCATTAAGGGAGTAGGGGCCAGACCTCCATATTTCCAGTTGAATCTGATCAGGCAACTAGCTTGCAACATGGACCTCTGCTTGTTACAACCCATATGTTTGTCCCATTTTAAATTCCTGTTGATTGACAGGCATAGGTGTTTATAGGAATTCACTATTTCCACCTCTGGAGTATACAAGTACCATTTAAAGCTTTTTACCTTATTCCCAAAGACTAACACCCTGGTCTTCTCCAGATTAATTTTCAACAAGTCCTGCATACTGTATGCTTCAAGGGAGTCTAATTTTCTTTGCATACCGATTGGGTTTAATCCAGCAGAACCATATTGTCTGCATATAGCAGTCAAGTGATTTGCTGATTCCCAACTTTAGGGGAAAATTACTTCACTTGAATTATAGATATTGGAAGGCCTACTAGAAATAAGCTAAAAAGCAAGGGGGCTAAAACACATCCCTGCCGAAGGCCATTCTTAATGGAGATTTTTTTAGATAGCCTACTCGATTTATATAGCTTGACCTATGCCCAATTATCTGTGTCTAAAGCATGTAATACTCTATGTAGATTGGTTGGGAGCTTCCAGGTGACCAGTTTCCTCCATAGGAGTTCTCTGTCCACTGAGTCAAAGGCTGAACGGAAGTCAATAAAACAACAACATAGCCTTTGGTTCATTTCCAGGACCCTCCGAATAATGGCCCAGAGAGCAAAGAAATGGTCTAGGTTGAGTGACCTTCCCGAAATCCTCCTTGCTCATTCGATATAATTTTATGTTCGGAGGCCTAGTCTTCCAGCCTTGATAAAATCATTTTTGAGAACACCTTAACCAAGATGTCCAAGAGGCTAATCAGTCTGTAATGCGAGAGATCCAAACCATTCCCCTTTTTTAATATGGGTTTTTACTATTGACCCCTTATATGATGGAGGGTAGTGGCCCGTTGAAGCTATCCAGCACAACAGGAGAGAGTACACCCTTGGCCACCAGTCACTGTTAGATGTAATTATCACTGCAGGAAAATTGTTGGGCCTGTGGCTCTTGAAAGCTTAATCCAATCAAAAACTGCCCTTACCTCTTTCACTGAGAACCAGGTAGGGGGAGATTCTTATCTGCAGTACACTTAAGCCTGACTGAGGTACAAAGTCTACCATACAGATCTGCCAAATATGCTGCCCATGTTTCCTCAGGAATCATGCATTTTAGGGTCCCCCCATTAGGGTCACTGGATTCATTGACTTTTGCACAGAGCTCTCGTTGATCCCCTAATTGAATAATCTTCTGCATATCATTCCACTTGCTATGTTAGAAATAGGCTTTTTTGTCTTTAATCAGTTGTCTGTATTGACACTTCAGCCTGGCCAACTCCTGGTTTAGAGCACCTTCTGGGCTCATCAAGCATTTAATTTTCTGACAGGCTGAATCAAACCAACCCGATTTAATATGACAAATCGCCTGTGAACCACCATTTCTGATGTTTATAGATATGCAGTCCAAAACACTGATGAATATCTCCTTAAACCATAAGAGTCTGTTCTCATGACTCACCTTAGTGTTTTCTGTTAATTGGTGTGGTGCTAAAAACTGAAGGTGGGCAGGGTCAAGATGGGTTGTGAGCCTCCGTGGGCAAGATACTCCAGAGAGGAGTGCCTTCTCCACTGCCACTGGCTCATAAAGACAAAGAGCAGCCGATGTGGCCCAATGGTCACTACCCTCATAATTTGGCACTTTAAAGTCTGAAAAGAGTCCGAAGTGGCAGGCAGTAGTAAACCTATAGTCAATCGGGCCAACCGAAAAGCCATGCCGAAATGTTGTGGCTGCTGGCATATCATTTTTAAATCAATCAGTCAAGCAGACCAGTCCATTGTTCACCAGCCATTGGCTCAGTACCTTGGCCTGCCGCTTGATAGAGCCGGAAGGAAACAAGCTGGGGAATATTGTAATAGTTCAGAACATCTTCCATCCATATGTCCGCCTGGCCAGGGTACAGACGAGAATTGAAATCCCCAGCCATTATTATGATTGTTTCCGGGACCTTTCCTATATCCTGAAAAAAATTGATCAAAAGATTCCATCCAGACTTTCAGTCTCCGGTACTCTTCCCTATGGAAATATACATTTATTAGAAGAGAACACCTGAAAAACGTTGTTCAAACCAGGTTCATCCACAGAATGCTGCAAAAGACTAGACACATTAATAACATGCAGTGGCTTCTTAACCACCTTGGTAGATAATGAAGTTCAGACCCCTGATGAAGCTCTACTTTTCCCTCTTCTCGAGCCTTAAATATTCAATGGTCTATGGTCTTATACTCTCTCAACCAGGACTCCAGAAGGAACGCCACATGATAGGGCTTTATTCTTTTTTCCAGTTAACCGCTCTTCCTGAGACGCTCAAACCCATGGATATTCCAACTCAGGATTCTCAGATTGGGAGATGATTCCTTGCTCTATGGCCCTTTTGGCCAATCTTCCCAGTATCGGGGAGCTGCAACAGGGGGGAAATCTATTTCCCTGCTCCCAGTATGGGACCTCTCTCTACTTTGTCAGTCTGTTGTTTACAAGTACCACCCTCAGATTCTTAGGGGGTCGGTTTATCTTATAACATCCTCCTGTCCATTGGCCACAGCCTACCATAGGGATAAGGTGTTATCTGCTCCCACTGGCTAGCAGCTAGCCCATCATGCATAGATAAAAAAAAGGAGGGGATGAACTTTAAATTTGAGAAAGATGGTTTAGAATTCCCTCTCTGGGACAGCTGGCTTATAAACCTGCTTTGGCTAGTTCAACTTCTACCTTCATCACAAAATTGGCGATGAAAGGTGAAATAAATGACACTTTTGATAATTCCCTTCCTTGCTCCTCGCTCTGGAACCTCATTGAGACTAAGTCATCCGTGGATATCTTGGAGAGCAAGTGAATTTGATGAAGTATGTTAAGAATTTTTGAGCGCTCAAGGGGCGTCATTTTCTAGCTTTTTTTCCCCCAATGAATTATATCCAGCAGCAATACACAAGGACCAGGCTCAGACTTAGATAGGTTCTCTGACCTAGTGAGTGTTTCTTTATTATTCTTTTTAGTATCAGGTGGATAGGAATCCCTTCCCCAGCGGGGTGCAGGAAAATGTTTGGCCTAATGGCACAACCCTTTGAAGACTGAGGGTTCATAACTGGCTGGCCTCTGACATGAGATTTTGCTATAGGCCTGTGTGTGATTGAGTAAGGCAGCAAAGGTGACACTAGGCGGAGGGGGAGACCTAGGGTGTTGTCCTAACATGGGAATCCCTTGGTGAAGAGTTACTACCCTTGTCTTAATTCTTGGACACTTTCCTTTACTCACACTTGGTTCACAATGTCTTGCTGTTCTTTTCAATTCTCTAAACCTCTGGGAGAGCTAGTAACTAGAGGGGAACCTGAGGGGACCAGAGGTATTGCCATTTCCTAACTGGCATGGGGCATTTTGAGATATAAACTGAGGCCTTCAGGTTTAGCAAAGCCCCTTTCCCTTCTAATGTGCTTGCCCTTTGTCCTGGAGTAGCTCCGGGGAGAGGTGCCTTGGATCCCATTCCCTCACATGCTAATAGCAAACCATTGTTGTAACTATGGAGTTCAGACAGAATTTCTTTCAAATACTTTGATTGGTCCACCTGATCTGAGTCTATGGCCACAGGATGCCATGTAAAGTCTGTTGCAGAAGCAGCATTACATCCAACAAGGATGAAGAGCTGGGCGGCTGAATGTTGTTAGACCCTCCCAGAGAGTCTTGAGTTGGATTGGGCACCCTGAGAAGGGAGTCCTTCTGAGATAATAAATCACTCTGATCCCAGGAGGCTGTGCTATGTTAAGACTGAAAGGCCCCAGAACCTTCAACCGTCAATGGGGTTAGGACAAAAGACTTGGGCCCTTACCCAGGGTGGACTGCAAGGAGTCCACCAAAATGTTGTCTGGCTGGACAGGATTATCTGCGGGTGTCAACCCATCTTTACCTGGACATTGAACACTAAAAATCCCGCTGCCCGCACTTGATGGAGAAAGCGAGCTGATATTAAAATGTTTAGAGACAAATTTTCTCATTGATCTGGTTAGGGGTGAGAGGGTAACATTCCTATTTGATATGGAACTTGAGTCAATCTGGTCATTTGCCTTTTTTCCCCTGCCTTTCTCCCTTTGCACAGACTCCCATGCTCTTTCCCTTTTGAGGCACCAGGCAGGACTCTCTTATGGCGGAGAACGGGTGGGAAAACACGAGAGGCAGGATTCATAATAGGCAGTGGGTAGACAATTATAATCAAATGAGGAAACGAAAGAAAAATAGGAAGGTAATGAAGGGAAAAAGATAAACTGTATCAGGAATTTCGCATGTTTAGCAGAATCACTTATACAGTTGTTAAGAAAAGGGATAAAGTTCACACACCAGGACAAAAAGATCACAGCATTTTCTGCCAAAAAAAGAACTGAGGATGCCTAATGATACCTGGGTTACCAGTGATGCAGTGTAAAAGCTAATCATTCTTTACACAACATAAAAAACAATTTTGACAATGAAACTCTAATGTGTACTTTGCACACGTTTAGAAAAATAACATTGAAACTGAGAAAAACGGTGTACCAATACCGTCAAAGCGTGCTTGGATTTATAGAAATGAAATTTTTTGAGAATAATGAATTTAACATGTTTAATAACTGATTACCTTATTATTTGAGCAAAGTCATTATGAAAGATTATTGATGGAAAGCTTTCTATGATGCAAAATAACACAAAATATTAATATGAAGTAGTATATCTATGTAATAAATGACTTTTACGTACAATTGCACAAATATTAATGATTAAACTCTATTGCCTTTATTGTAATGCACCATAGCAAATAAAAAACTGATGCAAATTAAAATTGTCACATTTTATTTGATTGAAACTTTCAGCATAAATGCTTTACATTATTAGAGTCTTAAATTTCCTAAAACAATTTTATTATAATGATTTTAAGAATAATTTGCATGTATATATTGTGATAGAAGGCTATATTTAGAGTTGACATTTCTATGCAATAATCACTGACGTCATTACAATTATTTCTTTATATGAAATGCTTGATTTATCTCATTATTCTTGAACCTAGTTATGAGTTTACTTTACTAAATAAGAAAAGCTGGACGGTTTGGAGCTGTCTGGTGAGAGACCAGACTGGAACTGTCCTGATTGTAGCTCCATTCCCCTTGCCCATGCCCATGCCCATGGACATTTCTTTCTTAAACTCTAATGTGATCCTTTTTCTCATGCTAAGAGAACTCTTTTGAATTGTCCTCTCACCTTTGCTGGTGATAGAAAACTCAAATCTGAACCATCCTCTTTATGGATTCTTTTATTCAGCAATAGATTTACTTTGACTCAATGTGTGATTTTATACTGCATGCTGTAAGACTCATGACTGAACTGCTTAAAATGTTACTTATATGCATTTATTTTGGATCTTTAATACAATAAGCGAATTATCTAAATTTTGTCTGTCTTTTATTATGTGTCTTAATGTTCTTTCCATAGAAACTATGGTTACAATTATCTGATCTCTGATGCATGATAGAGAGAGTCATCAGAACATCAAGTTCTTTTGCTCTAGTTCTGTGTGGCCACAGCAGAGCTTCTGGTATGCATGATTGTTAGAAATGAGGGTCTCTTGTTGGCAGTGGTTTGCACTCTGTTCAAGTAGGGTTCCTTCCTTCTAATCAGGGTAAGGGAGTTACACACCCAAGAAAACCCCTGCTCACCCTCTTGGTAGCTTGGCAGGAGCAGTCAGGGTAATCTGGGAGGCAATGTGTAAAGTATTTGTACATAACACCCAGAGTAACACAGTAAAACACTACACATGGACACCACCACTGGTTTAGAAAAATAAACAATCTTTATCTAAACCAAACAAGACCAAAATGACAAAAATACAACATACATAACTCAAAATATCACTTTTAAAAGGTTTAGGGAATTCTGTCCATAGAACTCTATGAATGCGTTGATTTTAGCACAAAGTACCTTTAATGCATCAAACTCCAAGTCAAAAAACAGCTGCTAAAGAGGAAAGCATCAGAAAACACAGTGTTGCGTCAGTTCTTGAGTCCCCAGAGGAATGGATGCGTCACTTCTGCTGCATGCAGGAGGTGTTGTGTCAATATCTTACTGCAAGGAGAAGCGATTTGTCAATTTCCAGAGGTGACTCCTTTCGGCCCGGCGATGCATTGGGAACTTGGTGCACAGGTGCGATGTGTGAGAAAATCCAGGTGCTGTGGGTCGATGCGGCGGCAAAACAGGTGCAGCGTCGATTTCCACTCCCGCAGACAGGTGATGCGTCAATTCCTTCAGCCGCACAGCAGGGCCTGTGCCGAAGTCGGAGCGGGGTCTCGGATGTAGGAGACTCGGTGCTCTGGACTTCAACCCTCTATATTGCGATTGTGCTTCTTTATTACAAGCATAGATTATATTATTCCACAAGAACCATTGTCTTTCCTATATAACAGGACTCAGACTGAGGCAGTTCTTTGGGCTGCGAACAGGCGAAGTGCCGATTTTTCAGGCGCAGTTCGGTGATACGTTGGTTTTTCAACCGCACGGCAAGCTTAAGGCGGGAAAATGTAGCTGGAAGGGTGATGCGTGGATTTTCAAGTTTTGAAGCAGCAGAACCACCTCCAAGGGCCCAGAACTGGAATTGGCCCCACTCGGCAGGTCAGAACTCCCAGTAGAGGAGTTCAGTGATGCTGGCGATGAAGTCTTTGATGGCCCTGAGACTTCTAACAGGAGGCAAGCACACACAAGCCCTTGGAAAAGCAGGCTACAGGAAAGCAAAGTCCAGTTCTTTCACTGCTCACAGACAGAAGGAGCAACTGCAGGCCAACCCAGCAAAGCAACACAAAGCAGAGGGATAGAACTCCTCCCGACAACTCTTCAGCTCTTCTTCTTGGCAGGGTCTTCAGTTCAGAAGTGTTCCACTAGTCTGAGGTTATAGACCCAATACTTATACACCTTTTGGCCTTTGAAGTAGGCATACTACAAAGTAAAATCTTTGCTGTCAACAAGATCCTGCCTTGGCTCCAGACACACTTCAGGGGGAAGGAGACAGCATTGTGAGGGCCAGGCACAGCCCTATAGAGGTGTCAATGACAACTTCTCCCACCACTCTAGCTCAGGAAGGCCCATCAGTCTGGTGATGGGCGATCAGGATATGCAAGGCACACATCAGCTCCCTTTTTGTGACTGTCTAGAGTGAATGCACAAGCAGCCCAGCTGACTGTCTAAACTAGACGTTAATTCCACAGGTAGGCAGAGGCACATGATGATAAAGCATGAAAATGCACACTTTCTAAAAGAAATTGCCACACAAATGAAGCTTGTTTCCGGTCCAGGGAGGACCCAACTTGGCAGTTCAGGCTGGACTGTTCCCATGAGGAGCAGTGTCAAGACTGATTTGCATTTGGCTGGGTCCAAACTGGGGTGGCGTAGTGAGCAAAAGTACAATAGATTTAACCCAGATCTCTTGACTGGGAGTGAATGTAGGATTTGTTCAGCATCCTGTCCATCATTTGTTGCCGCAGCATTTTCTAAAAGTGGAATTTTCAAACACACAATTTAAAATCCAACTTCACTTAAAGATGTTTTTTTAAATCCTGAGTTCAGGGAACCCAAACTCCAAATCTGAAAGAACATATCCCTACCTCACTGAGGACTTTCACAACAACAGGGTCTATAAAAGACCCTACTTTGGTCGCCCTTTGGGAAGACACAACAAACAAAACACTCTAGTGACATTCTCAGACACCTCAGCCGAATCTTCAGACAATTCTGATCCAGGTGAGGGCACCATTTCCTTTACTGAGACACCTAACAGGATTTTTTTAGGAAGAGCCAGGGAAGGCAACCAGGACAAGGGAGAGGCCGGACACAATGCTGGTACAGTGCACCACGGGAGGGCCAAACACGGCAGAAATACTACTGATGGTGATAAGTAATAACTGTACTAACACGACCCAAGCTACGATGAGCTGCACCCAAAATGTCCTCATCTTCAATGTATCCACTCATTTACTCTCCATAGAGGAAACTTCACTACTAAGTAAGGGACTCTCCTTTGTACAACCACATGGCCTAACATTCTTGAACTTCAAACCGAAATACTAAGGTTTTTCAGAAAAATTTGCCTTCATGCCTTTTTTCTTGACAATCCTAGCCTGCCCTGTACTGCCAACACACATTTCCGACTGCCCTTTCTCTCCTCCAGACAGCTGCATTCGTCCCGAGGTACAGACCTTTAAAAAATTAGTTTTGAATGAGATTTCTAATTTAGAGCAGAAACACAATTTCATCCTACACAACTTATCTATCATGGAGAAGAATGCATTGACTAGTAGTAAACTGGATCATTTATTAGTCATCAAACCAGCTGACAAGGGTGGTAGTGTGGTAGTACAGAATACAGACTCAGACAAAGCTGAGATTCTCAGGCAATTAGCAAATACTGACAAATACCTCAGACTTAACACTGATCCCACCAAAGACATACAGAAACGTATTCTCAACATCACAGAAAAGGGTAAATCAGAAGGAATTCTGACACAGAATGAGTTTATATTCCTGAACAAAAAATCCTCCAGGACACCAGTGATTTATACACCCCCTAAAGTGCACAAAGACATGAACACACCTACCGACGTCCTCTTGTGTCAGGGTGTGGGTCGATATTAGAGCCCCTTGGCCAGTATGTGGACTTCTTCATTACGGACTTTGTACCTGAAACATTCTACTATACAGAAGACACTATGGACATGATTAACCAGGTAGAACACCTCCCCTTTGAACCCTATTTGAGTATTCTGTGTACACTGGACGTGGAGTCCCTATACACTAATATTTCCCAGAGAGAGGGCTTGAGGACCATTGAAAAAACCCTTGAATCATGGACACCTCCACATGGAGTTCCCACATCATTTATTCTTATACTGTTGGAACTTTGCTTAACTTGCAACTTTTTCCAATTTGATGGAAACTATTTCCAATAGATTAAAGGGGCATACATGGGAGCAGTATTTGCGCTGAAATTTGCTATACTTTTCATGGACCATCTAGAAACAGATTATTTTGTCCCATAACAATCTATTTCACCACCAGTTGAGCCACTGGTAATGCTACATAGATGACATATTTATGATTTGGCATGTCTGTGAGAGCATCTTTAAAGATTTGGTCATTTGTCTTAATACCCACTGCAGTGGACTGAAATTCTCAATCACCCACAACAGGTCTAAAATTGCCTTTCTGGATCTACTTATCAGTTCATCTGCAGACAGACTTTTTACATCCCTGTTCCGAAATCCTATGGAAAGAAATACCCTCCTTGCCTACACTAGCCACCACCCAAGAGCTCTTAGGGATTCTTTACCCTTTTCACAGTTCCTCCATCTCCATAGGAACTGTTCCCTTAAACAGGACTTTTTTTCTGAAGCCAAGAATTTATGCACCATACCACAAGCCAGGGGCTATCCACGTAGATTGGTGAGACAGTCCATGAATAGGGCCTTGTAATGTCCTAGGGAGGCACATTTGACCCCCAAAATCAAGCAAGACAGTGACTCCATGGTTTGTGTAACCACATACTCCCCTGTTACCAATCAGATAAAGAAATGTATTCTGAAACATTGGCCAGTGCTGAATGCTTGTGAACTGCAGTTGGAATGACCCTTTTTTGTGTTCCAAAAGAATAGGAGTATTAAAGATCTATTGGTCAGGGCTAGCCTTCCCATCACAAAACCAACTCAAACCTTAACAGAAATTTGGGGTATGAACCCCCGTCTGGGACAATGTAAATGTGGTAATTGTAGTGTCTGCCCTTTCGCTTTTGAGACCAAGAACGTTTTACACAATAATGTAAATATCATGGTAAATCAATTCTCTAATTGCAATACCATGAATGTTATATATGCCATTACTTGCCCATGTGAACACATTTATCTGGGGCAAACTACACAAAAAGTGCATATTTGGATCTTTCAGCACAAGAGCCGCATTTGATGCAAAGTCAGCAACGCACCATAGGTGGACCACTTTGAACTTAAAGGACATACAGAGAATGATATAGCAGGCAGGTGATCATTGTGGTAAAGCCCCCCACGCAGAGGCGCAGACATGAGCTCATTGCTGAACAAAG
This sequence comes from Calotriton arnoldi, assembly GCA_963921515.1. Lineage (NCBI taxonomy): Eukaryota > Metazoa > Chordata > Amphibia > Caudata > Salamandridae > Calotriton > Calotriton arnoldi. Next base: position 844,920 of record CAWUFW010001320.1, on the reverse strand, counting down.
AGGAACATAAGTGAATACGTTCCACCAACAGGCAGAGCTTCAGGCTGCGAACAGGTGGTGCGTTGATTTTTCAGCTGCACTTCACCGATGCATTGGTTTTTCAACTGCATGGCAAGCTTGCGGTGAGGAAAACAGCGCTGGAAGGGTGATGCATGAATTTTGAAGTCTTGAAGCAGCAGAAGCACCTCCAAGGCCCCAGAACTGGAATTGGCACCACTTGGCAGGTCAGAACTCCCAGCAGTGGAGTTCAGAGATGCTGCAGATGAAGTCTTTGATAGCCCTGAGACTTCCAACAGTAGGCAAGCACACACAAGTCCTTGGAGAATCTTAGAAAAGCAGGGTACAAGAAAGCAAAGTCCAGTTCTTTCAATGCCCACAGACAGAAGCAGCAACTGCAGGCCAACCCAGCAAAGCAACACATAGCAAAGGGGCAGTACTCTCCTAACAGCTCTTCTTCGTGGCAGGGTCTTCAGTCCAGAAGTGTTCTAACAGTCTGGGGTTATAGGTCCAATATTTGTACCCCATTTGGCCTTTGAAATAGGCATACTTCAAAGGAACATCTTTGTTGTCCACAAGATTCTACCTTGGCTCCAGACACACTACAGTGGGGCGTAAACAGCATTGTGAGAGGCCAGGTACAGCCTTTTCAGGTGTCAGTGACAACTCCTCCCACCACTCAAGCTCAGGAAGGCCCATCAGCCTGGTGATGGACCATCAGGATTTGCAGAGCACACCCCAGGTCCCTTTGTGTGACTGTCTAGAGGTAATGCACAAACAACCCAGCTGTCAGTCTAAACTAGACTTTGATTCCACAGACAGGCAGAGGCACAGTCTGGTAAAGCAAAAAAATGGCCACTTTCTAAAAGTGGTATTTTCAAACACACAATTTAAAAAACAACTTCACTAAAAGATTTTTAAATCCTGAGTTCAGGGAGCCTAAACTCCAAATCTCTATCTTTTCCCAATTGAAAGTTACACTTGTAAGATGGTACAAGGCAGCTCCAATGATAACCTATGGGAGAGATAGTCCTTACAATAGTGAAAATGAATTTTGCAATATTTCACTGTCAGGACATGTAAAACACACCAGTACACACACCAGTACATGTCCTACCTTTCACATACACTGCATCCTACCAATGCGGCTACCTTCAGCCTACTTTAGGGGTGCCTTCGATGTAAAAAAAAAAAGGGAAGGTTTGGGCCTGGCAAGTGGGTGTACTGGCCAGGTTGACATGGCAGTTTAAAACTACAGACACTGCAATGGCAGGCCTGAGACATGTTTGCAAGGCTAATCATGTGGGTGGAACAATCAATGCTACAGGCCCACTAGTAGCATTTGAGTACTAGACCCTGGACACACACAGTGCATTTTACTTGGCACTTACCAGTAAATCAAATATGCCAATCATGGATATCCAATTATAATCACAATTTACAGTGGGAGCACTTGCACTTTAGCAGTGATCAGCAGTGGTAAAGGGCCCAGAGTACATAAACCAGCAAAAACGATGTCCAGCACACAGTCAAAAGTACAGGAGGTAGAGGCAAAGAGACAGGGGAAACCACACCAAGGATGCCAGGTCTAACAATGATTCTTGTTAGATTGAACTTCTTTAAGAGGTTTAGTCTTCCAATTGCAATACTCTATGTCTATAGCACAGTTCTGATAGTAGTGTATTTAAATTTGATCACTAATTTGTGAGTTGGCTACTAATTATTGGTCCTCATTAGGTGGACAACAGTTTGACACCCTGATTTCCCACCCCTCACCAGCTGCGGCCGCTGCAGGTAAGAGCGGTGGGGCGGTGAGGCCGGCTGGGGGGGATTTCAAGAGACTACCAAGAGGGAAAATTTATAATTTAGTTAATTTTTCCTTGTGGTCATCTCTCAAAATCCCCCCAGCCGGCCCCACCGCTCTTACCTGCAGCAGCCGCGGCTGCCCCTCACTGCGGCGAAGCAAGGTCCACTGGAGGTCTAATAGCTCTATGGGTGAAGTATAGAATCTGAGTAAAGTGACAAAGTTGTAAAGTCATTATTGGGCCCAGAAACAAAAGAGAAAAACCTTCCACTGCAACAAAAGGCTACTTAATGTTTGACATCATTGTTCTTCGATTTAGAGCTACAGTCATACAGAAAGGCAATACACAGGCTAACACTATAGCATTTGCTTCATATTGACCACAGTCTCTTAACCGGTGGGTTGGGGCGTAAACCTCGGGTTCAGGGCCTTTAACAATTGGTATAGCCTACAACAACGAGCTATAAGGCTTTATTAAATGTCGGCCACATACTCATTAGTGAACAAAAGATAAAGACTGTCACTTAGAAACCGTAGGCTGCATATAGTGCATCTGGTTGCTGGAAACAGTGACATCGCATCCTAAAATATAACCTTTCTTAAATGTCAGTGGTTGCAAACCATGTTATGTTGTTGTACGGGCTTTACTGAAAACCCCTGAATGACGTTTGTACACTCCCTTCTGCATTTGGCAGTGTCACGTTTCAGTGGTGCATGCCTGATGGAAGAGATTAGCGTTTGTGTGCATAAACCATAACAGTTTGCCTCCCAGCTGAAAAGACCATTGTTGTGCAAACAGTTGTGCAATCTGCGCTTGTATGCACTGAGGGCTTGAAATACCGACTCCATCATCAGCCGCTGGTCGATGAATCAGTGTTTGTTCTTATCTTCCCTTCAAGCAGTGTCTTTCAAGAGTGCAACGAGGAGCTGAAACGCAGGGAAAACTGGTGAACAATTAATATAATTGTGCAATTTTCTATGACTTTCTTGCAGAATGATGAACAGTGTCGAAACTCTACATCTATTCACAAAAAGGTAGAAAGGAATATTAAATTCCTACCTTTAGTAACAGTCCTTTGTAGGCCAGTGCTGTGAATCTGCTCGAATTCTGCTAAGAACGAATTCCAATTGAAGCAAGTTTAATGTATATCCTTTGCGTTTCTGACAACATACACTGGGGCAGATTTACAAGAAAGTGATGCATCTGTAGAGATGCGTCACTTTTCCTGGCCACCCTGAGAAACCCTTGCGCCACCATGTATGCGGAGTATTAACAATACGGCGCACCATGGCGCAAGGTTTGACAGATGCATCAGAAATTCTGCCGCATTTGTTGGGGCAAAAGTCACGCATTGCTGGAGTCGTGTCGCAAGCACGATGCAACTCCAGCAATGCATTTTGAGGGCTATTCCCACTACACTACGTCCCTCCTCACGCCTGCGGTTTTGACGAAGTAGATTTCACTGCGTCACTTCTACGAGGCTTTCCTGCGTGGGAACGCCCACCCTGCATACATTATACCTAACGCAGGTATAATGTGACGCAGGGGTTTACACGTGACGCATCTCCCTAGATGCGCCACGTTGTAAATTGGCCGCATTTTTATGCCGCTGCTGCGTCACAAAAGTGACGCAATGGTGGCGCAAAAGTGTCGCAAGGGGCTTGTAAATCTGCCCCACTGTACGTATGCCAACGTCTTGCTTGAAATTCATATGCTACCCATCATACGATCATATTAAATTCAATTGCAGAGGTTACCTGTTCAACATGAATGCAAACTCTGGTAGAAGCGGTAAGGAGGAGAGTTGACAGTGATTTACGAGAAGATCTGTATTTTCCGCCAAGGAGAAAACGGGCCTGCGTTTTCATAATTTACTTTATAAATTAGGTATATCAGCACTCGTCAGGCCACCCATACAATCCGGATTAACACAGATATGCCCACTTTCCCCCAACTATTTGCAGTCTGCCCCTGATACATTAGGGTTCTGAGTTAGTTGCAAGAAAAAAAATGATCTCCATAAACACTCTCCACTGGAGTGCATACTAAATATCAAAGTCAGAATATCGAGGGTACTAAATATCAAGGACAAAATATTGAAATAAATATCGACATGTAAGTAATTCTAGATTTTCTATACCTAATTCCACATATATGTAACTACGCAGTACATATATCTTCAAGGTACGTGGATGTGAAATTAGGAATAGTAAATCTATACTGCCCTATATGTGCCCTATATGTGCTTACCTTTCGATATTTTGTCCCACACTACTCTAATCTCGATATTCTGTATGTTGATATTCAATAGTATAATCCTCTCCATGAGTTTGCAAAAATAAAGATTCTAATGGCACCAACAATCGCATGATGTAATGTGGATCAAAGGTGTAAGAGCCATATATATCAGATCTGATCTATCACAATTCACTGAACACTTTTTGCTGCTTTATTCAGTATTGTGTACTCAAGTTCTTGACAACAAAGAATTTCTTAAAACTAAGTGCAACCAAAACATGCTGGTATTACTCTATGCCAACCTCCCATCCATCCAAACACCTCTCATTGAAGGTAAACTAAGATTGAAACTCCTTAAGGATAAGGTTACATGTCACTAGCCCTGGGAGTAAGTCGAGAAATTTTACTCTGCAGAATCATTTGAAGTTACATAAAAACTCAGCGAGATTCCACAGAGTTCCACCAATGGGTGGAAAATGTATGACTCGCTGCTCCTTCTATTTTAGCTTGCTGTTATACAGTAGCCTTCATCCACGAACACTGGAGGATAATTTACCATTTGGTCAATTTCTACGCATTAGGAGAAATTGTAGTTCTATTACTGATTACAAAAAAGAGGCGGAATCTCTATCTGAGAATCTATTGAGGAGACAGTACCCACAGAGACAAGTGGCACAATCAATGAAAAGAGCCAGAAATAACCATCGGGAGGCCCTATTAGAGGTCACTCTGAAAGAGCCTACTGATATACTAACCTGTGTCACTTCATTCACACCGGAATCCAACCGGATAAAAAAGGTGATTAATAGACATTGGGGGATTCTCAACACAGGGTCCCTACAGATTCCCAAACCCTGATTCGGCTTCAAAGGCACTCAGAACCTGAAAGACATACTAATACATACAAGACCAAGATTAGTAAAAGCCAAAGAGCAACGATCCCTTTGGGATCTCCCACCAATCCAGGGCCACTACCCTTGTGGGTCCTGTGCAGTATGCCCTCAGACAAAAGCCACAAAGGAGATAACCCTTTCAGACTCCTTTACTTGGAAAATCAGGAAACACCAACTGTAACATAACTCAGTACGTGTATTTGATGATGTGTCCATGCAAGATGATGTATATAGGTATGACAATGAGGATGATAAAAACTCGAATAACAGAACATAAGAGCAACATCCGTTGCCAACGAACAACTACCAAACTATACACACATTTCAAAGTACTCAAACACTCCCCTGAAAGTCTTTGGTGGATAGTCCTAGAAACCCACCGCCAGATTACACAGGGTGCCCTATTCAGGATGGAACAAAGATGGGTGCACCGTTTAAGTACTGACCGCCAAGCATTGAATGATGATATCCCATGGGGATCCCTTGCCAATAACTGACATTGAGGAATCTCAACTTAGACACTCTAAGATGGCAGACACAGTTTTCGAACACACTCGGCCTTCCAGGAACATCATGTGACGCATGGAGTTGATGGCTGGTACCAATGAGGGTAGAGAACTCGGACTGAGGTACTCAAAACACCAACAATTTTGGCCCCTTTGTCAAAACTCATACGGACAAATGTATCCATAGACACCCCAAGATGGCCAACAACTGACATATAGGAACTTTAACTTAGACACTCCAAGATGGCCCACACACATTTTTTCCAACACACTCAGCCCTCCAGGAACGTCATGTGACGCATAGAACTGATGGCTGATACCGATGAGGGTAGAGAACCCGGACTTGGATAACCATAACACCAACAATCTTGACCACTTTGTCAATACTCATACAGGCATATGCATCCATAGACACTCCAAGATGGACGACTCATTTTCCCATACACTCGGCCTTCTGGGAACGTCATGTGACGTATGGAGCTTGCAGCTGATACTGATTGGCTACCCCGCCTCTACTGGTTTCCCGGTTGGTATAAAATAAAACCGCACCTTCAAGCCAGTTACCATCCCGGATTCAGCGGTGCGGGGTAGGTCTACCACTCGGCTTCAACTTGAAGTAGGTGAGTATCTGGAAATGCTTTCAATAGAACTCCCCCTATCTACATCGACAACAGAGGTAAGCGGCTGGGGTCTAGCTTGTTGAGTTCTAATAATGAGTTTCTCTGTACCTACCTCTTGAGAATCTGATGTCTGCCCACATGACAGCGGCTCCGTGAGTTTAGCCGCACTTCCACAGACTCCATGGTTGACCCTTACACCTGTGGGCCACCGGCCAAGCTTGCGGCGGATTTTGGCAATCCTCATTACGAGCAGCAGTCTTGAGAGGCATTTTAATCTCCACTAGATAAGGACGGGTGCTCGATTAGACACAGCACCCCCCTGGCCCAGCACCACTGTTTGGTCCCTGATTTCGGGGCACGCGTCTCTGTAAGCAGTCTTTTACAATCCTATGAGTCTCATTCACATTTAACTGAAACCCCCCCTTTTCTATCCACAAGACACATATCTTCAATGTGTTAAGAGCCCGCTGGAAATTGATGAGGCACGATCTAATTAGCAATTAGGTGAGCCCTGTGGCAAATTTGACCCACGTTTGGCATTAACACTACTTTTACAACTATTTTCTTCACCTTTTAATTTAATTTTTAGCTTGAGACACGTGCTTGTGACAGAAACACACCACTTGGTTAGCACATATGTGTAAAATTAACAGGCACCTTGCTCACTATAGCAGACATTATTGATCGTTCACCACAATCAAGATTTAAATCAGAGTATCTGTGTATGTTCACGACTGCATTTAAGGCATACCTTGTTCTTGAGTATCTTTTGTCTCCACCACAGGTTGCCCAGTGAACTTGCGGACTCATATCCCGCTTATGCACAGAGTGGTAGGTAGGTTCCCAACCTTACCACAGGGTGTAAATAGTTCCACTTTAAGGTCCTGAAGAATCGCCACTGATCCTCCAGACATACAGGCGAGAAACATGTTGACCCACCAGGAGTAGAGCGCCATTTCCTGACCCATTATAGTCAGATAGTCGCCTCTCTTTATTCTTTTAATCAGGCAGGGGCCTTCCCAGAATAAAAGTTCGTTTTATAGGACTCCTGACTTGTTTTAACTATCACATTCACTACTACACCCACACAGACTAGGGCCCTCACACCCATGGCACTTAAACGGCGAGGAACAAATGATCTCCGATAAAGAGCCCCTTTATGGGTGCCCATAGGGTATTGCAGCGCCGACCCGATGAGGAGCAGGCCCATATGATGAAGCATGACACCTAGCTTGCTGGGTGTGTGAGGGCACTAGTTCCGAAAGGAGGAACTCCTCTCCTCCTACCACTGACTTGGCAGGAAACCCTGCCACCGTGATAACACCGAATTCTCTGATAATAAATCCTATACTCACGAAGGAACTACGTACCATTCTTCTTTTGAAGAACTTTCCAGAACCAGATGTGGAGGTAGCCCAGGATGTCCCCCCAATTCAAAGGCTGGGATAAGGTATAAATATTGGACCCTCAGAATACCACCTCAGTGTACTCATGGACCTGTGGAAAACTTCAGAAGGACAGCCTGGCCCACCAGAGGACTGCCCTGCTGCTTGAAGGCCTGCCTGCCTTGTATCTAGAAGGAGAACTGGACCATCTCCTTGAAACCATGGCCACCAGAAGTGACTCCAAGGGCTAGTTGGCTGGACTCCTATGTGAGCTACAGGGACACAACAAGCTCGAGAGACCTTGAACCCTGCGCCTGGCTTCTGCTGGAGTGAGTCCTAAACCTCCAAGTGGTGCACCCCATATTCTGGACCCTTAGAAGTGATTTTAGAAGTGCTTCTCCTGCCTAACTCTAATACTTGGGACATAGGAAAGTTTTTACTAAATAGTGGCCAGAGAACTGACAAAGGCCCAGGACCTTCCTCCAAATCCCCGAAGGGCCTAGACAAAAGTTCTCTCCTAGCCCGATCCACCGCCTCCTGAAGTCCTGCGATCTTATGTTTCCTTAATTTGTGAAGATTTGCCCTGTATGCAACCACCCGTCCCCTAAAAGTTTGGAGGAAGAGGTTCTCCAGCAGGAATTACTAAGGGCAAAAGAGGATTTGAAAAAATGTTTTATTCTTGAGGAGATTGCTAGTAGTAAAGCTTCTCAACAAAAGGTTTACGAAGAGAGCCAGCACATTGGTAAATTTCTAGCCTGGTCGACAAAAACGCATCAGAGCAGGCAATCAATCCCACAAATTAGAGATCCCAGTACTACGAGTCTGGTTAATGATAAAGATGAAATTGCTGAAAGTTTTGTGTCTCATTTTAGCAAGATTTATGCAGAAGTCCAGATAGTTAGCCCTCAGGCTCTTGTGGAATATTTTATGGCAGTCCAGCTACCTACGATCCGTGAGAAGGATTGTATAGTGCTGAATGAACCGATTACAACCGCAGAATTAAGTGAAATTATAAAAAAAATGGCAAATGCGAAGGCAAGTGGTAATGATGGGATCCCTATCGAAGTTTATAAATTGTTTTTAGATTAACTTTCCCCGATTTTGGTATCTTTGTATAATCAAATTATGTATGGATTGCCGGTCTCAGATAGATTTAAGGAACCAGTTATGATCTCTATTTTAAAGAAGGATAAGGACCCGAAAGACCCGAGCTCCTACCGCCCAATAAGTCTACTAAATGTAGACTATAAGCTTTTATGAAAATCTGGGCAAATAGGATTTCGGGCTGTGCGCAACATCTGATACACGCGGACCAAACAGGGTTCCTGCCTGGAAGATCGATGGCTGCAAATACCTTTTATCTGATCCAGGCCATCGACTACTTTTCTGCTAGGAAGGATAGCGCGGCCATTTTAATGATGGGCGCAGAAAAGGCATTCGATCTGGTGGACTGGCAGGCCCTTTTTTTATCTTAGGGAAGTTTGGCTTTCCATGCCACCTGATCGAGATGCTATAAAGAATTTACAAGGGAGCTATCGCAAAAATAATTATAAACTCTAAGGAGGCGGGAGAAGTGGCGATAAGGCGGGGTACTAGGCAGGGATGTCCTCTTTCCCCCCTTTTATTCTCACTCTTTATCGAGCCATTAGCGATAAAAATCCGCTCTAATGTATTAATTCAAGCTCCCCTAGTAGGAATGGCAAAAATCAAGTTGTTTGCCGATGATTTGATCCTTTACCTGAACCCAGGTAAGTCGAATATCCAGATGGCGCTGGGAGAAATCCAGGCATTTACAGTGTTGGGGGGTTATAGGGTAAATCAGTCCAAAATGTAGCTTCTCCTATTTAACGCATCAGGAATCGACCTTCCGGAAGGGATAACATTTCTGCCTCTCAAACCTATTCGATATTTGGGCCTGTATGTTACAGCGGACTTCCTTCAACTTTTTCATCTGAACTATGTTAGAACACTTGATAAAATAAAAAACCTGCTAGAAATATGGTCACTTTTACCTCTGTCCATAATAGGCCGAGTCTCTTTGATAAAGATGTTGATACTTCCCTTGCTGATATTCTTGTTTTTAAATCTTCCTTTAAAAATACCAATCTCATATTTTAATGAAATAGATAGGGTGATCCGGGAGTTTGTATGGGCAAAGAAAAAACCCAGGACTAAGTTATCCATTTTACAATTGGATGTAGAACAGCGAGGACTTGCATTACCTCATTTAACTACTTATTACCAAGCTGCGCTACTTAGTTTAACAACCCAGCTAACTTTGATAATTTTTTACTTAGTCTCATGCTAACAGAGAGTGCAGTTTAGCTACCAGCATTCCTACGTACTGCAAAGTTACCAAAAAAGACAAGATAAAAGGTCGTGAACATACTCCTAAGCCGTATACAGCGGTTTAATAAAAGCTACAATGTCCCAACATGCCATGCATATTCCTCTCTTGATGACTGTGAGTTATGGGGTCTTAAGCTCTTGCAAAAGGGGATCCAGTCGTATAATACGCTAGGCTTTCGTAAATTAGGTGACTTTTATAACGGCATTAATTTGATAAAGTGGGATGCTTTTGTAACGCAATTTGAACCTCAGAGCCGTGATCTCTGGTTAAGCTTCAGGCAGATTACATGCTTACTCTTGACTAATTATAGAGGAATCAGCGAGAGAGCCAGAATAATTTTAAAAGAAGCCTTTGATTTAAATTTAACTGGTATTGGCAGTTGGTATAGGCTATTGCGACAGGATACGAATAAGAGCCTCGTGGAAACAATGCTCTCAAAAATCGCACAGGAAACTAACTGCTGGTTTAATATCCAGGAATGGCAACGAGTCTGTGAGCTTGGCCATAGTGCTCTGAGGGTGGCGAATTTCAAAAGGATGTCTTTTTTCTCAAGATGGGCGTTTTACTATACTCCCTCCAGACTACATAAATGGTTTCCTTCAACCCCGAATGACTGGTTTAGATGTAATTTGCCGGAGGCGGGTGACTGGACACATATATTTTTTGCATGTCCGAGATTACAATACTTCTGGGAGGAGGTGTTTAGGTTTATTAGTAAATGTATGTCAACAGACATCCCACCATGCACATCGCTGGCCTTATTTGGCTTTTCTTATGGAATTAGTCAGCTTTCAATACATAGGCAATGTTTTGTTTTTCTGGCCATAGCGGTAGCCAGATCTTTAGTATTGCAGAATTGGAGATCTCAGAAAATCCCTACATTGGGTCAGTCAATATTTAAGCTGGACCGGGCCTATAAATTTGAAGAGGCCTATGCGAAGAGGAAAGGGGCCCTGACTTGGGAGGGTTATGCTGGGACCACGCGTCCAAATGATACTATGTAACTCAAGTGCTCTCTTGTATAAATTCAAAGTCAATGGTTATTATCCTCCTCATGTTTCTGAACCAGTTAAAATGTGGGTAGTTCACAGGAGAGAGCCTAGGGCGCAGATGCAGAGTAATTATGAAGCCTCCTTCGTCAAAGATGGCGCCTGGAATCCTACAGGTCCTCGAAGTTAGGGGTTATATGTTATTGTGGAGGTACTATTTAGGATGCTGGTTTTATATATCATGTAAATTAGAATATGAATTTGCGCTTTCTATTGTTCTTTTTAAATATGAGACTGGACATTATACAGGTCTAATCTTTTTTGTATATCTTGCTTATCATATTTATCATTTAAAATGGATTATGAACTTGTCCTATTTATTGTCTGTTTTAATATGAGATTGGATATTTTGTAAGTTTGTCTGTTTTATGTACCTTGGTTATCCTGTCTGCTATTCTACACTCAGTAAAAAAAAAAAGGCCCGGGATCTACCTGCCAGCTGACTTGCCTGAGGTGCATTGCTAGTCATCTTGACTTCACGGTAACACCCGCTATGCTCTTCTGCACAGCAGCAAATTCTGTTCACCAGAACCTCTCTGCCAAGGTATCTGGCCTCATGCATCCCTCTTCAACTACATCCTGCAGCTTCGTACCACTGTAGATTTTCCACTCACAAAAAACTGGCAAAGTCCGAAGGTAATAATCCTCACGTGGCTTCATCCAGTGCCTCCCCGACAATGACTCCTCTTCTTCGGGCACCGTCTGCTGCATTGCCCAGCTGAACTCTGCCTTCTTAGGACCTTTTCTTTGAAATTTCTTCTAAGTTCAAAGGTAAGCCGACAGGGCCCAATCTACCTCATGTATCAGACCCATGATCCATCACAGTTGGCCTAAACTGTCTACTTTGGCCTGTTTGTCACACAACCAGATACCCACGGTTAGCTATTTGATATTGTAGCCACTACTTTGCACAACAAATTTATAAATCCATAACTCCAGTTCTATTTTTTTGGCTTAATTAGTTTTGGTGTAATTTTATTCATAAAAATGTACTCTATTTTTCTGAATTAGTTTGGGATTTTCTTGTGTTGTGTTTTCACTTAATTATTGTTTGTGTCCTGCATAAATACTGTACAACATTCCCTCTAATTTAAGCCTGACTCTCTTTATGCCAAGCTACCAGAGGGTAAAGCACAGGTTACTTTAGTGACTTTGTGGTTCACCCTGACAAAGACTGTGGTTGTTGCCTGAGGGAGGCATCCACCGCCCCCTCGACCAATAACCCGATTTCTTACACCACTCTGCATATATTTTTAAGCTTTGGTAAGAATACTTCATGCAGATAACTGGGCTGTAAAGCCAGACCTAAAAATTCAACCCACAACTGATGGACGTTACCCAAATTATGATCAACTCTGAATGGCCTCCCCATCAAGCTTTACAAGTGCCTCACCAACAAGCTAGAACCCAACATACTAAAGATTTGGTTAGAAGCCAAATCAGTGGGTCAACTCCCAGAAGATCAATGACAAACCACAATAGTGGTAATTCACAAGGCAGGGAAACCCCAACAGGTGCAGCTCTTACCAGCCCATCTCCCTCCTCAACTTGGAGATAAAACTCCTAGCCAAATTACTAGCCAATCGCGTTCGTCTGGTCCCTTGTACATCCAGACCAATCAGGCTTCATGTCAAACAGTGGGACAAGACTCAAACTCCGATGACTCTTTGGAGTGCTGGCTGGGTCGAGGGACCAGACAGTGTCCGCAATGGTGTTGTCTATAGATGCCTCAATGGTCTTTGACACTCTAGAGTGGAACTATAAGTTCGGTATGCTGGAAAGGCTAGGCTTTGGGCCTTATTTCCTGGGCTGGATGCATCTGTGGTATAGTGACCCCGTGACACAAAATAAGGTAAATGGGAAACTGTCCCGTAGATTTATTCTACGCAGGGGAACGAGACAGGGCTGCCCAAGGTGCAAGGGTACCTGCATTGACGCTAGGCTGCACTGAGGATGCCAGCTCAAGGAGAGGACCGGAATGTGCCATATCATAATAAATATGAGGCATTCCTGCCCTCTCCTGTTCACGCAACGCGTCGCCTTGCTGCGTTGCATAATGTAATGATAAATCTTAGCCCCAGGGTTAAAATCATGTCTTGTTAGACTTGATTCACTTCCCCAAGCAACTGCAATGGTTCTGAAGATGATAACTGAGTCATCAAAGTAGACTTGACAGCAGGAGTGCTTCTCTAGGTTTATGTAAGGATGGCATGTACTTATTAAGTTAACTGAATTACAGCCCCAAGCTGCTTTTCATTCTCCTTTGCACAGACTGCATTTAGAAATGGGCCACATTTCTGCAATTAAAATGTGTCTACCCTTACCACTGTTTGCAGCTTATGCAGAGAGTAAAGGACTTTACAAGACTGAAAGCTTGGATTGACACGCTGTACTTTGTGATGCTATTAATGCAGTAACTACAAACATAGCAACAATGATAATAATGTCTGACGCCGAAGAGCAATGTGCTTTAAGAGGCTCCAATCAGTGGCTGACGTATGGAAAAGAAGTGAAAAGGGTTAGGGCTTGTCAGAGGACAATGTGAACCTTTGGGAAGTGATTATACCTGCGCTTCGTGGAAGCACTATAAACCAGAAAGAAAAAGCAATGACGTATCTTTCTTGGATAAATGTCAACTTCATGTTATCTGAATTCTTCTGTTTGGTGAATCAAATAATTCCATCTTTATGGTGCATTCCCCATTTGTGTTTCACCTAAACATCTGATTTTGACTTCTGCTGTGGATAAAACCAATTGAACGGATTCAACCCATTTTACTTTCTTCGATGCATACATGTTGCTGGCTTGTTTTAATTTTAGCAGTCTGTTGTCAGATACCCACCTTGGGTGTGAAGTGGTGGCGAAGGAAATACTTGCCCCAGCAACTTCTAAAATATGATACTATATGATTTTAGAGTGCGTGTGTTGCTGACAGCCACCACTTGTAAAGAAATGTAATGTTGGCATTAATCTGTAATCTTTGTTCTGTAGAACCAATACGATCAAATTTGCAGCAAATATGTACCCTGGTCTAAAAAGATCCCTGACCAGATTGGACTCAAGTTACCATCCCAGCAGTAAAGTGATATAAAAGACATGGGGGCATATTCTCAAGGACTTATCGCCGAGTTATCGGCACTTTAGCGCAGCAAAAGTGGCGAAAGAATTTTCGCCCCATTCTCAAGCTGGTGCAAACTGCCCATATTGCCAGTTTTCCAGCGATAGCTGCCGCAAAAAACATCGCCACGGATGAGAGAGACAACTAACGCTAATGATATGCAGAGTAGGCGTTCCCGTGCAAGAACACACGAAAACACCACTTCGTGATATTCTCAACAACCAGCCAGATCTGCGATGCGACCCAAAAACATAAGGCGCGTAAGCAGCAGGGATTTAACACCTGCCTTTTACTGGTGTTAAGCAGGACGACTACCTGCAGTATGAAAGGGAGCCCAGCCCAGAGCCACACCTGAAGACCAACACATGTCTTGGAGACACTGATCGTGTAGCTCGGAGACCCGAGAGGGCCACAACACCCACCGCCACCACTCCCAGTCCCCCCCCGGACCACACCCCTCCTCCCAACTACCACTGAGGCAGCGCAGAACAGGACAGCGGACGTTCCCAAAACGCACCAGCCTCAGAGACTCAACGCCAGAGGAAGTCATTGCCCACTACAGGCACAAACGGACAACCATCCTCCGCATCCTGACCCACATTGCCCACAGGCTGGCGGTACCAACACAGCGGACAACCAACATCCCTCCGCAGACAAAGCTGCTGGCTGTGCTGCACCTGTTGGCCCCTGGTACCTCCCAAACAACAACTGCCAGAGTCAGAGGAGTCTCACGGCCAGCCCTATCAAACTTCCTCACCCATGTCATGGATGCATGTCCACAATAGCAACGGCGGGCCCCTGTATCCGCACCACACGACAGTTCCAATTCATAGTGTTCCTGCACAACCAACTCCAACACCAGCCGTTGCCAGACGCCACTGTGCCCCAGATCCAATACTGTAGTAACTGAAATGGGGGTGCGCACGGTCATGAAGTCCAGTAGTCAACAGTAGTGTAAAAATAGTCCTTTATTACAAATACACCAATAAACAATACGAAAAGCACAGCCAATGCCCAACGGGGAACTTCATCAGGGCAACGTGTGGATTCATGTAACTGCATGTGCTGCGGGAACTCCCCAATACCATTCCATACTCCGGAAGTCAGTATCCAGAAACCTGTTGGACAAATGGTGACAGTGGTCAAGCGTCCGTATAGTCAGAAACCTAATCTGGTACAGTGTATAGCACTTGGACAAACCGGAATGCTCACAGGAAAGACAAATCCTGCACAAAAAGACTGTAACAGAAGTACGTGTGGTCGTAACCTTCGTAGGATAGAAAAGGAAGGTTATGGTCACACTAACTTCTGTTACGGTCTCATGATGCAGGATTACTCATACCTGTAAGCATCACGGTTTGTATCAGCTTGATACCCCTGCACCTTCACTCCCCCACCCAGCCACGAGGGCACCGCTATGACCGGTGGTGCCTACGCGATCCTGTGCGCCTGCTGCACCCCAGCCCTGGTCCCCAGACCAGTCCGCCAACCAGCGATGAGTGCCCACCCCTGCGCACCCAGGACTCAATGCTCACCTGCCGCCACCGGCGTGTCTCCAAGAGGGCCAACCACATGCCGGTGCAACCTCCTCAGCCGATCGCTGGATTCCGCGCCACAGGCCCCAGCGCACCCTGCAGCACCGCGCCGCGGAGTCATGTCTGTGCAGCCTGCTGCCGTCGGCGTACACTGAGGTCCAGCTGGGATCACAATTCAAATCGAATCTTGATTGGCAGGACGGCGTATCGAGGCCTACGCATCATCGCAGGCTGCACACCTGCACATCAGCTCTGGTGCCACTAACTCAGTGCACCGCAAGTCACCGTCCCGTGGCGGTAGGCCCGTGCCGGCCAAAGTGCCTAAGGATGCCACCAACTCTGTGCACCTCAAGTCATCGCCACGTGGCGGTAGGCCCATGCCGGCCAATGTGCCTCGGATGCCACCAACTCTGTGCACCTCAAGTCATCGTCACGTGGCGGTAGGCCCATGCTGGGCAAAGTGCTTCGGATGCCACCAACTCTGTGTACCTCAAGTCATCGCCACGTGGCGGTATGCCCGTGCCAGCCAAAGTGCCTCGGATGCCACCAACTCTGTGCACCTCAAGTCATGGGCCCTTTATGATTGAGTCTCGTGGTGCGGACGCCATCATGTCACCTCCGGCAGTGGGGAATGTGATGTGGTAGGGCCCTAGGCCCTCATGCATGAATAATGACCACACGGACACACTCCGCTAGATAGTGGAAATGGCCTTGGGCACGTGCGCCCGGCCCCTTTTATTGGCAGGGTCACATGTCCTGTGACGCATGTGCTGGATGGGTGTGGTGTGGCTGTGAACCAGCCCTCAGGGAGTGGCTGTGGCATGCTGACAACTAGACCTGTGATCAGCAGATCACTACAGGGAAGACCTGGGACATGTAGCGTTGTCGTACCCCCTGTAAGCATAAGTAGAGTGGGCTGGCCTGGCGTATGCCAGTCCAGCTTAGGGGTGTGAACGATGACCCCGGCGCTCTGGGCGTGGTTCCGTTCTGAACATAGAAAATAGGTAGTAGTGTTCCCTAATGGGAGAAACCGCACATCAAATAAGAACCATGTGTGTGAGTCATAATCATTGGCGTGTAATATTGTTATCCAAAAATTTAGATCGGGGTGCTAAATCAGCCTGTAACACCTACTACCTAGAGATGTTATCAGCACATTATAACATAACATGCATATACATAAAACACATTAAAGCTTTTAACAGCACACCCTTATTAAATATTAATCAGTCCAACACGAATTTAGGATGAATTCAAGGCACAAACCAAATACATATATTGGTTTAACTGATTACGAGAAAAAAAAAAAAATCCAATTCAATCAGTATTGTCCAAAGCCAACGCACAGCCCAAAGTGAGTTCAACAATTTTCAAATCCTTGTCTTTATTAATTCTTTTAAAAGATTCCCAGCACACGATCTAGCCGACACGTGTTTTGTCTGTACTCAGACTTTTTCAAGGCGGTATGGGAATGAAGCAACAGTAGGTTCGAGTAACGGTAAAACACAGGGGCGCATCAATTTGCATACGAAGTATCCTAGGATTGTCATGTGGATTGCCCGTTGATCTCTAAAACACTGAAACCACTGAATGTGTAAATCAAGTAGTCAGTCCTTAACGGTTAAATGCTCCAAGTAAAAGATTAGGGGTACAAATCCATGATACGAATGTACCCTGAAGACACGATAGTCCACTGCAACTGGTGGCACAGCAGTCCGCTCGCAAAAGGTAAAACCGTTCTGGGCTGGACAAGAAGGTAACTAATGCGTGTGTCTCTGATGTGGTGTCGGCGCCACCCGGTCCGCAATCAGTAATGTTGCACCCTGTGACTCAAGTCCCACAACATGTGCAACATGGAGGTAAGGGGGAATCACTGACCCTACATTCATCCATACTTCCATACTTGAATGATCATAGACATGACACATCTGTGTGAATTTGATTGTTTAATGCACATTCAGTGGAGTGTTGTGGCTGGAGCAGTACAGGTCCATGCAAACCCCACTTTACATTGTTGGCCCGTGGAGGGCCAGCCAGAGTCCTTCAGGGAATGACAAGTACATCGGAAGAGGAAGAGTTCAGTCCGCAGTCTGATAGCTGTGTCATTGGTGACCAAACAGAATATGGCAGCCCATGTCAAGGTCCAAGGTGAGTGTCGCAGAGTGCATCGGGGGACAGTGGAAGGTGATGATGCAGAGGGCAGAACCAAGCAGAAACAGGCCGTATGGCGGAAAAGAATGCTACCGCTTCCTTACTACCAGTAGGGCAGATTCATCCGCATCTTCGTCCTCTGATGTCTCATGTGCCTCACATGTGGGTGGTGGTGTTTTCTCTGCAGCACTGTGTGGCACTGACACATCAGGGGCCGGAGGTGGATTGGCTGCCGCACTGTGAGGCACTGACACATCAGGGGGCAGAGATGTGGATGTCGAAGCAGCAGCAGCATTCATCTGCGCCAGATCTGCAGGGCATGGTAGATTCCAGCTACATCACGCTAGTGTGCAGCCGTGGCAGCCTTTCTTTCCGCCTGCACCCGCTCCATGTTCTCCATGGTCCTCCACATGTGTACCAACTCCCGGATTACACCTCTGGAGCCACTCTGACTAGACAGTTGTCCTTGTCTCTGAGTCAGGACTCCAGCGGTGTCATCCATGGTTCGTTGGAGAGCATGGAGCGGACTGTGGGTGTCCGTTAATGACTGTAAGTGGTCCCTGATGTGACTTAGACACCCACGTATGGCATTGAGTGTGGCTGCCATGAGGTCAAACCCCACCCGCACCTGATCAGCCATCTTCTGCTGGCACCCTAACACACGGCGTTGGAAAGCCATGTGTTGTTCGTGGGGGTCCTGGGAGGCAGCCGTGGTGGTGGGTGCTTCCTGCTGTGGGGTCTGTGCAGGGGGTGGGGTTTCCTCGAAGCAGCTGGGCTGCCCTGCTCCTGGAGGTGGGGTGCCAAAGCTGTCCATGAGCCGTTGGAGGGCGTCGGTGTCAATGGAGGGGAGGTCCTCTTCATCATCAGTGAAGAGGTGTACCGTCTGCTCTGCAGGAGGTGTTGATTCACCCTCTGCAATGTAAAGGGGAGTTGCAGTTTAACATTGTTTTCACATGTGGGTGTGCACTGTGCTATACTTAATTGTGCATGTGTGACATTGTGCCCATCTCCCCCCGTCCCCCCAGTCCCTAGTTGCTGTTGTGTCAGGTCATGTTGAGCAGTGTCCAGTCCCCCAACTCCTGCCACCATCTCTACACTGATGACTGTGGACACCATTTCCTCCATCTCGTCCAGCTCCTCCTGTGGCGCTGGACTCCCACCTCCAGTCTGCATTGCTGCCTTCTGGTTGTTCCCGAGTTTCTGCTTGGTTTTGCACTTCACATCATTCCAGCGCCTCTTGACCTCTTCCATTGTCCTCCTCATTACTCCGATTGCATTCACCTTGGCCACGATGGACTGCCATATTCCATTTTTTGTCGCCAATGACACATTGGAGGTGACAAACAGTTGTTAATGGTATTTCATCACCTCCGTTATCAGGATCCTGTTTTCCTGCGAACTGAACCGCGTCTTCCTCTTCTTCCTGTCCATGCCCTTCCCTGACCCCGAGGTCCCGGCCTGGTCCTCCGGGGGGCTTGTGGGGTTCTGCTCGTCCTCTGTTCCTGCTCCGGCTACCGCCATTGTGCTTCACAGTTGTTTTGTTTTTGTTTGTGTTTTTTTTTCTTCTGCTTTTGTAGTTATTTTTCCCGCCTGACGTGTGTGAATTGCAGGCTTGGCGCTGCTTATCGCTGATTTTTGTATCGCGGTTGGGCCCATCGTGACTTTTTTCGCGTTCGGGTTTGGATTTTATCGCCGTCCTGGTGATGTTATCGCGGACATTTGACGCGTTCTTGGGAGACTATCGCATGTTACCGCCGTGTTGAGAATACGAAGTTAACACAGAGTTATTTTCCCGCGATAGACGGTGATATGAAAACGTGCATTAGCCTTTATTGGCAGTGATTATCGCACGTTCTTGAGAATACCCCCATGGATTTAAAGATATACATTTCTTATTGGGGTCTCCCAGCACTTCACACATGTTTATCATGCATTTCTGTAGCTCAGATCACAAGTGACTCACATTTATCACACTCAAGCAGAGAGAGGGGGTGGGGAGTAGGTGAAGCCTAGAGCCTCCACACACACTAACCCCAGCAATGTTGCTGAGGGTGGGAACCAGAGGCACGGGGCCAAAGGGCGAGCCAGCCTCCACTATCTCATGAATACACAAAAGTGGGCTGCCCCTTGAATCAATTCCCATGTTTATCTACAGAGTTCTATAGAGATGCACTACCAGTGGGGGCATCTCATTAAAAGTTACGGACTGGCCTCACACACCGCCCGGTGTCATGCTTCATCATCGGCTGTCCTCGCCCTCTAAAAACTTGGTTTGATAGAGGGCGGGCATACACCTGGAGACAGGGATGCACTTCTAAATCTAAGTGATGGCCGTGGGGGAGTGATAAGTGATTTAAAAACCATTACATTAGTCCATGTGCTATGCTTTATTCAAATGGTAAATGTATGGTGGTTAAAAACTAAGTGAACGGTGGTATGGGATATTATTCTCCCTTCACCGTATGAAATGCGGTCGACATGTTTCTGCTGAGGTGTCCCCGAAGGGTACGTAGCATTCTTCAAGACCTAAAAAAAGGGGGGGGGAAGGGGGGGTTATATACCCTATGTGTTCACTTCCTTTTAACTAATGAAAAAATGGAAGGAAAATCCTGTCGCTAGATCAGGGGAGGGGTTAAAAAAACCCAAAAAAAACCACTATGTAGGTGGATACTTCCCTCTTGGTATAGTACCACTGAGAGTAACTCTGTAGAGAAAGGAAAAACAAAAACAAAACATACAAACAAAACCGTGTGAGTATGTAAACAAATAGTTTATAAACATCATCCATCCCGCGTCATACCTATAGCGCGCGTGCTGGTGTGAAGTGGTCTTTATGAGACACATGGCAGGTGCAACGTGTACTCACACCGTTAAAAAGTGGTTGTAAACCAACTCTTACCCTGTATTTCTACCCTAAACGCTCCATGGGAGGGCTGAGGTGGAAGAACCTACTTAGACTTTCTGTAGGGAAAAAAACACATAAAATCACAACTGGTAGTTAAGGGTTAGTCACCAGTATTCAGAAAGAACCAGGACCAAGGTTCCTAGTTAAAGCAAACATAAAAAGGTGAAATCCAGGACTAATGGACCACCTATTCATTCAAGTTCACACCAGCATTCCTTCAGGCATACTCTTACTGTCTAGTTTCAGTGCTTCCAGCCATTCTTCCAGGAGGCGTCCTCTCTGTCTCCCCGCTGATGGTAAATGGTGAGATTCAGAGGGTTTTTATACTAAAGAGCTGTGACTAATTAGTGAGCTAATCAGTGTTAATTTGGCCCGTTAAGTGAGTTTCCTGTGTCCCTCTACGGGACTGCCTGACCGCCTGGTGGGAGGCGTAACTGTGAATCGCACCACCCGATTGGTCAAAACATGCCTCCAACACTACCAAGGCCATTTAGATAGTAAACAAAGGGCTTGTGAGGTTTGTTTCCTGTGTCCCTCTTGCGTGAGCCTGACCGCCTGGTTGAGGGTGTGTATTCATTGAAGGTTTTGTTCGGCATTGGTCAAAACATGCCTCCAACACTATCAAGGCCATTTTAGATAGTTAAAAATGGGCTTGTGAGGTTTGTTTCCTGTGTCCCTCTTGCGTGAGCCTGACCGCCTGGTAGAGGGTGTGTGTTAAAAAAAGGGTTACGTTCGGCATTGGTCAAACGGCGCCGATACCGATGTTATGGTCCTTCCCCTTCCTGCGGGAAAACAAATGCAGTTACGAGGGCATTAGCTCCCATGTTTGTGAGGACGCCCATGTTCATTACCGGGTCTGATCAGTCTCACGGTATTTGAGCATGCGCTGAAGTAGTGGGAAACCCGCTACCGCGCATGCGCCTAGGTGTATTCCGTGAGACGCTTGCCCTGCTAGCGGCGCAGTGACACGGAGCAGGGGCAGAGGCTCAACAATAACAACGACCAGGGAATAACCAATGTTGTAAACCTGAGTACGCATAGCCTCAGCATAGAAGAAGAAACGGTTCTAGCGAAAGGCTTGGGTTTTGTCCCCACCCCAAATAACGACCCTTTCTTCCTCAACACTGAATTAGCTCAGTTCTTCAGAAAGATCAAGCTGAAAGATTATTTTGGCGAAAACGAAACACTGGACAGTGACCGGACCAGCACTGGACTACGGAAGAAGTCCACTTTCTCTCCCCGAACCAGAACATATCCTGCAATGTCCTGGCATTTGAACAAGCGGTCCTCACAGAAGTGGAAAGAATCGACTTCAACAATATGAGGGGATTCCAGAATATGACCAAAGGAGAGAGAACGGCTCTGGAGCAATTGAAGAACAACCATGACATAATCATCAAACCGGCAGATAAGGGGGTGCCATAGTCCTGATGGACTATACTATGTACAAAGAGGAATGCTTACGCCTGCTATCCGACACCTCGAGCTATGAGGTACACCAGGAAGATCCAACACCCCGCATCATGACCAGTATCAAGAAGATGGTCAACGAAGCAGAAACCCAGGACTGGATTACCAAGCATGAGGCTGAGTTTTTAGTGAATTTGGAACCAAGGACTCCTAGGTTCTATACCCTTCCTACAATTCACAAAAACAAAACACCCCCACCGGGCAGACCGATAGTGTTGGGTATTGGGTCAGCTCTGGAACCACTTTCCCAGTTCTGCGACTGGTTCTTGAAGCCGATTGTACAGAAATCTCGATCCTACCTTAGAGACACCAAAGATGTACTTTGCCATCTTCGAGACCTGGACATAGATGCAAGCAAAGACATGTTCATAACCATGGACATTGAAGCGCTTTACACGAGCATCCCCCAGAGGCGTACTCTGGAGGTGGTGGAACAGATTCTACTGGACCAGGATTGGACATATGTGACACCCACGCATTTCATCATGGAGTGTGCGGAACTAGCACTTACGGAGAATTTCTTCGAGTTTGAGGACACCCTGTACCATCAAGTGGGCGGCACATCCATGGACAGCACCTTCGCGCCGAGCATGGCGTGTCTGTACGTACACCGCTTTGAGGAGGACCACATCTTTAACCCCTCGAACCCCTTCACACCTCGAATGAAGACATGGAACGGTACATAGATGACATTTTTGTCATCTGGCGAGGTACCAAGGATGAGGCAACACGCTTCGTGGAGTGGGTCAACGGCATTGACCCCCACCTCAGGTTCACACATACCATCGACAAAAATCAGGCTGTTTTCTTGGATCTGGATATAACCTTAACATCAGAAGGAATATCCACAAAAGTCCACACTAAACTAACAGACAAGAACAGTTTATTAATGTATGACAGATACCACCCGAGGGCCCTCCGTGAGAAACTTCCTGTAGGCCAATTCCTGAGGATTCGAAGGAACTGTTCTGAGATAGATACATTCCAGATACAGGCAGAACAACTAGAGACAAAACTCCTGGAGAGACATTACCCCAAGAAGATGGTTAAACGGGCAAGGAAAAGGGCGAGGAATAATAACCGGGATGCCCTTTTGGAGACAACACATAAAGAAAAGAAAGACCGCCTGGTCTGCGTTACAACATACACGCCCGTGTCGAACAGAATCCAGAACATTATAAAGAAAAAATGGTCCATCTTAAACAGCGGGAACAAGAAGTGGGAACCCCCACTATTCGCATACAAACAGAGTAGGAACTTGAGGGACACCTTGGTACACTCCATAACTCCCAATGATCAAATTGAGAATCAGATGACTCTGTGGAGCCAACCGAGACCAACAGGCCACTACGCATGCGGCAACTGTGTGTGCTGCCGGCTGACCACCACAACAAAAGAAGTCGACAAAAGGTACAGAGAGACCCTGGAAGCTAAAACATTTCAGCAACTGCAATACAGAAGGTGTGGTGTACCTCCTATCCTGTCCATGTAACCTGAAGTATGTCGGGATGACCACCAGGAAGGTGAAGACGCGGATCAGCGAACACCGGAGTACGATTAGGTGCAGGAAGACCAACACCAAACTGACGAAACATTTCACGGAGAAAGGCCACAATGACCTGGACCTCAGATGGGTGGTGCTTGAGGTTATGAATAAACAAAAGACTGATATCTCTAGACAACTCCATATCCGAGAACAGCCCTGGGTATACAGGCTTCGCAGCGATGATAAAGGCTTAAATGATGAGATACCATGGCTGCAACTTGCGAAATAGAAAATGTATAGAATTGACCATGCACACCTTCTTTAGTCAACAACCAACTCCAAGAAAGCTGGCCTAATAGAGTAGGGACTATTCTCTACTGCTACCCTTCTGGTCTACTTTATTTTAAGTAGTTCACTAAGAGTGGGCCCATTGTTATGCTCGCAAATTCAAACAGATCAAGCTGGCATGGGGAACACATTGGTTTGTGTAAACCCATGTTATCAAACATAGATACCAGCTGTAGCAATTACCACCACTGACTATTATTAGTGTGTACTTCACACATATAACAAGTGAGGTACCATTGGCCCGTAATCCCATTATGAACAGAGTAATGTTGCTTTATTTTTCTCACAGTGTTTAGAACTCTTGGGGTATCCCCTCACTTTACGGGGATCTCGAGCGGCCCCTGCTGTAATCCACGCTGGTAGTTATCAGTGCGCAAGCATAGGAGCCATAGCAGGGCAAGCGTCTCACGGAATACACCTAGGCGCATGCGCGGTAGCGGGTTTCCCACTACTTCAGCGCATGCTCAAATACCGTGAGACTGATCAGACCCGGTAATGAACATGGGCGTCCACACAAACATGGGAGCTAATGCCCTCGTAACTGCATTTGTTTTCCCGCAGGAAGGGGAAGGACCATAACATCGGTATCGGCGCCGTTTGACCAATGCCGAACGTAACCCTTTTTTGAATACACACCCTCTACCAGGCGGTCAGGCTCACGCAAGAGGGACACAGGAAACAAACCTCACAAGCCCATTTTTAACTATCTAAAATGGCCTTGATAGTGTTGGAGTCATGTTTTGACCAATGCCGAACGAAACCTTCATTGAATACACACCCTCAACCAGGCGGTCAGGCTCACGCAAGAGGGACACAGGAAACAAACCTCACAAGCCTATTGTTTACTATCTAAATGGCCTTGGTAGTGTTGGAGGCATGTTTTGACCAATCGGGTGGTGCGATTCACAGTTACGCCTCCCACCAGGTGGTCAGGCAGTCCCGTAGAGGGACACAGGAAACTCACTTAACGGGCCAAATTAACACTGATTAGCTCACTAATTAGTCACAGCTCTTTAGTATAAAAACCCTCTGAATCTCACCATTTACTATCAGCGGGGAGACAGAGAGGACGCCTCCGGGAAGAACGGCTGGAAGCACTGAAACTAGACAGTAAGAGTATGCCTGAAGGAATGCTGGTGTGAACTTGAATGAATAGGTGGTCCATTAGTTCTGGATTTCACCTTGTTATGTTTGCTTTAACTAGGAACCTTGGTCCTGGTTCTTTCTGAATACTGGTGACTAACCCTTAACTACCAGTAGTGATTTTATGTGTTTTTTTCCCTACAGAAAGTCTAAGTAGGTTCTTCCACCTCAGCCCTCCCATGGAGCGTTTAGGGTAGAAATACAGGGTAAGAGTTGGTTTACAACCACTTTTTAACGGTGTGAGTACACGTTGCACCTGCCACGTGTCTCATAAAGACCACTTCACACCACCACGCGCGCTATAGGTATGACGCGGGATGGATGATGTTTATAAACTATTTGTTTACATACTCACACGGTTTGGTTTGTATGTTTTGTTTTTGTTTTTCCTTTCTCTACAGAGTTACTCTCAGTGGTACTATACCAAGAGGGAAGTATCCACCTACATAGTGGTTTTTTTTGGGTTTTTTTAACCCCTCCCCTGATCTAGCGACAGGATTTTCCTTCCATTTTTTCATTAGTTAAAAGGAAGTGAACACATAGGGTATATAACCCCCCCTTTTTCCCCCCTCCTTTTTTTTAGGCCCTGAAGAATGCTACGTACCCTTCGGGGACACCTCAGCAGAAACATGTCGACCGCATTTCATATGGTGAAGGGAGAATAATATCCCATACCACCGTTCACTTAGTTTTTAACCACCATACATTTACCATTTGAATAAAGCATAGCACATGGACTAATGTAATGGTTTTTAAATCACTTATCACTCCCCCACGGCCATCACTTAGATTTAGAAGTGCATCCCTGTCTCCAGGTGTATGCCCGCCCTCTATCAAACCAAGTTTTTAGAGGGCGAGGACAGCCGATGATGAAGCATGACACCGGGCGGTGTGTGAGGCCAGTCCGTAACTTTTTATGAGATGCCCCCACTGGTAGTGCATCTCTATAGAACTCTGTAGATAAACATAGGAATTGATTGAAGGGGCAGCCCACTTTTGTGTATTCAGATGCCTAGAGTCTGTCAGGAAAATTTATGATTCTGAATATGACATGTCACATATATTTCTTTTTTTATGAGATCAAGGCAGGGTAGGAGGTTCTGGTGCCTCTGACCTATGAGACGGCTAGTCTAAAGCAATCTGGAACAGTGACCTCCAATGCAGCTGAAGGGCTAAACTGGGAAATACATGACTGGGGTCAAGAGGCAGATGAATGTGGCTGGGACACAGCTAAATCGCTTGAATTCCTAGTGCAATGGACTCTTTGTAATGTTCTCTGCCACAAAGCATCTTCCCAGATTTTGAAACCCACTGCGCAGCCATAACCGGAGTCGAGGAATCCTCAGATTTGTAGCACCTCATACCTGAACTATTGTTTGCATCTGACAGTCTCAAGCCAGTTCTCCATGACCTCACTGATTCATGTGCAACTAGGCAAACTTTGTAAAAAGTACTGCTCTTGTCCTCAGGACTAAAGAAGCCAGGTAATACAGCAAGCTCAAAGAATTGCAAAGTACATTCTTCTAGGATTTGACATGTAGGGTGTAGTAAGATTGATTAGTCAAGGCTTACTCTTGAAGTAGCTCACAATAAATATAATGTCCAAAAAGATCAATATAAAAAGAAAAAGGAAAACGTCCGAAGCCTTCTACATCAATATTTGTTCTCAATAAATATTACCTATTATTATGTAGCTAATGGCTAGGATAATGCCAACACAAATATGTGCATGGACAGGTTTCACTGTCTCTATGAGCCTCCAGTATCCAAAATAAAGAGTACAGTGTTGAAATACTGAGATTCAGGAAAATAGGGAGAAAAGCAAGGAAATGAATAGGGGAAGCTCTTAATTGTAAGAAATTCGTTTTTTGATTGAGGGGGTGAAAACCCTTCTCAAGCAACAACCACAATCCTTGTCAGGGTGAACTCACAAAAGCCACTATATTAACTTGTGCTTAACCCTCTGGTTCCTTGGCACAAAAGCAGTCAGGCTTAACTTAGAGGCACTGTGTCAAGTATGTATGCTGCATGCAAACAGTAATAAACTAAAAACACAACACACGAGATATTCCACACCATTTTTGAAAAACTGAGTAAAATGTAATAAATGAAATAAGACCAGAACGACAAAAATTCAATCAGTAAAAACGGAGATATGCAAGTTTAAAGGTTCAAGTAAAAACTAGTTATCTGGCCACTCTAGACCAAGACAAAGTCACAAGTTCAAGCCAACCACAAAGGAGAGCAGGCCAGATACAGGGACCAGGTTAGTCTTGCTGAAAATGTTACCTTCTCTAAGCCCAGGGCGCAGAGTTTAAAACTTCTGAATTTCACAGGAGGAGCTCAACTAATGCCAGCCAAGGGTCCAGGATCTGGGACGGCATTTCTTGGCGAACAGGAACTCTTTCCAGTAGATGCCAGCAGGACTCAGGCAGGTCCAGTTGCAGGTCCAGACAGGTCCAGATGCCGGGCCAGTTGTAGCAGGTCAGCTATGCTTTTGCAAGGAGGCCTCTAGAGCTTGTTGTGTTCCTGTAGCTCAGAACAGGAGTTTAGCCAACTGCCCCTTGGAGTCATTCAGGTTAGCATGGAATGATGGGAGCAGGTCCAGTCTTCCTTCTCAGAGAGCATGACAGGCCTCAAGCAGCAAGGCAGTCCTCTGAAGAACAAGGCAGGCCTCAAGCAGTAGGCCAGTCCTCCTGGGAACAAGGTAGCTTAGTTTCAATGACACAGGGTGCACGGACCCATGTCTGTACCTGGCTGATGAGCCCATAACTAGGGTGAAACCGGCCCTGGGCTGCTTGGGTTCTGGTTCAGGGAGGACCTGGCTTGGCAGTTTGGGCTGGGCTGTTCTGACTCGAGCAGGGTCAAGAATGATTTGCATACAGCTGGGTCCAAACTGAGGTGACAATGTGTTCAAAATAAAGATGAATTGGGATGTGGCCCAGAGTAATTACCAGTGGCTGAGATTAATTCAAGCATTCCATCCATCACTTTTTTGTATACTTTAGTGTGTCGCCCTAAGCGGGATGGGTATGCCCAGACGTGGGTCCAGTGCACACTGTATCACTGGAACCAAGCTGTACCCAGTTGATGATCCCATAACTAGGGTGAAACTGGTCCTGGGTTGCCTGTGTTCTGGTTCAGGGAGTACCTGGCTTGGCAGTTTGGGCTGGGCTGTTCCAACTGGGCCAGGGCCAAGACTGATTTGCATATAGCTGGGTCCAAACTGAGGTGACATGGTGTGCAAAATAACGATGGATTGGGATGCGGCCCAGAGTAATTACCAGTGGCTGAAATTACTTCAAGCACTCCATCCATCACTTTTTTGTATACTTTAGTGACTCCGCAATTTGGTCATTAGACTGTAGGTGGTAACTGATTGACTTATAACTTTCAGTTCAAAAGGATAGTACCAAAGCTGCCGAGAAGTGATAAATGAATCAAGAGCTCTTATAGGTGACCTTGAATTCAGATAATTCATGTAAACAGACTACAACTCATGGTGGGTAGCACCGATGATGATATGAAGTGAGTCCTTTCACTAAAATAGTCAGCCACTGCCAGTAGTACTGTAAAAGAGTCTGAAAGAGGTAGCTCCAGAGTAAAGTCCATGGATATTCTGGAACAAGGATAAGAGGGTGTGGGTAACAGCATGAGGAACCCCATGGGTTTTGTATGACTAGATTTGGCCTGTGTACTAGTGGCACATAAAATATATGTTTTTATTAGGAGTGGGTGGACCTCGGAGAGTTTTGCTCTGGGGAATTCCACTCTGCAGAATTCTGCAGTTACATGAAAACTCCTTGAGATTCCGCAGAGTTCCATCAACGGGTGGGAAATATGCAGCTTGCACTGCAATTTAACGTTGGTAGCCCGAACACCGCTGAAAAATCAGCGCAAACTGCACCATGCTTTGTGCAAGAGTGTGCAGCCATTCAAGTTGATTTTGCTGCTACTCGAGTAGAAAATCTATTCGAGCAGCAGCAAATCTACCCAATGTCAGCTGTTTGACTGCGACTGCCTGTTAATGCCCTTTATTGCCCAAGCTAGAAAATCTCACTAGGGTGCACCAAATCTCACTTGCTACTTTTTATGTCACTTTGTACATTTGAGCCACCACATATCTAAGGTCTGTTAACATTATTGGTGTCCACTGCAGGAATATCATGGTACTAGGTAAAGACTCTTGCTTCTTTTTGCCTGATCAGTATTAATTGTTGTCCATTCCTATAGAAAAGACTGTCCATTTGTTGTTTGAATTTATTTGATGATTCTCAGATTGATGAGCTATTATCAGTACAATTTCTTCAGCTAGTGGTTCCTCAACACAGGATAGAGCATCTGCTTTCCCAAGTCTGTCGCTAAGCCTTTAGGTTACCTCAAAATCAAAGCAGGAAGAAAACAATATTCATCGAGCATGGCAATGATTGGAATTTTGCATTTATTTAAAACATTCAAGATT
This sequence comes from Calotriton arnoldi, assembly GCA_963921515.1. Lineage (NCBI taxonomy): Eukaryota > Metazoa > Chordata > Amphibia > Caudata > Salamandridae > Calotriton > Calotriton arnoldi. The sequence goes on along the minus strand of CAWUFW010001320.1, from coordinate 815,459 downwards.
TTTGTGACCTGCCCACACAAACACTAGATGTTCAAATCCCTCTAGGCAAAGACTCCAGGGCATGAAACATGTTTAATAGCTTGCAGATCTCAATCGTAAATTGTATAATGCTGCTTTGTGTCAGTTATGAGGGGAGTCAGTTTGGGGAGAGGATGTAGCCTTACGGCTAGAGTGGTAGACTTCAAAGCTGGGGAACCGGGTTCAAGTCTCGGCAACGACGCTCAACATCCTGTGATTCTGGGCAAATCGCTTAATCTCCCTGTGCCTAAAAAAAAGGAAAGTGTCCATCTCTAACGAAACTGGTGCTCCTGTAAAGTGCTCTGATACCTGATATCTTCGGGTCTAGTTCGCACTATATACAACTAAAAAAAAAAAAAGTTAGATGTGGAGAAGAGAAAGCTACTGGATGCTCTGCTTCTGTGCTGAGTTTCCACTGCAATAATATTCCCAAAATAGTTATAGCAGAGGCATCTGTTTTGACAATGACAGATGTTGATTGGGATGCCTAAGGGTGAAAACAAATGTGAAGTTGATGAATGCCTTGTCTTGCTTTGATCTCTGTATCAATGGAGTTTCTTTTTGGTTAACTCAGCTATAGAAGTGAAGATGGAGCAAAATAAATAATAGTGCTGAAGGAAAGTGGCAAAGTGAAGAAAGCGTTGAGCTTTTTTAACAGAACTTTGTAGTGGTAGTGTAAGACAGCGTTTATGATTCTCATATCCATGCTAATGTCATTAGCGGTGTTTTCCAATGTACAGATGATGTTGATGTAATCGATTTAAAACCTCAGCTACATGTTTCCTGTGCTCTGCCAAGGTGGGGCAAAAACTAGAATATTTTCTAGGGATACTATACTCAGATAGCTAGAATATACGTGAATACCTCATTAAAGAAACACTGGATTGCAGCTGGGGCTTTACACAGGGGTTGTATGACATTACAACGCATGCTTTTACCACGCATGCCTTTACCACCCAGTTTTTACAAAACATGCATTTACCACGCATCTGCCTTTATCATGCAGGTAAGTATAAATACATATATATATATATATATATATATATATATATATATATATATATATATATATATATTCACTGAAAAAACCATAGGTTTTAGGGACAGTTATAGTTACTTGGACATTGCACTCGTACAAAACCCGTGAAATTCCCCCGTTATAGTTAGTTCAGCTAACTATAACTCACGCCCGCAATGCACTGCTGATGACATCACATATTACATCACTCATGACATGGTCAGTGACATCACTGATGACATCACTGATGACATCTCAAATGACATCACTGTTGACATCATCCAGTGACTGTGTGTTTCTGTAAAGTTTAAATATTTTTAATATATATAGGGAAAGGCGTTTTGAAGAATGAGTGGGTGTATAAGTGTCTGTATGGATGATTTAGGTGCGTGACTAATTCTATAAGTGAGTGATTAAACGTATCTTACTGAATGCATGGGTTAGTGACTAAACTGGGTGAATGTCTGTATCTGTCTGTTGCTGTGTAAGTGGCTGCATGGGTTTGTGAACAGCTACATGAGTGTCTATAAGAGTTATTGATTTGTTGTCTGAGTATCTGTATGGGTGCCTGAGTGTTTGTGTGGATGGGGTGTGTGCGACTGTGCATAGATGTGTGAGTGGGTGATTCACTGGGTGGATGGTTTCAAGAGTGCATCTGTGATAGACTGTATGGGTGGGTAAGTGTGTGTAACAGTGTGTTAGTGAGTGAATGTATGTCCCAGTGGTACATGTGTGAGTAACTACATATGTGAAAGGCAGTATATATGTGTGTTAGAGTATTTAAATGGCTATAAGTGAGAGTGTGTTATTGTGAGAGTGGCTGTATGGATGAGTGTGTGCTTGTATCAGTGATTGTATAAGAGCGTAACAATGTGCTAGTATTTGTATGATTAAGTGAGCTGGTGTGTGTATAACTGTATAGGTGAGTAAATGGCAGTGTGTTTAATTATTTGCATGACTGACTAGGTGTGTGAGTACCTCTATGGATGAGTGGCGGTGTTTGAGTGTCTATATAGGAGTAAGAGTGCATATGATAGTCCTGTACTGAGTGACCATAAGTATGAGTGACTGTACGGGTGAGTGAGTGGATGTGTGTGTGTAGACCTAAGAATCAGTGAGTGGGTATGTAGTTATTGGTGTTGGAGTGTCTATGGTTTTGCGAATGGCAGTCTGTAATTTAGAGTGGGTGTATCAAAGGTTATATTAGGGTGTGAGGAGGTGCATCAGATTATCACGTGGATGATGTCATCAGTGATGTCATTTGAGATGTCATCAGTGATGTCATCAGTGATGTCACTGACCATGTCATGAGTGATGTAATATGTGACGTCATCAGCAGTGCATTGCGGGGCGCGAGTTATAGTTAGCTGAACTAACTATAACGGGGAATTTCACGGGTTTTGTACGAGTGTAATGTCCAAGTAACTATAACTGTCCCTAAAACCTATGGTTTTTTCAGTGAATTTCAAAGGTTTTTTAAATGCTAATTTGTAACTATAACGTGTCTGAAACCTATGGTTTTTTCAGTGAATTTCAAAGGTTTTTTAAATGCTAATTTCTAACTATAACGTGCCTGAAACCTATGGTTTTTTCAGTGAATTTCAAAGGTTTTGTAAATGACAATTTTTAAATGTATTAATTGTTAAATTAATTTTTTTCATACTGATTTACTACATTTTTAGAAACAATTTTTTTAACATATTTTATTTTTAAATTACATTGTAATTACATTATACATTACATTACAAAAAATACTTTCTCAGAATGAATTACTTTAGTTTAAATACTTTGCACATAGGCAATAGACTTTTAAGTACAGTAGTTACAGTTGTTGCAATGGGCAACACATTTTCAAACACAATGCAACATTCAGCTCAATGTGAATTTCTAGTTAAATGCAATTAGTTACTTTATGGATTACTTTTCTAACCACAGGACTGGATCCTAGATTCAGTCCTGGGACATCTCCTGTAAACAGTTGAGTAAAAGCGTTTTGGTTACAGTACTGATTTTTAAGGAATATTATTGTATTTTAAAAGTTGACACTTAGAAACTTTTTCTCATATGGTCACCAATGTTATCCTATGGAAGGAAATTCACTTAGCAGGTAAAAACTGTTATTGTTACTTTTTCTTACTCAGTGTTGGATCCTGGATCCAGCACTGGTGCATCTCCTGTAAACAGTTGAAAGAATGCGTTTAAGTCATACAGGTGATTTTTAAGGAATATTTGTAGTTTGTAAAAATCAACACTTTGAAACTTTTTGCTGAAAACCAGACAATGGATTCCTATGGAAGAAAATATAAGTTACTGGTAAGTACGGTTAAAATTACTTTTCAGGGTCAGTGCTGGGCTAAAAGATGCAGCACTGGGTTCTCTCCTGATAACAGGTGAGTAAATCGGAATTCGTATTTCGGCTGATTTTAGAGGAATATTTTAAAGTTCCAAAACTCCACACTTTGAAGAATTTCCAAGTGAAACCAGTCAATGTTAGCCTATGGAAGGAAATTCAAGTTACTGGTAAGTACGGTTAGAATTACTTTTCAGGGTCAGTGCTGGGCTAAAAGGTGCAGCACTGGGTTTTCTCCTGATAACAGGTGAGTAAGTCGGAATTCGGATTTCGGCTGATTTTAGAGGAATATTTGTATGTTTCAAAAATCAACACTTAGAAACTTTTTCAGCAAAAAGCAGGCAATGATATCCTATGGAAGGAAATTCAAGTTACTGGTAAGTACGGTTAAAATTACTTTTCAGGATTAGTACTGGGCTGAAAGATGCAGCACTGAGGTCTCTCCTGATAACAGGTGAGTAAATCGGAATTCGTATTTCGGCTGATTTTAGATGAATATTTTAAAGTTCCAAAACTCCACACTTAGAAGAATTTCCAAGTGAAACCAGTCAATGTTAGCCTATGGAAGGAAATTCAAGTTACTGGTAAGTACGGTTAAAATTACTTTTTAGGACCAGTACTGGGCTGAAAGATACAGCACTGAGGTCTCTCCTGATAACAGGTGAGTAAATCGGAATTCGTATTTCGGCTGATTTTAGAGGAATATTTGTATGTTTCAAAAATTAACACTTAGAAACTTTTTCAGCAAAAAGCAGGCAATGATATCCTATGGAAGGAAATTCAAGTTACTGGTAAGTACGGTTAAAATTACTTTTCAGGACCAGTACTGGGCTGAAAGATACAGCACTGAGGTCTCTCCTTATAACAGGTGAGTAAATCGGAATTCGTATTTCGGCTGATTTTAGAGGAATATTTGTATGTTTCAAAAATCAACACTTAGAAACTTTTTCAGCAAAAGCAGGCAATGATATCCTATGGAAGGAAATTCAAGTTACTGGTAAGTACGGTTAAAATTACTTTTCAGGACCAGTACTGGGCTGAAAGATGCAGCACTGAGGTCTCTCCTTATAACAGGTGAGTAAATCGGAATTCGTATTTCGGATGATTTTAGAAGAATATTTGCACAATGGTGAAGGGAGGGGCGGGCCCTGAGGTGACATCTGTGCAAATGCGCCCCGTGGTGCGTTTTAAGTTGGGGGATTAAGTCCCCTTGAATCCTGAGGGTCCCTAGGGGCCAACTAGCCCACCAGGAACCTCCAATATGCGCCAGGGGGCTGCGTTGCAGAGACGTGTAGAGAGGCCACACCCCTTTTTACACCTCTCTGCAACGCAGCTCTGTGGCGCTTTCTGGATTTTTTTTTTCCGGCAGTATTAGCGCACCCTGAGCGCATCCTGCCGATTTTAAAAAAATTTTTTTTTTTTTTTTTTTTTGCCCAGGGGGACCTTGTGGGACCCCCTGAGCAAACCTAGGGGTCAGGGTGTTTCTACCCTGCCCCCTTTGTGCGCTTTGCGCACTTGTTTCTGTCCCTCGGTTCTACCGAGGGACAAAATGGCTGCCAACATTTCCTGAATCGGAATGTTGACAGCCAGCTGACAGCCAATTAACATGCAGCTCGTGATCGGGACGGTGCGCGCAGGGTGCGCTGAGGGTACGCGGACCCTACTCGGCCATAGATATCACTAACTTTTTACTTTTCATTTTCTCAGCAACTACTGAACGGATTTACACCATTTAACAAAAGGGTTCTTTCTGAACCAAGAACTACCTCTTTGCCAAATTTGGTGTAATTCCGTTCAGCAGTTCGGGCTGTAGCCGTGTCTAAAGTTTCCTATGGAAAAGTGCATGGGGAAAACGCGTTTTGGGACCCCCTTTTTTCTCGGCCCCCGCTTGACGAATCCCCCGAGACTTTCAGGGTAGGAGCGGACCGGAGCGGGCCACAAAGTTTGAAAATTTCGCGAAGATACGTCAACCGGCAAGAGAGTTATTTCAAATAGAATGTCGCGGATTTCCTATGGATAATAGGTTGTAACTATAACTATCTACTGGCGACCGCCAGTAGATAATATATATATATATATATATATATATATATATATATATATATATATATATATATATATATATATATATATATATATATATATATATATATCCTCTTGCTCTCTTTTCGAAAAAACAAAGCCGGGCTCAATTCCTTCTTTTCAGCGTGTATTTAATTAATTACACACAGCGAAAAACGCCTGACGCGTTTCGGAGCAGCCACTCCTTGATGTCGGGTTACACAGCGTTTGTTTCTACCATCACCATATAGTGCACAGGATTTTGAACATAGTGGGAGGACTACAATGTCAATCACAATACTCTGCAAACTGGCTTCCATTTTGGAATGGTCATTTTTCCTTATACAATTCTTGCATTAATTTTTCATGTCTTAAATTTAGTGAATTGTTTCGAATTATATCATGCATAAGTTCAACCTTGTTATTACTCATTAGACAACATTGTTTTCACATTCTTCAATTCTGCCCCAGTGGGCTAATAATGTTTTTGACCAATGTTAACGTCTAAATTCATTTCTGCCCTGTGGGCATGACTCACGTGAACAATATCACATCGACAAATATTAACTTTTCAAACATTATCAATGACCATGATATTTCTGCTCTTTTGCATTTGTCTTTCTTGTGTGATGATGATTTTGTCTCCTACAAAGATAAAAATATAAAGTGCATGATTACCATTAAAATCAACAAACTTGTAAATAAAAGATATGAAGAGATTGCCACATTTTTAAAGATACATCAAGATTGAAAAAACTGGAAAAACATTTTAGCCTAAGTGAACTGACAGTTCCTCGTCTTTATTGAGACCCTCTGGATGTATGGTCTCATATTTTATAATCATCTTAGATTCTAAGCGTCGCAGTTCCCGCACTATGTTTCACCCTCTTTCAGAGATCATGATTCTATCCAGAGCACAAAACTTTAACAACCTTGCATCCTTATTATGGCTTTCTTTAAAGTGCCTTGCTATGGGATATTGTTTGTCTTCTTTTGTAATCGCTCGCATATGCTCTAAAATTCGTATTTTAACTTTATGAATTGTGCTTCCGATATAAATCAATGAGCATGGACATATCAAAGCATAAACACAAAAATCAGAATTACAAGTTAGATGCTTTTTAATAATGAATGGATTCAGATTTTTGATAGCTCAATTTGTTTACAGTTAGTGCTGTTTTTACATGCTTTGCACTCTCCACAGGTGTAAAATCCCTCAATCTGATTTAAATTTATTGGGGATTGTACCGTACTCGTGCATAAGATATCGTTTCTCCTACCACTTTACTCAGAATGTCATCAGTGTTTAGAACATGCCAAAACTTTTTTAGACATCCTTTTACCTCCCATGCCTGGTTACTAAAAGATGTTACAAATCTGATAGGTTGTACCTCATTATCCTCTTTAATCTTTATATTTAATAGCTCATCTCTTTTTACTGTTTTTACTTATTCACTTGCTTGTTCTATCACTTTTTCAGAATAGCCTCTTTCTCTGAATCTCATTTTCATCACTTTCTTTTCTTCATTAAATGTCTCCTCAGAGCAACAATTTCTCCTAGCCCTGAAGAGTTCCCCGTATAGTATACTGTTGATTAATTTCACTGGGTGACAGCTATTAGCATGTAATAAGCTATTTCCTGCTGTCTTTTTGCAGAATAATAGGCTTTCCAATTTTTTATCAACGACTCATACTTTTACATCCAAAAATTCAATTTCTTTAACCTGTATATCACTAGAGAATTTCAGATTCAATTCATTACTATTCAGGATCCCCACAAATTCAATGGCTTCTTTTTCAGTTCCTCTCCAGATGCAAAATATATCATCTATATATCTCGTCCAGAGGATGACATGTTGGGTAAAGGCCTGGATGTTATTTGCCACCTGCTCCTCCCACCAGCCCAGGTATAATCCTGCATAACTGGGGGCGAAGCAGGTCCCCATTGCTGTCCCCTGGATGTCTATAGATCACGTGATCAAAGATGAAAAAGTTGTTTGTCAGACATGTCTGGTTGTCTGAAGGGATGGCCCCAGCCAGGCAGAACTACCGCTCCCATAAAAGGCAGGTGATTACACTCACTGTATAACCTGTGCTCACCTTTGGGTAGCTTGACTCTGAAGTAAGCCTGATTGCCACAGTTATACTGTCATGTGTCTTTGAAGTTTGGGGTGGTTCAGGGCTTTCCCTTTGAACCACAGATGTCTCCACTAAACTATAGGCCTGTCTGCCATGGAACCGTGGAATGTAGATCTTAATATTTCAGACAACTAGACACTGCCGGTTTCAACACACCCTTACAACTCAATACCCTTACCCACCCCTAAACCCTAATAATACCCTTACAACCCAATACCTTTATCCTATACCCGTGCACACCCCTAAACTCTTAAATGTACATAGACACAACACACACATATATATATAAACTTACCTTAACTAGACTCACCATGTGTGGTAAAGGTATGTGTTGTAGAAGCAACAAAAAATGCATGTGTGGTAAAAGCTGCATGGCAAAGTCACTCAGCGGTTACAACTGCATTGTAAAGGATGTTTGCCTAATCAGACAGAGCGCAGAAGTGCACAGGACCTCTCGCTCAGGCATGTACTGACCTTAATGGAGCACCTAGATGAAGAAGTAGGGTGTGTAGGTACACAAGTCCTTATACTCAGATCAGTATTTTTATATTTGGGAATAAGGATGCAGACGTTAATAGCAGAGATACACGGTTTCATCAACATCACTCACAGAGAAAACTCAAAGGTTTAGCAAAAGGGCAGAGAGGCACACGGGCCCCCACACTAGTCAGACTGGGCAGTGCATTGCTTCTGGATGTTATCAGTCTTGATTCTGCCAAATGTCTCATGGTATCACTGGGGAGGTCACTGGTCCTTGATGATATCACAAGAGATGTCATAATCTTGTGGTCAGTGATGCAATCAATGGGATGTATGATGATACCACACATGCATTACATCGCATGCCATTAGATAGCGGTTTTAACAACGCAAGTCGTTACAACGACTTGCGTTGGAGGGCGCTGGACTTAGGAGTAGTTTAATTTACTATTCCAACTCTAGCCTACGTACAGTAGGGAAGGTGTTGGATAGTAATTTAAACTACTCCTTGTCCTATAGCGCCCTCCAGTGCAAGTCGTTGTAACGACTTTCGTTGTAAAAACCGCAATCTAATGGCATGCGATGTAATGCATGCGTTCTAAAGGTTGTTTCCCCAATCAATGATGTGATTTGAGATGACATCAATGATGTTATGTGTGAAGAAAGGAGTAGTGAATATCCTAGGGCATGGGTTATGTCTTTTGCACCAAAACTGGCGAATTTCTGGGGTTTTAAGTTGTGCCATAATATCAATTTAACTGTGTTTTTCTCCATGAACTTCATAGGTATTTTCCACGGGAAGCGAAAAGTAAATGCTCTGTATGAACAATACTTTGCTTTTACTTATGTTTTTTTAATTCCAGAGGTTTCTTTTTCCAAAGGAACATTTTCATGAGTAATTTGATGATGATTGTTTAGTTGTAGGATGGTGGTGTTGTATTCCGCTTTAGGTGTCCGTATATAGGTTTTCCAGAAACATGTCCTTATATAGGCACAATTCGCATGGCCCTTATATAGGCATAAGATCCCAGTCCTTATTTAGGCATTAGCCATGCACTCCAAATACAGGCATGGTCACCGACATCCGTCCACCCCAACGTCACGAGTTCTTAGAAACCAAACCCTAAGCCCAGCACAGGATTATTGATTTCTCCAAGAACTCATCTATTATGCATGAACCGCTATTCCTTAAGGGTTCATTCCTGACATCTTCCTCTGTCCGACTTCACGTCAATGCTAACATTCCAAGGCACCTACCAGGTATAAATATACCTTCCCTTGCCCAAGCAAGTTAGAGGAGACCTCGACTTCAGAGGAGCCAGTATCCCGGCCTGATGCACTGAGAAGAGACGCTGTCATCCCTGCTCGCAGAGAATCCAGCTTCCAGTGTTCTGACTCCCTTCGCGGGGTGTTAGAATTCGAGACCCGGAAAGAGATTCCCACCTCTCTCATTCTCAAGGTATGGATCTGACTAGAACCTAGAGGGACTCTTGGCATACCAGACTCTTAGTATACCATACTATAGAATACTTCACCTACTTCTTACCTTGCCCTACACCTAGGCTAGGTTAGGTACACTGGGGTAGAATGAGCTTAGAGAAGCATCGTATGAGTACTCGCATTTTTAGCTCATGTTATTTATGTATATGAATATATGTGTCATAGCTAAAAGATAATGCTACTGCAGTATTATTTCTTTCTACTGCTTACGCTGTACATTATATATCCTGCATACTGTCTTGTGATCATAACAGCTCATATCTCTTACACGAGAAACAAGACTGTTCAATAAATCCTTTTTATTGAAATGCCCGTCTATTCTTTCTGTGTAACTCTGAAGAAACTAAGCATGCACGATTAGCTGAGTGAAACTGTTATCTATTGTTTCCACGATTCTGAGAGTGTTCCGATTCTAAAGGGAAACAAAGTTGTCATGTTTATGCGGTTGCCAGAAACCACTCCCTTCTTGTTTACAATGAGTTTCTAGTGGCCTCTGAGTTAGCTGGCACAAAGTAATTAAGTTTAATATACTCGATAGGGACATACTGACCTCAGTCCTAAGTCAAACCTAAAGGGTATATTATTCCAATGCGCAGAGCCTATTAGGGAAATAGGAACTACACTACAGTGGGTGTGTTGCTATATGAGGGGGGATGACTGACTGTATGGGCACGTACATGTACATGTACAGGTACATTGAGGAGATTGTCTGGAGATTTATGGTGCACATGTTGACATGGAATGGTTGGTGTATAGAGGTTTAAATGTAGATATGTGGAAGTATGTGGTAGTACGTGACAGTGGGTATGACCCCTTTGTTGGATTTGGGAGAAACTGGACATCATCGCACTAGTTTAGCTTGCTTACTGTTGGCCAAAGCTCATGCACACTCCCCAAACATTGTCTACGTTATTAGCATATTGCTTTTTCGTCATGTCTGAACTTTAGCCACCAATAGAGTCTGCAGTTTCATCAAACGACACAGAATTTAATAGGAAATGAATGCCGTTGTGACCCCCTTTTAACTTTGTTGCCCTAGAAAGATCTGCATGGAACTCACAGAAAAGAAGAGTGTAGTCATGTTAATTATCCACCAAATGTTGTGCTGATCACTAAAATGCAACCAATATTATTCGTCAATAAAATACTTTTTTATTCTCCCTTATATCATCTCTGTTGGAAAGTGGGTTATTAGTTGTAGTAAATATGCATCTACCACTGGCAATAAAGCCACTGGCACAGTCTAGGGCTCAGTACAGGTCCCAAAAAATCATTCCTATGCTCAACCCTTGGTAGCTTGGCTGCGAGCAGGTAGGCTTAACTTAAGAGACAGGTATGTAAAGCATTTGAAAACACCAATTCAGTAAATAATTAAGACACAACACACAATAAAAATCTCACACTAATTTATAAAAATATGAAATATTTCTATCTTTGAAATGACACCAAAATTAAAAAAATCCAATTTAGGGAACCGGAGATATGAATTTGTAAATATTTAGCAATATATAGTACTTGGAAACCTACAGCGCCACATTGGGATATCTGGTTGCCCTTGACCGGGACAAAGTCAAAGTTTCAGGCTGACTGTGATGAAGCCCTGCTCGGATACCCCTCGCGGTAGGCCTCGGTCATGATTTTACCTTTGAACTTATTATCTTTTCAGGAGCTTTTTTTGCCGGGGTCCCTTGATGCTCTTCACCATTCTGGCTTTAGTGAGGGTTTCCATGCTTGCTTTCCAGGGAGCTCCTGGTGGTCAAACTCTGGAAGTCGGACCTCCGGAGCTTTTCAGCGGGATGAACCTGCGGGGCAGGCCAGCTCGCAGTTGAAGATTGCTGGCTGGGCTCTCGCGGTTGAGTCTGTCCCCCCAGGAGCTTTTATCCAAAGTTGCTCCAAACTTCTCCAAACATCTGGAACTTCTACCTGAAGTTCCTCTGGGGGTTCTAAAGTGTCCAAAACACAATCCATGGGTCTGGAATCTCCAAAATGGTCCTTGAAAGTTTGGGTCTTCAGTTCCTACTATCCACTTGTACAAAACCATTACAAATCCACTTGACACACTCCAGACTGGGAATTATTGGTGGTGATGGTCCAGGTGAGCTCTGTTAACCTGAAGCTTGCAGGGAGTTCTCTCTATTCCTCTTGAAGCAAGATACATGCAAAGGGCTGTAGTTCCAGATAGTGCAGCAAGTGCAGTCAGTCAGAATGCAGGGCCTGATGGTGCAAATTAAGTTTCCAGCTTGGTAAGCCTTCTTCTTCTCTTAGTTTCAAGCAGCAGATCTGAGATGCTCTCCACATCTCATATATTTATTCAGTGTTCTCTGGGGTCAAGCAGGAGAGCACTATTGTTCAATGAGATGCAGGGCAAAACCCCAGAGCATGACCACTTCCTCCAAACTTTGGCATAATCTTCTCCCAGGAAAGCACTATTTCTCCAAAATTCAATATGGCTGAACTTGCAGAAGAGGAGCAATAACCAACCCCCAGTATGGTTCATTTCCATAGCTCTCATCCCCCTACCATCTGCAAATTCCTGCCTTAAGCCTGCCATCTGGCTGGGTCAGGGGAGCTGGTGGGTAGATGGGCCTGCTATTCCCTGCCTGTCCTATCCCCCTTTGAAGCTCCATGGTTTATGACCCCTCCCCGTCTGGCATTCCTGTGTAGCAGAGCTCTCTCTAAGAGATAGCCTTCCCTGGGCGAGCCACTTATCACTTCATCAAAGCAGTCTGGCTGTCAGGATTTTGTCACAACTCACCTCTTTTTACTATCGCAATATACTGGCATGACTCATATCATTCCTCCAAACACTTATGATTGAACAAACGTCTTGTACCCTGACTTTTGACCATATTACATGATTTTGGTAATAGCTAGCTGCAGCGGGTGTTCCCCGGTTTGTTTGAAAAGGCTTAATAGCTTTGACAAATGTTTTACCATGCATATGCAAGGTCAGGTTTCAGATGCCAGGAAACATCCAGAAAATCCACCAGAATAAACTTCAAGCAAGCGGCATAGATGACCTTAATATGAGCCTTCCGGAAGAAAGCCCTCATCAAATTAATCCAGTGCACCTGTTCCTGCTATAAGCAATTAGATTGCGATCTTTGTGAACATTCTAAAACCCCTTTTAGAAGACAGCCTCATCAAACTAATGATCTGCACCTGTTGCCTTGCTATAAGGAATTTGAATGCGACCTTTGTGAACATTCTAAAACGCCTTTTAGAATACAGACTCATCAAATTAATCATCTGCACCTGTTCCTTGCTATAATCAATTAGAACGTGACCTTCATGAATATTCTAAAGCACCTTCTAGAAGGCAGCCTCATCAAGTTAATTATCTGCACCTGTTCCTTGTTACAAACAATTAGAATGTGACCTTTATGAACGTTCTAAAGCAGTCTTATTTAAAGACCATCCAAACTCCTCCCCTGCACTTAGCCTCTTTGCCTGCCACTTACCTGTTTCCTGGCTTCCAGGACTCTGTCTTGCCAGCTCCCTTGATCCTCCAGCTTCAACCTCACCACAAAGAACGTCCCGCATTAGTCTTGCACCTGGATGGAAAAAAGAAGAAGAGGAGAGACGCATTAACAGACTTGATTTTACTATGAGCTGAGCTCAGTCACAACATCGTGCTACAAACAAAGGTAACCAGCATTTTTGTTCAACTTGTACATACTGTTGCCAGGGCTCTGCCAGAGAGGACTTGGGTGAAGCTAACTCCATCCAAATTTGCCTGTGGGTTTTCGAAAAGTTTGATAAAGGAGCCTCTACGGACAATCTAAATGAAAACAAAACAACAACAAAACTAAAGGTTGGTTGAGGTTTGAAAATCTTTCATGAGGTGATACCTTAAGAGATAGAGTTAATACTAGACTAAAGCCTTAGTATTTGTTTGTTTATAGGTACCATATCTGCCGGTACCATTCATCAGACTGGTGTGAATGTATGCTGCAGTGTTGGTGTTGAGTAGACGAGCCACAGCATCTTTGACTCTACATGCACTCTCCAGCCCAACCCCATTCCCCCTGGGATTTGCCACAGGAGCAGCGTCTCCTCCTGTAAACTGAGGGCAAGTCTCGGGAGGATTCAGGAACTTGCGTCGCCACCCCATTTGAATCATCTGGGATCTCGGTAGGTGGCTTATGACACTGGTATTCTCTTAACTCTGACCAATCAGGGGAGACCACAGGAAGGCTGAATTTTGGCTTAAAGACAAGAAAGTCTTAGAACTTCTTTTCTGTATACTTTAGGATAAATTCAGCAATAGTATACTTTTGGATTTATCAAAACCATTCTCCTAAGTCCTCGAATTATATTTTTCATGAATTCCTAGTGATAGTTATTCATTAATAAACTATTGCCATGTTAACCTATGTGGCTGGGGATCTACTATGGGGAAAATGAAATGCATAATTTCTCCAACACCAGGGCCTATAAAACATCTTTGATAAGGACCCTGCTTATAGCTACATGACCCCTAGGGGATACGTTAGGGGTCCTGAATTTGAAAAATAGTGTAGATCCTCACTCCACAGTGCTCCTAGCACAATAGTCGATTTTGGGAAGCACTTTACTACAATGAGGGAAGTGAAATGTGCAATTTCTCTATCCCCAGGGCATATAAAACCTCTTTTATAAGGGCTCTCCTTATAAGTATCTGACTCCCCACCCCTGGGACATCTAGGTGAGATCCTGGGGGTACCTAACATGCCTAAATATTGTAGTTTATCACTTTTTAAGTGCCCCTACCACTAAAGTAGAGTTTGGGCACAATTTACATTTAAAAGCAGTGATGCAACCCAGGGCTGCTTTTAAAATAGCCCCAGGCTCTCAGCAGTGCACATATGCAAGTGAGGAAAGGGCTGCTGGCCTCTAAAGTGCCATGTCTTATTATGTACTAGGGACTTAAAGGCAGTTTTAACCTCCCTGTCCTAATATGTACTAGGGACTTATAGGGTAGGACATGCCACTTATGAGTGTACCCTAATATAGAGTGTACCCTCAGGTATGTGTGTGTTTTCACTGGGTGTTTTCAACATAGCACTGGCTCTGGGCCTGCCCAGAGCAGAGCCCAGGGCATCTAGGGGTCTCAAATGGGGCAGAAAGTGGGGTGACACTGCAAACAGGTCTTGATTTCCAACAGTCTCATCCCCCATATGATCTGCATAAGACCTGAGAACCCTGCACTAAATGGTTCCAACTCTATTGTAACTGTTTATCCGAACTTTGCAGTGAAAGGATAATTTTTGATTTGCCTAAAACTTTGATCCCCATGGACACAGCTGCACAAAATATGGCAGTCACTTACAGTCTGACGCTACTGTCTAGCATGCCAATTTTAATGATGTTCTATTCAGGGGAAAAAGATGGGGGTCAAGAAAGATGTTTTTTCCAATTTAGAGACAATAGGACATTTTGTTCCCCATTACACCAAAAACCACTGAAACAAATTTGGCATGAAGTACAACCTTACTCATAAAATGCACTTTGTGGTTTGGTCGTGATCTTTTTAGAAAATTTTGTGACATTACCATTCTCAAAAGGTTCCAGGTGGGCTTAAAAGGCTTAAATCCTTGTATATCCTGATTGTCGCAAGGGCATTTTTTGATTTACTTTTACCTTTAGCATCATTTGCTGACAATTAGCATTTTACATGTACTACAGTAATTTTCAAATTCATGCTGATCCATG
Organism: Calotriton arnoldi; assembly: GCA_963921515.1. Taxonomy (NCBI): domain Eukaryota; kingdom Metazoa; phylum Chordata; class Amphibia; order Caudata; family Salamandridae; genus Calotriton; species Calotriton arnoldi. The sequence goes on along the minus strand of CAWUFW010001320.1, from coordinate 800,199 downwards.
GGGGAGGGGTGTTAAAAAAAGGGGGCGTGTTAATTTGCTAACAAAACTGGCACTGTGTGGTTCAGCTGCACGAAATTTGGCAGAAGTTTAGAGAATTCGATTCTGTTGAAAACTGTTAATTACACTGCAAATTATGTGGTAAGTGCTGTAAATCCACAAGTGTGCTGTAAATGTGGCAGCTGCAGAATCACATAATTCAGTTGACCCTGACCATTGTTTCATCAACAATGTGGTCATGAAACTGTACAGAACCTTGAACATTCTAATTCTAACCAGTTGTCATAGCTAGCCGCACCCTGAGCAGAGCATCTGCAAGCATCTCTTTCTTCCACATGCAGAATGTCTTTATCAAAACTGGAAAGGATTTTCCCAAAAATTCTATATTCTTACCTATGTCATGAGTCCCATGCAGGCCCATTGTCGTTTTCCCTATGTTAGCATGAGCACGTTGCAGACTGTCTTCTGCTTTGCGCATGTTACTCTACAAAACATATTTTGCTTTGTGCCACACTGTACTTTCACACAGAACACGCTGTTGTTTTTGAGTTCTGTTCTTACCTGGGATTTAGTTCGAACATGTGGACAAGGTCGAACAACAATGCCTCTTTTTATTCTGTTCTGGTCAGTCCCTAGCACCTAGACGAAACACACAAATGCAGCTGTTTGGGAACACGTACTTTTGTCACATAGGTATGCACAGATAGGTAACACACACTTGGAGAGTGACCTTTCCAGGAAAAATATAGTGACAGCACCTGAGATGTAGAACTTTCATCTGTGTATACTAAAGTACGGGGTCTGCTGCTAACACCCAGAGATCTTCTGATATATAATCATTTTGTTTCTGTAGAAGGGGAGGGAGGTTAGACTAAACTGTCGTATATAATGGCAGCTCCATTTATGATTTACGGACTACTTGCTATGCTGACCGTATTTGTATTAGGGATTTTCCTACTTGTTGTGGCACGTATATTGCATGATAGTTAAAATAAACATTTTAAACTTTCCTCGTGTCTCTGCCAGAACTTATTGTGGACTAGTAAGAGTGTGAGAGCAAAAGGGTGTGTCCTGTAACCGCGATTCCTGAGAGGGTCGGGAGTGTTGTGTTGTGGGGTGTCTAATCACGTGTTCCTCTGTGAGTGAGTAGGAGGGCAAATGAGACAATATAGCTAATCGGTCCATGGGTACTCAGGTGGTAGGATGACTCAGTCCCTGCCTACTACGCTCCTATGTTCCCAAGCATAGTTCTGTGACTCCGCAGAATCCCTGCAACACGTACGGTATTCAGTACTCTCATTTTTTACTGCAGACAAACAGTATTGTCATGTACGCCATATAATATTTTCAATAAAGATTACTGTGTATGAAAAGACACCTTTTGCAAGCTTTCTACTTTTCTACTTCACTAATATTGAATACTGGAGGTTATACAGGGAGAGATGTCTATGCCGCTCACACATTACATCAAAATTTGTTTTCCACTTACTCAATCTTCGAACCTTTAGATCATATGGAGGTGAGAAAGAGACATACGAACATGAAACAAGTCAGCATGTCATTACAAACTGGGTTGATCAGGATGCAGCAGCTATTGACTATTAGGTTGCTGTGATTTCTTCACCCTTTCATGAAATCAAGTAAGTGCTATTTTTGGAATTAAGCAACTTATAGTGCCAGTATTATTTTAAATAATTAATTCTACTATTATTTCTGGTAAAGTACCTGACCAACTTAAAACAGACTTGATTCTTCCACTCAATCCACTAAACTGGCTGATTATGGTGCCATTTCTAATGTGCACTATCTTGCACAATTGACTGGAAATATAGCAGCAGAACCCTTCTTGGGATTCTTGAAATCAACAATATTCTAGATTATTCCCAAATCAATTCCTGCCCAGCAAGTGCAGCTGAGTAGTTGGGACTCTCCATCTCAGATGATCTTAGGACGCACTGGGGTGACAGCAATGTTTGAATACTCGCTATGATGGGTCTGCCATTGCTTTTGACACCATCTGTCATTCCATTTTCCTGATTAAGAATAAACAGAATGTTGAGTCTGACCTTTCTTAGAATGAATAGTCTGAATATTTATTTTACAGAGTCCCATTTTCACATCTCAGAGTTCAGTGCTTCGTTGCAGAGTACTGCAGGAAACTGCATGATGGTTTTAATATGTCCTTCTACTATAACAAAGCTAATTTCAATAAAAAACTATAATCACAAAAAAGAAACATAGCTCGTATTCAAGCCATGACCAGGTCAGGCACGGCCCGTGGTAGGAGTGCCGGTCGAGCGGTGACGTGGGGCGGGGGAGGGGCAGGGTGGGGGGTTGTAAACTACGGATTAAGACCGAATACAGGTAAGTGAACATTTAAATAAATAAAATGAATTTCGTTGTGAGCGCTGCATCGCCAAATGCGATGCAGTGCGTGCAACGAAATTCGTTTTATTTATTTAAATGTTCACTTACCTGTATTCGGCCTTAATCCGTAGTTTACTACCCCCCACCCTGCCCCTCTCCCGCCCCACGTCACCGCCCGACCGGCACTCCTACCACGGGCCGTGCCTGGACCAGGTTCTGAATCACTGCAGAACAACTTTTATAATTGTCTAATAGTAGCAAACAAATGTAAGGGAGAAAATATAAAACACGAGCCCGACTAACGAGATAAATCATGTGGTATACGGTTCTGTTGATAAATAACCCATGGAGATCCGACCAACCGCTTCAGGAACACATCCTTAGCCAGTTTATACAGCGAAGAAGTTTGGGGGTCAACTAATGCTGAATCTACTTTGATCACATAAAATACTGCAATTACTATTACTAAGGGGATTTTTTATATTAAGAGAATCCACCTTGACCAAAGCTAGATACTTACCGAACAGTCTGCAGGCCGCAGTGTATGGAATGATGCAGTTGGGATTCTTGTTCACCGCTGATGACAATCACATTTCTTCAGACTCCATGCACTTTAAAAACTGAGCCTTCTTTTCGTAATAAATGTAATGCAACATTAATTTATTGTGCGATCTTTAAGGTTCTGGCATCCCTTTTTAGGTCGAGCTTTGATCGACCTGTTATATCTTTTCTGTGGGGTTTGGCAAACCCACCGATTGCCATTGGTTACTATCTCTGGCATTCAAAAATGCTGGCTTCTTATTGGTGCATTTCTGTCAATGTCCCTCCTTTGTGTGTTTTGTTCTCTTTCCGGCGATTTCAGACTGAGAACATTTTACATTTTAGTTGCCCATCACACAGTACAGCGTGTAGTGGCCTCTCTTCCCTCCTCCCATCTGGCTATTGCGTGTCAGGCATTGTTTTTTTTGTTGTAGTTTTATATAGCGGAACTTCACCTGAAGGTATTGGAGCGCTTTACAAGAGCACCAGTTATGTTACAGATGGACACATTGATTTTTGGGTAAGGATGGGGAGACACGCACTCTATTTTATTTCCTTTGCATCTGACTGCATTGAACAGCCTGTCCTGGAGAACACATCTCCCCGGCGCAGCCCTAAATCAGACGCCGGTCAGACACGGTCATGAGGGACTCTGTAATGAGCATTGGCAAGTTAGCGGGCGGGCGGCAAGCTCTGTCACCAGCCTGGCAAGCAATGAACCCTGAGTGGGTTTCTGCAGAAGGCAAAATTGCTTTCCATCCGTTGTTTTTTTTTTTTTTTTAGTTTTATATAGCGGAACTCGACCCGTAGGTATTGGAGCGCTTTACAGGAGCACCTGTTACGTTACAGACGGACACATACATTTTTGGGTAGGCACGGGGAGACGCGCTTTATTTATTTTGTTTGCATCTGACTGCATTGAACAGCCTGTCCTGGAGGACACATCTCCCCGGCGCAGCATTAAATCAGACCCCGGTCAGATACGCACATGGGAGACCCTGTAATTGTTGTTGACAAGTTAGCGGGTGGGTGGCGAGCTCTGTCACCAGCCTGGCGAGCAATGAACCCCGAGCGGGGCTCAGCAGAAGGCAAAATTGCTTTCCATCCGTTGCGAAAATTGGTGCCGTCAGAAGCCGCGGCTCAGGCCTCACCAGCTTGCCCTCAAAGGAGATTTTCTCAGTTAGAAGAAGTGCTCTCTGGTTTCGACTGATATTTGTTACAAGCAATTGAGGGAAGGAAAGGAGAGTCTTGGAGGGAAAGGGAGGGCATTGCTGTGGAGAGGATCTGGCCCCAGCGCGATAAATCCACCAGGATTCAACATCGTAACTAGCGGCGAAGCTTCCATTGGTGCAGCAGGTGGAGGGGATTGGCACCGAGGCCCAGAGGCCTGAGAGGTCAACTGATTATTGCTGTATTTCGCAGTTCAAAAAATGGCTATGGGACCCATTTCCTTCCTTGCACTAGGGCCCATGAGACACTGGCTGCACCACTGATCATAGAGAAGTAGGCTGGGGCAAAATATTTATTATGTGAACAAAATCTCCGGTAACTTCCTGTGTTTATGTTATCCGTATTTTCTGTTATTTTTCCATTTTGTCTGTTTTTCTTGGAAATTTCCTCCGCAGTAGACTGCTTTGGACATAACCTCCCAGCAGCAATAAAACTGATGCCTGGAGTGAGAGAGAGACATTTGCTGCTTAAGTCTGTCTCCGCCCTCAGTTGTACAATGATGTTCAAACACTCATTTGGATCCGGCCCATAGTATACAACATACATGCATTCGTGGTTTTTCCACTTGCTCATTTTTCTGCTGAAGTACGGAGGTGTGTTTTAATTCTACGAGGAAAATCCCTTAACCGCTTCGACGCTCATGACTGCGTGGAGCCGTCATAGCCACGCCCGCTCCCTGCCGCTCCGCCCACGCGGCACTAATTCCCCGCCTGTGCGGGAGAATTAATGAGCGGGCGGGGCTATGAGGGCTCCACGCCATCATGAGCACACGCCTACCATGGCTCATGGCGGCGTGGAGCCGTCATGAGCGTCAAAGCGCCACGCCCACCCCCTAGCCCCGCCCGCGCCGCGGCCGAATTCGCGGCGCAGGGAAGGGGTTAAAGAAAGGGAAAATAATATAACAGTTTCTTATTTATATATTTGGATGCTTTGTAAAGCGCTTCACTCATTTACTTCATAGAGCTCTGTAGAAATGCAGCTGTGCAAATGCTCTCTCAGAAGCAGTCACGCTTTGTTACTCCTGTTATTTTGTACTTACTTCGTTGTTCGTCAGTTGTTCATCAGTTGTCCACACACATATTTAAACAAGCATCTGCAATGCAATATGTCTCGCATTTACGCGAGTTTGACCTATTGGCATTGTAAATGACAATGCCTTTTGTTTATGTTTTGGTTTTTAAAACATAAATAAAAGGCATTGTTATTTTATAATGCCAATTGCTTAAACTCTCGCAAATGCGAGACCTGTTGCATTGCAAATGCTTGGTTAAAATGAAGCTCAAAGGGGAATGCTCCTAGAAGTATCTTTGCTGTATAGCTAACAATCTTCCAGGTTATTTTAAGTAAAATATGGCCCTCTTCTCATTTTTAAAGTGTAATTCAACCCCTGTTCTTCTTAGACCTAATGAAGACATACATGTGGTTTGTCACTGATTTTTTCCGACATCACTAAGAATTAATGAAAGGAAATGTTACTGATGGTGCCTTAAACCTACTGACCTTACAGTCCCCAAGAAGCATTATCAGGAGATATCTGTGTCTGAAAAGTCTCACAGAGAGACCGGCTGGGTATGTGCTTAACTCCACCTAGTCCTATCAGGCTTTGCAGCTACAAAGATTTAGCATGTGTGTCTCAGCCCTGACAACCCACTTGGAGGTATTGGTCTGACGAAACATGCTGGCCATGTTTCTCTGGACTCTGGCCAAATATCAGGCAGACTTCTCCTTTTATACACCAGTCCTAAAGAGGCACAGACATGAAATGACTCAATCTGCATCCCATCTGTACCAGCTTCCTAGATGCATTATCATGGAAGATGATGGATTCTGCTGCAGATATACCAGAATTTTCGAGATGCTGATTTGACAGACTAAATGACATTTGAGAGGTATCATCCTTAAATCTGACCCATGGTTAGCAGCATGGAACAAATATCAAGCTAGGCATACAGATGTGTCTACCTACAGGCTTCATGCCCCTTTAGAGGTGAGCATTACATGGCCCTTCCACAGGCCTAATGGTCTGTCAGAATAAAACACAACAGTGCCTTATCTTGCATGTCTTTTACTCCTACATCATCCAGCATGCAATAGTGTATGCCATGCACAGCTGCCTTCTGGAAGTCGTGGATATATTGATACTTACAACAAGCAATACACAAGACCTAATATAATTAGAAAATGTGCCCTGTGGATGAATGTCTCTCTATAAATCATAGGGGTAACAGGGAAGCTAATATAATGCAGTTGTTGGACCTGGCATTTGTTGGTGTGGTCTCCCCTAACCTTTTTGGCTTCCGACCACATGTTTTGACCTTGTTTTGCTAGCCTTAGGAGTTGGGTGTATTGGGCACTGCCGTGCAGTGTCAAAGCTCTGTGCTCATCATGTACCTACTGCGGAGCGGTGTATATATGATTGGCTGATTTGAGCTAGCTGTAAGTCCCTTGTCATGGGGTAAGACCTATACCAGGGGCATGTATCTCAAATGTGCCTTCATGGGCCTTCCGCACTGGTTGTGCCATACACGGAGGTGACTCCTCGATTGTGCCACAGGTTTGCCCTGGTGGGGCCTGTGTACATGGGTTACTATTAGTCCGTTTTTTTTTTTAAATGTTTTTTTTTTTTATAGCGCAGCTACTCACCCTTACGGGTCTCAAGGCGCTGGGGGCCGTCGTGGAAATTAAGTGAGCTATTGCCCAGAGTCACATGGTGCTGAGCTGAGCTGCCGCCGGAGCCGGGGATCGAACCGTGAACCCTGTGCTCCGAAGTCAGCTGCCCTGGCCGCTGCACCCCACCTCTCCTCTATTACTCCACTTGCCGTTTACAAAGCTGTGTGCCAAGATTCTGCATGTCTCCTGATATATTGGAGTTCTATCTGGTGACGTGGTGCAGTGCTGGGAAGAGGTTGGGCAGGTGTGTGTATGTGTTACATGCAAGAGTTATAAATGACACCTGTGCAGTATGATGGGGCGTGCTTCTTGCACTGGATTATCATGAGGGGATGTAGGGAAAGGCTGTCTAGCATTATTTCCTATGGGCAGAATAGCAACAGTATGATGTTTGGTATCGAGGAGTTCGTAATGGCGAATCCTTTCCGGTAGTGGGAGTGTGTTCAACATTATGGTGATGGAAATGTCACTTTGGGAAAGTGGGCATTTCGGTATGTGTGGCTCTGTATGGCTGGCGGCCTGTATCTTAATTCACACCTGGTGTTAGGGAGATAGCCACATCTGTGCATTCCTGATAGAGGGCCTTAATCTAGAGGTTCTCAGGGAAATTGCTGACCTCTGACTCTGAAGGGCCTTTCTGGGCTAGTTATGTGTGGGTGGGATTGGGACCTGCATTCCAAGGGGCAGGGTCTAGGCCCCATTAAAGATTGTGATCAAACCTCCCAGTGTAGGATGCAGACAGGACAGAATTTAGAGAGAGCATGTGCATTTCAAACGTGGCGTTTTGAACTGATCTTCAAAGACCATGGTGGGTTTAACTACTGGGACTTTGGCTTCCGAACGTAGACACTTTTGGATTTGGAACCCAAGAAGGGGGCTATCACTTGGTGGATTTTGCCTGGACATTGCTGGCCTGCCGCTAGTGCAAAGTGTCATGGCCTGGATCTTGAAGTACTCTCTGAGGGCCGGGGAGCTGGCCTCCTGCCCACAAGATCCCTGGGACACAAAGGATCTCACTGTCTCCACGAGATCATAAGGACTGCACTGGATACGGCAAAGACTGTTGGAAGTGATTGTGGTTGGGACAAGGACCATTCTGACATACACCATCATCTCTCTGTTCAAGAGGAGTGTGTGCGCAAAGATCAGCAGCAAACTGAGGTGCTGGGGACGTGGGGTGTTCGAGGATTGTGGGGGGAGGCTTGCAGAGTCCAAGGGACCCATGCTTGCGGCCATGGGGATCTGTGCTCACTTGTGCTCCACAGCGTGTGGTGTCTGAAAGGTGTTGGGGGACCTGAGCCGGGAGCTAAGACTATCTTGGACCTCCAGATCAGGAGGATGACAGTGCATGGCATTGCGGCCTCTGTCCGAGGTCGTAGGCTCCCTCTTCCTGGACCCAAGTCACAGGGTGCTTTGTTTTGGAAAACATCGTAACGAGACCCGAGGGGTTTCATGTGCCTTGTAGGCACCTGCAACTGACTGCCGGGGTCTACGGCAGGCCACACCTTCGCTTGAGGGGAAAACATTTCTCCAGACAGGGAGCATGCCAGCTTCCTGGGTCACAAACTTTTGTCTATGGGGGATGGCGATCCCGCCCTCGTACAGGTGCTGTCGGTCGCTTGGGGGTCTAATAAGGATGTACGATACTAAGTAACAGTTTCTTTCCGTGTTAGGTGTTCCGACTGTTTAGTCAACAGGGTGTCAGCAGGGGCAACATGTATCATTGGCTGGAAGAGTTGAAAGACTGAGTGGCTGGGTCATGAGGCATAATCAGAGACTAGTGACTGTTTGACCTTCCTGCAATGGGAAAGCCCAACAATTGGGCTTTTAAAAAAACCTAAGTTGGACCCCCTGGAGGAGAAAAACTATCGTCCCATCTCCTGTCTGCCTCTACCTGCCAAAATTCTGGAGAAGGCTATGAATTCAGAACTGACAACATATTTGGAGTTAAATAACATCCTTGATTCTACCCAACATGGTTTTAGATCACTGCATTCCACTGAATCGGCCCTGATCATGGCAACTGAGGAAATTCGGAAGGTGTTGGATGGTGGAGGAAGGGCTGCCTTAATCTTGCTTGATCTGACAGCAGCCTTTGACACCGTAAATCATGCAGTACTAGTTCGAAGGCTGCAGGATGTTGGCATCAGTGGTAAAGCTTTAGCTCTTCTTACTTCTTTTCTATCATCCAGGGAACAATTGATCCTCTGGGATGGCCTTCAGTCTGAAGATTTCACTCTCCCTGGTGAAGTTCCACAGGGCTCGGCTTTATCCCCGACGTTGTTTAATATTTACGTTGCCCCTCTGGCTCGACTCATAAAAAGTTATGGCTTTAAGCTGGTGTCATATGCTGATGACACTCAGCTTGTAGTTTCCGTAGCACAAACCTTGGACGTAACAGCTGCCCAGTTTCGTAAATGTCTTTCTGCACTGATGTCCTGGATGAACTCTAACTTTTTAAAGTTTAATGCCGAAAAAACTGAGGTTGTGGAATTCAGACAGAATTCATCGGTCTGGAGCCAATTATGGTGGCCTACTGCTGCCGGTACCTGCCCGGTACCGGTAAATAAGGCAAGGTACCTTGGCTTTCTGATCGATAAAGACCTCACTTTGGCACCACAGATTAATCAGGTTTCGTCAGCCTGCTTTTTTACTTTAAAATGTTTAAGGAAGATACTCCCGTTCATCCCTTTCTCCTTGAGGAAAACTGTGGTAGGAGCCATGGTTTTATCGAGACTTGATTATTGCAATGCTCTTTACTTGGGAGCAGGTGCTGCCCAACTTTCTAAACTCCAATCAATTCAAAACGCGGCAGCGCGAGTATTGCTTAAACTTCCTAAACATCATCCTACATCCACTAGCATAAAGCAACTTCATTGGCTCCCAGTGAAACGACGGATTGATTTTAAGGCACTCTGCCTAGTACACAAAGCCTTATTTGGAGGAGGGGCTAAGGATGTGCAATCTTTGTTTGGTCGATATGTACCGTCGCGTCTTTTAAGATCCTCTTCTTCTGGATTGGTAGTCCTTCCAAAGATTAAAAAAGTAAGGTGTGGAGGTAAACGTTTCTCTTTCTTAGCGGCTAAACTGTGGAACTCCCTTCCGCCACATCTTAGACTTCAGCCCAGCAGGCTGGCGTTTAGGATGGAACTAAAAACCTGTTTTTTCACCTATCCATGATCCCTGTTGGTTGCTGTCCCTGCACACCACTTAGCGCCAAGACGCCTCGGCATTAGTGCGCTCTACAAATATGTCAGTCAGTCAGTCATTGCATATAACTGTAAAGTGTATATACAATGTGTGTTTCGTTGTGATTTCAATAGAGAAGTTTGACAATTGCATATAACTGTAAAGTGCATACAATGTGTATTTCGTTTTGATTCCAGTGCATGTGTGTAATACAAAGACAAGTGTTTTTATTCACACGGTCCTCTTGTGGTGAACGTGGGGGAGCTGTGCCAACGTTTTACACTCAAGCCCTGAGGATAAACCTGACTGCTCAGTGCCAAGCACAGGTTATCACCTGTGGGTTCTGACTGGCTTTCATGCATCTTAGCCAGCCTGAAACTGCTGGGTCTAACAGCAGGTCACAAATAAAATTATACTTGATTTTTCACAGAAGAAAAGTTATCTGAAGGTCACGAAAATGTGCAAATGATTTTGTTATTTTAGCTTAATTATGTTATCAATTCCTTATTATCTATGCATAAATGCTATTTGCCTTCTGCATGGGTACTATAATATACCCAAAAGTTACATAATTACTTTTATACAGTGAATCCCTCAGGAGCGCATTGACAAAATGCTTGGACACTTGATTAAATTTAATTGTCTGACCAATTCTTTGTAGTTCCTAATTAACATAATCCACATTGCTAACCTGAAACACAAAGGGGCAGATTTATCATTATTTCACGCAGCGCAGCAGACCACCTTGCTGCGCTGCGTGAAAGGGCAGAAATGCACCGTTTTTAACAATATGGTGCATTCCCATCCTTTCCTTGGGCTGGCGTGCAATGTGCTGCCAAGCGCCAACGCAGGAACCCATGCACCGTGGTGCAAGGGTGACTGCGTTGCAGGCAGGATTGTTTTTGTGCGGGAAAGGACACCTTCCTGCACAAAAAAAATACTCCGAGGCATTTTAGTGTTTTTATGTGTGCTGCATAATGCAGCACACATAGAAAACAAGGAGAAACAATGATAGTTCTCCTTGTTATGCCTCATCTGGGGAGGAATAGCATTTTGATGCATTCCCAGGTCCATCAATTTTAGTAAATCTGGGAGTGCCCCAAAATCCATGGGAGGATGCGTGGGAACACCCAAACTTCACCCATGGAACGCCTCCCTGGGGCAGAGTAGCGTAATGCAGCGATTTGAGCTGCGTTACGTTTCTCTAGATTTCTCAAGCCATGAGGGGCCACAATTGGTAGCCTTGCGTGGCTTGATGAATCTCACTTAGGTTTTGCATTTCCCTTGCGCCCCCTTGCGTGGTGCAAGGGCGACGCAAAACCTTTGTGAATCTGGCCCATAATTCTTCAAATGGCCATTTGTGAGACACTTGGGTGCCTCAGATAAGAAATATATGAGAAAGAAAATCAAATTCACTTTTTTCCTTAATTTCAGTGGTCTTTCCATTGTGACTGACTTATATGTAATTGTTCTCAACTTCCTATAAAGCAGCAGACATTATATAGGATGGAACATGGGCGGGTTTAACAGCTGTTTAGCTTGTCAGTGCATATTTACACTGCGATCAGACATGCGTGCTGCTGTTCCCGCCCTATCTGTCGAAGCAGCTCTAAATTAAACCTGGAGGGTTTAAGATGTAGCAAAGTCAATATAAAGTGTCAATATAAAAATTCTAAGCTTTGAGACCAAAACTATTCATGAAAAAACAAATTGTTACATAGGATTTAGCCTAGGATTATGCTTGAGTAAAGCTTCCATCAAAGCACAAGGTCGTGAAAGGATCAACACATGAGTTTTTAAAAAATATCTACTGATGTAATGTCATCTGAGTTAGTAAATGGAAAACATTTCACGTAACATCTTGCTGTTTAATAAAATGTTTTCCTCTACTCAGAATTATTCAATGGAGCTTAATATCTAACGCTGTAGTTGTATTTCATAGTAATAGAATTCTGGTTAAGCATTGACATCTGGTTAACTATTGGTTAACACTGACATTGTTGAAGCACTTCCGGTGCAATGTGGCTCATGTCATGGTAGCGTATCAGCATTTACTTTGTTTTCCAGAAACAAACCCCAAAGTGGATATCTACTTATGAAAATTCATAAAGAGATTTCTCCCCACGAGTCAGGGATATTTTACATTTTTTTCCATGTAAAGTAAGGCAGTCCAGGGCAGGAAAAAACAAAGTTGGACACCTCCCTAATTAAGGTGGGACTTTGACAGTGAAACGCCAGCAGCCCTGTGCCAGATGGGCCATAGACTAGCTAATCCATCAGAAAACAAGTAGTTCCTCAACTTCTAATTGTGGTGGGGGAACCAAAAGATGGCAGATGTGGGACATGCCGACTAGCAGCAAATTCCCCATAGCTGCTCACATTTAAATGAGATTCATAGTCTTTAGTTATGCATGTAATAAAATGCGTCACTAAACCATAGAGCTTTGTTTGATCTTTAGTACATATGTCAGTCTTTCCATCACCACTGATTGCCAAATTTTGAAAGCCAATGTTGGTGTTATGATAGGGTGGTGAAATGACGTGGATACAAATTAGCTTTCCATGCATCAGCTAAGTCCCTTCATTAAGGCAGACCCACTATAGAATATTGGTGATGTTACCCCATTCACTATAAAAGCAATCATCAACTTTGATATTTCTCCACAGTATGCATTTGTAAGTTTATACATTTTGAGTTGTCTGCTATTCTGTGGTCTGATTGGCTCTCAGGTGGTATCTTTATTTCTAATCCAAAATTCCCTAACTGTTTACCACACTGCTATATGTGAGGTAAGCCAGTGTTACCCCAGCGATACTGCCTGCACATTTATGATCTCTCTTTGTATTTGTTTTGACTCGCTGGTATGAAGTATCATCTGTACATTATAGTATGTGTTCCACAAAGAGTTCCTCAGGCCAAAAATCTGTAAACCGTTGGAGGAGTTACCCATTCGCAGTTGCATTTTAAAATAAGACCTTCACTCACTCACGCTATTAGTGCAATGTTTTATTATTGGGTCTCATCCTGATGTTCTAGAAACCAGGATGGGCTCAACCTTGCTTGGTGGAATGGGCACTTAGATATTTCTTTATGTATGGGAACTGAATGAATGAAAGTATCTAAAGGTCATCCTGGTTTCCCTTTCTTTTCGGTACCACTGGTAAGATTAAACACGCATCGGCAAAGCCAATATGTCTCGCTTTTGTGAAAGTTAGAGCTATTGACGTTGTAAATGACTATGTCTTTTACCTATGTGCCATGGAGTGGAGAGGATGTGTGAGGTGCGGAGTGGAATTATGGGGGTTGGATTGGAATTGTTAGTTGTGGAATTGTGTGGTGTGGAGTGGATTTGTGCAATGGAATTGTGTGGCATGGTGTGCAGTGGAAATATGTGGATAGTAATTATGTGGTATTGAGTGTACTGTAATTATGTGGTGTGGGATTGTGTGTCATGGAGTGGAATTATGTGGAATGGCATTTTGTGTTGTGGAGTGGTCTGTAGTGGAGTTTCATTATGTGGTGTGAAAATGGGAATGCTGTCTTTACACCATGTCAATGGTTGATTGTCCTTCTCTGTGACTGAAACACATTTGCTGCACTGGCCTTCTTGACTGTTGCCACTGAAAGGCAACAGTTTTTGGAACGTTCACATTCCAAGATGAAATTGTCGGGTAAAATGAATGGAGATACCACCATGCTTAGCAGGACCTTGTATTTCTCTGATTGTTATTTTCCGCAGAGTGAATCTTGAACCAGAGCTATAAGCCTTTCTTCTCACTCTTAAGAGGGGTTTTCAGAGGGTCCATGCACAGTCAAGATCTTAAGAATAGTGCTTGTCAGCTCGAAGTGAGAATGGATTTTATTTCACTGAGGGTGAGGACCAATATGTGTAGCAGCCATAGTGGGGCCACCCATGATGCCTGTTCTTTCTGGAAAGCTCCCAGAAGCCAGTCATTCATGGAAAGGAACACCCATACACCTCCATGACGAAGGGGGGTTGCTACCTGGGATAGGCATGTGGTGAATGCTCATGGAGAAGCCAAAGGTTAGGCTCCAGAACTGGTAGGGATGGCCATATGCAGTGAAATAGATGTAATTCGATGGTGCAGATGTGGATATATGTATCCTTCATGTTCATAGAAGCCATGAACTCCCCCCCACTGCTGAAGGACTAAGGGCCTGATTTAGATCTTGGCAGGACTGTGATGGAGTGGGCTTTCTTAGCAGTCTTCCCGTCCACCTACCTGGCGGCCCGTCTGCCCGAATTAGATGCTGGAGTTCAATGGTCGAGAAGACCACCGCTGTCCTGTAGATTCCACCAGGTCTGCGCTCCCAGCCCCTTTGGTGGGGTGGGCTGCAGCAGCGGGTGGCAGGACTCCAATCAGGATCCCTACCATCTGTATTTGGTTCTGGCTTGTTTGAGAGGGAATTCCAATGGGAATCCCTCCTACTTCGAGTCAGCAGAAAGGGACGAAAACTCACCTTTTTCCGGGGTAGAGGCTGAGGTATCCTCCTCTTGACCTTCATCCAGGCCTCCCCTGTCCTAGGACACCTTGAACGCGACAGACCGGCACCCCATTTTGACGGACTCGAAGGTAAATGTACGTGGTGTGTGCAGGTATACAGTGCATGGTGTGTTTATGTTGGCGGGGTGCAGTGCAGATTGTACCACATGGGTTCTCTACACATAACCTACATACACATATGGGCACATACACAACATATATGCGTTATACGTAAAAAATAAAATTTCACTTACCTGTCTCCCCACCACCACGGTCGCCCCCGTGTTCACTCTGCTGGCAGAACACTGCCAGCCCAATGGGAACATCCAAATTTGCTCGGCAGGACCCCTCCGTCAGGACGACGATGGAGGGCAGGTCATCAGCACAGAAGACCGCAGCCGCGGCGGTCTTCTGTGTATCGCGTTTACATCTAAACAAGGCGTGCTGTACTCTGTCAACCCGATGGAGTACTGGAGCCTGTCACCTCAGCAGGCTGGTGGTCAGACCGCCAAGAACTAAATCAGGCCCTAAATGAGGACTAAACGATGTTGAGAAAGGTGACTACCCTAAAGCTTTCCTGTTCAGTACATATTGAGCGCCTGAAGACCTAGAATGGGGCGCTATTCCAGAGATATTTTGGAAAGAATAACCTCAAATAAAAGCCTTGGTGTCACTGCGACTTTGCCCCAGATGCAATAGCATGTTTTAGCTGATCGATGAAGATATTGCTCCTTTTTGAAGGACTTCAGCATTGGTTTAAGACAAATCTCTATTCCATTTCCATTTCCACACCAGATTATATACAGAACTCAGTGATTTGGGATGATATCATGACAGTATGGCCTAAAGGCCTATATCCTCCTTTCTATGGGATGTTTGGGAGTAGATACGCGGAGAAGTCAGGTGTGCCTAGCCTGATACAGGTCCTACTAAATGAGGCACCCCCCCCCCCCCATTACGCAGTGTTCGGCTGGTGGCCTATTGCTTCCCATACTGAAAAGAAGACTGCACCTGTTAGTATGAGTCTTTTGGGCTGTAGGTGTATAACGTTCTCAAAAGCACTGCTTCGATCCATGTTCTTCTTTTACAGGTTGGAAATTCAGACTCCCTTTGGTCATTTGACCATTAGGTAACTATGTGACCCACTTTCATTTGTTTTGCGGTATCAATGAATACCCAACGAGACACGAAATCCCCCCACATAACCCTAATTAAGGGTAGGGATTGTCACCATCTTGTTTGGTCCCGAACACACCCATGAGGTCCTTCTGGACCCATGAGGCATGAAACATGTTGACCCAGACCCTTACACACTGGTAGATTGCCTTTCTCCATTACGAGAAGCTCACAATATACATACATTTGTTAACCCTACTGTGGGGACCCCGGATTAAATATAAAATTTAGGTAACCCACAGGTAGTTTTAATTCACTACCACACCCCCTTCTTTTCCCCCACACTTCTGCACTCACCATCATGGCTTTTTCTAAAAAGATCTCAGCCAAAGATCCCTCTCGCCGGGCCCATGGGGAAGTGCAGCGCCTACCCTGCGAGGAGCTAAGCCGGATGATGAAGCATGAGACCCTCACAGGTGTGTGAGGGCACCACTTTCTAATAAGGAAGAATGCACTCAACTTCTCCTACCACTTTTCCAACCGGAGATTTAGCACTATAGGAACAGTTGTCTGTCAAACTGCATGTTGTGAACTTTGGACACATCTACGACAGCCAAAGAAACAAACTTTCTGTAGTGAAGAATGACTTTAGCTGGTGCACTGCAGTCTTTAGGTAGGTTCAAGAAAAGGTGAAATTTAATTTCATGGCTGCTTGTCGTACCGGAAGAGAATGAT
The DNA here is from genome assembly GCA_963921515.1 of Calotriton arnoldi. Taxonomy (NCBI): domain Eukaryota; kingdom Metazoa; phylum Chordata; class Amphibia; order Caudata; family Salamandridae; genus Calotriton; species Calotriton arnoldi. The sequence continues at coordinate 783,849 of CAWUFW010001320.1, read as the reverse complement.
GCTGGTGAATTTAATAGAGCAGCTGCAAGGCACCAACCCTTGGTATTGAGTGCGTTCAGACTGTAAAGAATGGGGTAATGAAAGTATATCCATAAAGACTGAGAAAATGTGAATGGTTGTTTACATACTGTACTGAGTGGTGTCATGGGATTGATTGTGCACTAAGACTGTAGAAAATGGTGCAATGAGAATGAGTGTATATGGAATGTAGAGAATGAGCCAATTGGAATGCGTCTGAACAGAGTGCAGAGAAATGAGGGTGCACATAGTAAGCAACTGGTTTTAGGAATAAGTATGCTCCTCAACACTTTAGTTTTGTACCGATTATGCGGCTATCGGGCTCAACCTGTTACTCTGTCAGCCTAAACCTGGAGTGGGCATTCAGTGCTAAGGCTTTGTAGATCAGATAGGTATGCAAGCAGCAGAACTCCGTGCAGCTAAATAGATTTCTAAAGCATTGTTTATATACTCCAGCTGTAGACTGACACTTGTGATTCAATGAAAAATTGCCCTTCCCATGAGGAGCAGGGTCAAGACTGATTTGCATATGGCTGGGTCCAAACTAGGCTGGCATAGTGAGCAAAAGAACGATTAATTAAACCCAGATATCTTGACTGGGGGTGAGTGGTTGAAAAGTGTCAGCACTCTGTCCATCATCTTGTTGTGTTTTGTTATGTTTGTCCTAATTGGCCATGGGTATGTCCAGATATGGGTCCCTTGCTTGCTGTGCCATTAGATTCAAACTAGCCTGGCTGGTGAAGGGTGATATCCCGAAACCGGTCCCAGGATGCTTGCTTCCGGACGAGGGAGGACCTGGCCCGGCAGTACGGGTTGGACTGTTCCCATGAGGAGCAGGGTCATGACTGATTTGCATATGGCTGGGTCCAAACTAGGGTGGCATAGTGCGCAACAGAATGATGGATTAAGCCCAGATCTCTTATATGTTCCTTCAAAACCAGCGAGATCCAGTTCCTCATGTGGCTACAGTATTCTTCGTTAACCAGCAATGCTTGCTCAAAGCTCCAGGTTTATCCCTGTGTTTAGAGTTATTTCCCTTAATCTCAATCACTAAAGGATTGTGATCTGAAAGTATGCGTTTGGTTTGCTCTATGGTGCACTCATGAAGCAGGGAGTGGGACATGAGAATGAAATCAAGTCGGGCATGTACTTTTTGTGGAAAAGAGAAATATGTGAAGCCTGGATCTGATGGATTTTGCCAATTCCAGGCATCGCTCAACCCATGATCTTTACATAATGCCCTCAGTGCTTTCCTACCATTATATGACCAATTAGCTTTCAAGCTCAGTGCCTTGTTTGCGGGTATGTTTATGTTAAAGTCCCCACAAAGAACAACGGGGAGCGGCCAGACGGCAAGTTCTCTATTTACCTGCTCAAATACTCCTGGATCATCCAGGATACTACCATAGATTGAGCAGATGGTGAACAACTCGCCAGTGCTTTTACGGCATTCTGTTATTACCCATCTGCCTAGCTGATCGGCTAATGTTCTGGTAAATTGTAACGTAGTGTTAGATGACAGAATTGCCACCCCTCGTGTCTGGGTGTTTTGTGTCGTCCCCCCAACCAGCCTGTACCCTAGCGAATTCTACAGATACAGTTGAGCACCTTCTATATGGGTCTCCTGTATGCATATTACATCTGCCTTCAATAATCGTGCCCTGCTGCAGTATTGCGGCTTTTCTTAGGGTCATTTAGGCCACTGATGTTGATAGTGGCTATACGAATTTCACCCATCAGAGATATCTACAAGACCATTCTTATTGGACACCTCACCCTCCTGCCAGCCCTGCCCCACCCTGTGCACTCTCTACCCCCAACCCCACCCTCCTCCCCCCACCTGTAACTGAGGTGACCTGGCTCGATCCGAGCCAGGATGATGTCATCTGAGTAACCGCAACCTCATCACTCCTCCAGTCTTTTCCCCTGCCACCCAAAAAACAATAAATCCCAATTTTACTAAATTCCTAGATCGTTCCAATACAATGAATGCGCCACCTCCCCGGCCGCCCACAAAACAATACATCACATATTTACTTCATTTCCTAAACACATTCTACTGAGTGAGCCAGAATATTGACATTCCTTACATAACCAAAATCCCAAGTGCCTTAGTGTTAGATTATGTAGTCTATTATCTATTAGACCCCATTCTCAGGTCTCCCAGAAATCTCCTTTAGATATGATTGAGCCTGAATTTCGGAGGTAAAGCTGCGTGTCGACCCCCTGAAAACGATTTTTAGTCGAGCTGGGTTCTGCAGATAGACTTCAGCCCCTAACTGCTGAAAGGGGGAGAAAAGCTGCCTCAGTCTCCACCTCCGCTCCACGGTGACATGAGTAAAATCCGGCCTTGTGAAAAAACTCACTCCCTCATATTCCTTTTTAGCCATTGGCTGAGCTAGATCATAGAGAGTCTGACGTAGCAAAAGTTCCCAAAGTGTAACAACATTGCCCGTGGTCGTTCAGGGGTGTTCACAGGACGTTTTAGGGACAGTAAAGGAAACCTGTGGGCTCGCTGGATTTCCTTGTCCCAGTCCCAAGTACTCAGTTCAGGAAAGGCACTGCTTAGTAGGGAGACCATGTATTTCCTGGGGTCATTTCCTTTGATTCCTTCTGGGATTCCTAAAAAGCGGAGGTTGTTAGGGCGTTGCCTATTTTCTTGTTCCTCCATTTTCCAAGTCGATCTTTAACAATCCCCTCGTGTGCATCACACTGTGTGTTTAGGACGACAAGATCCTTCTCCAGATTTTCGGCCCGGGCTTCTACGGAGGCCATTCTATCCGCTATCTATGCACAGGTTCTGCCCACTTTCCGCACTGGCCCCTGCAGTTTTTTAGCAGCCAGCCGAGCTCTCCGGTTGTCCATCTTTACCTCCTCCTGGAAGCCTTGATCGATTGCAGTACCAATGCTAGGGAAGGGTGGTTCTGCTTCCCAATCCCTGAGATCTCCCCATTACTTGTCATTGTGAGATTCCCCTCAGTTCTGGGCGTTTGTTCCGTTAGAGTGGTTAGTTGTGAGGTCGAGTAGTCCAATTTCAGATCTCCGTTACTGCCACAGTCGGAGGACTCACGCAGGTTTTTCCTTCTTCCCTTTTTTGTTAGGGATTTTCTTTGTCCTTGTGCCTTTGAAGGGTATTCCGGCCCAGTGCTACTGTTCCAATTGTCCCCCTCTCCTTCACTGGAAGCTGATATGCTTACATCTGAGATCTCTGATTCGTCGGTTAAGGAGTAAACATTTTCGTGGATATCAGGAGATCTAGCCTGAGGTGGCGGGGTGATTCCTACTTTATTTCTGACGTCCACACCTCCCAGGTGGCTCTTATTTTTAATTAATGCCTGGCTAGCTTTAGCTGTTTTATCGTCATTCTCGAGGACTTGGATGAGGCCTGCATGGGGGGGGATCACCTGCAGGGTTTATCTGGAGATTGGGTAGAGGTTCTGTCGCAAGGGTCAGTGTGGCACCAGCATCTGCTTATTCCTCGCTTCTCTTCCCCTTTTCCACCGACCCTTGCTGAACTACCCCAGCAGGCCCAAAAAGATTAGTGATTAATTGTTGGCATTCCTCTACATCCCGAATGTTTCTCTGTGGGGCTTTCTTGATTGTTTCCAATTTGTCTGCTTTTTCCCCCTTGCTGCTGCGCCCATCACACTTTTTACTACCGGCATGATTGTCAAGAGGCGGCTCTCTTTGTGTGATGGGCAGGCCGGCAGCCGCAATTATGACCGTGCTGGGTTGAGTGCTCCTAGTTTTAGAAGCTTTGCCACTGCGTCCTGACATACCTAGCTTTAAGGAATGCTGTCATGTTAACACAAACAATCCCAAAGAACTTTCTTTTGTCGGCGGTACTGGCCTCTTGGTACAGCACGGACCAATAATTTCAGCAGGTCTTGGTTTGATGCGTATTCGCACCGCAGGTCTATCGGGAGCACAGGGAGCTCCTGTGGAAGCAGCTGATCTGTCAGACGGCGCCGCCGCAGGCAGAGAGACGTTGTAGATGCCTGAGCGATCAGCACGGATGCCGGGGACTGCCTCGCGCTGCTCTTCCCGAAAAATCCTTGCAAAACAGGACGATATCGGTGTGCCACAAAGATCTCAGCTTGCAGGTAAGACAGCGGTGGCATTTTTAGCGCAGCATCAGGGTGATTAGGGGTCCGACCAGAGGAGCGCCTTAAGTGAGACATTACTCAGACGCCATCTTGCCTCCTAGTATTGTGGTAGTTCCATTCTGGACAAAACACAGAGTTAGTGCTTTTTCCAATTTAGGTAGTGCAATAATAGATGTTGTGTGGGATACATTGAAATCTGGCATACAAGGGGAAACTCTCAGATATTCTTTAAATCTTAATTTTAAAAAAATGACAGCAAGTACATGATTTACAAACTAGGCTGGCCCAAGCAGAGGAGGACTTAGTGAAGACAATACAACGGGGGGGACATGGAGGAATCACAAGCAAAGGTGTCAGTTGTCAAATCTGCTATCATGGAAGTAATAGCTGCAGACGCTGCAGATAAACTTATGGTGTGGAGAGAGAAAGAATACGAGTGCAGTGAACAGACAGGGCATCACTTGGCGATAGGAGCAAGACAAAAAAATGATGCAAAACTTAATACAAGAGATCCAGGATCCAACACGGGGAATAGTAACAGACCCAGATAGCATTCGAAACACATTTTATTCGTACTATCAATCCTTATATCAAGATGATTTACAAGGGGATCCTAGAGAAGTTAATACATTTCTGAACTCAATTCCGGGAGAACAATTCTCTGCCGAAGACCAACAATTGTTGGATGATCTCCCACAATGGATCGAGATGCTATTATGTATCAATAGCCTTCCTTATGGTAAGGCTACAGGCTTGGATAGTATTCCCATCGAATTCTACAACAAATTCTCACAGCAACTCAAAGAATGTATAACCCAGCTGTTTGTCCATGTATTCAAGGGGGGAAGACCTCCGAACTCCTGGTCTTCCGCAAACATTGTGATATTTCCTAAAAAGGATAAACCAGCAAGTGAGCCCAGTTCATATCGTCCAATAACATTGATCAACAGTAACAGAAAGATATATTCCAAAGTTTTGGCAGCCCGTCTGGCGCCAATCATTCACAAGATGATTTCAAATCACCAGCATGGATTCATTCCAGGGCGCGGGACAATTGACCATGTAAGGAGGGTTATCACACTCCTAGATGCCACAACAATATCCAAGGACCCTATGGCTTTAATCCTATTGGATGCTGAAAAAGCCTTTGACAGGGTCTCCTGGCACTTTTTATGGGAGGCCCTGTCAAGGGTTGGAATTAAGGGCGGGTTATTACAGGCCATTAAAATGCTCCATTATCATCCAACAGCCAGGGTTTTTGTCAATGGAGCACTTTCGGACCCATTTGTAATAACTAGAGTGACCCGACAAGGCTGCCTGAGCTCATTCCTGCTATTTGCGGTTTATATTGACCCTTTCATACGTCAATTAGAAAATAATAGAGCCATCAGACCTATCGGGATAAATAGCTGGGAAACAAAAGTGTTGGCATATGCTGACGACATTGCCCTTGTGACCCCTGACCCTACTATCGCTTTACAGGAAATAGAAGAGGAAGTAGAGAGGTTTGGAAAGCTCTCCGGATATACACTCAATCGCAGTAAAACGCAAGTAGTAGTCAATGGGAATATAACGATAGATGACGTCAGAGTGGCTAAGAATGCAACTTATCTAGGGGTCAATATTTCAGCAAACATGGATGATATCGTTAAAGATAATGTAGAACCTCTCTTAGCCAAAACCAAACAGGACTTATCTAGGTTAAATAATCTACATCTATCCATCATTGGTAGATGCAATATAGTCAAAATGCTATTTTTTCCTAAGATGCTCTATTTTTTTGGACAATCCCACTAGAATTTTCAAATGACTGGCTGAAGAAATTAGAAGACCTATTTTCTCGATTTATCTGGGCATATGCCAAACCAAGAAGGGCTTTTAAATATCTTACACTGCCCAGGGAAAGAGGGGGATGGGCTTTACCTAATCTCAGACTTTACTATTGGGCCACTACACTATTGTATAACCTGGTACTGCTACAAGAAAAATCGGTTGAAAGACATGCTGAAGAGGTCCCGACCCCCCCCAGAACTTATAATGGGGGAAGAGGCCTGGGGATGGCTGTGGCGCTATTTAAATGATAATCACTACAAAACAGTTTGCTTTAAAACATTAGTGGGGGGGTTTAAAGTCTGGAAAGCAGTCCAAAGAGCAATTGGCATCGGAAGGCTCAATTACTATACACCCCTAACAGACAATCCAAACCTTCCAGGGGAAATGTTTATGGACCATACCATCAAACGATGGGGGGATGCTGGCTTGACTAATCTTGGGTCCTTTTTTTCTTTAGAGGGTCTTGTTTCCTTTGAAGATCTCAAAGAGATGTTTGAGATAGATCAGAAAGATTTCTTCAAATATCTTCAAATAAGGGACTTTTTATTTAAGAAGGGTGGCGGACCAATTAGATTTTCTAGAAATGCCATAGTTGAGAAATTGGTAGAGAATAGGGACCTTTCCATACAGGTTATTTATAATCTTTTCAACTCCCTGATGAAAGATGATATGGAACTGTCGTCTTCGAAATGGATGGAGAGAATTGGTATATCAGAGTATACATTCCAGCAGTTATTTAAAATGGCACAGAATATTCTAATCCCGGCTCGGCTACAGGCACAATATTATGAGACCTGTTTCTCATTATTTTACACCCCACATAAGATAGCTAAATGGGGGAGTGGCAAAGGGACATATTGCCCTTGGTGTGCAATATTTCAGGCAGATCTGGTTCATATTTGTGCTTCCTGTAGTATGCTCACAAAGGTAAAACAAGATATTATCAAATTCTTTAAGGAAGCTTTGGGATTAGAATGCTCCCTTTCATCAAGTTTATTCATGCTGGGGGTTGCGGAAAAAGAGCTGGGCAATGATGGTCGAGAATTGGTGTTTATTGGGATGGCGGTATTCCGATTATGTATCGCTTCTGCTTGGCTTGATTCCTATCCCCCGGGATTCCAACAGTGGCTCTCCCACTTTCTGGTAACCTATAATTTAGAAAAAGCTATTTATGCAAGAAGAGGGATACAAGCGCGAATGAAAGGCTTAAATATTTTGGCGCCATTGTCAGAATGGGTAGAAAAAAATCAGTAGATTAGGTGGAATTTTCGGTGCGGGCGCTATGGCACACTGTACTTTATTTGGGTAGAAATGAAGACATTTATATGAAATACCCGATTTATATGTATTTTGGCTTTGGTTGTGTAAAGTTTATGGAATCCGAGGCTCTCACCAGCCCCTGGGGGTGGGTGGAAAATGAAAAATGCACAATTATTCTGAGGATGAATTCATAAATGTATGTATATATATATTTTTTTAAATCTTTTTATTTTGAAACTATTAAATGATGTAACACAGTACAACCATGTGCATCACATCAGATCAGAAACAGGAGATTACAATACAATACTGGCCATCCCATACAACAATCCCTCCCCCTCTCCCCCCACTAGACTTGAATCATATATTTAGCACAGCTGGTCCATGTCTTTGCACAGAGGGGGTGGTGCAGAAATTACCTCGATATGCACTCCATTTCCCCCATATCTTATCCCATTTTTTGGGGCAACCTCCGTTCGTGTAGACTGCTCGTTCCGCCAGCATACACCAGTCAACATCCCGTTCCCATTCTACAATTGTTGGTAGGTTTGGGACGCCCTATTTACGGGCAAAATTACGCTGTAAAACCATTGGCTGCCCACAGTTGGTCCATGCGGTTGAAGTCAGTGGCGTCCCACATATTGAGAAGGCAGATCTTAGGGGATAGTGTTAAGGCAATCCCACTCACCTCACCTACTACTCAATTAACCGCTTCCCAGAAAATCTGTATCAAGGGACATTCCCAGAGTGTGTGGTAGAACGTAGACACCTCCCCGCATCTCCTTCTACAGTCCACAGAACCACTATGGCCCATCCTGACAAATGTCGTGCATGTGCTATAGGTTCGGTGTAGCACTTTCAATTGGACCAGTCGAAGTCGTGACGGTATGGCCACCTCGCGCGGGGAGGACAGCGCATCCAGTCAATCTTCTTCCTCCAAGTCACCCACATCAGTCTGCCAGCGTGTGTGCAGGTGTATCAATGGGTCTGGTGATTTATTGATTATTTTCCGGTACGTGAGTGAAAATGCTTTACTGTCCATTGGGTCTGCTAGTAATCTATCCTCAAGTGGGGTGGCTTCCGGATCTCATCTATCTCTTTAGTTGCCTCCAGTAATGCATGGCGTATTTGTAAATATCGAAAGGTTTCGCCTATGGATAGTTTATACTCTTTTTGCAATTCTGCAAATGTCAGTATTTTACCTTTCTTTATCAAGTCGCTGACTTGCGATATTCCGATGGTGTCCCATTTATCAAACCCTTTGCACTTACTCAAGTTGCCCAGCATGGCGGCATGCCATAGGGGTGTCATTTGCATCAATTTGCTGCCCCAGCCAAGTTTTGTGGTGGTAGTGTGCCATATGGCTCTGTGAGAGCAGTGGGCCCGGTGAGTTGTTGTCCACGCACTTTTTTGTACAGTGCCTCTCTATACCCTCCTTGGCCCATCAGCCATCTATCCATCCGACATGCTGGGTCTTGCTGTGATCCATACACCCATTTGTTTATAATAGACAGGTGTGCGGCCCAAAATAAACTTCGGACCTCCGGTAGGGCAATTCCCCCATCATACCACCAACGAACCAAGTTAGGCCCAGCGATGCGTGGAGGCTTTCCGTCCTAAAGCAAATTCCTGATTTCCACGTCGATTGATTTAAAATACGCATCAGCAACACCGTATGGAGTATTCTGCAATGCGTATAGAAGCGGGGGGACAGCCATGATTTTGTAGGGTGCAGCACGCACCAATAGCGACACAGGTAGCGCTCGCCAATGGCAGACATCGCTCTGTAGTCGGGTCAAGGGGCCCAGAAGGTTCCGTTCATGGAAAAGTAATAGATCAGCTGTTGCATAGACACCTAGGTATCGAAACCCATCCTCAACGACTAAGGCTTCGCAGTTGGCCGGGAGGGCTGGCGCTGGCCCATGAAGTACATATACAACTGACTTAGACCAGTTTATGACGTAGCCCGAATATGTGCTGTGATTAGAACAGATTTGGAGGATTCTACTAATGGAGGTGCGAGGGGAGGCAACATAAAGTAAGATAGAGGGGAGGCAACATAAAGTAAGATACCGTCCGCATAAAGTGAAATTCTGTCCTCCAACTCATTTGTCCACTTCAATCCCATATCACTGGATCGCCACGTATCCAACATGCATGGGGCTCGAGGACGAGAGCGAATATGAGAGGGGATAACGGGCAGCCCTGCCTTGTTGCCCGGCAAAGGGTAAATATGGTGGACACATGGCCATTCACCACCACGTGAGCAAGCGGGTCAGTATACAGGAGCTTGATCCAATCGAGAAATGTCCTCTGCAGGCCCATACGTTCAAGGACTGCAAACATATATGGCCATTCTACCGTGTCGAATGCCATACGTGCATCTAAGCAAAGTATGACCGCATTCTCTTCAACAGTATGTTTTCTAGCGAGCACTCCATTTAGCCGGGGTAGGTTCATGGCGTTGTTGCGGCCGGGCATGAACCCAGATTGGTCCGGGTGGACCAACTTTGTAATTATAGGAAGCAATCTATTGGCAAGCACTTTTGCGAGAATTTTAGCTTCAACATTTAACAAGGATATTGGCCGATTTGAGGAAAATTCTTCCGCCGGTTTCCCAGCCTTGTGTAGTACAACAATAGACGCCAGTCTCTGGTCTCTGGGTAATATGCCAACGGACTCACTCTCGAGATACATTTTGAGAATGTGCGGTGCCACCTTAGACACCGTTACTTTGAGGAGTTCAATTGGGAGACCATTAGGTTCCCCCGCTTTCCCTGACTTTATGTTAAGGATGGCGGCTGTAATTTCCTCAACCGTGATCTCAACTTCCAGCTGTTGCTGATCCTCTGGGGTCAGTGTGGGGATGTGTATGTCGGTTATTATCCCTCGCACTTCCTCGATAGTGGCTGTTGCAACAGGTGTGTAAAGGTGTTTGTAATAATCTGCAAACCCATCTGCTATACGCTGTGGGTCGCGCAGACAGGTCCCATTTAGTTCGTGTTTTGCTCTGATCCATTGGTCTGCCCTTTCTCTCATATCTAGCCATGCTAATAGCTTACTAGCTCTGTCTCCCTGCTCGTATATTTTGTATATTTTGGCGCAATGTTTGTCTTTAGTTGTTTCGGTTGCTAAATGTTTGTAGTCTTTTCGTATAAGTTCCAACATGTGATTTCCGGGCTTGTCTCTTTTGTCCCTCAACGCTTGTTCTTGTGCCAGGATATCCTGTTCCAATTCGACCAGTTAGCGGTCTTTCTCTTTCCTGTGGCCTATTGTAAGTGATAGGGCGCGGCCCTTGATTACTGCTTTATAGGCCTCCCACAGAATCTGTGACGATTGAACCGTCCCCACATTTTCGGCGAAACAATTGTCTGTGTCTTTAATCAATGTGTCTTTTATATGGGGGACCTGAAGGCACCATGGACTAATGGTGAGTGTCCTGCGTTTGGAGGCAGCATTTATGGCATATCGTGCCTTTATGGGAGCATGATCAGAGATGCCCCTCGCAAGATGCTGTACCTCTGTGAATTGATGTGCGGTATCTGCCAGAGTTAGCATGTGGTTGATACGGGAGTGGCTTTTGTGGGCGGCCGAGTAGTATGTGTACTGTCCTGACAGCGGGTGTGCCGTCTGCCATATATCAGTCAGCCCCATTGCTGCCATGAATTCGGCCAGTGTACTGTGTGATCGTGTAGTGCCTCTTGGAGGGTATCTGTCAGCTTGGTCACAGAGCGTCATACTGAGGTCTCCACCCAACACTATCTCACCTTCCGTTAGGGATAGAATTATCCTGTTTAGTTCCGGCAGGGCTATTTTATGCAAAGCCGGGGGTATGTATACTGAGAGGACATTCATACTCCTAAACCTCCCAGGTCCCTGACACTGCATCAAAACACCTGTAGTTATCTATATGTGTCTGAGTTACAATGAATGGAAGATTTTTCTTAATTAGTATCCCACTCCTCTGGACCCAGTACTGAATCCTGCATGGACTACAAGTTTGTACCCCCATCTGTCTAGTGCCTTACAGGTGTTTCCCACTAAATGGGTTTCTTGCAGTAGAATTATATCTGCCGCCTGGCGTTTGATGTATTGAAGTACCACCCCCCTCTTTATCCTGTCTCCTAGCATATTAACATTCCAGGAGAGTAAGGTTAGTGTCGTCTCAAAACTCATGTCATCAGGGGCATCAGCTGCTGCCATTATGGTCATAGAGGGTTCTCACCAGCCCCACTGTCCTCGTGGTGCCAAGGATGAGGAAATGTCCCGTGTGCGTACAAAGTGGATACCTTGTTTGTGGGCCTGTGCACATCTGATATAGCTGGAGGGATTCAGCAACGACTGCATTTTTTTTGGTAAAGTAGTGATCATTGTTATGCATTTAAACAATAGCAAACTCCCCTTAACTTGCCCAAACCACCCCCCTTCCCTGCCTCCCTGCGAGACGAACTTAAAACTACCCGCCACCCTAACATTGCAGAGCGCCCGTCGCCCACCCATCCCAATTATGGAGGAGAACGGACCAACAAATCTAGACCCCTCTGCCCCCCTTGACCTCAATCATATGTCTCGCAAACAGTCTCTAATTATGGCACATTTAGTTCATATACTCATCCAGATCAGTTCCGGGGTGCCGCCTCTCCGACTCTTTATCAGCATGCCATTGTGTATGTCCATGTGGGCTCGTATACAAGACTGTCAGGCGAGGAGCCGCGAAGGTCATACTATTGACAACTCTGTCCCAGCCCGGTGGCTTCAGTTTTGTCTCTGCCCTCATCGCATTATCCTGGGTTGGCCCGGCCAGTCTCAGTTCGTTCCGCGTCTGTGGTATCGCCCCCTTCTTGTTCCGATGTAGTTCCATTACGATCCTTCCCCGTCCTTCTTCGACGCCTGTTTGGGTTACTCAGGCCTCAGACCTGTCGCCATCCATCCATCCACTCCCAAACTGCCTCCGGCTCAGTGAAAAACCATGTTTTACCCTCCGCTTCCACTCTGAGTTTTGCAGGGAACAACATCACATATGACAACTCTCTATCCCTCAAGGCCTTTTTAACTTCCAGAAAACTTCTGCATTGTTTTTGGACTTTTATTGTAAAATCTGGGAAAAACATGACAGTGCTGTTGTCAATTTTAATCGGAGGAGCCCATCGCGCAGTTTGCAGTATTATGTCTCTGTCGCGAAAGTTAAATACTCGAGCCAATATGGGCCTGGGGGCTGTCGAGGCTTGGGCTTGCCTCCGGGTACTCGATGTGCACGTTCGATCGAAAAATATTTGGAGAGGGTCTTTGGCTGCAGCCGTTGTGTGATCAGTTCCTCTATGAATAAATCCACTGCCTGGCCCTCCACCTTCTCGGGAACTCCAATAATTCTCACGTTATTCCTACTGGCCCTTCCTTCGTGGTCATCAAGTTGATCTGCAAGTCATTGGGTGGTATTTTGTAAGTCCTGGACCTGTTTCTCTAAGCCTCTGGAAGTGGCGACTAGGCCCCGAGTAGCTTCTTCCACTTCAGTAACACGATCATTCATTTTGCGGAAATCTGCCCGCATAAGGCCAACTCCTATGGAAACAGAGTCTATGCACGATTCTAATGAAGTGCGCACCGCTGTGACCACAGTTAGAATGTCTTGGAGCGTGGGGTCCATTTGCGCTGGTGGCGTATCGCAGGACCCTGGTGTTTTATCCACCTGCCCATTGGGTCTCTCCTGAGACTTAAGCCAAGGTATCTTGTCCAATTTATTCTGGTGTGAGCCACGACTTCCCTTATTTCTGGACATGGTGGCTTCCGTAGGGATTAGGGCAGTGATACGTGGGGGGGGAGGCAGTTGTCCCGGGGCCTCACCACTGCCTTCCTGGTAGCACTCACCCGTCGGCCTGTTGGCTTACCCCACTGGATCACCACTCCCCCAGCAGTGTCAGAATATAGCACCGTCTGGTATTACGGTCACCACAGCAGGATCCGTCCCTGGCCTTCCACCAGTATTCAACTGAGAAGGGCCCTGCAGGGGATCAGTAGATTAGGGCTGTGCAGCCATGCGTGGTAATTGATGCTGATATGGGCGGGGAGGCTCTCAGCACGGCGTGGCTCCGTCGGGTAGCTGTAGTTGATAAGCCTGTGGCTCCCTGCGCGTACTGTTTAGATGTGCGGTTATTGTGGGCCCCTGCTCCCTTTATGGTGCGATAATGTTGTGCACCGCCGCGGAACCGGGGGACCAACGACAATGTCACCTTGCACTTCTTAGCCGGTCTGCATATGGCCCCTGCGATCGCTGCACCAACGCACTCAGCAGCTCAGTACAGCTGTGCTTGCTCCAGGCTTTCTGATGCCAACACTGCGACCCCGTTCCTCAGCGCTCCCACTGTACCTCTCGTCGTGGGCCAGTCAACTCAGCCACACAAATGCCTCCATGCCTTCAGCCTCTTACTGGTGTTGCGTTGTCACTCCACCGCAGCGAGTCCTCCCGAGTCTCTTAACTGCTGGCTTTTTCGCTTCTCAGTTCTGGCCAGGGCGCTGTCTTTCAGTACCGACGTCGGCCGTGACACGGCCGCGCGATTACTCTGCGTAGTGGCTGCACGGCTCCGGGCAGGCCGCAAGTCGCAGCAGGCTACAGGCGTTCGTCGGGTCGAATTTAATTCTCGGATTCCATTCACCGTCTCCTGCACTACCAATTCCGGTAGAGACGTGTTTGCTGAGGGTGGATTATTATGCGGATATTAGGGGTTTAGGGTGATCGGAGCCGCGTTACAGTGCGGCCATCTTCGCCGGCGGTTGGCCACGCACCTCAATGTATGTATATATTTATAGCACTGTGCAATAAAAATCTATTTATATATATTTTTTTTTTTTAAAGAGGATTAAACCCAGATCTCTTGACAGGTGGTGAGTGGTTGAATAGTTTCAGCACTCTGTCCATCACCTTGTTGTGTTTGCCTTGATAAAAGAAGCCAGGAGCTCATAACTACTTTAAACAAAATCCACCATCAATGCTATCATGCCAATGATGCAGATCCATGCAAGAACCAGAATTGTGCCTGGCAAATAGCATTTGAAACTGTAGATATTTAAACTTTTTTCAGTAGTAGAATTTAACAATGAATTGAACCATAATTAACTTGCCAGTTAGTTGGGTTTGAAATTTATGTTCCAGTGGACTAATTACCACAAGATTATAAATCCTTTCTGGCAAGATTTTAGTACATTTTCACAACAGTATTTTAAATAGTACTAATGCACATTAGCATAACTTAACCAAAGTTGCCTCTTTCTATCTCTGCTCCGACTAAGGGCTCTTGTTTACGTCCAATTCATTCCCAATGAGTTCGCTAGGCTTTACGCATGTTCTGTACCACATGCCCTTTAGCGTAGATCTATATAGGTTTACTCCCATGCCAGAGTTTCAAAGCTGAGCCTCCACATTTTCAAAATGAACTCCACTTTCAGGTAAGGTTTTCAATTGAGCTCTAAATGTAAGTTTTTATAATGTTTTTTTCTTCAGCTAACGGGTGTATTTGTCTGCGTCCACAGCAGGAAGCATGTCTGCCACAAGCTGCTGGTCTGCTACTCACTCAACTAGAATCACTTGATGACAACCTGCTGTACTGGTGACAAAAGCATCTTTAAAAGAGAGAGCACAATAAATATTGTCCAGCAGGTATGCTGATTTGAAAGCAGGAAGTCCAGACAATGTAGATGTTGGGTCTAGTGGTTTAAGCTCTCAGATCAAGGACAATATTTGAATGTAGAACAAAGACTTTCAAAAGAAAGGGGCACTTCTAAAGTCTAGAGCTGATGAACGGGTAATTTGTTTAATATTTACACTTACAATGTACACTGGATTCTGATTCCTAGAAGATGGGCTGCAGATGGATGTCAATCTGATGAATTTATTAATGCTATATGAGGATTGTCGTGGTCTTCACAGCTTCTGAATATTTGAGGGTAAAAACCGGAAATTCCTTTCCTCTGGCAAGAAACCAGCTACTGGGATGCTGTTATGTTAAAAAATACACAAATAAATACTGGTGCCATCTTTGTTTCCTCTCTTATTGTCAGAGTAGTTGCCATTAGATATGCCTCTTCTTTGGCTTAAGCAATGGGCCCGCTCTATTGTTGCTGCGGTATAGATACCATCACCTTCAAGCTAGACATCAAGAGTAATGGCCAAAATTAGATTATACCTCAACCCCCTGCTCCAGCCCATATCAGGAACATATAGACCACTGATCATCATGTCAAGACACGCTCTTGGTAGTACTCTTGGTCAAGGGCTTTTAACAGCTGTCGAACTTTGTGCCATTCAGCAAGTGACAGGAAAGAATGTTCTAAAATCCTGCTCTGGTCAACATGAACAACGTTGAATTAAACCTGATTGCTACATCATGAATCAGTCGGTAGTGGGGAATTTTGACAGCACTGGCCGGTAATCTAGACGTGGGTGTAATATGAAGATGTCTCCTACCAAGTGACCATCAATTAGAGAACCCTTGTTCAGTTTGGCCAAAAGACGGGATATATGTCTTGTGATAGGTGAAGGCAGATATAATTTTGTGGCATTTGGTTATAAACACACACAAATCTAAGCTCCATGAATCTTATGAATCTTAGAGTAGAAGGTCCCTCGTTCACTGACTGCAGTTTCACTTCAGGGCTGGATTAGTCTCTTGTGTCTTTTGATGGCTCTACGTGTTTCATGTTAGGTGAAAGTCATTGTGTGATTTTAGATTCTTAGGTAGGTCTCTGAATGAAGTACATTGAATGGGTAAAGACTGACGGCCTATTGTCAGTTGAACCTGCTCTCTGAATAATTCCATTGACACCAGCTCAGATGGGTGTGGCATTGTTGTGTAGCTGAAGGCTGCTTCAGTGTTTACCAGTGATGTACCCCACTGCATCCCCTGCCACACTCCCTGTGTGCCTGACTTGGTTTCCACCCACTGCCTAGAGATTTATGTCACTCCCTGTCTCTTACTACTTTTCTTTAAAGCCAGGCATAAGCCACATAATGAACACACACTGAATGGCTACTGCCTTTATATATTTAAAAATACATCTATGTTGAGAAGCATACATTTTGTGAAAATGTGTGCTTTGTCCCAGCAACCACTGCTCGACAGCAATAACATCTTGTTTCTTTTGAGGTGGGACACTTTGTCTACACCTTACCTATAACACACATTTCTTGACTCCTGATCGGAGAGCCCACTCATTAAAGTGGCAGACGCCACACCGGACGGTCATTGGGGTCCCACTGTAATTTAGCCAAAGCATAATTTCTAATCATTGCAGATAACACAGAAGTTGCGCATCTGAAGGTTGAAACTATGAGAAAGAGACTGCAGCATATTTCTACATATATGTAAAAGAAGAATCACTGACAAAATATCGACCTCAAAAATATCGTGGTACAAAATATTGTGACAAAAATATCGAAGTCAAGAATATCGACATCCTATCTACATCATGGTAAGTACAAAAATATCGAAAATTAAATATCGATGTCAAAAATATCGTTGTAAAAAATATCGTTTTTTAAAATGTTAAAAAAATAATCTAAAATAAAGTAAATAATACATATAATTAAAAGAAACATAGTTAAAATTATTTAAAAATGTTTAAAAATAAAAACTGATACATATAATATTAAAATAAATTAAACATATACATATAAAATATAAGCTGAATGCTTAACCAGATTCAAAGAGAGGGGTTATAGTAGAAAATGTTTAATCACTGCCCTTAAAAAAGTAATCAAGAATCTAGGGCGACTCTTCTCAAACAGAAACCCATTATGAGTGACGAAGTCGACACACCAGACAAATTTGGATTTATTCTAAAATTTAATCAACAAGAAGGTGCAGTTAGAAATATAATTAAGAAAAACTGGCACCTCATTCGTCAAGACCCGGTAATTGGTGATTCAGTCCCTAAAAGACCTGCAATAACATACAGCAGGGGCACATCAATGAAAGATGTCTTAGTCAAAAATGATCCATGCGGCCCACCGGTAAAAAGTACATGGTTGAGTCAAAGACTGGGATTTTTTAAGTGCAAAATTTGCAAAGCCTGCCAACATGGAGTATCAATGACAAGTTATACGACTCCATTTGGCGGGAAAGACAGAACTATAGACAAAGGGGTCGATTCCGATCTCGGCCGGAAGCGCACCTAACAGTATTCGTCCGGAAAAAAAAACAGCCGATTGCGTGTTTCCCGACCGATTCGAACACTCGTCCGGACAAACAAGTACGATGCGTATAACAACCCAGTTTCCGAGCGAGCCGTACTTACCCAATCCAGCTCCTGTTCCCCGCCCGAGCCGGATCCTTAAACGCTGAATCGAGTCGTACGGAAGCAAATACACAGCACCTTCCGGCCGGACGAGTACGATGCGCACTCCGTACGCGCCGAACCCGTCGCTACGTCCGGGACGTTTGAGCATCCGGGCGAGCCATACATAAGCTCCGTTTCGCGCCACAAGACGATCCACGGCTAGGAGACGAACAAGCCTGCTACGAGTACGACTCGAAGACACGAGAAACCCGAACGAGACGATCCAAGCATGAATCCCATTGCGCAGGTCCTACCTATACTCTACATCTATTACCGGGACCGGCACGGACGCGTACGGCGCAGACGGTAAGTCAAACACCAACAATACAAACAAACGACACGTACCCAAAATATGTCACACACACATAGGGATGCACAAATGACGTACACTAGCAACAGCAGAACCATACGGGTGGGATGGCCATCACCAATGCCATACACACCCATAGGGGGATGGATGCCTACCACCAACACCACCCTACCACCACCCCTACTCAGGGGGGGCTGGATGCCTACCACTACCACCACCCCTACTCAGGGGGGCCTGGATGCCTACCACTACCACCACCCCTACTCATCGGGGGCTGGATGCCCATCACTACTACCCTCCCCACTCATAGGGGCTGGATGCCCATCACTACTACCATCCCCACTCATAGGGGCTGGATGCCCATCACTACTACCATCCCCACCCTTAGGGGGATGGATGCCTGCCACTACCACCACCCCACTCAGGGGGGCTGGATGCCTGTCACTACTACCATCCCCACCCTTAGGGGGATGGATGCCTACCACTACCACCACCCCTACTCAGGGGGCCTGGATGCCTACCACTACCACCACCCCTACTCAGGGGGGCTGGATGCCTGCCACTACCACCACCCCTACTCAGGGGGCCTGGATGCCTACCACTACCACCACCCCTACTCATAGGGGGCTGGATGCCCATCACTACTACCATCCCCACTCATAGGGGGCTGGATGCCCATCACTACTACCATCCCCAATCATAGGGGGCTGGATGCCCATCACTACTACCATCCCCACTCATAGGGGGCTGGATGCCCATCACTACTACCATCCCCACTCATAGGGGCTGGATGCCTGTCACTACTACCATCCCCATCCTTAGGGGATGGATGCCCACCACTACCACCACCCCTACTCAGGGGGGCTGGATGCCTACCACTACCACCACCCCTACTCAGGGGGCCTGGATGCCTGTCACTACTACCATCCCCACCCTCAGGGGGCTGGATGCCTACCACTACCACCACCCCTACTCAGGGGGCTGGATGCCTACCACTACCACCACCCCTACTCAGGGGGCTGGATGCCTGCCACTACCACCACCCCACTCAGGGGGCGGGATGCCTGTCACTACTACCATCCCCACCCTTAGGGGATGGATGCCTGCCACTACCACCACCCCACTCAGGGGGGCTGGATGCCTGTCACTACTACCATCCCCACCCTTAGGGGGATGGATGCCTACCACTACCGCCACCCCTACTCAGGGGGGCCTGGATGCCTACCACTACCACCACCCCTACTCAGGGGGGCCTGGATGCCTACCACTACCACCACCCCTACTCAGGGGGGCCTGGATGCCTACCACTACCACCACCCCTACTCATAGAGGGCTGGATGCCCATCACTACTACCATCCCCACTCATAGGGGGCTGGCTGCCCATCACTACTACCATCCCCACTCATAGGGGGCTGGAAGCCCATCACTACTACCATCCCCACTCATAGGGGGCTGGATGCCCATCACTACTACCATCCCCACCCTTAGGGGGATGGATGCCTGCCACTACCACCACCCCACTCAGGGGGGCTGGATGCCTGTCACTACTACCATCCCCACCCTTAGGGGGATGGATGCCTACCACTACCACCACCCCTACTCAGGGGGCCTGGATGCCTACCACTACCACCACCCCTACTCAGGGGGCTGGATGCCTGCCACTACCACCACCCCTACTCAGGGGGCCTGGATGCCTACCACTACCACCACCCCTACTCATAGGGGGCTGGATGCCCATCACTACTACCATCCCCACTCATAGGGGGCTGGATGCCCATCACTACTACCATCCCCAATCATAGGGGGCTGGATGCCCATCACTACTACCATCCCCACTCATAGGGGGCTGGATGCCCATCACTACTACCATCCCCACTCATAGGGGCTGGATGCCTGTCACTACTACCATCCCCATCCTTAGGGGATGGATGCCCACCACTACCACCACCCCTACTCAGGGGGCTGGATGCCTACCACTACCACCACCCCTACTCAGGGGGGCCTGGATGCCTGTCACTACTACCATCCCCACCCTCAGGGGGCTGGATGCCTACCACTACCACCACCCCTACTCAAAGGGGCTGGATGCCTACCACTACCACCACCCCTACTCAGGGGGGGCTGGATGCCTGCCACTACCACCACCCCACTCAGGGGGGCGGGATGCCTGTCACTACTACCATCCCCACCCTTAGGGGATGGATGCCTGCCACTACCACCACCCCACTCAGGGGGCTGGATGCCTGTCACTACTACCATCCCCACCCTTAGGGGATGGATGCCTACCACTACCGCCACCCCTACTCAGGGGGCCTGGATGCCTACCACTACCACCACCCCTACTCAGGGGGCCTGGATGCCTACCACTACCACCACCCCTACTCAGGGGGCCTGGATGCCTACCACTACCACCACCCCTACTCATAGAGGGCTGGATGCCCATCACTACTACCATCCCCACTCATAGGGGGCTGGCTGCCCATCACTACTACCATCCCCACTCATAGGGGGCTGGAAGCCCATCACTACTACCATCCCCACCCTTAGGGGGATGGATGCCTGCCACTACCACCACCCCACTCAGGGGGGGCTGGATGCCTGTCACTACTACCATCCCCACCCTTAGGGGGATGGATGCCTACCACTACCACCACCCCTACTCAGGGGGGGCTAGATGCCTGCCACTACCACCACCCCTACTCAGGGGGGGCTGGATGCCTGCCACTACCACCACCCCAACCCTTAGGGGGATGGATGCCTGCCACTACCACCACCCCACTCAGGGGGGGCGGGATGCCTGTCACTACTACCATCCCCACCCTTAGGGGGATGGATGCCTACCACTACCACCACCCCTACTCAGGGGGCCTGGATGCCTACCACTACCACCACCCCTACTCAGGGGTGGCTGGATGCCTGCCACTACCACCACCCCTACTCAGGGGGGCCTGGATGCCTACCACTACCACCACCCCTACTCATAGGGGGCTGGATGCCCATCACTACTACCATCCCCACTCATAGGGGGCTGGATGCCCATCACTACTACCATCCCCACTCATAGGGGGCTGGATGCCCATCACTACTACCATCCCCACTCATAGGGGGCTGGATGCCTGTCACTACTACCATCCCCACCCTTAGGGGGATGGGTGCCCACCACTACCACCACCCCTACTCAGGGGGCTGGATGCCTACCACTACCGCCACCCCTACTCAGGGGGCCTGGATGCCTACCACTACCACCACCCCTACTCAGGGGGCCTGGATGCCTACCACTACCACCACCCCTACTCATAGGGGGCTGGATGCCCATCACTACTACCATCCCCACTCATAAGGGGCTGGATGCCCATCACTACTACCATCCCCACTCATAGGGTGCTGGATGCCCATCACTACTACCATCCCCACCCTTAGGGGGATGGATGCCTGCCACTACCACCACCCCTACTCAGGGGGGCTGGATGCCTACCACTACCGCCACCCCTACTCAGGGGGGCCTGGATGCCTACCACTACCACCACCCCTACTCAGGGGGGCCTGGATGCCTACCACTACCACCACCCCTACTCAGGGGGGCCTGGATGCCTACCACTACCACCACCCCTACTCATAGAGGGCTGGATGCCCATCACTACTACCATCCCCACTCATAGGGGGCTGGCTGCCCATCACTACTACCATCCCCACTCATAGGGGCTGGAAGCCCATCACTACTACCATCCCCACCCTTAGGGGGATGGATGCCTGCCACTACCACCACCCCACTCAGGGGGCTGGATGCCTGTCACTACTACCATCCCCACCCTTAGGGGATGGATGCCTACCACTACCACCACCCCTACTCAGGAGGGGCTAGATGCCTGCCACTACCACCACCCCTACTCAGGGGGGGCTGGATGCCTGCCACTACCACCACCCCAACCCTTAGGGGGATGGATGCCTGCCACTACCACCACCCCACTCAGGGGGGCGGGATGCCTGTCACTACTACCATCCCCACCCTTAGGGGGATGGATGCCTACCACTACCACCACCCCTACTCAGGGGGCCTGGATGCCTACCACTACCACCACCCCTACTCAGGGGTGGCTGGATGCCTGCCACTACCACCACCCCTACTCAGGGGGCCTGGATGCCTACCACTACCACCACCCCTACTCATAGGGGCTGGATGCCCATCACTACTACCATCCCCACTCATAGGGGGCTGGATGCCCATCACTACTACCATCCCCACTCATAGGGGGCTGGATGCCCATCACTACTACCATCCCCACTCATAGGGGGCTGGATGCCTGTCACTACTACCATCCCCACCCTTAGGGGGATGGGTGCCCACCACTACCACCACCCCTACTCAGGGGGCTGGATGCCTACCACTACCGCCACCCCTACTCAGGGGGCCTGGATGCCTACCACTACCACCACCCCTACTCAGGGGGCCTGGATGCCTACCACTACCACCACCCCTACTCATAGGGGGCTGGATGCCCATCACTACTACCATCCCCACTCATAAGGGGCTGGATGCCCATCACTACTACCATCCCCACTCATAGGGTGCTGGATGCCCATCACTACTACCATCCCCACCCTTAGGGGATGGATGCCTGCCACTACCACCACCCCACTCAGGGGGGCTGGATGCCTGTCACTACTACCATCCCCACCCTTAGGGGGATGGATGCCTACCACTACCACCACCCCTACTCAGGGGGGGCTGGATGCCTCCCACTACCTCCACCCCTACTCATAGGACGGGTAATGCATGACACAACCAGCATACTCCCACATAAGGAATGTCTGAAAATTACATCCCCCCCAACACCATGACAAGCGTGTGTAGTCTGTGACAAATGCCTACAACACTGAACATGACATTGAACATACAATGTGACCCCCTAGCACATGTGTCACACATAAATGTGTGTGGCCTCCACAATGCAAGCTGACCATGGCCACTGTGGCAATGGGGTTGAACACCCCATCACCACAGCGACCAAAAGGGAAGTGTGGGGTCCATAGCTGATGCACATTTTGAACAGTGTGGCAATGGGGCCCAAAGCCCCATCAACACAGTGACCAAAAGGGAAGTGTGGGGTCCATAGCTGATTCACCTTTTGAACAGTGTGGCAATGGGGCCCAAAGCCCCATCACCACAGTGACCAAAAGGGAAGTGTGGGGTCCATAGCTGATGCACCTTTTGACCAGTGTGGCAATGGGGCCTAAAGCCCCATCACCACAGTGACCAAAAGGGAAGTCTGGGGTCCCTAGCTGATGCACCTTTTGAACAGTGTGGCAATGGAGCCCAAAGCCCCATCACCACAGTGACCAAAAGGTAGGTGTGGGGTCCATAGCTGATGCACCTTTTGAACAGTGTGGCAATGGGGCCCAAAGCCCCATCACCACAGTGACCAAAAGGTAGGTGTGGGGTCCATAGCTGATGCACCTTTTGAACAGTGTGGCAATGGGGCTCAAAACCCCATCACCACAGTGACCAAAAGGGAAGTGTGGGGTCCATAGCTGATGCACCTTTTGAACAGTGTGCAATGGGGCCCAAAGCCCCATCACCACAGTGACCAAAAGGTAGGTGTGGGGTCCATAGCTGATGCACATTTTGAACAGTGTGGCAATGGGGCCCAAAGCACCATCACCACAGTGACCAAAAGGGAAGTGTAGTCAGGGTAAAAGCTGCCAAAGCCAAACTGCATGGATGATTCCTGGTCACACAACAACAAACACATCAGTGGCATAGTAGTGCTTGTGTCCCATAGCAACATAGATTGGGTGAGGCAAACAGTGCAGTGCAAATAAAACATACCTTTGGCCATGTGCATACAAACATCACCCATGGGGGCTCACATTGTCAACATTCACAAATAACACAATGACAGAAGTGACTATCATAATGCAGACCCACATATCTGCACCAATGGACACACAAATGTAGATATCCTGTGGAGACTGTAGATGTCAGGTGAACAAATACCATACCATGGCAGCAATGGGACATACAAACCATGATTATTGTGCTGACTGAAGACCTAGGAGTCCCAGGGACAGCAGGGGAAAGCCACCAAACAACATACAGCCAATGGCACACTCAAGATATGCCAATGCAGTGGTGCAAATGCACAAACACAAACAGGCAGACTCACACTGCATATCAAACACAACAGGTGATGGGGGTGTGAGCCAGTGTCCCCAGGCAACCACACAACACATGAGGAGGCCTGAATTCCAATTACACATATGTGTATACAGTGCCATACAAAAGTAACTCATGGATCGGATTCCCCTATGTGGGCAAAGAGGCATTGTTAGATGAGAGGGAGCCCAAATTACACATGTCACACAAGCTAGTAGGAACAGCAACTAACACAGCAAGAGACAGACCCACCACAGCACTACCCCCAGGGACCCCACATTGTGGTGACACTAGCCTGCATGATAATCCCTATGTGATGACAAAGGTAGATGTCATTCACACTGTGAACCACATCCATGTGTCCTGAGCAACAAACTAACATCACACCTACACAAGCACAAATCAAACAGCACGGCCTGCCAGCCATGGCCAATATAGAGGTAGGGGTCTAGCCGTGCAACAACTCACATTTGCACACACTCAACACCACACACCTTGATCTCCACCAATGTGCAGCAGTGAAGCTCACATGGACTGGTGACATTGCACATGCACCCATGACAATCCCAGGGGTGGTGGTGGGAACTAAGGTGCAGGAACCCATCACACATGGCCAGTCAACAAGACTCGTGAATGTCTGACACACTGCACACTACGCGGTACATGGGCATGACGTGAAATCCACCACAATCAATGGGATCCTGGCCATAGTCACACACCAATGAAGAAGACAAGGTGACACACAAAGAACACACGTACACAACTTCCAACATTGCAGCTCTGACCCTGAGGAGTGGCAGCAGTCACACACACAACATGTCACAATCACTGAAAGCTACCACAGACTGTAAATTACATGACATGTGTAACCAACAAGTGCCAAGGGGAATCCTGAATGTGTCCCATCTGCGTTTGCCCACATCCCCAGCCCTGACAACAAAGACAACCTGTGATGACAACCTGATGAACCTTAGTTTGCCATGCACCCACATCCCGGAGTAACCAGGTCCAAGATGCTGGATGAACACAGAACAACTCAGCAAGCATCAGAAACAGAAACATCCGTAGGGACACAGCCTGTGTAGGAAAAGGGAAGGGTACACGCACAGACATGCTTACACAACACAAAACACGGGCCCAGGCAATGTCACGGGATTACACACTGCCATGAGGGCACTCCACTGTTGTGGAAGGTCCGCTGTGCCAAACCTTGTCTGTGCACGCCTCAAACATGTCGGCAGAACACTCGGTCAGTGAGTCAACAACTACAACACACTGAAGGCTCTGCTCACATCAGCCTGGGTACGGGAGTGTCACGTCAGTCATCTGCATACACCCAAAACACATGTCAAGAAAGGGGCACTGTATACACTGATGAGTCCTTCAACATTGGTGTGCTAAACTGCATGTCCAGTGGAGATGGGCACACAGTCAGGGAAATAGAAACATTGAACAGTGGTAAGCCCACCAGATGTGCATCACTGTAAGACAAAGATGTTAATTTACAAATGCAAAACGTACATCCCTGTGTCATATGCTGAACATCACACCCTCAGACTGCAGCAGAGGATGCCATAGATCCAGACTACAACAGGACACATATCCCATGGACCACATGGAGTCCATCACTGCAACACTTCATTTCCCTGATCTGAACACTATTACAACTGCAAATGCATGATGATACTCATCTACATCATGTACATCAAAAGAAAAACCACAAGTAAACAATAATAGGCTTTATTCAGCAAATGTCAATAAAAAATCAGAAGTCCAAATTAAACTAAGGACAATGGCCAGTCCAAATACACAGTCCCAACAGGGTGATATGTGACAACTTGTCACCCATTGCTTGCCTGCACTGGTAGGGACAGGGGACATCCCCCTTGGAGGGGCATACAAGGGGCAGGCCAGGCACTGCAGGGACAGGATCAGGGGATGCCAGTGTGAGGCAGTGAAGGGGTGGTGGGTGCAGGAGTGTCACCAGCAACTGCAGTGGAGGTGTCTGACTCAGGGGGGGCCGGCACCACTGTAGGGCACAAGTCAGATGGTGTTGGTGCTGCAACCACTGCAGTGGGCTGGTCTGATGGAGTGGACTGGGTCCCCACTGCAGTGCCCGAGTCAGACGGGGTGGTTGTGGACTCCACTGCAGTGCATGCCTCCAAGGGAGTGGAAGGGGGGCAGATGAGGTGGCCAGGACAGAGGGGGGACCCGGTCTCCACACCAGTGGCACAAACAGGCTGAGCGTCTGGGTTGGGGGTGGAAGAGCAAGTGGCAGGGGGGGAGGGCCTAAGCAGTTTGGGGTTGCGGTATCGGTGTGTGGGGGAACCTGGGGCAGGGTGTGGCAGTGAAACCTGTGGAGTGGTGGCCTGGGGGATGGAGGAGAGAGACTGGGTGGTGGAGCTGCGTGGTGGTGGTGGTGGGGTCTTGCCCTTCCTGGTCCGGGGGGACTTCTGAATGGGGTCCTCAGTCTGCCTGTGCCTGGGGTAGGGTGTCCGGGGGCGAGGGGCACTCCCCTCTGTGTGGGTGGACTTCCTCTTCCCCCGGTATGCCGGATCTGCAGGATCGGAGGGGAAGAGGCCGAGGTCACACAGGAAGACCTGCTGTGTAGGTGGGGTTGCAGGTGAGGCAAGGGAAGGGGTCTTGGAGGGAGAGGATTTTGAGGACTGCGGAGTGACTGTGGATGCCTGTGTGTGTGTCTGTTCCCCATCCCCTGTGTGTGTGTGGTATCTGTCCCCTGAGGATGCTTGTGTGCACGTCTTGCCTTTCTTTTGGGTGTGTCTGTGCTGCTCGTGTCTGTGTGCTTGGGTGATTGTGCAGGTGTGCATGTGCTTTGGACAGGTAGGGTGCCAGGAAGTGTGGATGGGGCAGAGGTTGGAGGTGGGAGGGACTGTTGGAGGAGGGACACTGCTGCCGTCAGGGAGGAGTCCATGGACTTATTGCGCCTCTGTAGTGCAGACATACCTGTCGAGATGCCCTGCATAAACGACACCAGCTGTGTCAACAGAGTGGTGTGTGCATGGAGGACACTCAGCATTGGTGTCTGCCGTACATGGAGCTGCCGAAGTAGGTACACAGACTCCTCACTCAGGGCAGCAGGGGACACAGGGGCAGGGGGTGCGGTGCCTGGCACGAAGGAGACACGCTCCCGAACACGGGAGCCTCCACGGACCTCTGGAATTGGAGCCAATGGGAGGGTGGTGCTGGTGGTGGTGGTGGCGGGGCCAGACAGACTAGCGGGGGTGTGGTGGCTGCTGACACCTGCCTCCACAAGGGAGTCATCCTCCGAGCTGCTGTGGTCCTCAGCTGAGGTGGATGGTGCTGAGGACTCCTCGGTGTGGCTCCCTCGCCCTCCGTGCCACTGGGTCCCTCTGACCACTCGTCGGATGCTGACCCAGTCTGGCTCCGCTGCTCCTCCTGGTCCGTGGAGCTGTCCCCTCCTGTGGCCGTGGATGTATCTGCAAACAATTAGGGAAACAGACAAACATCAGTCACCTGCACTGACCGCACACACCACAGTAAGTACAGCACTTACAGAGCCAGCCCTGGCATCCTTAGTTGAACATTGCCAAAACTCCTCACACAGATTTGGAGAAGCCAATTGTCAGTCTGATGGTCAACCATGGGACTCACACCCCTCCTGCCCTTGCACCCATCTGTCTGGTGCCTGTCTGATGGTAAGACCCCAGTGTGGACACATGCATCACCTACACAGTTGTTGGACATTGCAGGGAACACGGTGAAGTATGTGAACATGCACACATCACATCTCTTACCACTGAGTCAGTGCAGGTGTCCGGAGAAAGGGATGGCCAGAGTCTAAATAGAAATGCATGTGATGCATACCAGCACCAGACACCATGATGCACCCATGTCCAGATAGTCCATGCCACAATGGGGTGCATGTTGCACATGTCACTCCCCTGCAGGATCACTCTTAGGAAGTTTAATGCCATGACACAGGCATGCGTGCAAAGTCATACATCACTGTCTCCAGTCACATGGCCATGGCAGCCTGCCAACAACAGTCTGCACTGTGTCACAATCCTAGGACATGGGGAATGCAAGTTATGTAACTGACAAGTGCACATGTCCATCCCCCACACACCACATCATCTGAACTAGTATTTGTCCACGTCATGCCAATTGGACATATGGGGGACATGAAACACAACTCCCAGAATCTGAGCACCTCACAGTGTGCTGTGAATGAATAACAGCTGCCTGAAAGTCACAGTCGCATACACCTGTGTGCACAGTCAGGTGATCAAACATCTATAAGTCAGAGAAGTATCGTCTCTCATGGTCACATCTCAGATGGCATGCTGAACCCTAACCGACAAACATCCCAGTAGTCCTGACACGAAGCCACAGCACAATGACACAGAGGCAGACACCTGAGGGAACATGTCACTGATCACAACATGTCAGATGATCCACGGGAGTGGGAGTACAGAGTCTATTGTATGCCCTGGAGTAGGCATGACTGTCCAGCTCCACCTGTAAGAGGGATGAGTCCTGGACAGTAGGCAGGTGTCTAAGCATGTGTGACACACTTGATATACATACTCCTGAGGCCCAAACATTGTTCCCACCCGCAGCATGGGGGGTGCCAAATACCCCAGGGACATGTGGTGAATCAGATCAGCAAGTGGACCACATATCAAAGTTACACCCAGATTACATGTCAGGACTTGGGCATTGTGTGAGCAATTGACCCACCCATGAATCCCACAACATAGTCACCGGAACAAATGCTGTCCCCCACCTTGAGCAAAGCAAAATGCAATGACACAGTCCCCAAGTGACACAATTTCCTGACTGTAAGGGCCACACATATGCGTATCAGATGAGGAGTGGGCATGTCACAATAGAGGGACATGGGTCCTGGACCACAAGACTGATGTACTGTGGAAGTTTAACCAGGCCAGAGGAGGGCACATAGCATGTCAGACAAAGTGCACAGTGCTGTCATGGACTCACCCCCTCCTTGCTGCTGTCTGGCCTTCAGCTGCCCATCCAGGTCAGGGAAGACCACCGCCAGGATCCTGAGCATGTGGGGGGTCAGGGTCCGGTGTCCGCCCTCCTGCGAGGAGGCGACAGCTTCAGCTGGACCCTTGCGATCCTCCGGGTCCAGCCTCGAAGGTCCTGCCACCTCTTCTGGCAGTTGCGGATCCAGCGCTTGTAGTCCCCCACGGATCTTACTGCCCGGGCGATGGTCAGCCAGATTTCCTGCTTCTGGTGGGCAGTAACCTGTGAGGATGACAAAGTGAAAATGCCATTACTACACATGCAACATATACGTGCATCACACAGTTGGATATACATGTCTCAATCACTGGGGCACATGATGTACACAGGCAGTGCAACGATGGCTATGAACAGTTTGCCAGCAGTTACTATATGGTATCATTGCATGGGAAGTAAACCTTGTTGGAATGCACTGTTACTGCACTGTACCTGTTCAGTTCATGTAACTACACACTTTGGGGGGTCAGAACTACTCAGTGAGCATGCTAGCCAGTGGTGTGCACACTGTAAGTCCTGCTAGTCAGACAACATGCACAATTAGTAAGGCAGTGGACAGCACACTCACCTGCTCCCCTGGTGTCCCATACAGCTTGCTATACTGTGGAAGGAGGCTGTCCAGCAGGGCCTGGTTCTCCTCAAGGCTGAAGGCTGGGGCTCTCTCCACAGTACGTGCCATTGCAGTAGCCAGAGGATGCAGAGACAACAGCAGTGTTGGTGGCAGATGTCGTCCTGGAGCATGTAGTGCAGGCAAGTGAGCTCTCAGGGGAACAGCCAGCATTATATGTGTGCTGCAGAGGCAGATACTGACCCATGTGTCCAAAGTGATAGGTCCAAGTCGTTTGCATCTTCCGAATCTGACCAATCCATGGAATAGCAGCACTAATGCACGCCCACAGCATCCTTCAAAAATCCAAGTTCATGACACCCATGATTTTGCAACATTGTTGTGGCTGGCCAACTGAATTCACTGCATCAGACTCGTTGAAGCTTTGAATACGCATCCGTTGCCATGCCAGGCCCCAGCCAACGCATGCGCACCATTCGATCCATTGCTGTACAACGCATATTTCGGGATACAACGCGTACCCGCTCACAACAGATGCAATGGTCCAGCCGGGCACACCGATCGGTCCATTGCTGTACAACGCGTACCCGCTCACAACAGATGCAATGGTCCGGCCGGGCACACCGATCGGTCCATTGCTGTACAACGCGTACCCGCTCACAACAGATGCAATGGTCCAGCCGGGCACACCGATCGGTCCATTGCTGTACAATGCGTATTTCGGGATACAACGCGTACCCGCTCACAACAGATGCAATGGTCCGACCGGGCACACCGATCGGTCCATTGCTGTACAACGCATACCCGCTCACAACAGATGCAATGGGCCGGCCGGGCACACCGATCGGTCCATTGCTGTACAACGCGTACCCGCTCACAACAGATGCAATGGGCCGGCCGGGCACACCGAACGGTCCATTGCTGTACAACGCGTACCTGTACAGGTCAGTCGCATATGTCACCATGCTTGTCACTGGTGAACGTATGCCAGCCACATATACCTGCCAGAGACCCAGGGGCACACCTACAACACCACACCCAGTCCACACTGTTTCCTAAGGCATGTAAGGCTGCATTACCTTTTCTGTGTTTGGGGGTTAACATGTGGTTTCTGTGGTGGCACTTGTGGGCAGCCACACCCAGGCTGTGCATGTGTTCATGGGGACAGGGTCCTTTGTGTGTTGTGCACATGACCACTGTGATGTGCAACAGTTCATTTCGGAGCATGTGGCATGGTCACATTTCCAGGTTGTGTATGTGTGTGACATGTCACATACCCCCAGGGTCCCATGGGGGAAGGCATGTACGTCACTGGGTGAGTCATTGCCACAATAGTGATGTCCCTCCACAGTCTGTGTGCATGTTGTGTTTCCGATGTCTCTGATTCCATGTGCACGATGGGAGACAGTCTCCACATCAACGTTGTTGTGCATGGACTTTGATGTTGTGCGTCACTGGCGTCCATGTCTGTCCTGCGGAGGCGACAGGGGCCACTACCTGTGGGAGTCATGTTTGTTTTTCTGATGTGTACATGATACGCCATGTCCTGCCAGTGGCCATGTGGCAAGACAGGGTCACTGGGAATCTACCTGTCAATGAGCTGTGATGCCTGTGGCGCATCTGTCCAGACATGTCACTGTGGTGTGTGTGTGGAACGTGACAGCAGTAAATGGGTACTGTGACACAGCCTAATGGTTTCCCATAGCACAACCTGGAACCTGTTGTCCACACATGTTGTACTGAGAAGTTAGATGATGGCCATGTAGGTGCGAGTTATGTCCGAACAGAACGGCACACACATCAAGTACTTGTGTCTCGTAATGATGTATCATGTGAAATTGAGTATGGTGAATGGCACATATGTGGGGTGACTGACAATCTTTCTTTCTTCAACCTATGCACTGCAGGGCTCCAGCTGTCCATAGACCATTCCCTGACCTGGCAACGATGGTGGAACGTGACAGCATCCGACGGTACCGCTTCACCAGGCAGCTGATTGAGGATTTGGCAGTGCGCTTGGCACCACATTTGCAACCTGGCCAGCCGTACCCTACGGCGCTGACCCCCAAGGTGAAGGTAATGGCAGCCCTACACTTCTTTGCCACCGGTACCTTTCAACACACTGTGGCGACTGCCGGTGGGATGTCACAGACTATGTTCAGCCGTGTGCTACGCAATGTTTTGGAGGCAATGTTGAGATGCCTGAACCAGTACATCTATTTCCCTACACGTCAACAACTCACTGACGTCAAGAGTGACTTCTATGCCCTGGGGAGGATGCCACATGTCATTGGCTCCATTGATGGAACACATGTGGCTTTGGTACCACCACAGCCACATGAGCAGGCATACCGGAACCGGAAACATTACCATTCGATCAATGCTCTGGTGGTATGTCTTGCAGATATGAGCATCACACATGTGTGTGCCCGTTTCCCTGGTTCAGTACACAATGCCTACGTGATGAGGAGTAGTCGCATCCTGAGGATGATGGCACAGATGCAGAACCAGCGTGCCTGGCTTGTCAGTGTGTACTGACTTTGTACCATTGTGTGTGTTCTGCTCTGTAGTATTCCGCCCACTTTTCCAACTCAGCTAATGTGCACTTGTCTGTCCATAGGTGACTCCGGATACCCCAACATGCTGTGGTTGCTGACACCCCTCAGGAACCCTGTGACACCAGCCCAGATGCGCTACAATGAGGCACATGGTCGGACCAGGAGAGTGATCGAGCGACAATTTGGTCTCCTGAAGAGCTGCTTCCGCTGCCTGGACAAGACAGGAGGGGCCCTCCCATATGCCCCAGCAAAGGTGTGCAAGATTGTCATCGTCTGCTGCATGCTACACAACCTGGCAGTGCGGAAGGAGTTGCCTCTCATCCTGGATGACGATGACCAACGTCCGCCATCTGTGGAGGATCCTGGCCTGGACCACTATGCCAGTGATGTTGATGATGATGATGGTGATGTCCGCACACAGCTCATCACCAACTTCTTCAGCTGAATGTGAGTATCCAGGGAGATGTAATGTGAATGATGTGAGTTTGCATGATATGTGTGGGTGGTGCTCTGGTGCTGTTTGAGTGTGGCCATGTGCTACTTGACTGGATGCGTGCAGCAATGTGTCCTTACAGGTATTCTGTACTCCCCAACAGTGTTGACATGCTAACTTGGTTTTGTGTAGTTGTCTTGTGACATATATTGGGCATGAGTATTGCAGTTCTGTCCTGTTCTTCAGTGGTTTTTAACTGTGTGTCATGTCTGTCCTTCACAGGGTGCTTACTGAGTACTTTGGTCAACTTGGATGCCCCGACACCATGATTCAGCTTTCAGGGTGGCAGCAGTAGTTTCCCTACAGGTGATGTGCCACACACCCCTGGACTTCATATCTTTTGCACTTGTTGACTGTGTGGCCACTGCCACGTGGGTAAACCTTGCACTTGTAGTGGAAACAACATGTTGCAAATGTGTAATAAACCTGTGCTTCACTTTGGGATGTGCGTTGTCTGTGGTCACACATCTGACTGACATTTGCTTACTGCACCTGTGGGCTAGTTGACACAGACTCTGAATAGGTGTGGTGTCTGTGCATTCCACAGTATTTCCTGGCAACATCAATGTAGGCGAAGAGTCCAATGGCCTTGGTGTCTCTGTGTTGTGTAGGCCTAGTGGTGTGTCTCCCTCATATGTGTCATGTCACCATGACTCACATGACGGTGTTGTACTTGCTGTAGCAGTTAGCATACACAGTGTAATTTAGCAGATCATCATCACCATAACAGTATCCACATTTGAATAACAACAGAGGCAAGTATGGTATACTAGTGATTTTATTTACAGAAATGTGTGTGTGTATAGTGCACAGGATGGTGGGTGTTGTACATTGGAATTGTGATCCAAAGTTCCCAGATGAGTTGGAAGTCTTGGTAGCAGAAATGTCCTGAGTGAAGTCCACAGTCATATGATACATTAGTCCAACTTGAACTCCCCATGTTATGTGGGAGAGTTGTGTTGCATTCGACAGGGTGAAAAGTTTGCACACAAAGGAGAATTTCCGGAACAGGTGTTGGCTTCCTGGGGGATGTACG
Source organism: Calotriton arnoldi (assembly GCA_963921515.1). NCBI lineage: Eukaryota > Metazoa > Chordata > Amphibia > Caudata > Salamandridae > Calotriton > Calotriton arnoldi. The sequence goes on along the minus strand of CAWUFW010001320.1, from coordinate 750,155 downwards.
TGGCCATCAACCTCTCAGTTTTCCTTCCTCGGACGACCCCTCTTCTTTGGGGGGGACCCTCACGTGCAGGCTGCGGCGGTGCAGGGGAGTCTCCGCCAGAGTCCTCCTCCCTCCCTGTGGTGGTGTCAGTTGTTGCAGCACCAGATGTTGTGGGCACACAGGGAGGTGTGGCCATGTTGGTGCTAATCTGGCAGAGGCATGTCAATATGTCTGTGAGTTCTTGCAATGTGTCCCACTTGGACTCCATGCGAGACATGTGTGTCTCCACAAGGGACATGTGGGAGTTCAAGCGGGCATGATGGGCAGCCTGCTGCTGTTGTATGTCCTTGAGGATCCCCACTACCTGTCTGACCTCTCCGGTGCTATTCTGGTACGCATCAGCGATGCGTGCCAGTTGTGGGTCATCATGCAGTCCAGACCCCTCTGCAAGCAGCGACCTATGTCTACCACCCCTCCCACCACCCCTGGCGACACGTGCAGGACCTGCGGTGGCACGCACAGGTGACCCAAGGCCCCCTTGGGGGTTGTTAGTGGTGTTGTCGTCCGTTGCTCCCCGGTGGGCCTGGGGCCCTGTGCTGTTGTCATCGGTGGTCCTTGGTCTGTCCGTGTCGGCGGGGGTGGTCTGTGTGTTGGCAGTTGTTGGAGGGGTGGGTGCAGGGGTGCAGATGTTGGTCCTGCTGGTGCTGCATGATGACTCACACCGGAGGTGCCAGGTAGGTCTTCGCCATCCGAGGAGGGCAGAGGCTGTTCCACACCAGTGAGCTCAGTGTCCCCCGGAGCCTGGGACAGGGACTCCTCCTCGCCTGCTGCTGTGTCCCCATCATCATCACCTGTATTTGGAAGAGACACACATTGTATGTTATGTTTCTACAGGCATCAATGGTTCACACACCTGACAGTTGTGACTGTACCTCTGGATGCGGGCATGTACATTGCATTGTCCTAAGTTGTCACAGTAAGAGGTTGATATTGGTGTAGCACATTGTCCTGCATACCTGGGGCATTTCAATGTGAATGTTGAGGTGTGTGCAAGGCCAGCATTGGTTGTATTTGGTGGACATCCGGCCATCCTTCTCCACCTAGCCCAGTTATCCCACCATGAAGCATGCCACCCTTGCAGTGGGTTCAGGTTGACTCTCAGGATGTTATTCAGTGGTGTCTTGCTGTTCGTTGTTGCACAGTTCCAAGCAGGGCATTGTGCACCCCACAGCAGTACCCAGTGTTAGCCATCTTGTCAGTCCTTATCCACTCCCTGTGATGTGAGCATGGTTCAGAGTGGTGTTGATGGGCCAATTGTGAGGGTGAGCAATATCTGTGATTCCAACTCCCATCATGCTATTGCCTACACCCCCTTTCCCAGCATGCCCGTACTTCCTTCCTTTTGACTCTGCTTCCCTGTGGGGTAGTGTGCCTGTGCTGACAGGAAGGCTGACAGTGTTGTCCTTGCGTTTGTTTGGCTACAAGTCCCAAGAGTGTCCCTGTGCTTCACACAGCATTACCCAGGGTGGTGGTTCTTTGTGGGATCTTCATTTGGTGTGTGAAGCATTGCATTCTCCCAGGTGGGTTATGTGGAGTTTGTGTTGAGGGGGTGTGTGAGGAGAGCTGCTTGTAACTATGGTCAGTGCTGTCAGTCCTCCTTCCCACCCAGCCTGATATCCCACCATGCAACGTGCTTGCATTGCAGGGAGTGCAAGTTGGCTTTCAGGATATCAGGCAGTGGTGTTCTGCTGTTTGTTGGTGCACAGTTCCCAGCTGAACTTTGTGCTCCCCACAGCAGTACCCAGTGTCAGCCATCTTGTCAGTCCTTATCCACTCCCTGTGATGTGAGCATGGTTCAGAGTAGTGTTGATGGGCCAATTGTGTGGGTGAGCAATATCTGTGACTACAACTCCCATCATGCTATTGCCTGCACCCCCCTTCCCAGCATGCCCATACTTCCTTCCTTTTGAGTGGACTTCACTATGTGTGAGTGTGACAGCAATGGCAAGATGGCTGACAGTGTGCTCCTGTTGTTTGTTGGTGCCCAGTTCCCAGCAGGGCCTTGTGCTCCCCACAGCAGTACCCAGTGTCAGCCATATTGTCAGTCCTTTTCCACTCCCTGTGTTGTGAGCATGGTTCAGAGTGGTGTTGATGGTCCAAATGTGAGGCTGCCCATTATCTGTTACTACGAGTCCCATCATGCTCTTGGCTACACTGACTTCACAAGCATACACAGGATTCCTTCCTTTCTGTGAGCTTCCCTGTGAGGTGGTGTTCTAGTGGTGGCTAAATATCTGACAGTGTTTGTTGGTTAGATTTGTGCCACTGCCTAGCTCTATTTAGTATTGGGTTTGTACATGTCATGACACAGTTACATATCACTATGACATGGCATGTATTGTGTTTATCTGACTAACATACACTTCTTGGGATGATTATCTTTTGGTTGCTGTTGATTTGCTAGGGGTGCATGGTTTGACTATCCCCTTGACAGTGATGTGTGTGTATTGGCACACAATATTGTGTATATTAGTTGTGTACTCACCAGGCTCTGGGATGTTTGTTAGTCCATACACGCTCACTGGTGGTAGGATGGCCCGCACCTTCTCCTCCCAGGGCCTGAGGTATACTGGTTTGGCAGGAGGGCCACTGCCGGTGTGCTGGCTCAGGAGGTAATCCTTCTTCAGTAGGTCCCTGACCCTCCTGCGCACATCATACCACCTGTTCTGGATGTCTTCCTTTGTGCACAAACATGGTGATTGTGCATTCACCCTGTCGACGATCCTCGCCCACATCTTGGTTTTCTGCACCATGGGGGTCTGTTGGACCAATGTGCCAAACAACTGTGGCTCTACCCTCAGGATCTCGTCTACCATAACTTCCAATTCACTATCTAGGAACTTTGGATTCTTCTTTAGGGGCATGGTGATGGGTGGTGGTGGTGATTGATGTGTGTGTGTGTGCAAGTGAGGATGTGTGAGTGTAGGTTTTGCTGGGTGTATGTGAGGGTGCTATTTGTTGAGGTGCTAATGGTGTGTGGCTTTTGTGTTGGATGAGCTGTGTGTGTGTCTGTGTTTGCTGTCTGATGGTGTTCTGTGCTGGCAGGTCAGTGGAATTTGCAAAGGATCATGGTAGGGATTTGTGGTCTTTATGTAGGTGGAGTTGGGGGTGTGTCCTTGTTCCATTTTCTTCACCCCCTGTATTTATTGGCTTTGTCATTGCTTGTTTGGCCCTCTTTTTTTGTATTTTTTCATTTGTGATTATTGTGCATGTAGGAGTCGTTCTTCTGACCGAGTAGGACGTTGCAGTTGTCTCGTGCGCGCCTCTCCGAGTCGTTCCCACTGTGTTTCAGCTCAGTTTCATATGTGGCGTACGCGTCGGTCGCGGAGTATTGTGTTTGTTCGGCTGGCTTTTGTATGCGTGTCGGTCGTACGGCTTGGGCTCCGTGCGAATCGGTCTGATTTTGCACCCATTGCATCGTACTGCGCGGGTCGGAGTTCGCGGGTACGTTTCGTATGGGTTGATTCCTGGTGCGTGTTGGTCGGTTCGATTCACGTGGTTTCCCGGCCGGATAGCTTGTTTCCGTCCGGGTCGGTCGTTCGCCTTGAGTTCCGTACGAGTCGGTCGTGATTCACATGCATTTCATCGTACTTCCCAGGTCGGGCAACGCCGGTACGTGTCGGTCGGACTATATTCCCGTACCGAGTCGGTCGGGTGGTTTTCCGGCCCGAATCGGATTCGGCCCCAAAGCGTTAAATTGTAAAATGGACCATGTGGTCTATGTGCTGGAGTGCCCTTGTAAACTAAAATATATAGGTAGTACCATCTTACAGGGGCACAAAAGGGTGCTCCAGCACATAAGAGCCATTAAAAACAATGATCAATCATATCCCGTGGCCCGCCATTTCAATGAAAACCATGACGGCAACCCCAAGGATCTTAAATATTATTTTATAGATTCGATTCCCATCAACAAAAGGGGAGGTGATCGAGAAAAGGCCCTTCGCAAACTAGAAATGCAGTACATTTTAAATCTTGACACCACACACCCCAAGGGGTTGAATACCTCAGAGGAATTGCACGCTAGTCTGTATAACTAACTAAACATTAAAAATCCTAAAAAATCTCAGGACTGACCAAAACACTGAAAACTCTAACATTTTTCCAATAAAACTGAGCAAAGCCGCCCACTCATCCCCAATTTTAACTCACCTAATTTATACAGTTTTACACAAAAAATCTTTTTTAGAATAGCACATGTCACTCTCTTTTTTCTTATATATTCACTTATAGTAACAGCAGAGGAATCGCAATGTAATATGCTCATGAGGGGGCTTCCTTAGTCTAAGGGCTTATATGTTGGCATATCTAGTCCATGTATTTTAAAAGTTTTGAGGTACTTATACCGAGATTGAACCAAATCAGCAAGTTAAAATGAAACATTTATGTATTTATTTATTGTAGTTGAATTGTATATATGTATTTATTTATTTATTTATATATATTATAAACTATATATTTATATATTTTATTGCAACTTGCCATTTATAAATTTATTTATTTATTTATTCATGGATCTATTAATAACATGTATTGTCGGCATTGAGGCCTGAACAAAAACACATAAAATTACTGCATTAGCGCAGTTTATAAAGGACTAGGTTGAATGTTTTGAATGTTTTGAGGATAACCATTACCTCTTTCATTTCCATGGGTTCAACTGTTGTAGATAGGCACAGGTCACTTTAAGTCACAATCACGTGATGGTGAAAATGCAAAAAAACAAAAACAGAAAAAAAGTCAATTGTATTTAAAAAACTGTTGTAGTTTGAAGCGTGTCATGTGATCAAGTCCCCTGTGAGGGACGAAACGTCTCATGGCTGCTGCATTCGTTTGGGAGTAAGAATAAACATTGCAGTGAGACAAACTCCAGTGGTTCGTGCTCGTTCTTCGCGCGTAAGGAAAGGGCGCAATGAGAAGGAGTATTCTGCGATAAAATATAATATATATACTTACTTAATAATATTCATAAATAATTATTTTAATAACTTATAAATTGTTAAAAATATTTTATAAATTATAAATACAGACATACACATACAAAAATATTATTAAACATTTAAAAATATATTTAACAAATTAAAAAAATTACAATATTTTTAATTTTTGTAAAATAAATTATACACAACATTAAGTAAAACAATACAGAAAAAGATTGGATAGCGTAGGGGTAAAAATTACTATTCCCACTCCAAAGAGTGCAACAGTAGGGAAAGTATTGGATAGCGTAGGGGTAAAAATTAATATTCCAACTCCAGAGGGTGCAACAATAGGGAAAGTGTTGGATAGCGTAGGGGTAAAAATTGCTTTTCCCACTCCAGAGAGTGCAACAGTAGGGAAAGTGTTGTATAACGTAGGGGTAAAAATTACTATTCCCACTCCAGAGAGTGCAACAGTAGGGAAAGTGTTGGATAGCGAAAGGATTAAAATTACTATTCCCACTCCAGTGAGTGCAACAGTAGGGAAAGTGTTGGATAGCGTAAGGGTAAAAATTACTATTCCCACTCCAGTGAGTGCAACAGTAGGGAAAGTGTTGGATAGCATAGAGGTGAAAATTACTATTCCCACTCCAGAGAGTGCAACAGTAGGGAAAGTGTTGGATAGCGTAGGGGTAAAAATTACTATTCCCACTCCAGAGAGTGCAACAGTAGGGAAAGTGTTGGATAGCGTAGGGGTAAAAATTACTATTCCCACTCCAGAGAGTGCAACAGTAGGGAACGTGTTGGATAGCGTAGGGGTAAAAATTACTATTCCCACTCCAGAGAGTGCAACAGTAGGGAAAGTGTTGGATAGCGTAGGGGTAAAAATTATTATTCCCACTCCAGAGAGTGCAACAGTAGGGAAAGTGTTGGATAGCGTAGGGGTAAAAATTACTATTCCCCTCCAGAGAGTGCAACAGTAGGGAAAGTGTTGGATAGCGTAGGGGTAAAAATTACTATTCCCACTCCAGAGAGTGCAACAGTAGGGAAAGTGTTGTATAGCGTAGGGTTTAAAAATAACATACTTATCAATTAAATAATTGTTTTAATTAAATAATGATTTATTAATAAATTAACAATAAATTATTTATAAATACCAATAAATGAAAATTAATAATTACTTTAATAACATTAAATTTCTTCCCACCCTATTCCCCAATAAACACAAAACCCACTCCACATAAAATTTAACACAATTAATATAATTATCAATTAATCAATTAATAAAAATTAATTACCAATCAATAATTAATGAACGATAAATTAATTATCGATACCAATAATTAGTAATAAATAATTACTTAATTTTAATAAATTACTTCCCACCCTATTCCTCTATAAACACACAACCCACTCCTAAACTAAATTAACACAATTAATATATTTATCAATTAATTAATTAATAAAAATGAATTACCAATTAATAATTAATAAACAATAAATTAATTATCAGTACCAAAAAATAATAATTATTAATTACTTTATTATAATTAATTTACTTCCACCCTATTCCCCTATAAACCCACAACCCACTCCACTAAAAATGTATACAATTAATATAATTATCAATTAATCAATTAATAAAAATTAATCACCAATTAATAATTAATTAATAATAAATTAAATATCAATAACAATAAATAAAAATTAATAATTACTTAATTACAATTAAATTACTTCCCACCCTATTCCCATATAAACCCACAACCCGCTACAGAACTAAAATGCAAAATTTAAGTAAAAATAATTAATTATTTCTAAAAATTATGAATTAATTTACTATAATTAAATTACTTCCCACCCTATTCCCCTAAAAACCCACAACCCGCTATGGTACTAAAACGCAAAATTTACTTTAAAAAAAATTACTAACTTCTAAACAATTAATACATATATTTAAAAAAATAATACAAAACATAACAAAACATGTGGAACACATACATATAAAATACATACTAAAATACATAACACTAACATAAACATCGATATTATTAACATCGATATTTTTACTATCGATATTAACAACTTCGATATTAACAAAAACGATATTTCTTACCTTCAGGTCGATATTCTGGTCACCGATATTCTTGATGTCGATATTCTGTCCCTACGATATTTAAAACTCGATATTAATGTAGGTCGATATTTAAAAGTCAATATTTTGACTGTGCACCGTAAAAGAAATGTCATATTCCACTCACTTCCCTAAACTGTCTGTGGTACTTTGTTGCACATTGCATTTTGAAGACCACTTTGTAATCTGGGAGTGGAAGAGGCCTTGAATGCTGCTTTTGCCTCAGGCGCTCAGATGTGTTGGTGAGATAGAACTACCTTGTTGGATTAAGATTGCTGTTTAGTTTGATCTATGAAAAACCGTGACACCCACTCAAACATTATGCTTTACAAAACATGCGAGGTATAGTGGTGTGAATGGTGTGCAACTCTTGAGGTCTGAGAAACCACCCTCTATTGGCACAAACCTAAGGCAGAAATCCAGTAACGACTGCATTTATTGTCATAAAATGAGAATGGCTTGGTATAAAGCACCTAGAGAAAGTTTAGTATTAGACTGTGGTTCTTATCCACCTGGATACAATAAGGTCCGATTCTTAAATGTGAAATTTAGATGCACCAATAGGGGTCACTCCCTCACGCCAACTACTGATTATACTGCACATAATTAGAATGTGCAGATTTTTGTTGGTGCAGAATGTACTTACAGCAGCCAAAAATCCGGCAATTTACCCCATTTCTTTGCTGGTATGACTTCTAGGAGGGAGAACATGGAGATGTCAGTACAGTGGTCGTTCGAATGTTGATAATACCCTCAAAATATCAACTTTGATAATGATCTCAAACATACACATCTTTTCCCATCGTTTTAATGTAGGCCTATAGAAGCAGTTACCAGTGGAGTACTCTGGAAAGTAAAAGTACTGAGTGGAAAATCCACAAGTGTAAGGCGCGAGGAAGCGTGTGTACATCTTGGCATACATACGAAATCCAAACATTTTGAGGAGGTACGCCTTAGGGCTTTGAGAACTTAAGGCAGTAAGGACTGTAGGCCAGTCCTAAATCCATGGGCCCCACTTTGAGCCAGATAGAGTGGCACGCTGAGGGTACACCCACCAAATGTCAAGTTTTCCTGGGTTTGGAAAAATCGGCAGGGGGTGGAAAACACCTGGTAAAAATCTAACGAGTTTCACGTACATTTTCCTTCTTCTTGAAGCAAGAGCAAAACGTGGTCTCAAACATGCAGAATTTGAGCTGTATATCTGGATCTCCATCTTTTTCCCAATTAAGTGACCGGTAATTCATTCATGGATGGTGAATGGGGTGGGGGTAATGACCGAAATAGGTATCTCCACCTCCAGTTATCGGCTGACTTATAGGAGCTCTTCGGGGTACATCTGTGTGGATGAATCGAGGCCTACGAAAAACCTAAGCAGATTTATTGCATTTAAAGGAAATGCACAGCTTTAGGACACATCAGCATTTGGAGCTTTTCCCTCACATGGTTCACAAACGTAGCATCACCCTTAAGAAGTTCAGGTCTGAAGGATGATTCATGGATCCGCGGTGGTACTGCTGAGGTGTACCAAAAACGGAGAACACAGCAGACTCACGCAAACAGTTTAACATTGTTCTGGCCGTAGTGCAAATATTTACCTGGCTCCAAACATAAAGCTTGCACGAGTTCACACCGGCCACCTGTTAATTGAGCCAACTCCCACCTGCAGAGACGGATACAGCGGAAGATCCGGTTCCGTCACTTTGCTGATTTGAGGGCCTGGGCGCATTGCCTTTCAGGTCTGTTTAACTCCGCCCTGCTCAGATTGGAGCCGATTACTGGGCGTGGGGAGCGGCGAGCTTGAGGTGCAAGGAAAGTTCATGTGTTTTCGTTCCATTTTGTCTGGTTAAAGAACAGGTTTAAATATTGCGAAACTAGTCTAGGCTGTACTTCAGTGAAGGGGCAACACAGTAAAACAAGCATTTGCAATGCAATAGGTCTCGCATTTGCAAACGTTTGAGCTATTGGCATTGTAAATAACAAACCTTTTATCTATGTATTGGTTTTGAAAACAGATAAATAAATGGCATTGTCATTTACAATGCAAGTAGCTTAAACTCGCGTAAATGCGAGACCTATTGCATTGCAAATGCTAATTTTCAAAGTGCTGCGAAGCTACCAAATGGGCCAAATGCGCTGGCGGCTTCTCGCCGCATGGAGCCCAGAGCGCTGCGAGAGTTTATTGGTGTGGCTGTGTTTTCAAGGGAAGAGTGAGGGGGGATCTCAGTGGACTGCAGGGGGGATCCGCTCTCACATCAAAGGGCAGGCCCTTGCTAATCCCTTTTAATGAATCGCCATTTCCAGGAGGTGACAACATGCGCTGGGACAGACAGGGGTCATCGTAAGCAAACACTTTTGGTAGCCCACAACACCCTCTGCGCCCCCCGTTTCCTAAAAAAAAACTTCCCTCTGATCTGCTTGGAAAGCTATTGTGGACTGAGAGCCTTTCCTTGCGAGCTTGTTTTTTTTTTTTTTAATTCTTTGAACTCACTCACCATTCTCTGTACTCCTTAATTTCATGCATGGGGGTCAACAGACAAAGGTTAGCTCTGCACGCTAAAACCCACCCCTGCAAGATAAAAATAAAAAAAAAACACCCCAGGGATCAAAAACGTCCTCTTAACCCTTCCTAGCAAGAGCTGCACCGCATCCTCGCAAAGGGGGCCTTTGGTGCAAGTGTGTACACGCCTCGCGGTATTCAGGGCTGTTTGCTTTGCAGCGCTGACATGCGCCCACAAGCTACTTCGTAGCGCTAGCTATTACAATGTCGGACGATAAGCAGATGTAGCTTCTAGAAGTTTTAAGTTTACTTTGATAGGCAAATGAAAATATAGGGGTTTGACCACTACAACCCAAAATGTAATGGTTTCCTAAATTGATAAACACGTTTCAATAACCAAAGGAGTCCTCACCAAGCCATTGCCCTTTATCGTTTGCTTAAAAATATATGCCAGCCACCTCTTTGCATTTCATTTCCTTTAGATAGCACAGAAAAAAATGCAAATAAAATTAATGAATGAATGTATCAAACATCTTATTTGAAGAAGACTTTGGAATTATTTATGCCTGGGGTTAAGGGACAGCTTCTTTGTGGCATTTAGGGAGGAAAAAATCGCTTTTCAAATAAACTTTCGTAATTGTCATTGGTTACTTACTTAAATAGTTTATGTGTCATTTTATTGTAAAATTATTTACAAATCCTTATTGCATACGATTGAACACATCGCATAGGCCGTGGAGTTAATTTTTAGAGTAGAGCTGGACCCATACATTGAAATAGATATAATTTACTTCGCACAATAGTATTATGAGTAACAATGTTAATGCAACTGTATGATCATGTTTAGAATTATTTCTTTTGTTGAGGCATTTAATACACATTTTCTCTGGAAACTTGTGAACTCGCATTTAAAATTGCATCGCCCTAATGGTTTGTATTTTTGCTTGAATTTGACACATGATTACCGTCACTTGCATGTTTTTTAGACGGCGCTTATCAACACGCCCTCGATATTTAGACTGCTATCCATCCGGTAGAGCGCTTCGACGCCTCGCACGGGGAACGAAGCGCTATAAAACCGCAATTACAACATAATCCAGTGCAACCGACCATCAAGCAAGAGTCAACTGTTAAATTGTCATCAAGAGGCGTCGGACCAGAATAGGCAATGTCATCCGGAGCGCTTGTATTAGGTGTGTTAGTTAGTAAGGGCGCGCGAGTAGTGGGTTCTTTAGTTCTGCCCAAGGCCACACTTTTTTTTTTTTTGCAGATTTATATAGCGCAAACTCGACCCGAAGGTATTGGAGCGCTTTACATGAGCACCAATTACGTTACTTAAATGATTTGCCCAGAATAACAGGATGTGGAGTCGACCCTGAGCTGGAACCTTGGTTTCAAAGCAAAGTCGGCAGCTCTAGCAGTGACACCACATCCTCTCCTTTATAAAGAACTTCGTGTAAATATGTTAGGGCCACCCAGTCAAGTGTTATTGGCTTCTGCATAAACAGCACAGATTGAGCTAGCCTCAGAGGTGTGAGCAAACCTCATTCCAGCCAGATATTTCGCTGCAACTCTGTAGGTTGCGTGCCTGCTACACAGTCATTTTCTAATTCGTGGCTCAAACCAGTTCCCAACAAGTCCACTAAAAATACCTTTAAGCTATGTAATGACATACAAGTTTTATTTATTTAAATGTTCACTTACCTGTATTCGGCCTTAATCCGTAGTTTACTACCCCCCACCCTGCCCCTCCCCCGCCCCACGTCACCGCCCGACCGGCACTCCTACCACGGGCCGCGCCTGTTAAGTTAGCATATTTGGCTTTCGTATACTGCGTTCACACCAGGGCCGGACTGGCCGTAGCGGGCACCGGGCGTTTCCCCGGTGGGCCGCTAGGGTGGGGGCCGATTTTACGCCCCTGGGGGGCCATTTTTGTTACCGGGGGTCAGCAATATCGGCACGCTGTACCAAATCGTCCGAAACCGGCCCTCAAAAACAGCTTGGCTGCAGCCCCTCTACCCCCAGGGGGGGCCGGCCCAGCAGTTTGCCAGGGCTGGTTTCGGTCCCCAGTCCGGCCCTGGTTCACACACACATTACACCCACATATAGTTCACACATTCTCATACATATATATGGACACATACATATATATGGACACCAATGCACAAAGACAAAGGCCAGCAAACTTAAAGGTGTCCAAGCACACAAACCAACATATGTACACAAAGTGGCATACACACATTCATCCATATACACACAAGAAAAAATTCTTAGCGGCAAGCCTTCACAAACAAAGAGACATGCAGATGACTATGCGAGTAAACTAACAGACACCTGTGTACACAGACCAACAGACACACAGAACCGCATGCACAAAAAACATACAGGAACCCATGCACAGAGGAAAGAATTCATACAGGTACTCATGTACAAATATAGATAGGCAGGCAGGTATTCTGGAACAAGAAATATATAGAGATGGGTGAAATATTACCTTCCGGCCGCGGGATTGGTGACATTTTGCCCACTCCGCGTTACTCTTCAACGCAGAGTTCAGGTCAAATTTCGCCAATCGCCGCGTAGTGGAATTTTGCTCCCATGAGGTCCAAAATATGCGAGCTCATGAGCAGTGAGTGAGATTTGGCATCCCCTAGCGCAATTTTCTAATCCAGGCATTCGCGGAAGTTCAAAAGTGGTGGCGGTCAGAGGGCTGCCATTTGAGTAGATTTGCTGTCGCTCGATTAGATTTTCTACTCAAGGGGCAACAGAATCTACTCGAATGGCCGCGTGCTTTGGCGCAGCACATGGTGCCGTTTGTGCTGATTTTCAGTGCTGATCGTGCTACTGGTGCTAAATTGCATCACGAGCAGCAGGAGCTGCATATTATCTGTCCGTTGGCGGAATTCCACGGAATCCCACTGATTTTGTTTTGTAACTCCACGGAATTCCACAGAGTGAAACTTCACGCGTTCCGCCCACTGCTAGAAATATACAGATATCATGCATACAGACTAAGACATAAAGACAACTATCAGCACCAACTGGTAGATTTAAAAGCACCTATCACACAAATAGACATTCAGACACAGAAAGAGCAGACATGTACCCATTCACAGTGACCAACAGACGTAATGGCACCCAAACGTCTAACACACTTACATGGATAAAGACATATAAATTTCATCGCAAAGCAGGTGCATATGCACAAAAAGACCACAAGCATATGGACAACTATATACATGGAGGCACATACCCAATAAAGACAAAGCAAATATTATACAGCCATAGGAAACACACATGTAGGCACAAATGGATGATTGGATGGAAAGAGGCATGGATAGATGGAAAGTGGCAGTCAGATGAAGTAATGCATAGTTGGTGCTGAGGTTATGTAGGCTTCCTGTGTAAATTACCTTGAGCCTCCATGTGAGAGAGATCAATTCGAGGTAGAGAAACAAGTAGAGTACCAACACACATTCAGTCCACGGCCGCATGGTGGAACAATCACTTCTGCAAGCTGGTAGAATAAATCATTGTCTATAACCACCTGTAGGTAAAAACACAGCACACTTTCTATGCCAATTCCAGTCATTCAGTTTCTTCATAACCTTTATTGAATAGCAAGTAGTTTAGTGTACCTTTATTTATTAGAGTCTGGAAAAAAGAACAAAAAATCGTATGATCGAATACGTCACCAATGAACCCAAGATCTATATCAAGTGGTCTGTCCCATATAACCATTTGGCATGTGCAGTGTAACCAGTTTATGTATCCCACCAGTAGAAGTACACATAACAAACAGTGAATTTCTACACATATAATTTGCCTTAAAGTAGTACAAGGTGGGAATGAAACGTGTTGGCAGGGCTGAAGTGTTTTTATTGTAAGATTTACACAAGAATAATAAAAAATTAAGAAAATAAGGACCATACTTGTGGCAATTGCTATTTTCTTTTTGAATTTGGACCATCATCTAAATGGACCTTTGAGGAATATGCTACTTTGAAGTATAAAGGAAAGGAATATGGATGATTCTATTTGCAACAATCCCAGCTCTAAAGGACATAAAATCATCGGACTTGCTCACAATAGAGTTCATCAGGTCGGACTTACATCTGGGAAGAGAAGTTACCAAAGCTACGTGGCAATCCTCCCTCTTAGCTAATCAGGTGCTAAGTGAAAGTGAAACATTTAAGTCTTGGGGAATAACAATTTCACAGTTCCGTAAAGCAAGATACCCCCTTCCCTTATTAGGCAACAGGAAGTACAAAAGTAACATTGGAGGTACTACCCACTCAGCCTTAAGGGGAGAGTGTAGCCATTCAACATCCAGGGAACAGGGAGTCACTGACAATTCTGTTTACCCCAGGCAATTATCTTGTCAACAACTTGTACTTCTGGTCAACCAACAGGTTTTTAGAACCATTAATGGCCTCACCCAATGACCAACGGCTCCTCAGGATAGAAGGATCAGGCATACGAAAACCATCTGTCGCCTTTGCGCCTGGAACATCAGTGGCCTTAGAAGCAAAATAATGGACCCAGAGTTTCTATCATTTATAAGATCATATGACATAGTGCTGTTGCAGGAAACATGGGCATATGAACCATACCATCTTGAGAGCTTCACTGGGTTCCACACATCAGCAATTAGGAAAGCAAAATGTGGGCAACCTTCAGGTGGACTAGCAATCTACCTTTCGGTTACAAGAACAGTCAATGCCATGGAAATTTCCTCAGCTTTCCCATCGGTCAAGAAAATTAAAACGTTTCTTCACATTGAAGGAAAAAAAGAGGAAGTAATTATCTTCAATACCTACATAAACCCGAAACATAAAACCCGGGATATCAAGAATCTGCTGGACCACCTCTCGGAAATTATGAAGGAACTCGATACTTCCAACTTTATGCTCTCAGGGTACTTCAATCCCCATCTTTTGGGCAGTTCGGCTTCAGAAGAGATCTTGGCCTAGTCATCTGCATGGAATATTACCGACCAGATGAAGAGTCCTCATGGCAGACCAAGCAAAATCTCTAAGGGCCTCTTGGACGACTTAGAACATATCAACTTTTGAGTTTTAAACAGAAGGTTTGCAGAAGACTCTCCACCAGCAGCGTCATTCTATATCGAGGCTACAGCATTTACACTTGACTACATTCTGGTCTCTCTTTCCCTTTTTTATTGCGTGATTTTATTTATCCTAGGAGACAAAGCGGACAGTGATCATCGACCGCAAGAAGTACTTCTCCAGGCCAATGCTCCTCCTTTTGAATCTATAACAGGGGGATGCAGCTCTAGTTACACAATTAATCTCAAAAGAACCAAGGGGCAGATTTACGTTCCCTGGCGCATCCCTGCAAATCAGCAGGGATGCGCCAGGGAAGATGCGTGACGCAAGTTTACCCTTGCGCCACCACAGATGCGCCGCATTTACAATGCGGCGCATCATGGCGCAAGGATAAACAGATGCATGGCGCATCTGTCGGAGGAAGGGTGGCGCAGTACTGGAGTCGTGTCGCAAGTGCGACGTAACTCCAGTACTGCTCAGGGGTGCCCTATACCTAACATGCTGCGTCACTCCTTACGCCTGCTTGAAGCAGGCGTAAGGATTTGACGCAGCAGGGACGTAAAAGGGACTCCGTGAAATCTTGTAGATTTCACTGCGTCACTTTTACGGGGCTTCTTGCGCAGGAACGCCCCCTGCGCCGGCACGCCCACATGAAACCTGACGCAGGTTTCATGTGGCGCAGGGCTTACAACGTGACGCATCTCCCTAGATGCGTCACGTTGTAAATCCCCCGCAGCATGGCGCATGATTTGCGCCGCCGCTGCGTCACAAATGTAACGCAACGGTGGCGCAAAAGTGGCGTAAGGGGCTTGTAAATCTGCCCCCAAGTTTTCACTTGCACACACAGAGGAATTTCTGGAGGCTGCAAAGTTTCTCCTATCAAATTGCACAGAACAAAAAATACCTCTCCCAATGAATGGGAAGAATTCATCATCATGCTATCAAACACCTATCCCACAAAAATTAAGCAGAGACTAATTGCGGAAGTGTGCGAAACAGAAAGGCTATACAGAGCACAACAGCGCTTGTTAACGACATCAAAAAAAGCAATTAACAAGGCCCTTAGACTATTGCGATACAATCCTGGAGACTCTATCTCAACCCTCTCCTTACCCCAGCATAGATTCAAGTTGAAAAAAGTCAGATGGGAAATAAAGAGAACCGGGGAAGAAAAGCTCTGGGCTAGACTACTTCAGGGTTCCAAAACTAATAACAGCAAGCGCTTTTGGTCCCTTGTGAATAAAGTAGTGCGCCCTTTTCACTGTGGAGTGGCATCACATATCCCTGAGGAGAGGTGGGCTCAGTACTTGGAAACCTACTTTAACCCTCCGTCAGGGAACCCACGGCCATCCACAATGTCTGGGCCCACCGTAACTAGTAAACAGCAGAATATAAGTGCCCAGGGGACCCCCGAACAACATCTGGAGGTAGCTAAGTAAATTCGCTTAGCTCGAATTAAACAACAAATATCCAAAGGGAAAAAGAGGGAGCACCAGGACCAAACGGAGTTCCACCAGCCCTCTTCAAACAGGATGCAATATTTGGGGCAGACACGTTAGATCCACTCTTCTGTCAAATCATGCAACCATGCCAGCTTCCAGCCTCATGGAAGGGCTCAGTTATCTCACCAATCTACAAAACATGCGACAAATCCTTTCCGAAAAACTATCGCCTCACCGCCTTGCTCGATATAGAAGCAAAATACTTTGCTGGTACTCCACTAGCAGAGCTACAAGAGTGGGCCGAAGATCAAGGCATTATTCCATACAACCAGACCGGAGTCTGTAAATCAACTGGCACAACCACTAACATCTTAACAATGTCACTCCTCATTGATAAGGCTAAATTAGCAGGTTGGAATATCCAGAGCTCTCTCCTGGAAATTATAATACATCTACACACTAGTACCTGGGTGCGGATTAAATTGGGAAATGGAAGTCATCTTTTGAGGCGTATCCACACAAGTAACGGACTCAAACAGGGTTGTGTGCTCGCACCTACCATATTCAAATCATATGTGGCAGACCTGACGCAATGCTTAAACCTATCCAATGCACACGCCCCAAGGATAGGAGGCAAGGCCTTGTCCAGCACACTCTACGTGGACGATGTGGGCCTGATTAGCCACACGAAAGTAGGGTTGCAGCACCTCCTGAACGCACTGGAGAGCTACGCTAAACAAAATTTCCTGGAAGTAAATTTCGACAAAACGAAAACTATGTCTATAAAAAGATCTTTAAAAGGTTCTCATGCTTGGTATCTGGGAAATATCGGAATTCAGAATGTTACAAACTATAAATATCTAGGCATAAACATTGATAAATGTAGACAATTTATTAATGAGCACAAATCCATTAGAAGAAAAGGCTTGGGCTTAGCAACAACTCTGAAACAACAAAAAACTAAGCTGACAGTTGTTCAAGCAAACATCTTACCAACCATCTCATATGGAAGCATTGCTCTGAGAGGGAGATTCTAAAACTCTAGACAGCAGTATCATCATAGCTTACAAGATCCTTTTCAACATACCAACTTACGCATCGCCGGCACAGATTAGACTGGGATTCAGACTCACCGAACAACAGCTCACAAGACAGAGAGTTTACCTAACAAGCTGGCACAAAATAAGGGATGCCCCCTGAGAACTCCCTAAACCATTTATTATGGAAGGAATTACAACTTAGCTCACAAAGGCCGGTCAGGAACTATCTAAAAAGCAGAACTCTCCGAACTCTGGGATATACCAACCTCGCACGCAGTCTTCAAAAAAGTAGTACGCAGGACAATTAAGACCCTGTCACTAATAGACGACAAAGCCGCCTTTGCAGAACGGAGCCACGCATGGATGACCATCAGTAGCTACAAAACACTCAGCTTACAATCTTATTTCAGCCTGGGGTACTCTCGGTGCATAAAAGAAAAATTCCTCAAACACAGACTAGGAAAGCTGCCATCCATCCTGCACCTCCCACCATGCCAGAGGGGGTAAACCACATCTAATTGTCACCTGTGTAGAAACGGGACGGAGTACATGGCACACTTGATTTGTACTTGTCTGCACCTAAAGCAAGAAAGGGCGCGTTTACTCAAACCTGAATTTAATGCCCGGGGGATTCGCACACGATGGCAAGCTGCGATATTGTGCTTCAACTCTGATGACTCGCAGTTGAACTGCAAATTAGTGAAGTTTCTAACTATGGTAGACAAAAAAATGGAAGAAGCTCGCGCACTGGGAACCTTCATGGCCAATTGAGATGAGAGAAGTATACAAGCCAAGGGCAATTAGACCAAGAAGACTTTACCAGCCTCTAAATTAAAGTTTTTAAGCACTACATATTTATAAAAATACTGGATGTGATTTTATGGAATCTGAATTTTAAATCTGAATTTTGTAAACAGTTTTAATTAACTATATACAATAAAGGTAAATTCATTCAATTCAATATGGATGATTATATTTGTCACAGTTTAAGATTGGGAGTGCCACCCCCATGAGGATATTTAAACAAATGGCAAACATTGCCTGATATAAAAATCTTTTTCAGTTTACACTAACCAAGTGACATAGTTAAGTGGTACATAGCTGACTGCCGGACCTGACACCTTGATGTGGTTTTTCCACAAATGTTTGCCTTCCATCCTCCTGTTTTTGCTGACTTTGTTTTTGCTGGCTTTAAGACTGCTAACCATTGCTAAAGTGCCTGTGCACTCTCCTTTAAACTTGGTAAAAGTGGTATACACCCAATTCTCATATTTAGTTTACTTGCAAGTTCCTAGTAAGGGGGTAATATACGTGCCCTGGGCCTGTAAATTAAATACCACTAGTTGGCCTGCAGCACTTATTGTGCCACCCACTGAAGTAGCCCTTTAAACATGGCCCAGGTCTGCCATTGAAGCCTGTGTGTGCAGTTTTAAACTGCCATTTTGACCTGGTAAGGTAAACCTCTTTCCAGGCTCAAACCTCTCGCTTTAATACATATATGTCATCCTCACGGATACACCCTACACAGCCCATTGCGCATGGTGCAGTGTATTTAAAAAGGTGAATTAGTCATTTTAAGTTTTACATGTTCTAGTAGTGAAAAACTCCTAAATTAATTTTTCACTACTCTGAGGCTAACCTTTCCCATGGGATAACTTTAGGTTCTCCTATTGCATTTAATAAGTGCTGACTTTCCATTGGGAGCAGATAGGAATGTCGAGTTTGATGCCTAAAGAGTTGTAATTTAAAGCCCTCTTTAAAGGGCAAGTCAGATTTTAAGTCACAGTTCTGAAAATGGCACTTTTAGAAAGCTGGCATTTTCGTGTCCTAACCATTAGGTGCCTGCAGGCTGTATCCTGGATCACATAACTAGGTGTAGCTGGTAGTTGGACTTTGTGTGTTGCTCCCAGACAGTGAGACAAAGGGGCAATAGGTGTTAGTGGGATGGGCCATTTCTGACTTGAAAGGGGGTGGAGCTGTCACCTACCACACTTGCACATCTCAAAGCCTCTGCCTGAGCACACTCTCACAAAGGGTTTGACACGAGTCTTTGGTGTGCCCAGTCAAGCTGGGGCCAGGGCAAGGAAGTAGGGAATTCCAAGCATCTCTGGGGGTGGAAGCCTCTAGAAACTTCTCCTACTTCATAGTGAGTACCAGGTATAAATATTAGACCCCCAGACCCAACTCTACAATACAACTCTGGACCTGTGGATACTACAAAAGAAGGACTGCTGTGCTGTGCTGCTGCCAGAAGGACCACTACCTTGCCACTCTGTTGCTCTGCTGCCCTGCTGCCTGCTGCTCTAATTGCTCAGAAGGAAGACTGGGCCTGCACCCTTAATCCCAGGCTGAAGTGACTCCAAGGGTCAGCTGACCTCCTGTTCTGAGCTACAGGGACATAGCAAGCTCCAGAGGCCTCCATGCATCTGCACATTTGTCCTGCTGCCTGGACTTGCCACTGAGCCTGCAACTGGACCTGGCTGAACCCTGCTGGCCTGTGCAAGAGTGAGTTCCTGATACCCAAGAGGTGCCTCTCATCTCCTGGATCCTTGGTATGACATCAGTTGAACTCTCGCCCCAAGAAATGGAGAAGTCCTTAAGTTTTATACTATTCATGATTGCGAACAGGTCTGTTGATGGCAATATGTTGCCTCTCGTGCCAGCTGCCAATGCGAAGCGCAGGTGGAAAAGACTTTTCGTGCCACAGTGACAGGCAACGCAAGATCCACACTTCATGGTACAGCATCAACTGCATGTGTGATCTGTGTTAGAACTAACCCCGGGCGGAGCTGGCGTAGTGCGACTATGCGGAGGTCCACGGAATTGGGAAAAAACTCCGCTCTGCCACCCGCCTCAACCCCCCCTAATAGAAAATATTTACAAATTAATTTAAAAAGAAATAAAAACACACTTACCTGTACTGCGGCGTCCACGGGCTGCCCTCCTCCTCCTCGCTGTCTCTCTCCTGCGTTGACGTACATCTTGCGAGAACTGCGCATGAGCGCACCCACGTGCATGCGCAGTTCTCGCAAGATGTACGTCCGATGTAGGAGAGAGACGGCGAGGAGAAAGAGGGCAGCCCGGGGACGCCGCAGTACAGGTAAGTGTGTTTATTTCATTTTAAATTCATTTGTAAATATTTTTTATTAGGGGGGTGGAGGCGGGGAGCCTATTTAGCAGGGGGGGACTGGCTAACTCCGCTCCGCTGCGGAGTCGGAGTTTTGCCCTATACTCCGCGTTCTCAGCGGAGTAGGCAAATCTCCGCACACTCCGCTGGCAGAGCGGAGTTCTCTGCCCGCCCTTAGTTAGAACTGGGGTTTCTGGTTGGCAGAGGTATGCACCCTGTCCAAGAAGGAACCACCACTCTAGTTAGGGTAAGCTAGATACACACTAAAAGATAACCTGTGCTCACCCGCTGGTAGCTTGGCACAGAGCAGTCAGGCTCATCTAAAAAGGCTATGTGTAAAGT
This sequence comes from Calotriton arnoldi, assembly GCA_963921515.1. Classification (NCBI taxonomy): domain Eukaryota; kingdom Metazoa; phylum Chordata; class Amphibia; order Caudata; family Salamandridae; genus Calotriton; species Calotriton arnoldi. The sequence continues at coordinate 729,546 of CAWUFW010001320.1, read as the reverse complement.
ATCTGTTCAATGCACACACACAGTAACACAATGAAAACACCACAAAAATACTCCGCACAGGTTTAGAAAAATAGATTATATTTTTATGAGTAAAACAAGACCAAAATGACAAAAATCCAATAAGTAGAACCGGAGTTATGAATTTTTAAAGAATAAATTAAAATGCAGTGCTTAGAAGCAAATAACTCTTAGGGGTTACTTGAGGTTGTACTGGAAAGGGGTAAATTAAAAGTTTAGGCCAACTGAGATGGAGGGCAGGCCGGCTACAGAACTCACGCAGGTCCCGCTGAAAAAGTACCTTGAATGGAGCAAGTGTTGATGTGGAAGACTCGATGCGTCAGTTCCGATCCGCGCAGGCGATGAAGGTTTCATCAACTAACCACTTTATGATGCTGGCAATACATCATTGTCAAGCCACGCTGCCCATCATTGTCAAGCCGCCCAGTCCGTCTAAGCGATGTCGTCGATCAGTTCCTGCATGAGCGCCGAAGGGGAATGCGAAGGTTCCGATTGGCGCAAAGACATCACTACATTGATTTTGATGGTTCTGTACAGCAGAAATGACCTTTCAAGGGCCCAGGACTGGATTGGCACCGCTTGGCAGGGCAGAACTCACAGAAGGCAGAGCCCAGGTGCTGTTGCATGGTTGAAGGAAGCCTTTGATGGCCCTGAGACTACAGAACAGGGGGCAAGCCAGCAAGCCCTTGGAGTTACTCTGGGTTCAAGTGAGATGGGTCCAGTCCTTGTCCTCAGCAGGGCAAAGATCAGCAAGCAGCAGGGCAGCACAGCAAAGCAGAAAAGCAGTTCATCCAGTGTTGCAGTCAAGCAGAGTGAAAATCCTTGTAGCACAGCAACCCTTACTTCTCGCAGTGTTCTTCACAGGTCCAGTAGTGTACTATCTCAGTAGGGTCAGTGGCCCAGTAATTATACCAGTTGTGCCTTTGAAGTGGGGGTGACTTCAAAGCAGGCCCTTGAAGTGCACAGGTCCTCCTTTCTTGCCGGCCCTGGCTCTATACTATCAGTAGGGGGTAATCAGCCCTTTGTGTGGGAAACAGGACACTGCCTATTCAGGTGTAAGTGTCAGCTCCCTCTTCTCTTCCAGTCCACGAAGACTATCAAGATGTAGATGAATGTAGATGAGTTCTCTGTCACACCCACCCTTCCTGTGTTTGTAGCAGTCTACAGGGAATGCACAAAGTGTAGCTGTCACCCACCCTAGATGTGTATTGGACACAGGCTGCCAGGCCCACAGAGCAGTAAGAGCAGAGAAATATCCACTTTCTAAAAGTGTCATTTCTAAAAGAGTAGTGTTAAACCCATCATTACCAGTAAACATGATCTATTCCAAAGATATGAAACATGAGGCAGCTACTCCTTTCTAATCAGGAATTATAGCTTAAAAGTGTATTAAGGAATTCCCAATGCTAGCCTATGAGAGGAGTAGTCCTCACAGTAGTATAAAACTAATTTAGTTGTTTGTCACTACCAGGACGTATAAAACTTAAAAGTATATGTCCTACCTTTAAGTTACACAGTACCCTGCCCTTAGGGCTACCTAGGGCCTACCTTAGGGATGACTTATGTGTACTAAAAGGGGAGTTTAAGGCATTGGCAAGTGGTTTCAAAAGCCAAGCAGAAATGGCAGCAAACAGAACATGCAGGCCTTGCAATGGCAGGCCTGAGACAGGTTTGAAAGGCTACTTGTGTTGGTGGCACAACCAGTGCTGCAGGCCCACTAGTAGGGTTTAGATTACAGGCCCTGTGTATATGGTATTCCACTTTACAAGTGACTTACAAGTAAACTAAATATGTCACTGTGTATACACCAATGTTAATATCAAAGAAAGGAGTATGCAGTTCCTAAGGAGGCTGACAGTAACTTTGGGGTGTGTACAAATAACTGGCTACCAAAAAGGAGGATGGGGAATCCCTCCTTTCGGAATTAGTGCCCTCACACACCCAGCCCACTGGGTGTCATGCTTCATCATTGGGCATGCTCCTCGTCGGATCGGCACTGCAATACCCGACGGGCACCCTCAGTGGGGGCTCTTTGGCGGAGATCTTTTTCCTTGCCGTATGGTGAGTGTGTGTGAGGGGCCCTAAAGTGTAGAAGTGTTGTGTTGTGGTTTCTAAAAAGACCAAGTGAGTTAAAACAGGGAGAGGGAGGAACAGGTCCACTAATTTAATAATCCTGTCTCCCACCCTGATTAAAAAGAGTGATGGCGACTGTCTATAGTGATGTTATAGGCAGTTGCTCTATACTTCATGCGGTCAACATGTTTCTTGCCCTGATTGTCCCAAGAAGGATCAGGCGGCAATTCCTCAGGACCTAATAAGAAAATTGGAATCTACACTGAGTGGCTGATAATGAGGTCTAATAACCTAGATATTACCAGTCTGATAGCACCAGTGGCGTGTGATGTCCGTGAGTGTGGTAGCCAATCTATAATTTATTCAAGACTGGCCCCATTGGGTAGCGGCATCAAGTGGACACGTTAATTCAACGAGTGTCAATAACTCGCGCCCACTCGGCGGAGGACCTAACCTGCAGTGCCGGTTCCGGGAAGCAACGAGGAGCATGCCCAATGATGAAGCATGACACCCAGCGGGCTGGGTGTGTGAGGGCACTAATTCCGAAAGGAGGGATTCCCCATCCTCCTTTTTGGTAGCCAGTTATTTGTACAGACCCCAAAGTTACTGTCAGCCTCCTTAGGAACTGCATACTCCTTTCTTTGATATTAGTATTAGGGCACGTATGCTGGACCTTCAAAGCCCCCTTTTGTCTCTCCTTGTTGTTAGCGTATACACCAATGTTACCATGTTTAGGGGAGAATCACATGCACTTTAGCACTGGTCAGCAGTGGTAAAGTGCTCAGAGTCCCAAGGGCAACAAAAAGATACAGCAAAAACAGGAGGTACGCAGGCAAAATGTTTGGGGAAAGACCACAAAAAGAATGACAGGTCTAACAATCGGCAATGTAAATCTCTATCCATAACTGTCCGTGATGCCCGACCGCATCTTCACGCTATAGTGATCGCGCCCGGTCTGCTCTTCACACTACATCTATGACAATCCGCTACACTCTCCCTGCTCCTCGCGGCCCCCTCCACCGCAAACGGAACCTTTTGCGCTTAACTTTTGAAGGTAACTCTCAGTGGGACTAACCTTCTTCCTGTATACGGCCAGGGGAACATTTCGGTCGGCCTTAACTTGTAACTTTCACCTGAACTCTCACAACCAGATAACCGTGAGTCACGCTTTGTGCTTTTAGGCACTATTCTTATCTTAAATCTTTGAAATTGCATATCTCTGGTTCTACTGTTGGATGTTTGTTGTTTTGGTCTCAATTAATTTATTCAATTTTACTATTTTCCTAAATTAGTGTGGAATTCTTCTTGTGCCACCACAAAATAAAACCCCCTCTTTATTGCTGTTTGAAGTGCTCCACTTTACACATTGCCTCTAAGTTAAGCCTGACTGCTTTTGTGACAAGCTACCAGAGGGTTAAGCACATGTTAATATGGGGTTGCTTGTGACTTCACCCTGACACAAAATTGTGGTTTCTGCTTGAGTAGGTTTTCACCCCCCTCTATCAGTAACCCAATTTCCAACACTGACACTTTGTCCCATGTCCTGGAGTAGAAGATATTGAATGACTGTGTAGGTTAGCACACCCTTGTATTGGGCTGTTGCATTTATATAATGTGCTCTCTACCCCTATGTTCCTCTGTAATTGTATCCAAACCTGCTGCCTCTAGGAAGTTTGTCAAATCTCCAGAGGGTGAAATGAAGTCCCCATATTTAATTATTGATAATATGTTTTAATGATTTCAGCAATACAAATGTTTTTTCTTCAATCATATCAGATTGGGCATTTTTATTCTCTTTATTGAGTTTGACTATTTAGTAATTTCTGCTTAAACCTACTCCTCTAAATCTCCTCTCAACCTATTTAATCTGATGATATCTTTTGCTGAGGCATCTGTTGCCATTATTCTTTGACTAGATATCATATCTTGTTCCTTCTGCCTTAATTCTTCATATTCAATACACACTGAAGATAGACATTAAGAACTTCCCAAACTATTTGTCAGGATTCTGAAACATCTTAGACATTGCAACACTGGCAGGGTTGGAAAGGCCTGGAAGGTGTGGAAGACCATGTAGTGCAGCTTGGACTTATGTCAATATTAGACCACAAAACATATTTTCACTTGACATCCTCACTTTCTTGGTTAACCCAAATACTTATGGGGTTTTAATGGAAGATTCAGTATTTAAGGTTCCTTCAAGATGGAGCAGATGCCAGGCAGCATGTTGTGTAGTTGCTGTATGTAAGTAAGTATGTATGTGATATTTCTATGTCACAAACCTATGCAAAAGGCTGCGGAGCACTGCACATGGTCAAAGACAAGCGTCAAGTCAAAGAGTAATAGGAGATAGTACAACAGAACCCCCGGGGGGTGGACACTGCATGTATTTTGAAGCTATGTGAATGCATGCGGATACATCCAACGGACTCAATTCATAAAGGACTTGATGAGTATGATGAACTGGGTACACTGAGTGGTTACTTATATAGTAGTTAACCAATCTTTTACATGTTTTCATACACTGTGGAGAATCATTTAGTACATTTAAACTAGCTGTGATTCATATTCACAATCACTTAACTGTATGTAAGTATGCTATTTAAATGTAATTCATGTGCTGCATAACTTCTTGGAAACCACACTAACAACCAAATAATATTTGCAATTACCATTGACACAGAGAAGATAATTATTTATCTTTTAACCTTCATTTTTAACTCCATACTTCCACATCGAGGCTGTGTCTGCATGATTCACACAAATATGTAACTTCATACAGAAGTGCAGTCACTAAACCTATAGAGTGCTGAGTTACAGCCAAGCTTGCCATGTCCTGTTTAGGACTTATCGGGGTCCTCTATGAAAGGGTAATTCCCACAATAAGGATATTGAGAACTCTATGTAGTTGTGTTTGCTACTTGTAGTTTGAAGACAGGGATTCCCCATTATTGTAACATCATGAGATACCTTTGCAGGACATCTAGGGCAGGCCAAACATTTGACTGCCTCACCCACTTTTCTTGGCCCAGAGAGGAGAACTAAATCAAATGCTTTTTGGAGGTCCTGTGTTACCTGCCAGGCTAGTGGTAAGTCAGGGGTAAAGCACATGGTTACTCTGAAACTTTTCCCTGTGGTAGGAACCCTATTTTAGATGGCGGGTGTTGCTGTTGTTGAACCCCTGGACCCCAAGACAGACTTAGGCAACAGGTTAATCCTAGTCTTAGTGAACCATGCCACAATGTACCCCGAGTGTCATACAGGGGCGCCAACTTCATGCCTGCCTACAGGAAGGACATGTGGGATGAGCGTGGGGTAAGCTACAAGTTCTCTACAACATACCACTCCCAAACACATTTTCTGGTTGAGAGATTTAACAAGACCTTGAAGGGCATAAGTGTGGACCTGTCAGAGCCCCTGAGACACACTTGGGATGTCCTGTTGCCATTCCTTTGCCTACAGGGAAGTGCCCAAGAAGGGAGTGGACTTTAGCACCTATGAGCACCTGTTGGTCTATCCTGTTAGAGGACCTCTCAGTATTGTCAAGGAGGGATGGAAGAAAGCTCCCAAGAAATTCCCAGAATATGTAGTGAGCTACACGTGAGCTATCAGAGCGCAAATTAAAAGTTTGAGGAATGAAGCCACTGAGAATCTTGAGTCAAGCAATGAAGAAGAAAGAGTTTGACCAGAATGCCACTTCTCCAATCTGGCCCGTAGAGCCCCGAGCCTTACAGGACCAGAGTAAAGGGCCCTCTGACGTCAAGGGTAAAAAGAGTGCGGTCACCTACCTGGTGGACCTCCAGACATCATTAACCCCTTAAAGGAATGCATTTGAATTCCCTTAAGCCACACCTTGAGAGGTCTGAGATAACAATGCTCATGGTGACACATGGTGGTGAGAAAGAGAAAAATTAACCCCTTCCAGATCTTTTGTCTTCCAAGGAACAGGATGAATCAGTGGATATACTCTCCCCCACACTGGCAGCAGAGCAGCAGGGGGACTATCACCAGTTACTGGGTCAGTTTTCTTCTCTTTTCTCCTTTACCCCTGGGCTGACTGATTGGTGTACCCATGATATAGGCATAGGGGATAGCATGCCTGTCAAAAACAACATTTTCAGGCTAGCTGAGATGGTGAGTACCAGCAACAAAGATGACGTTTCTAAGATGCTGGGGCTGGGGGGGGGGGGTTTGAGCCCACCTGTAGTCCTTGGTAGCCCACTGGTTTTGGTAGCAATGGCTGCTCCCCCCAGCACAACCGCAAAATTGAAATTCTGTGTAGACTATAGGGGCTTCAACTATGTCACCCCATTCCTAGAGCTCATTGACTAGTTAGCGGCTGCCAAGTTCCTCAGTAACTTTGACTTGACGTCAGGGTATTGGCAAATTGCCTTAGCTAAGCGGCTAAGGAGAGGTCACCATTCTCTACCCCAGAAAGGCAGTGGTGACTTTTGGGTTTAAGAGTACCTCTGCCACCTTCCAGAGGTTGGTCAACCGGGTTCTAGGAGGATTGGAAACCTTCAGTACAGTCTACTTGAATTAGATTGCTACCTTCTGCTCCAGTTGGGTTGACCACCTGCACCACCTCAAAGAATTATGTCTGGCCGTGTAACAGGCAGGCCTAACTATCAAGGCCAGTAAGTGCCAGATAGGGCAGGGCTCAGTGGCATACCATTTACTAGAGACTTATAGGTATATTAAATATGCCAATCAGGAGTATGTCAATTTCACCAAGTTGAAAGGAGGAGCACGGGCACTTTACCCCTGGTTAGCAGGAGTAAAGTGCACAAAGTTCTACAGCCAACATAAACAGTCAAGCAAAAACAGTGGATATACCACACAAAAGACAGTCGTTTCCAACACGGGTCTCCCCCCACAGAAGGTGAGAAGAGCTGCCAACCCTCACAGGAGTTCTCATTGCTAAGGCAGAAAAACCTGGAAAGACTATCAACATTGGTGTGGTCAGTCCAGGGTCAATATTTCATCGTAAAATCCATACCCTGTAAGGGGATAGACCACCTCAACAGTTTAGGTTTCTAACCCCAGATTTGCATCAGCCATCTAGGGGTCTGTGGTCTGTCTGAACCCGGTAATGAGACAAAAACAGGTATGGGCTCCGCTTCGTAAGTGTCTGGACAACTGCAAATGTATTCCTCTCAACTGTAGTCCACCTTTGTTCCCCGGGGGTATCCAACTGCTGATGAAGGTTACAGGTTGACCTAGGCCAGCATCATTACACTGTAACACAAAAGGCCCTATGCAATGCTCTGAAGCATCTGTCTGTACAAGGAACCCCTTACTTAGGTCAGATGCCTAGAGTATTGATGGCCAATACATGGATTCCTTCTGGGTTTCAAAGGCTTTTTGTCACACCTCTGGTCACCTTGGTTAGCTGCTTCTTGAATTTTAGCTCAGTCAAGGGGGCAACAATGATGTTTCCCCCCTTGTCAAATCTCCTGCATTATCCAGTGAGGCATAAGAAAGCTTTAGTCTGAGTCTGGTTTCTCGGAAGCTCCCAGGCCAAAATGGTTTGTATCTTGGGCTGGACCTGGCCTCCACCAACTTGGTGACCCCAGGGGGGGCAGAAAGCCCATTAGAAACCAGGGATTTTTTTTTGTTGATGTATGGGTGGGGGCTGCCCAAGATGGGCAGGCCAATGCCCCCACCCCCCCAAAAAAATGCAACAGTCTTTCTGCTCCCCAGGGGCAGATGGGGGCAATAGCCCCTGATCTGCCCCCGGGGGCAGGGCAGAAAGCCCACTAGGCACCAGGGATTTTTTTTTTAAATAATGTAGGGGTGGGGGCTGCCCAGAATGGGCATGATAATGCCCCCACCCCAAAAACAAGTACCACAGTCTTTCTGACCCTCCCGGAGGCATATTGGGGCAATAGCCCCTTACCTGCCCCCGGGGGGGTGCAGAAAGTCCACTAGGTCTCAGGATTTTTTTTTTTTAAATTCAGGGGTGAGGTCAGCCCAGCATCTCCCCCAAAAAATGGCACAGTCTTTCTGCACCCCTGGGGGGGCAGATGGGGGCAGTGGTCCCTGATCTGCCCCGGGGGGGCAGAAAGCCCATTAGGCACCAGCGATTACGCTGGCTTTTTTTATGTGTGGGGGTGGGGGCTGCCCAGAATGGGCATACCAATGCCCCCACCGCCAAAAAATAGCCAAAGACTTTCTGCCCCCCTTGGGGGCATATCGGGGCAATCCTCCCCCTCCCCCCCCCCCCGATTTCCCCCAGGGCGGCAGAAAGCCCACTAGGCACAGACTTGTTTTTAGCAATGTGCCTACCTGTGGATTTTGGGCCCTAGCGCAGCCAGCACATAGGGAAACCTAGCAAACCTGTACATTTTTTAAAACTAGACACCAAGGAGAATCCAGGATGAGGTGACTTGTGTGCCTCTCACCAGGTTCTATTACCCAGAATCCCTTGCAAACCTCAAACTTAGTTAAAAAAACACTTTTTCCTCACAGTTCTGTGATGGAAAGTTCTGGGATCTGCGTGGATCCACAAAATTCCACCCACCCCGCATTCCCCAAAGTCTTCCGAGAAAAATGGTACCTCACTTGTGTGGCTAGGCCTTGTGCCTGCGACAGGAAACGGCCCAAAACGCAACGTGGACACACCACATTTTCTCTGTGAAAACTGACCCTTTTTTTGCAAAGTGCCTAGCTGTAGATTTTGAACCCTAGCTCTGCCGGCACCTAGGGAAACCTAGCAAACCTATACATTTTTGAAAACTAGACACCCAGGGGAATCCAGGATGGGGTGACTTGTCTGGATCTCACCAGGTTCTGTTACCCAGAATCCCTTGCAAACCTCAAAATTTGTCAAAAAAACCACATTTTCCTCACATTTCAGTGGTGGAAAGTTCTGGAATCTGCGTGGATCCACATAATTCCACCCAACCCGCATTCCCCAACATCTTCCGAGAAAAATGGTACCTCACATGTGTGGGTAGGCCTAGTTCCCGCGACAGGAAACGGCCCAAAACGCAACTTGGAGACACCACATTTTACAGTGAAAACTGACTATTTTGCAAAGTGCCTAGCTGTAGATTTTGAACCCTAGCTCTGCCGGCACCTAGGGCAACCTAGCAAACCTATAAATTTTAGAAAACTAGACACCCAGGGGAATCCAGGATGGGGTGACTTGTCTGGCTCTCACTAGGTTCTGTTACCCAGAAAAATTAACCCCTCCCAGATCGTTTGTCTTCCAAGGAACAGGATGAATCAGTGGATATACTCTCCCCCACACTGGCAGCAGAGCAGCAGGGGACTATCACCAGTTACTGGGTCAATTTTCTTCTCTTTTCTCCTTTACCCCTGGGCTGACTGATTGGTGTACCTATGATATAGGCATAGGGGATAGCATGCCTGTCAAAAACAACGTTTTCAGGCTAGCTGAGATGGTGAGAACCAGCAACAAAGATAACATTTCTAAGATGCTGGGGCTGGGGTTGAGCCCACCTGTAGTCCTTGGTAGCCCACTGGTTTTGGTAGCAATGGCTGCTCCCCCCAGCACAACCGCAAAATTGAAATTCTGTGTAGACTATAGGGGCTTCAACTATGTCACCCCATTCCTAGAGCTCATTGACTAGTTAGCGGCTGCCAAGTTCCTCAGTAACTTTGACTTGACGTCAGGGTATTGGCAAATTGCCTTAGCTAAGCGGCTAAGGAGAGGTCACCATTCTCTGCCCCAGAAAGGATGTGCTGACTTTTGGGTTTAAGAGTACCTCTGCCACCTTCCAGAGGTTGGTCAACCGGGTTCTAGGAGGATTGGAAACCTTCAGTACAGTCTACTTGGATTAGATTGCTACCTTCAGCTCCAGCTGGGATGACCACCTGCACCACCTCAAAGAATGATGTCTGGCCGTGTAACAGGCAGGCCTAACTATCAAGGCCAGTAAGTGCCAGATAGGGCAGGGCTCAGTGGCATACTTGGGTCACCAAGTTGGTGGAGGCCATGTCCAGCCCAAGATACAAACCATTTTGGCCTGGGAGCTTCCGAGGAACCAGACTCAGACTAAAGCTTTCTTATGCCTCACTGGATAATGCAGGAGATTTGACAAGGGGGGAAACATCATTGTTGCCCCCTTGACTGAGCTAAAATTCAAGAAGCAGCTAACCAAGTTGACCAGAGGTGTGACAAAAAGACTTTGAAACCCAGAAGGAATCCATGTATTGAGCATTAATACTCAAGGCATCTGACTTAAGTAAGGGGTTCCTTGTACAGACAGATGCTTCAGAGCATTGCATAGGGCCTTTTGTGTTACAGTGTAATGATGCAGGCCTAGGCCAACCTGTAACCTTCATCAGCAGTTGGATACCCCCGGGGAACAAAGGTGGACTACAGTTGAGAGGAATACATTTGCAGTTGTCCAGACACTTAAGAAGCGGAGCCCATACCTGTTTTTGACTCATTACCGGGTTCAGACAGACCACAGACCCCTAGATGGCTGATGCAAATCTGGGGTTAGAAACCTAAACTGTTGAGGTGGTCTATCACCTTACAGGGTATGGATTTTATGGTGAAATATTGACCCTGGACTGACCACACCAATGTTGATGGTCTTTCCAGGTTTTTCTGCCTTAGCAATGAGAACTTCTGTGAGGGTTGGCAGTTCTTCTCACCTTCTGTGGGGGGAGACCCGTGTTGGAAACGACTATCTTTTGTGTGGTATATCCACTGTTTTTGCTTGACTGTTTATGTTGGCTGTAGAACTTTGTGCACTTTACTCCTGCTAACCAGGGGTAAAGTGCCCGTGCTCCTCCTTTCAACTTGGTGAAATTGACATACACCTGATTGGCATATTAAATATACCTATAAGTCTCTAGTAAATGGTACAAAAGTGTACCCAGGGCCTGTATTTTAAATGTCATTAGTAGAATGAAGCATTCAGTGTTCCACCCAGTACAGTGACAGTGTAAACATGACTGCAGGCATGCCATCTGTAGATTGGCTGTGCAAGATTAAACTGAAAAATCGCCCTGTCACAATAACCCCTGCATACAGGTTTAAACCCTCCTTTTGAACAAGAATGTCACCCTTAAGCAGGCCTTACAGCCCAGAATGCAGGGTTCATGGGATTTAACCCCTTCGGTGCTCATGACGGAATGGTTCCGGCATGAGCACCGGTGCTCCTGTGCTCATGACGGAACCATTCCGTCATGAGGTCAGGGGCACGAAATCCCTCTGCTGTAAACAGCAGAGGGATTTCCATTTTTGGGGCCTCGGGAGGTGGGGAAGAGCTTCCCCAACCTCCCGAGGCCTCTCCCTGAGTTTTCATTGTAATGACGATTGCGCGCATGGCGCGCTGTCGTCATTACATTGAAAGCAGAAACTGAAACTTAGTTTCAGTTTCAGTGTTTCAGTGCTCGTGGGGCTATCTCAGCCCCCCGAGCACCGAAACACTTGGGAGAGGTATCATTGGAAAGGGGAGAATCTCCCCTTTCCAATGGTACCCTTCACTAGTGGATCGCTGCCTGGAGATCACCCCAGGAGGGCGATCCCCAAGCAGGGATCCACCCACTAGCACCAGGGAGGGGGGAGCGGCCCCTTGGGCATGGGCCTTTGCTCTCCCCATTGTGTTTTGGGCACAACAGTCTTTCTGCCCCCCCTGGAGGGCAGATGGGGGTAGTAGCCCAAATCTGCCCCCCCGGGGGGGCAGAAAGTCCACTGGACACCAGGATTTTTTTTTTATTGACTTTGGGGTGGGAGCTGCCCAAAAAGGGCATGCAATGCCCCCCCCACAGAAATGTCAGTCTTTCTGGCCCCTGGGGGGGGCAGAAAGCCCATTAAAAACAAGAGATTTTTTTTTATTGACGTTGGGGTGGGGGCTGCCCAAAAAGGGCATGTCAATGCACCCCCACAGAGAAGTGTCAGTCTTTCTGCCCCCCAGGGGGCAGACGGGGGCAGTAGCCCCCAATCTGCCCCCCGGGAGGACAGAAAGCCCACTAGAAACCAGGGATTTTTTTTATTGATGTAGGGGTGGGGGCTGCCCAAGATGGGCAGGCCAATGCCCCCACCAAAAAAAATGCAACCGTCTTTCTGCTCCCCCAGGGGCAGATGGGGGCAATAGCCCCTGATCTGCCCCCAGGGGCGGGGCAGAAAGCCCACTAGGCACCAGCATTTTTTTTTTTTTTTTAATAATGTATGGGTGGGGGCTGCCCAGAATGGGCATGATAATGCCTCCACCCCAAAAACAAGTACCACAGTCTTTCTGCCCCTCCCGGAGGCATATTGGGGCAATAGCCCATTATCTGACCCCCCGGGGGGCAGAAAGCCCACTAGGCCTCAGGAATTCTTTTTTTTTAAAATTCCGGGGTGAGGTCAGCCCAGAATGGGCATGCCAATGTCCACATCTCCCCTAAAAAATGTCACAGTCTTTCTGCCCCCCAGGGGGCGGATGGGGGCAGTGGCCCCTGATCTTCCCCCGGGGGGGGCAGAAAGCCCACTAGGCGCCAGCGATTTTGCTGGCTTCTTTTATCCGTGGGGGTGGGGGCTGCCCAGAATGGGCATACCAATGCCCCCACTGCCAAAAAAATAGCCGAAGTCTTTCTGCATATCGGGGCAACCCTCCCCCCCCCCCCGATTTCCCCCCAGGGCAGCAGAAAGCCCACTAGGCACAGACTTGTTTTTAGCAATGTGCCTACCTGTGGATTTTGGGCCCTAGCTCAGCCGGCACATAGGGAAACCTAGCAAACCTGTACATTTTTTAAAACTAGACACAAAGGAGAATCCAGGATGAGGTGACTTGTGTGCCTCTCACCAGGTTCTGTTACCCAGAATCCCTTGCAAACCTGGGATCTGCGTGGATCCACAAAATTCCACCCACCCCGCATTCCCCAAAGTCTTCCGAGAAAAATGGTACCTCACTTGTGTGGGTAGGCCTTGTGCCCGCGACAGGAAACAGCCCAAAACGCAACGTGGACACACGACATTTTCTCTGTGAAAACGGACCCTTTTTTTGCAAAGTGCCTAGCTGTAGATTTTGAATCCTAGCTCTGCCGGCACCAAGGGAAACCTAGCAAACCTATACATTTTTGAAAACTAGACACCCAGGGGAATCCAGGATGGGGTGACTTGTCTGGCTCTCACCAGGCTCTGTTACCCAGAATCCCTTGCAAACCTCAAAATATGTAAAAAAAACCACATTTTCCTCACATTTCTATGGTGGAAAGTTCTGGAATCTGCGTGGATCCACATAATTCCACCCAACCCGCATTCCCCAAAGTCTTCCGAGAAAAATGGTACCTCACTTGTGTGGGTAGGCCTAGTGCCCGCGACAGGAAACGGCCCAAAACGCAACGTGGAGACACCACATTTTACAGTGAAAACTGACACTATTTTGCAAAGTGCCTAGCTGTAGATTTTGAACCCTAGCTCTGCCGGCACCTAGGGCAACCTAGCAAACCTATACATTTTTGAAAACTAGACACCCAGGGGAATCCAGGATGGGGGCTCTCGCTAGGTTCTGTTACCCAGAAAAATTAACCCCTTCCAGATCGTTTGTCTTCCAAGGAACAGGATGAATCAGTGGATATACTCTCCCCCACACTGGCAGCAGAGCAGCAGGGGGACTATCACCAGTGACTGGATCAATTTTCTCCTTTACCCCTGGGCTGACTGATTGGTGTACCCATGATATAGGCATAGGGGATAGCATGCCTGTCAAAAACAACGTTTTCAGGGTAGCTGAGATGGTGAGTACCAGCAACAAAGATGACGTTTCTAAGATGCTGGGGCTGGAGGGGGGGGGGGGGGTTGAGCCCACCTGTAGTCCTTGGTAGCCCACTGGTTTTGGTAGCAATGGCTGCTCCCCCCATCACAACCGCAAAATTGAAATTCTGTGTAGACTATAGGGGCTTAAACTATGTCACACCATTCCTAGAGCTCATTGACTAGTTAGCGGCTGCCAAGTTCCTCAGTAACTTTGACTTGACATCAGGGTATTGGCAAATTGCCTTAGCTAAGCGGCTAAGGAGAGGTCACCATTCTCTACCCCAGAAAGGCAGTGGTGACTTTTGGGTTTAAGAGTACCTCTGCCACCTTCCAGAGGTTGGTCAACCGGGTTCTAGGAGTATTGGAAACCTTCAGTACAGTCTACTTGGATTAGATTGCTACCTTCAGCTCCAGCTGGGATGACCACCTGCACCACCTCAAAGAATTATGTCTGGCTGTGTAAGAGGCAGGCCTAACTATCAAGGCCAGTAAGTGCCAGATAGGGCAGGGCTCAGTGGCATAATTGGGTCACCAAGTTGGTGGAGGCCATGTCCAGACCAAGATACAAACCATTTTGGCCTGGGAGCTTCCGAGGAACCAGACTCAGACTAAAGCTTTCTTATGCCTCACTGGATAATGCAGGAGATTTGACAAGGGGGGAAACATCATTGTTGCCCCCTTGACTGAGCTAAAATTCAAGAAGCAGCTAACCAAGTTGACCAGAGGTGTGACAAAAAGCCTTTGAAACCCAGAAGGAATCTATGTATTGAGCATTAATACTCAAGGCATCTGACTTAAGTAAGGGGTTCCTTGTACAGACAGATGCTTCAGAGCATTGCATAGGGCCTTTTGTGTTACAGTGTAATGATGCAGGCCTAGGCCAACCTGCAACCTTCATCAGCAGTTGGATACCACCGGGGAACAAAGGTGGATGACAGTTGAGAGGAATACATTTGCAGTTGTCCAGACACTTAAGAAGCGGAGCCCATACCTGTTTTTGACTCATTACTGGGTTCAGACAGACCACAGACCCCTGGATGGCTGATGCAAATCTGGGGTTAGAAACCTAAACTGTTGAGGTGGTCTATCCCCCTACAGGGTATGGACTTTACGGTGAAATATTGACCCTGGACTGACAACACCAATGTTGATGGTCTTTCCAGGTTTTTCTGCCTTAGCAATGAGAACTCCTGTGAGGGGTGGCAGTTCTTCTCACCTTCTGTGGGGGGAGATCCGTGTTGGAAACGATTTTCTTTTGTGTGGTATATCCACTGTTTTTGCTTGACTGTTTATGTTGGCTGTAGAACTTTGTAAAAAAAAACACATTTTCCTCACATTTCTGTGGTGGAAAGTTCTGGAATCTGCGTGGATCCACAAAATTCCACCCTCCCCGCATTCCCCAAAGTCTTCCGAGAAAAATTGTACCTCACTTGTGTGGGTAGGCCTAGTGCCCGCGACAGGAAACGGCCCAAAACGCAACGTGGACACACCACATTTTCACAGTGAAAACTGACCCTTTTTTTGCAAAGTGCCTAGCTGTAGATTTTGAACCCTAGCTCTGACTGCATCTAGGGAAACCTAGCAAACCTATACATTTTTGAAAACTAGACACCCAGGGGAATCCAGGATGGAGTGACTTGTCTGGCTCTCACCAGGTTCTGATACCCAGAATCCCTTGCAAACCTCAAAATTTGTCCAAAAAAACACATTTTCCACACATTTCGGTGGTGGAAAGTTCTGGAATCTGTGTGGATCCACAAAATTCCACCCAGCCCGGATTCCCCAATGTCTTCTGAGAAAAATGGTACCTCACTTGTGTGGGTGGGTCAAGTACCCGTGACAGGCAAGGGCCCACAACCTATTGAGGCGACTTCAAATTTACCTATCACAAAACAACCTGGTTTTACAAGGGGGGTCCCATGAGTTTTTGGCCCCGGGCTCATCGGCCATCTAGGGAAACATACCAAACCCCTACATTTCAGAAAACTAGACACCCGGGGAATTCCAGCAAGGTATGGCTTGCGTGTGTCCCCAAACATTTCCCTTCCCAGAATCCCCTGCAAACCTCAAATTTTGTTGAAAAAATCTATTTTTTCTCACATTTCTGTGTGGGAAAATTGTAGGATCACCGGGTCACCACCATCTAGGGAAACCTACCAAACCCACACATTTCTGATAACTAGACACCCGGGGGAGTCCAGCGACGTATGTCTTGCGTGGATCCCCTAACGTTTCCCTACCCAGAATCCCCTGCAAACCTCAAATTTAGCTGAAAAAACCAAATTTTCCACATATTTTTGTGTGGAATCACCGTGGCGGCACAAATGTCCTACCCCACAGCGTTTTCCTTAGTGTCCCGAGTAAAATGATACCTCACTTGTGTGGGTGTCCAATGCAGAATTGGCTAAAAACGTATTTTTAAAAACATGTAGCGCTTAGAATTCTCGGTGCTATACCCTTATTCCCTATGTTTTGGGCTCTTCCCAGTCACAGGCCCTTGCCCCACCCACACAAGTGAGGTATCATTTTACTCGGGTGCCTGTGGGGAAGGCTGTGGGGTAGGACATTTGTGCCATCATGGTGATTCCACCCACAAATATGTGGAAAATATGGTTTTTCAGCTAAATTTGAGGTTTGCAGGGCATTCTGGGTAGGAAAACGTTGGGGGATCCACGCAAGCCATACCTCGCTGGACTCCCCCGGGTGTCTAGTTTTCAGAAATGTGTGGGTTTGGTAGTTTTCCAAGGTGGCTGCTGAGCCCGGGGCCAGAAACCCAGGTGACCCCCCTTGCAAAACCAGGTTGTTTTGTGATGTCTCCTCAATACGTTTTGGGCCATTGCCTGTCACGGGTACTTGACCCACCCACGCGAGTGAGGTATCATTTTTATCAGGAGACTTGGAGGAATGCTGGGTAGTAGGAAATTTGTGGATCCACATAGATTTCAGAACTTTCCCACACAAATATTTGAGAAAAAAGTGATTTGTTCAGCTAAATTTGAGGTTTGCAGGGCATTCTGGGTAGGAAAACGTTGGGGGACCCACTCAAGCCATACCTCGCTGGACTCCCCCGGGTGTCTAGTTTTCAGAAATGTATGGGTTTGGTAGGTTTCCCAAGAAGGCCACAGAGCTCGGGGCCAAAAACCCAGGTGACTCCCCTTGCAAAACCAGGTTGTTTTGTGATAGGTCATTTTGATGTCTCCTCAATACGTTTTGGGCTCTTGCCTGTCGGGGGTACTTGACCCACCCACGCATGTGAGGTATCATTTTTATCATGAGACCTGAGGAAGCGCTGGGTGGTAGGAAATTTGTGGATCCACGTGGATTCCAGATTTTTCCCACACAGAAATTTGAGAAAAAAGTGATTTTTTCAGCTACATTTGAGGTTTGCAGAGCATTCTGGGTAGGAAAACGTTGGGAGATCCACGCAAGCCATACCTTGCTGGACTCCTTCGGGTGTCTAGTTTCCAGAAATGTGTGGGTTTGGTTGTTTTCCAAGATGGCCGCCGAGCCCGGGGCCAAAAACCCAGGTGACTCCCCTTGCAAAACCAGGTTGTTTTGTGATAGGTCATTTTGATGTGTCCTCAATACGTTTTGGGCCCTTGCCTGTCACCGGTACTTGACCCACCCACGCGAGTGAGGTACCATTTTTATCGGGAGACCTGGGGGAATGCTGGGTGGTAGGAAATTTGTAGATCCACGTTGATACCAGAACTTACCCACACAGAAATTTGAGAAAAAAGTGATTTTTTTCATCAAAATTTGAGGTTTGCAGGGGATTCTGGGTAGGAAAACGTTGGGGGACCCACGCAAGCCATACCTCCCTGAACTCTCCTTGGTCTCTAGTTTTCAGAAATATGTGGGTTTGGTGGGTTTCTCTAGATGGCTGCCGACTCCGGACCAAAAACTCAGATGCCCCCTATGTATCCGAAAATGACCTGGTTTTGCAAGAGGGGTCACATGAGTTTTTGGTCCCGGCTTGGCGGCCATCTAGGAAACCTACCAAACCCACACATTTCTGAAGACTAGAGACCCGGGGAGTCCAGGAAGGTATGGCTTGCGTGAATCCCCCAACATTTCTCTACCAGAATCCCTGCAAACCTCAAATTTTGATGAAAAAATCAATTTTTTCTCAAATTTCTGTGTGGGTAAGTTCTGGAATCTACGTGGATCCACAAATTTCCTACCACCCAGCATTCCCCCAAGTCTCCCGATAAAAATGATACCTTACTCGCGTGGGTGGGTCAAGTACCTGCGACAGGCAAGTGCCCAAAATGTATTGAGGAGACATCAAAATGACCTATCACAAAACAACCTGGTTTTGCAAGGGGAGTCACCTGGGTTTTTTGTCCCCGGGCTCGGTGGCCTTCTTGGGAAACCTACCAAACCCACACATTTCTGAAAACTAGACACCCGGGGGAGTCCAGCGAGGTATGGTTTGCATGGGTCCCCCAACGTTTTTCTACCCAGAATGCCCTGCAAACCTCAAATTTAGCTGAAAAAATAACTTTTTTTCTCAAATATTTGTGTGGGAAAGTTCTGGAATCTACATGGATCCACAAATTTCCTACCACCCAGCGTTCCCCCAAGTCTCCTGATAAAAATGATACCTCACTCGCGTGGGTGGGTTAAGTACCCGCGACAGGCAAGGGCCCAAAACGTATTGAGGACACATCAAAATGACCTATCACAAAACAACCTGGTTTTGCAAGGGGGGTCACCTGGGTTTTTGGCCCCGGGCTCGTCGGTCATTTTGGAAAACTACCAAACCCACACATTTCTGAAAACTAGACACCCGGGGGAGTCCAGCAAGGTATGGCTTGCGTGGGTCCCCCAACGTTTTCCTACCCAGAATGCTCTGCAAACCTCAAATTTAGCTGAAAAAATCACTTTTTCTCAAACTTCTGTGTGGGAAAGTTCTGGAATCCATGTGGACCCACAAATTTCCTACCACCCAGCGTTCCCCCAGGTCTCCCGATAAAAATGATACCTCACTCGCGTGGGTGGGTCAAGTACCCGCGACAGGCAACGGCCCAAAACGTATTGAGGAGACATCAAAATGACCTATCACAAAACAACCTGGTTTTGCAAGGGGGGTCACCTGGGTTTTTGGCCCCGGGCTCCGCGGCCATCTTGGAAAACTACCAAACCCACATATTTCTGAAAACTAGACACCCGGGGGATTCCAGCGAGGTGTGTCTTGCGTGGATCCCCCAACATTTTCCTACCCAGAATGCCCTGCAAACCTCAAATTTAGCTGAAAAAAACACATTTTCCACATATTTTTGGGTGGAATCACCGTGCCGGCACAAATGTCCTACCCCACAGCGTTCCCCATAGTCTCCCGAGTAAAATGATACCTCACTTGTGTGGGTGGGGAAAGGGCCTGTGACTGGGAAGAGCCCAAAACATAGGGAATAAGGGTATAGCACCGATAATTCTAAGCGCTACATTTTTTTAAAAATACGTTTTTAGCCAATTCTGCATTGGACACCCACACAAGTGAGGTATCATTTTACTCGGGACACTAAGGAGAACACTGTGGGGTAGGACATTTGTGCCGCCACAGTGATTCCACACAAAAAAATGTGGAAAATGTGTTTTTTCAGCTAAATGTGAGGTTTGCAGGGGATTCTGGATAGGGAAACTTTGGGGGATCCACGCAAGACATACCTCATTGGACTCCTCACGGTGTCTAGTTTTCAGAAATGTGTGCGTTTGGTAGGTTTCCCTAGATGGCGGCGAGCCCGGGGCCAAAACCCCAGGTGCCCCCCCAAAACCAGATAGTTTTGTTATAGGTAATTTTGAAGTCTCCACAGTACGATTTGGCCCATTTCCTGTTGCAGCCACTATGCCTACCCACACAAGTGAGGTACCATTTTTATCGGGAGACCTGGAGGAACGCTGGGTGGTAGGAAATTTGTGTCAGCCCAGTGATCCTACAACTTTCCCACACAGAAATGTGAGAAAAAATTGATTTTTTCAACAAAATTTGAGGTTTGCAGGGGATTCTGGATAGGGAAATGTTGGGGGACCTATGCAATCCATACCATGCAGGACTCCCCCGGGTGTCTAGTTTTGAGAAATGTGTGGGTTTGGTAGGTTTCCCTAGGTGGCCGCCGAGCCCGGGGCCAAAAACTCATGGGGCCCCCCTTGCAAAACCAGGTTGTTTTGTAATAGGTAATTTTGATGTCACCTCAATAGGTTTTAGGCCCTTGCCTATTGCGGGTACCTGACCCACCCACGTGAGTGAGGTACCATTTTTACCGGGAGACGTGGGGGAATGCTGTGTAGAAGGAAATTTGTGGATCCACGCAGATTCCAGAACTTTCCCACACAGAAATTTGAGAAAAAAGTGATTTTTTCAGCTAAATTTGAGGTTTGCAGGGGATTCTGGGTAGGGAAATGTTGGGGGACCCACGCAAGCCATACCTTGCAGGACTCCCCCAAGTATCTAGTTTTCAGAAATGTGTGGGTTTGGTTGGTTTCCCTAGATGGCTGCCGAGCCCGGGGCCAAACATTCATGGGACCCACCTTGCAAAACCAGGTTGTTTTGTGATAGGTAATTTTGAAGTTGCCTAAATAGGTTTTGGGCTCTTGCTTCTCGCGGGTACTTGACCCACCCACACAAGTGAGATACCAATTTTTTCGGAAGACTTTGGGGAATGCGGGCTGAGTGGAATTTTGTGGATCCACACAGATTCGAGAACTTTCCACCACAGAAATGTGAGGAAAATGTGTTTTTTTAAAACAAATTTTGAGGTTTGCAAGGGATTCTGGGTAACAGAACCTGGTGAGAGCCAGACAAGTCACCCCATTCTGAATTACCCTGGGTGTCTAGTTTTCAAAAATGTATAGGTTTGCTAGGTTTCCCTAGGTGCCGGCAGAGCTAGGGTTCAAGATCTACAGCTAGGCACTTTTCAAAAAAAGGGTCAGTTTTCTCCGTGAAAATGGGTTGTGTCCACGTTGCGTTTTGGGCCGTTTCCTGTCGCGGGCACTAGGCCTATCCACACAAGTGAGGTACCATTTTTCTCGGAAGACTTTGGGGAATGCGGGGTGGGTGGAAATTTGTGGATCCACGTAGATTCCAAAACTTTCCACCACAGAAATGTGAGGAAAATGTGTTTATTTGGACAAATTTTGAGGTTTGCAAGGGGTTCTGGGTAACAAAACCTAGTGAGAGCCAGACAAGTCACCCCATCCTGGATTCCCCTGGGTGTCTAGTTTTCAAAGATGTATAGGTTTGCTAGGTTTCCCTAGGTGCCGGCAGAGCTAGGGTTCAAAATCTACAGCTAGGCACTTTGCAAAATAGTTTTAGTTTTCACTGTAAAATATGGTGTGTCCACGTCGCGTTTTGGGCCGTTTCCTCTCGCGGGCACTATGCCTACCCACACAAGTGAGGTACCATTTTTGTCGAAAGACTTTGGGGAATGTGGGGTGGGTGGAATTTTGTGGATCCACGCAGATTCCAGAACTTTCCACCACAGAAATGTGAGGAAAATGTGTTTTTTTAAATAAATTTTGAGGTTTGCAAGGGATTCTGGGTAACAGAACCTGGTGAGAGCCAGTCAAGTCACCCCATCCTGGATTCCCCTGGGTGTCTAGTTTTAAAAAATTTATACATTTACTAGGTTTCCCTAGGTGCCGGCAGAGCTAGGGTTCAAAATCTACAGCTAGGCACTTTGCAAAAAAAGGGTCAGTTTTCACTGTGAAAATGTGGTGTGTCCACGTTGCTTTTTGGGCCGTTTCCTGTCGCCGGCACTAGGCCTACCCACACAAGAGATGTACCATTTTTCTCGGAAGACTTAGGGGAACGTGGGGTGGGTGGAATTTTGTGGATTCACGCAGATTCCAGAACTTTCCACCACAGAAATGTGAGGAAAATGTGTTTTTTTTCTCACATTTTTAGGTTTGCAAGGGATTCTGGGTAACAGAACCTGGTGAGAGCCAGTCAAGTCACCCAATCCTGGATTCCCCTTGGTGTCTAGTTTTCAAAAATGTATAGGTTTGCTAGGTTTCCCTAGGTGCAGGCAGAGTTAGGGTTCAATATCTACAGCTAGGCACTTTGCAAAAAAAGGGTCTGTTTTCACTATTAAAATGTGGTGTGTCCATGTTGTGTTTTGGGCCGTTTCCTGTCGCGGGCACTAGGCCTACCCACACAAGTGAGGTACCATTTTTCTCGGAAGACTTTGGGGACCGCGGGGTGGGTGGAATTGTGTGGATCCTTGCAGATTCCAGAACTTTCCACCACAGAAATGTGAGGAAAATGTGGTTTTGTTTCTACAAATTTGTAGGTTTGCATGGGATTCTGGGTAATAGAACCTGGTGCAAGCCAGTCAAGTCACCCCATCCTGGATTCCTCTGTGTGTCTAGTTTTCAAAAATGTATAGGTTTGCTAGGTTTCCCTAGGTGCCGGCAGTGCTAGGGTTCAAAATCTACAGCTAGGCACTTTGCAAAAAAAGGGTCAGTTTTCACTGTGAAAATGTGGTGTGTCCACGTTGTGTTTTGGGCCATTTCCTGTCGGGGGCACTAGGCCTACCCACACAAGTGAGGTACCATTTTTCTCAGAAGACTTTGGGGAACACGGGGTGTGGGGAAGTTTGTGGATCCACGCAGATTCCAGAACTTTCCACCACAGAAATGTGAGGAAAATGTGGTTTTTTTAAACAAATTGTTAGGTTTTCAAGGGATTCTGGGTAATAGAACCTGGTGAGAGCCAGTCAAGTCACCCCATCCTGGATTCCCCTTGGTGTCTAGTTTTCAAAAATGTATAGGTTTGCTAGGTTTCCCTAGGTGCCGGCAGAGCTAGGGTTCAAAATCTACAGCTAGGCACTTTACAAAAAAAGGGTCAGTTTTCACTGTAAAAATAAAGTGTGTGCACGTTGCGTTTTGAGCCGCTTCCTGTCACGGGCACTAGGCCTACCCACACAAGTGAGGTACCATTTTGTATTTGGAGACATAGGGTAACACAGAATTGTAGAGCAACTGTTATTACCTATTGACTTTTGATGCATTTCTGCCTTCCAAATGAAAGACAATGTGTAAAAAAGAAGTCATTTTGAAAAATGACCTATAATTCTCATGCTAGTATGAGTACTCACAATTTCGGGAATGTGCAAATATCTACTGTTTCTAAACTCTATATTTTGTTCCAATTTCAGAAATACATAGGTGTCTTTCATACCGATTTTTCCATGTATATATTTTCCCAAATTAATTGCTATATACCCGGTACATAATAAAAAAACCATTGGAAGACGCTGCTCAGTTATTGGCTCTGGGTTCGTCGGGTTCTTGGTGAACCTACAAGTCCTATATATCCCCCCAACCAGAAAGGTCCAGTGGATGTAACGGTTTATTGCTTTCAAACAGCTGTCATAATTAGAAGAAGTTCCAGTGAAAACGTTGACACAAATGGCTGTTTTTTTCAACTAATTTTTAATTTTTCCTATATTCAACGGTTAGTTTCTATAAAGAAACCTTGAAGGATCTACACAAATGACCCCTTGCTGAATTCAAAATTTTGTCTACTTTTCAAAAAATGTATAGTTTTCCAGGATCCATTATTGCTTTCATACCCATTTCTACCATTTACTGGAAAGAGGTTGAAAGCACAAAAAATAGAAAAAATAGTCTATGTCCCAGAAAAATGCCAAAACTGTGTAAAAAATGTTGGTTTTCTGACAAAAGTCTGCTTGTCCCTGAAAGCTGGGAAGATGGTGATTTCAGCACCACAACCCCTTTTTTGATACCATTTGCAGGGAAAAAACCAGACGCTTTCATCTGTAGCCCTTTTTTCACATTTAAAAAAAAAAAAAATTGTACCTGTATTTTGGCTAATTCCTGGGTCCCCTCCAGGGGAATCCACAAACCCTGGGTACCTTTAGAATCCCCATGATGTTGGAAAAAAGGACACAAATTTGGCGTGGATACCTTATGTGGTCAAAAAGTTACAGGGGCCTAAGCGCGAACTACCCCAAATAGCCAAAAAAAGGCTTAGCACAGTTGGGGAAAAGGCCTAGCAGCGAAGGGGTTAAACCTAGGACATTTAAAAGTTTGATATTAAACATGTCTTTACAGTGAACATGCCCTAAAAGATATTTTCACAGTAACAGGGTTGGCTGCTCAATAGGAAATCACTGGGATGCAATTTTATTTTTTAAATTTAATAACGTTATCTCCAGCTAAGGGGCAGCTACAAATTCCATTTTAGGACTATTTGAAATATATATTAAAAGCCCAATTCACCTGTGAAGTTGAACTTGTAATCAATACTTTGGAAGGGGTATGTGAAGGGACCCCCTCCCGCACCTTCTCCTTACCTGACAACCATGACCGCAGTTCCTGTCCGCCATCATACGAATATCACGATCGAGGTCACCTGAATAAGAAAAAGGACAAAATATTAGAGAAAAGATGGGAAAGAGGCATTGACTTTAAAAACACTGACAACAGACTTCTCCTTTCAGGAAGGGGGGGGCGGGGCCAGGCAAATAAAAATAAAGAAGCATTAGATGGTAGGCTCGAGAGGAACGTCAGGAAGCATTCCAGAAACGCTGCAGGCAAAAATGGCAGGAGAAGAGAGAGTGCGGAAACCATGGGAAGGAGATGAGGAGGAGAGAAGAGTGCGGCAACCGTTAGACGGAGAGAAGGAGAGCATCACGAGCGCCCGTGCGATCAAGGACACAGAGGGACCAGCTGCAGATACGGAGACAAAAGAAGTCACAAAGACCTGGCCGAAAGAGTGGTGGATGCCGCTAGACATGACGCAGCAGCCTGCCTCAATTCTGGAGAGTTGTGGCTAGCGCGGTGAGTGACTGGGGGGGTTTAAACTGGCTGAAAAAGGGTGGGGAAGAAAGATGCCTGTTGTGTAAAAAAAAGCTTACTCTAGATCTCTGGGGCATTTGTTAGATTAAAGCAATAATAGAAGATGAAGTTTTGTCTCTACATAACAAATGATCAATGTCAGACTAGGTTTTTTAATGACTTGAAATAATTTTCTTGCATGTTCTCCTATTTTGCTGGTCATACAAAGAAATCTTCTTGTGATAATTATATGTTTTGGTTTTTTGTATTTTGAAAAAATTACTGATATATGAAGTGTTTTAATGGTTTTTTCATTAAGTGAATTAATCCTTTTTTATAGTGTTATGTGATACATGTTTTTTAACGAATGCACAATAAATTGCTTAAGTATTAACTGACCCACATTGAGTTTCCTTACATCTGGATTCTAAGGACTAGGCTTTTTATGTTTTGGTGATATAACTGATTTGTAATTCGATGAGTATGAGAGCTATATGATTGAGTCACCCAAAGGGGATTGTTTTCTTGACTGAAGAAAGAAAGAAGCCAGAGAGTTGGGCGGCTAGACGTTTTAATGTGACCTTGGCAATCATCTATCCTTATTCCTCACAGGCACGTATTATCTTTCCTTTGCGGTGACTAAGAAAGTAGTGCCAATGCCCTGATGACACTTTATGCTTTAGGGCCAGAATAATTAGTGGACTATACTATAAAGAGAAAGAGAGGGAGAGGTACCTGCACATTGAGACACAGGTGTTTTGGTGACAGTGAACTTGGTTTCCAGAGACCCAATACTTACCAATTTCTTAGTACTCCTATGTTTGAGGGTGCAGGTGGTGATATCCATCTCTGGGCTCTGGAAAGGAAGAGTAGGGAAAATTATTACTATGCCTCTCAGGTGTTCTTCAGGACCCCACCATTGGATACAATGACTTATAATATATATACTGTCAAACTGTGTCTCAATAATCCTTTTTGTGTGCTCTTGGTCAATAAACAGTCAAGATTAAGAAACTAACAAAGGCTCCAAAGCCATATTTCCACCCTTCCCTCCCACAGGGTACTTTCAGAAAGTTACCTTTTCCATGCCTAGTGCCTATTACATGGCACCTGAATAGTCTCCTTGATGATGTGTGAATTTTCCCCCCAAAGCAGGGACAAAAGCCCTTGGGTGTTGGGAGCTGTTGTTTTACCCTTGACATGGGAACAGGGTCAAGACTGATTTGAAAATGACTGGCTCTAAACTGGAATGGCATGGGGAGCAAAAAAACAATGGATTCAGGCCCAGATCTCTATACTAGGGTGAATGTATGACATTGTTCAGCATTTTGTCCGTCAATTGTTCTTTTTGCATTTATCACCCCGAGTGGGACGGGTATGCCCAGACATGGATCCCATGCTCTCCAGGCCACTGGAGTCAAGCTAGCCTGGCTTATGAGTGGTGAAACCCAGAAACCGGTCCCAGGATGCTTGTTTCCAGTCCAGGGAGGACCTGGCTTGGCAGTTCGGACTGGACTGTTCCCATGGGGAATAGGGTCAAGACTCATTTGCATATGGCTGGGTCTAAACTGGCATGGGAAGCAAAATAACGATGGATTTAGGCCCAGAGCTCTGTAATGGGGTGAATGTATGACATTGTTCATCATTCTGTCCATCAATTGTTCTTTTTGCTGGTGCCTAATACTAGGCACCTGGGTAGCCTCCTTGATGATGTGTGACCAAAGCAGGGGCAAAAGCCCTTGGGTGTTGGGAGGTGTTGTTAGGGATGGGCAATGGGTCTCCCACACCCACAGGCTGGTGCCAGGCATAAATGTGTCACACACATGACACATCTCAGAACACATTCTGGACCTGTAGAAGAACAGACAAGGACTGGACCTGCTGTGTGTGACCTCAGAAGAGAGTAAAAGACTGGACCTGCTCTGCCTCTTGTATCCAGGATAAAGAAGTTGACTTCAACATAAGGCTAACCTCCTATTCTACCTACAGGGACACAACAATCTTCAAGAGGCATTCCCTGCAACTGCCCAGCTGACCAGTCACCACTGAACCTGCCAAGAACCCTGCTGCTGGTCTCTGCTGGAGTAAGTCTTTAACACTAACAGGCACATGCATCAAGCTAGGAATTTGCGAGTCCTTATTTGCGATTATTAAGGAATCGCAATTAAGGACTCGCAAAAGCCTATGCATGTAGGAATCGCAATAAAAATAGCGATTCCTACACATCCCTTATTTGCGACTCGCAAATTGCGAGTCGCAAATAAGGAATGGCTACCCATTCATTCCTATGGGCCTGTAATGGGGAATTGCATGCGCAATTTGCGAGTACCAAGTTGCTATTTTTGCCAGCAGTGATTAACAGCGCTTACCATCTGTGGAATTATTATGGACACTACAAATCCCAGACTGCCCATCCAGGGAGTACTATTCAGTATTTAAATGACGGGGTGGTGTCCCGCGCTTTTTCGAACTGCCGAAGCCTCTGAGGAGGAGTTGAGATACTCCAGAAACGCGTCAGGTATTAACGGCGGTCGAGCTGCTCATGGAATCGGTATGCTGGATGTGCGCATACCTTCTAAGGCTTGTTGCTTGTGGCTGCTGTCCGAGTGCTCCTTGTACGTTGGCTTGGAGCTTTGATATTTATATTTATATATATATATATATATATATATATATATATATATATATATATATATTCACTGAAAAAACCATAGGTTTCAGGGACGTTATAGTTACAAATTAGCATTTAAAAAACCTTTGAAATTCACTGAAAAAACCATAGGTTTTAGGGACAGTTATAGTTAGTTGGACATTGCACTCGTACAAAACCCGTGAAATTCCCCGTTATAGTTAGTCCAGCTAACTATAACTCGCGCCCCGCAATGCACTGCTGATGACGTCACATATTACATCACTCATGACATGGTCAGTGACATCACTGATGACATCACTGATGACATCTCAAATGATATCACTGATGACATCATCCAGTGACTGTGTGTTTCTGTAAAGTTTAAATATTTTTAATATATATAGGAAAAGACGTATTGAAGAATGAGTGGGTGTGTAAGTGTCTGTATGGATGATTTAGTAGGTGCATGACTGACTGTATAAGTGAGTGATTTAACGTATCTTACTGAATGCATGGGTTAGTGACTAAACTGGGTGAATGTCTGTATCCGTCTGTCTGTTGCTGTGTAAGTGGCTGCATGTGTTTGTGAATAGCTACATGAGTGTCTATATGAGTTATTGAATGCTTGTGTGAGTATCTGTATGGGTGCCTGAGTGTTTGTGTGGGAGGGGTGTGTGCGACTCTGTGCATAGATGTGTGAGTGGGTGATTCACTGGGTGGATGGTTTCAAGAGTGCATCTGTGATAGACTGTATGGGTGGGTAAGTGTGTGTAAGAGTGTGTTAGTGAGTGAATGTATGTCCCAGTGGTACATGTGTGAGTAACTACATATGTGAAAGGCAGTATATATGTGTGTTGGAGTATATAAATAGCTATAAGCGAGAGTGAGTGATTGTGATAGTGGCTGTATGGATGAGTGTGTGCTTGTATCAGTGATTGTATAAGAGCGTAAGAATGTGCTAGTATTTGTATGAGTAAGTGAGCTGGTGTGTGTATAACTGTATAGGTGAGTAAATGGTAGTGTGTTTAATTATTTGCATGACTGACTAGGTGTGTGAGTACCTCTATGGATGAGTGGCGGTGTTTGAGTGTCTATATAGGAGTATGAGTGCATATGATAGTCCTGTACTGAGTGACCATAAGTATGAGTGACTGTACGGGTGAGTGAGTGGATGTGTGTGTGTAGACCTAAGAATCAGTGAGTGGGTATGTAGTTATTGGTGTTGGAGTGTCTATGGTTTTGCGAATGGCAGTCTGTAATTTAGAGTGGGTGTATCAAAGGTTATATTAGGGTGTGAGAAGATGCATGAAATTATCACATGGATGATGTCATCAGTGATGTCATCAGTGATGTCATTTGAGATGTCATCAGTGATGTCATCAGTGATGTCACTGACCATGTCATGAGTGATGTAATATGTGACGTCATCAGCAGTGCATTGCGGGGGCGCGAGTTATAGTTAGCTGGACTAACTATAACGGGGAATTTCACGGGTTTTGTACGAGTGCAATGTCCAACTAACTATAACTGTCCCTAAAACCTATGGTTTTTCAGTGAATTTCAAAGGTTTTTTAAATGCTAATTTGTAACTATAACGTCCCTGAAACCTATGGTTTTTTCAGTGAATTTCAAAGGTTTTTTAAATGCTAATTTGTAACTATAACATGTCTGAAACCTACGGTTTTTTCAGTGAATTTCAAAGGTTTTGTAAATGACAATTTTTAAATGTATTAATTGTTATATAAAAATTTTTCATACTGATTTACTACATTTTTAGAAACAATTTTTTTTACATATTTTATTTTTAAATTACATTGTAATTACATTACAAAAAATACTTTCTCAGAATGAATTACTTTAGTTTAAATACTTTGCACATAGGCAATAGACTTTTAAGTACAGTAGTTACAGTTGTTGCAATGGGCAACACATTTTCAAACACAATGCAACATTCAGCTCAATGTGAATTTCTAGTTAAATGCAATTAGTTACTTTATGGATTACTTTTCTAACCACAGGACTGGATCCTAGATTCAGTCCTGGGACATCTCCTGTAAACAGTTGAGTAAAAGCGTTTTGGTTACAGTCGTGATTTTTAAGGAATATTATTGTACTTTAAAAGTTGACACTTAGAAACTTTTTCTCATAGAATCACCAATGTTATCCTATGGAAGGAAATTCACTTAGAAGGTAAAAACTGTTATCGTTACTTTTTCTTACTCAGTGTTGGATCCTGGATCCAGCACTGGTGCATCTCCTGTAAACAGTTGAAAGAATGCGTTTAAGTCATACAGGCGATTTTTTAGGAATATTTGTAGTTTGTGAAAATCGACACTTTGAAACTTTTCTGCTAAAAACCAGACAATGGATTCCTATGGAAGAAAATATAAGTTACTGGTAAGTACGGTTAAAATTACTTTTCAGGGTCAGTGCTGGGCTAAAAGATGCAGCACTGGGTTCTCTCCTGATAACAGGTGAGTAAATTGGAATTCGTACTTTGGTTGATTTTAGAGGAATATTATAAAGTTCCAAAACTCCACACTTAGAAGAATTTCCAAGTGAAACCAGTCAATGTTAGCCTATGGAAGGAAATTCAAGTTACTGGTAAGTACGGTTAAAATTACTTTTCAGGACCAGTACTGGGCTGAAAGATGCAGCACTGAGGTCTCTCCTGATAACAGGTGAGTAAATCAGAATTCGGATTTCGGCTGATTATAGAGGAATATTTGTATGTTTCAAAAATCAACACTTAGAAACTTTTTCAGCAAAAAGCAGGCAATGATATCCTATGGAAGGAAATTCAAGTTACTGGTAAGTACGGTTAAAATTACTTTTGAGGATCAGTACTGGGCTGAAAGATGCAGCACTGAGGTCTCTCCTGATAACAGGTGAGTAAATCGGAATTCGTATTTCGGCTGATTTTAGAGGAATATTTTAAAGTTCCAAAACTCCACACTTAGAAGAATTTCCAAGTGAAACCAGTCAATGTTAGCCTATGAAGGAAATTCAAGTTACCGGTAAGTACGGTTAAAATTACTTTTCAGGACCAGTACTGGGCTGAAAGATGCAGCACTGAGGTCTCTCCTGATAACAGCTGAGTAAATCAGAATTCGGATTTCGGCTGATTTTAGAGGAATATTTGTATGTTTCAAAAATCAACACTTAGAAACTTTTTCAGCAAAAAGCAGGCAATGATATCCTATGGAAGGAAATTCAAGTTACTGGTAAGTACGGTTAACATTACTTTTCAGGATTAGTACTGGGCTGAAAGATGCAGCACTGAGGTCTCTCCTGATAACAGGTGAGTAAATCGGAATTCGTATTTCGGATGATTTTAGAAGAATATTTGCACAATGGTGAAGGGAGGGGGCGGGGCCTGAGGTGACATCTGTGCAAACGCGCCCCGTGGCGCGTTTTAAGTTGGGGGATTAAGTCCCCTTGAATCCTGAGGGTCCCTAGGGGCCAACTAGCCCACCAGGAACCTCCAATATGCGCCAGGGGGCTGCGTTGCAGAGACGTGTAGAGAGGCCACACCCCTTTTACACCTCTCTGCAACGCAGCTCTGTGGCGCTTTCTGGATGTACCTGTTGGGCTAGTTGGCCCCAGAGACCCTCAGGATTGAAGGATTAATCCCCAACTTAAAACGCGCCACGGGCGCGTTTGCACAGATGTCACCTGAAGCCCCGCCCTCCCTTCACCACTGTGCAAACGCGCCCGTGGCGCGTTTTAAGTCGGGATTAACTCCCCTTGAATCCTGAGGGTCCCTGGGGCCAACTAGCCCAACAGGTATATCCGAAAAGCGCCACAGAGCTGCGTTGCAGAGAGGTGTAAAGGGGCGTGGCCTCTGTACACCTCTCTGCAACGCAGCCCTGGCGCATACTGGAGGTTCCTGGTGGACTAGTTGGCTCCCAAGGACCCCAGTATTCAAGGGGAATCGTTCCCCCTCTGCAAACGCGCCAGGGGCGCGTTTGCAGAGTGGTGAAGGAAGGGGCGGGGCCTGCGGGCTCCATCGTTTTTTTTTTTGTCCCCTGAAGGGGGCTGTGTGGCCCCCTTACTTTTTCCTGTTTTTGGGCCCTGGGGACCCCATCCCCCAGGGCCTTACCCCTTTTTAATTAAAAATTTTAAAAAAAAACGGGAAGGGGGCCGCGTGGCCCCCTTCCCTGGGCCTGTATTGGCCCCGGGGACCCCATCCCCGGGGCATGGCCTCTATTTTTATTTTTATTCTTTGGAGGGGGCTGCGTGGCCCCCCTCCTCTGGCCATTTAAGGCCCCGGGGACCCCATCCCCGGGGCCGGCCATCACCCTTTTTAATTTTTTTTTTAAACTTTGGGGAGGGGGCGCGTGGCCCCCATCCCGAGCCACTACTTGCCCCGGGGACCCCACCCCGGGGCTGGCCCTCTCCGTTGGGGACTGTGGGGGGGTCCCCAAGCCCCCACAGTCCCGCCGGCTCCCGCGTCCCTTGGGAGCCGGCATTGCTTTACACATGGGGAGCTGCTAAGATGCAGCTCCCCATGTGGAAGCTATCGGCTTTGGATATTGGAAGAGAGACAGGTTTCCTGCTCTCTCTTCCAATATCCAAAGCAGTTTTCTATGGCAGGACGGGAGCCGCGAGGCTCCGGTCCTGCCATAGCAAACTACAGTGTCCCGGGGGTAGGCACCCGGGACACTGCAGGAGCCGGCCCTGGGGGTGGCGGTCCCCAGGGCCATCAAGGGCTCCAGGAGGGGGCCGTGCGGCCCCCTCCTTAAATTGCACAGCCCGGGGAGGTGGTGGTCCCCGGGGCTCTGGGGTCCGTAACGGACCCCCATATTTAAATGTTTAGTGCCCCGGGGAGGTGGCGGTCCCGGGGCGTGTGGGGGGCTGGAGCCCCCCACACAGGTTTTTCAATTTTTAAAAAAAAAGCCCGGGGAGGTGGTGGTCCCGGGGCTGCGGGAGGGCTCAGAGCCCTCCCGCACCATTTAAAAAAAAAGCCCGGGGGGTGGCGGTCCCCGGGACTTGGGCCACCCAAGGGCAAAATACAATCGAAGCGCGGGAGACCGCGCTTCGATTTTCGGCAGGATTCGCGCACCCTGAGCGCATCCTGCCTATTTTTAAAAAAAATATATATTTTTTTTTTGCCCAGGGGTCCTTGTGGGACCCCTGAGCAAACCTAGGGGTCAGGGTGTTTCTACCCTGCCCCCTTTGTGCGCTTTGCGCACTTGTTTCTGTCCCTCGGTTCTACTGAGGGACAAAATGGCTGCCAACATTTCCTGAATCGGAATGTTGACAGCCAGCTGACAGCCAATTAACATGCAGCTCGTGATCGGGAGGGTACGCGGACCCTACTCGGCCATAGATATCACTATCTTTTTACTTTTGATTTTCTCAGCAACTACTGAACGGATTTACACCATTTAACAAAAGGGTTCTTTCTGAACCAAGAACTACCTCTTTGCCAAATTTGGTGTAATTCCGTTCAGCAGTTCGGGCTGTAGCCGTGTCTAAAGTTTCCTATGGAAAATTGCATGGGGAAAACGCGTTTTGGGACCCCCTTTTTCTCGGCCCCGCTTGACGAATCCCCGAAACTTTCAGGGTAGGAGCGGACCAGAGCGGGCCACAAAGTTTGAAAATTTTGCGAAGATACGTCAACCGGCAAGAGAGTTATTTTAAATAGAATGTCGCGGATTTCCTATGGATAATAGGTTGTAACTATAACTATCTACTGGCGACCGCCAGTAGATAATATATATATATATATATATATATAATATATATATATATATATATATATATATATATATATATATTTATTTTATTTCCTTTCTGCCACAGCTCCTTCTGAAAAAGTCTCTCAATACCGATACTCCAGGGTGTTGTTTGTGGAACTTTCATTAAAGTGCTCTTGTGCTACCGATTTGACACATTTATGCTGCCCTGCAGTCT
Organism: Calotriton arnoldi; assembly: GCA_963921515.1. NCBI lineage: Eukaryota > Metazoa > Chordata > Amphibia > Caudata > Salamandridae > Calotriton > Calotriton arnoldi. The sequence goes on along the minus strand of CAWUFW010001320.1, from coordinate 696,379 downwards.
TGATCAAAAAACAGATGTGCCATCTCAGTAATGAGTTTTAAAGTGCATATTACATCATCATAGACAACGAAGACATACTTTTTTGATCACAATGAAATTATTTTATAAATGTTATGAAAAGTATGTTTCTTTCACTAAAATTAGTAACAATTCATTCATAGCGCATTTAGCTAAAGTGCAGCCATCATAATCACTTTACCAATTACAGCTCCTTATGTTATTTACATTCAATAGAGCCCAAGTGGGCATACCTTACTTATCGCTTACCCTTTTAATTTCTCACTAAAGCTAAAATAGCACCTAAATGGGAACAGTTTTATATAAATAATAAAGACTAATGTCTGTGTAAAGCTCATAGCTAGAGTTATTTCCTGCCATTGCACTTCAGCTTTCAGTTGTCTCATATGTGCCATCTTGTGTCATAAAGCCCTAGTGGGCAAATTACACATACCTCATATACATTTGTCATTTATGTTCAAAGTGCTTGTGCATTAAATGTTCTTAATACTAGTATGTTCCCCTAATTTAAGTGACTTGTGTTATTAAAGTGCATGCGTGCTGATGTGTTTAAAACATTTTTTTTTTAAAGTTTTACCTCCAATTACATTAAGTTTCAAAGAAAGAAGATGAAAACATATTAACTGAAACAACACTCTCCATTAACAAAGCTATAGGTGGGTATGCAAATCTTCTTTAACATTTAATCCCTCAGGGTCTTAGTGTCCAGTTCTAACATATGACATGACTCTAGTTGTCTCAAGTTCTTCTCCCTGTTGCCTCCTCTGATGTTTTTTGGTCTGGCGTCAACAAAAAAGTATACTAGGCCTCTCACTTCTATGTTATGTTATTTCCTGGGTATGATCTGTCCTTATTTTGTATTGCCCTAATATATTGTGAAATTCTCTTGAGTAAGGGCAGCGTAGTGCTACCCACGAACATAAGTTTACAAGGGCAACTTAAGATGTAGAAAGCAAACTCGGTTTTGCCATGGAAAGAGCCTCTTATCATCTTTGTTGTTTTCAGGAGAGGCAGTTCATACTCCTTCTTATTGGTACCATGCTGGCAAGCTTTACATTTTCAACTTTAAAAAAAAACTTTACTGCCTCCAAGACAATTATCTTTTTGCTTGCAATCAGGTGTACTTTTCACTAGCTCATCTCTCATGGCTCTTGCTCTCCTAAATGTCAGACCTGGTCTCCTAGGAGCCTCCTTCCCTTTTACAGGGTCATTTTTAATTAGGTGCCAGTATTTCTGCACTATTTTCCAGATCGCTCCTTCCTGCATATTAAAAGTTCTAATTAATCCGAATTGTGAGGGTTCTCTCCTCTGTGGTTTGTGCTTCCTGCTTTCAAAGATTAACTGATGGAAACTCTGCACTCGGATTGGAATTCCGTCCTGAGTGTGGAAATTCCATCGAGTGTGGAAACTCCACAGTCATAAAGATACTGCTTGTAACTTAACCTTGTGAATATCAAAAAGTAGTAAAGTTAGACTTTTGGTCTAAACATACACTTTTGGTCTAACTTTACCTTTGTGAATGGGGCCCTGTGTACATTAAAGAGTTGCTCTGGATCAACAAAACGTTTTTTGTTTTTTTAAATGCAGCCACTTATTTAGAATTTGAAAATATTTCAGCTTTTGAACCAAATATGTATTGAATTACTTTCATGGTTAGAAATTCATTTTTGCAATTGCTAATATCACTCTGGACCCCCAATGTATGAATTTGGAAACTTCTACTTAGATCCTGATTCAGGCTCAGACCAACCTTAATGCTAGAAATATATCACCTTACTTGAAACACAGGGCCCAGAATCAGAAACATGTCTAGTTCATGGACACAAAAATATCACCCCTAAAACAAAAAAGCAAAAAAAGATATGAATAGGAGCAATTCACTTAACTACTGTTTAACCTCTCACGGCAAAAATAAACATGCCGCAAAGCCAAAATGTTTGGCTTTAACGTGATACATACAAATAGCACTCCTGACAGTGTTTTACATGTTTTAGCAGATCAAAGCGAGACAAACCAGCTTTGACCGATATTGTTATTAAGTATGCAATACAAGTCAAGTCTGTACATAACAAGAACACGCTTTTTGCCAACTAATTCAACGCTCCAATAAAATTAGATTTACTATTTCTGTTTTCTTGAGCGTGAGTGAATTGGCGTAAGATTACATATACCAGCAGAAGATAAAATATGTGTGGAAGAAAATAACTAAGAAATATGTTATTTTAAAATGTCAGAAGGATTATGGCTTCTATGAACTGGGTTACTCTCCTTTTTAGGTCGAGCCTGAGCCAGCACGCAAGCGCTGCTCTGGTGATGATGTCTTGTAGTTCCATATGGGAGAGAAGCCGCGCCCACTCCCCCGCCGATATTTTTCATTGCCTTGTGTCTTTGTCCTTCATAAATGCTGTCTTCTGATTCCTAAATAGGCTTGTTAGTCCCTCCTTAGTACGGCCATGTCTTCATTTGTAACCTCCCATGGTTACTGGCCCCTTTACTTGGTTGTTACACGGTACGTGTAGTATTTTATTTATTGAGTTTTTCCTACATTAGGCACAATGACGTGCTTCGCTTACATTCAGCGGGCTATTCCCGCATTCACTTTCGAAGCAGCTGAGACAATGGCGGCCGTTTGTTTTCAATGCCATAGGTCTCGCATTTAAATGCTACACCTATAGCATTGCAATTTTTTTTTTTTTGCAACCAGAACCCCAACACGCAGTTCAGTAAGAGCTGTTTAGTGATAAGACTGGGGGCACAATTCGGTACCCGGAGAGACAGTTCGGAGGTAGGGAGAGCACAGTCAATATGTTTTTACACAACCGTAGGAAGCCATAAAAAAGCTTGACATTACCACATTATGTGATCTTTCACGGCGCATGCTCATCCCCGCAGGTGCACGTTAGGAAGGCTGGATCACGTGAGCACTCTGCGGTACTCCTCTGGAAAACATCCCACCACCACTATTCTCCAGTGTCAGTGCTTGGCAGAGTTGGTGTTGTCAGAATAACATTTGGAGGAGGTCCGCATGGAGTACTATATTTAAAGCTACTACTAACAACTTATTAGCTTCTAAGTCAATAGGTGACAAGTCAGTGATGCAGAAACAAGTCAGTGATGCAGAAACATCAGTAGGGATAGCAATAAGTAAAATAAAAAAATATTAGAAAGCGTTCACATTATTCAAGAATTGTAAAACTAAGATCTCATTGAGCTAACTTTACAAACAATACAAAAATAAAATCAGTTGTGCTTCAGATTCTCTTTAGATTTCCTTTATAATCTAATACTCAGAAATGGCCGTCTCATTCTCATGTCGTTTAATACTAAAGCCCATTGTCTCTTTCACTGCCATAGCAATCTGTCTGGGGGCGGGGAAAGCAGGAGCTGCTGTCAGAGACATCACTGGCTGTGAGCTGCACCGGGAAGAGAGGCTGACAGGGAGAATGGGCTGAGCTCGGGATACCGGGAACCAGAGGGACACATAGGAAGCCTTTCCGTTCCAGCAGTTTGTGATCTGAAGACCTACACAGGACTCTTCCATTAATTTAGGGGGTTTATTGTTGCTTGTCTTCGATAAGCAGCCTACGGTGGTCATGAAGACATGACAATCGAGTTCTAGGTCTTCAGAACTTCTGTAAAGTACCTGAAAAATGCAGTGAATATGCATTTATCCCGTGAGCTTACATTTTTACTTCTGTCGGGAGGGGGGAAAGGTACAGGGATGGTTGGGCGAGTGGAAGGGGAGAAGAAATAGGGTATGCAGTGTGAATGTTAGACAGCAACGGAGGGACGAGCACTAACAATCCTGAATGTGATCAGCAGATGCTTTCAGCTGGTAAAGTAGCTCAGCATGTTAGTGCATGTGCTGCGGAGAGCTGTTGTCACCAAAAGGTAGTGGGTTACCCTCCATTGCCTTTCATGGTGTCTGTGGTGTGACCCCCCTCCACCCCAGTGAGTTGATCAATATCTGTTATTTTCTGCGTTACAAGTTGCACAGAGCCACAGAATTACCTGTTTGAAAGTATCAATTCAGCACTATCTCTGGGTTTACTTCTGTCTGCCTTTCACCAGCATCACGCTTGTCATCACACGCCACTGTGTTATAATTTTCTAACTGTGATCTTTCTATTTTTTAATTTTCTTATTAGAAACTATAGACTGGCATCTATACAAGGAGATGCGGTTTAAAAGTGAATGTTTTATTGCGTAGAATTATTTGGAAAAATATGTTTTATATGATGCAACCGGCTTTGAGCGTCATGGAAGAAGCTTTTCATCTTCCAGGAAGAGCCGTCAAAAAGTAGCTTCTTGTATAATGAAGCATATTGTTGCAGACTTTGAGGGAGGCAACTCTGGTGTTGCTCCCAAGTCCGGCAAAAATAAAATGGAATGTTAGTGGTACAAATAATTCTCATTACTGAAAAAATACAAAGAGCCTTAATAGGGTGGTGGGAACCTTAATTTGTAAAAATATAATTGCCAGGGCACTCGTCAGGAGGCCACTGTACCTTGCACTACCCGTTGCCTCTGTCAGCGCTGATGGGGCTGAGGTTGTCAGGATATGGTACTCCTCAGGGTCCGGATGATGCAATAAGGGGTCCACCCCTTGACCTCCCCAAACTCCAACTAAAAGTTACGGAGTACCCGGGCGATCAAGTGAGGGATAGGAAAGGATGGGAACAGCAGGGAGGAGAACCTAGAAAAGAAAACAACAGCGATCAATACTACAGGCTTACAAAAACTACTCTCAAATGATCTCACTAGAAGAACCTGTATACCTTATCTTTCAAAGGATCAGCTCGCTCTTGTATGTACTTCTCACATCACCGAGCATTCCTCTGGACAATTCCTATGAAAACAATAGACATGCATTTCAAGTCATATTTTCATGCAACCTCTATTTCTTCCTCCCACCTCCGAATGAACCTTGTGTAAAACCTCCTGAATGTGTATCTCGCTCTGCTCACCGGTTCTCATAAAGGCACTTCTCAGAGTAAGTAATCATAGTCTCGAATAAAAGAAAATTAGGAAATTCCCACTGTTCCTGAACACTGAGCTGAGTAAGACGGTTCCTTCACTGCTGCTCAGTAACTCAAATATCATCCCCTGTGTGATTTGTAGACATCTGCGGTGTCTGTCCGTGTCCCTAGAGTGCCTTGAAAGAACACAAGTACCAAAAGAGAGGGCTTCCACGGATTACACCGCCGCCCGGGACTGTTCCTTAACCAGAGAAAAAACACACAAAAAAATAAGAGATAAGGCGTCCGCGGTTCCTTCACCGCCGCCCGGTATAGTTGCAAGGAAAAGGGCGTCCGCGGTTTCCTCACCGCCGCCCGGGGTTCCTTCAGTTTACTCACCGCAGGACTCCAACGTGCTCAGCCAAACACGAGGACTCCCCGACTCACTGCCAGCCGCTTCTTCTGACTTCAACCAGGACAACAGAATTACGCACACTTGCCGTATGCGTGATGCGTCTTCTTGTAGACGCGTGCTTCTCTCCCAAGGCCTTCTGGGAGTTGTAGTGCAATTGTCTCGGTAGGCGCTTGTACGGCGCGAATCCTGACAGTAGGCCCCCCCTGCCTAGCGCCTCCTAGATCCAGGTTTGGCGGGACACCTGCGGAAAAAGGCGTTTACTGCGGCAGGGGCATGCACGTTGCTGCTGGGCTCCCATGAATCATCCTCGGAGGAGTACCCTTTCCAGGAAATGAGGTACCACAGCTTGCCCCGACGATACTGCAAATCCAGGATCTTCTTCACCTCATATTCCAGGCCACCCTCGCAGGACACTGGAGGGGGTGCCCGCCGTCTCGCTCCATAAGCCGGTTTCAGGAGACTGCAATGAAACACTGGATGTATGCGCAGACTTCCAGGCAATTTCAACTTGTAGGCCACCGGATTAACTTGCCTCACCACCATGTAGGGACCGATGTACCGAGGGTGGAACACACTGCGTAGTTTGAACTTTATGTTCTTCGTGGACAACCAGACACAGTCACCAACCTGATACTGGGGTCCGTCAGTCCTGTGCCTGTCCTCCCAGGTCTTGTATATCCGTTTCGCCACTAACAAATGTTTCCTTGCTTTCATATGGACAGATCGTAGAGTCTTGATGTGGGTCTGCACAGATGGCTGGTCGGCCAGGTCAACAGGCAGATTGACGGGCAGGGTTTTAGCGCAGTATCCGAAGTTCGCCACGAACGGTGACACCCCGATAGAACAGTGTAAGGCGTTGTTGTAAGCCAATTCCGCCATCCATAGCAGAGATACCCAGGAGTCTTGTGCCTCCGTGGCATAACAGCGCAGATACTTTTTTAATGTCTGATTAAGCCTTTCGGTCTGGCCGTCTGTCTGTGGGTGGAAACTTGTCGAAACCGCTGATTGTATCTGTAGGGCCTTACACCAAGCTCTCCAGAAACTCGCAATGAATTGGGGCCCTCTATCGGACACGATTACATTGGGCAAACCGTGAAGTCTGACTACCCTGTCTGACCTGCCATAGGTAAGTTCTTGCAAGGAACGAAATGGCCCATTTTGGTAAGGCTGTCCACCACTACCAGAATGGCTGAACATCCCTGATCCATAGGCAGACCGGTGATGAAGTCGAGACTGATGTATTGCCATGGTCGTTGAGGGGTGGGCATAGGCATGAGTTTCCCTTTCTTCCCGGTCTGATCCCCTTTTCCTCTAGCGCATTCTTCACATTGCGCTACCTAAGTGCGAACGTCTTTTGCCAATGATTTCCACCAAAAATGCCGTTGCACCAGGTCCACGGTTTTGCGAACACCTGGATGTCCTGCCAAAGGGGATACATGACACCAGTCAAACGCCTTTTTCCATAGGGCTCCAGTGGAGAGATACAACCTATCGTTCTGGAAAGGCAACCCTTGTTTGATACTACGGGCGACATCCTCCCTTGCCCATCTCTCCCACCAGTCTGTTGGTTTGTTCTTGGTAACCTTGGTGAGAAACTGATCAACTCTCAGAACACAGACAACTTTTGCCGGATCAATGATTGCCTCTGGTGTGCTTGCGTGGGACTCCACTATAGACTCCTGTCGGGACAAAGAATCCGCCTTGCGATTGTCCGTTCCTGGCCTGAAAGTTATAACAAAGTCAAATTCAGCAAAAAAAAGCATCCATCTCATCTGTCTTTGTGTGAGATGACGCGCTGTCTTCATGTACTGCAAATTACGATGGTCTGAGTACACCGTGACTGGATAGCGTGCCCCCCATAGATAATGCCGCCATTCCTGGAATGCCTTCTTTATGGCCAGCAGTTCTTTTTCAGCAATGGTATAGTTCCTTTCGGCTACGTTAAGCTTTTTTGAGAGATACGCCACAGGGTGTAGCTGCCCCGTATCTTTGTCTCTTTGAGACAAAATGGCTCCAATGGCATCGTCGGAAGCGTCCGCTTCGACTATAAAAGGAGCTCCCATTTGAGGATGTCTGAGTACCGTAGTAGTGGTAAAAGCCTTCTTTAAGTAGGCGAATGCTGCGGATGCCTCGGGAGTCCAGATGAACGGGACCCCCTTACGAAGCAGCCGGGTGATAGGGACTGCCACCCGGGAGAAATTCAGGATGGATCTGCGATAATAATTCGCAAAACCCAGGAAGCATTGGACATCTATTGCACATTTCGGGATGGGCCATTCCTGCACAGCTTGCACCTTGCGTTCTGCCATGCTCAACCCTTCTGGACACAAGATCACCCCTAGGAACTCCACTTCTTGCACTCCAAATTCGCATTTGCTCAATTTTCAAAACAGATGGAATTCTCTTAACCTCTCCAACACCAACACGACATGGTGGCTATGTATCTCAGCTGACACAGAGTATACAAGAATATCATCAATGTATACGACCACAAAATGGTACACAAACTCCTTCAGAACATCATTCAGGAAATACTGGAAGGCCGCCGGGGCGTTACACAGCCCGAACGGCATCACAGTATACTCAAAGAACCCATATTGTGTTTTGAAGGCCGTCTTCCACTCATCCCCTTCACGGATGCGCACCAAGTGGTATGCCCCTCTTAGGTCTAATCTAGTGTAGATGGTGGCCACCCGCACCTGATCCAACAATACAGTGATCAAGGGCAACGGATACCTATTACGGACTGTGTTTTTATTCAACATTCTGTAGTCACAACAGGCTCTCAACTCACCACTAGCCTTTGCTACAAAGAAAAGAGGAGAGGCTGCGGGAGAACGAGAGGGTCTAATAAAACCAAGTTCCAGGAAATGATCAAGGTATTCTTTGAGGTGGCGAGTTTCAGGATCCGACAAAGCATATACTCTACAAGCTGGAATGTTCGCCCCCTCAATCAGATCAATCTGACAGTCATATATCCTATGGGGGGGGAGCTGTTCTGCCTGTGTCTTACTAAAGAAAACCGAAAACTGAGAATACTCTTCTGGCAACGCTACCTCCTTCTCTACTGCTGTAGCTACACAGAAAGGATAAGTCAGAGCTACAGCTTGAGACCCATGCTCCTGCAAACAGTGTTCCTCGCATCCCTTGGACAAAAACCTAACCGTTTTTTCCCTCCAGTCTATGGTAGGGTTATGATGCCAGAACCATGGCATTCCCAGTATCACCTCATACTGAGGAGCTTCTATGATGTTTAACGTTATGTCTTCCAGATGCTGTCGCTTCCCATCATCTATCGAAAGTTTGAGGAATTCGGTTTGGTCGGTAACGAGACCTGATGTTAATGGCTTTCCATCCACCGCCAAAACCTCCTCAGGGGTATCACGGGACACACTACCAACTGCCAGTCTTTTCACCAACCCACTGTCAATGAAGTTCCCTGTAGCTCCTGAATCCAACATGGCTACTACTTGGTGTATGTGTTGTTTGTGTTCAAGACCCACAGCCAACACTATGTGTGATTCTGTATCCTTTAACTTATTGCTCGATAGAGATGGTATCTTCCATTCTTTGTTTCCTGACCCGGTAGAAGACGTCATGGCAGACGCCCCGGACTCTGTACATAAAACGGAAACAGCAGCCCTTTTATTCCTATATGAAAAACCTTGTGTTTTCGGTTTGGAGGGGCATTCACGGACAAAGTGCCCTCTTTTGCCACAATACATGCACAACCCTTGTGTGCGACGGCTCTCTCTCTCAATACGCGAGAGGGGTGCCCTGATGGCCCCTATCTCCATGGGTTCGCTTGTGTTTTCACTGTTGACTGACTCCTTCCTAGGGTTCTTGTCCGACCTGTAGAAGGCCCTCTCCCCTCTAGGCTTCTCTCCGCTTCTTTCAGACATTCTGCCATCTAGTCGTAATGTCAGACTAACTAAGTCAGCACAGTTGACAGGCTGTGGATCGACTTGTGCTATCACATCCTTCAGTTCATCGCATAGCCCTCGATAGAACAGAGACATCCTCTTTTCCTCTGGCCAGGCTGCTTCAGCCGCTAAACGATTGAAAGAAGTGAGATAAGTCACCAGATCATGTTTCCCCTGCCGTAGCTCCAACAGCTCTCTGTCTGCGCTGAATGTAGTGGTTCGTCTGTCAAACACACGTTCAAAAGCGGCACGGAAGGCTTCCCAATCCGACAATACCGGGTCGTTGTTTCTGACTAAAGGAATCACCCAATTAGCAGCATCCCTTATCAAGTAGGAGATCGCAAAGGCCACCCTGGAATGATTATTGGGAAACGATGAAGGCTTACATGAGAAATGAAGCATTATCTGGGTTAGGAATACCTGTATCTTCAGGGGGTCCCCTGCATATCTTTCGGGTCTTGCTAACGGTATGGGCGGAGGAACCGTCACCTGTATTTGGGGGTTACTAGCGACAGATACATCAAAAGGGTTCCGGGTTAGCTTGTCTACTCTGTCCGGTAAAGCGGCGGTCTCAAGCCTAGAGGCCGCAAGTTCTTGTTGAACTAGAGCCAAAGCCTGAACGACATCGTCCATGGACGCCATATATTGACACACCCAGACCGGGAGGAGTATCCTTTCGTGGGTGCGTAATTCTGTCAGGATATGGTACTCCTCAGGGTCCGGATGATGCAATAAGGGGTCCACCCCTTGACCTCCCCAAACTCCAACTAAAAGTTACGGAGTACCCGGGCGATCAAGTGAGGGATAGGAAAGGATGGGAACAGCAGGGAGGAAAACCTAGAAAAGAAAACAACAGCGATCAATACTACAGGCTTACAAAAACTACTCTCAAATGATCTCACTAGAAGAACCTGTATACCTTATCTTTCAAAGGATCAGCTCGCTCTTGTATGTACTTCTCACATCACCGAGCATTCCTCTGGACAATTCCTATGAAAACAATAGACATGCATTTCAAGTCATATTTTCATGCAACCTCTATTTCTTCCTCCCACCTCCGAATGAACCTTGTGTAAAACCTCCTGAATGTGTATCTCGCTCTGCTCACCGGTTCTCATAAAGGCACTTCTCAGAGTAAGTAATCATAGTCTCGAATAAAAGAAAATTAGGAAATTCCCACTGTTCCTGAACACTGAGCTGAGGAAGACGGTTCCTTCACCGCTGCTCAGTAACTCAAATATCATCCCCTGTGTGATTTGTAGACATCTGCGGTGTCTGTCCGTGTCCCTAGAGTGCCTTGAAAGAACACAAGTACCAAAAGAGAGGGCTTCCACGGATTACACCGCCGCCCGGGACTGTTCCTTAACCAGAGAAAAAACACACAAAAAAATAAGAGATAAGGCGTCCGCGGTTCCTTCACCGCCGCCCAGTATAGTTGCAAGGAAAAGGGCGTCTGCGGTTTCCTCACCGCCACCCGGGGTTCCTTCAGTTTACTCACCGCAGGACTCCAACGTGCTCAGCCAAACACGAGGACTCCGCGACTCACTCCCAGCCGCTTCTTCTGACTTCAACCGGGACAACAGAATTACGCACACTTGCCGTATGCGTGATGCGTCTTCTTGTAGACGCGTGCTTCTCTCCCAACGCTTTCTGGGAGTTGTAGTGCAATTGTCTCGGTAGGCGCTTGTACGGCGCGAATCCTGACAGAGGTTCCACCTATAAGTTACTCTGGAACACTCTCTGGCGGATGGACCATTGGTTCCTGCTTGGCAGTGTAGAGGGAAGAGATACCTTATGAAAATTGTTCACACAAATATCTACGGGCCCAATAACTCATGACTTCGAAGAATCACAGACTCCAAATTCCAAATTAGTCTATTTATTACTAGGCCAAAAATAGTTGGACATACAAGCACCTCAAAACGAGGTTGTAGAAATACATCGGAACTAATACAAAGCCAAACCTATGAACGAAGTTGACTCGATGTAGCATAACAGAATGACAATTTCCAAAAACAGAAAGCAGGCAATAAGCGCTCCCACATCTAAGTCAGACTTCATCACAGGTTCGTAAGTGAAAAGCATTAATCTATCCCTTCACTATCACTTTGGTGACTTCCCTACTTAGCATTTTCTCCCCAGGCAAGTTAGGAAAAGGTAAAGGTGTCAGCGCATAAAGACTTCCTAAGAAGTGCACTCATGTTGCATGGGTCACGTAGCATAAGCTACGGAGCTCGTTCTAAGATACTCCTCTTCTCCTAATGTCTTCCGATCTTCTCCTCTCTCCACCCTCAGGACACTGTCCCTAATTCAAAACACGCCCATTTGGGTCTCCTCATCGACCCGTCCCACTGGGCATCTTCTCATAGGTGAATTTATTTCCACTCCACCTCTGCTCTCCCAGCTCCTGGCTCAATGACCTTGCTTCCCAGGACTGTTGCAAATGAAAAGAACACTGCCTACCGATAGCGACTTCTCATACGCTTATTGTATCCACTGCTTCTCCAAGCCTAACTCCTAGAACAAAAGCGTTATTCTAACTAACAATGATGAATTCACCACCTGCAACAGAAAATTTGTGAGAAAGAACAGCTCAGCATACACATGAAATTCAAACCTAATGTTTAACTCTAGAGAGCTACAAGGGTAAATTATATTTTCAGGCCCACAGACTTCGGCCAACATAAGAAAATAGCAAACAAGCCTCATGAAATTTCATATGAATAGATGATTGCTGAGCATTGCTAAATCAATACATTACATGCGCACATCAAATACGTGAGTACTTGTAAGTAACATACACAATTAATTACGCATTAGGCCTTTGGCTGAACATGAACTGTTTTAAATGCAAAATCTTTCACAGTTATGTAAATGCAACTTCAACACGACAATTTCATGTTATTACAGCACATCTCTAACACCATTTTTTTAATACGACAAAAGAATAAATGCAGGTGCAACCTACTGATTATAATGCACCCATACAAATTAAAGAGCATGTCTGCGCTCAATCAGCGCTGCCAATGGCAGTACTAACACGATTAACTACACAGGCTTTGGCACCAGGTATTAGTCCTTCTTAGTGTGTATGAGATTAATTAATGACTGTTGTGCTCATTTCAAATTAGACAGACAGCGCCACCATGTGACATACCGTCATAAGTGCTGATGTTGTCAAGTGCCGGTGCAAAGGACCGGAAACCACCAGCTCAAATTAAGCAGCACGTAACTCAAAAACTAATTCATGAAGGCTGGACAAGCTTCATGTCTGGCAGAAATACAATGCTAAGCTTGACGCAGATGTTTCATCTCATATATAACCACAAAAAAGCAGCCAGCCACGCTGCTCCACCTAAATACCAACAAACAACACTTTACCCTTGTCAGCAATACATGGAAATGAAATACATACAAAAACTTTACCCTTGTGGGCAATACATGGAAATGACTTTTGAGAGTTTTGGCAAGAGCATGATCTTCTAACAAAGGTAATAGCTCCTGTACTCCAATATAAAATAGGTGGAATGATTTTGAAAACTGCTATAAAGCAGCCAGCGCTGACCCCTTCATAGAGCTTTTTAGGTTGAGCCTGGGCAGCACATGCACTGCTCTGCGAGCCATGCTGTATTGGAGTATAGAATAGAAGCCCTGCCCACATTTGTCATTTGCTTGAGTCATTGTCCTTCGTAAATGCTGGCTTCTGATTCGTTAATAAGCTTGTTAGTCCCTCCTTAGTACCGCCTAGTCTTCATTCGTAACCTCTGATGAGGACTGACCCTTTTACTTCGATTGTTACACGGTGAGTCTTTTATAGTCTGTAAGCACTATTTTCTTTAAGTAGTTTCTCCTGCTACAGGCACAACATGCATTCCTGCAAAATTCAGCGCCCCATGCGCGCTTTCACTTTCTAAGCAGCCCGGGACAATGGCAGCCGCTTCTTTGCATAGGTCTCGCATTTACCAGAGTTTGAGCTATTGACATTGTACATGACAATGCCTTTTATTTATGTGTTAATTATCAAAACATATAAATAAAAGTCATTGTCATTTACAATGCCAATAGCTTACACTCACAAATGCGAGACCTATTGCATTGCAAATGCTTGTTTCCATGGTTACCTGTAATCAGGAAACATCCATTACAATGCAGTCATTACAACGCACTACCTTTACAACGCAGCTGTTACAATGCAACTGCCTTTACATCGCATGCCATTACAATGCAGCCATTACAACGCATGTCACTACAACGCATGCCATTACAACGCATACCATTACAACGCATACCATTACAACGCATGCCATTACAATGCATTATAAGGTAAGTAGTGGGGATTTTTTAAGTTTTACGGTGGGTATGGGTTTTGGGGTACATGGGAATAGTAATTTTTACCCCTACACTATCCAACACTTTCCCTAATGTTGCACTCACTGGAGTGGGAATAGTAATTTTTACCCCTACATTATCCAACACTTACCCTACTGTTGCACTTACTGGAGTGGGAATAGTAATTTTTACCCCTACACTATCCAACACTTACCCTACTGTTGCCCTAAAAGTATTATGGGTTGTAATGGTATGCATTGTAAATGTAGTATCTAAAAATGCGTTGTAATGGCATGCGTTGTAAAATCATGCGTTGTAATGGTAGCTGCGATGTAAAAATTGTGTTGTAAAAGCATACGTTGTAAATGTTTGTGTTGTAATGTCATATATTCGCTGTAAACACTTTCAAAATGAATACCAGGAGCCTTCGCTCTTAGTTTCAGCGATATTTCTCATTCAGCAAACATTTGGCCTGATTAACAAAAATGTTGCAGTGACTTCATATGACATACTCCTAAATTCCAAAAGTAAGCTTGTAGTATTATAAGATGACGGCAAACCTACTTGAACACAATAAATATCTCCAATAAATGATAAATAAAACAAACAAAAAACTACTCGTACACCAATATTTGTAAAATGGACTCACTGTTGCCAATGACAGCACACTTTTTTTACCTACTGATAAATGGATTCTAAGTTGCACAATATAATTCTTCTGTTCTTGAAACAATATCGCACAACTGCAACTAACTGATATTTATTATTTATTTGTTTCCTACATAATGTAATGGCTATCTATAGTGCTGAACAAGAGGACTCGAATTTCAGGGAAATATGTATTCTTCAAATTCCCTTTCACAAAGTATTTACTTTCTCCTCACATCTTTCCAATGGTGCCACCATGGCTGAATACGATATCGTTAATCTGCTGTGGGAATTAACTGAGGTTAAAGAAGCAGTGATGTCTTGGCGTTCTTTGGCTCCTCCCAGTCTTGAACTCATGCCACTTTAACTTGATCCATTGACACATGCTTATGGGAAATCATATATGCCAAGGTTCTACTTGTGGCATGTGTATTGCAATAATTAATTAGCATATGATCGATGTAGAATCTTGTGAATGGATTTCAAAACTATTCGGAAAATATAATTTACAAAACACTGAAATGCAGCCGAAGTATGGCCCCTGTCAAAATCCAAGGCACTCAGAAGGCATAAAGCTTGGTTTACAGATGGAAGACGATAGTATATACCCAGATTTGTAAAATGTGAAGCACAATGTGCCAGCAGAATTTCCAGCACCATACACCTTGAAAGTAGTGCGATTGCCAAAAATAGGAGAACATAAAAAGGACAATATATTTTGGAAACACTTTTGCAAATATGAGATCAGAAATGTCATTAAAAATGAGTGGAGAAGGAATTGCACCATTTGATGCAATGAAGCAACTCCACCATAATATATAAAGCTATCTATTCTATTGAATTATGGCAAGTGTTCTAATCTAATGGCCTGGGCACATCACAAACTTCTGGGCTAAAAATAATATGCTAATTGAAATCAGGTGATACAAAAACCTTTCGTGCAGTCTGCTCGGATTTATTTGAGTAATTGTTAATGCTCAGATAAAGATAGTTGTTATATATGAATATAGCCCCCTCTTGTGGATGTTGTTAGTATGTACCATGAACATTTTTTTCTAGCATAGAGAAAGTGAAAGTCCAAGCTTTTATGGGCTAGTGCGTTCTACAAGGTACAACTCACACAATTTTGTTACGTTTTAAATGAATTGCGCATGTGCAAAGCCGGGAAACCTGCTTGATAACAAAACTGTATGTTTTTTAAACCTAAGGGAGGTTACATAAAGTGCGTAGCTACCATAGTTTTGAAAGAAAAAACAAAGGGAAAGGTCAGTGGCCATTTTGCATCAAACTATTTTCACTCCTGTGAGGGTCAAAGGCGGCCGTGCTCGTTGTGGGGGTGGAGACCTGTGGACAGGCTCTGTGACAAATGCCACACTTCGTACAGCTGAATGCGTCCAACCCCATGCCATGTATGACCAAAGCCATGTACATTTAAAGGCCATCTGCAAAGGGTGGTTGGACACCCATGAAAGAATGTGCTCAGGCCCTATGGCCAAACCCACGCCACGAACGGCAAAAAGCTATTTACAGCAGGGGGTTTGCCACTGCTTTGTGAGTCCTGCACCCAACTCCATGCCGTACACAGCCTCAGCAATGCACAGAGTGGGGTTGGTCACACACAGGGGGTTGTATATGGTAATAAGACTTTACATTACAGCAAACAAAAAACAAAGGTTAAAGTGACGTTATAGTTAGGTTCAACGTTTGGTTAAAATGTAAAATTTTCAACTAAAAAAAGCCTGAAATCTACAAGTTATAATTTTTTGAGCTAACTAGAACATTTGTCCAGCCATTCTCTGCTTATGAACTCACAGATTGCATCACTCATAACATGTTGAATGACATCAATGATAACGTCTTAAATGTTACATCGTAACTGACATTTTCACCTAACTATAAAGTCATTTAATATTTATATATATATAATTATATATATAATATATATATATATATATATATATATATATATATATATTCAATGGAAAAACCAAAGGTTACATGTAAGTTATAGTTAGGAATTAGCATTTTAAAAACCTTAGAAATTCACTGAAGAAACCAAAGGTTACAGGGCTGTTATATTTATGGAATATAATTTTAAAAACCTTAGATATTCACTAAAAAAAACAAAGGTTACAGGGATGTTATAGTTAGGCTCAGATTTCACACACACAAAAACAGAGAAATTCAGCAGTTATAGTTAGCTGAGCTAACTATAACTCGCGCCCCCGCAATGCGCTGCTTCTGACCTCATATATTACATCACTCATGACATGGTCAGTGACATCACTGATGACATCTCAAATGACATCACTGATAACATCATCCAGTGGCTGTGAGTGTTTTAAAAATGTTTATGAGTGTTTAATATATATATAACAATATAACAAGGTGTATTGATGAATCAGTGACTGTATGAGTGCCTGTATGGATGATTCAGTGGGTGCATGACTGACTGTATAAGTGAGTGATTAGGTGTCTCAGTGAATGTATGGGTGAGCGACTAGGGAGGTCATTAGGATGGCAGACGGACTGGAGTCCGTCCGCCATCCTGGTGGAGACCGGGACCGTCCGCCATACATGCGGCGGTCCCGCACACCAAATCAGGATGTGACCACCACCATGGCAGTCACATCCTGCCATTTAACATTGCGGAGGGTTCTGCTGACTGCAGCACCCGCCGCGATGCCAAAAAGGCAGGATGTGCATTTCACTGCACTACATAGTAGGCACCACACTGTGCCTGCCACGTAGTGCTGTGAAATGTAGGGGGGTACCATGGGTACTCCCCAGTGCACCCACACCTCCCCCCAACACAAAGGGGGCCCGTAACAGGCCCCCGTAACTAATCCTCACCAGCCTTTCCATGGCGGTATTGCCGCCATGGAAGGCCGGCTGTAGCCAGCATCATGATTTGGTGGACGATGCCCGTTAGGCACCGCCACCATTTCATGCTCTAAGGACCGTCCGCCAGGCAATCTGTAAGATTGCTTTTGGCGGACCAGTGGCAGACGGTCTTTGCGTCTGCCACGGTCCGAGCGCGATTCCCTCCGCCATCGTAATGTGGTGGGGGGAATATGGCGGTATGATTGCGGAAGGACCGCCAACCGCATGGCTGGCGGTGACAGGCCTTCCGCGATCGTAATCGGCCCCTAGGTTTTGAGGACTAGGTTTTGAGAATGTCTGTATCAGTCTGTCTGATGGTGTATAAGTGGCTGTATGGGCTGATGAGTGAGTATGTGAATGGCTGTGTGGGTGATTGATTGGGTCTGAGTACCTGTGTATGATTGTCTGTGTGGCTGGGTAAGAGGGCGTGTGACTGCCTGCATGGATGAGTGAGTGAGTGGGTGAGTCTGTGGCTGTATGGGTTAGTGAGTGCATCTGCGAGGGGCTGTATGGGTGAGTGAGTGTGCATATGGCTGTGTCGGTGAGTGAATGGATGTGTCAGTGGTATATGGGTGAGTAACTGCATATGTGAAAGGCAGTATAGGTGAGTGTTGGATTATATAAGTGACTGTATGTGTGAGTGAGTGATTGTGAGAGTGGCCATATGGGTGAGTGTGTGCTTGTGTCAGTGACTGTAAAGGTGAGTGAGTTTGTGTTAGTATCTGTATGAATAAGTGAGTTGGTGTGTGTATAACTGTATAGGTGAATACATTGCTGTGTGATTGACTCTATAGGTGAGTGAGTATGTGTGGGAGTAGCTCTATGAGTGACTGACTGTGTGAGTGGCTGTATCAGTAGATAGGTGAGTGAGTAGGTATGTGAGTAGCTCTATGAGTGACTGACTGAGTGAGTGGCTGTATGCGTGCATGAGTGGATATATCAGTGACTGTATCAGTGAGTGAGTTGTATGAGTGGCTGTATGAGTAACTGAGTGGATGTGTGTGTACACCTATGAATCAGTGAGTGGGTGTGTAAGTACTGGCATGGGTGTATCAATGGTTTTGAGAATGCTAGTGTAGAAGTTGCAGTGGGTGTATGAAAGGTTATATTAGAGTGTGAGTGGGTGCATCAGAGATTCTGTGGATGATGTCATCAGTGATGTCATTTGAGATGTCATAAGTGATGTCATCAGTGATGCCACTGACAATGTCATGAGTAATGTAATATGTGAGGTCATAAGCAGTGAGTTGCGGGGGTGCGAGTCATAGTTAGCTCAGCTAACTATAACTGCTTAATTTCTCTGCTTTTGTGCGTTTGAAATCTGAGCCTAACTATAACATCCCTGTAACCATTGGTTTTTTTTGTGAATATCTAAGGTTTTTTTAATTATATTTCCTAACTATAACAGCCATGTAACCTTTGTTTTTTTCAGTGAATTTCTAAGGTTTTTTGGAATGCTAATTCCTAACAATAACTTACCTGTCGCCTTTGGTTATTTCAGTGGAAATTCGATGTTTTTTTAAGTAGCAATGGTGTTTGCGGAGTGGTGTGGAAAGGGGGCGGGGCCTCTGACCAGCTCTCAGAAATCCCACTGTGTAGGACTTACAGAAAGTACCAGGAGGACTTCTTGGCCCCCAAGGTCCTTTAGCATCCAAGAGAACTTCATTCCTCAACCAGTAGTGCCAGGAGACGCGTTTGCAGAGTGGTGCAAAAAGGGGGCGTGGCCACCACAGACCTCATAGCAAACTGAGTGTGTGGGACTTGCTGGAGGTAACAGGAGGGATAGTTGACCCCCAAATACCCTCAATAGCCAAGGGGACTTAATCCCCCAACTAGTACTATGATAGGAGGCGCGTTTGCAGAGTGGTGGAGTGGTCCTTGATGATTGCACTGATAGTGCCTATATGATTCATAAGTGCCATTGCCAAGGACATACTGCGAATACTGGATGTTTTTAACAAAGTGTAAAATACATATATAGCCATATTTTACATACGGTTTCAGTGTAGCTATTTTGTAAAATACTAAGTTAACTTTCTCTTATGTATTCATTTGTCGAAATAACTAAATCAAAAATGCATTTCCCTTCTTTACAGCAACACCGGAGGTCGCAATGACATCAGTAGTCATGAATACAAATGACAAAGTGTAAAACAGATATATAGACATATTTTACACAAAGTTTGAGTCTGGGTGTTTAGTAACAAATTGTTTAACTTTAACAACACATTTATAAAAAACAACAGTTTAAAAAAAATAACTCAACATCTGAACTCATGAATGGAACATAACTACCAAACACCCATTAAACTACGCATTACTACCCAAACTCATGGGGATTCAAAAACTGCTGCAAAAATATTGTAATGCACAATCTGCGAGTACCACATGACCGGGAAAGTAAGGAATATCATTGGATAATATACTTTTCAGTAAAATGTATACGAAGTATACACCCACTCCTCCTTCCTGAATCTTCTTTTCCAGAACTTTATTGTGAGCAGGTGTTAGATTTTGGCTGGACTTTTTTGGACTTATGTGGGATGACGTTCATGTTATATCATCTTAAAACTTATCATAGAAAACGTCTCCAACTGCCGATCAATCAGAGGGAAGCTGGAGGCCTATCTACATCAGTGGCAGCAGCATTGATTACCAGCCAGAAAGTCCCTTCAGAGGTACAGGCTACTACAACAGATATAGCTCCAGAGTTTTCAAGAATGGCCACTTATTGCATGGACTGTGTTGTTGTAAGAGCTGGTGAGCAGTGTGTTATTGCTATTCCCAATGCTGCCAAAAATCATCCATGAATTTTTTTTTCCCGTTTTATATTTTTTGCACATTTCATAAGAGGAGTTCATAGTGAGCAGCAAGAAGGCAATGCAAAGCCAAAGGACTCTCGACTTCAATAGCTGCCACAACAACACAAAAGCAGAGTCCAATCAAAAGTCCAATCTCAACTTCAAGATTTGGCTCCACAGTTTTCCCCGATGGCATCATACTGCATGGATTGTGAAGTTGTAGTGAGTGCTGGAGAGCAGTCCATAACGGCCCTTCGCAATGCTGCAAAGAATAATCATTTTATTATCTTACAAAATGGGTATCTAATATCTATGTGTTGTTCATTTTAGTATCTTCTAATTTATTGTAACACTACTTACATATAACTTGCCATATAGACAAGTCAAGCCGTAGCTCTACAAATAAATACACAGGTAACTTTTGCCAGTTATCATTATTTCTTTTTCACTTTTTAAATATAAGTTAACAGTCTGTGTTTATATCTTCTAGTAAGTGCTTTGACAACATATACAAACATACTCTGTTTTTTTTAGACAACACAATGTGTTACATTTTGTAATCTCTTCTTTAAAACTATCAACTGTAATATATGTGTCCTGTTCTGCAACTCCTCCTCTTAACAACCCTTCATTTTCCCTAGAATTATGCTCAGGACCAAAAAAACGAACCTGCACATCACCACGAACCTTTTCTACGTCTGCCACACTACGATGCAAAAGTGCTCTATTCATTTCTCCTAAACATAAAGCAGGAGCCTCCTAACTAAAGTATGCATTGTTGAGTGGTATAACTTATTTTGTGTTTTAAACTTCACCTTGGAAAGATACATAGGAATTTTCTTTATATAGCAATGGACTGCTGTCTAATACTACAAACACTACTACAATTCCAGTTGTGTACAGGACCATGACTACGCCTTCCTTGTACCTCTTCTGCAATAACTTCTTCTACATTTCTAGGTACCATCACCTCTTTTGCTGTAGGATTACAATTGTTCATTTCATAACATCGTCCTCTTTCATCAATAGCGTGAACTAATCTGTTATCCAGGTGATAACTTTCTTCATTAAAGAAAGACTCTGTACAAGAAGTATGTATCCATTCTCCACAAAAAACTGTACAAAAGTTACTTCTATTCACTAATCTTTTCTTCTGGTTTTGTCTCCTAACACACAACAGTATTTTGTCAAGAGTGTTCATTCTATTTAGAATCAAAATGAAAAGCTTCCTCTTCAAAGCAAAGGCCTACTCTCTCAACTTGTTCTTTGTGTTTCACTGCATCAATCCTTCTTCTATACTTTTTTAATTTATCACTAAATTTACAACCACTCTACTACGAAACATAGTGGCTCTGATTTACTTAAACTGCTTCTGTCTCCTGGTTATGTTGTGTCCATGTTTGTTACAATCTTTTCTCTTCTTCCAATGTACACTTTGTCCACTTTTGTTGTTTTTCCTAGTCATAATTGTATTTTCTTTATTTTGTAATCTTTGCAAATGTCCACATATATTTTTAAGAAATGACTTTGTCCTCTTACCAGTAGCTCTTTTTTCTTTCAGCAATTTTTTTGCATTTTGCCCCTTTTGTAGCTCATTTCTGCAGAGATACTGTAGTCGCTTCTGTTGCTTTTTCGTTTGAGCTTTTGCAGGCATTCTAACTGTGTGTACTTATGTATATCTTGTTCTGTTAAAAAAACAAGTATATTGTAATTTTTACCCTAGCCAATGTACAAACTACTTTAGTAATGATTTACACATAATACAAAAACATTTTTTATGTTATGTTGCAGTTTTAAATCTACAGATGAACCTAGCTATATTTCTATATTCACTTACTTCAATATAGCAAACCCAAAGCAAAACACAAAACTTTATTTATTAGTTACCTTTTAACATTTTAGCACCCTGTCCTACAACACAGCTGTACCATATCTCACTTCTAACTTATACATGGTGAAAGACCAGTGTATCCCTTCTGTAGTAAATTTTAAAATGAACATCAAGCCAAGGGAGCGTATTTACAAACCCCATGCGCCAAAGCGTCACTTTTTGACACACTATTGGCATGGTGTGATGCTCCATATTTACAAGGCCATGTAACGCCACTCTGTGTGGCTTTTTGTGGCCTTGTAAATACGGGCCCTTTTCACACAGCACTTTGCGTGAAAGGAGCATGCCATGGGTGTTGCTATGGGTGTCCACACGCAACACCCATGCATTTTGCCACATTCCCAGATCTACAACGATTCGTACACCTGGGAATACACCAGAATTCTACGCCTCCCCAGGGGAGGTGTAGGGAGGCGCAACAAGGAGAAATACTTTTATTTCTCCTCGTTTTTTCCTCTTTCTATCCGTGCTGCATTGTGCAGCACACATAGAAAGAGGAAAACACCTCTTGTGATTGATTTGGTGCAGAAAGGTGTGCCTTCCTGCACAAAAACAATCATCCCTGCAACACAGGCACCCTTGCACCATGCTGCGTGTAGAAGTACATACAGTGTCTCAACACTGTAAATCCAAAAACACACCATAAGAGTATTTGAGTGCCTCTCTACCACTGCGTCACTGGTGTATTTAGTATCTCAGTACTTTTCCACTTAAATGTATCAGATTTAAATTTTAGGAAACGCTACATATTAAAATCTGCACATTAATCTATATCCAACCATATATCTTACTAATTCTTCCAAGTACTTGAAAAGAGTGTGTGACAGGTTGCATATATAATTCCCACATGGTTCTAAAATACTACATATTCCTCAGTAAAACTTGTAAATACATGGGTCTGTGGTTGAATACAACAATACTCCCTGGATGATAGAATGAGTGCATAGGTAGTGCGTATATGATTCCCTGACTATGTCATAACTCCATGGGTCATTCCATATCTGCATACTTACTGCCTGCGTGTTTGTATGAGTATACCACTAGTATCTGGGTGGTTGGATGAGTGCATGAGTAGATGAGTAGAGCCTGAATGATTAGACAAGTGCGTGACTAATGCTTCAATAATTCAATGCATGCATAGATACTGGTGGGATGATTAAATGAGTGCAATTCTAGTGCCTGGATGATTGCTAGAGTGAATACATAGTATATAGGTGATTTATAGAGTGCATGAATAGTGCATACATGATTGTTTAAGCCCATGCATAACACCTAGCCTAATGGATGAGTGGATGAATAGTGTTTCAGCGATTGGATGCTGCCCATTTGTTTTTGGTTGAGTGAACAGGTAGTGCCTGGATGTTTAGATAACTTCATGGGTAGTGCCTGGAGAATAGAATAAGTGCATCAGTAGTGCCTGGCTAATTAGATGAGTACATGTCTAGTGTCTGACTGACTGCATGATTCCATTGTTAAAGCTTGAGAGATTGGATGAAAGTAAGTGTACTGCTGGGGTGATTGTATTAGTGCAAGACAATTGCCTCAATAAATAAATGACTGCATAGGTACTGGATGGGTGATAGGTTTACTACAATGGTACTCTATACGTACTTAGATGAGTTCATGCGTAGAGCCTGAGTGTTTCATCAGTGCACGCATGTGCCTCAGCATTTCATTGACTGCATGGGTTGTAAGTGGGTGTTTAGATGGCTGCGTATGTTCTGTGCAAATGTTATAATGATTGCATAGTTACAGCCTTGTTATTTGCATAAGTCAATACTTAGTACCTAGGTGATTTGATGAATGTATGGGTAGTGCTTGCATAGTTCAATGACTACATAATTACTGCCTGCCTGATTGCAAGAGTACATGTGTAGTGTCTGGGTAATTGTATAACTCCATGGATAGTGAATCACTGATTTGATAACTGCCTGAGTAGTGGCTGGGTGATTGCATGAGTGCCTGAATACTGCCTGACTGACTGTGAAAGTACCTTCATTGCTGTCAGATATATAACAGTTGTCACTATATCTCTGACTCACTGGTTAGCTCCTTCTGTCAGTATCAAACTACCTGTTTTACTGTATCTATTCTTTTCTTCTGAGCTATGTGTGAGTGAAGTCTAGGCATCACACTTGATATATAATTGTATACATGGCTCTCTAGAAACATACATTGCTTTGTTACTGAGCGTGCACATGTGTGCATCTTTAAATTTCTAAAACTGAAAACAACATTTTGAAATTTTTCAAAGCACAAAACCTTTTGCGAATTGCATACCTACATAATTTCTCAAATACTTCTTCTGCTTCTAAAACCTATATTCAGCATATCATAAACAGAAGTTACACTCGAAATGAAACTAGCACATGCACTCTCGAGGCATTCTTCACTATTAATCCTCCGCAATTTTAAAGAAACCATGTTTAAAGAAAAACACTGCCCTCACCATATACATAAAAGTTTCATCAGCCTTACTGAGCATAGATCACCATATAAACAGATATGCGATTTCTTAATAGATGTACACCTTCAAGCCATCTTTCTAAAAATATATACCTCTCTGCATCTTTAAGTAAACTCAAAAGTCCCACCGTATATATAGCTATGTGCAAGTACAAAAACCATATCTCACCATCTAAGCATATGCAAAGCGGTTATATAAGTTAAAAACCACAATGACAAACACTTCCCTATACATACCTAACAAGTATTACTTCTTTCTAATTCATATACAGGCGGACAACGTGCTCCCTTCTTTTATTTCTCACTACACTATTCCTGTTTAATAATGTTACTTACAGTACTATAACTCCCAGAATGCAAATAACAGACGTATCTGTTCAGCACATCATGTTCAGACATTTAAAACATTCTTAATTCCTCATTGTAACTTTCCACAAGACTATACTGTTATTTTTCAATAAAATACACAATGTAATAAAGAGGCACTTATTAATGTTACTTTTACTTCCCAAAACATTTTCCATTAAACCTCTTAAACACATACCCTCTAATAGATACAGTTCATCTCATATATTTTTTGACATCACTGTGATACTCCTTTTAATCAAACTCCCATATATATCTTCATTTCTAATGTACATTTTTAATAATAATAATTGCAAAGTTATATTCATACCAGCAAATTGAGTTTGTAGATTATATTGTTGTTTTGAGCTCTTTCTGGATAGCTTTGACACTGCTAAGATTTGTAAAAACTAAGCAGAAGAATGGTACACCACTCTCATACAAAACAACTCTAAAATGGCAACCTGTTCAACTTTCCACTCCATCCTCATGAGAAAATCAGCAAATGAAATCATGTCTTTCATTTTAGACTACTGCATCTCCACTTGTGAATGGTTAGCATCTCTTAACCCTTTCCCTCTCTTTCAAAACGAGGTTCCTGTCGGCGTGTTTTCACGATGGTTTTGCAATCATCGTGGTAAAATCGCGAAAAAAGGGAGTTCAAACCTATATCCAGCTTCATTTTTCTGAAATATAAATACTACACAACAATTTTTTACATAGTCCCCAGTTGAAAAATAAAACTTGCCATTACTTAAATTATGTCATCACTCCTCAACTTTTTAACAAATGTTCTGTCTCTATAACACCCTTCCCCCATACAGTCTTAGCTCAGTGTACTTAGCAACCCAGTGGAACCAGTAGGTCACAAGTTCACAGCACATTCTAGAAGGAACATGCTGCTTTCAAATAAGATACAGCAGCTGTGCTTTACTCCACAGTTTCAAAAGCATATCCATGTCTGTATTTCATTTCTTTTCTTAAACAACAGCCAATAATAAGACTTCTTGCTAAGGCATCCAACACACTACCTAATTTTATTCACTTTCATGCTGACAGCAACCAATGAAATATATCTTTTTATTTAAAAAAACTCAATTTTAACGGCTTTTTCTTTGGAAAACTACCTCATTGAGCTCCAGCTTTCTCCTGACTACTATTGCTCCTTCACTTCAAAATGCTTACAGTATGGATTGTGGGCCACAGCTATATCTATTGGGCTAAAGAGACTGCAAAAAAGAGAGGTATTGACAGGGACTTGGGTTTGCCAAATGTGCAGATTACTTGGTTTTGCCTGAGAGGGTTAAAGTTTCATCAGTTGCTGGCTTTGGTTAAAACCATTGTGGATTCCCAAGCTTCACACCTCATGATTGTGCACTGTGGTGGCAATGACCTAGGCACATTGACTGGGGTAGGGCTGGAAATCTTAATGAAAGAAACCTTTGCAAAATTGATGTCACTTTTCCAACACACTGTATTGGTGTACTCTAATATATGCCAAAGACAAAAATGGAAGTGGTCAAATTAATTCTGTCCACAGATTGACAAAGCCAGAAAACATGTTAATAAAACTGTTTCTGCATTCTTCAGAGACCATCGCATGGGCTGTATGTATAACAACAATCCTGGTTTTGACATACATAGAATTTATAGAAATGATGGAGTGCACTTTACAGATGAAAGCAAAAGGGTGTTTCTCAGTAACCTGAAACTCTGCATCTGGTTTTATGTATAGCTGCCATATACACTTAACCAACGCAACGGCTCTTGCCAGAGCACACTAGTACCCGAAATATTGTGAAATTTTTACTAAAGGGCTATTTTTCCTTTAGTTTTTGTGGATCTTCGTGACCACGTTGCGATCCCTGCAGACATGTTGCGAAAACGGAAAACAAAAGCAGACATTCAATGGCCACCAACACATGCAAAAATAATATGTAAAAAAATCCATTCAGAACATTGCCCTAAACATATTACAATATACATACTTGTCTCAAAGCATGTTTAATCTCATATTTTTGTACTAAGTTTCTTTAAAATCTATCTTTCAGACCCATTTTCCGTCTTCACGGTTATTCGGGACATCGCAATGACGTTGTTAACTGTGACGATCACGCCTTTTCTATAAAGTGTAAAACACATATATCCACACATATTACAGTATTTTACACACTAGGGGTTTCTTACACTATTCTCTAAAGTCATGTTTTTCTAGGGAGTTTCTATAAAAACCGTCTCTAAAATCTTTTTTTATCTTTACGCGGTAACTGCGGAGACGGCAATGACGTTGGTAATCGCGATCCCCCCTAGACACATCGTGAAAGCTGAATACAAAAGCAGACATTCAATGGCCACCAACACATCCAAAAATAATATGTAAAAAAAATCCATTCTGAACATTGAACAAAACATTTTACTATATGCATAATTCTTTCATAGGATGTTTAAACTCATATTTTTCTACTAAGATGCTTTAAAAACCATCTTTCAGACCTATTTTCCATTATCACGGTTATTCGGATCATCGCGATGACATCGTTAACCGTGACGATCGCGCCTTTTCCATAAAATGAAAGTGCATATATGCACACATATTACAGTATTTTACACACTAGGGGTGTTTTTACTGTACACTTCAAACGCATGTTTTTCTAGTGTATCTCTAGAACAGCCATCTTTAAAACCTATTTTCCGTTTTTGCGGTGAGGCCGGAGATCACAATGATGTCGGTAATCGTGATCCTGTGGTTACATCGCGAAAGCAGAAAACAAAAGCAGGAATTCAATAGCACACACCACATTAAAAAATTATATCTATATAATTAATTATAACCATCACAGTACAATACTCACTATATAAATAACTCTATAAAAACATTGATCAGAATCTCAATATCTCTATAACAACGCGTATTAATGATTCACTGATATATTTTTTTAAAATTTCTACCAATATTCGCGATGACGTCGCGTCGTCAATGCGAATATCGTGAGTGATTAAAAAAATCAATTTTGGACACATAACTTGTGTCACTAACACCCCCATTTCTCAACTTTGGGGTCAGAGTATCTCCACCCTCACCCTTTATGTGGGCTTTCACACAAACTTTCTGCCCCGGGAACCGTTCCCAATAGATAAAATGGCAGACACAACTTTCTGTTAAGGTTGCGTCCAGCCAATCAGAGCATTCCCGCTGGCGCATGCAAATCGTGAAACCACCATGAAATATACGCGGCCAGAGATATCAGTATAATTTTCAGCTTAAATTTCTCAAAAACTACTGAATGGATTCACACCAAATAAGCAAAAGGCACTTCCTTGAACTGACATCTTCCTCCCTGCCAAATTTGGTGTAAGTCCGTTCAAATGTTCGGGCAGTGGGTGTGGCTAAAGATTCCTATGGGAATTAACATTACAAATGCAACCTGCCCCAAATACTCTGTCCCCACTACACGGATCTCCCCCAAACCTTTCATGACAATAGAACCCACCTTGACACTTTTTTAGGAAAATTTCATGAAGTTATAGCCAAGTCAAAAAATGCTTTTCCTATGGAAACATGGTCCAATGAGTTAAGGGATATTGATTTAATTGAATGAATTTTACAATTGATTGCACGTTTTATATTTTTAATTTTGCTGTGTAATGAATTGTGTGTTTTATGTGCTTTTATGATTGTCTGAAACAGCAATCGAATAAAGTTTTACTTGACTTGACTTGGTCCTAACTATAACCACCTACTGGCGACTATATATATATATATATATATATATAAATATATATATATATATTACCTACTGGCGGTCGCCAGTAGGTAGTTATAGTTAGGACCTTGTTTCTATTCAAAAAGCATTTTTCCTTTTGCCAATATCTTTGGCACCGTTTGACGAATCTTCGTGAAATTTTCAAAACTAATGGTTCACTCAGGTCAGCTCCTGTCCTGAAAGTTTGTGGGTGATTTGTCAAGCAGGGGTCGAGAAAAAAGGGGGGTACCAAAACGCATTTTCCCCATGTTAATTTCCATGAGAATTTTGGAACAGGCTACAGCATGAACTGCTAAACGGAATTACACCAAATTGGGCAAAAAGGTAGTTCTTGGTTGCGAAAGCGCCCTTTTTTTAAATGGTATAAATCCGTTCAGTAGTTCCTGGTAAATTCAAAAAATAAAAATGTATATATCTGAGCACCGAGGAGGATTCGCGAATCCTCCAAAGCACGAGCTTAATTCTGATTGGCTGCCAACACTCCAAACCAGGAAGTGTTGACAGCCATCTTGTGACTCGGTAACCGAGTCACAAGAAAACAGTTAAAAAAATGATAAGAAACAAGAAAAGGGGGCAGGGTAGAAACACCCTGACCCCCTAGGCCTGCTCAGAAAAGCATTTTTTTTAAATTTAAATCAGCCGAATTCGCGCTGGTTGCGCGAATCCGGATGAAATTTATTTTAAAAAACAAAGCGCGGGCTTCCGCGCTTCGTTTTTTTAAGCCTCCGGGTGGGCCAGGTCCCGTAAGTACACAGGATTAGGGAGGGACGCTTTTCTGAGCTCATGTGCTAATAGCAGCAAAGACAGCTCCGGCATGCCCCCTCGTTTCGCTCCCAGGGTGTTAGGGGATCATTGTCCAGCAGAGAATAGAGGTGCAAGTGTGTTTGTGTGGAGAGATGTGTGTTTGCAAACCAGGCATTGGAGGGAGCCGGCAGGGGAGCTCTGCTGTTTCCTTTGCTGAGCATGGCGCACATGTTGGGATTTGGAAAAGAGGAAACCCACTGCGCACAATTTATTTTCGGTTAAACGCAAGACAATGGTTTGGTTTAAAAGGTTCCACCTCATTGCGTGTTCCCCTCTCCATGCCTCATCTTATGCGTTATTTCCTGTTACCCAAATGAGAATGTTTTTGCCTTATATGTATGATGGGACTCTGCATTTGTCAAGGAAAGGGGAAACCAGCTGGTGATTTACATGAATGGCATTTTTATACAAACATCACGCGAGAGTGTTGTCTTTCTGTTAATACGCACGTAAGTGCAATACACCATTACTACTCTTCTACTGTAAAAAAATAAAACAGTATGGCATTTAAGGAGTGTAGAAAATAATTTTGTGAATAGCGATAATGCTTAAATGTAAACGCCTTAGTGTGTTTTTTATTAATATTAATTTTAGCAATAGGAATAGCACTGTTACTGATAGCGATTAATTGTATTGACATAATTTCCCAGCAGGACTATAGCTTTCATAGCCGTAAGGAAAACAGTAAAATGCCTCAAAGGGCACTTTCATTTTCTCTCCGTGACCCTGTTTGTGAAAACGATCTGCGCCTTGTTATCCCCCTAGCCTCTACAGTGCTGTTGGCGGTGAGGGCTGGAGGGGGTTAAATAGATTTTAATTCTTTGGGTAAACAAGCACTAAATAACTATAGGAATCGAGTGGCCTGTCGGCCCCTACTGAATAATTGCCTGCCTGGTCTGAATCGCCCTTGCGGGAAATATTTATGAAATGGAAACAATTCTGCTGCCCCCACCCTCCCCTGGGGACCCGGCCGATGCTGTGAGCTGTGTTGGTTTTGCGCCTGCCAGAGCAGGAGGGGGGGAGAGTGGGGGAGGCCTGTCTCTGGTCTCGTGGCAGTTCTTTCATGGAGCTCTCCCAAAACAAATTGTCCCAACCCACCATGAGGACCAACCAATTACATTTCTCAAATATTTATACACTTCAGCAGGGAATTTGTCAAATAAATATAGAGTTGAAATGTATATTGAGTGGTTGTTGTATCCCCACAGGATTTCAGAGATAGTCTCATTTTTAATACTGTTTGGACTTTTTACCACTGATTTCATGTTTTATTTGAGGACAGCACATGTCTTTATATGTGCCATATAGTTACAATTCAACCCCTAACTTAGGAGTTGGATGCTTAAAGGTGAGGTTTGTCACTTATATATTATTTATATAACGCATTCATCCAAAGCGTTTTACTTTGAAAAACACCTACAATTGTTATTTAAAAATCGGAATCGGCACTCATTTTGCGGACCTCGGAAGAATGAAAGGCTGAGCTGATCTTGGCAGGATTTGAACCTGCAAGGTCTTGATCGCACAAAGCTCAAGAACACGCGCTCAGATCGCTGGTACAGGAGCACTAACACAGTTTCCTCTATGTCAGATCAGACATTTTGTCTCAATGCAAAGGGGGTTGGAGACAGGACTTAAGCTACACCTGGCCAGCCACTCAAGGCCTCTCTGATACCCTCGATTTCTATCTGCGCCGCCCATCTGATTTTGTTGTTTATATTTGCTCCTGTGTGTAACAAGTTTCCTTTGTTTGTTTTTCTCTGGCACCAGGTCACGAAATCCCGCCGGGAGAAGGGTGTTTTTTAGGTCGAGCCTAGCATTGCAGCGCATGCGCTGCTCACTTTGCGAGGCATGCAGTATTCAGTATGGCGTGGAAGCTCTGTGGAAGCTCCGCCCACTCTCCGCCCATCTTTTTCATTGGCTTTTGTCTTAAATGCTGCCTTCCGATTGGTTTGAGGCTTGTTAGTCCCTCCTCATGACGGCCATGTCGTCATTTGTATCCTTCCATGGCTACTGGCCTCTTTACTGCCAACACTATTTTCTTCCTCTGCCTCCCCCCTCCCCCTCCCGCAGTCCGTGACTTCTCGGCCCGCACCTCCCCCACACTCCCGTTCGTGCCTTCTTTCCCACCGGCACATCCGTTTCCAATGCAATAGGTCTTGCGTAAATGCGAGTCCTATTGCATTGCCAATGCTTGTTTAAGAGGCGCGCTGTAGACATGGGTGGCGGTATGGGTAGACAATATTTTCTGATTGGACAATTGAAAATTTGAACGTCTGAACTACGGTGGCCACGCGAGGGCAAAAGGGTTCGGAATGCGCTTGACCCTCCTTCCTGTGTGCGCGTGGCCGGCGGAGGCAGAGAGTTCCCGCCTGAGGCCCAGCAGGTACCGGGGGAGGCCAGGGTGGGATCCGGGTCGGCCAAGAGTCAGGTAGATGTACATAAAAATATAGGGGTCTCAAGGCCTGTTCAATTATAAGCAGTAAGTTGAGCGGTGTAGGTCGAGAGCGTGTCTGGAGCCAAGGGAGGGTTTGAACCGTAAAGGGTACAGGGAGGGACATGCATGTTTCGCGTTGGTGGCCTGTGGTTTGGTGTGGTGGCCTGGAGGAGGAGAATTGGTTTTCGGGGGAGTTTCTGACCCTCACGGTTATTGAACCTAGGGCACCAAGTTTGGAGGAAGAGGTTGGGTTATTGGGAGTGACCCAAAGCAGGATGCTGTATGTCAGAGGCCCTTTGGGAATTGGTGCAGGGACTTACGTAAAGGGTTTTGGTGGAGGGGTGGCCGTGGGCCTGCTGGTTGTGTTTTTGAGCTACTGGGTTGGTTGAGGGGCTGATGGAGGCTTTTGGGTCGGTGTGGAATCAAATCACGAGACTATCAATTATACCGGGCTTCTATGGAAAGTCGAATTATGTTGTCATAGGATAACGATTTTCAGGTAGAATAGACATCTCGCTCCCTGTGGGTAAGACTCTGTTTCTAATATATATACACAATGTAGTTTAATAGAAAGGGTCAGGTGTGGCTTCCTGAGTGTCCTATGACCTGGAGGTAGATGGCATCCGCCATATTACTTATTGTCACGGGGGGTTGTTTGCGATGTGTCGTGGCAGATGGTGTTGGTGAAATGTGAGGGTCGGGTGGAGCCCAGGTTTTACACATGGAGTCGTACGGGATTATGAAGTGATGCCGCCATGAGAGGCGAAGCTTGGCGTGCCTGGTGTTAGACATGGCGAGAGTACCTATAAGTTATTACCCATTATTGCAGATGTGCAGCAACAGTCGTCGTTGTCTACTGCCTGCTTAAAGGTTCTAGGAAAGAGTTTCTACTGGGGTCATCCCAGTGGCTTGGACCCAAGTTAAAGGGGGTGGGAGGGTAGAATGCCTATTGGTTTGGGAGGAAGTGGTGTCTGACTTCATGTTTGAGTGGGGGTGGATGATGGGGGAAGTTTTCACATCGAGGAAATAAAAGTCCGTCCGTTATGTGACAAAGAGTATGTGCAAGTCAGGCCACTAATTGGCCTCATCCTCTTGCAAAGGCGCCGCCTCCCTTTTAGGAGGTTAGCAGCCCACATTTTTATCTGCGCGGTGGTCGGGGGATGTATTAGGTTGTTTTCTACAGCCGTATGCCTAGAGGGCCGCGTCTATAAGTTTGTGTTACTGCTATAATTATAATATAAGTATTTCACTAATTGAAATGACTTACTCATTATATACCACCTTGTTAAAAAAATGCTTAATCCAAAACAGCTGACCCTTAGATAACAGAATCTAACACGCTAATCAAATGTATTGCTCATAGATGTTTGGATCCTATACTGCCCCTTACTTTAACGTATCTAAACTTAAGTGTTTATGTAATGGCAGGAAGAACTTAAGCTGTTTAGACCTGCATTTGTGCCTGATTACATCTGAGGAACTCTGCTGGGATTGGAAAAAGGTGATTTTGCAGGCTGCTCATCTTGCTTTGGGTGCTCAGTATTGTTGTGGTTTCAGAAATGACCCAATATTCTATGAGGTGCTCTGGTCTGTGCACGACCAAAAACACGTGCAGATTTTGACAGTCAGTGGCTCTTCTGTAGGTCTTTTGTAATAGTTCTCCCATTTAGGCCATAATTATGATTGACCCGTGCATCCCTTCGGGTCTAGTGACCGCAGTTACTGGGCCTTCGAAACTGAGCCGCAGTTTTTTTAGGAGGGCATCCTAAAACCCAGTGTGAAACACTGGAGATAAGGGAAAAAGGTGGAAATTGGAGTGGCAACTGATTTTGCTTTAATTCCCGCCCCCCCCCCAAAAAAAACTTGTTTTCGTTATATCCTCGCCCCTGCTAACAGTAATTCCTGAACAGGGATCACTTGTGGACACTTGTAATCAAGGCCATAGTTTGTAAAGGAGACCTTTGATCTTTCTTTTAGATCTCAAAGGCCTGTTTGCAAAACAAAGAACCCCCAGTGGGCTTTGGCCAGCTTATTATTTACCATTGGTTGGCTTTGTCACACGACTAACTTCCTTTTAGGTCTGGCATTACCCAAGACCTTTTGATTTTGGTGTGTGTGTATATATATATATTCAGCCAGCCCTCTTAATCTGCTGCTATTCAAATTTTTCTTCTGCCCCTTACAGCATGGGGAAATGGGCTAACCTCCTTTCACCATTGGCTAACTTCTTTGAGTGACTGCATTCTGGCCTTTCAGAGTGCGCACATCCACTCAGTTATTTCCTCCAGTGTCAGGGACTTCTATGGCAATGTGTGCTTTTTGAGAAAAAATAATGTAGCCTTTTTCCGTGTTGTTTTTAAAACATTTGTTTAATAAAGTTCATTCTGGCTAGGACAGGAGTCTCAAACCTTTTCTGAAGTGAGAGCTACTTCTGATCAATAAAAATCATCCTGAGCTACTGAAGGCATTGTTACTGGACTCCCCTACGCCCAGCTTCATTGACTTTAAGGCTAATGTCCATAGAGCCAGACACTATGATTTGAAAACAAATACTGTTCCCAGGGGAGCTATGACAGGGCTGCCATGTGTCAGTGAGTGTGGTCTTTGGGGATGTATGCACATGTGAGTATGAATGGGATATATGTGTATGAGTGACACAGGACATACTTTTCACCATATGTGGCATGATTACATTTATAACACAAGCATAGAACCATTTTTTAAATGGGGGAAATTTAAAATGCAAAAAGGTGTTCTGCAGAAAAGTTTAAAATATGCAACATTTTTCTGCACTTTAAATCTCTCCCATTTAAAGACTGTATATTTAAGTTCTACATATAGCACAGTGTCAAGTGGCCTTTAGAAGCAAAAGGCCTGCTGTTTATAAATATGACACTTTGAAGTGGGAGAAAATGTTAAAATGACGAGTTAACGTAACCATTAAGATAACTTTTCATTTTGCATTTCTCCCGTTTAAAAGCATTCAGAAACATATTTTTGTTCTCATGCTGCAATACTGAGTTTACAAGGATTTGTATTGAAGAGTTAAATACCTCAGTGCTTCAGTAGTTCTCTGTGCCCTGGGTCATAAATCTGACTGAGCACTGCTCATTATCTGGTCCTGCTATCTGCAACGTGAAGATGTTGCAAAATAAACATCCTTTACTTAATTTTAAACGGAAAATGTGACCCTGTGCTTATTTAGAAATGAACTCAAAGCTGTGAGCTACTCTGAAGGTGTTTGTGAGCTACCAGTAGCTCCCAATCAACTGCTTAGAGAAACCTGGGCTAGTGCATTGCAGCTCCCACAGTGTTTTATAAAAATCTTGGCAAAACAAAGGTTGACAAAGCCACCCCAAGCTTTTTTGTTGCTCTTTGTGCAACAGCACCTGCCCCCTGCTGCTGGCACTCAGTAGCATTCACTTTTTAACTCCACCACACTTCTTGCTCCACTGTTGTTCCCCAAAATACACTGCTCTACTACCCCACCATGCCCTTCTGTGCCACTTTACCATTTTGTATTCCTTTTTTGGGAGGCTCAAACTTTTCAAAATACTGCAGGAAAAATAAAACACATCTTAAGGTATTTCAGAACTGTATGTTAAATTCAGTATTCTAAATCGTTATAAATGGCCTGCTATATTTTTCACTCAAACTCTGAACAAAATATAAAAATAACAAGTATTGGCAAAGCCATTACATCCCATGTTTTGGGCCTGTTGGCTTTGCCAATTCTATTCTGCACATGCTGTATGGCATTGACAACAAAAACAAAGAAATTATGATACATTGTGCATAGTACTTCTGCCCACATTATTCAGTAGACCTGCACATGAGTTCCGGGCGAAGCTCACCAGAGAGCTGTACATGAGGGTGAGAGCAGTACCGACCATGGGAAAGTATTTCACAGGAAAACTATAATGAAGTGCTTAACGAAAAAGAAAAAACTGTTTCTTATAAGTGGACAGTAGAAGGCTACAAATCATTCAGTCACAATGATGGTAGAGAAGCTATACTCTTTAGGAGGGAAAAACACAAAAAGAGGAAGGCAAGCTGTCTCAATTCGTGCTGTGCTCTGCAAATTAAACACACTACTGCAGGAATCTCAACCCACCAAACTATTTTTCTGGAACAAGACCCAAAACAGCTTCTGGTATGGTGGAAGAACTCTTCTCCTAGACTGAGCTGGATGGTTCCAATGTGAACTGTGGTTGGAGACTTGATGTAGAATTGGGTGTAAGAAATTAAGTTTTTCTGCATGGGCTTCTTGGATTTTTTGCCTCTTGCTGAGCTTATGTTTTTGCTAGCTTTAGAGCTCTGCACTTCCCCCTCCCCTGGCTAACCACTAGTAAAGTGCCTCTGCTCCGACTTTAAACATGGTTAATTTGACCTGTTCCTAATTGGTACATGTAATTTTCCAAGAAGTCCCTAGTATGTGGTGTACGCAGAGCCTGAGTGTTAAGTGCCACTACTGGACTGTAGCACCTATTGTTATCCAGATAGTGACAAATAAAACATGGCTTCGTCTACTCCACGTAGCCTGACCGCTGCAGCGTAACCTGTTAAAACACCCCTTTTTGATAGGGTATTCCCTTTTTAAATAATAGCAAGTCAGTCTTTTGTGAGTCAATCAAGTCAATAGTGAAGTCTGACTTTTAATAAAATATTAAGAAAAAGTAACTTCTAGAAAGTTTCCCTTTGTGTGTGAACTGTCAGGAGGCTAATTAGCATTAGCTTCTGCCAGGTCACCGCCTTGAATAAGTGTGATGCCTTCCAAGATCAAATAATAGGCTAACCTGAATGGCCAGAGTTGACTCCTGAGCTCAGCAGAATATGCAGTGTGGGGGCAAGTGCGCCTCTTTTTGACTGCACAGTGTCTCATCCTGCAAGACAGGTCTGTTGAGCCTGATGTGAAACTTGGGGACACACTTAAAAAGGAGAGAATTCAATGCCAAGACCATTCTTGTGGATGCACTGTTCTACCAGACCTTTGGATTTGTTGTGGGTACAGTGCCTACAAAAAACTGGATTTTAACTATAGATGTCAAAGGACTCTAGGATCACCATCGTACACTCCCTACATGCAACCCCAGCCTTCGGTGCCCAGTTTAGTGTGGCCGAAGATAAATGCTGTGTTGAGAGTGCTCAAAATGTGTACATTTTTTCCCGGGACCTTTTACCCCAAAGGTTAGTGCATCCCCAGGGGGTCATTCCCACCCACAAGCGTGTGCCAAGCATAAATGTGGTATCCATTTTAGGCCACTTCTGGGCCTAAAGAAAATCAGAACTGTCTGCAATCTGAAGTGAGCCCTCGAGGACTGGACCTGCTCTCTGTCATACCCAGAACAAAGAAGTAGACTCAAATGTCATAAGGCTGAAAATGCTCTGATGAATGGAACTTTGGGCCTATTTGTGGTAAGGCAAACAGAAACTGCTGCTTAAGTAGTTAGGTCAGGGCCTGGGAACTTTAGCCACATTACTTAAGGACAGGTTAGAAGTCGCCCCCATCCACAAGCCAGTGGCAGGCATAAAAATGACATCTCTCTGCACCCTCTTCAGAAAGCTTTCTTGACCTGCAGAAGATAAGGAGGATGGGAACTGCTGTTGGTGATCCGAGAATAGCCCTGAAGTACTGGACTGGCTTTCTCTTGTACTCAAGAATGGAAGTGGACTCCAATGGCCATTTGGCTGACCTCCTGTGCAGCTACAGCGAGACAACAAGCTGCAAGAGTCCTTTTCCTGGAAGTACCCAGCTGCCAGAGTGACATCTGGGCCTGGACTAGACCCAGAATAGATCCTGCTGTTCTGTCTTGACACCATGCTAGTCTCTAAGTGCCGCCTCTGAAGTCTTGGGGGATTTAGAAGTGTCCTCTTGCGGTGGATTGGGACTTAAAAGTCAAAGTCGGAAGGTAAAATATTTGACAGGGATGAACGTAGTTGGTGTATCCTACCGTGCTAATTCACGGTTAGCTTGAAATCAAGCCTGTGTTCTGGTCTACCGCTACCATTGGTGCGTTATGGTGCCATTTTTAGGTCAAGCATTCAAGACCTCTTGTATATACTTTAGTATATACTTGTATGTACTTTGTGGGCTCTGGAGATCAGCCCTAGGACTTGTCTGCTTCCGCTTAGGGACTTTTTTTCCTGTTCAACTGCCTCTATTTAACGGTCTTGATAGAAAACGACCAGTAGAGGTCAGCAAAATGCCAGAATTTCTTTCTGCTTGTTCATCTGCCTCTATTTAACTGTCTTGATAGAAAACGACCAGTATAGGTCAGTAAAATACCAGAATTGCTTTCTGCTGAGGGACTTTCTTTTTTTTATTTTTCTGGCAACTGCCTCTATTTAACTTTCTTGATAGAAAACGACCAGCAGAGGTCAGTAAAATACCAGAATCACTTTAGCATTCTCTAGATTCCAGTCCATAGAAATTGTCTTCCACGAGCACCCGTAGACAATAATATTTTTTTCAAATCATGTATTTTCAGTGATATGACCACCAAAGGCCCTGATTTTATAATCAAAACAGAGCTTTGGACTATACCATTTCCCGCTGAAAGGCAATATTTTTCTTCATGTGTTCCCATCCCTGGCGTGTCACGCAGTTTGGTGCTTACTTTCCCTCCATGTTTAAGAACAGGAGGTGTTTCAGCACCCAGGCTTGTGTTACATAGCTAAATACATATAAGGTCCCAAAGGCGAGACCGATTGCATTGCAAATGCTTGTTTGCTTTCGTTAAAGCTGATTCACCTGTAAATTCTACACCAGGGCCCCGGGCAACACCTGCTCTGTCTCCGAAAGTGAGCTTACCTTTCGTTTCACTT
Organism: Calotriton arnoldi; assembly: GCA_963921515.1. Taxonomy (NCBI): domain Eukaryota; kingdom Metazoa; phylum Chordata; class Amphibia; order Caudata; family Salamandridae; genus Calotriton; species Calotriton arnoldi. The sequence continues at coordinate 657,872 of CAWUFW010001320.1, read as the reverse complement.
CCAAGCAGCGCTCGTGCATTCCAGACCTAAACAGGTTTAAATTGTTATATATCGCCTCCTGTTTTTTTTTTTACAGAGAAGGAACAGCAATTATTTCTAGTGGAAGAGTGCCCGCTTTTTAGGTCTCGCCTGAGCCAGCGCATGCGCTGCCCTGTGGCGAGACATTTAGTGTGTGGGCTTTAAAAAGCCGACCACAGCTTTTTGTGTGGCCTAGAGCGTGCGGTTACGCGCACAATTACGAGCAGAGACGCCATCTGGCTTTCTCGTCATCGTCACTCGCCAGACGTGCCTCCTTTTTTTTTTTTTAGGTCTTGCCTACGCAGCCGCCTCTCTTTCCCGCTGCAGCCTGCACGCCTTTTTTTTTTAAACTTTCAGCGCGCGCGCTTGTCTTTCTCTTTACCCATCTCCCTCTTGTTTCCCTTCTTTTAGCACTCTTGTTCTCTTCTGTTGCTTTTTTACCTTTCTTTTTTTCTCTAATTCGTCATTCTCAGCCCATGGTCTCAGCCCATGGAGGCGCGCGCACTTGTCTTTCTCTTTACCCATCTCCCTCTTGTTTCCCTTCTTTTTAGCACTATTGTTCTCTTCTGTTGCTTTTTTACCTATTTTTTTTTTTTTTAAATTCGACATTCTCTGCCTATTTCTCCTTCTGTCTGTTTTCGTTGCTGACCCGTCGGACGGACCCGGGACGGACTTTACGGCATGCTCTCCCCCCCCCCAGGGAGCCCGGGAGGAGGGGTCTGCCGCCCACGCCAGGAGTCGGCCTTTCTCTGCTGTACCCAGCCACCGCCTCTACAGCATCCCAGAGAAGGAGCTACTCCCTTCCACTCCCCAAGCTGACTTACCTGCTCCTCTGATTTCCGTGAAACTGCGTCAGACCGCTGCTTTTCCTGCATCTCTGTGTAAGAGCTTCCGAGGGAGGGATTCCTTCCCCGGGTTGCATCTGCCCTATCTGCCGCTCTCCTAATGCAGCCGAAAAGAATGTGGCAAAACTTCTCGGCTTTGACTTAGGCTTGTTTTCATGGTGCCTGAAAAAAACACGAGCTTGCAGCTGTGCAAATGGGCTAGCCCTGGAGGAAATAGAAAATTCTCTGCATTTTTTAATGTACCTGTTTGTGTGTGTGTGCGTGCGTGTGTGTTTTCATGCGAGTCCATATTAAAATATAGACGAGGGTGCATCTCTGGGCCCTGCTGCCACTAAAAGGTGTGCTCCTTCTTAAGGGTCTCAAAGTTCCTCATTTACTTTTCCCTATTACCAACCTTGTCTCCTGTCCTATTACTCCACTTCTTTCTTCTTTCTTCTCTTCCTTTCTTCCCATCTTTTGTCTCTCCCTCCTTATTCCCTCCCTTCTTCCTCTCTGACATCCTCTTCCTTTGCCTCGTTTGTTCGTCCTTATGTTCTTTCTCTCATCATTATCCCTTTCTCCAATCTTATCATTTTTTTCTCTGCATTTCTTTAATCCTTTTCCTCTCCTCCTTCACTCATTTTCATCTATCTCCCACAGTACTCTACCCAAACTCCCCGAAGAGTAAACTGACAGGCTCTGGGCTTACCAGTTTCTGAGTGGGTACTAAAATTACTGCACTAGGTACAGGGCAGGCTCCCACCTCTATGCCTGGTGTTACCAGGCAGCTGCACAATTGATCAATAGGCTACTATTCACAAAATATTGTGTAAAGCTTCGAAACTTTACAGATTTTAGGGACTGGTACAAATTAATTAGATTATTCAGTGAAAGTTACTAAATATACATTTGCATGCTAGGCTAAACCATCGCTAGAAATATACAAGCATTGGCATAGCCAATAGGCCTCGCCTTTGGGACCTTATAAGTGTTTAGCCATGCAACAGTTGATGTTGTTGCACCAAGGATATTGTGCTGCATAACTAAATACTTATAAGGTCCCAAAGGCGAGACCTATTGGCTATGCCAATGCTTGTTTCTCTTTTCGTCCCCTCTCCGAGGCTCGAATGCCCCCAGGACGTCCCGGATTCAAATTACAAACCAATGTATTTTTATAGGCTGCGTTGTAATAGTTGGTTTATGGAAATAAAACGGAGAAAGGGAAAACCAAACGCAGCTGACACTTGAAACCGTGCAGTTAGATCCAGGCCATTTGTGTGTTACCAATACCTGAAACTGTCCTTTCGGGGCTCGTTTTGTATTTGCTGTTTGCAGGCTTTGCCTTTCGGATTAAAAGGCGCTCTTCCCACAGGGACCACCTTGTTCTCGAACAGCTTGAAAGCCCGAGAAAGGTTCGGTCCCGGGATCGGAATCGCAGAGTCGACATTATCAAAAAATATAGCAGAGGTCACACCGGCAACGAAAATATGAGACCGGCATCTGGCATCGCATCCTTTAAAAAACGTTTTTTGAAGGAAGTTGCTGATTTTGGAGAGATGGTCATGGATCAGCCGCCCCCCCTCCAGATACTCAAAGCAGGTGATTAATACTCACCACAGACAAGATCTGGAGGCAAGTTGGTGCAGCGCATCTGAGCAGGTGAGCGCCCCCTCTCCCCCTCGTCTTCTTTTCGTCTATCAGACAAACAGAGGTGTCTGAGAGGGAGCAGCTGCTGTAAAGAGTACGGGGCGCTGTGTATGGGGAGTATGCACCAAACATCCAGCAGGTACTGCTCGGGGTCTGGTGGTGCCCCAGCGCGTGCACATAAGAGCTGCATCTGAACATATTGGCACCCTTAAGCCACCCCCCTAACCCTCCCGACAGACAGAACGTGGTTGCTTCCATCACGAGGCATCTGCCGAGGAAGGCAGCTGCCATCTCCTGGTTGTTGGGGGCCGAGTGTGGCAGTTCACGAGCCTAGGTGCGAGGCGGATCTCCAGGAGGAGGCCGCTCACTTGCCGGGGAAGCAGGCTGTTGTGCAGGATAAAGAAGGGTGGGATCCCCCTAAACCTTCACCGAGTAACCAGAGCTGGTGCACACCTTCGTGGGTGTGGGCTGCTTTCGAAGCACCAGTTTGTCTCTTTTTCTCTTGGCCTGTGTGCGCTGGTGCTCCGTGGCGGTTGGTGTGACTCACTATCAGTGCTTTAAATGGCCGGGTACTCACCGGTACTCAGTACCGGCACTTGATCATTTTCTCCATTTGAGAGTACCGGAACTTCTTCTCTGCTGAGGAGAGTGCCGGTACTCATATGAGCAGCAGGATGGAGTTGGAATGTTCAGTAGGTGGGCCCAGCTGCCAGCTGCCACTGATGAGCTTGACAGCCTGGAACATTTATGTGTGAGACACTGAAAGAGCCGAGCGCAGGTGCAGCCCTGTGGACTCTGCACACATCTTATCTGCCACTCTCCCTCTGCTGATGCCACCAGTACCCCACTCCGCCCATCTGGTCATTAGTGGTGCCCAAAGTGCGAATTGCATTTCCTGAAGGCATTAGTGATACGGAAAGCACGTCTGCTCAAGAAAATGCTCTACACTCCTGTCCCTTATAGAGCCAGCAGTGTATGTGCGTATTGCTTTTTCTACTAACACGGCCTACTACCTCTCTAATCACTCAGTCATGGTGCTGGTATTAAAGCTACAAACTTGAGTTGGCGCGTCTTTCTTGATGTATTTAGTAAGCTGATTTGCACTTACCAGCGCATCCTGAACAAGTATGTGAAGGTGAAGACATTCTGGACCGAGTGAAGGCGAAGTTGGCCCAGTACCGGTAGTACCTCCACCATGCAGTCCACCCCCGTTTCCAAGACCCTTGTGTGTAGTACCACATAACCCTCCTCGTGGCGAATGGCGTATTTTTGTTAACGATGTGGCAGCCGGTCCAAGTGGTTGGCTGGAGGCTGTTCGTGGAAGCTGCAGTTGAGGGAGAGAGGTGCCCCCTCTGGGATTGTGGGATTAGGCCTGTGCATCCACTGCTGGTCTTTGCTCCAACTATTCCTTTCGTTAACATTCCGGACCAGCCACGTGCATGCCTGACAGTCCTGCAATGCACACGAAATTATGTGAGTGGAGTGCAAGAAGCACGCAAATTAAGTTGCAAGAACAGCCGGTCTATCTGCCGGTGTCCTGGCGCTGTTTGTGCACCTCTTGGCGCCTCAGCAGGGGTGCTGATTGTAAAGACAAGGAAACACATCCCAAAGATTTACAATTAAGGGCTGAAGAGCTGTGCATCCATGGAGCCTTCGGTGTGTCAGGCTCTTGTTGTGGAATTCCAAATACACTGGGGGGAGAGGTGAGTTGGCAGTACCCCAGCTACTGAATTGGAAATATAAATGCCATGCATGGGGCTCAGTACCCTCTCTCATTACCACAGCCCAGGGCAGTAGCAGGACTATACAGTGTTTGGTAATCAGGTGGTGCCAGAAGAGCTGGTATTTCAGGTCAGTGTGTGGACCATCTTTTTGGCTTTTTGTGGGCCTACTTTAGAGTCTGGTGGGCCGGTTTTCACTGTTGGTTTCTCTGGAATCAAACAATGCCTGCAGCAACCACCAATGCATGAAGTCCACCATACCTTGCAAAACACCTACACTACACTGCTTGTCTGTACAAGTTAAAAACTGCTCCAATTTGAAAAGGTGGGGCATTTTCTTAGCTACCTAATTCAGTGAAGGGGGCCACCTTTATTTTGGTGCCTGGGCCTATTTTCTATCCCAGTTTGTAAAGTCTTGTATAGGGGCCATTTCACACCCCCATTGCCTTTTCAAAAGGCCTGACGGTTCTTTCCTGTAATGTATGTAAATGCCACTACTTTCTTGGGAGAGGAAAGGTAGTTAAGACAGGGCAACAGATGAGAGCTGCGAGGCACAAATGAAAAGAAGGAGGGGGCAAGCGTTGGGGTTTTTGAAAAGAAGGATAGAGAGTCACAGATGGAGTAAGCTATCGACAAGAAGAAAAGAAAGAGAAACGAGAAACGGGATTATAAGGTGTAAGGAACAAAAACAGGAGGGGGGAGAGGTATATGAAGATGAGAGAAAGGCAGGTAGGGAAAAGAACGACGGATAAAGAAAATAGAGCGGAGTAGAGACTAGGGAAAAGAGAAGAAAGAAAACCAAAACAACAACAATAGAGAAATGGGAAGGAGAGGGGAGGGAGAGAAAGGGAAAGAAACAGTGGCACGAGAGAAAAGGCGAAAATAAACAGGTGGAGGAATTAGTGGAGAAAAATATTAGAGGGGTAAAAGACCAAAAAGGAACAGGAAAAATATGGACCTTGGAGAAAAAGGAGCAGACGGGGAAAGTCATAAGGCGTAGAGGACAGAAATCATGCATTATAAAACAATTGTGCACCTCTCTTGCCTCTTTCTGCAGCTCTGAGTTAGAGGTAGTTTTAATCAACCTGCCCTATTATGTACTAGGGCCTTACAGGGGAGGTCATGCCAATCACAGGGGTACCCCAACCCATAGTGTACCCTAGTGTATGTAGGTGTTTTCACTGTATTCTAAGTGTCAATATGAAGGGAAGGGCTGAGAGAGAAGATTCATTAAATGCGTGTCTCTTCGCTCTGCCCATAGACCTGCCATTGGCCCCCTCTCCAGTCCACAGCTCAGTAAGGTGAGTACCAGCACTTATTTTTCTCCACTTAAAGCACTGACTATGCTTCCCTTAATTTCCCTGCAGAGGTGCCTGTCATTTATTCTGTATGTTTGTGGGTATATGCGTGCTGTGTGTGGGTGTTTTAGTGACTGCTGATATGCCTCTTTCCTCTTCCGTACCTCACCTGTTGTCGATTGTAGTGTAGCTGTCCTTTTTTCACAGTGAGGATCGTGTTGGCTATCTCTGTTTGCAAATCCTTCTGTTTGCACATCATTGTAGTGTTTTTCTGGTCTCTTCATCTGTTTGGTTCTTCCTGTACTTCTCTTGCTCTTTCTGCACCTTTCGCGCCTCTTTCAGCACCTCTGTTGCTTCTTTCTGCACTTCTCTTCCTTCTTTCTGCACCCCTCCTGCCTCTTTCTGTACCTCTCTTGCCGCTTTGTGCACCTCTCCTACCTTTTTCTGCACCCCTCTTGCCTCTTTTTGCACCTCTGTTGGTTCTTTCTGCACTGCTCTTGCTTCTTTCTGCACCTCACTTGCCTCTTTCTGCACTTCTCTTGCTTCTTTCCACACCTCTGTTGCTTCTTTCAGCAACTCTCTTGCCTCTTTCTGCACTTCTCTTCCTTCTTTCTACACCCCTCCTGCCTCTTTCTGTACCTATCTTGCCTCTTTGTGCACCTCTCTTGCCTCTTTCTGCACTTCACTTTCTTTTTTCTGCACCTCTCTTGCCTCGTTCGGCACCTCTGTTGCTTCTTTCTGAACTTCTCTTGCCTCTTTCTGCACCTCTGAGTTAGAGGTAGTTTTAATCCCCCTGCCCTATTATGTACTAGGGCCTTACAGGGGAGGTCATGCCAATCACAGGGGTACCCCAACCCATAGTGTACCCTAGTGTATATAAGTGTTTTCACTGTATTCTAAGTGTCTTTCAGCATAGCACTGGCTCCGGGCCTGGTTAGTCAGAGTCAGTTACCACCAGTACCAGTCAGCAAAAAGTTGGGGGCACAGGATGACTTTGCAACAAGGCCTCTTTCTGCAGCTCTTTTGGTTCTTTCTGCATATTTCTTGCTTCTTTCTGCACTTTTCTCCGTCTTTCTGGACTTCTGTTGCCTCTTTCTGTACTTCTCTTGCTTCTTTCTGCGCCTTTCTTCCTCTTCCTGCACATGTCCTACCTCTGTAGGCATAGTTAGAAATTAGCATTGAAAAAACCTTTGAAATTCACTGAAAAAACCATAGGCCTCAGGGACGTTATAGTTGGAAATTAGCATTAAAAAACCTTTGAAATCCACTGAAAAAACCATAGGTTTCAGGGACGTTATAGTTAGAAAATAGCATTTAAAAAACCTTTGAAATTCACTGAAAAAACCATAGGTTTCAGGGACGTTATAGTTAGAAATTAGCATTTAAAAAACCTTAGAAATTCACTGAAAAAAACACAGGTTTCAGAGACGTTATAGGTAGTTGGACATTTCACTCGTACAAAACCAGAGAAATTCGGCCGTTATAGTTAGTTGAGCTAACTATAACTCGCGCCCCGCAATGCACTGCTGATGACGTCACATATTACATCATTCATGACATGGTCAGTGACATCACTGATGACATCTCAAATGACATCACTGATGACAACATCCACGTGATAATGTAATGCACCTCCTCACACCCTAATATAACCTTTGATACACCCACTCTAAAATACAGACTACCATTATCGAAACCATAGACACACCAATACCAGTTACTACATACCCACTCACTGATTCCTAGGTCTACACACACATCCACTCATTCACCCATACAGTCACTCATACATACAGCACTATCATATGCACTCATACACCTATACAGACACTTACATACCGCCACTCATCCATAGAGTTACTCACACACCTAGTCAGTCATGCAAAGAATCAATCACACTCCCATTTACTCACCTATGCAGTTATACACACACCACCTCACTTATTCATAGATACTAACACATACTTACTCTCTTATACAATCACTGATACAAGCACACACTCATCCATACAACCACTCTCACAATCACTCACTCTCACGTATAGTCATTTATATACTCCAACACTCACATATACTGCCTTTCATATATGTAGTTACTCACACATGTACCACTGAGACATCCATTCACTCACCAACATACCCATACACACACTCACCCACCCATACAGCCCTTAACAGCTGTGCTCTTGAACCCATACACCCAGTGAATCACCCACTCACACATCTATGCACAGAGTCACACACCCCCCACCCACCCACACAGACACTCAGGCCACCATACAGATATTCAGACAACCAATCAATAACCCATATAGACACTCATGTAGCTACTCACCAACCCATGCAGCCGCTTACACACCAACTGACAGACTGATACAGACATTCACACAGATTAGTCACTAACCCATGCACTCAGTAAGACACGTTTAATCACTCACTTATACAGTAAGTCACGCACCTACTAAATCATCCATTCAGACACTTATACACCCATTCATTCTTCAATACACCTTGGCATATATATATATATATATATATATATATATATATATAAAACATATTTAAACTTTACAGAAAGACACAGTCACTGGATGATGTCATCAGTGATGTCATTTGAGATGTCATCAGTGATGTCATCAGTGATGTCATTGACCATGTCATGAATGATGTAATGTGTGACGTCATCAGCAGTGCATTGCGGGGTGCAAGTTATAGTTACCTCAACTAACTATAAGGGCTGAATTTCTCTGGTTTTGTACGAATGAAATGTCCAACTAACTATAACGTCCCTGAATCCTGTTGTTTTTTCAGTGAATATATATATATATATATATATATATATATATATATACAGGATTTCCCCAGAGGGGAGATGAAGACTCACGGGGGCCATTTCTCATTAATTTATTGTGTTAAAGAGAAATGTGTTTCGGCTGTTACGCCTTTTTCCAATGTCAGTGTGATTGACGCCATATTTCTTCTTTTCATACAGATATCACATGACGTGTTGCTTTTGAGTACTTGACATAACAATCTTATGATCGCAGAGATTTCTACTACAAATGCAGCGCCCATATTGTGCTGTCTATTACATATTTAAATTGAAGCAATTCATTACCATTTTTCTCTTGTTGCATCTCAAGTAAATATTTTCACATGGTGATATTAGGCAGCAGTATATATTATCAACTTATTATTAATAGGGGGGCATGGCCTGACAACATGGCCGGCTAGACGTGTCTCTGCGTTGCTCCTGCCCCAACGGACGAAATCCTATGTAATCCTGGCGTAATGGTGACCTTTTATACCGCGGACTGATAGCGGAATCCCCCCCTGACTCCGTGGGTCCCGGAGGTGATTTGACCTGCAACACCGCGATGAGCTGCCGGAGAACCGACGGAATCCTGCGCCCGGTGCATGGCGGCCGCCATGCTGCCCTAAAAACTGGGGACTGCGGCGGATGGCCCCCAGGCTTGCTGACGGGCGGTGGAGGTGCCCGTGGATCCTGGCTGGTCCCTCTGCCATTGATCAACTCCGGTGCGGCCCTGGACGGGGGCGAAGGAGGAGAGGAGCGGCCGCGCACGGCCCGCCGGACGGGACGCTGGCAAACGGAGAAGTGTGCTGGGCGAGCACGGTGAGGTGGGGCCTGCTTGCCTGTGACGGGAGCCGCCCGGGATCCTGGCATGATGGCCTCCGCACGGAGATGGCAGAGTGAGGATCGATTTGAACTGCCCCGGGCCCCCTGGTGAGCTCTAGGGAGGCCTCAAACTTTGATGAGCACTGCTGCCATTCCCTGACGGATGCGAAGCCACAGAAGGGAGTGAGAGAGGAAACTGACTGAGGCCTGCGGAGCGGCCTGCATTTGCTGGAGGCAGAAGTCACTGGAGTGACGTGGGAGACCACACGGGGCCTGTACGGCCGTTCAAAGGGCTGCCGGCCAGGGACTGAGGCTCGAGTTGGGAAGGTGAGGAGACCCCCCCCAGCCATAACACACGGGATCCCCCCGGTGCTGACAGGGCCTAGAGGGCCTGAAATACTAGCTCTGCAGGCCTTCGACGGAGGCCCCAACTGCAGTGGCGGGGAGACTCCCCCCCCATACTGCGCGGGAACCCCCGCGAGGCGCAAGCTAGGGCCTGGAACACTCGCCCCGCAGGCCTGGGACGGAGGCTCAAGCTACGACGGTGAGGAGACCCCCCACAACACACAGATTCCCCCGGGGCTGGAGGGGCTGCAAGGTGCAAGTGAAGGCCTGACACACTCGCTTCCCGGCTCGGCGGATACTCGGGCGGCCGCGGTGCGGGAGCGCAGCCAACTAGCTGAACTGAGAGGCGGTCCGAGCACAGGGGACCGGTGGCGCCAAACAGCTGTCCTGGCCAGCGGAAGGGCTAACCTGAGCACTAGCGCCGACACTAAGGCCCGGGGTTCTGGCTTGGCGGCGTGGAAGTACGCCTGAGGGGCTCCCCGTTGGACTGCGCACTGCATAACTGTTCACCTGCCTGGGGGGATGCCAGGGAGCATCGTAAGAGAGCCACGCTGGCCATGGGGAAAGATCGACCCCTTCGAGGCGCCCAAACAAATAAAACAATGCAATATACGGTTCCGGGCCCGACGGCGGCGGACCGCCCCAGAACAGACTCAGAACAGGGAACTCACCAGGGCTCAGCGGCCCGAGACAAGGCCGACATCTTGGAAGCAATTCGGGACTCCAGAGTGGTGCTGGAAACCAAAATGGACGGGATGGCCATGTATATCAACCATTTGCGCCTGGACCTTAGAAAGGTGGCAGACAGGGTTACCACTACGGAAGGTGACCTGAACACTTTGCAGACTGAGGTACAACAACTACGGAAACAGTAACGGCCCTCCAGGACCATGCGGCTCGGCTGGAAGACAGAGCGGACGATGCAGAAGGGCGGTCGAGGAGGAACAATCTCCGTTTTTTGGGATTTCCAGAAAAAGCGGAGGGGCCAGCGGCAGACTTATTCCTGGAAGATTGGATTTGTGCAACATTTCCAAACCTCAGACTCTCCAAACTGTTTGCTGTGGAGAGGGCTCATAGGTCTCTCGGGCCGCCGCCGAAACCAGGGTCCCCGCCTAGAGCCATGATTGCCCGATTATTCAATTTTAGAGATCGGGACGCGATCCTGCAATATATTCGTACCAACGGTCCTCCTAGCTTCGAAAACCAGGCCATCCATATTTACCCAGACTATATGAAAAAGGTGCAGGACCTCCGTAATGACTTCCTGGGAGTAAAACGCCGGCTGCGAAACCTCATTAAATACAGCTTAATGTTCCCGGCCAGGCTCCGAATACAGTATGGTGACAAGGTGCACTTCTTTGGTAGCCCGTCAGAGGTCACGGACTGGTTGGACTCGCTGGGCTTGGCAGGCCAGGATCAAAATCACGGCTGGCAGGAACAGAGGAGGCGGAGTGGCCGACAGAGGTCCCGGCGGCGACGCGAGGAGGAACAGCGACCGATGGCCCAGGATCAGACGGATGGAGGACGTATCATGGTGGGACCAGATGGCACACTCCTTACGGAACTGGAGGCGATCCCAACGCAAAACCAGTTTTCTCCGCTATGCTTGGTACAAGAAACACAATCGGAACTGGGGGGTGCCACCAACCCGATGACTGAGGACTCTGGTAAGGGCTGAATGGCGGACTTGGAGTTGAGATCGAGAGGGTCTGGGTCGTGGACACCGTGAGTACATGCTCTGCATTAAGGGGCGCAGGACCTTACTGAGAGACTTGAGTGGGAGGGCCGTGGGCCCGGGGGCACGGCGGGGTGGGGGGGCTGGAGGGAAAAGTTTTTGAGGAAGGTTACACTATTTCGCTCAGATACATTTTAGACGTGCCGGCTGTAGAGTGTTGAGGTGACCCGGCTAGACCATGGGTTGGGCGGGGCCACGCGGTGCCAGTCAGCCGGTTAACTTTTGGAAGTTCAAGAGTTTTTTTATTTTTTATTATTGTTATTTCAAGTTGGGTGGGGTGAATTAGGGGTGGGTGGAACTTTGGGGCGGGGTTCTGAGCCCTCAGACCAGGATCGGGTTATGAAAATGAAGTGCTACTGCCTGAGGGCAGGGGGGGGTTTGGGGTTTACACTTTGGTTTTGTTCGGGCTGCTGCTGGGTCTGGTCTTTGTTGTACGGTTAGGGGTCGGAGGAGATCGTATCGTGGGAGGTCACGCTGCAACACTATAGGGGGTCCCCCTCACGAATATTGGGCGCTGCACCACCCACGGCTGCTGACTCATGCCAGGTGACGCACAGAAGTATAAACTAATAACGTGGAATGTTCGGGGGCTCAATAATAGGGTCAAGCGGATCCGGGTGGCAACTTATCTTAGACTCTATGGGATAAGTATTGCTCTTCTCCAGGAGACGCACTTATGGGGAGACTGTCTTAAATATGTCCAACGTCGATGGAGGGGTCAGTTTTTCGCCACTTTCCTATTCTGGGTTTGCCAGGGGCATGCTCATATGGGTGGCACCGGGGGTTCCCTTTAAGGCTTTACGCACCAAACAAGATCCTGAGGGAAGGTTTGTGATGGTGGAGGGGACGCTGGATGGGCATAACATATGTGTGGTAAATATCTATGCCCCGAATAGTGACGATGGTGAGTTTTTAAGTCGAGTCTTGGGGCAGTTGGATCTGGATCCAGACACAGAACTGATTGTGGCAGGAGATTTTAATTGTGCCCTTGATGGGGAACTAGACAGACACCCCCCAAAACTGGATGCCAAACCCAAAGTCAGAGAAGCGATGGGCCAGATGCTACAAAACTTTGGCTTATTGGATATATGGCGACACCGCAACCCAGATCGTCAAGTGTACTCGTGTCACACACCCGCTGCCAATACCTATAGTAGACTAGACTATTTCTTTATTCAAAAGACGGCGGCGCATCAGATAGCGGAGACGCAATATTTGGCCCGCTACTTGTCCGATCACTCCCCACTATTAATAACATATGCGCTGGACTGGCCGCGGTCTAAGGTACCGCTATGGAGGCTCAACACCGAAGCTTTTGGGGACCCGATCTATAAGGACACCATATCGAACGGGCTGGATGCCTATTTCGAGATGAACTGGGGCTCTGCCAGCACCAGGGCGATCGAATGGGACGCAATGAAAGTGGTGGTAAGGGGGGTTTGTATGTCTACTAAGGTGGGGGTTAAAAAAGTGCTGGAACGCGACCTACGCCAGCATGAGGAACGCTTGGCGGCTCTGGAGAAGGAGCTTCCCACGAACAAGGAGGGGTCGGCTAAATGGGAGGACATGCGGCAGAAGATAGGGGACATATGGGACTCACTTGGTAAATTCAACAGAAATGCGAGCAGGCGTCGCTGGTATACAGAGGGGGATAAGGCGGGTCGGCTATTAGCGCACCTGATTCGGGCAGAAACTCAACCCCACCCGATTCTGGCTCTTAAAAATGACCGCGGCCAGATGGTAAATACGCAACATGAGATCAATAAAAGATTCTGGACCCATTTAAGTAGACTATACTCTGAGCCCCAAGCCCCCGTGGCCCCCGAGGTGGTGGAGGCCTTTCTAGCGGGAGTGGAACTGCCTTGCATGGAATTCGGAGAGTCAGGAGGCCTTAGGAGCCCCCTTTACCGGGGGGGAATTACAGGAGGCGATCGCCCACCTGAAAACCGCCAAGTCTCCCGGGATGGATGGCATGGTGGCAGAACTCTATAAGGAATATGGGGGGGTCCTGATCCCTAAACTCCTGGAAATCATGGAGGAGGCCAACGAATGCGGACTGCTTCCTGATTCCATGAGGGAAGCATTGATAGTAATGATTCCTAAGCCGGGGAAGGATCCCCTGCTCCCCAGCTCTTATAGGCCGATTTCAATGCTGAATGTAGACCTGAAAATCATCAGCCAGGTGCTGGCCACAAGGCTCCTCCCATATCTTCGGCGGTTGGTTCATGACGACCAGTCCGGGTTTATACCGGGCAGGAATACGCTACGGAATATCCGCCGCCTTGCCCACGTTATGCAATCATTGGAGGGACGGGCCCAACAGAGCACCTTAGTGTTCCTAGATATCGAACAAGCGTTCGACTCGATCAGGTGGGACTATCTATGGCAGGTGCTTCTGAAAATGGGACTGGGTGAGGGGTTTGTCAGTTGGGTGAAATTACTCTATACCCGTCCATTGGCGAGGGTTCGCACGGGACGATATGTGTCGGACATCATACCCATAGCGAGGGGGATGCGGCAGGGGTGTCCGCTCTCCCCCTTGCTGTTCGCCCTGGCAATGGAGCCATTGGCTTGCCACCTCCGGGGGGTACTTGAGGGACAGGGCATACGGGTTGGGGACTCGGAGCATGTCGTATCCCTGTACGCCGACGACGGGCTAATGTACCTGAATCGCCCGACCCAATCCTTACCAACCCTGATTGCTGCACTGACGCGGTTTGCTGCCGCCTCTGGGCTTTCCATCAATAAAACAAAATCTCAGCTTTACGCAATTGCTTCGGACAGTGAATGGGAGGGAGCCCAATGCCCGGTGATGGAACTTCCGTGGGCAGAGGACACACTCCGCTACCTGGGGATATGGATCGGAAGGACTGAGGCCAGTTTTTACCAGCATAACATGGGGAGGATAATCCGGGGCCTGGGGGGTAGTATTGCCTTTTGGAACACACTTAAACTCTCCCTAATGGGGAAGATCGCCTTTATAAAGATGGTGGTCCTGCCTCGATGTCTCTATGCAATGCAAGGTTCCTTTGTTGAACTTCCGCACAGAGTGTTTAAGGAGTTGGATGCACTCCTGGTCCTATTATTGTGGAACGGGAAGAGATGTCGAGTTAGCCTTGAGATCCTGAAGCGTAGGTGGGGTAAAGGGGGGCTAGAGGTCCCAGATTTAGAACTTTATTATTTTGCAGCGCAACTGCAACATGCTATAGCCTGGCTGGACACGGATTCCTCCTGGGAGAGGGCACTGTTAAAAGGCACATATGGGGACCGACAGTTAGGAGCGCGTCTCTGGCAGGCAGGGGGCGGCGGGAACGGAGTTCCCCTTTGGTGCGACTCATAGCGGCAATATGGAACCGGGTGGTACGACGACTGATTCGGGTCCGGCCGTTCGCCCCGGAGGCTGACTTCTAGCTGATGCCGCCCTTTGCTCAAATAGACCGGACCATGTCCACGGATAAATGGAAATATGGGGGATGCCTGATGCTGGCGGACCTATACCCGGACAATAAATTCATTACTTATCAAGAGGCGGTGATTAACTTTGAGCTGGGACCGGGGCAGTTTCTGCAGTATGCTAAAATAGCTGCGACGGCGAGGCACATATGGCCCTTGTTTCCGGAGGCCCCGGGGCACACCCACACCCTGGTCACTATGATCGCCCCCTGACCTTGACTGGTAGGTCGCTCCCCCACCACACAGCTCCGTCTGTGTGCCCTGCTGCTGCCCCTGATTGTGCTCGTTTTTCCTTTCTGTGCCCCCTTGCTGCCCCTGATTGTGCTCGTTTTTCCTTTCTGTGCCCCCTTGCTGCCCCTGATTGTGCTCGCTTTTTCCTTTCTGTGCCCCCCTTGCTGCCCCTGATTGTGCTCGTTTTCCTTTCTGTGCCCCCTTGCTGCCCCTGATTGTGCTCGCTTTTCCTTTCTGTGCCCCCTTGCTGCCCCTTATTGTGCTCGTTTTTCCTTTCTGTGCCCCCCTTGCTGCCCCTGATTGTGCTCGTTTTTCCTTTCTGTGCCCCCTTGCTGCCCCTCATTGTGCTAGTTTTTTCCTTTCTGTGCCCCCTTGCTGCCCCTGATTGTGCTCGTTTTTTCCCCTTTCTGTGCCCCCTTGCTGCCCCTGATTGTGCTCGTTTTTCCTTTCTGTGCCCCCTTGCTGCCCCTCATTGTGCTAGTTTTTCCTTTCTGTGCCCCCTTGCTGCCCCTCATTGTGCTCGTTTTTTTTCCTTTCTGTGCCCCCTTGATGCCCTGATTGTGCTCTGTTTTCCCTTCTGTGCCTGTTTCCCGCCGCTGCACCCTGCGGCCCTGCCCCCTCACTGCCCATTCGCTGCCCCATTCCCTGCTCCTCCCTCCCACCTCCCCATTTATGGCGGCCGCTGCGTGGTGAAGAGAGTGACCCCTGACCTTGACTGGTAGGTCGCTCCCCACCACGCAGCTCCGTCTGTGTGCCCTGCTGCTGCCCCTGATTGTGCTCGTTTTCCTTTCTGTGCCCCCTTGCTGCCCCTGATTGTGCTCGTTTTTTCCTTTCTGTGCCCCCTTGCTGCCCCTGATTGTGCTCGTTTTTTCCTTTCTGTGCCCCCTTGCTGCCCCTGATTGTGCTCGTTTTTCCTTTCTGTGCCCCCTTGCTGCCCCTGATTGTGCTCGTGTTTTCCTTTCTGTGCCCCCCTTGCTGCCCCTGATTGTGCTCGCTTTTCCTTTCTGTGCCCCCTTGCTGCCCCTCATTGTGCTAGTTTTTCCTTTCAGTGCCCCCTTGCTGCCCCTGATTGTGCTCGCTTTTTTCCCCTTTCTGTGCCCCCTTGCTGCCCCTGATTGTGCTCGTTTTTTCCTTTCTGTGCCCCCTTGCTGCCCCTCATTGTGCTAGTTTTTTCCTTTCTGTGCCCCCTTGCTGCCCCTCATTGTGCTCGTTTTTTTTCCTTTCTGTGCCCCCTTGATGCCCTGATTGTGCTCGTTTTCCCTTCTGTGCCTGTTTCCCGCCGCTGCGCCCCTGCGGCCCCGCCCCCTCACTGCCCATTCGCTGCCCCATTCCCTGCTCCTCCCTCCCACCTCCCCATTTATGGCGGCCGCTGTGCGGCCGCGCAGCAGACGTGCGCCGCTGGTGCGCCTAAGGCAAGCCCGTCTGCGCCCGTCCGCGCCGTGACCGCGCCCAGCGCCAGACCCCCTGGTCCGGGCATCCCCCGCGCCCGCCACATCAACAGACGCCGATACGACGCCAGCACCCTCCACGCACTCAACCCCGGAAAAGATCACGCCTGCTACCAGGCCACCCCGAAGCGCACCCAAGGGCCCTTCACCTGCCGGAACTGCAGCTTCGCCAGCACCCGCCCCGCCAAACCACCGCCCAGGAAAGAACCCAACTACCTCAGATGCATCCTCCTCAACACCCGCTCCGCCCGCAAACACGCCATCGAACTCTGGGACCTTCTCGACTCAACCTCCCCAGACGTCGCATTCCTGACGGAGACCTGGCTGAATCCCGCTTCAGCCCCCGACATCGCCATTGCCATCCCGGACGGATACAAGATCACCCGCAGGGACCGCACCAACGGAGTCGGAGGAGGCATCGCCATCGTCCACAGGAACACCCTCAGAGTCTCAACCAACACCGACGACACCCTCAGCACCGCCGAACACATGCACTTCCAGATCCACACCGATCCCAACACCACCCTCAGAGGAACCCTCATCTACAGACCCCCGGACCCCGACCACAGTTCAGCGATTCCATCGCTGACTTCGACAGCACACACGCCATCGCCTCCACGGACTACATCCTCCTCGGGGACCTGAACTTCCACCTCGAGAACAACAAGGACACCAACTCCACCACCCTGATCGACAACCTCGCCACCCTCGGACTCAGACAGCTCGTGACTACACCCACCCACGCCGCCGGCCACACGCTCGACTCCATCTTTTCCGCAAGCCCACACGTCTCCTTCAACCACACCTCCGAACCCCACTGGACTGACCACCACTGCATCCACTTCACCTACAGGAAGCCCACCACGCACCACCGCACCGAACAAATGCCTCGCTGCTGCTGGAGCAGAGTCACGGAAGACCAGCTAACCACAACCCTCGCCCTGAGCCCACCCGCCGAACCCTCCGACCCCGACACCGCCGCCCGCAACCTCAGACAGTGGATCGACGACTGCGCCAACACCCTCGCCCCGCTCAAGAATCCGCACAACAGCCACACCAGCAAGAAAGCCACCTGGTTCACCAAAGACCTCCAGGCCTCCAAACGAACATGCCGAAAACTGGAGAAGATCTGGCTCCACGAACGGACAGCGGACAGCTACGCCGCCCACAAGAGCACCACCCGCAGTCACCATCACCTCATCAGATCCGCCAAAAGGGCCTCACTCAAAGACCGCCTAGACAACAACGCACACAAAAGCAAAGAGCTCTTCAACATCGTGAAGGAACTCTCCAACCCCAGCTCCAACACCAATGACATCCAGCCGTCGCGAGACCTGTGCGACTCACTGGCCACCTTCTTCCACCGCAAAATCGCCGACATCCACGACAGCTTCAACACCACGACCGCCCCGGCAACCACCGAGACCACTGCCCCCACAACCACCAACCGCCTGCTCTCCTGGACCAACATCAACGACGAGGACACCAGCGAGATCATGAACACCATCCACTCCGGTTCACCGCTAGACCCGTGCCCTCACCACATCTTCAACAAAGCCAGTACAGCCATCGCGCCCCATCTCCGGAAAATAATCAACATCTCCTTCGAGACAGCAACCTTCCCGGAAAGCTGGAAGCACGCCGAGATCACCGCCTTACTCAAGAAACCCAAGGCAGACCCCAAGGACCTCAAGAACTTCCGACCCATCTCTCTGCTCCCGTTCCCCGCGAAGGTCACCGAGAAAATCGTCAACAAACAACTGACCCGCTACCTCGAGGAGAACAACATCCTGGACCCTTCCCAGTCCGGCTTCTGCAGCAACCACAGCACCGAAACCGCCCTCATCGCCGCCACCGATGACATCAGGACCCTGCTAGACAACGGAGAAACAGCAGCCCTCATCCTCCTGGACCTATCAGCCGCCTTCGACACGGTCTGCCACCACACACTACGAACACGCCTTCACGACGCCGGGATCCAAGAGAAGGCCCTGGACTGGACCACATCCTTCCTTTCCGGCAGAACACAAAGCGTCCGCCTCGCCCCTTCCGATCCAAGGCCACCAAGATCATCTGCGGCGTACCCCAAGGCTCCTCCCTCAGCCCAACGCTGTTCAACATCTACATGGCACCCTCGCCCACGTCGCCCGACAGCACAACCTCAACATCATCTCCTACGCCGACGACACCCAGCTGATCCTCTCCCTCACCAAAGACCCTCACACCACCAAAGCCCACCTCCACGAAGGAATGAAGGCTGTCGCCGAATGGATGAGGACCAGCCGCCTGAAGCTGAACTTGGACAAGACGGAGGTCCTCATCCTTGGTTCCAACCCTTCAGCCTGGGACGACTCCTGGTGGCCAACATCACTGGGAACAGCCCCGCCACCCACCGACCACGTACGCAACCTAGGGGTCATCCTCGACCCCACCCTCTCCATGACTAAGCAGGTCAAAGCCGTTTCCTCATCCTGCTTCAACATCCTCCGAATGCTCCGCAGGATCTTCAAGTGGATCCCCACCGAAACAAGAAAACAGTCACCCAGGCCCTCGTCACCAGCAGGCTGGACTACGGAAACGCCCTCTACGCAGGAATGACGGCTAAGCTCCTGAGACGGCTGCAACGCATCCAGAACGCCTCTGCACGTCTTATCCTCGACATCCCCCGACGCAGCCACATCACACCCCACCTGAGAGACCTGCACTGGCTCCCTGTCAACAAGAGGATAACCTTCAAGCTCCTCACCCACGCACACAAAGCACTCCACAACTCCGGACCAGCCTACCTCAACAGACGACTCAGCTTCTACACCCCCACCCGCCAGCTCCACTCGACCAGCCTCGCCCTCGCCACAGTCCCCCGCATCCGGAAAACGACCACCGGCGGCAGATCCTTCTCCCACCTCGCCGCCAAGACCTGGAACACCCTCCCCACCAACCTCCGACAGACCCAAGACCTACTGGCCTTCAGAAGACTCCTCAAGACCTGGCTCTTCGATCAGTAGCAGCACCACCCCCCTCTTCCCCCAGCGCCTTGAGACCCTCGCGGGTATGTAGTGCGCTTTATAAGTGACATGATTGATTGATTGATTGATTGATTGATCACCATGGCGGGGGGGCGGAAGTTTGTTACCCTTCTCTACAGGGCATTGAGAGAAGATAAGATGAATGACCCCTTAAACGTAGAAGATAAATGGCAGCGGGTGTGTCCGCAGGAGATCACACCACGAGAATGGGAAAAGATACACGAAAGTGTGTGGAAGGTATCGGTATGCAATCGCTTTAAACAAATTCAGTATAATATAATACATATGACCTACCTCTCACCCAGACGGCTTCAGGCCATCGATAATTCCAGGGACCCACGTTGCCCCAGATGTCGTGGCGCACAGGCAGATTTCCCGCACATGGTGTGGACATGCCCAACGATCCAGACGTATTGGAAGGCGGTCCTAGAGGACCTGACCAGAATAACGGGTTGGACTATTGCCCAGGACCCGTGCGCCTGTCTCTTGGGCTTGATTCCGCAGGATCCCAGGCGCAAGACGAGTAGACGTTTTTTGGTCTTGGGCCTTGTCATAGCCAAAAGGCGTATCACGATCCATTGGTTAACTCAACAGGGGCCACAGGTGGCGAAGTGGAGGACAGATTTGAGGGAATGGGCACTGGCAGAGGAAGTACATATGCATAACACCAGGAGAGATGACAAACTACCCGAAGTGCTACTGACGTGGGGAGTGATGATTCAAGAGATAGCGGGACAGACCTCGCAATCCACACAAGAAAGCTCGGAGCCAACGCCTCCCGCAAGGAGTACGGCCCCAGGTCCCGGGGGAGGGACACAAGGGGACCCAGCATAAAAGATGCGATGTATAGACCTCGAGTTATCCAGACCCAGCAGGGGGGGGGGAGGGTATTGAAGGAGGGGTGCGGGGGGTGGGGAGGGTAGGGGGAGTTGAATTACAGTTGAGTTCTGATGTTGTTCATACAAAACGAAGAAGAACATTGACGATGGAGAGTCCTCCACCGACACAACCTTAGGTCTAATTGATGACATGTATCATTGTTAAAACGAGCTCCGCCTCGGCTGAGACGGAAGAGAAGTATGATTGTTGATGTACACTGTCAGTTAATATGGAGGAAAAACCTAATAAAGAAATTTATAAAATATATATATTTTTTTAAATGAGTAACTTATTATTAATAACCACAAGAATAGCAGTCTCGAAATAATCTCAAAATTAATCAGGTATGATACATTTCATTTGACAATTTATTCCTTTGTAGAAGGCTTCTCAAACTCATATTAAATTCATAAGTAAATAGATGAGATATGGCAATGTTTTATCAAAAAATACATTCTTACAATCGATCAAGTTTTATATTAACATAGAGAATGGAAAGGCATGATATGCTTTTACACTGTTCACAATTGTGCCCTATTTTGCGAGTTCTCCTGCCTCAAAACAGCGGCGAGGTAGCGAACCTCCAAAATCAACTGCTCAGATTCTTTTTATAAAAAACCAATGCCGAGCCATATTCCTTAAGCATGGATATATTTATTCCATATATTCCATATAGCGAAAAATGCCCGACGCATTTCGGAGCAGCTGCTCCTTGGTCACGGGTCAATCAACGTTTATCTCCATTCACATATAGTGCACATAATAACCAACAGAAAGTTGGTTATTAAGTAGAACTACAAAATTGTCCACATCATAGTGCAAATTGGCAACCATTTTGAAAGCGTCCTTTTACCTTTTAAAATATCCGGTAATATCATGTTGATGCTACATATTGAGTAAATTTATCAACATTATATAATTATTACTGTACATAGTTCTTTTATATAGAACATCACTTCATGCAAATTCAAATATTCTCAATATCAATAATTCAACCAAATTAATATTATTCAATTCCTCTATTGCAATTCGGCCCAAGTGGGCTAATGAATTATCAGCATTACATCCTGTTAGTGTCCAAATTCAATTCCGCCCTAGTTGGCACATCTTGTGGAATGTTTTCAAGCTTCAACTCATCAACCTCTTAAATTTTGCAACAACCCAGATATTGTAGCTCTTTTGCATTTATCTTCCTCATATGATGATGTGAAACAAAGAAAAATAAAGAAACAAAGTGCATGATCACTTAAGATCCACCTATTACCATTAACACCAACAAACTTGTAAACTAAGAGATGCTATGAGATTACATATCAGTTAAATTCTTCATCAAAAATACATATAAATCGAATTAAAATCATTTAGCCCAAGTGAACAGATAATTCTTCATCCTTATTCAAGCCAATCGGATGCATGGTCTTGTATTTTATAATAAGTTTTGATTCCAGGCGTCGTAGTTTACGAACCCTTTTTTCCTCCTCTCTCAGAGATCAGAATTCTATCAATGGCACAGTATTTTAATAGCCTAGCATCCTTATTATGGCATTCTTTAAAGTGACTGACAATAGGGTATGTTTGTCCTCCTTTGTAATCGCTCTCATGTGCTCCAAAATTCTTTTCTTAACTTTGTGGATTGTGCTCCCTATATAGATTAATGAACACGGGCATGTCAAGACATAGACACAAAAGTTGGAAATGCATGTAAGATGTTTCTTAACAAATAATGGTCTTAAATGTTTAGACAGCTCTACTTGTTTGCAATTGGTGCTGTATTTGCATGCCTTGCATGCCCCACATATGCCCCACATACATAAAAGCCCTGTATTTGATGTGGATTCATTATAGACTGTACAGTACTTGTGCTTAAAATATCCTTCAATGATCTACACTTTCTGAAAGTGATCTTACGATTATCACCCACACATTTTCTCAGTGTGTCGTCAGTTCCTAAGACATGCCAGAATTTTTTAAGGCTTCTCTTCACCTCCCAAGCCTGATTACTAAAAGATGTTATAAATCTAATTGGTTCCGCCACAGTATCATCTTTAGTTTTTACGTTCAGTAATTCATCTCTTTTCACTATTTTTACTTTGTTACTGTCTTGTTCTATTACTTTCTCTGAATAGCCTCTTTCTCTGAATCTCACTTTCATCACATTCATTTTGTCATAGAATATTCCTCCTAGCCCTGAGAAGTTCTCCATACGGTATGCTGTTAATGAAATTCTTGGGGTGACAGCTATCAGCATGCAATAAACTATTGCTCGCAGTTTTTTGCGAAATAATATATATATTTGCAAAAAAGAAGCAGAGAACTCTGGGTGGTTCCCAAGTTTAGGTGGAGAGCAGCTCCTATACAGAGCACCCTACAACAACAGTGAATCTGCGCACCTCAAATGTCTTTTACTTGGTGCTCCCTTGTTTCTGGACAAAGCTAAACATCTCTGAAGAGCTATAATGGTAGGGAAACACGTGTCAGGTGTTGCTTTTATTCATTCCAGTTTATCTTGGATGATATTTTACCAATCCAAAGCTGTAATACTGTGCCTGGAGTGGTAAAAGGCTTTTGTCATTTTACAGATTGACATGGATGGCACTGTGCTAATCCTATGCTTAAAGGCTTTAAAATGGCAAAAGACTTTGGGCCCGATTATAACTTTGGAGGTCTTGGAACGGGCCGCCACACTAGCCACCCCACTCCAAGACCGCCAAAGCCTTCCGCACCCTGCCCGCCTGATTATGAGTTAAAATCCAGTGGGCAGTCCTGCGGCGGCAGTCCCACAGTGGTGCCTTTGTAAGGCTCATAGCAGAGCCTCAGAAAGTCACTGCCGTGGGACTGCCAATGTGCGTTCCTGCATAGCATGGACTGTGAAATCCATGACGTACAGGCACTGATGGTGTAGAAAGACAGGGGGCACAACATGTGCCCCTCTGCATGCATCCCCCAGCTCTGAGGCAACAGGGGGCCCTGTAGGGCCCCCTTAGTTTCCTCACCACCACACTTTTTGTGGTGGGGTCACCGCCATGAAAACTGTGGCAGTAAAGAAACTCGTAATATGCTTGGCTGTGCTGCAGCGTAGTACAGCCAGCATTTTGCAGGCCTCAGACCACTGCAAGACCGCCAGGGATCACGGATCCCTGGCGGTAGCAGCGGTCCTTTGGTGGTTCGACCGCCAAAGTCATAATACGTCAGTCAGAATGACGGTGCGGTGGTTGCCGCACCACCACCTTGGGTTTGGCAGTCCATCGGATCGCCAGTCTTATAGTCAGGCCCTTTGTCCCATTCTAGCGCTGCATGGATGGCACTGTGCTAATCCTATGCTTAAAAACTTTGCTAGGAAAACAGACATTTGAGGTGAGCAGAGTGTAGCTGGTGTAAGGTGCCCTATGAGATCGCGCCAAATTAAAATTGGAAGCAGAGGAGAGAAAAGCTGAGAGGGCTTTGGCTAAAAATAAACTGGCCCTGGAGGAAAGGAGAATGACCCATGAGCTCAGTCTCAAAGAGCTGGACATCAGAGCCAAATAAGTGGAGTCCGGCAACAATGGTGGCAGCGTACCTATAGTGTCTACTGGAGACAACATTGATCATGTTCCCAAGGATCTGGTGCCTAACTTTGTTGTGGGGACAACATACATAAGTGGTTTGAAGCCTATGAGGTTGCCTTGGAGATCCATAAGGTCCCTGAGGAGGATTGGGGGCCAGTCTCTCAGGAAGTATGGGCTTACCTCAGAAAAGTAGAGGCAAAAATGTTGGGACAGCCAGAAGTTGCCCCAGGAGTCCTGTGTTGATTTTGTGGATTATTTTGCAAGGCACTGGATGGTTGGGTAAAGGGCAGCGAAGTGAAGGATTACCAAGGGCTGTACAATTTGATGATGAGAGAGGACATGCTCAGTCTTTGTTTTACAGAACTATGCCAACACCTGGTAGATAGTAAGCTCAGTGATGCCCAGGAGCTTACTAAGGAGGTGGACCTCTCAATCAATAACAGGGTTTCCAAGAATGTACCTGGGAATGACTCAAAAAAGGGTGGCTCAGGTTCACCCCAGCAGAGTGAGGGGGAGGTCTTAGGAGACCCAGACATGTTCCAGGGTAAGGTGTGGGGAGGGAAGGGTGACCAAGCCCCTTATGAGAAACAGAGGGGAGGTTAGAACACAAGCAGGGTAACTCTGCCTGCCCTAGGAACCACCCCAGTGGTGGGAATTCCATAGGGGTGGCCAATGTGGCCTCTGGTAGAAGTAGCCCCCAGGGACAAATCATAGAACATGACATGATCTCCCTTAGCTCGGAGATAGACTCAGAGGGTGAGCTTGTAATCCCTGAGGGTGGAAGTCATCACTTCCACCAGGAGAAGGTGAATGTCACTGCTTTGAGGGACACCAGGACTAATTAGACCATGGTAATGGAAAGGCTGGCTTCTCCAGAGCAGCACACTGATCAGGTGTGTAGGGTAACTCAGGTCCAGGGTCAGCACATTTTACGTCCCATGGCCCTGGTATCCCTGGAGTGGGATGGGGAGGTGACTCAGAGGAGGGTAATAGTTAGTCCCTGCATGCCCATAGACTGAATTCTGGGGAATGAGTTGCCCCTGGTGTCAGGAGAGCTTGAAGGGGCGGCTGCCCAGTGTGCCCTTGCAGTTTTAGTTTTCTGGGGATACCACTCCCAAGTGGAAGGTATGGGAACCCAGATGGAGGGGACAGGGTGATGGAGGATTCACCCCTGGCTCCTGTTCAGCCTCAAAGTACAGACCCTAGGCTGAAAAGCTTGTCTGTGGATACTACCCTGGGACTAGTTGGAGGTAAAGTGGAAGTCGGGTGCCTAACACAGGGGGATGTTGCCCCTCACTCTGAGAAAACTCAGAGGTCAAAGAACCCGCAGGAGCCATAGGGAACTCCTTGCCAACCGCAAGGTGGAAGAGAGACCTATCTAATATCCCTGCTTGGAGCTTCCACCTGGCTGTGGATGGCCCGGGGCCTTGCTGCTGCCACTGACAGCTGTCAGTGGCCTCTGTTGATTGTTATCCTTATAGGCAGAATTTTTCTTGGGTTGGGGACATATGTCTGATCCAAGGGGCCGAATGGCCACATCACCTTGTTGGCCATGGTCATGCCTTCTGCCTTCTGGGATGCATCTGTGAGCAAGTTAAGGTTAGGAACTGCACATATGGGGTCCCCAGATGAGGAGAAGAAATGATCATGGGTCAGTCCAGTGGCTCAGGAGAGTGTGGACAGAGGAACTGACAATTGCCCCTGCATAACAGGGCCTTTGCTCGTGTTCTATCACCTGAGCAGGGAAGTACATCAAGGAATTAATTGGTCTATCCTGGTTTTTGGCTAGAGAGGGGTTGTGTTGGACTTGGCCCTTCCGTAGGGTCATCCTCAAACATTTTGCCTGCACCCTCCTGTTTTCCAATTTTTGTTGGCTTTTAGGACTCTGTGTTCTTTACCACTGCTAACCAGTGCTAAAGGGCTTGGGCTCTCTCCTTTAGACATTGTGAAATTGGCTTCCACCCAGTTGGCATATTTAATTTACACGTTATGGGGTCTATTACGATGGTGGTCCAATGTCCACCGCCGGGCCGGCGGTGGCGCCCGCCGTACCGGCAGTGGACATCCGCCCACGATCGCAACCAAGAAAACCGCTGGTCAAATTAGGATGACAGTGGTGGCCGCGGCGGTGGGAAATTCCGAACGCCGCTTTTCCGCCGGTTGCCATCCGCACTCCTGCCTGGCAGATGGAGCAGGACCGGGATAATGGTGGCGGTGCAGAGCAGGCTCCGCCAGCAGGATTATGATGCCGGCGGTAGCCAGCCTTTCCTCAGCGGTCAAACCGCCATGGAAAGGCATGCAGAGATTGTCTTCCGGGGGCCCGTTGCGGGCCCCCAATGTGTTGGGGGGTGTGTGGGTGCACTGGGTGGGTGGGTACCCATGGTCCCCCCCTACATTTCCCTGTACCAGGTGGCGGGCACTGTGCAGTGCCTGCCACGCAGTGCAGGGAAATGCAGGACATGCTCCTTTCGGCATCGCGGCAGTGCTGCAGGCAGCAGCAACTGCCGCAATGTTAAGGCCCGCGATCAGACCGCCGCGGTCGGATTTCGACTGCGGATCATCGTAATTCGACCGACGGTGATGTCGCGATCCATGCGGGCGATCTTATCCCGCTACCATGGCGGTCGGGGAGGTTTTCCGACCGCCATCGTAATAGGCCCCTAAGTTCCTAGTAAAGTGGTACCTGTAATACAACTTAAATCTAGATATATTACCTTACTTATACATACATGCCTTCCATTTACTTATGTATCTTTATGTTTATTACTTTACTCCTAATTCCGCATCTCCACTGCACTACCCTATTTCTCACCATATACCTCTCTCAATATATCCTCTACCTCCACTCTCTGACTGCTTTGATCCCCATAATAACCCTTTCTAGACTCTTGCCTACTTTTCGCTTCCTGTGATCCCCAAAATATCTCTTTCTAGATTCTTCCCTCCTCTACCCCTCCCTTGCATCATCTCAAACCTCTTTTACTATTCAGATCTCCCAAACAAGCCTTTCAAAACACTTCCCTCTGACTCTTCCCTCCCCTTCTACTCATCCCAAACCTGCTCCTGCTGCTAGGATCTCCAAATAAATTCTAGACCCTTCCCTCTTCTATCCCTCCACTATCCTTTTCAATCCAAATAACAGACTCATATGTCCACCTCTCAAATTAATTTAATTTTTCTGTATACTAATTCACTACTAATCCTTTTTGGGTACCGGAGTAGCGTGATACTCGCCGAAAAGCGCTTCGATGCCTCATCAGGGGTAGTAAGCGCTATATAAATGCAATTACAATTACTCAGGGCCTGTAAATTAAATGCTACTAGTTGGCCTGTAGCACTTATTATGCCACCCAATTAAGCAGCCTTTTAAACATGTCTCAGTCCTGCCATTGTAGCCTGTATGTGCGGTTTAAAACTGCCATTTTGACCTGGCAAAATAAAGTTTTTAGGCCTAAACCTTCCTTTAGGGTAGGTCCTACACAGCCCATAGAGCAGATAGTGCAGGATGCATTGTATTAAAAAAGTGAGATATGTACTTTTCATTTTTACATGCCTTCTTAGTGAAAAACGAATACATTTGATTGTTCACTACTGCAAGGCCTTCCTTTCCCTTAGGGTTACCTTATTACATTTAATAAATGAGATACTTTGTGGTCGATTAGGATGGCGGCTTTTGGCACATCCGTGGTGCTGGCGGTGGTGAAAAACGTCTATTTCCTCACTCCTGCGGCGGTCCTCGCGTCCGCCATATTACAATGGGCAAAGATAGCGCATTTCCCGTCCGTCGCAGTGTTTCCGGATCTGCCAGAATTTTCGTTCTGCAGCGGTGGCGGAGGGAGCCAATAGAGAAAGACCGCCGTGCGGAATGACGTGACGACTGCCGGACAAATCACGATGCCTCAAACAGCCCATCAGAACGCAGCGGAGAAACCAGCCACCCGGAGACGGCGGAAGCACAACTGCGGAGATACAAACTCGAATCCGAGGCACCTCCACACGTTCCTGTCCATGATGGATCCAGCTCTACAAGCCCTTCCGCTGCTGTCACTCAACCATTACCAGCAGATAAGACGCCGTCACGGTCAACACCACAGGTAAGTCAACCACGCATCCCCGCATACAAACACAACTGTTGTGCTGAAATACGTGTCCTGTCTACATCAGACACCCTGGTGGAGACAGGAACATAGCCCCCAGTGTAAGTACACATGTCCTGCACGTCACAATTTGACACCTCTGTATCGGGGTCACCCATCACCATTGAAATCACTGCAACTAGCCCAGTCGTGCCGGTCATGTCACTGCAGCGGTGAATCCGCGGGAAAACATGCCCACAATGTAGTAGGAGTCCAGGACATTGTCGCAGACAAGCAAGACCAACATCACAACATCCACACCACATGTAACATAAAAGAAGCACCACTCAGCACAACACAACTACAGCAAGATGTCATGTGCAGGGACCCTGTCTACAGTGACATCTCATTAACATCACCAGCAACTGAATAGGAACATGAGTGTGGGGTGAGGCAAGAGTCCCTCAAAAATGAGTATATTCATCATTGCACACAAATAAGGGTCAGTCCACATACAATGTGGAACAGAGGAGGGCATACCAAGTAGGGTGTGTATGTGTACTTCACAGTAGGCCAACAAGGTTTTGGAATGAGTTAGTGAGCCCAGGTAGATGACACAGCACATCACACACCACTGCCACACAATCACACATCAGCACAGCCCCCAAGCAGACATTGATAGGCCCATCACATACAATGGCAGATCATATCACACAATGACAGCCCATACCATGCAACACAGAACAACATTTCTGACTCAAACAGAAAAATCAAAGTAAGCACCACTGTGCATTTCACTCACAAGTGCACTGCTGAAATTAATGATACCATGTGAGTATGTCCAGTACATCAACAACACTGACTACACTCCCAACTCACAGAACACCCACACATCATCACTCCACCTCAACAAAGGGAGCACCAACTACTAAGTAGTGAATGAATGCCAGAGTGTCAGGAAGAGTCCATCTTGACAGCAGGAAACTCTGACCTGACACTCAGGACAACCCTCATGCTCACACCTGTCTTCCACTCATGTCAATCAAAGTGAGTAATTTAAGAAATGAAGAGTCACTGTGCAGATTAACAACCATGGAACTGTGCAGACTGCATGTCAAGGCCCTCAGACAGCTCACACACTGAAAATTAGCCTCATAGACATATCATAAGTCAGCAGCAATGTATGACAATAAATAGACTAGCCTAAAGTGGAGTGCCCAGTGCAGGAAACATGGAGAAACCCACATAGCATTTGTACATGACATGCAACAGGAGCAACATATCACACTACACCTAGGCCCAAAAATCTGACATGGGTGGCACAGTGTTTGAAATTGAACTAAAGTAACATCTGTGCAATATCCCTGTCATACAGCAGTGCAAGCTATGCATTGGCCCAGGAATGATAGGAACTGTCATAAGCCATACAGTGAACAGCCACACATCTGTGTCAAGTCCCTTGACATGTGCATGCCACCAGCACAACACTCATGGCTCATTGTCACACTCCCTGACTGTTAAACCCAAGTATGACCTTCACACATACCCCTCATCTATCCATCTCACACCTTCACTACTCAACACCTGTGGGAAACACAGATAAAGGTGCAAATAAGGTCCTGTGAGTTTCCTGATAACCAATCCCACACCCAGGTGTGTATCTACAAATGTCATAATCCCACTCAGGGGTGTCTGAACCAATGCTGATCCAAACCCAATTGCCAAACACAAGTCTCACAAACAACATCCAAAGAAGTCCAACAAGCTCAACCATGTGCAGGCAAACAGTGGATAGGCAACGTGACCCTAGACAGCACAGGAATACACAACATTTACACTCTGGTCAACTGCACAGACACCCTCCCCCAACCCAATCTGAAAATGCTTCATCAAATGCCATTCATGAACAGTAACTGTGATCAATACAATAAATCTGCTAACACAGACATACACACTACACCAGTTACCAAGTGAGCATGCTGTTCATGTGTAGCACAAGCATGCACATGCACACTCCTGACAATTAACAAGTCAAAATAGGAGGACTTAGCACTATTGTGCACTCAAAACAAGCTCATTAACAAGACTCTACATTGCTGCATGTGACATTCACACAAGAAAAGCACACTACACATCCAACACACATCAGAATGTATTACAATGCACAAACTCCTCACACACAATGTCATGCAAATATAACATTACACACATATGGACCTGTCAGTAGAAAGAGCCAACACAGGCCAAAGACTGCATCCATCCACAACAAAAACACAACATCTGCACATACAAAATCATTACATAGCAAACTCAGCTGGACATCAGGGGGACTCACACCTGGCAAGGACAAGGCAACATACACAGACAGCAGTGCATGCACAGTAAGCAGTGCGTGAACACCAACAAAACCAGTATCACACATGTCTGAGTGCTCCACCATGAACCTCCACACCACAAATCATAACTGGGCACAGATCACATCACACTCAGGAAGGGTAGCAGTACCTCAGCAAACAGACATACAGTTTAGCTATCACCTACTGCTGCACAACTCAGGAAAACACAGATGCATCCAACATGACTAAAGGTCTGTGCTGGTAAAACATATGCACTGTATATGAGCAACCATGACTGCAATTAAGTAGAAGAAAACACCACATAACAAATGGTGAAACAGTCCTGAGTGGCACATTGGTCCTGGACACAGATCATCCTCCCACAGTACAGTGTCACACTATGAAGTGGTGGGGAGGGTCACACACTGGCAAGGCATGGGGTGGAAGACATTAGACTGAAGTGGTGTGTACATCACTATTGGACAGGTAAGGAGTGTACAGTGCAAAAACACATAGAGGAGTAACTCACAATGTGTAGGCATCAAATGCCCCTATAGGGGATGGTATGACTCTTCATACCACATACTTGTGCCTAAAATGTGTCAAGTGACAGCAATGTATGAGAAAATTCACATATAATGTCAGTTTGCATGAGCAGGTCAGCACAGTGAGCACAAACGTAAACAAGAGCCATGGCAGATCAACCAAACACAAGACAGACATTGTAGTGACACACTCTGCATACTCACAACTGACAACGACAAGTAGGTGTACCCCAGGATTGGAAGGTCACACTGACACACTGCACCGTGCCCAACAAACAACTCCTGCATGTGCCCACAATCTAAAGCACATGGCTCAGAATGTAAACAAACAGGCACTCATTACCTGGATCATACATGTGTGTAGGTGTCATGTTCAGGGGCACATACACATCAACACTTCTGAAAAAGACAGGCCAATCACACAGTATGACTACTCAAGTGCACACATTCTAATTTACCCATGTGACTATGAAGCCATGCCTACACAAGATGACTACACATCTACACTGCTGTTCACATATCAAGAGAGATCCCACAGATATGACGGACCCTGGCCACCACGCAAGTTATCCTGTGGCTAGAATTCACTTCTGTTGTTGTACATCATCCGAATATGAAATGTGTACAAAATTGGAGACCTGACAATAGAATGATTAGGATAAGAGGATATCATCACACACAACCATCATTGCACCCTCAAGCCTCTGAGTCAACAAGCACAAAAGTGCCTGTAAACTCTGACATTCTCGGAAAAAGAAAATCAAGTAATTGCCAATGTGAATGTGCCATACAGAGCATGTGTCACATGAACATATACACATACATTGCACTTTTTCATTAGCAAGGGCAGCGACAAAGCACACAACATGAGTAACAGTCTTTATTACATTATCTATGGATAGGCATCAAAAGTGCTAAACATCAAGGCCATTGGCCAGTCCATATTTCTAGTCCGCACATGTGTTCATGAGAACTTGTACATGAAATGGGCATCAAAAGTACTAAACATCAAGGCCATTGGCCAGTCCAAATTTCTAGTCCGCACATGTGTGCATGAGAACCCGCAACTGAAATGGGTAACACAGTCCACTGCCATGGGAATCACCACAGGTCAGGGGCTTTGAATGGGCAGTCCAGGCACCGATGTGGGAGAAATGGTGTGGGGAGGGGGACTTGGCTTCAACTTTGGCTTGAAGTTGAACTGGGAGGGGGTTGATTGTCGGGGCCAGTTGGAGGACTGGACCTGGGAGGGAGAGAACTGGCTGAGGTAGAGGGATCCGTGGATGTGGGAGCCTGAGGGCTGCTTGGACCGGGTGGAGTGGTGGCACGTGGAGGTGGTGACATGCTGTGTGGAGGCTCAGTGGCTGAGGGGGAATGTTGAGGGCTGGGTCTCAACTGGGTATCCGATATCCCACAAGTGTCTTGGCCGGAGTGGGAAGTGAGGTGGGCACAACAGCCTCACTCTTCCCCAAAGGTGTAGCAGGTGCAGGTGCCTCTCCACGTGGGAATTTACGGGACCTGGAGGTACGCTGGGTGTGGCCTTGCTTTTTCCCCTGCATCCCCTGTTTCTGAGCTAAAGCCCCCACTTTGCTCTCTTGTCCCTGCTTCACATGGGTGTGGGTGTGGGTGGGAGTTGAAGTTTTGGGTGAATCTGCCATCTGAATGTCTTTCGACTTAGTTGTGGCAGGCACCAGGTTCACAGCAGACAGAGCAAGTGTTTGTGTGTCTTTGGGATCAGGTGTGGGGATGGTAGTGCCCCTGGATGGTGATGATTTTGATGCAGGTAATGTGGATGCATGCTTCTTTGCCCTATGTCCCTGAGTGTCCTGTGATGGGCTTTTTGTTTTGCGGTCATGTGTACTATTTTTGTCTTGTGGTGATGGTGTCTGGTACGCTTAGACTGCTGCTGCTCTGTGCTGCATGTGGATAACTGTGTGCCTGAGGGCTCATGCGTGTGTGTACTCTCGTCAGGTGGGGCCACTGGCAGGGTGGTCGCTAAAAGGACAGGAGCTGGACTGGGAGCTTGGGACTGCTGAATGGCTGCCGTCACTGTGGAGGACAAAGACTGGACAGTTTTGTGTAGGCCACCCACGTCCGAATGAATGCCCTCCATGAACGCAACAACCTGGGACAACTTGTTGCCATGATCCTGGAGGGCATTCAGGAGAGCAGTCTGACCCACACACAGCTGGTGCAAAGTTTCTACGGCCTCCACACTGAGGGCAGCACGGGAGACAGGGGCTGGGGCAGCGGTGCCTGGGGGGAAGGAGACTCTACCCTTCTTAGGGCTGCGGGCATGGACAGCACTTGGGGGAGCATCTGGGAGGGTGGGAACTGGACGAGGTGTGGCGGAAGAAGAGGCCGATCTGGAACTTCCGGTGCCCCCCAACATCGAGGAGTCACCACTGGACTGGAAGGATGTGGAGGTTGGTGTTTCCGGACGTGAATCCTCCAGGGCACTCCTGTCCCCCTCTGAGGCGCTGGTCCCCTCAGTGTCACAGAACTCCTGTGTTCCAGTCATGCTAGTAGTTTCCCCAACGCTGTAGGGCCCCCGTCCTTCAGTGCCCTCGGTAGATGTTGCAAGAGATAGAAAGATAGGTTCAGTATAGTGCCATACTCTCAAACATCATATGCAATACAAACTACAAACAGGAAAATGAATCTACCATGTTTAACTAGTCCATGTACTTTCTGCATATGCCACAATTATGCAATTAGCAGATGATGCATGGAAACATCCATAGTTGTTAGTCGTGCTCCATGTTGCGTTGACACAGCCAAATACCTGGGCCTGTGCCTCCCTGTAAACACACATAAAACCTTCTGTATGCACACCTACGTGCCTGTAGATAAGATAGCTATATATCAAAACATGTCTGCTCAGTCACATATGTAGTTTTTTCATGGAACACCACAGATACAAAGTACAATATGTCTTTTTGCAAGGGCAACCAGCTCCTGACATCCACCATGTAGGGCCTTGAAGTACAACTAGAGTTGTACATTGGTGGCAGCTGTGTAGATGTTACAAGTTATTTGTTGTGCACAGAACACATCTAGGAATGCACACTAACATGATGCTCACTGCTGTTCACTGCCAGTTGATGTCTCTGACACTCACACTGCAGCATATGTCACAAGGGCACATCTTATTTGTTAACGAAGTGACAATGCGCACCATTTAACAATGCAGTCACAAACACAATGCACAATAGCATGAAAAGGGAAATTAATGCAAGGCCTCCATAGGTTGTGACATGTCACATACCAACATGTCCCGAAGTCCCTGACAGGCCCTCATTGATCCAAGGCAGGATTGTGTCTTCTGTTGATGAAGAAGTAGGTGGACCCCATTAGGACAGCTAATGTGTGAGAATACCTAGGGTCTGGCATATGACATCCCTACGTTGTGCTGACTGATGACATTGAGGACACACCAATGTGCCAAAAATTCACACACTGATTACAAGCATTAGCCACAACTTCACCATGCACTGATGCACAAGGACACCCCTCCACAATGCACACATACTGAGGACTGACAATCTGAGTAACCTTTGCTCATTATCATCCTTCAAATTACTGTACAACACCTCAGTCACATCACAATTTGACATACCCACTGATCACATCCAACCATGTTAAGCCATAGTGCCAAAACAATCTCGCAATAGCCAGGTTCAGCTACATTGCAGTTAGGTCTACCCGTAACAGTCATGTTGCCATGTGCACAAATGGAAAAGGTAATTTAGCCAATGCATCACTGCAATCATCACCATCTACCCCATCAGCACCTGTGTGCTCTTGCTGTCTCTATGGCAGGTAAGTACACCATGTTATGCCATGCTGCGGATAATGGGCTAGTATACTTCACAATGGTGCTGTCCTCTATATGATTGTGAAAAAAGGGACCCATGGGACAGGTGTGACCCTTACCAACTCACTGCTCCCTAAGTCCACATCTGTGCATGCCTGTAGCCACTGACACATCATCACATGAGCACACTATTGAGCTAGCCACACAGCGCACACAAGTCTGACAAGTGTACTGGGCTACCCACTTCATACAATGGATTATCCTGTGGAGGAAGGTCTCAGTTCAGAGAACATTTATAAAATGAGAGATGAAAAAATGCCAAGCTGATGTTATGTGACAAGGGTCATGGGTTTCAACACATGAGAAACAAAATGTCGTACAAATGCAGAACAGCTGCACTCAACACTGAGGCCACTTGGAAGCCATTGCATCACGCTAGAGACATCACAGAGGTCCGCACAGGCTCATGGCTGGGATTCATGCAGTCACTCATACGCAAAGTCACACTTTGCACAATACTCACCCCCAACTTGCTGCTGATGGGCCCTCAAGCGTCCATCCAGCTCTGGCTGTGTCACTGCCAAGAAGCGGGCCATTAGTGGTGTCATGCTCCGGCGTGCCAACTTGCCACTTCGAGGGATCACCCCCAGCGTCATCTCAGCAACGTTTTTACTCAGGCGGCAGATGTCATTCCCCCTTTTGTGGCAGTGCGTCTGACGTCGGTTGGAGACACCCAGAGACCGCACCTTGCATGCAATGGCCTTACGCTGATGGACCTTAAGCTGCAGGCATGGGAGACAAGAAGAGGAGGTTTCTGTGAAACTGTGTTGTGTACCACTGTGTGACAGTACAGGAGCATGAAAATACATAGCACACTAACACATCAATGGAGAGCAAAGCTAATACAGCATGTCACATAGTACACTTGGAGCAAACCATATCATTGCAATGGTTACATATATGATGATGGACACACTACATGCCCATCATATACACATGCAGAGTGCCAGCACAGAAACCAATGTAAAAATTGCCCTCAGCTGTGATGCACTATGTGAGTGAGCGTGACATACAATACAATACACTGGAAATGATGTATAGAGGTCAGACTCACTGTGTCCTACACTACATGCCCCATAATGTCCCTGACCATTGCCTAGCTACATGTGTCATGGTGCTCACATTTAGGGCCCTGATCTTACAATCTCACACTCTTCTCACAAGGTGCAGTCCTGTCTTGTGCAATCCTCAGGCCTATGATGACTCATTGAGAAATAGGGTTGTGGACAACACATATGTTTCACTCAGTCCTTTTGGTGATGGGTCCTTGTAACACTGGGCAGTTTCTGTGCAGGCCAGAGGGCCTCACACTGAGGATAAACATGGCCCATCACAGAAATCACATGCATGTACAATATGAATGGAGATACAGTGCATAAACATGCAAGACTCTACACATCATGGAATCAATAGTAGGATGACATGTCCAAATCACATTTAGCTGTTGTGTCATAGGTGAATAACCCCCAAGAGTGATAGACTCAGGCATTGTACTCCTGTGCATAATGGACACATCTCCATAAGGTCATTTTTAAAAAGGTAAAAACATTATTCAGTACCCTCTGGCCAAGCTACATTTGTAATGTCTCAAAGGAGCAAATGAACACTTAATAGACTAGGCCATCACATAGCACAGGGAATGTGTGTTCAGACTTCGAGTCTCTCAAACCAGCAGGGTAACTGCCAGACCACAGTATGTCATTCACATCCTTAAATGCAGTCAGTGATCTGTGGAAATAAGGCTACACACCCCATTGACGTGAAGTCAGAATGCTAGGCAGTGTCTCACACATTTACATTACACAGTCTCATAACACCATATGTTCATTTTGGCTTAAGAAGAGCTGGACAAGTGTCCATGTTGCCATCCTCCTCACATACTCAAGTGCAATTAGTACTAGGTCATGTATGGAGCATGCTGTTGGCAAAATATTGATGCATGCACATTGGCTTGCACTCACAGGCACATACTACTGTACATTAACATCATGTGAGCATTCTGAGCACTCTCAAACTTTTACTCAGACACTTACCAGTACATCTGGTGCACCATATAGTCTCCCATACTGTGCAAGGACCTCACCCACCAGGACCTCCAGCTCCTCTGTGGTGAAGGGACAGGCCCTGATGTTCTC
Organism: Calotriton arnoldi; assembly: GCA_963921515.1. Classification (NCBI taxonomy): domain Eukaryota; kingdom Metazoa; phylum Chordata; class Amphibia; order Caudata; family Salamandridae; genus Calotriton; species Calotriton arnoldi. The sequence continues at coordinate 621,096 of CAWUFW010001320.1, read as the reverse complement.
TGTTCGCGCCATCACTGGGTCCAGAGTACAGGTACAGCAGCAGTTGGTGGTGATGACTAGCAGGCAGCAGTGTCTGAATGCAAGTGACATGTGTGGCTCTCTCACAGACATTTATAGGCCCCTAGGGTTGTTTCAGTGGTACTCTGCTGTTGCAATTGGTCTGCCTGGTTTGCATCTTTCAATTGTATCCAATGACCGGGACCGCGGTGGCGGCGCACGCCTACTGCGAGTTTCAAAAATGCATTGCACTACCGTGATGGTGGTTCCCATTGGCTGCAATGGCACTGGCATATGCGGTGTCACACCGCGGGGGCCAGGTGGTCTCTACTGCAATTTGGCATCTTTCAATTGTGGCCAATGACCGGGACCGCGGTGGCGGAGCACGCCTACCGCGAGTTTTAAAAATACATTGCACTACCGCGATGGCTGTTCCCATTGGCTGCATTGGCATTGGCATATGCGGTGTCACACCGAGGGGGCCAGGCGGTGTGTTCCGCAATCAGGTATCTTTCAATTGTATCCAATGACCGGGACCGCGGTGGCGGTGCACGCCTACCGCGAGTTTCAAAAATGCATTGCATACCGCGATGGCGGTTCCCATTGTCTGCAATGGCATTGGCATATGCGGTGTCACACCGCGGGGGCCAGGTGGTCCCTACCGCAATTTGGCATCTTTCAATTGTGGCCAATGCCGAAACCTCGGTGGCGGTGCACGCCTACCGCGAGTTTCAAAAATGCATTGCACTACCGCGATGGCGGTTCCCATTGGCTGCAATGGCATTGGCATATGCGGTGTCACACCGCGGGGCCCAGGTGGTCCCTACCGCAATTTGGCATCTTTCAATTGTGGCCAATGACCGGGAATGCGGTGGTGGAGCACGCCTACCGCGAGTTTCAAAAATGCATTGCACTACCGCGATGGCGGTTTCCATTGGCTGCAATGGCATTGGCATATGCGGTGTCCCACCGCGGGATGGCAGGCGGTGTGTTCCGCAATCAGGCATCTTTCAATTGTATCCAATGACCGGTACCGCGGTGGCGGTGCACGCCTACCGCGAGTTTAAAAAATGCATTGCACTACCGCGATTGCAGTTCCCATTGGCTGCAATGGCATTGGCATATGCGGTGTCCCACCGCAGGGGCCAGGCGGTGTGTTCCGCAATCAGGCATCTTTCAGTTGTATCCAATGACCGGGACCGTGGTGGTGGTGCACGCCTACCACGAGTTTCAAAGCGGCATTGCACTACCGCGATGGCGGTTCCCATTGGCTGCAATGGCATTGGCATATGCGGTGCCACACTGCGGGGGCCAGGTGGTCTCTACCGCAATTTGGCATCTTTCAATTGTGGCCAATGACCGGAACCGCGGTGGCGGTGCACACCTACCGCACCTATGGACACATTGTGCTATTGCATTGGCACTAGCCAATTTTCATCATTGAACACTATACCTTTACAATGTATACTAGCACCTGGTTGTAAAGTTATATGCAAGTGTGACATTTAACTCACTAATGCCCACACATGCCATGTCAGTGCACATGATTACATGCATTGGCATGTACTTCCTCACATGTCACATATGATATTTGTGTGCATGTACACAGATTTGGTGTGTAATGGAGTCTCATATTTGTGAACATGTCAAAGTGTAAGATGGCTAATCAACCCACAGTAATGATGGACTGATCACATATTTGTGCCTATTTCACTGTGTACATTGCTGTATTCATTTTGATAGTTGATCAACTTACACACACTGTGCTCATTGTGTAAAAAAGATGTGCTCTGTGCGACTTAAGCAAGAAGGTGTGTCAGGTACAGCAGCTACTTAGCAGTCAGCAATGTTGCTGTTTGCCACATGTGCTGTGTCAGCTTCACCCAGGGCTGGTGACACAAGATGTAGGAGTGTACCATTTAACATTCACATAGTCTGAATCTGATTTTGAAGTAGTCAGTATGTACATACTGACCACATGTTCAACTACATGAGATCAAGGTGTCTCTGTATGTGACTTGTGCATTAAGCTGTTGTTACATTCCTGTCAATGTTGGCGCTGTGTTAGTCAATATGTAAGATGTTTGACACATCTCATTGGTGAATTTAATTTACGTGTCCTCTTTCATGTTATGTAGGAGACGACCAAATGTGCATCGGCCTTTCCCAGTGCTGGCGAACATGGAGGATGAGGACATCATAAGGAAATTCTGGCTGAATCGCCCTACCCTTCAAGAGCTATGTGCTCAGTTGGAGCCCCATCTGAGGCCTTGCAGAACCTATCCGACTGCTTTGACACCAACAGTTAAGGTGATGGCAGCCCTGCATTTCTTTGCCACTGGTTCGTTTCAGTACACGGTGGCCATCGCCGGTGGGATGTCTCAAGCTATGTTCAGCATGGTGCTACGTGATATCCTGTCCGCAATGTTGACCTACAAGGACCGCTACATCCACTTTCCAAGGAGACATGAATTGGCTGATGTGAAGGCTGATTTTTATGATCTTGGACACATACCTAATGTGGTTGGAGCCATTGACTGCACACAAGTTGGCCTAGTACCACCACAGGCATGTGAGCACATCTACCGGAACAGGAAGCATTGCCATTCCATTAATGTGCAAGTGGTATGCCAAGCGGATATGATTATCTCCCATGTCTGTGCCATATTTCTCAGTTCAGCTCATGACTCATACATACTGCGTAACAGTATCATCCCATAATTGATGGCAAATCTGCATCCGGAGCCTGCGTGGCTTGTTGGTGAGTACGCAGAGTCAAGTAGTGTGCTGTATGTGTGGCATGCTGTTCTCGGCTAATGTTTATATTACAATATTGGTCTGTGTATCTCAAACCTAGGTGACTCTGCGTATCCCAACTGGCCTTGGTTGCTGAGCCCACTGAGGAATCCCAGGACCCCGGGGGAAGGCTGCTACAATGATGCACATGGGAGGACACGTCGTGTAGTGGAGCGTGCTTTTGGGCTTCTGAAGTCGAGATTTCGGTGTCTGGACAAGAGCGGTGGTGCACTACTCTACTCTCCCCAAAAGGTGTGTCAGATCATAGTTGCATGCTGCATGCTCCACAACCTGGCCTTGTGCAAAGAGATCCCCCTGCTCCTGGACGATGATGAGCAGCAGATGCCCCCGCTGCAAATCCACACATGCCCAGTGACGATGATAGTGGAGAAGAGGAAGGTGTTGACCTGCATCAACAGCTCATCGACAACTACTTCCCTTGAGTGTAAGTGACATTGTACAACAGTGACATTGTCTGTTGGCTTTGATGGTAGTGGCAAGGCATAGATGAGCTTTCTGACTGCTGGCTGTTGTTGGCTCACTGCTAATGGCTGATGTGTGTGGCACAGTGTATTGTTTTCCACGTACCTCATATCTATGTTGATGGTGTTGGTCATTGTTATGTGTGAAGGGCTTTGTACGTTGTTGACTACTGGTGTGTTTTAGCTTTAATGGCATCACCTGACAAGTAAATGTCATTCTCTTGTGTCTTTCTAGGTTCCTTCACCCTATCAATGCCTCGTCACAATCAGAGCTTGTGGTACATTGGAATCTGAGTTGACATTGTACATACTGTGATAAACATGGAACTGACACAAAGGCATAGGTGTGTAAAGAGTGTTTATTTTCAAACAGTTTTTGTGAAAGAGAAGTGATTGTTTTCAAAATTGTGCAAAGTGAGTTTATGAGTTGTCAGTGATGGTAAATGAGACAAATAGAGTAGTCACCACATTGATGTTATCACACAGTCCAACAAACTCCTGCCATCAACATGGCAATGTGGGTTAGGATAATTAACAAAGTCAATGTCAAGGGCAACACAAGTGCCATCATGGCTGGCTCAGCAACTTGCCTTTGGTTGGTGCTTTGCCACGTGATCCTCCCGTGGTGTTTATCGGACATCCCCTCCTGCGTTTGGCAGGGGGGGCCTCTGCTGCAGGCTCAGTGGTGTCTGAGGAGTCATTGTCTTGCAGCTCACCCCTCTCTGTGGCCATAGCTGAGGTGGTGGGAGTATCAGCAGGCTGGCCACTGGAGGGGTGTTGAGCCGTCATTTGAGCCACATGTCTGTCCCTCAGAACACCCACAAGCTGGCCCATGAGATCCACAAGTTGGCCCATACGTGTGTCCATGGACCTCAGCAGCAGGTGGAGCTCATGCACTTCTTCGACAACCTGGCCCATCTGTCCCTGGTTCTGTTCATACGCACCAAGGACTCTTGCAACGGTGGCCAGGGCTTCTGTCTCAGTGTCCTCCTGTGATTGTTCACCACTTGCCCTCCCACCTGCCCTGCTGACACAGACCTGTTGCGTTGGGACTCGACGCACCCGCACACTCTCTCTGGCATCCTAGGATTGTGTGGTGGTGTTGGTAACAACTGAGGCAGGGAGAGTGTTGCAGGCAGCAGTGCTGATGGTGGAGGTGGCTGCCACACAGGTCGTTGTAGCAGGGGTCAGCGCTGTTGTTGATGTGGTAGAGGAGGTGGTGGGGACAATGAGGCTCTGAGACGTAGTGCGCCCTTGCAGTCCTGAGGGGCGAGGTTGTTGCTCCTCATCCGAGGAACGTAGGGAATCTGCATCAGAGAGTTCACGTTCCGGGGGGGGAGACAGGCTCTGCTGGTTGGTGGTGTTTTCAGCTGCAGTTGCTTGTGGATCTCCTGTTGAACAGAGGTTAAGTTGTCAGTTAAGTGCACTCCACAAGCTTGGTGTTAGACTTTTGGATGTTACATTTGATACACCAAACATTTTACATTGCAATAACTTGGTATGGCTGAAAGATAATGAGCATCATGACATGATGTTGAGGTACGTACATTACTTGTCCATAGTGTGACATCTAAATTGATCCATGTGCCACGTACAGATTGTGTGATTACAAGGACATGTCATCATCTACCAACTTGCGGCACATCAACTTTTGATAATGCTTCATTTTTGTTTCCTCTTCATATAATCTGTTTCTGCTAAGGAAGAACTAGCCATTGGAATGTTACAAATGTTCTTTCATATCATGTACTTTGGTTTGTTTGTGAGATTGACAGTGCATGTTTTGTGTTCATGGGTGCCTTCTTGCTCTGACACCATGGCACTTACACATTGCATTCTGTGCTGTGCATGATTGGGCCCTGAATCTATTTCACATGTGACTTGGTGAGTCAAAGTGTAATTTCTGTGACAGTTACATGCGCTTAGCTATCTGCACACTAGATGTGACTTTTGGATCTATGCCAAGTTTGCTGACATGTGAGGGCTGATGTTGTCATATAGCTCCATGCATTTTGAGAAGGATGGCAGGGTGCATGCACTGACTACCTACCTGTTATGTGACACAGTGGAGGGAAATGGCTGCCACATGGTTCTGGGTAGGGGAGTGCTCCATCTTGCTCAGCTGTGGGACAAGGGGGCCTGGTGGGAGTTGTAGTGCTGGCTTCCTACCCACAGACCACCCTCCCTGTTAAGATGGCTACCTACCTGTTAGTTTGAGTAGAGCAATGAAATGGCTGCCACATGGTTCTGGGTGTGGGGGGTGCTCCATCTTGCTCAGCTGTGGGACAAGGGGGCCTGGTGGGAGTTGTAGTGCTGCCTGCCTGTCCACATGCCCCCATGGAAATATTGGTAGCTGCCTTTGAGGTGATTCAGAGGAAGGAAATGTTAGATATGTGAGATGTGTTGGAAAGAGTGTGTTGTACGAAAGTGCATTTGTGTCTAGGAAGTGTAGCTTTCTAGTTGTGCAAGACAGTACATAGCAGTGTAATGGGAGACATTTGTTGGTACTTACCAGCCTCCACTTCCCCGGGTATTCCTGTGAGACTCTCTGGATGCAGTATGGCAAGCACCTTCTCCTCCCATTCGGTGAATGTTAGTGGTGGAATGGGAGGGCCAACGCCAGTCCTCTGAGCCAGCTCATGGTTCTTGTTGGCACACTCTTTCACCTGCTCTTGAGGTCATGCCACCTCCTCTTGATGTCACACAGGCTGCGCAGGGTGGTCCCTACTGCATTGACTTTGTTGATTATCCTTTCCCACATTTGATTTTTTCTGGCTACTGGTGTCTGTTGAACCATGCTTCCAAACAAATGTGGTTCTACTCTGATTATCTCATCTACCATGACTGACAACTCTTTGTCAGTGAATTTTGGCATTTTTTTCTGTGCCATGGTGTGTGATGTGCAAATGGGGGGAAAGTGCAGGTGTGAAGGTGGTGGTTGAGATGTGCGTGGTGTGTGGGTGGTTGTGATGGTGTGATGTGTGCTGATTTGCCTTTCCTTTGTGCTGTGGTGTTTGGCCCTTCACTGCTGGAGTTGTGCAAAGTATGCTGGGCAGGGAAGGGGTTGGTTTTATACTCCGCTATGTGGGTGGGTCAAAATGGAGTAATCATGTCAGGTGTGTTATCTGGGTAGACCTGGAATTTGTATTTGTTTCTTGCCATGGGGATGTTTCATTGGGGTATGTCAGATGTTTATGGTGGCTGCGCCAGAAAAACAGCCACACTTGGTAGCCTTGTTGTGTGGTTGCTTTCGACCGCCATTCCTCTTTCCGTGCGACCGCAGCGGTCTGAATGCAATGGTCCTTCCGCCGGCTCTACCATTCTTCATTTTGCACGACCGCGGCGGTCGAGAACAACTGATCGTTCTGCTGGCTCCGCCATCGTATCATAATTTCACTTGCGGTCATTTCGCTGGACGATTGGCGTTTTTGGGTCTTTCCGCGGCATTTCCTTCTGCCACGGATGAATTTTCTGCTTTTTCGGACGTTCCCGGCAGAGTTTTGTGGAATCCGTCCGCCGCGGTCGGATTTTTCGATCAGTGCATCCTAATCTGACCACCGGTTTTGCCGCGGTACATGCGGACGTTTTTTTTCCGCAACCACGGCTGACGGAGTGCTTTTCCGTCGGCCGTCGTAATCAGCCCCTTTGTTTGGGAATAGGTATAAATGTTGGTTGTCTAAAGAATTGTAATTTAAAATCCTCTGTAATGGGTAAAGTGTTGATTTTGAGTCACAAATTCTGAAAATGCCAATTTTAGAAATTTAGGGGCTTATTTACAAGCCCCTTGCGCCGCCTGGGCGTCACCTTTGTCACGCACCGGCGGTGCATTTGGCTGCCCCATATTTACAAGGATAGAAAAGCCACCCTGCGTGAGTTCTCCTGTCCTTGTAAATACGTCCCCTTTACACGCAGCACTTTGCGTGAAAGGGGCGTTCCATGGGTGTTGCTGTTGGTGTTCACACACAACACCCATGGAACCTGAAACATTTCCAGATTTACAAGAAATCGTAAACCTCAAAATGCGTCTCAATGCTACGCCTCCCCGGGGGAGGCATAGGGAGGTGCAACGAGGAGAAGTGTATTCATTTCTCCTTTTTTTCCGCTTTCAATGCACATAGAACGAGGAAATCACCTCTGGTGATTATTTAAATGCAGGAAGGTGTCCCTTCCTGCACATAAAAAATTATTTAGAAAAATGACGTTTTTGCAAGTTCTACGTGTGCTAATAGAGCACACATAGAAGTTGAAAAACGCCATTTCAGATTCTTCATGTGCAGGAAGGGACACCTTCCTGGACATAAACGATCATCCCCGTGACGCAAGCATCCTTGCACCAAGGTGCAAGGGTGCCTTAGTCGGCGCATGGCAGGCAATTGTGCGCCATCGCAGGGGAAAGCACAGGGATGCAACATATTATTGTAAATATGTTGCATCCCTGTGCTTTGAAAGTGCTGCAGCGTGGCGCAGCCAAAAGGCTTGTGTTGCCACGCTGCGGCACTTTCTTGTGAATGAGGGGAGCATTTTTTTGGTCCTAAACATTTGGTGCCTGCAGCCTGTATCCTGGTTCGCATGACTAGGTGTAGTAGTGGCAGCTGGCCTCTGTGTTTACTTCCCAGACACTATCACAAAGCGAGACGGGTTGATGGCAGGATGGGTTATGCTGACCTGATGGGAGGGGCAGAGCTATCCCCTACCACACTTGCACTTCAAAGGAGCTGCCTCAGCACACACACAAAGATCTTCATACTAGCATTTTTGCTGACTTCAGATACCTTGGGGTTAGGGCACGGAGGAACGAAATTCCAGAACCAAATGTGGGGAGATATCTAGAAGTTTCTCCGGTGCAGAGATATAGGGGCCGATTCCGATTCAGGTCGGAAATCTCTCCGACCGAGCCGGACCCGGAGAGATTTCCGACCGAATCGGACCCTAGCAGTCCGACCGAACGAGTACGATGCGCATGCATGCAATCGGACTCGATTCGGTCGGACTCCCATTGAAGTCAATGGAAGCTGGTCGTACAACGCGTACGCGGGCTCCCATTGAGTCAATGGGTGCGAGGCGAACAAGGGCGCCCCCTACAGCGGGTATGCGTCGATGCGATTCGCGTCCCCCCTGTGTGCGACTCGTGCGGCTACGCGTACAGGGGGGTCCGACACGGACCCCCAAAGTCCGGCTCCGACAGCTGTTTTGAGCCGGACGGTGCGAGTCGGTCGGACTGCTCGAGGCGCGCATCGTACTTGCCTGGCCGGGGAACGTCTCCATCGCGCGGTGCGAGTCATGTCTGTGCGAGTCGGTCAGTGCGGTTCGGACCCGTGAACGAGTCGGTCGGCGATTTCGCGTGCGCTCGCATCGTACTCGCTCGGCCGGACGCACGTTCGAATCGGTCGGGAAAGAGGGCTCCGAATTGGATCCGGTTAAGCCGAATCCGATTCGGTGCGCTACCGGCCGAGATCGGAATCGGCCCCAGAATATCGACGCAAAAATATCGACATGCATGAATATCGAGGTAAGAATATCGTTGGTGTTAAATATCGAGGTAAGTAATATCGATGTAAAAAATATCGATTTTCTTGTTATGTAGTAATATTGAATTATAAAATATTGATGTAAAAAATATCGATGTAATATCGATTTTATGTTTTCGATGTTTTTTTTTTAATGTTCCATTTTTTTATGTTAGTTTCTGTTAATTTATAATGTTTAAATAAAAATATTTTGTTTAAATAACTCATTTTTATTTGTTTTCATATTAATTTTAGAAGCAAAATGTTGGGTTTATAGAGGATAAGGGTGGGTAATAATTAAATTTTTTTTTTAATTTAATATATTTTAATAATTTGTATATATTTTAGGAGCGGGATGTTGGGTTTATAGGGGATAAGGGTGGGGAGTAATTTAAAAATATTTTGGGGTAATATATTTTATTTAATTTTTATTTATTAATAGGAGCAGGATATTGGGTTTATAGGGGATATGGGTGGGTAGTAAATTAAAAATATTGTGGGTTTAAATTATATTTAATACTAATAAATACATTTTTGCTGTGGTATATAGAGTTTTTATGGGATATAGGTTTTGAGTTATTGAAGAATATTTGTGTAAAATAAATTTTAATAATCAAATTACAAATATTTAAAAAATTTTTTTTTAAATGTGAACATTTTAAAATTCAAAATTAAATTGGTGGCGAAATTATTACTGTAAATTTAGTTAAATAACATTTATTATTAATAATTTCATAATTTTTACTAATTTGTTTAAATAATCATTTTTTAAAATTCTTTATAAAAATTGTTTAAATTATTGAATTGTATATAAATATATTAATATTTTTTTGAAAATTGTGTTAGGATGATTAATTATAATAAAATATTTTTTATAACATTTAAAATTGTATTCTAATTTTTGAAAGATAAATTAAATTTAATAATGACGTTTTTATTTAAGGATATATATTTATTAATTGTAAGAATCAAAATGGGGGGTATTAATCAATTTTTGTTTTGAGTTTATTTTTATTTGAGTTGGAATAGTAAATAATTATGGTTTACTATCCAGCATTTGCCCTGAGTTTACTTGTATTAGGAGTTAGAATAGTAAATTATTATGGTTTACTAACCAGCACTTTCCCTGAGTTTAGTTGGAATTGGAGTTAGAATAGTAAATTATTATGGTTTACTATCCAGCACTTTCCCTGAGTGTAGTTAGATTTGGAGTTAGAATTGTAAATTATTATGGTTTACTATCCAGCTCTTTCCCTGAGTTTAGTTGGATTTGGAGTTAGAATAGTACATTATTATGGTTTACTATCCAGCACTTTCCCTGAGTTTAGTTGGATTTGGAGTCAGAATAGTAAATCATTATGGTTTACTATCCCGCACTTTCACTGAGTTTAGTTGCATTTGGAGTTAGAATAGTAATTATTATGGTTTACTATCCAGCACTTTCCCTGAGTTTAGTTTGATTCGGAGTTAGAATAGTAAATTATTATGGTTTACTATTGAGCACTTTCCCTGAGTTTAGTTGGATTCGGAGTTAGAATAGTAAATTATTATGGTTTACTATCCAGCACTTTCCCTGAGTTTAGTTGGGTTTGTGGTTGGAATAGTAATTATTATGGTTTACTATCCAGCACTTTACCTGAGTTTAGTTGGATTTGGAGTTAGAGTAGTAAATGATTATGGTTTACTATCCAGCACTTTCCCTGAGTTTACAAGGATTTGGGGTTGGAGTTGTAAATTATTATTGTTAAGTATTCAGCATTTTTTAAAGTTTATTTGTAAATTGTAATAAGTTAACCCTTCCGCTGCTAGGCCTTCTCCCCCCCTGTGCTAAGCCTTTTTTTTTATATTTGGAGTAGTTCGCGCTTAGGCCCCTGTAACTTTTTGACCACATAAAGGGGCCGATTCCGATCTCGGTCGGAGGCGCACCCAATACCATTCGGTCGGGAAAAAAGCCATGCAAAAGCCTGTTTCCCGACCGATCCGTACAGCACACCGAACGAGTAAGTTCGATGCGCACAACAGCACAGAATCCGGCCGAGCCGTACTCACCCAAACCAGGTCCTGTTCCCCGACCGAGGCGAATCCGGAAACGCCGAATTGAGTCGCACGGAATGAAAAATGCAGCTCCGTCCGGCCGAACGAGTACAATGCGCTTTCCGTACGCGCCGAACCCGTCGCTACGCACGGCACGTCAAAGCATCCGGGAGAGGCGCACATAAGCTCCGATTCGCGCCACAACACGATCCACGGCTACGAGACGAACACGCCAGCGACTAGGACGAGGCGAAGCGACGAGGACGACGCGAAGCGACGAGGACGACGCGAAGCAACGAGAAGGACGAACGACACGAACCAACCATGAATCCCTTCGTCCCAATCATACCAATATTCTACATTTACTACCGGAACAGGCACGGACGCGTACAGCGCAGAAGGTAAGTCAGACACCAACCACAAAACACATACAACACGTACACGACACATCACACACACACAGAGGGATGCAGAATATACTTACACCAGAAACAGCAGCACCATAGGGGTGGGATGCCCATCACCAATGCCACATATGCACACAGGGGCCTGAATGCGCACCACCACCCCTACCCAGGGGGGGCAGGATGCCTACCACCACCCTGAGCCAGGGGGTGCTGGATGCCCACCACTACTACCACTCTCACCCAGGGGGGGCTGGATGCCTACCACTACTACCACCCTCACCCAGGGGGGGCTGGATGCCTACCACCACCCTTAGCCAGGGGGGGCTGGATGCCTACCACTACTACCACACTCAGCCAGGGGGCTGGATGCCTACCACCACCCTTAGCCAGGGGGCTGGATGCCTACCACTACTACCACCCTCACCCAGGGGGGCTGGATGCCTACCACTACTACCACCCTCACCCAGGGGGGCTGGATGCCTACCACCACTACCACCCTTAGCCAGGGGGGCTGGATGCCTACCACTACTACCACCCTCACCCAGGGGGCTGGATGCCTACCACTACTACCACCCTCAGCCAGGGGGGCTGGATGCCTACCACCACCCTTAGCCAGGGGGGCTGGATGCCTACCACTACTACCACCCTCAGCCAGGGGGGCTGGATGCCTACCACTACTACCACCCTCAGCCAGGGGGGCTGGATGCCTACCACCACCCTTAGCCAGGGGGGCTGGATGCCTACCACTACTACCACCCTCACCCAGGGGGGCTGGATGCCTACCACTACTACCACCCTCACCCAGGGGGGCTGGATGCCTACCACCACTACCACCCTCACCCAGGGGGGCTGGATGCCTACCACCACCCTTAGCCAGGGGGGCTGGATGCCTACCACTACTACCACCCTCACCCAGGGGGGCTGGATGCCTACCACTACTACCACCCTCAGCCAGGGGGGCTGGATGCCTACCACCACCCTTAGCCAGGGGGGCTGGATGCCTACCACTACTACCACCCTCAGCCAGGGGGGCTGGATGCCTACCACTACTACCACCCACACCCAGGGGGGCTGGATGCCTACCACTACTACCACCCTCAGCCAGGGGGGCTGGATGCCTACCACCACCCTTAGCCAGGGGGCTGGATGCCTACCACTACTACCACCCTCAGCCAGGGGGGCTGGATGCCTACCACCATCCTTAGCCAGGGGGGCTGGATGCCTACCACTACTACCACCCTCAGCCAGGGGGGCTGGATGCCTACCACCACCCTTAGCCAGGGGGGCTGGATGCCTACCACTACAACCACCCTCACCCAGGGGGGCTGGATGCCTACCACCACTACCACCCTCACCCAGGGGGGCTGGATGCCTACCACCACCCTTAGCCAGGGGGGCTGGATGCCTACCACTACTCCCACCCTCAGCCAGGGGGGCTGGATGCCTACCACCACCCTTAGCCAGGGGGCTGGATGCCTACCACTACAACCACCCTCACCCAGGGGGGCTGGATGCCTACCACCACTACCACCCTCACCCAGGGGGGCTGGATGCCTACCACCACCCTTAGCCAGGGGGGCTGGATGCCTACCACTACTACCACCCTCAGCCAGGGGGGCTGGATGCCTACCACCACGCTTAGCCAGGGGGGCTGGATGCCTACCACTACTACCACCCTCAGCCAGGGGGGCTGGATGCCTACCACTACTACCACCCACACCCAGGGGGCTGGATGCCTACCACTACTACCACCCTCAGCCAGGGGGGCTGGATGCCTACCACCACCCTCAGCCAGGGGGGCTGGATGCCTACCACTACTACCACCCTCACCCAGGGGGGCTGGATGCCTACCACTACTACCACCCTCACCCAGGGGGCTGGATGCCTACCACCACTACCACCCTCACCCAGGGGGGCTAGATGCCTACCACCACCCTTAGCCAGGGGGGCTGGATGCCTACCACTACTACCACCCTCACCCAGGGGGGCTGGATGCCTACCACTACTACCACCCTCAGCCAGGGGGGGCTGGATGCCTACCACCACCCTTAGCCAGGGGGGGCTGGATGTCTACCACCACCCTCAGCCAGGGGGGGCTGGATGCCTACCACCACCCTTAGCCAGGGGGGCTGGATGCCTACCACTACTACCACCCTCACCCAGGGGGGGCTGGATGCCTACCACTACTACCACCCTCACCCAGGGGGGGCTGGATGCCTACCACTACTACCACCCACACCCAGGGGGGCTGGATGCCTACCACCACCCTTAGCCAGGGGGGGCTGGATGCCTACCACTACTACCACCCTCAGCCAGGGGGGGCTGGATGCCTACCACTACTACCACCCACACCCAGGGGGGGCTGGATGCCTACCACTACTACCACCCTCAGCCAGGGGGGGCTGGATGCCAACCACTACTACCACCCCCACTAATAGGATGGACAATGCATGACACAACCAGCACACCACAACCTAGGGAATGCAAGAAGAAGACATCCCCCAACACCATGACAAGCGTGTGTAGACTGTGTCAATTGCCTACAACACCGAACATGACTTTGAACATACAATGTGACCCCCTAGCACATGTGCCACACATATATGTGTGTGGCACCCACAATGCAAGCAGGCCATGACCATTGTGGCAATGGGGTCCAAACCCCCATCATCACAGTGACCAAAATGTAAGTGTGGGGTCCATAGCTGAAGCACATTTTGAACATTGTGGCAATGGGGTCCAAACCCCCATCACCACAGTGACCAAAAGGTAAGTGTGGGGTCCATAGCTGAAGCACATTTTGAACATTGTGGCAATGGGGTCCAAACCCCCATCATCACAGTGACCAAAATGTAAGTGTGGGGTCCATAGCTGAAGCACATTTTGAACATTGTGGCAATGGGGTCCAAACCCCCATCATCACAGTGACCAAAATGTAAGTGTGGGGTCCATAGCTGAAGCACATTTTGAACATTGTGGCAATGGGGTCTAAACCCCCATCACCACAGTGACCAAAAGGTAAGTGTTGACAAAGAAAGAGGTGCAACTGCCAAACTGCATGGATGATTCCTGGTCACAGAACAAAAAACACATCAGTGGCAAAGTAGTGTATGTGTCCCATTGCAACATAAATTGGGGGAGCCAAATACTGCAGTGCAAATAAGACATACCTTTGGCCATGTGCAGACAAACAACACCCATGGGGGCTGACACCGTCAACAATCATCAATGACACAATGACAGAAGTGACCATCAGAATGCAGACCCACATATTTGCACCAATGGGCACACAAATGCAGATACCCTGTGGAGACTGCAGATGTGAGGTGAACAGATACCATACCATGGCAGCAATGGGACACACAAACCATGATCATTGTGCTGACCGATGACCTAGGAGTCCCAGGGACAGCAGGGGAAACACACAAAACTACATACAGCCAATGGCACACACAAGATATGCCAATGCAGTGGTGCAGATGCACAAACACAAACAGGCAGACCCACACTGCACATCATACACAACAGGTGAGGAGGGGTGCCAGTGTCCCCAGGCAACCACACAACACATGAGGAGACCTGAATACCAATCATACAGATGTGCATACAGTGCCACACAAAGGTAACTCATGGATCCAAATCCCCTATGTGGGCAAGCAGGCATTGTCAGATGAGAGGGAGCACAAATCACACATGTCACACAGGCACGTAGGGACAGCAACTGACACAGCAAGACACAGACACACCACAGCACCACCCCCAGGGCCCCCACAATGTGGTGACCCTGGGCTGCATTACAATCCCACTGTGATGACAAAGCTAAATGTGGTTCACACTGTGAACCACAGTCATGTGTCCTGAGCAACTAACTACCATCACACCTACACAAGCACAAATCAATCAGCATGGCCAGTAAGCCAAGGCCAACATGGAGGCAGGGGCCTAGCCGGGCAACAACTCTCATCTGCACACACTCAACACCACACCCCTCGACCTCCACCAATGTGCAGCAGTAAAGTACACATGCACTGGTGACATTGCACATGCACCCATGACTATTCCAGGGTGGTGGGTGGGAACCAAGGTGCAGAAACACATCACACATGGCCACTCAACAAGACTCCTGAATGTCTGGCACACTACGCTGTACATGGACATGACGGCAATACCACACCAACCAATGGGATCCCATCCACAGTCACACACCAATGAAGAAGCCAAGGTCACCCACAAAGAACACACATAGACAACAACCAACATTGCAGCCCGGACCCTGAGGAGTGCCAGCAGTCACACACACAACGTGTCACAATCACTGAAAGATAACACAAACTGGAAATCACATGACAGGGGCAAACAACAAGTGCCAAGGGGAAACCTGACTGTGACCCATCTGCGTCTGCACACAAACTCAGCCCTGACAGCAAACACACCTATGGGTGACACCCTGATGACCAGTAATGTGCCATGCACCCACATCACAGAGAACCCAGGGAGAAGACTTTGGGGGAACATAGGTCAACTCAGCTAGCATCACAAACAGGTACAACACTAGGGATCACAGCATGCACAGCTAAACGGAAGTGAACACACAGACATGCACATACAACACACACCTTGGGCGCAGGCAATGTCACAGGAGTACACACTGCCATGAGGGGACTCCCTCCTGTGTGAGGAAAGCTGTGCCATATGTTGCCTCAGTAGGGCCCCATCATGTCAGCTGAGCACTTGGTCACACAATCAACAATTAGCACCAAATGAGGGCTCCCGTAACATCAGCCTGGTCATGGAAGTGCCAACGGAATCATCAGCACAGATCCAACACACTTGTATAGCAATGTTGCACTGACAACACAGATGAGTCCTTCCCCATTGATGCCCAAACCTGCATGTCCACTGGAGATGACCACACGGTCAGGGAAGTAGACGAATTGAACAATGGCAGGCACAACAGATGTGCAGGGGTGGAAGCCACAGATGTGAAATAGCCAATCTAAGTAGGAAATCCCATTGCCAAATACTGAACACATGACACCCTCAGATGCTGCTATGGATGACATGGATACACCACAGGATAGGACACATTCCCCCTGGACCACATGGGTTCCTGCACAGTAACACTTCATTATCATGAGACCAAATATCACCATCACTGCAGCAAGGGCATGGTTAGCATCATCAACATCATGTACATCAGAAGCAAAAGCACTAGAGAACAGAAAGTTGCTTTATTCAGCATATGTGGCATTAAAAGTAGAAGTCCGGTAGAAAATAAACAAAGGCCAATGGCCAGTCCATCAACAAAGTCACAAGTGGGTGACAGTGGCAGATGCCACCCTACACATGCCTGCACAAAACCAGGGACAATCCACTAGGAGGGGCAACCGGGGGGTAGGCCAGGCACCGCAGGGACAGGATCAGGGCTCACCAGGAGGAAGCAGGGAAGGGGTGGTGGGTGCTGGAGAGCCACTGACAACTGCAGTGGAGGTGTCTGACATGGTGTGTGCCGGCACAACTGGGGGGCATGACTCAGATGTTGTGGGTGCCGGAACGACTGCAGTGGACCCTGCAGATGGAGTGGACAGGTCCGCCACTGCAGTGCCCAAGTCAGACAGGGTGGTAGTGGACTCCACTGCAGTGCCTACCACCAGGGGAGGAGAATGGGGAACAGGCAAGGTGGGCTGGACAGAGGGGGAGGACACCCTCACCACATCAGTGGCACAGACAAGCGCAGCGGGGGTGTGGTGCTGGGAGAGCAAGTGCCAGGGGAGAAGGCCGGATCCTCTTGGGGATGGTATATCTGTGGGTGGGGGAACCTGGGGCAGGGTGTGGTGGGGGCACCTGTGGAGTGGGGGCCTGAGGGATGGAGGAAGGAGACCTGGTGCTTGAGCTGCAGGGCGGCGGCGGGGTCTTGCTCTTACCACTCCGGGGGACTTGCGGGTGGGGGCCTCAGTCTGTCTGTGCCTGGGGGAGGGTGTCCGGGGGCGAGGGGCACTCTGCTCCGTGTGGGGGGGCTTCCTCTTCCCCCTGGATGCTGGAGCAGCTGGATCGGAGAAGAAGAGGCCGAGGTCACTGAGGAAGAGGCGCTGGGTCTTTGGGGTTGCAGGTGAGGCAAGGGAGGGTGTTTTGGAGGGAGAGGCAACTGAGGACTGCGCAGTGCCCGTGGATGCGTGTGTGTGTACCAGGGCCCCATCCCCTGTGAGTCTGGTTTCAGTCCCCTGACTGTGCGTGCGTGTGCGTTTTGTTTGTGGCATGTGTGTCTGTGTGCTGGACGTGTGTGTGCTGGTGTGTGCCTGTGCCGGTGTGTGTGTGCTTGGGACGGGTAAGGTGCTGGGGAGTGTGGATGGAGCAGAGGCAGGAGGGGTGAGGGACTGTCTGAGGAGGGACACTGCTGCTGTCAGGGAGGAGTCCATGGACCTATTGCCCCTCTGTAGGTCAGACATGCCCGATGAGATGCCCTCCATGAACGACACCAGCTGAGTCAACAGAGCGGTGTGCGCATGGAGGACACTCAGCATGGCTGTCTGCCCTACATGGAGCTGGCGAAGGAGGTACACAGACTCCTCACTCAGGGCAGCAGGGGACACAGGGGCAGGGGGTGCGGTGCCTGGCCCAAAGGAGACACGCTCCCGAACATGGGAGCCTCCACGGACCTGGGGAATGGGAGCCGATGGGAGGGCGGTGGTGGTGCTGGTGGTGGCGGGGACAGCAACACTAGCTGGGGTGTGGTGGCTGCTGACACCCGCCTCCATAAGGGAGTCATCCTCCGAGTTGCTCTGGTCCTCAGCTGAGGTGGATGGTGCTGAGGACTCCTCGGTGTGGCTCCCCTCACCCTCCGTGCCACTGGGTCCCTCCGACCACTCCTCGGCTGCTGACCCAGTCTGGCTCTCTGGCTCCTCCTGGTCCGTGGAGCTGTCCCCTTCCGTGGCCGTGGATGTATCTGCCAACAATGGGGAAACAGACAGACATCAGTCACCTGCACCAAACGCACACACCACTGTGAGCACAGCACATTACAGAGCAAGCCCTGGCATCATTAGTTGTACATTGCTAAAAGTGCCCTAACTGAACAGGAGAAGCCAATTGTCAGTCTGATGCCAAGCATGGCACTCACATCCCACATGGCCTTGCACCCATCTGTCTGGTGTCTGTTGGATTGCAACACCCCAGTTTGGACACATGCACCAAGTACACAGTAGTTGGACAGTGCAGAGGACACGGTGTGGCATGTGGACATGCACATATCACAGCTCTTGCCACTGAGTCAGTACAGGTTTCCGGATGAAAGGGATGCCCAGAGTCAAATAGGAAATGCATGTGATGCATACCAGCGACAGACACCATGATGCACCCATGTCCTGATAGCCATCGCCACAATGGTGTGCATGTAGCACATGTCACTCCCCTGCAGGATCACCAATAAGTAGACACATGCCATGGCAGAGGCATGACTGCTAAGTCATACATCACTGTCTCAGTGATGTATGACTTGGCAGCCAGACAACAACACTATGCACTGTGTCACAATAGTAGGTCATGGGGAATGCAAGTCCTGGAGCTGCACAAGTGCACATGTACATCCCCCACACAACACATCATCTTAACCCTCATCTGTCCAGGTCATACCTATTGGACATATGGGAGACCTGTGACACTACCCTCTGAACCTGAGCCCCTCACAATCTGCTGTGAATGGGGAACAGCTGCCTGAACTTCACATTCGCATACCCCAGTCTGCACGGGCAGCTGATCAAACACCTATGTGACACACAAGTATCGTCTCCTATGGTCACATCTCCAGGGGCATGCTGAGCCCCTACCAAGAAACACCCCAGCAGTCCTGGCAACTAATCCACAGCACACTGACACAGAGGCAGACACCTGAGGGGTCAAATCACTGCGCACAATGTGTCAGCTGATACACGGGAGTGGGAGTACAGAGTGCATTGCATGGCCTGGACTAGGCATGACTGTCCTGCTCCACATGAATGAGGGATGAGCCCTGGACAGTGGATAGCTGGCTATGTATGTGTGACACACGTAATCTGCACACTCCTGGGGCCCAAACATTGTTCCCACCCGCTGCATGGGCGTGTGCCACATACCCCAGGCACATGTGGTGGCTCAGCACAGCAAGTGGACCGCATATCAAAGCAACACACAGATTACATGTCCGAACACAGGCGTAGTGTGAACAATGGACCCACCCATGATGCCCACAACAGAGTTAGGGAAACAGATGCTGTCCCCCACCTTTAGTGAAGCAAACTGCAAGGACACAGTCCCAAGTGACACAATTCCCTGAATGTAAGGGCCACACCTGGGTATCAGATGAGCAGTGGGCAGTGCACAATAGAGGGACATGGCTCCTGGACAACATGACTGCTGCACAGTGGCAGTTGAACCAGGCCAGAGGAGGGCACACAGCATGTAATACAGAGTTCACAGTGCAGTCTTTGACTCACCCCCTCCTTGCTGCTGTCTGGCCTTCAGCTGCCCATCCAGGTCTGGAACCACCCCCGCCAGGATCTGGAGCATGTGGGGGGTCAGGGTCCGTGTTCCGCCCCTCCTGCGAGGAGGCGACAGGTTCAGCTGGACCCGTGCAATCCTCCGGGTCCAGCCCCGAAGGTCCTGCCACCTCTTCTGGCAGTTGCGGATCCGGCGCTTGTAGACCCCCATGGACCGGACAGCCCGGACGATGTCCTTCCAGATCTCCTGCTTCCGATGGGCATTAACCTGTCAGGATAACAAAGTGAAAAGGCCATTACTACACATGCAACATATCCGTGCATGACACAGTTGTATATACATGTCTCAATCACAGAGGCACATGATGTACACAGGCAGTGCAAAGCTGCCCATGGACAGTTTGCCAGACGTCACTACATGGTATCATTGCATGGGAAGTAAAACCTTGTTCAAATGCACTGTCACTGCACCATACCTGTCCAGTGCATGTCACTACACACTACGGGGGGTGACAACTACTCAGTGAGCCTGCTAGCCAGTGGCGTGCAGACTTTCAGCCTTGCTAGTCAGACAATATGCACATTCAGAAAGGCAGTGCACAGAACACTCACCTGCTCCCCTGGTGTCCCATGCAGCTTGCTGTACTGTGGAAGTAGGCTGTCCAGCAGGGCCTGGTTCTCCTCAAGGCTGAAGGCTGGGGCTCTCTCCACAGTACGTGCCATTGCAGGGTCCAGAGGGGCAGAGACAGCAGCAGTGCAGTGGCAGATGTCGTCCTGGAGCATGTAGTGCAGGCAAGTGAGCTCTCAGGGGAACAGCCAGCAATATATATGTGCTGGAGAGGCAGATACTGTCCCTTGTGTCCAAAGTGATAGGTCCAAGTCGTTTGCATCTTCTGAATCTGGCCAATCCATGGAATAGCAGCACCAAAACACGCCCACAGCATCCTTCAAATCTTCAACTTCATGACATACATGATTTTGCAACATTGTTGTGGGTGACCAACTGATTTTCCAGCAACCGACTCGTTCGAAATTCGAAAACGCGTCCGTTGCCAGGCAAGGCCATTGTCAATGGGTGCGCACCGATCGGTCCATTGAGGTACAACGCGTACAGGGGTACAACGCGTACCCGCACACATTGAATGCAATGGGCCGGCCGGGGGCACCGATCGGTCCATTGCAGTTCAACGCGTACAGGGGTACAACGCGTACCCGCACACATTGAATGCAATGGGCCGGCCGGGGGCACCGATCGGTCCATTGCAGTTCAACGCGTACAGGGGTACAACGCGTACCCGCACACATTGAATGCAATGGGACGGCCAGGGGCACCGATCGGTCCATTGCAGTACAACGCGTACAGGGGTACAACGCGTACCCGCACACATTGAATGCAATGGGCCGGCCGGGGCACTGATCGGTCCATTGCAGTACAACGCGTACAGGGGTACAACGCTGTACCCGCACGCATTGAATGCAATGGGCCGGCCGGGGCACCGATCGGTCCATTGCAGTTCAACGCGTACAGGAGTACAACGCGTACAGGGTACAACACGTACCGCGCACATTGAATGCAATGGGCCGGCCGGGGGCACCGATCGGTCCATTGCAGTACAACGCGTACAGGGGTACAACGCGTACCCGCACAGATTGAATGCAATGGGCCGGCCGGGGGCACCGATCGGTCCATTGCAGTACAACGCGTACAGGGGTACAACGCGTACCCGCACACATTGAATGCAATGGGCCGGCCGGGGGCACCGATCGGTCCATTGCAGTACAACGCGTACAGGGGTACAACGCGTATCCGCACACATTGAATGCAATGGGCCGGCCAGGGCACCGATCGGTCCATTGCAGTACAACGCGTACAGGGGTACAACGCGTACCCGCACACATTGTATGCAATGGGCCGGCCGGGGGCACCGATCGGTCCATTGCAGTACAACGCGTACAGGGGTACAACGCGTACCCGCACACATTGTATGCAATGGGCCGGCCGGGGGCACCGATCGGTCCATTGCAGTACAACGCGTACAGGGGTACAACGCGTACCCGCACACATTGAATGCAATGGGCCGGCCGGGGGCACCGATCGGTCCATTGCTGTTCAACGCATCACTGTACATGTGACTGGCATATGTCAGCATGCCTGTCTCAGATGGACATATGCCAGCCACAGATAGCTCCCAGGGAGTGAGGGGCACACCTACATCACGACAGCCTGTCCAAACTTTATCATAAGGCATGTAAGGCTGCATTTCCTATTGTGTGTATGTTGGTGTACATGTTGTCCTGTGGGTGTCACCTGTGGGCAGCCACCCCCAGGCTGTGCGCGTGTTCATGGGGACATGATCCTGGGTGTTACGTGTACATGACCACTGTGATGTGCAACTGTTCATGTCTGTGCATGTGCCATGGTCACATTTCACGGTGGTGTATGTGTATGTCATGTCACATACCCCGTGAGTCCCATGTGGGACGGTATGTTTGAGCCAGGGTGTCCCAGTGGCACAATAGTGATGGTCCTCCACAGTCTTTGTGCATGTAGTGTTTACAATGTCTCTGATTTCATGTGCACAATGGGAGACAGTCTCCACATCCAGGTTGTGTGTGCATGGACTTTGATGTTGTGCGTGTGTGTGTCACAGACGTCCATGTCTGTCCTGCCGTGGCAAGTGGGACCACTACCTGTGGGGGTCATGGTTGTTTTGCTGTGGTGTATACATGATACTCCATGTAATGCCAGTGTCCATGTGGCAATACAGGGTCCCTGGGAATGTACCTGTCATTGAGCTGTGGTGCCTGGGGCACATCTGTCCTCACATGTCACTGTGGGGGGGATTGTGACACGGCAGCAGGAGATGGGAACTGTGACACGGCCTCATGATATCCAATGGGCCAACCTGGGACTAATTGATGCCACCTGTTGGACCGTGTTGACAGATGTTGGCCATGTATGTACCATACATGTCCTTACGGAACTGCACACTTCATGTAGTTGTGCCTCATAATGATGTATGTTGGGATATTGAGTGTGTTCAATGCCGCATATGTGGGGTGACTGACAATCTTGCTTACTTCTCCTCTGCACTGCAGGGCTCCTGCTGTCCATCGACCATTCCCAGACCTGGCAACGATGGTGGAACGGGACAGCATCCGACGGTACCGCTTCACCAGGCAGCTGATTGAGGATTTGGCAGTGCAGTTGTCCCCACATTTGCAGCCTGGCCGGCCGTATCCTACAGAGCTGACCCCCAAGGTGAAGGTGATGGCAGCCCTACACTTCTTTGCCACCGGTACCTTCCAACATACTGTGGCGACTGCTGGTGGGATGTCACAGACCATGTTGAGCCGTGTGCTCCGCGATGTTTTGGCGGCAATGTTGCTATTCCTGAACCGGTACATCTATTTCCCTAGACTGCGACGACTCACTGACGTGAAGAGTGACTTTTATGCCCTGGGGAGGATGCCGCATGTCATTGGCTCCATTGATGGGACACATGTGGCTTTGGTACCACCACAGGCCCAGGAGCAGGCCTACAGGAACCGCAAGCACTACCACTCGGTCAATGCACTGGTGGTGTGTCTTGCAGACATGACCATCACACATGTGTGTGCCCGTTTCCCTGGTTCAGCACACAATGCCTTTGTGATGAGGAGTAGTCGCATCCCCAGGATGATGGCACAGATGCAGAACCAGCGTACCTGGCTTGTTGGTGTGTACTGACTTTGTGCCATTGTGTGTGATCTGATCTGTAGTATTCCGCCCACTTTTCCAAGTCAGCTAATGTGCACTTTTCTGTCCGTAGGTGACTCGGGATACCCAACATGCCGTGGTTGCTGACACCCCTCAGGAACCCTGTGACACCAGCCCAGATGCGCTACAATGAGGCACATGGTCGGACCAGGAGAGTGATTGAGCGGACATTTGGTCTCCTGAAGAGCCGCTTCCGCTGCCTGGACAAGACCAGAGGGTCCCTCCCATATGCCCCTGCGAAAGTGTGCAAGATTATCATCGTCTGCTGCATGCTCCACAACCTGGCAGTGCGGAAGGAGTTGCCTCTCATCCAGGATGACAATGACCAACATCCGCCACCTGTGGAGGATCCTGGCCTGGACCACGATGCCAGTGACGATGATGATGATGATGATGATGAGGGTGATGTCCGCACACAGCTCATCACCAACTTCTTTAGCTGAATGTGAGTATCCTGAGGTGTCATGTCAATGATGTGAGTTGGCATGATATGTGTAGGTGGTGCTCTGGTGCTGTTGGAGTGTGTCCATGGGCTACTTGACTGGATGTGTGTTGCGATGTGTGCTTACAGGTGGGCTGTACTCCCCAACAGTGTTGACATGCTAACTTGGTTCTGGGTGGGTATCTTGTAACATGTATTGTGCATGAGTTTTGCTGTTCTGTCCTGTACTCCATTGCTTTTGACTGTGTGTCATTTCTGTCCTTCACAGGGTACTTTCAGATTCGTTTGGTCAACTGTGTCCACCGACGACGTGATTGCACTTCCAGGCTGGTAGCTGTTGTGTCCCTACAGGTGATGTGCGCCACACCCATGGACTTCCTTCCGTCTACAGTTGTTGACTGTGTGCCCGCTGCCAGGTGGGATTACCTTGCATCTGTAGTGGTTACGACATGTTGCAACTGTGTAATAAACCTGTGCTTCACTTTGTGATGTGCGTTGTCTGTGGTCACACATTTGACTGCCATTTGCTTACTGCACCTGTGGGCTACTTGACTACAACTGGGAATGGGTGTGGTGTCTGTGCATTGCACCGACTTCCCTGGCAACATCAGTGTAGGCAATGAGTCAGATGGCCTAGGTGTGTATGTGTTGTGTAGCCCTGGTGGTGTGTCTCCCTCATATGTGTCACGTTGCCTTTACTCACATGCCTGTGTTGTACTTGCTGTTGCAGTTCGCATACACAGTGTAATTTTGCAGTTCATCATCCCCATAACAGCACCCACGTTGGAATCACAACAGAGGCAAGTATGGTGTATTAGTGTGTTTATTGTGATACATTTGTGTGAATAGTGCATAGGATGGGTAGTGCTGTACATAAATCTTGCAATCAGAAGTTCCTAGGTGAATTGAAAGTCCTGGTAGACAGAATCCCCAGTATCGGGGCCACAGTTGACTGACACATTGGTCCAACTTGTACTCCCCATGCAATGTGTGGGAGTAGTGTTGCCGTCAACAGGGTGAACAGTCTGTGCACAAAGGTGAACATCCAGAACAGGTTCAGGCTTCCAGGGAGTTGCGCTTGGCCATCGGCCTCTCACTTGCCCCTCTTCGGACGACCCCTCTTCTTGGGGGGGCCCCTCAAGTACAGGCTGCTGCGGTGCAGGGGACTCTCCGCCAGAGTCATCCGTCCTCCCTGTGGCAGTTGCAGTTTGTTCAGCACCAGATGTTGTTGGCACACAGGGAGGTGTGAACTGGTTGCTGTTCATCTGGCGGAGGCATTGTAAAATGTCCCTGTGCACCGCCGTCATCTCATGCAGTGCATCCCACTTGGACTCCACGCGGGACATGTGTGAGTCCACGCGGGACATGTGTGACTCCACGTGGGACATGTGAGAGTCCAAGCGGGCATGATGGGCAGCCTGCTGCTGTTTCATGTCTCTGAGGAGCCCCACTACCTGGCTGAGGTCTCCGGTGCTGGACTGGTACGCATCAGCTATGCGTACCAGTTGTGGGTCATCATGCACACCAGCAACCTCTGCAAGCAGCGACCTCTGTCTCCCACCCCTCCCACCACCCCTGCTGACATGTGCAGTGCGTGCAGTGGCACGCACAGATGACCCTGGTCCACCTTGGGGGTTGGTGGTGCTGGTGGTGTCCATGGCCCCAGGTTGGTCCAGGGTACCTGTGCTGGTGTTGCTCCTTGTTCTGTCCATGTCGGCAGGGATGGTATTTGTGGTGACAGTCGTTGGAGGGGTGGGTGCAGGGGGTGCAGCTGGTGGCCCTGCTGGTGCTGCAGCTGGTGGTCCTGCTGGTGCTGCATGTAGACTTGCACCGGATGTGCCAGGTTGGTCTTCTTCGTCCGAGGAGGGCAGAGGCTGTACGACGCCAGTGAGCTCCGCATCCTCTTGAGCCTGGGACTGGGACTCCTCAGCGTCTGCTGCTGTAACCCCATCATCACCTGTTTTTGGGAGACACACACAATGTATGTTATGTTTCTGCAGGCATCAATGGTTGACACACATGACAGTTGTGACTGTGCCTCTGGGTGCGGGCCTGTACATTGCATTGTCCTAAGTCGTCACAGTCAGGGGTTGATATTGGTGTGGCACATTGTCCTGCATTATTTGGGCATTTCTATGTATTTTTTGGGGTGTGAACATGGTCTGCATTGGTTGTGTTTGGTTGACAGCCGGCCCTCCGTCCCACCCACCCAGCCAGCCAGTTATCCCACCATGGACTGTGCTTGCATTGCAGGGAGTGGAAGTTGTCTCTCAGGATGTCAGTCAGTGGTGTCCTGCTGTTTGTTGGTGCACAGTTGCCAGCAGGGCCTTGTGCTCCCCACAGCAGTAGCCAGTGTCAGCCATCTTGTGAGTCCTTCTCCACTTCCTGTGATGTGAGCATGGTTCAGGGTGGTGTTGATGGGACAGTTGTGGGGGTGACCAATATCAGTGACTACGACTCCCATCATGCTATTGCCTCCACCCCCTTCCCAGCATGCCCATGCTTCCTTCCTTTTGACTCTGCTTCCCTGTGGGGTGGGCTGGCTGTGCTGACAGGATGGCTGGGAGTGTTGTCCTGGCAGTTGTTTGGCTAAGAGTCCCAAGAGTGTCCCTGTGCTTCACACAACATAACCCAGGGTGGTGGTTCTTTGTGGGATCTTGTGTTAGGATGGGGGGCATTGCATTCTACCAGGTGGGTTCTGTGGAGTTTGTGTTGGGGTGTGTGTGAGGGGAGGTGCTTGTGACTATGGTCAGTGCTGCACGTCCTCCTTCCCACCCACCCAGCCAGCCAGTTATCCCACCATGGAACATGCTTGCATTGCAGGGAGTGGAAGTTGTCTCTCAGGATGTCAGTCACTGGTGTCCTGCAGTTTGTTGGTGCACAGTTGCCAGCAGGGCCTTGTGCTCCCCACAGCAGTAGCCAGTGTCAGCCATCTTGTGAGTCCTTCTCCACTCCCTGTGATGTGAGCATGGTTCAGGGTGGTGTTGATGGGACAGTTGTGGGGGTGACCAATATCAGTGACTACGACTCCCATCATGCTATTGCCTCCACCCCCCTTCCCAGCATGCCCATACTTTCTTCCTTTTGACTCTGCTTCCCTGAGGGGTGGGCTGGCTGTGCTGACAGGATGGCTGGGAGTGTTGTCCTGGCAGTTGTTTGGCTAAGAGTCCCAAGAGTGTCCCTGTGCTTCACACAACATAACCCAGGGTGGTGGTTCTTTGTGGGATCTTGTGTTAGGATGGGGGGCATTGCATTCTACCAGGTGGGTTCTGTGGAGTTTGTGTTGGGGTGTGTGTGAGGGGAGGTGCTTGTGACTATGGTCAGTGCTGCAAGTCCTCCTTCCCACCCACCCAGCCAGCCAGTTATCCCACCATGGAACGTGCTTGCATTGCAGGGAGTGGAAGTTGTCTCTCAGGATGTCAGTCAGTGGTGTCCTGCTGTTTGTTGGTGCACAGTTGCCAGCAGGGCCTTGTGCTCCCCACAGCAGTCGCCAGTGTCAGCCATCTTGTGAGTCCTTCTCCACTCCCTGTGATGTGAGCATGGTTCAGGGTGGTGTTGATGGGACAGTTGTGGGGGTGACCAATATCAGTGACTGCCACTCCCATCATGCTATTGCCTCCACCCCACTTGCCAGCATTCCCAAACTTACTTGCTTTTGTGGGGAGTTCAGTATGTGTGGGTGTGTGTGCAATGGCAAGATGGCTGACAGTGGTGTCCTGCTGTTGGTTGGTGTGCAGTTCCCAGCATGCCCTTGTGCTCCCCACGACACAGCAACAGTGTCAGACATCTTTGATGGGCCTTTCCACTCTCTGTGGGATGTGCATGCGTGAGTGTGAGCTTGCTGGGCCATGTGGTGGGGGATGTAGAGCTGTGACTACGACTCCCATCATGCTATTGCCTCCACCCCCTTCCCAGCATGCCCATGCTTCCTTCCTTTTGACTCTGCTTCCCTGTGGGGTGGGCTGGCTGTGCTGACAGGATGGCTGGGAGTGTTGTCCTGGCAGTTGTTTGGCTAAGAGTCCCAAGAGTGTCCCTGTGCTTCACACAAAATAACCCAGGGTGGTGGTTCTTTGTGGGTTCTTGTGTTAGGATGGGGGCATTGCATTCTACCAGGTGGGTTCTGTGGAGTTTGTGTTGGGGGTGTGTGAGGGGAGGTGCTTGTGACTATGGTCAGTGCTGCAAGTCCTCCTTCCCACCCACCCAGCCAGCCAGTTATCCCACCATGGAACGTGCTTGCATTGCAGGGAGTGGAAGTTGTCTCTCAGGATGTCAGTCAGTGGTGTCCTGCTGTTTGTTGGTGTACAGTTGCCAGCAGGGCCTTGTGCTCCCCACAGCAGTAGCCAGTGTCAGCCATCTTGTGAGTCCTTCTCCACTCCCTGTGATGTGAGCATGGTTCAGGGTGGTGTTGATGGGACAGTTGTGGGGGTGACCAATATCAGTGACTGCCTCTCCCATCATGCTATTGCCTCCACCCCACTTGCCAGCATTCCCAAACTTACTTGCTTTTGTGGGGAGTTCAGTATGTGTGGGTGTGTGTGCAATGGCAAGATGGCTGACAGTGGTGTCCTGCTGTTGGTTGGTGTGCAGTTCCCAGCATGCCCTTGTGCTCCCCACGACACAGCAACAGTGTCAGACATCTTTGATGGGCCTTTCCACTCTCTGTGGGATGTGCATGCGTGAGTGTGAGCTTGCTGGGCCATGTGGTGGGGGATGTAGAGCTGTGACTACGACTCCCATCATGCTATTGCCTCCACCCCCCTTCCCAGCATGCCCATGCTTCCTTCCTTTTGACTCTGCTTCCCTGTGGGGTGGGCTGGCTGTGCTGACAGGATGGCTGGGAGTGTTGTCCTGGCAGTTGTTTGGCTAAGAGTCCCAAGAGTGTCCCTGTGCTTCACACAACATAACCCAGGGTGGTGGTTCTTTGTGGGATCTTGTGTTAGGATGGGGGCATTGCATTCTACCAGGTGGGTTCTGTGGAGTTTGTGTTGGGGGTGTGTGAGGGGAGGTGCTTGTGACTATGGTCAGTGCTGCAAGTCCTCCTTCCCACCCAGCCAGCCAGATATCCCACCATGGAACGTGCTTGCATTGCAGGGAGTGGAAGTTGTCTCTCAGGATGTCAGTCAGTGGTGTCCTGCTGTTTGTTGGTGCACAGTTGCCAGCAGGGCCTTGTGCTCCCCACAGCAGTTGCCAGTGTCAGCCATCTTGTGAGTCCTTCTCCACTCCCTGTGATGTGCGCATGGTTCATGGTGGTGTTGATGGGACAGTTTTGGGGGGGGCAATATGTGTGACTACGACTCCCATGATGCTATTGGCTACACTGACTTGGCCAGCATACACAGAATTCCTTCCTTTGAGTGGGCTTCACTGTGTGTTGGTGTTGTTGTGGTGGCTACATGTCTGGATGTGTTTGTTAGTTCTATTTGTGCCACTGCCTAGCTGTAGTTGTAGTTGTGTTTGTACATGTGATGGCACAGTTGGATGTGACTTTTTTGATGGCATGTGTTGTGTTTATCTGACTGACATACACATTTTGGGATGATTCTGTTCTGGTTGCTGTGTAATTGCTATGAGTGCATGGTTTGACTCTCCCTTGACAGTGATGTGTGTGTGTTTTGTGGCAGTATATTGTGTACATTTGTTGTGTACTCACCAGGCTCTGGGATGTTCTCTAGTCCATATACGCTCACTGGCGGAAGGATGGCCCGCACCTTCTCCTCCCAGGGCCTGAGGTATATTGGCTTGGCAGGAGGGCCACTGCCGGTGTGTTGGCTGTTGATGTAGTCTTTCTTGAGCAGGTCCCGTACCCTCCTGCGCATGTCATACCACCTGTTCTGGATGTCGCTCTTTGTGCGCCGACATGGTGATAGTGCGTTCACCCTGTTGATGATCCTCTCCCACATCTTGGTTTTCTGGGAGATGGGGGTCTGTTGGACCAGTGTGCCAAACAGCTGTGGCTCTACCCTGAGGATCTCGTCTACCATGACTTCCAATTCACAATCTAGGAACTTGTGATTCTTCTTGGGGGGCATGGTGATGGGTGGTGATGGTGAGTGATGTGTGTGTTGGTGTGCAGGTGAGGGTGTGTGAGTGTGTGTTTTGCTGGGTGTATGTGAGGTAGGTATTTGTTGGTGTGCTGATGGTGTGTGGCTTGTGTGAGGGATGAGCTGTGGGTGTGTGGTTGCTTTCTCTTGGGTGCTGGCAGTGGAATGGCATTTGCAAAGGATCATGGTTGTGATTTGTGTCCTTTATATGGGTGGAGTTGTGGGTGTGTCTTTGTTCTCTGTCCCCACCCCCCCCAGTATTTATTGGCTTAGTAATTGCTTGTTTGGCCTCTTTTTGTGTGATTTTTCCTTGGTACTGTCTGTGTATGTTGGAAACGTTCTTGTGACCGAGTCGGACCCTGCATTTGTCTCGTACAGTCTTCTCCGTTTCGTTCACGCTGTGTTTGTGCAGTTTTCTATGCTGCGTACGCGTCGGTCGCGGTGTTTTGTGTTGCTTCGGCTCGGTTTTGTATGCGTGTCGGTCGTACGGCTTGGCCTCCGTCCGACTCGCTCGTGGTTTTCGCGCCTTGCATCGTACTTTGCGGTTTGGAGTTCGCATGTACGTTTCGGTCGGATTTGTTCCGGGTGCGTGTCGGTCGGTTGGATTCGCCTGTTTTTCCGACCGGATTGCTGTTTTCCATGCGGCTCGGTCGTTCGACTTGGGTTCGGTACGTGTCGGTCGGATTTTGCACGCATTGCATCGTACTTGGCGTGTCGGGCACCACAGGTACGTGTCGGTCGGTATAATTTCCGGATCCGAGTCGGTCGGTGCTTTTTCCGGCCCGAATCGGAATCGACCCCAAAGTATCCACACCAAATTTGCGCCCTTTTCTTCCAACATCACGGGGATTCGAAAGGTACCCAGGGTTTGTGGATACTAAGGCTGGGCGTAGTTCGCGAAGTAGTGCTTCGCGAAGCTACGCAAAGTGCAGTTCGCACTACGCGAGCTTCGCGTAGCACTACGCGAACTGCGTAGTGCACTGTTCGCAATGATTGCACAGTGCCGGATGCTTGTCCGCACTGTGCAATCATTGAAAATGGCAACTTGCACAGTGCGAGCTGTCTTTACTGCCGCTCGAGTAGATTTTTACTCGAGCGGCAGCTTTCTAACGCGGACTGGTAGTTTCTCATCGCGAGCGGTCGCGAGCATACGCGACCACTCGCAATGAGAAACCTGACCTCCCGCGTTGAGAATCTCGCCGGGAGGTTTATTTTCCACGCTCGCGATCGGCAACTTGATGTTGCTGATCGCGAACGAGGAAAAAGTCTCGCCGGGATGTCATTTTGCTTGCTCGCGGTCGCCAACTTGACGTTGAGGTCCGCGAGCAAGCAAAAAATGACCGCGGCGCTACGCTACGCTACGCTACGCGTGTTTGCACTGTGCTACGTGCAATTCGCGTTGTGCGAAGTAGCGCAAACTTCGCAAACTACGCGAGCGTAGCGTAGCACTTCGCCCAGGGTTAGTGGATACCCCTGGAGAGGAACCAGAAATTATCCAAAATCCAGCTAAATTTAGTTTTTGGGGGGAAAAATGGAAAAAAGTGCTGCAAATGAAAGCGTCAGGTTTTTTCCCTGCAAATGGTATCAGCAAATGGTTTGTGGGGCTGAAATCACCATTTTCCCAGCTGTCAGGGACTGAGACACTTTTGTCAGAAAACCAACCTTTTTTACATAGTTTTGGCATTTTACTGGGACATAGCCTATTTTTGCTATTTTTTGTGCTTTCAACCTTCTTCCAGTTAATGGTAGAAATGGGTATGAAAGCAATAATGGATCCTGGAAAGCTATACATTTTAGAAAAGTAGACAAAAGGGGTTATTTGTGTAGGTCCTTCAAGGTTTCTTCATAGAAACTAACAGTTGAAAATAAAACAAATTGAAAATGAGTTGAAAAAAACAGCCATTTGTGCTAACGTTTTCACCCGTAACTTCTTATAAGTATGACAGATGTTTGAAAGCAATATACCGATACATCCGCTGGACCCTTCTGGTTATGGGGGTATATAGGACTTGTAGGTTCACCAAGAACTCGGGGAACCCAGAGCCAATAACTGAGCAGCGTCTTGCAATGGTTTTTTATTATGTACCGGGTATATAGCAATTCATTTGGGAAAATATATACAGTGAAAAATCAGGATGAAAGACACCTATGTATTTCTGAAACTGGAACAAAATATAGAGTTTAGAAACAGTAGCTATTTGCACATTTCCGAAATTGTGAATACCCATACTAGCATGAGAATTATAGGACATTTTTCAAAGTGACTTCTTTTTTACACATTGTCTTTCATTTGGAAGGCAGAAATGCATCGAAAGTTAATAGGTAATAACAGTTGCTCTACAATTCTGTGTTACCCTAAGTCTCCCGATAAAAATAGTACCTCACTTGTGTGGGTAGGCCTAGTGCCAGTGACAGGAAACGTCTCAAAACGCAACGTGAACACACTTCATTTTTACAGTGTAAACTGACCCTTTTTTTGCAAAGTGCCTAGCTGCAGATTTTGAACCCTAGCTCTGCCGGCACCTAGGGAAACCTAGCAAACCTACACATTTTTAAATACTAGACACCCAGGGGAATACAGGATGGGGTGACTTGTCTGGCTCTCACCAGGTTCTGTTACCCAGAATCCCTTGCAAACCTCAAACTTTGTAAAAAAAAACAAATTTTCCTCACATTTCTGTGGTGGAAAGTTCTGGAATCTGCGTGGATCCACAAAATTCCACCCACCCCGCATTCCCCAAAGTCTTCCAAGAAAAATGGTACCTCACTTGTATGGGTAGGCCTAGTGCCCGCAACAGGAAACGGCCCAAAACACAACGTGAACACACCACATTTTCAAGGTGAAAACGGACCCCTTTTTTGCAAAGTGCCTAGCTGTAGATTTTGAACGCTAGCTCTGCCGGCACCTAGGGAAACCTAGCAAATCTATACATTTTTTAAAATTAGACACCGAGGGGAATACAGGATGGGGTGACTTATCTGGCTCTCACCAGCTTCTGTTACCCAGAATCCCTTGCAAACCTCAAAACTTTGACAAAAAAAATTATTTTCCTCACATTTCTGTGGTGGAAAGTTCTGGAATCTGCGTGGATCCACAAAATTCCACCCACCCTGCATTCCCCAAAGTCTTCCGTGAAAAATGTTACCTCACTTGTGTGGGAAGGCCTAGTGCCCGTGACAGGAAACGGCCCAAAACGCAATGTGGACACACCACATTTTGACAGTGAAAACTGACATTTTCTTTGGAAAGTGCATAGCTGTAGATTTTGAACCCTAGCTATGCCGGCACCTAGGGAAACCTAGCAAGCGTATACATTTTTTAAAACTAGACACCCAGAGGAATCCAGGATGGGGTGACTTGTCTGGCTCTCACCAGGTTCTGTTACCCAGAATCCCTTAGAAACCTCAAACTTTGTAAAAAAAAACAACATTTTCCTCACATTTCTGTGGTGGAAAGTTCTGGAATCTGTGTGGATCCACAAATTTCCTACCACCCAGCGTTCCCCTAGGTCTCCCTATAAAAATGGTACCTCACTCGCATAGGTTGGTCTAGTACCTGCGACAGGCAAGGGCCCAAAACATAGTGAGGAGACATCAAAATTACCTATCACAAAAGAACATGGTTTTGCAAGGGGGGTCACCT
This sequence comes from Calotriton arnoldi, assembly GCA_963921515.1. Lineage (NCBI taxonomy): Eukaryota > Metazoa > Chordata > Amphibia > Caudata > Salamandridae > Calotriton > Calotriton arnoldi. The sequence goes on along the minus strand of CAWUFW010001320.1, from coordinate 587,516 downwards.
GGGTTTTTGGCCCCGAGCTCGGCGGCCATCTTGGGAAACTACCAGACCCACACATTTCTTAAAACTAGTCACCCAGGGGAGTCCAGCGAGGTATGGCTTACGTGGATCCCCCAACGTTTTCCTACCCAGAATCCCCTGCAAACCTCAAATTTAGCTGAAAAAATCTAATTTTTCTCAAATTTCTGTGTAGGAAAGTTCTGGAATCTGCATGGATCCACACATTTCCTACCACCCACCGTTCCCCCCAGTCTCCTGATAAAAATGGTACCTCACTCGCGTGGGTGGTTCAAGTACCCGCGACAGGCAAGGGGCCAAAATGTATTGAGGAGACATCAAAATTACCAATCACAAAACAACCTGGTTTTGCAACGGGAGTCACCTGGGTTTTTGGCCCCGGGCTCGGCGGCCATCTTGGGAAACTACCAAACCCACATATTCTGAAAATTAGACACCCGGGGGAGTCCAGCGAGGTATGGCTTGCGTGGATCCCCCAACGTTTTCCTACCCAGAATCCCCTGCAAACCTCAAATTTAGCTGAAAAAATCAAATTTTTCTCAAATTTCTGTCTGGGAAACTTCTGGAATCTGCATGGATCCACAAATTTCCTACCACCCACCATTCCCCCCGGTCTTCCGATAAAAATGGTACTCCACTCGCGTGGGTGGGTCAAGTACCCGCAACAGGCAAGGGCCCAAAACGTATTGAGGAGACATCAAAATTACCTATCACAAAACAACCTGGTTTTGCAAGGGGGGTCACCTGGGTTTTTGGCCCCCGGGTTGGCGGCCATCTTGGGAAACTACCAAACCCACACATTTCTGAAAACTAGATACCCGGGGGAGTCCAGCGAGGTATGGCTTGCGTGGATCCCCGAACGTTTTCCTACCCAGAATCCCCTGCAAATCTCAAATTTAGCTGAAAAAATCAAATGTTTCTCAAATTTCTGTGTGGGAAAGCTCTGGAATCTGCATGGATTCACAAATTTCCTACCACCGAGCGTTCCCCCAGGTCTCCCGATAAAAATGGTACCTCACTTGCATGGGTGGGTCATGTACCCGCGACAGGCAAGGGCCCAAAAAGTATTCACGAGACATCAAAATTACCTATTACAAAACAACCTGGTTTTGCAATGGGGGTCACCTGAGTTTTTGGCCCGGGCTCGGCGGCCATGATGGGAAACTACCAAACCCACACATTTCTGAAAACTAGACACCCGGGGAGTCCAGCGAGGTATGGCTTGCGTGGATCCCCCAATGTTTTCCTACCCAGAATCCCCTGCGAACCTAAAATTTAGCTGAAAAAAACAAATTTTCCACATATTTTTGTGTGGAATTACCATGCCGGCACAAATCTCCTACCCCACAGCGTTCCCCTCAGTCTCCCGAGTAAAATTATACCTCACTTGTGTGGGTGTCCAATACAGAAGTGACAAAAAACGTATTTTTAAAAAAAGTATCGCTTAGAATTCTCGGTGCTATACCCTCAATCCCTATGTTTTGGGCTCTTCCCAGTCACAGGCCCTTGCCCCACCCACACAAGTGAGGTATCATTTTACTCGGGAGACTGAGGGGAACGCTGTGGGGTAGGACATTTGTGCCGTCATAGTGATTCCACACAAATATATGTGGAAAATTTGTTTTTTTCAGCTAAATTTGAGATTTGCAGGGGATTCTGGGTAGGAAAACGTTGGGGGATCCACGCAAGACATACCTCGCTGGACTCCCTGGGTGTCTAGTTTTCAGCTCGGTGATCCCCCAACGAATCGTTGGGGGATCCATGCAAGCCATACCTCACCGGACTCCCCAGGGTGTCTAGTTTTCATAAATGTGTGGGTTTGGTAGGTTTCCCTAGATGGCTGCTGAGCCCAGGGCCAAAAACCCAGGTGCCCCCCCTTGCAAAACCAGGTCGTTTTGTGATAGTTAATTTTGATGTCTCCACAATAGGTTTTGGGCCCTTGCCTGTCGCGGGTACTTGACCCACCCACACAAGTGAGGTACTGTTTTTATTGGGAGACTTTGGAGAATGCGGGGTGGGTGGAAGTTTTTGGGCCCACGCAGATTCCAGAACTTTCCATCACAGAAATGTGAGGAAAATGTGTTTTTTTGGACAAAGTTTGAGGTTTGCAAGGGATTCCGGGTAACAGAACCTGGTGAGAGCCACACAAGTCACCCCATCCTGGATTTCCCTGGGTGTCTAGTTTTCAAAAATGTATAGGTTTGCTAGGTTTCCCTAGGTGCCGGCATAGCTGGGTTTCAAAATCTACAGCTAGGCACTTTGCAAAAAAAGGGTCAGTTTTCACTGTAAAAATGTGGTGTGTCCACGCTGTGTTTTGGGCCATTTCCTGTCGCGGGCACTAGGCCTACCCACACAAGTGAGGTACCATTTTTCTTGGAAGACTTTGGGGAATGCGTGGTGGGTAGAATTTTGTGGATCCACGCAGATCTCAGATCTTTCCATCACAGAAATGTGAGGAAAATGTGTTTTTTTTTTTTACAAAGTTTGAGGTTTGCAAGGGATTCTGGGTAACAAAACCTGGTGGGAGCCATAAAAGTCACCACATCCTGGGTTCCCCTGGGTGTCTAGTGTTCAAAAATGTATAGGTTTGCTAAGTTTCCCTGGGTGCTGGCAGAGCTAGGGTTCAAAATCTACAGCTAGGCACTTTGCAAAAAAGGGACAGTTTTCACTGTAAAAATGTGGTGTGTCAACGTTGTGTTTTGGACCATTTCCTGTCGCGGGCACTAGGCCTACCCACACAAGTGAGGTACCATTTTTTTGGAAGACTTTGGGGAATGCGTGGTGGGTGGAATTTTGTGGATCCACGCAGATCCCAGATCTTTCCATCACAGAAATGTGAGGAAAGTGTGTTTTTTTAAACTAAGTTTGAGGTTTGCAAGGGATTCTGGGTAACAGAACCCGGTGAGAGCCACACAAGTCACCCCATCCTGTATTCTCCTTAGTGTCTAGTTTTAACAAATATACAGGTTTGCTATGTTTCCCTAGGTGCTGGCTGCGCTAGGACCCAAAATCCACAGGTAGGCACATTCCAAAAAAAAGTTAGTGCCTAGTGGGCTTTCTGTCACCCTGGGGAGGGGGTAAATTGGGGGCTATTGCCCCGATATGCCACCGAGGGGGGCAGAAAAACTGTGGCTATTCTTTTGTGGGGTTGGGGGCATTGGGATGCCCATTCTGGGCAGCCCCCACCCCTACGTATAAAAAAGCCAGCATAATCACTGGCGCATACTGGGATCTCTGCCCCCCCCGGGGGCATAGCAGGGGCTACTGCCCCCATCTGCCTCCTGGGAGGGGCAGAAAGACTTTGGCATTTTTTTGGGTGTGGTGGGGGCATTGGCATGCCCATTCTGGGCAGCCCCCACCTTGAACTTTGGAGAAAAAAAAATCCCTGGAAGCTTGTGGGCTTTTTGCCCCCCCGGGGGAGAAGATAAGGTGCTATTGCCCCATGTGCCTCCCAGGGGGGACAGAAAGACTTTAGCATTTTTTTGGGGAGTGGTGGCATTGACAAGCCCATTCTGGGCAGCCCCCACCTCTACCTATATAAAAAAAAATGCCTGTCACTTAGTGGGCTTTATGCCCCCCCCGAAGGGGCAGATCAGGGGCTATTGCCCCCATCTCCCTCCTGGGGGGGCAGAAAGTCTTTTGTTTTCTTTGGGGGGGTAGGGTGGGTGCATTTGCATGCCCATTCTGGGCAGCCCCCACCCCAGGCCTATTGAAAAATAATCCCTGGTGTCTAGGGTGCTTTCTGCCCTCCGGGGGGGGGCAGATTGGGGGCTACTGCCCCATCTTCCCTCCAGGGTGTGCAGAAAGACTGGAATTTTGTGGGTCGGAGGGGTGGGGGCATTGGCATGCCCATCTTGGGAAACCCTACCCCTAAATTCATTGGGAAAAAACCCCCTGATGTCTAGTGCGCTTTCTGCCCCACGGGGGGCAGATAAACTGTACTTTTGTGGCAGGGTGGCGGCATTGGCATGCCCATATTGGGCAGCCCACCACTAATTTGCATTTGAAATAAAATCCCTGGTTTCTAGTGGGCTTTCTGCGCCGCCGGGGGGGCAGAAAGACTGTACTTTTGTGGCGGGGTGGAGGCATTGGCATGCCCATATTGAGCAGCCCCCACCCCTAATTCAAATTAGAAAAAAAATCCCTGGTATCTAGTAGGCTCTCTGCCCCCCCGGGGGGGCAGATTTGGGGATACTGCCCCCATGACTGAAATTTTGCGGAAGGGGGGTGGGGGCATTGGCATGCCCATATTGGGCAGCCCCCACCCCTAATTCAATTTAGAAAAAAATCCCTGGTATCTAATGGGCTTTCTACCCCCCTGTGGGGGCAGATTGGGGGCTACTGCCCCCATCTGCCCCCCAGGGGGGCAGAAAGACTGTAATTTGTGCGGGAGGGGGGTGGGGGCATTGGCATGCCCGTTTTGGGCAGCCACCACCCCTAATTCAAATTTGCAAAAAAATTCCTGGCATCTAGTGGGCATTCTGGCCCCCCGGGGGGGCAGATGGGGAGGGGGGCAGAAAGACTGTACTTTTGCGGCAGTGTGGGGGCATTGGCATGCCCAAATTGAGCAGCCCCCACCCCTAATTCAAATTAGAAAAAAAATCCCTGGTATCTAGTGGGCTTTCTACCCCCCCGTGGGGGCAGATTGGGGGATACTGCCCCCATCTGCCCCCCAAGGGGGGCAGAAAGACTGCCATTTTGTGGCAGGGGGGTGGGGGCATTAGCATGCCCATATTGGGCACCCCCACCCCTAATTCAATTTAGAAAAAAATCCCTGGTTTCTAGATTGGGGGCTACTGCCTCCATCTGCCTCCCAGGGGGAACAGAACGACTGTAATTTTGGCGAGGAGGGTGGGGGCATTGGCATGCCCATTTTGGGCAGCCCCCACCCCTAATTGAAATTGCCATAAAAAATCCCTGGTTTCTAGTGGGCTTTCTGCCCCTCAGCGGGGGCAGAAAGACTGAACGTACCCAATTTTTTGGGGGGGCAAAGGCCCTTGCCCAAGGGGCCACTCCCCCTCCCATGTGGCTAGTGGGTGGATCCCTGCTTGGGGATCGCCCTCCCCTTTCCAATGATACCTCTCCCGTCTTTCTACATGCTCAGAGCCCTGAGCACGTAGAAGGCGAAACTGAACGGAGCCTCTTGGCTCATTTCAGTTTCGGATTCACTGAAATGACGTCAGCATGACGTGCGCGCTGATCGTTATTTCAGGGATACCAAAGCTGCAGACTCGGGAGCTGGGGAAGCTCTTCCCCAGCTCCGGAGGCTGTTGGGGGTGAAAGGGAATCCCTCTGGTGCCCGCACCAGAGGGATTCCCTGTGCCATGTGCTAGGATGGCCGGAGGCCGTCCGACGCACATGAGCACTGGTGCGTCGGACGGCCCCCGGCTGTCCGACGCAACGAAGGGGTTAATAGATGTACGTTCGTTTTCATTTTCAATATTTTTTGGTTGAAAAGACATTTATATTTTCATTCACAATTACATTTTTTATATTTTTTTTGGTTACAAAATTGATTATAATATTTAAAAAATAAACCATGCATTCTGATGTTATTCACATTTTATTAAAGAGTGTAACATATTTGTAACATTTATTTATTATTTATAAATGTGAAAAATTTATACAAGGCTGCTTGTATATATTTTTCTAAAAAGATTAATAAAGAACAAAACAAAGAAAACCGTGAATTGATCTGCGATCCTCAATTATATCGTGACCAATGACAAAAGCTAGCTTCACTGGCTTGTACTAAAACAATATTTTTTGGATGAAAAGACATTTATATTTTCATTCACAATTACATTTTTAATTTTTTTTTGGTTACAAAATTGATTATAATATTTAAAAAATAAACCATGCATTCTGATGTTATTCACATTTTATTAAAGAGTGTAACATATTTGTAACATTTATTTATTATTTATAAATGTGAAAAATGTATACAAGGCTGCTTGTATATATTTTTCTAAAAAGATTAATAAAGAACAAAACAAAGAAAACCGTGAATTGATCTGCGATCTTCAATTATATCGTGACCAATGACAAAAGCTAGCTTCACTGGCTTGGACTAAAATTCAGTGTGCCTCGGCAATTGTGGGATATAGATTTTCTTTCTTCTCTGGTCTCTCTCTCGCAAAGTAACGCTCTCGCTCCGTGTTTGGCTGATAAACAGTAAATTTGTGTTAATTAATTCTTTGTTTTTATAGTGTTTAGTTAAATAGTTAACATTTTCTATTGGTTTGTGTATTTTTAGTATAAAATCATGGGTTGAGATACGTTATTTGAATTTTTTAGCAGTTACCTTATAATTAGGTAAATATATGTAATGTTTATTTAATGTTTATATTTATGTTATTTGTTGTTGCTATTTAATATATATGTAAATAAATGTAATTTATAATATTTATACTTGTTATATATTATATATATGTAATTTTCGCATCGTTGGAAAGTAATTTAAGGTTATATTGTGAATGTATTCTTTTATTTGGGTTAGTATAATTATATTATATTTTTTTTAATTATTTAATATTTTTTATATATGTTGTCATAATTTATTATAATTATTTGGGATATGTTATATAATTAAATAATTGTATATAGTCTTTATTCAACCTTAAATGGCATTTAAGATATTATTTATATGTATTTTAGCGATATTTGTGTAGTCGATATTGGTATTCTCGATATTTTTGTTGTGTTTCATTATAATTTAATGTTATCGATATTTTTGTCATCTATATTTTTGCTGTCTGTATTTTTGTAATCGATATTTAATTAGGCGATATTTTTTATCGATATTTGTGTAAATTCTTGTGTAAGTATAGGGTGTCAATATTTGTGTGTACGATAATTTTACCGCGATTTTTTCGTAGGTCGTTGTTTTTGTAGTCGATATTTCATCAGTGATCCGTTTCTCCCACTTCAAAGCTAGGACCAGGTATAAATATTGGAGCCTTGTGACCAACTCTTCAGTACATGCCTGGACCTGTGGATACTACAGAAGAAGGACTACCCTACTGCAGAGGACTGCCCTACAGCCTGAGGCCTGCCCTGCTGTCTGAGAAGGAAGACTGGACCTTCTCCTTTCATCCCAGCCTACTTGAAGTGACTTCAAGGGTCAGCTGACTGACCTCCCATTCAGATCCATAGGGACAAATCAAGCTTCACAGGCTCCCCTGAAACTGCTCAGCTGTCTTCCTGTAACTGGATCTGCAGAGTGAGTTCCTGATCTCCAAGAGGCTTCTCCTCTGGTCTTGAGGCCTTGGTTGACATTAGAGTGTATTCCTCTGAAAAAGAAAGAGAAATCCTGAAGTTTTGGGCTCTTCACAATTGTGAAGAGCCTGTCCGTGCCGAGATCTTGCTGCCTGTGACGACCACGAATGTGAAGGTCCGGTAGATCTGAATCTTTGCACTATAGTGACCACCAGCAATGACCAGCAACGCAAAATCTGCACTTTGCGCTACAGCATCAACAGCTTGCAGTGATGGCCAATGCAAAGCTCCAATGTGAGAAATTGGGTTGTTGGTTGAGTGGGGTGTTAACCTTGCTCAAGCAACAGCCACAATCCCTGTCAGGTTGAACCGCTAGAGTAACTATATTAACCCCTGCTTAACCCTCTGGTAGATTGGCACAAAGCCGTCAGGCTATACTTAGAGGCAATGTGTAAAGTATTTATGTTATATTAATTTGATTTGATATAGTGCACAAATCACCCCCTTAGGGGTATCTCGGTGCTGTCATATTTATGCAGCACACAAACAGTAATAAAGTGAAATCATAACACAAGAAAAATCCCACACCAGTTTAGAAATGTAGAGTAAATATTAATAAATTATTTGACACCAGACAGCAAAAGTCCAATCAGTAGAACCGGCGTTATGAATTTTCAAATTTTATTGTAAACACTAGCACCCAAAAGATCAGCAGGGGACATCAAGTCGCACAAGCCCGGGCCCAAGTCGAAATATGGGTGACCGCGATGGAGCTCAAGTCAGATACAAAAAGTGGATTGGGCCCAGCTGCTGCTTATCTTCGGACATAGAAGACATTTTGACAAAAATTGCCTCAGAAGGTAAAAGTTCAGCCGATCAAGGCTGCAGGCAGTGGCTAAGGAGGAGGCGTCATCGCTGGGAAGCTGCTGGATGGAGTCACGGTGGAGATTTGCACGTTTGGACTTTTATTTTTTTGTGGAAGTCGACAATCTCCAGTGGGACGAGGTGTGAGTCTATAGCCGACAAGGGCTCCACGAGGCCAGATGCCCCTACTGCAAAGGACTGCTGAACAGGATTTGCTGCTGTGGAGACAAATGTAGCAGGAGCTGCCAACAAGTCAGGCGAACCGGTGGTGCACCTTGGTTGGATAGATGAGCAAATTCTTCCCAGTCTCCTCTTGGTCCTCAGATCAGTTTTTAGCCAAAAATCTTTTGGATTTTGGCTCTTTGCACACCTTTAGCACCACTCACAAGAGTACAAGTCTGGGGATGAACCACTTGAAGGGTTGAGACCCACTCAGGCTGGACCCAGGTATGGGTTCAAGATGGTTGGAGCCTTTTCTGCCCCTGAGGCTCCGATCAGGTGGCCAGCCAACTAGCCTTTGAAGTCAATTTGGTAGTTGTGGGTTCAAGCAGCAGGGCTGGCCTCTGAGGGTTCAAGGCAGGCTTCCGGCAGCAGAGCAGTCCTTTCAGGTACAGCAAAGAAGTCCTCTGATGTACACAGCAGGCCACAGCAGCAGGCAGGCCACTGAGAGTCCTTCTGCAGGTCCAGAAAGTGAACTGAAGAGTGGGTCAGAGGATCCTATTTTTATACATGGTTTCTTCTTTCAATCAATCGATCAGAATTTGTAGAGCGTGCTAATCATCCTGAGGGGTATCCAGGCGCTGTGTGGCGTAGGGCTACTCAAACAGACCAGTCTTGAGGCCACTTCTGAATTTGGTGAGGGAGGTACAGGTTCGGAGGTGGAGGGGGAGTTCATTCCAGGACTTGGCTGCAAGGTGGGAGAAGGAGCATCTTCCGGCTCTACTAAGATGGATGCGGGGGGGGGTGGCGAGGGCCAGGGAGGCATACCACAGGTGTCTGGCGGACTGGTGGAAGGTCGGGAGGTTGTTCAGGTATTCTGGTCTCTTGTTGCGGAGGGCTTTGTAGGAGTATGTGAGCAGCTTGAAGTGGCATCCCTTGTTGATGGGGAGCCAGTGCAGGCTAGGAAGGTGGGAGGTGATGTGGGATTGTCTGGGCAGGTCCAGGATGATTCTTGCTGATGCGTTCTGGATTGTTTGGAGGCACTTGAGGAGGAGGGTGGTGGTTCCAGTGTAGAGGGCTTTCCCGTGGTCGAGTTGACTGGTGATGAGGGCTTGAGTGACAGTTTTTCTGGTGTCGGTTGGGATCCATCTGAAGACTTTACGGAGCATTTTGAGGGTGTTGAAGCAGATGGAGGCAACCAAGTTGACCTGTAGTCTTATGGAGAGCTCGCTGTCGAGGATGATACTGAGGTTGCAGGTGTGGATGGTGGGGGTGGGTGCTGCTCCAAGGGCAGAGGCCACCAGGAGTTATCCTATGGTGAGGGGGGTCTTTCGAAGAGGAGAACTTTGGTTTAGTTGGTGTTGAGTTTGAGGCAGTTGGCTCTCATCCAGTCGGCAACGTCGGTTCTGGAAGTTCGCTCTAGTGGTGACCCCGTCTTCTGTGAGGGAGAGAATGAGTTGGGTGTCATCGGCGTAGGAAATGATGTTGAGACCATGACTGTGAGCAAAGGGTGCCAGCAGAACCATGTAGACATTGAACAGTGTGGGCCTGAGTGAGGAGCCCTGGGGTACACTGCAGATGATCTCTTGGGGTTGGAAAAGTACAGCGGGAGGCGGTTTCTTTGGGTGCATTCGGTGATAAAAGAGGATAGTAGCTTGAGGGCATTGCCATAGATGCCGATGTGTTGAAGTCTTTCAATGAGGAGGTGGTGGAAGACTGTATCGAAGGCTGCTGACCAGTCGAGGAGGATCAGGGTCGCTGTCTCACCGTGGTCGAGGGTGGCTCTGACGTTCTGACGTCGTCCGTGGCAGCTACAAGAGCGGTTCATGTACTGTTGTTCGAGCGGATACCATATTGGGAGGGGTCGAGCAGGTGGTTGGATTCCAGGTAGTCTGTGAGTTGGCAGTTGACAGCTTTCTACAGTACCTTGGCCGGGAAGGGGAGGAGTAAGATGGGGTGATAGCTATTGAGGTCAGATGGGTCCGCTGTGGGTTTCTTCAGAAGTGGTTTGACCTCGGCGTGCGTGCAGGTTTTTGGGAATGTGGCGGATCTGAATGCTGAATTGATGATGCTGGTGAGCGGGGGTCCAATTTCTTTGTGTCTGAGGTTAAAGGCGTGGTGGGGAAGGGGTCATTCGGGTCTCCGGAATGGATGGGGGACATGATGGATTTGTGGTTTCAGTGCCCAGAGGAGCCCAGTTGGTCAGGAAGTAGGGCTGGAGGATGGTGGGAGGAGCAGGGACATCCAGTTTCGGTGGTTGGGGTTCGAAGTTCGAGTAGATGTTGGCAATCTTGGTGTGGAAGAAGTCAGCGCGTGAGTTGCAGAGAGACTGTGAGGGCTGGATGGTGTTTTTGACAGCATCTGGGGAGGAGAATTCTCTGACGATGTGGAATAGTTCTTTGGTGCGCTTGGTGGACTGGATGTGGGTGGCCGGTGCAGCTTTCTTTGCTTCTCTGATGGCGTGGTGGTAGGATTTGAGGCCAGTCTTGAAGGCTTTGCGGTTGCCTTGGTGTTCACTGGTGTGCCAGCATCTCTCCAGAGGTTTGCATTTGTGTTTTTCTGCTTTGAGTTCGGGGGTGAACCAGTTGGCGTGCTTGTTGGTTCTTCTGTTGCTGAGGGTTTTGATGGGTGCAATGGAGTTGGCGCTCGTGGTGATCCATTCGGATAGGTCGGCTGTGGCTTTATTGACGTCATCTGATGTGTGGAGGATGATGGTGTTGAAGGTGGTCATCCATTGGGATTCAGTAATGGTGTTCCATCTGCGGTGGGCAGTGGGGTGACCAGAGCCTGACGGTAGACAGCGATGGTTAAATGGATGATGCTGTGGTCCGTCTAGGTGAGCTCAGTTGTGTGGCTGAACTGGATTTTGATGCAGGATGTGAAGATGGGGTCAAAGGTGTGCCTGCGATGAGCGTGGGGTTGGTGATGATCTGTTTGAGGCCCAGGTTGTCCATGGAGTGGTGAAGTCGGTGTCTGAGGGGTCTTCTAGTTGAAAGTTGAGGTCACTGAGGAAGAGGTAATGTCTGGATTCCATGCAAGGGGTGTGATTATTTCAGGATGGAGTTGCAGAAGGGGGCCCTGGTGGTCTGTAGGCGAGGGTACCTCTGACGATTGTGTGGGCGTTGGCTTGGAGGAGGAAGATGATGTGTTCCATGTCGGGTGAGGGGGGTCGTCGGAGGTGGTGAGCCTGATGGTGCCTTGTGGATGATGGCAATTACTCCTATGGGTCTGACTGGCCTGTCCCTGTGGGTCATTTTGTAGCCAGTTGGAGTGGCAGTGGCTATGTCAGGGCTGAGGAGACCTTGTGCCAGGTCTCCTTGAGGAATACTACGTCGGGGCTGGTGGTGGTGATGGTGTCCCAGAGTTCGATGGGGTGTTTGGTCAGGGAGCAAATGTTGAGTACCATGCATCGTAGTTTGGGCTGGTGGTCGGTGGTCTTTGTGGGGGCCCATGGTTCTGTGGAGCCGCAGGTGAAGTGGCAGTGGTGGCAGTCGAAAGCACCTTTGGTGCCACTTCTTTGAAGTGGGAGAAGTTTCTAGAGAATTCCCTTTGAAGTGTTTGGAGTTTCCTGATTCCCCATTCCTGGCTCCAGGCTGGTTGCATGAAAAATTATGTTTTGTCAAGTCCTTTGTGGGAAGGCAGGGCACATCCTATTGATTTACCGGTAGAGCTGTGCCCAGCCCCCCATCCTGCCAGTCAAGGACCATCCAGGCAATCTAATCTCTCTATTGTGTGGCTGTCTGGGAAGAATAAACAACATCAAACTGACAAGTACACCTAGTCATGCGACTCAGGAACAGGCTGAAGGCACCAAATAGTTAGTGCAGGAAAATGGCAACTTTCTAAAAGTGTCATTTTCAAAATTGTAACTTAAAATCCGACTTTACATTTAAAGAGGGATTTAAATTACAATTTCTCATTTACCTAGTCCCAATCGAAAGTTAGCACTTATTAAATGTAATAAGGCAACCTGATGTTATCCTATGGGAGAGGTAGGCCTCGCAGTAGTGACATTGTTTTAGGAGTATTCCACAACCAGGACATGTAAAACTTAAAAGTACGTGTCCAGCCTTTTAATTACAATGCACCCTGCCCTTTGGACTACCAAGAGCCTACCTTAGGGGTAACCCTGGGCATAGTTCACAGAGTTTTGCTACGCGGAACTCCGCAAAGTTACAAAAAAACTCCTCGAAGTTCCGCGAGTAGCGGAGTGCTGTGCGAACTGCAGTTTGTGCTGGTATTTCTGCCTCTCGGGTAGAAATTCTACCCGAGCGGCAGCTCGCGCTCGCAAACTTACCGTTCGCGATCGCGAGCGGGGGAAAAACCCTGCTGCACATCGCGAAGCAGAGTTTTCTGCACTCCGCGAGCTCCGCGGAGTGCGGAGTGCAGTAAACTCCGCAAACTCCGCGAACGGAGCGAATTGCACCACCCAGGCCTACTTACGGGTAACTTCTATGTAATAAAAGGGGTGTTTAAGGCTTGGCAAGGAGTTTATTTTGCCAAATCGAATTGGCATTTTAAAACTGTATTCAGGCTGCAATGGCAGACCTGGGATTGTTTTAATGGGCTACTTAAGTGGGTGACACAATAAGCACTGCAGATACTGTAGCATTTAATTCACAGGCACTAGGTATATGGTATCGCATGTTACTAGGGACTTTTAAATAAATTAAATATTCCAATCAGGTGTAAGCCAATTTTATCATATTTTAGGGAATGACCGCAAGCATTTTAGTACTGTATAGCAGTGGTAAAGCGCACAGATTCCTTAGGCCATCAAAAATAAATTCAGAAAAATAGGACTTTGAAGGCAAAATGTTTAGAAGAAGACCACCCTAAGGCTGACAGGTCTAAGATCCAGCAATGACCATCCACGATGCCTGACAGGATCTTCCTGCTACCGCGACAACTTACAGCTACGCTCAGCCTGCTCTTCTGCTACAGCAATGGCCATCCGCAATGCTCCTCGCAGCCTCCTCACCTCAAAGTGGACTTTTCGTGCCGGATTTTGAGAAGGTGACTCTTACAGTGGGACTACCTTGGTCCTTGTATCTGACACTTGCTCCATTGCAGCCAGCCTGAACTTGCAACTTTCACCCAGCCTTACACGACCAGATAATTTATAACATTTTTCTCTATATTACCAAATTAGAGTGTGATTTTTCTTGTGTTGGGTTTCCATTTTATTACTGCTTCAGTGTTGAATAAATACTTTATACATTGCCTTTAAGTTAAGCCTGACTGCTTTTGGGGGGTGTGGCCACGGCTGCAAAGATGGCATTCACAACTTGAGGGTGCTCCCAACCGCCTTATGTGATCTGCAGTGATCCTGCTGGAAAAGGCACTCCTGGGGACCCGCTGCCCTCCTCTGCATCACGGCCGACATTGTGGCTGCCACGGGGACTGAAATTGAGATGACTGGAGACTTGGCAGTGCCACGGGCCATGTGTAAAGGCCTTGGGAGTGGCCACAGTACTAGGAGCCCAGAGTGGAGCCAAGGAGGCAGGGCTGATCCGCCATCCGGATGCAGCAGCATTACAGAGACGCTCTGGCCAATGTGAATGTGGCTGCACCCTCCCCGATCCTCAGTTAGGGCTGCTCTCCGGTGGCCTCTGGAGCCTGAGTACGGGGCCCTTGAGGGACTTGGGCTAACCCTGAGGGAGCATCTTCTGCTGTTGACCCTGACAGAGGGTGCCAGGCAAACCTCAATTTTTTGCCCTATCCCGTGAATGTCCTGATGCCGGCGGGCTAGAGGGTGCCCCCTCATTTTGGATTTGTGGTATATCTGCAAAGGGGCTTGGCTGCTGCTGTGGGGGACTCCCCACTCCTTTTCTTCTGTCTTGTGGTGCGCCTGCCTACTACTGCCTGAGGAACAGGTTGAAAGAAGTGTGTCCCTCGCTGATGAGGCCTCCAATGCCCCCTGTGACACATCCTGTGGCCTTGCCCCATTTCCAGGAGCCTGTTTGACTCTTGCTTTGGGAATACCCACCAGCAAGGTGGTGGGAGGCCTGGGGGGTCTCACCTGGTGTGGGGGCCCTCTGCTGGCCTGGTTCTGCGGGGCCCTCAAGTGGAGATGACCCTGGTCCTGGGACTTCTACATCACCACTGGGTCTATAACCTGACCATAGACCTTGTTTTGGCCGGATCGTTGATTCTGGCACTTGGCCCATTCTGAATATGCCCCACTCCTGGAGGTGACCTGACAGCTCATGCTGCCGTGAGGCAAGTAGTCTGGGGGGACATCCCTACCCTTCATCCTTACTTCGCCAGCAACTGTATCCCATGTGTTCTGATGCCTGTCGCACCCTGGCTGCTCGTGCTGCCTACCGGTAAGCGGGCCGGGAGGGGGTTCTTTCTTCTCCATGGCCCTTTGGATTTGGCCTCTTACTGCCTAACATGAGTAAAGACAAAACCCCACTGCCTGCCCCGGCCCAGACCAAAATGGTCCTGGGGGGCCCTCTGGACTGGCAGACTTTTTGGGATACACCCAACCTGATCTGGCCACTATTCATAAGGCTATACAGAACTTGAAAATGACCTTGGAGAACAGTATTGGTGAAGTTCAGATGGACATGGTGCTTCTTCGCCAGGATCTACCAATGTAGCTACCAGACTCGGCAAAGCTGAGCAGCAGGTGTCCGCAGTGGAAGACAATGTGTCCATCCTGGCGTGGCAGGTGGCCAGACTTCTAACCTCAACTGATGCCCGGGAGGAGTGGGCGGAAGACACAGAGAACCACTGTTGCTACAATAATCTGCAATTAGTGGGCTATCCGGAAGACTTGGAGGCGCCTGACACTGTAAAGTTCCTGGAGGACTGTCTCATGGGTCCTGGAGTTAGTCCTCTTGCTTTGGTTTGTGGTAGAACAGGCCCACAGATCCCCGGCCCAGCATTCGTCTTGGTTTGCGGTGGAGCGGGCCCACAGATCCTTGGCCCAGCACCCCCCCCGGCCCTTCATTGCCTGGGTTCATTAACTTTCATCACAGGGACGCAATCCTTAGAGAGGTCAGCAGGCAGCCTGAGCTCTGATTCCAGAATGCACATATTATGCTGTTTCTTGACTATACTATGGCTGTCCAGCAGTGCCACTGCTCCTTCACAGATGTCAAGCAAAAGTTCCAGGCATTAAACCTCCAGTATATGCTCCTCTTCCCGGGAAAGCTTGAAGTCCTCTTTAATTCTAAGCCCTTTTTCTTCGAGAACCATGAGCAGGCTTGGGAGTGGGTTGAGGAGAGAAGAGAGACGAGAGAGAAGAGAGACCTGAGCGCTTCTTCGGACCGACTGGGACCCAGTGGTGGACCGCACCTGGGCACTGCCAGTCACCCCTAGAGGCCTTTAGGGAGGCAGCAGACTCATTCCTACAAACCTTGTAACCATGATGGTGGCTGGGAAGGTTCTTCAGGCTCGGACTTGGAGCCCTCTACCTCCAGGACAGTGGGGACAGACAGCCAACTGAATAGGGCCTCACCAACTGGTACCCTGGAGAGAGAGGTCTCTCAAACTTACCCTGTCTAGGTCTGCTTCCATGCTCCTGAGTCTGTACAGCCAGCGGCTGTATCCCACCTAGGCTGGGAATGATCCTTGGTAACTGTATGTTGCACCTACTATGACCTTCTCTGGCATAGTGCCAGTCTAGAAGGGGGACTGTTGAGCTTCCTGCTTTCGCTGTTTGTTTCCCTTTCAGCTTCCAATTTCATTTTGTTGCCTGCTTTGAGATCAGTTAGGGTGACAGATGCTTCAGGGGTAGAAGTATGGGGTGGGGGATTTGAGGGGAATACAGGGAATGTTTTTTTGTTTGGGGACTTTGTTGGTTTGTGTTGAATTTACCACCAATCTGTGCCTGCATTGTACTTTGCACATGACCCACCAAATCTCGCACCTCCCCCTCTCCACAACTCTGTGCATGTGCTCCAAACCAGGTCTTCCCTCGGTACCATCCCGCATCTCCACCGTAGTTCGCCAAGCCCTCATTTATATTGATGTCCTGGAATGCAAATGGCCTCCCAGACCGCATCAAACGCACTGCTGTCCTGTGATTTGCCAAATGCTTTCAACCAGCGGTTCTCATTCTTCAGGAGACTCATCTACTAGGATCCCAATGTCCCCTTCTCTGGAGCTATGGGGTATAACAGTGTTCAATGTGGGTTTCTATCAGGGTTCTCGGGTGTGGCTATTCTGCTTCATTGGGGCTTTCTTTGATAGTCTCTAACTCGCATATTGACCATCAGGGGCGTTACTTGGTGTTGGAGGGCCTTCTTGAGGGCCGTCACTATAACTTCCTCTCATGTACCCAATCAAGCCCCCACGGAGATGTTCTCCTCGCTGACTGCCCTACTTGTGGGTATGCCAGTGGGTATCACTATCCTTGGTGGCAACTTTAATGGAGTACCTAATACTGACCAGAATGCATCTGGTCCCCTTACCCAGGGGTGTGTCTCCCGCGCGCGTCAACTCCCGGCTTGGATGAGTGCGTTGGGTTTCTGTGACATCTGGAGAGTCTAGCACCCTCAGGATCGAGTACACACCCACACTTCAGACGCACATCTATCTTTTCCTGTCTGCCGGCCACAGATGTGTGCCAGGTAGACTATGTGGCCATCCTCCTGAGGGGAATGCTTCCATTACTATGACCCACCGTGCTGCAGACCTGACCCTGAGGCCCATCTGGCATCTTAATGCCTGGCACTTCATGGACCCCCAATTTGAGGCATCACTGGAACCCAAGATTCTGGCATACTTTGAAACTACATACAAAAATATTCTGGTTAGACAGAACACTTTTAGGGGCATATTATCAAGCAGCAGCGATAATTATCGCTGCCGCGCTTAGCGTGAGATTTCTTATCGCCGGCTATCGCTGGAAATTATCACCATGCTAGCACTGTATTAACAACACATAGCGCAATGGCGATAATTATTCCAGCGATAGCGGTGTTTTCCATGGAACATCGCTGGTTTTCCAGCGATGTTCCATGGAAAACGGCGATATCCTTGCTGATACGACCCTGTGGTCGTATCAGCATAATCCACCTCCTATGCAAAGTATGCCTAACACTGGATTTTAGCAGACGTTAAAATCCAGCGTTAATGGCCGGTTAGCGCGATTTTGTTTATCGCTACGCCGGCCGGGGCATTGTTGTAAATATCGCGAAGCTGCCTTCGCAATATTTACCCATGTAGCATATTGAGGCACGCCTACTTTGCATCTCATTAACGTTGAGATGCAAAGCGGGTGCTAACTCACGGAATCACGCGCTAGCGTGTCCTTGCTAATCTTGCTTATCTCCCCCTCTTGTTAATATGCCCTCAAGTCTTTATAACTTATGTTAAGCGGGTATTATATACTCCTAGGTATGGCTATGCTAAATTCTCTAGCGCCCACCTCTACGTTTTCCTCATTTAAAAATTATCAACCATCCACAGCCAATCTCACACCCACCAAAGAAAATCTTTTGAGAGAAGTCAGAAAGTGCCTCACGTAAGCACCACCCATGGAGCTACTGGTTGGTACTCACCAGCTTGCTCGTTCTGTCATCATCAGCAACTTTCTTGACAGAAAGAAAAAACGTAGGACCTAACTCTTAGGCTCATGTGAAGTGGTGAAAAAAATAAATAAAGTGTAGATGATGACATCATCAATCAAACATTTAGGCCCCGTAGTGTGAAAAAAGAGTGAATGAATCTCCTAATTAAAAGTGAGTTGTGAACTATTCCACACATTCTTTTTTTCCATAGTGTCCACACTCTGTTAAAAGAAACGGCATGTTTAGACCATTTTAACTTGAACGGCCGACATGTTTCATTGCCCAAATATTTTTGGGCAATTTCAGCAGGGCACGGGGATGCATCTCCACCTCACTGATGCTTTAAATCGGGTGGTTTCCAGGTGGACTCCTACCAGCAGCTCCCCCAGGTGTTTAAAACTTGGCCTCCCCCACAGGGTACAGTGCAGCAAACAACAACGTGCCGCTACGACGTCAGTCTGCATTCCGATGCTCCATCAGTGAGGTGGAGATGCGTCCCCGTGCCCTGATGAAATTGCTAAAAACTGTTTGCATCAGGGTTGTTCCCTGTCCCCATTCCTGTTGGCCCTCGCGATTGAGCATGTGGCCCGGCTCATCCTCTGTGAAGCCCAACTTAGCGGGTGGTCGTGGAATGGAGGGCCAGAGGAGAGGATCGCTCTCTATGCTGATGACATTCTGCTGTTCTTAGCTGACTCCCACACCTCGGGCCCGTTGTCTCAAGATCCTTACCTTTTTTGGCAAAGCCTCCCGCCTCCAAGTGAACACTTCCAAGTCTTTATTGGTCCCGATCGGAGGCGACGCTGAACTCATCTTTGGCAATCTGGTATCCCGGTGCGACATCCCTCCTTCAAGTGCCTGGGTTTTTATATATTACTGCTCCCTGACCTCACATGGCACCTCGATTTGACCCCGCTGGTGTCCAAAATGAAAAGCAATATCCAGAAGTGGTCGCAGCTTCCCCTGATTGTGATGGGCCATATTGCCCTCTTCAAAATGATGATTCTTCCTTGGGTCTATACATATTTCAGCATTTTCCACTCCCGATCTCACAAGCTCAACTCCAACGTCCGCTCTTTTCTTTGATAAGGCGGTCTCTCCCAAATTACATTTTCCAATGATCGACAGTCTCCATTTGATTGTGGGCTGGGGATGGTGGATCTCCATTGTTACTATCTGGCCTCCCAATTGATTGTGGTCAATGACTGGCTTAGCGTTGGGTGGGATGATCCAAAAAAGCTAGGTGAATGTTTCTTTCTGATTTTTGACTGCATTCTAGATATGCTGTATGCTGTTTAACATATTGGGCGTAGCGGGGCTACGCGGAGGGCCACGGAGTTGAGAACATACTCCGTGGAACTCCATGGAGCTCCACCCGCCTCCCACCCCCCTATTAACAATTGCTTAAAACTGAAATAAAACTACTTTTAAAGTAAATAAAAACCACTTACCTTGGTTGCGACATCCCCGGGCTGCTCTCCTCCTCTTCATCGCCGTCTCTGGGTAAACTGCGCATGCGCGCGCGCGCACGCATGCGCATTTCTCGTGAGGACTACTTTAAAAGTAGTTTTATTTCAGTTTTAAGCAATTGTTAATAGGGGGTGGGATGCGGGGGCTGCCAACTCCGCTCCACCGCGGAGTGTGTGGAGATTTGCCTACTCCGCGTTCTCCGCGGAACGCGGAGTAGCCAAATCTCCGCACACTCCACGGGTGGAGCGGAGGTCCCTGCCCGGGGTTAATGCTGTTCCAATACCCTGCAGCCTGCCTGACATCACCCACGTGATTCTCCTATGTTAACGATCTGCATTGCGATTTATGGGCTGGAATGTTAAACTGAGTGGATTGACTTCCCTGTGGAGGGGGCGCTGGCTCCACCACTCTGCTGGCTTAGAGGGTTTTCATGAATGTGACATGATAAGCATCAAGGTCCTTGAAGATGTTTTGGCAGGGAAGCACATTTTGCACTTCCAAGATCTTCAGGATCGTTTCGATCTTAATCGGACATAATTTCATAAATACCTGCAGCTGCACCTCGCACTCTTGGCTAACATTCCTTCGGACACTGAGATACCAGAAATTAGTCCCCTGGAGGCCAAGTTGCTGATGAGTAGGGGTGGGCGGTACACTCCGCTCCTCCTGCGGAGTTCATGGAGTTTTGCCACACCATGCTCCGCTTGGAGCGTGAAGTTCAGTTACGTTTCCAATATGTCTGTTTGTTGCAGTTGCTTGCATTGTTTGAATTGTGCTATAGTCTTTTAGTCTTTTTTTAGTTTTTGGGGGATTAAAAGTGCTCTTAACTGTATGGGGGCAACATGGATCCATTTTACACACCAATCAAATAAATGAATACATCACAGTGCTTCTGTAAATGCTGAGATGGAGATGTACGTTCTCACACACACACATACACACACATGCACACACACAGCATTTCTCTCACACACACACCCAGCATCACACACATAGACACCATTTCTCACACACAAAAACACCTTCTTGCATGATTTGCCAACTCGAACACTCGCTGCTTCACTGAGTGTTCAGCAGCAGCTATGTGCAGCAATGGAAGTCTTTTGCCCCATTATCTCACCTATCATCGTGAGTATATGGGAGAGGGCCTGTTTCGGCCATTTTATTCAAAGCGAGTAGGGCTTTATGCACTACAAAAATTGACTCTCCCTTCCTTTGGACCTATCTATCACCAGCATGAGCGATCATCAATCAACACCAGGAGAGGAGCTCAAACTCCTGCCAGCACTAGAACAGGTAATGACAATGTGCTTGATGAATGATCCCACCTGGTGACAGTACCCCTCTCTTTTATGTGCTGCTGCAGCTCTTCATTAATGCTTCTCTCGCCTTCTAAAGCACTTGCTGTAGTACTGGTCTGCATGCTCAACTTTAACCAACCTCACCACTGCCTCGTAGCGAATGCTTTGATTGATAGCTTAAGCTTTGCCTTGGTAATGACTCCGCCCACCATCGGAACTCTACGAAATCTCACAGAATCTTGTGGAGTTTTTCGGTAACTCCACAGAATTCCACAAAGTGAAACTCCGCAAGCTCCGCCCAGGCCTAATGATGGGTCGTATTGGTAGAGGTGCAATCTCCCAGTTTTTGTCATTCACTTATTGCGAACGCCCCACATGGTTTTGGCAAGCTCCAACTCCGCTTGGAGGGTTGGGTTAGCGAGCTTGACGAGGCGTATTGGAGGGAGGCCAGGTTGGCCCGCGCATGTTAGCTATTCCTACACGCCTTCAGCTGATTCAATTAAACTATTTGCATACGACCTATCTTACCCAATATATTTGCATCAGGCGGGAAGCATTCCCTATCCTGCTTGGTTGCAATGTTCTGAGGCCTCGGCCGATTGGGCATGCCGGTCATCTCCGAATAGTGGCAGCGGGTGTGCAGTAAGCTCTCAGGGGTTTTGGAGTGGGATCTTGATCTGACCACCAGGTTGGCCCTGCTAGGCATGGTTGACAACATGGGTGGCTCCTGGGCTGACAGCGCATTTGTGGGTGTGGTCACACAGGTGGCTAAGAGGGACATTGCGTGACGATGTAACTCCTCCAGTGCCCTGGCCCGGGCGGAATGGAGGACAAGGGTGGATTGGTGCGACTGTAACTGTGCTTTGTTTGGTGGTTTCAAAACTAATAGAAAATTGTTATTAAAAAAATGGCTGACTGCTTTTGTGCCAATCTGTTAGGGGGATAAGCACAGGTTGCCTTTTGTGGTTCACGTTGACAACAACTATAGTTTCTGCTTGAGAAGGGTTCTCATCCCCCCCATTACCCAAAAACCCAATTTCTCACATTGTGTATTTTGAGGCAGAATTTATTTGCAAGAATGTGAGCACAGAGAGAGCTGATGAGTTTTGCTATGTTGGTAAATCCTGCTTCGGGATATTTTTTTAAATAAAAAAGAAAACAGTGTGGTACAGGGCTCCATCTTGTTTATGGAGCCCTGACCAAACTGTAAATAGCATTGACAGGAACTGCTGTGACAGCGGTTCCTGATAATGCTGTAGAAATGACCACCAGCTTGGTGGTCATTTAAAGATTTGGTGGGTGTAGGGGTTCTGGCCTGGAGGACGTTAAATTGGAACCATAGTCTGTGATATACCCAGCACAGGAAGGTGCCAAGATTAAGACCTGGATGTGAAAAAGCTAAATATAGTACTGAGTAAAAACACCAAAGATACACAATAAAACAAAATGATAAACTGGTGTGAAGAAGATGTTTGTACACGGAGATTTGGTGAGGGTGAAGCATGTTGGAAATAAAAGAAAAAGAATACCCAAATGGTCTCAACCAAAATGTGGGTTATGGGTCTATGGTAAAACGGATACATTAGTGTTGTTAAAGTCATTGTGCTCCCCAAAAGTCCTTACTTTTCATTGCCCTATGCATTTATACACAAACCTAATGTTTGTATTAATGTATGTATGTATGCATGTATGTGGTACTTCTATAATATGAACCTAGCCAAAGGGCAGGAGAGTGCTGTACAAGTTCAAAGACAAGCACAAAGTCAACAAGTGGACAGTTAATGCATTGTGATATAGTGTTCATTAAAGAGATGCATCTCTCCTAAATTGGAACAGCATTGCAGTGGTGCTGACGAATACGTGGCTGTTGTTCCAAAGCGTGTCTGCAAGTTAAGCAGGAGAGCTGGTTTACAGCTCATTTACAAAGATGAAGCTGGTTTTAAAGATTGAGCGAGCCGGCAAGGAGAACCAATTGAGTTCCATCAGGATGCGGCTGATTGAATCTAATTTCTTTAGGCCCTGAATGAGATGTGCTGCGGCATGTAGGATGCCCTTATGGGGTGCCGGTGCGAAGTGGTGTCTAGGAGGCCATGGAGCAGGGCATTACCACCATTCAGATGCAAGAGTATGAGGGCTTGAAGAGAAATGTTGTAATCACTTTATGGAAGAAATAGTTTCACCTTCTTTAGAACAGAGAGCTTGTACCAGGTCATCTTTGTTTTTTTTGGCAATGTGTTATTTGTGAGTGAGTCCAAATGACTTGGCACTCAGTGAAAGTTTGGGTTTGAAGATGTCAACGGTGTGCTATTGAGCCAGGTTTGTACTGTTTCTTGTTTGTTGTTCTTGGCAAATAACAGGAATTCTCTTTTGGTTGAGCTTCAGTTAGGCACTGCACATCCAAGTCTCGATGATGTGCAAGCAGTGTTTGAGGTATTCAATGTCTGAAGCAGAGAATACACCATGTTTACCTTTGTGAGAAAGGCTCTATGTGTGCACAATATCTCTGAAAGCATAACCTGGGAGCACAGTCAATTTCAATCTAGTATCATTGTATTACAATTGCTATAAAAGTCTTGATGCTTCTTCCAATTAAGTACTCTCTCTCTACTCTATGCATTTGTAACTTGTATAGATACATCCCCAAGGTTAAAAGATTCTTACTCTCAATGGGAAATGCTCAAAATTGCTTTATCTATATAGATACAAATAAATATAAGACTATATGATTTAGGTTAATTGATCCACCATATTCAAACAAGGTCCATTTATAGCGTATTTACTGTTAACTAATCAAATTAATTTTTACATAGAAAGTTAGCAAAAGAAAATTTGCTATGCATAGCATGGGTGTACTTTATGACTCCAATGTATTATATGAAAAAGATCCTGTACCACAAAGATAACATGCAAAATGCTCCTGTGAGAAATAGGATTTCTGTTTGGCTGAGGTATGCACTCTGTCCACACAGGAACCACAATCCTAGTCAAGGTAAGTCAGATACACATCATAAATTAACCTGTGCTCACTGTCCTGACCCCACGCTGATATTGCCCAACACTGCAGGAACGAAGATATTCCCAATCCGCTACCCCTGCCCTGGCAGCCACCACCTATTTATATACAAGAAGATGGCTGCCACAGACACCGGGAGAAGGTGGGGGGAAAACAAGGATAACACAAGGGGACGTCACTCTAGCACAACACTTCCCTCCGGCTGTGGCTGGCGAGGAAAAGGCCCATCTACCCTATAGTGAAACAAAAGGCAGAAATACAGATTAGCCTCAAATGTGACTTACTCACCACACACATGATCAGGCACAACTTAGCGCAGGCATAAACTGGCTCTTACCCATATTGAGAGAAAAAGGATGTTGTCTCATTAGTAGAACTTGCTGTTCACGAAGCTTGAATAACACAGGAGTAGCGAGGTCCTGAATTCCTAACTCCAACGTGTTATCCTTATTCTCTTATATGAACAACACCTTCATAAATCAATGGTTTATTATCCATAGGGGGAAAAAGCCCAAAAGAGTTCCACAATGACCTCGATAGGTCGCAAAAGTCCAGGAAATGAAACGGGAAAGAACAGGCGCGCGGCTGCGCACCCGCTCCTGCAATCCCAAAAACCGGCAGACACACAACAATCCCAAGAAGCTGGAAGGCCACACTACCGGGGCTAAGCAGGAGAGGGAGGAAAATGAACGAAACCAGAATCCAGGTCAGAAGCTCCCGTAATCCAGGGGCAAAGATCCCACGCAGAGGAGCAGAAGAGAAACGACTTCACTGAGCAGAAGACCGTCGGCGAAGTCCTTCCAGGTAGCCAGGACCGGAAGCGAAACCAAGCGATGACTCCCTGCAGGCGGCCACATTTTATGCATCAGCCGCAGCGCCAAAACCACGCATGCCAGTTGTCCTGATCATGCATGCAGAGAGAGAAAAGAAAAAGGTAGGAAAGAGAGAAACCCTCCTTCTTACCTAACACTCACCCTCTCTTAACTTAAGAGGCAATGTGTAAAGTATTTGTGCAACTCTTCAAACAGTAAAACAGTTAAAACACCACAAAAAGACTCCAATCCAATTTAGAAAAATAAAGTATGATTTTATAAATAAAACAAGATCAAAACGACAAAATTCCCATAAGTAGAAGTCAAGATATACATTTTTAAAGATTAAATGCAAAAACAGCGCTTAGAAGTGTTAAGCGCTTAATGAGCTAATTGGTCACACTGGCCTGGGACAAAGTGAAGAGTTAAGGCCGACCGCAATGGAGCATGGCCCGGATACAGGACCCATGCAGGACCAGCTGAGCAAAAGTGCCTTAATCCTGGTTTCAAACAACGAGATGCAGGCTGCAGCCGAGGAATGCAGTGATGTCAATCTCACAGTCGAGGAGATGCATTGTTCTAAGCAACTATGGCGATGCGCTGGTTCCGAGTGCAAAGCGCCAGTTCTGAGATGCGTATAGGTTCCGAAGTCGATGCGCAGGGTTTCTCCATGCATTCGAGGAGATGCGTTGATAATCTCTCACTGTCGCGGCGACCAAGCAGCAGTTCCGATGCAGCAGTTCCGATAGCAATGCGGTGGTTGCAAGTGCTATGCACCGATTCTGTTCCCGCAACAGCTGTGATGCGATGATTCTACTCTCGTAGCAGATGATGCATCAGTTCTGCTGTAGCAAGCACCTGGGTTCACTTCCAATGAACCAGGCACAGGAGCAGGGTTAAAGACTTTGAAGTGCCTGAGTCTTTGGAGAACAGGAGACTACTCAGCTAGCCCTTGGAGTCACTCTGGATCAAGGGATGTAAATCCAATCAGAGATAGCAGCAGGCAGCAGAGAGCACAGCAAGGCAGCATTCTTCCAGAGCAGCAGTCCAGCAGTGTGGCAGTCCTTAGCACAGCAGTTCTTCTTGGCAAGTTGGTTTCAGGTCCAGAAGTGTACTGAGTTGGTAGGGTCAGAGGTCCAGTACTTGTACCCAGTTGAGCCTTTGATTCGGGGGCGACTTTAAGGAAGGGTCTTTGAAGTGCATAGAGGTAATTTCTTCCTGCCCTGGCTCCAGACTCACTACAGGGGGTATACAGCCTTTTGTGTGAGGACAGGGCCCAGCCTATTCAGGTGTAAGTGTGAGGCTGTGCCCAGCTCTTCCCTCCCTTCCTCCCTGGAAGATGCATGAAGTCACACCCAGGCTTCCTTTGTGTGTGGCTGTCTGGAGGGAATACACAAAGTGAACTTTTACCCAGCCTAGCCAGTGATCAGAGACAGGCAGCAGACACCAGATTGCTAAGAGCAGGAAAATATCTAACTTTCTAAAAGTGACATTTACAGAATAGTTATGAGAAATCCAACTTTACCATTAAAGAGGATTTATCATTACCATTCCATAGGTACTAAGCATGACCACTTAACCTTCTCTCTATTAGGAATTACAGCTTATTAAATGTATTAAGGAATTCTCAATACTAACCTGTGAGAGGGGTAGGCCTCTCAGTAGTGAAAAACAAATGTGGGAGTTTCTCACTACCAGGGCATGTAAAACTTAAAAGCACAGGTCCTACCTTTTAATTACACAGCACCCTGCCCTATGGGCTACCTTGGGTCTACCTTAGGGGGTGACTTAAATATAATAAAATAGAAGTACAAGGCTTGGCAAGGGGTTTAAATAGCAAGTCAACATGGCATTATAAACTGCACACACAGGCTCTGCAAGGGCAGGCCTGAGACATGTTTAAAGAGCCACTCGTGATGGTTGCACAATTGGGCACATGTAGTGCGCTTTACTAGGGACTTATAAGTGCATTAAATGTGCCAATTGTGGATAAATAAATCAAATCATGTTTAGGGGAAAGAGCACATGCACTTTAGCAACATTTTGCTGGTGTTGG
Source organism: Calotriton arnoldi (assembly GCA_963921515.1). Classification (NCBI taxonomy): domain Eukaryota; kingdom Metazoa; phylum Chordata; class Amphibia; order Caudata; family Salamandridae; genus Calotriton; species Calotriton arnoldi. The sequence goes on along the minus strand of CAWUFW010001320.1, from coordinate 561,087 downwards.
GACATCAGGATGTAAATGTCACACCCATTCTTCCTTTGTGTGACTATCTATAGGGAATGCACAAAGCTCAGCTGTCACCCAACTCAGACGTGTATTCAGAGACAGGCAGAAGAACAGAATGGTTAAAGTAAGAAAATGGCAACTTTCTAAAAGTGGCATTTTCTGACTTACAATTTAAAATCTGACTTCACCATCAATTGTGATTTTAAATTGTGAGTCCAGAGATACCAAACTCCAAATTTGAACCTGCTCCCAATTAGAAATTGCACTTAAAAGATGTTTAAGGTAATCCCAATGTTAACCTATAGGAGTGATAGGCCTTGCAGTAGTGAAAACCAAAGTGAAGAGAATTTCACTACCAGGACATGTAAAACAGAAAAGTACATGTCCTACTTTTTAAATACACTGCACCCTGTACATGGGGCTACGTAGGGCCTACCTTAAGGGTGACTTACATGTAAAAAAGGAAGGTTTGGGCCTGGCAGGTAGGTTAACTTGCCAGGTTGAAATTACAGTTTAAAACTGCACACACACGCTCTGCAATGGCAGGCCTGAGCCATGTTCAAAGGGCTAATGGGTGGGTGACAAAATCAGTGCTGCAGGCCCACTAGTCGCATTTAATTTACAGGCCCTGGGCATATATAGTGCAATTTATGAGGGACTTATAAGTAAATTAAATATGCCAAATGTGGATAACTCAATGTTACCATGTTTAGAGTATAGAGCATATGCACTTTAGCACTGGTTAGCAGTGGTAAAATGCCCAGAATCCTAAAGCCAGCAAAAATGAAGTCAGCAAAGCAGGAGGTCAGAAGGCAAAATGTTAGGGAAAACCACAGCAAGGATGCAAGGGCAAACAGTTTGTGACAGGGGGACTCCTATATTGCCTCTGTTAATGTGATGCTGGGAAGGTATCATTAATGATTTGATTTGCATGTATACAGTATTAAATATTAGTGGAATTCATTTGATTTTCCTTATATTAAATGTATATATTAAAATATTTAACACACTCACTGACACAATATCATGGTAAAAAATATAATTAACAAAAATATTGTGCAAAAAGTATCATTTTCCACATTATCGTGCTCTTATACTTATATTGGTAAGTACCAAAGTATCGGAAAAAAAAATATTGTTGACACTAGTATCGTCCAAAAATATTAATTTTTTTAATTACAAATAGAGATTAAAGTAGAAATGGTAAATATTTTAATATATAAATTCAATATAATGTAAATTAAATGAATACCATGAATATTTAATACTATATATAAAAATACACTTACATAAACACACAAACACACATATATGTTTGTGTTGATATAACTATATATATATATATATATGTAACATAAATAAAAATATTTATTTTACATTATATACATTTGTAATATTTTAAATTCATTACTATGAATATATATATATCTATATATTCATAGTAATGAAATTAAATTGTTGAAAAAATACATAATGTAAAATAAATATGTTTATGAATTATGTTACACTATACATATGTATGTATGTATATATATATTCACTGAAAAAACCACAGGTTTCAGGGACGTTATAGTTAGTTGGACATTTCACTCGTACAAAACCAGAGAAATTTGGCCGTTATAGTTAGTTCAGCTAACTATAACTCGCGCCCCCGCAATGCACTGCTGATGATCTCACATATTACATCAGTCATGACATGGCCAGTGACATCACTGATGACATCACTGATGACATCTCAAATGACATCACTAATGACACACAGATGGTGGATCAAAACTTGGATTAAATTTTGGAGCACATGATGCATATTTGTTTATTGTGAGGATCTATTCCCGCACATTGCAGTGCGACTGATTGGCGCGTTATGTTCGTGTCTTTTTGTACTTTTAGTAAGTTGCCATTTTTCTGTCTAAAACAAAAGTGCCTTTCTGCCAGTGTCTAGGGTCACATGACTGCTAACGGCTCTCCTGTGGTGTGCTGTTTTTTCCTTTCAGAAAGGGAAAAAATGCCTTGGGTGTGAGGAAGGATGGTCCTCTCCTGAGCTGGATGGTCTGAGGGGGTTGTATATAACCCTTCCTGAGCTGCTGAGCTGCAAAGGAAAGCCTTACGGCTGTGCCCAGCTCCTTCCTGACTTCTGAAGATGCCTGCCCTGTCACTGGCAAATGCACCTCACACCTGAGCCTACCTGCCTGCCCTTTGTTTCCCTAGCCAGGCTGGAGCAAGAATCAGGTGAAAGGGGGGGGGCACTAACCAGAACCAGTTTAGGGGTAGACAAAGGGGGTGGTCCCCACACACAGGCTGACACTGCATATAGAAGTGGTACCCTAAGAGCTTCTCATCAGAACACTCCTGGACCTGTGGAGAAGGAGTGCCCTACTGTCTGAAGCCTGAAGGAAGACTGTGAACCTAGGACTCCAGAAGTGACTCCATTGATCGGTTGGCTGACCTGCTTGAGCTACGGGGACACAACAAGCTTCTATAGTCCTTCACTGCAACTGCCCAGCTAACCAATACTAACTGGACCTGCCTGCTATTGCCCTCTGCTGGAGTGTGATCTAACCCCCAAAAGGTGACACCTCAGGTCCTGGACCCTTGGCTGGTGTTAGAGTGTACTCATTCAACCCTCAATTGCAAAAAACTAGACTTCAGGTGAAAAACAAGAGGTTCTGGACTCTTCATGTTCAAAAGAACCATTTATTTATTGAATTTCTAAATCGCTGGAATCACACCCGGAAGGGTATCTCTGCGCTGAGGAGTGGTATGTGCAGGGCTAGGTGGATCAATTACTGAACAATTGAGTCTTTAGGAGTTTCCTGAAGTGGAGAAGATTGGTGCACTTCCGTAATTGGATGGGCAATTGGTTCCAGTACACGGGGCATGATATGTGAAAGCTTTGCCCCCTGCCCTATGTTTTGTGTAATGGGGAGGAGCTAGCAGAGCTTTATCACCCGAGTGAAGAGATCTTCCAGGCAGATAGTATTTAAGTTTTTCCGCAAGATAACTAGGACCTCTGCCATGTAGTGACTTTTGGACTAGATTGCAGATTTTAAACTTAGTTCTCTGGCGGACGTGAAGCCAGTAAAGCTGCCGTAACAATGGCCGGGAAGGGGTTCTGGGGGGCAAGTTAAAAGTCAAACGGGCTGCTGTATTTTGAACCACCTGCAGTCTGTTCAGCATAGCTTCATTGGCAGACATGAGCAGGGCATTGCATTAATCGAGACGGCTAATAATTAAGACTTGTATTAAGGTCCTGCAAACAGTTAAGGGAAGGAGAGGGAACACTCTGCAGAGGAGGCTCAGTGTGTGAAAACAGGTAACAGTGGTGGCCAAAACGTGGTCTTTCATAGTTAGGGAGTGGTCCAGTCGGACGCCCAGGTTTTTAGCCACAGATTTAGGGGTGGGAGCTGAACCCAGCTCTGCGGGCCACCAGTCAGGGGACCACAGGGTTTGGGCTTTACCAAACAGCAATATTTCAGTTTTGGCTGCAATAATCTGAAGGAAGTTTTGCGTCATCCACCCGGAGATAGCTCGCATACCTTCCACAAAGAGAGATTTACTAGAGATCTCGTCCTTGCGAATGCAAGAGAGCGAACTTCACCGAGGTCAACGTGGACTTGTATTCAACTGCTGTTGCGACCTTCCTGGAAACATACCTCAGGCTTCACCACCCAGAGCTCTTTGCATTGACTAAAATCACCCTGCATTCCCACCAACCCGGAATTCCAAACGTTGACCAGCATTTCCCGCCGGCGATGACTGCAATGCCAATCTGAAGTTCAAACTATGGCCTGAGACTCAAATAACCTGCCTCGACTAGCCCCTCTCTGGATCCATACTGCAGCTCGACCACTGACATGTTCTCATTGACAAATGTTTGTCGTGTGAAAATTGACTAAATAAGAAAGTAAAATATTTTACATTCATTATTGCAAATCCCGTGCACAACCCCAATCTGTGCTAGTCATACCAAATACATGTGTTAAATGGTAATTACTGGGGATCTCACCTCTTGTGTTCAAATATTTTAGCACATTTGTTGTACCTAGATGAATAGAACTGAAACAGGGTTTGGTGTCACCTTTTCATTCAATTGTGTTAGTTACCAGGTGCTGGAATCAATGACTAGACCTTCCTTATGTTGGACCAACATTTGAGGCTGTCACAGACTGTGTAACGCAAAGTTGCTGTGTGGTACAAAGCATGTCCATATGCTGTGAAACACATACATTGAATTCCATGGTGCCAAAAAATTATGTATTGGGTTGGGTCATGTGATTTGGTGTGAGAACATAGATTTTGTACATACTAGGACTGGATGATTTAGATTTCACCATTTCACTGAAAGAGGTGTGATGTAGGTATACAGGGTTTCGGTGGACATAAACATCCCTGGGGAATTCTAAATGGTTGATTTCAATAATACCCTTAGCTGGACATATTCTATGGGGATGATATAAGCATGTACTTCGAGGCTGCATTATTATGTTAAGCCATCATATTCGTCCATATTTCAAGAACAGTTTTATTTGTGACACAGTGCAGTAAAGGTAGGTCCAACATGGAAAATGGCATGGTGAGTATTGGCATATGGTCCAGAAAACAAGCTAGGAAGAGGCTATTTTAAAATTGAAATTTTGTAGTATCATTCTCTGTAAATGAGGAATTTAGTTTGTGTTCTATAATTTATCATTTTCCCATAAGAAAAAGGCAGCATAACGGTATGTTACACATTTTATATATATAGTATATTTGCAGGTGACCAGAGCCAGTATACTATTTATTACCATTGTTTAGTATGGAAAGGGACCATGGCCGATGAGAGGTGAATCTTTGAGTGAATCACACTGTCCCTCCATTCCTCAACCCTAGTAAGAAATAGCTTATTACTCTGCGCCTCTAGATGAATGGTGTAAGCTATGCTGTTACTTCATGTGCATTAGTTAGAAAAGCATATTTAGGGATAGAGCTCAATTGCTTTGCATATGCTCACAGAAGGAGCAGTGAAAATGAAGAGGATGAGGATCCAGACAAATGTCAGTAGAATCTCCAATGTACTGTGATAAAACATGGGATTTCACTTTTGTGCTGTAGTAACAAAGGTCTCTTTATTTCTTCTCTTGCTCCAAAGGACATGGGGGTATATTAGCAAGACCGGCGATAAAATTATCGCCGTTGTAGCGGCAGGAAACTGCCGCTAAAATGGCGATAATGGGCTTGCTAATATGCGTTATAGAATTCCAATAGAAGCCCAGGTTAGATGTCCTGCACATCTAACCTGGGCTTCTATTGGAATTCTATAACGCATATTAGGAAGCCCATTATCGCCGTTTTAGCGGCAGTTTCCTGCCACTAAAACGGCGATAATTTTATCGCCGGTCTTGCTAATATGCCCCATGTTTCTTTGGGCCACCTTTATTGTCATTGTCATGGCGTGAATATATATAAGCAGATGGGCAGAGTGTAATATGCAATATGCTACCATTGCTGACTGTAGGGATTTGCAAATTTTTGAGGCAAAGCTTTAAATTGGTCATGATGCCCCTTCCTCCTTCACCAATTGTAATACATAGCTTTGTAGAAACGATGATTCTGTATATGTGGTTTATGCTATGTTCTTCTGTCATGTGTTGTAGTCATAAAGAAAGGTTTTCAACTAGATCCAGAACAAAAGAGATCAAATATTTGCATTGACACAGAATCACTCCGAATAAACCTCATGATCATTAGTATAGTTGTTTCCTTTGTCATATTATTGTATCATGTTTTCTGTGAGACTGTGAGAAGTGATTTCTCAATTTGATTGTGCTCTACCATGAATGTAAATATGCAAAAGTGCATTTATTAGTACACTTGCTTTAACACACATAGGGCCTCATTTATTTAAAACAGGTGTATAATTCTGGTCTCAATTTGCAACCAGTATTTTCTGCCACTAGTAAAGAACTGTATGTAGCTATGTACTAAAAGGTCCTTTCATAAAACTATGATTTGGAGCGGATCACAATTTGATCTGCCTCAGAAATATTAATGAAAGTACGTCCCAAATCACGACTCATTCATTGATGGCCATCACAGGGATGGTGGCCTGCTTCGGTCAGCAGATCTTTTATTGCCTTTAAATGAAGTAAACTTTTTTAAATGTAGCAATTTTCCTTAAAGGAAACAGTGCTGTGTGTAAGAAAAATATATATGTATTTTTTACAGTTTATTTGAGAGTTCGACAGTCAACAACTGCCTACTCCCGCAAACATTTTTGGAACATTCAGAAAGAGGAAGCGGTCACAAGGGGACCGCTTTTCTTTTGCGAATGTATTACCATCCCAACTCAGGAGTCAGTAATTTAAAAAAGAAATTGCATTTTTTTCATTCACAAAATATTGAAACATTGATATATCTCATACTGAAAGTACACCTACAACACACCCTTTCCAAATACGGATTTCATATGGAGTCACAAAGCCATTTTAAGAGTTGGCAAAAATTAACTGAATCCTAAAATGGGCTCAGTACATTGTATAACAAGCATTGGCATAGCCAATATGTCTCGCCTTTGGGACCTTATAAGTGTTTAGTTATCCAGCACAATATCCTTGGTGCAACAACATCAAGTGTTGCATGGCTAAACACTTATAAGGTCCCAAAGGCGAGACCTATTGGCTATGCCAATGCTTTTTTTAAGGGAGTGGCTCGTGCAGGTATGCCACTGTGAGGTAAAGATGCTGCGAGTGCTTTTACAGGAGCCCCTGTGACATTGCGCCTCTTCAAAATGTATCTTGGGTCTGGTGTAATACTTCTAGCCCCTATTCCCGTCGTCTCGCACCCAATGCATCCTTAAATGTCCCATGTACAGCTGGGGTTGACACTGCTATTACCCCTGCCCTCCAGTGACACTTTACCTGTTACGGGTGGTGGTGGTGGTGGACGTGGTGGTGGACGTGGTGGACGTGGTGGTGGATGTGGTGGTGGTGGACGTGGTGGTGGAGGTTCACGTGGTGGACATGGTGGTGGTGGACATGGTGGTGGTGGTGGACGTGGTGGTGGTGGTGGAAGTGGTGGTGGTGGTGGAAGTGGTGGTGGTGGTGGAATTGGTGGTGGTGGTGGATGTGGTGGTGGACGTGGTGGTGGTGGTGGACGTGGTGGTGGACGTATTGGAGGTGGAGGTGGTGGATGTGTTGGTGGTGGACGTGGTGGTGGACATGGTGTGGTGGTGGTGGACGTGGTGGTGGTGGACATGGTGGTGGTAGACATGGTGGTGGTGGTGGTGGACGTGCTAGTGGACGTGCTGGTGGACGTGGTGGTAGACATGGTGGTGGACGTGGTGGTGGTGGTGGACATGGTGGTGGATGTGGTGGTGGATGTGGTGGTGGACGTGGTGGTATTGGTGGTGGACGTGGTGGTGGTGGACGTGGTGGTGGTGGACGACGTGGTGGTGGTGGATGTGGTGGACGTGGTGGTGGTGGACGTGGTGGTGGTGGACATGGTGGTGGACATGGTGGTGGATGTGGTGGTAGACGTGGTGGTGGTGGACGTGGTGGACGTGGTGGTGGTGGACGTGGTGGTGGTGTTGGCGGTGGACGTGGTGGTGGTGGATGTGGTGGCGCAATTTTGGGAAGTTTAACAGAGTGATCTGCGAGGAGCGCTGCACTATTGGTAAAGACTGCTTGGAGTGCGGGTGCAAAGATCACTCTGCAGGTGTGCGGCGCATTAAGAAACAGGACGTGAGCAAAAGGGTTTTTGTAAAGGAATGTGTGTCAGGGCTTTAATGAAAATAAGGGAAGGGGTTAGAGGAAAGTCCAGAAACGCAGAAGAGAAAAACGACAGACCGATGTGTGTAGTGCATGCGGAAGGTGTCATGTTTGGAATTAGGGCAGATTTAGGCTAACCCTAAACCATGACCCATGGAGAATTGGAAGGTCAGTGATTTGGAAATGGGGGAGTTGAGGGGGGGATTTAAATTAACAGTGACTGTTATTGAGTCCCGAGGAAGAGAGGAACAAAACAAATAAAATGTTACAGAGCGTCGGCACCATTTGTAGTGAAATGCAAAACAATGTGGCATACATTGGGATTAGTGTAAAAGACCACACGAAAGTGTCCGGAATTAACTTAAACACATGAAAGTCTTTGTAAGCTATTTTCATTGAATCCCCCCCGAGAGGAAGAAACAAAGGCGTTGGGTCGCTCTTGTTGATTGCAGTAAAAAGGAAAAAGAAACAGCTCAAGGTGGCATATACACCTTCATCAATCAAAATGAACACAACACAAGGTGTTGAAAGTCACCATCACTGAGCCCCGAAAGAGGAGCTTTAGGTACAACAAACACAGCGTCGCAGAGTCTGTTATCGTTCAGCAGTGAAAACAACAAACAAAACGTGATATACACCGCAACTCACTCAAATTAACACATGAAAGTGCATACAAGCAGTATCATTGAACTCCCGTGAAAGGAAAGAAAAAACTTAAGAAACGAAGCGCCGCAGGAACAAAGTAACAAGCATTGGCCGCGCGGCCGTGAAAGTAACGTGGCCGCGCGGCCGTGAAAGCGAAAGTGATGGCAGGGACGCGCTCTGTGGTGGGGGAGGGACAGAGTGAGGCGCTTGGGAGAGCAAGGCTTAATGAGCCATGAAAGCCACATGGCGGCTGCGCGCGTGCACACGCTCGTGAACGCAAGCTTGAGGCCAGAAAAAGATTGTGGTAGCACTTTGAAAAGCCACTAACTAAATGTCTCGCAGAGCAGCGCATGCGCTGGCTCAGCGAGACCTAAAAACGGTTTTGTTTCTGATTGTCTGCACTCATAAAAACTACATTTTCACATGTTCTCTGTATGCTATGCAGGTCTAGATAACCTACCCTTCCCTCATAGGTTTTCAAGGCACCCTATCCACGATAGAGCTGAGACTGGGATTAGCATCAGTATGACATAGTTGGGGGCATATTAGCAAGGGCATTTACGCCGCTTTAGCGGCACTTTCTGCCGCTAAAGCGGCGATATTATTATCCCCCAATTAACAAGCTGTCGCTAACAGCAGTTAGCGACAGCTTACTGGCAATAGCGCCCGTTTCCTTCCCGCTTTGCATGTCAGCAATAATCATCGCTAATGGAACTAGTTTTTTGGAACTCCGTGAGCTCCACATAAAATGGAGTGGGGGAAACTCCGCAAACTCCGCAAGCGGAGCGGAGTGCACCGCCCAGGCTTACTTGTAACCTGGCAACCCGTAATCTGCCCGGATCGGTGTGCTCAGCACTGTATTATACATGAGCGTGTCAGCGGGAATGTTGATACTGACACAAAAGAGGCTATACTGTAAAGAAGGGAAATAGATGAAACTGTCACTTTGAATTGTATAGTAAGCCCCCACTTTCACAGTTCGCCTTAAATTGCTATAAAATTAAAGAGAGAAGAGGAAACTCACCATACAGGCCATCTGGAAGCTGCACAAGGTGTTATGCCCTAGAAGAATCTGAAGTCATCTGCATAGAAATAGGTCTTCTATACTTATCTAGAAGAAAGACTATTGCTATTTAACCATATATGGAAGAAAGACTCTAACAAACTTGTTTTAATTAATTATTTTAGATAATTATTTAATTTGTTATTTCAGCTTATTAAGGTGATTTATTATTTTAGTATATTGTGGTAGTTTGTCGTTTTTATTTTCTTACAGCTATGGCAGAACAAGGTATGGCTGCTCCACCCAGTTTTTGGCAATACCTTGAGAGCCCCTTATCCCATGTAAAAGTTGGAAAAATATATTCTTCACATATATGTTAGCCATTGGAGGTGATAAATATGGTCCATTGAGGAGATAAGCAATATTGCTGCATCATTTAGGAACTAAAGGAAGGAGGATGTATGATGATCTACCAGAAGTTTCTTCGGGCATGGGAAATGGCCAACCTTTGAATGTTTGTGAAAGGCCACTGCAAATGTTAGAAAATTTTCACCTAAAGTAAGTGTGGTTTTTGAGCGACATTAGTTCTTTTGTTGCATGCAGGGTCACGATGAAGATGTTATGAGTTATGTTGCCGCATTAAGAGGTTTAGCAGAAACTTGTAAGTTTCAAAATTTGTCAGAATCTCTGATTCGTGATCAAATTGTGAGGTTCACAAATAACAGGAAGGTCAAAGAAAGACTCTTATCTATTGATCCCACACAGGAGGAATCCATACAGATAGCAAGAAGTGTAGAGCACACTGCCGTGTGGATGAAAGAAATAGACGAGCAAACTCAGTGTCAAGATTTTGGAAAAAGAAACACCTACTATAGAAGTGAAGTTCAAACAAACCCTCAAGACTATGAAATCTGGAAATAGTAGAGTGGAAGAAAAAAGGAGAATAACATGCTACCGGTGTGGTTGTCCTGGACATATTGCTACCAGTCTCGCGTGCGGAGCAAGGAATATCACATGCAGGGTTTGTGGAAGGAAGGAACATTTAACGAATGTTTGTCTATCGAAAGGGAGGGTGCAAGACACTAGTGTGAAAGTGGTGAAAAGTTCAGATGAAATTTAAGATTAAATTATATTGACAGTAAATTAGTTTGAGGATTCTACTTTACTGGGGAGTAACAGTGTGTTAGGTGTGAAGAGGGAAAGTTCAGGGGTATTTGAGAAACCCCATTGCAACATCATCTTAGGTATCGTACAAGTTAAAGTCTTGGCAGATTCAGGGAGTCTGTTTACTTTAATTTCCAAAGAGACTTATGTGAATGATCTTAAGGGACAGGTTAGTAATTTATTGATAGCAGATTTGAAAGCAGTGGGATATGGTGGAAAGATAATAAATATTCTAGGAATTAAATGGATAGACTTTTTTTTAACAAAACAGTGTACATGGGAGAATATATATAACAGATGAGGGATCAAATCTCTTGGGGTGGCGACACCAGAGGGATTTGAGCAATATTCTTGATCCTAATGCTGTGGAACCAGTGATGAGTATTGTACCGATAAATGAGAATGCTTTGCCAAAACATGATTTTGAAACAGACTGGGGTATGGACTTGGTAAAGGCATTTCCACATGTGTTTATGGACAAGTTGGGTGTGCTGAAAAAATGTACCTATTGGATAATCTTAAAGAAAAATGCCATTCCTACTGTACACAAAGTGAGACTCATACCTTTTCTCATGAGGGAGCAGCTTCAGCAAGAATTAGTTAAACTATTGAAGGAAAAGATCATTGAACCGATAGAGTCCTCTGAGCAGCTTGCTCCTAGTGTAGTTGCTTCTAAGGATGGCAATAAAATGTGCCTCGGTATTGACTTGTGTGACCGTAACAAAAATATTTGGGTTGATCATCAACCGTTGACAAATATTGCAGAGATGTTGAATGTAATGGGAGGGGGGAAGGTATCCAGTGTGCTAGATATGTCGGCAGCCTATCACCAAATAAATTTGTACCCAGAGTCTAGATCACTTACATCATTTGTGACTCTCTGGGGGTGTATAGGTATTGCCAGATGCCATTTGGTTCGGCATCAGCCTCTACAGCTTTTCAGAGGATTAGGCACGATATTGTCTAAGGAATGAAAAACATATTGTGTTTCCAGGATGACATTAGGGTGGTGGGAAAGTCATGGGAAGAACACAATCAGCTGTTGTATGAGGTGTTGAGGAGAATTGGTAATCATGGTTTAACTGTAAAAAAGGAAAAATGTCAGTTAAGGAGGGAGTAGGTGCGCTATTTGGGGCATGAGATATCTGAAAGAGGTATAAGACTGAAGAAAAGTATCCCCTACGGCCCAGGTGCGCACTGGGAGAATTGTCTCACCCAGACAGCGCGTGGAGAGAGGTACGAGGCAAGGTTGCCCTCTCTCCCCACTCCTGTTTGCGCTGGCTATGGAGCCGCTGGCGTGCAGAGCAAGGAGTGGACAGCACTATGCCGGCCTGAGAGCGGGAACGGTGCAGCATTTTATAGCCCTGTACGCGGACAACCTCTTATTATTTCTCAGCGATACGGCGGGAGAGCTGAGAGGAGCACGGGACCTGCTAGCCAGTTTTGGTACCGTATCCGGCCTTCGAGTCAACTGGAGGAAATCCAGTCTATATCCGCTGGAGCCCAATAACCGCCAGACACCTGACTTAGAGAACCTGAAGTGGGAACCCAACTGTCTGCCATACCTCAGAGTCAAAATTTACCATAGACCGATGGACCTATTAGAGGGTAATATAGGCAGAGCAATACGTTCAGTGAAATCAGCAATGGCCTTCTGGGGAACGCTGCCGCTATCGGTGGCCAGGCGAGTGGTGGTCTTAAAGATGGTAGCGCTCCCTCGACTGTTGTACTATTTCGGGACTCTTCCAGTGTGGATCCCGAGAGCAATTTTCAAAGACCTTGACTCATTAATCACAACATTGATCTGGGGAGCGGGGCGTAGACGCGTAGCGCTAACCACATTGCAGCGCCCGGTGACAGAGGGAGGATTGGCGGCCCCAGACTTTGAAGGGTATTATTTAGCTGCCCAGCTGTACTGGTTGATCCAATGGTTGGCGGCGGAGCGCAACCCGGAGAGGGAGCAGCATCCGTACGTGCCAGAAGCCCCGGACCTGGAGAGGATCCTGCTGAGGGTGCGCAGGGACGGGTCTGAGGACACAACGGACACTAAGGTGGTGGTCCGATGCTGGGCGAGATACCTGAGAAGGGTAGGAGTCAAAATTCCTTACTCCCCGGACCTGCCCATTGCGGCACTCAGGGGTTTACCGCAGGGAGAGCACTGGACAGGGTTGGAGGACTGGGCGGAGGCAGGGCTGACAGTGATGGGGGATTTATATCAAGACTCTACAATCCTCCCATTTGAAGTGCTCCAGGCGATGTACGACCTACCAGCAGGCGCTTTCCTGAAGTACGGGGCCCTCACTAGAAGGATCAGGCAACACTGGGGAGTAGGAGGGGCGGAGCCGCGAGCGCTAGCGGGGTGCAGATATGTTGCGTTGTCGGCGGGGAGGATTAAGACAGTTTCTTGCCTTTACAAAGCAATCAGACGAGACATGCAACAGCCATTAGAGCGCTTGCGATTACAGTGGGAAGAGGATATCGGGAAACAGATCCCAGAGATGGAGTGGGACAAGATCCTGGAGCGAACATCGAAAGTGTCCCGAAACGCGCGCTTTAAACTAATCAATTTCTACATACTACATAGAGCGTACCTCACTCCATCCCGCATTAGGAGATACTTTGGGGCGGAGACGGCTGCATGCCCGCCCTGCGGCGAGAGGGAGGCACACATAATACACATGTTTTGGAGCTGCCCCACTCTACAAATTTTCTGGGAGGAGATCAGGCGGGTGGTAATTGATCTCATCGATAAAGTGCTCCCGCGCACTCCAGAACATTTTCTCTTGGGGTGGTTCCTGCATACAGCCAAAAATAAGGTGACGGGAAAGTTCCAGGACCTGGCCTACCTCCTGGCAAAAAGGAAAATAGTTAGGAATTGGAAGAGACCGGGGGGACGGAGGATTGTTTCCTGGAAAAAGGAACTAGAAAAATGGGCAGGGGCAGAAAGCAGACTACTCCTCAGAGAAGCGACCAGAGGGATTGGCCACATAGATAGAGCCAGGGCGTGGGAAAACCTACTGACTGAATTGACAACGGGTGATCAAGATGACAGCGAGGCGGGATCCCCAGAGCCGGCGACTCCAGAGAGGGAGGGAGAGGGGAATGAACAGTTAGAGCAGCAACATTAGGCGCCACCACGTACGCAGTGTAACAGCTACATATTGCATGAACCCAACAGAACCTAGAGCTCAGTATACCTTCACTTAAGCGCAACTCAAAGGGGGGTGGGGGGCCTGCTTTGTTGAAAGGGGTGTTAAACCATGCATATTGAATTGTAAGAATATGTTATGACATGCAATGACAATAGAAGGATCAATGCCTGTAACCAATGTTACTATCTTGGAAAATCAATAAAATATGGTTGGGGAAAAAAAAAAGACTGAAGAAAAGTATTATGAAGGCAATTGAAGATGCAACGCTTACGCAACCTGGTGACAATGAACAATTGAAGTCTTTTCACGGACTTGCAGTATATTGTTCCAAATTTATATCCAGTTTTGCCGATGTTGTAGATCCCATGAGAGCTCTGTTAAAGAAAGGTGTGGTGGTTGAGTGGGGAACAGTGTGCAAAACTGCATTTGACAGTATCAAATGGTCACTTGCTAATGCGCCCACATTGGGGCATTTTGATGTCAATAGAAAAACCTTTGTGACAACCGATCCAGTAATGTAGGCCTTGGAGGAGTTTTGGTTCAAAAAGTGGATGACGAAGAGAGGATCATTGGATTTGCATCATGGCATTTACAAGGGGCAGAACGGTTGTACTCTGCTATTGAAAAGGAGGCATTGGCTTGTTGCTGGGGAATGAACTGCTTCAGATACATTTTGTGGGGATTACCCTTTGTACTTAAGACTGAGCATAAGCCTTTGCTGCATGTTTTTAAGTAGGCAGGGGTCTTGAGGGTACTGTGACACCTCGAATTTCTAGATGGGTAATGACTGTGATAGATTTTAATTTTACTGTAGAATTCGTCAGGGGAAAGAGAAATGCGATTGCTCATTGCCTGTCACGCATGCCTGTGATAGAGGAAGAGGATGTTTCATTTAAGGATAGGGGTTGAGCCAGTAAATGCTTCTATTGATGGAGAGCTTGCTTTGAATCAAGAAGAGTGGAAGAGTGTAATCCTTGGTGATGAAGAGTATAAGGAATTGAATGACTTGATAAGCAATGGGTGGCAGCAAAGAGTTGCTTTAAGTGAAGATTTGAAACAGTACTTGGTGGTGAAGGATGAATAAAGTATTCAGGTGGAAATGATTTTGAGATGCAGTTGAATTGTTCCCCCAGGGTGTTGAGAAATGATTGTACATGAAGGAGATTTTGGGAGTTCTCTGACAAAGAGAAGGTTAATATAATCCTTTTGGTGGCTGGGTATGGACAAGAAGGTGGAAGCAGCAGTGAGTGATTGTTATTCTTGTTGTAACAGTGACAAAAGTAGGGACGTCAGACAACCACACTTGGAGTGTGTAAAACTTCCTTCTAGACCATGAGAGAAATAAGCAGTGGATTTTTTGGGCCCTGTGGAAAAATTGGGTGTAAGAGACAAGTTCCTAATGGTTCTTGTGGATCACCATAACAAATGATGTGTTGTCAAGTCCTTAGAGCAAATCACAATTAGGAATGTGATAGAATTCTTTAAAAAAGTGTTTTTGGAGGAGGGGATACCCAAGATTTTAATTACCGATAATGGTGTACAGCTAGTGTCCACAGCTATGACTGAGATTCTTGCAGGTTTGGGTATTAGACATGATAGAGTGGCATTGTTCTGACAGCAGGCCAATGGGATGGTGAGAGGGTCAATTGTATTATCATGGATAATATTTAGTTGTCCTTAGCTAATGGCCTTGTATGGAAAGAGGAATTGAAATAAATTATGTGGGCTGATAGAGTAACGTCACAGTCTGTGACAGGAGTGTCCCCTTTTGTGGCTCTTAAAGGTAGAGCACCCGCAACAAAGGAATACCCCATGTGGTTGCATAAGAAGGACCAGGTATGGGTGGATTGTGAGTGTATGTCAGTGAGGGTGACAGATTTTCAAAGACACAATAAAATTAATTACGATAACAGGAAATGAGTGAAGGTTGTGGATGTAAAGTGTGGAGATTGGGTGGTAGTAAGGAAGACAGGGCATGTAAAGAAAGGAGAAAGTAACTTTTCCCAGTCACGAAAAGTGATTAAGATAATGAACTCTGTGGTTAGTTTGTATGACGGAAGGGAATGGAGCATGAGAAATTAGTGTATGGTTAAAACCTCAATTTGAGACAATTTCTGTATTAATGATCATGCTCTTGCAGCATGTTTTTTATGTGTTTTGTTGTTGTTAATTGTATCCAGGGCCGGACTGGCTACCGGGCGTTTTGTTGTGCTGCCGAGCTGGGGGCTGATTTCGTTGATGGGGACCTGCGTGTGCTTAAAAACATTCGTTTTGCTTTGTTTATTTCGAAGCTCACGCAGGTCCCCATCAACAAAATCAGCCCCCACCGCAGTGAAATCAGCCCCCAGCTCGGCAGCACAACAAAACGCCCGGTAGCCAGTCCGGCCCTGATCGTATCATATTGCTAGTTTACTATTTTTCTTGCTGGCATGTAACTTACATTGTTTTTTCCACTGTATTTTCTTTTATCGCTTTTTGAAAGGGGGAGATATGTGGAGATGTACTGTAAAGTAGAATGGTACTAGGGCATTGATGATGTAATTGTAATGGAGGGCTAGGCAATGTTCCAGGAAAAGCTGTTCATGATTTATTAGGCTGGCGGTTACTGTCACGCAAAGAAGTGCATCCAATAAAGGAAACTTGTGAAGAAAATTCATGTTGTGTATCTGATTACTACATACTTTCATATGAATTCAAAATAAACATGAATTAATGATGTATATGTAAGCAGAGAATTATGTTGCTTGACGGTGTTGTGGATGAGTAGTAGCCCAAATAAATCTTTGGTGCAAAAGATCCTAGTTGATAAGTTAAACAGTAATGTGCATTTTAGTACACTCAATTGTGTCATTCAAAAAAGGCTTAACTCCATTTTTACAGTGTTGAGTGACTCATTTTCTGTGTTTAACAAATTGTTTTTATTAGACTTTGTACAAACCACAAGGATGAAATAAGACACACTTTTGAACGCTGAATGGTCATTCTGTTGTACTTGACAGACGGTAGAGGAAGGTAGGGTGCAGGTGGGTTCTTATGTAATCTCATGTAGCTATGACATCATAAGCATTAAGAATGACATTCTACATGTGAAGAATCCATTTGATCAGATTGGTTCATTTTTTCAGTGATGTTGGTCTTCTGTTCAGCTGTGCAATATACATTCATTTTCCGCTGTACATTCATGCCAGATTTATTTCCTTCCTTATGCTGCTAGGAGAGGGAAATTAGAAGTATACATTTCTGTATTATCAGTAGCCTTAGTAGTGTAATATTCATATTTTTGATTAAGTGGAAATATGATCTATTCTAATAAAGGGGTAAAGAGTCTTTCTGTGGTGAAAAATAGAGACATATTCCTCCTTTTTATAAATCAGGTCATGAAAACCAATGCTCAGTATTTATCTGTTCCCTATTTGGCAACATTTCTTCTTTGTCCTTCTGAACCTCTCAGAGGCTGGGTAGATCTGCCATGGTGCATCTAAAGCTCAGTCTGAACAAGTCGGACAGCTTTGTGCATGTTCTCCACCACTGCAAGAAAAGAGACACAAAATAACATAAGAACATTCATATTTTTAATATGAAAGTTAGTGTTAGCTTTGGAAAAAATACCCATGAGGTATGAATATCTTCAGTTTTTCACACCTGTGTATTCTGAGAACCATATTATTCTTGTAGTACAGATATTTACATTGGAATTTGAATGTTTCATAGTTGAATGCTTTGTAATTATCCACATTGAGGATTAATGAGTAAAAGGAAATGATGTTTTTATTTCGTAGCAGTTTGAACTATCTCGTGGGGTTTTTCACCAATGGTATCTTCTATCTCTCATTTATGTACAATCTATTCAAGGGCCTCGAAGGAATCTGCCAATGCTAAATTCACAACTTTCTTTTTTATGCTGTTCAACATGGACTGATTTTGAACTTCTTTGGCAATATATCACGTGCTTTGCTAAAATTCCAGGACAAGATAGGAAATATTGTAGTCTTTTCAATTAATTTGCACCGATTTTGAGTGATAAAGATGGCAAACTATTAAGTTTTTTTGGGGGGATATGGTGATTTTTTAAGTTTATTTTCTTACCTAGGGGTTTCCATCATTACTCAAGTTTCGCACCCTACCTCCTCCCCCTTTTTCTCTGCCCCTTTTCCTGCTATTTTTACTGTCCTTTTCCTGTTCTTTTTGGTCTCCGTACCTTCTCTCTTATTGCTTTTCACATCAAAATATTTGGGGGCAGATTTACGAGTTCTGGCGCATCTCTGCAAATCAGCAGTGATGCGCCAGAACAGATGCGACACGCAATTCCCTCCCTGCGCCACCACAAATGCGTTGCATTTACAATGCGGCGCACCATGGCGCAAGGATAGGGCGATGCGTGTCGCATCCTGTGGCGTAAGGGCGGCGCATTGCTGGAGTCGTGTCGCAAGCGCGACGCGGCTCCAGCAATGCTCAGGGGCACCCTATGCCTAACATGCTGCGTCACTCCTTACGCCTGCTTCAAGCAGGCGACGGTATTGACGCAGCATGGACGTAAAAGTGACTCAGTGAAATCTTGTAGATTTCACTGCGTCACTTTTACTAGGCGTTCCTGCGACAGAACGCTCACCCTGCGCCGGAACGCCCACAAGAAACCTAACGCAGGTTTCATGTGGCGCAGGGCTTTACAACGTGACGCATCTCCCTAGATGCATCACGTTGTAAATAAGGCGCAACGTTGCGATTGGTTTACTCCGCCGCTGCGTCACAGAAGTGACTCAACGGCGGCGTAAATGTGGCGCATGGGGCTTGTAAATCTGCCCCACTATTTTCTAATTGTTGCTTTTCTCACTTCCTTGTCCCTTTTCTATTTCCACATGTTTTTGTTGCTTACTGACATGCACAATCAAAAACATTATGAGCCCTAGCATCCTCTGACATTTTAGAATTTCGTAAGGCTGCTTTGGTCGTATTTTTATGTCATCGTTTTTCAGCAAAATCATTGACATTCCACTATGGAAGCACCACGACCCTCATATTGCTCTGTAACCGTAAATGGACATCGAGAGGACTGAGATATGGTAAACTCCCTTTCTTATTCTTTCCAACACTCACACTGCTCAGCTGCTGCAGAACAAAAACGTGTGCCCATTAATAGCACTATATAATGTCTGCTCAGCAGCAGAAATAACAATAAACATTTCACTTTTCTAATTGCCTTTTTTTGCTAATTTTTTTTTTTTACCTAGATCAGTATTTGAGGGCTGACAACTTTGATATTTGTTTATGCGGTTGCTAATAGATTCCTGTCAAGTCGTATACTCAGAATATACCAATGTGATTATTTATCACTGAGCAAGATAAAAACCAAAGACAAAAGACTGATTCTAAAAGTATCAGTCACATGTTTACAAAGTTAGCATGTGGATGTAATCCGTACAAAAGGACAAGACGAAGCATGAAATTAACTATAGAGAAGAGCACAGTGAAAAATAAACATAAGAACTAATGTGTCAACTCTTACATATTGGCATGTCTTGAGGCTCATAAGTATACAGTCGATTTGAGTATCTTCCACCGATGTCAGCTCTCACAGTTAATGTGGGGTCTGTGAAAGAAAATCAGGAGAATAAAATGAAGAAATCCCTGCTGAGGCAATCACCATGATCATAAGCTTATTTGACATTATTTCTTACATTAAGCATTCACACTAAATGTAAGGGTCTTTGCAATTTAAATTCACCCAAACTTTTTGCGAAGCTTGTCAGATTTGTAAAAATTTGCCAGCAGTTGGCCACTACAGCAAAACAATGTTTGCAAAGGACAATTTTTCTACTAAAACATATTTTGCTACATAAACCTATAGGTAAGTGTAGCCCAGTAAAAATATTTTTTGCTACATAAACCTCTAATTAGTAGTAGGCTTTCTTGAATTGCGTTGTTTCACAGAAAACCTATTTTAGCTGTTTTTTTTCCAGCAATTTAAAAGACTTAGGGGCATATTATCAACGGCCAGCGATAATTATCGCTGGCCGTGCTGAGCGCCGAATTCCCTAACGCAGGCTATCTCTGGTATTTATCGCCCTGGTAGCGCGTTATTAACAACGCGTTTCCCCAGGGCGATAAGAATTCCAGAGATAGCGAGGTTATCGCCGTTTTGCAGGGAACATCGCTGGTTTTCCAGCGATGTTGCCAGCAAACGGCGATAACCTTGCTGATACGACCCTGTGGTCGCATCAGCATAATCCATCCCCTATGTCTAACATAGGTAAGTCAGGATTTTAGCAGACGTTAGATTTTGGCGAAAACGGCCGTTTTCGCCAAAATCTAACGTCTGCTAAAATCCTATGGGCTGCCTTGTTAATATCGCGATGTGAACATCAGCGATATTTTCAAGGCAGTCCATCTGGGGTACGCCCAGTGACGCCCACTTTGCATCTCATTAGAGATGCAAAGGGGGGCGTCGGGAAAAAGGGTGCTAACATGCGCTTATGCATGTTAGCACCCTCTTGTTGATAGGGCGATTGTTTTATCTCCGTTTTTCTGGCTTTTAAAGCCAGAAAAACGGAGATAAAGCCCTTGTAGATATGCCCCTTGGGGGCATATCTACAAGGGCCGGAGTTAAAATTATCGCCGCTTTAGCATCCGTTTTCGGACGAAAAGCGGCGATAATTTTAACGCCCTATTAGCAAGGACACGCTAACGCGTGAAACCATGCTTCTTCGCCCTTTTCCTATCGCCCAGCTTTGCATCTCTAATGAGATGCAAAATGGGCGTTCCTCCCCAGAATAACGGGAGAAATGTCGCTAAGCGACATTTCTCCTATTATCAAGCCTCACGCTATGAAGCATAGCGACAAGCAAAGTAGCGATAACCTCTGTTATCGCTACTTTCCTTACGCCTGCTTCAAGACTGACTTAGCCATGATATCCTATGTAAGGTGGATATCATGGCTAAGTATGTCTTGCCCTATCAGCAAGCTATCGCCAAACCTTGTGCCATTATCGCTGTATTTCCAGCGATAATCGCACAATTGGCAGCTTAGCGCTCTGAATTTTATCGCTTTGGAGATAAGCGTTGCTGATAGCACGCTATCTCCGCGATAAAATTCAGTTTCGGCCGGCGATAATTATCCTTGCGCTAAGAGCGCTGAGCGATAATTATCGCATGGCCTTGTAGATATGCCCCGTAGTTGAGGGAGTGGAGAGGGTAGGATGAGTAGAGTATACAGCTTATCAACCGGTGACAGTAAAGGGTCCGAAGTACTAACACACTGGTCACAGAAAGTGGTTGAAATTGCCACCACCTTTTTACAACCATTCTTCAATTTTGCGATGCAACCTATTTGCTAATATGTCACACCACACAATCTCTAGTAACAGGGGATTCCAGACCAATCTTCGTAATGAATATTAATGAGGCAGGCCACTATTTACTTCACACAAAGGGGTGGTGGCCGGCAAAGAAGGGTTTTAGGGAGAGCACACTTTGCTTTCCTGGACTGAGGTTGCCAGACGTGATTCAAGAAGCAAAGCAAAGGTCTCATCTTTGCGACCTATTTGCTTTGCCAATGCTTTTTGGAGAAACTGTACACCATCAGCATTTTTGGGTGATGCTTTGCAGCATCAACGAAAAAGGAAAAAAAGAGTTGTGATGACAGAGCTGCGGCATTTTTTAGGCATGCTCAAATGTTATGAGGTGTGCACCATTTTTATTTTCCAATCTTAGATGGATTGATAAATAAAAAAATGAAATTGTAGTGTGAAAGCATTTTTTATAGGATATTGTAGGGTATAAAAAAGGACTACTGGCGGGCCGGGAAAACAGAGGAGCTGGTAGGGGGAGCAATAAAATAATTAGAAAGCTGGGTGGGGAAGGAAGGTGAAAAGCAGCCCAAAAGAGAGAGAGCAATACATGGCAGGGAGAGAAGCACACAACAAAGAGCGCAGGTGAGTTTGGCGGGGTGAAGATTACAAGAGAGAAAGCTAGCAGCACACAAGCGAAAAAACATAGGGGCCTATTAGCAATGCCTGGCGATAATTATCGCAAAGCGCAATTAGCGCTTGGATAATTATCGCCAGGCATCGCCGGTTTCTATTGCGGAGTTAGCGTGCAATCAGCAATGCTAATCTCCAAAGCGATAGAAACCTTGGAGAACAGTGTGAATATCGCCTGAAAACAGGCGATATTCACACTGTTCCCCAGTTTCAGCTTGCTGATAGTGCGAGGGGACTTAGCCATGTAATCCACCTCTCATTGGATTACATGGCTAAGTCAGGGTGGGACCAGGTGTTAGCAAACCAGCGCTAAACGTGTTTAGCGCTGGTTCGCTAATCACCGCCCTGCCTCGCTGATAGGCGTTAGCGACCTCAGCGACTGTTTCCAGTCGCTGTTAGGTGGGGAACGCCTACTTTGCAAGCCATTAGCGATAAATATCGCTGGCATGCAAAGCGGCACCCAACCCGGTCGCTATCGCCTACAAGCTGTCGCTAACAGCAGTTAGCGACAGCTTGTTGATAAGGTGATAAAATTATCGCCGCTTTAGCGGGAAAAAGTCCCACTAAAGTGGCGATAATCGCCTTGCTGATATGCCCCATAGAGCGCGGGGGAGAAGCACAGGAGGAAGAGAGCACGAAAACACATGCAGTCTCATAAAGTGCTTAACCAAAAAAAATGTTCCCATAAAAGTGAGCAGTGGAAGGATACAAATCAGCCACTCATAGGGATGGTAAAGAGGCAATGCTCCAGGCGAAGGACAAATACAAGAGGAGGAAGGCAAGCCAATGCAAACCAACAAACAAGAAGCAATGAAAGTGACAATAAAGCTTGTCAATGGTAAGAAAATACAGGCTGTAAACCCTCTGCAATTTATTGGTAAGCCCAAAATAGGTCTTTTACAACCAGACAACTTCACTGACTGATAGGTAAAACCTAAGAAGGTAAAGGTGCCCCAAGGGCACATCTTACTCTTTGCGAATAAGTTACCACCTCCTTTGAGGTGTTGAAAACTAATCAATGATGTGCAACTGCAGCTGTGGGTGCAAACCATAGATACATACCAATCCGAATTGCTGTTAGGAGGGCAGGAGAGGCCCATGCAGGTAAAAGCGGTGGGGCGGGTGGGGAGGGACTCGACAGACGACAACGAGGGAAATTAAATATATAATTAATTTTCCCTCGTCGTCGTCTATCGAGTAAAGCCCACTGAATTTACCTGCATGGGCCGCGCCTGTAGGAAGGCAAGCCCCTTTCATGCCTCCTCCTAATTGCATTGCAGAATTGACTGCATAACCCATTTTGCGAGTCAGAAAGGTGTTTGTCTCGCAAAATTTGTTTAGTACATTACATATACAATTCTGACTTCACAAACATTGATTTTCTGTATTGCAGTGATTAGATATGAATGGGGGTTAAGTACATCAAACCCAAAGTGTTTCTTATGAATGAAATCAGAATAGACGTGCAGTGTTACTTTTCCCATGTAATATCCACCGACTTTGTCAGAAACATTATATGTCCCTATGTGACTTTTGACAAACATCAAAAATAGAAATATTTTCATCACATGTGCAGACACACTTATCTTCATCAATAGTAAAATTATTCTGCCACAATGGGCTACAAGCATATTCAGTTCCATTCACGGCATACCACAATAAAATCACAAATACAGTTTTAGAAACTAGTTTCATGAAAACACTCGTAACAGGTATTGTTTCCTCAACTGTGCATGTCAGCTCCATATTGTCAAAATATGTTGTAGAGATACTATGATTTAGGAATTAAAGGTACATTTCGTCTTATATGACCTTCCTTCCCGACCTGCAGTCTCCGTGAAAACAGCAATCAATTTGAACAAATTAATCTATATATATGAATTATTTATTTGACTTCACTCAAATACTCATGAAATCCTACATACTTCAAAAACCTAAAATGAATTGTGTTACGATTTTGGTGATATCCTCCATCTGGTATTTGCTTAGGGTCAACTTCTAGATTTCTTAGGTTTGGTCACTAATTAGGTAAATTAAGATCAGGCCATCCCTGCGTAATGTAATCCAATCTGCCAGCATTATTACACCAAAGCTGTGCCAAGGTATCATGAATCAACATCCCTTTTGGACTTAGTACTTCGTTTTGGCACGCTATTCCCTATTGCATATATGTCTGAGTAATGCGTGTATAACAATAATATTAGACTTAGCTGAGTTATGCAAACTGTAGTTAGGAAGAAGCATAAAGTGGTGGCGAATGCATTGTCTATGGAGAGAGTGAGAGTGTATGGGATGTTGACAGCAGTGATGAGAACGTACCTCTTCAGTGATTTAGATAATTCACTTTTTTCCAATACTCATGCTTGTTTATGGTTGAAAATACCACCTCCACGGCTACCAGTAATTGATATTCCTGACAGGTGTAAATGCAGCAGCGGCTCGTGTCAGGGAAGTTAGGCGGGGCGGAGGAGGGGCAGACGGAAATGAATAAAAAATAAATAAAAAAGAACGTACCTGCCGCCCTCCAGGCGAGGGCTCTTCTTCTCCTCTCCACTGCAGGCAGGGACAGGCTCCCAGACTGCCCAGCGGGCAATCCTGAAGCTGGTTTCATGCATGAGAGCAGCTTCAGGACTGGCCTGAGTGCCGATGATTTGTGCTCCAGGACATACTGGGAGCCTGTGCTTGCTCTCTCCAATCCAGCAATGCAGCTGGGTTGGAGAGAGCTTTCAACGGGCATGTGGGTTTGGCCAGCCTCAGACGGCTGGCCAAACCCACATGCGCAGTGAAGGCAGTGCCCAACACTCCCCCTCCAGCCTGTCACCACCATGGCCCGCCCCCAAGCCTCGGCACAGAAAAAATAAAAAAAGAATAAAACGCGTTTTAAACCCACTTTATTATCGTTTTATTTTTTACGTTGTTTAAGTGTTGGTTTGGGGGTGCGAAGCTCCTCCGATGCTGTGTAAATGCATTTTTGTGGGGTGTGAAGTCGCCCCCTCCCCCCGGACACATTGGGACACAATCTGCTGTCTTCATTCCATTAACCCAAACTATAATACATGCTTCCACACCAATTGAGCAACCACAAATCAAGACTGACCAACATTTTTTTGATGAATACGTTGGATGCCAGAAAAAAAAACTTTGTTTTAACTTCAAATTTCATTGCCAATCCAAATTGGCTAAGGGAAATAATATGCAAAGAAACAATGTGCCTCTGAACACTGCTTGAGAACTGACTCCATTTAGTTGAGTTGCATTTAGAACAGGTAAAGCTAATTGAGTTGTCCCAAATATAGGGGGTCATTACGATGGCGGTCGGAAAACCTCCCCGACCGCCATGGTAGAGGGAAAAGACCGCCCGCATGGACCGCGGCATCACCGCCGGTCGAATTACGATGACCCGTGGTCGAAATCCGACCGCGGCGGTCGGATCGCGGGCCTTAACATTGCGGCAGTTGCTGCTACCCGTAGCACCGCCGCGATGTCCAAATGGGCATGTCCAGCATTTCCCTGCACTACGTGGCAGGCACTGCACAGTGCCTGCCACCTGGTACAGGGGAATGTCGGGGGGCCATGGGTACTGCCCCAGTGCACCCCAACCCCCCCAAAACATCAGGGGCCCGCCACGGGCCCCCGGAAGACAATCTCCGCATGCCTTTCCATGGCGGTCTGACCGCTGAGGTAAGGCTGGCTACCGCCGGCATCATAATCGTGCCGGCGGAGCCTGCTCTGCACTGCCACCGTTATCCCGGACCTTTTCCACCCGCCAGGCAGGAGTGCGGAAGGCGTCCGGCGGAAATGCGGCGGTCGGAATTTCCCTCCGCCGCTGTCGCCACCGCCATCCTAATCGGACCAGCGGTTTTCTGGCTTGCGGTGCGGGTGGATCTCCACCGCCGGTCCGGCGGGCACCGCCGCCGGCCGGGCGGTCGACATCCGACCGCCATCGTAATAGGCTCCATAGTTATTATTATCACTCCTTTGAATAACTACCTCTTTACAATTTGTATGTGAACCCTTTGGTTGAATTTTGAAAAAATGACTTTGCTCCAGATTGAAGATTGAAGATCCTTAATGCAGAATATACAGCATTCTTGGTGGTCATAGTTCTTCCCCAAGAGCAACGTCCATTGTTGAAAAGCATCTAGGTAGCACAGGGACCCCTGCATTCTACCATTCCACATGAATTTAAACTGTGATGCTGCAATCAAATAATGCAAATTATCCTCCAACAGCCTCAGGCAGGTAATGATAACTTTCTAAAAGTTACACATGTCCCACTCTCAAATATTATGCAACTTACCTTTTGGGCAATAGGGTGTGCTTCAGGGTAAGGATATTTGGATGGTCTGTGTAGCAGGGTTCAAATCAAGCTGCTACTTTCAGGCTACATCCAAAAGGCCAGAAGCCATGTTATCGCTGTCACTGTAGTGGATTGGGCAATAGGTGCTGCAGGCCCCAGGTGACATTTAACCTTCCATGCCAGGGGTACATTTCTGTACAATACACTGTGACCTTACAGGAATAATTGAGCCAATCAGGCGTAAGCCAATTTCGACACATTTAAAAGAGGGAGCACAGGCACTGTACTGCTGTTTAATAGGGGTAAGAGTGCACATAGTTCTAAGTACAGCTTAAATAGGGTCCAGAAGGAGGCACAAGATATTGGCTGACAAGGCAGAAAAGGCTGATATCCCAGGGATGGGTGTTGTGGGATTCGTATGCGGAGAGGTCGGTCTTCAGCTTGATGTGCCAAGGGGCCCAAACTGCACCTTGCTCATGGGGCTCAGCAAAGCAGACACGTCTGGAGTTGTTTGAATACTTTTAAGTTGCTCATGAGCATTGTACTGTGACTGTAAATCTGTTTAATATGCGTCTCATACATTTTTATTATTTCTCACTGTAGTTTTGTTTGTTGTTTGAGACAAAGGAAACTAAATTCTTTCATTTCTACTTACCTACAAACATTATTCGGGGAACATACTGCCCATCAGGTGACAAATTTTTGTCTGTGGTTTCATGCTGACGGAAAATGAAAAAAATACATCATAAACATTATTGAAATTTCATATCTTAATTAGAAAAAATATAAAATAAATAGTTCCATATAACATTTGTCGAAGATCTATTATCTATAACACACGCAGTTATGGTATGCCCTGAATGTGTCACCTTTGACATCCTTTAGGTGAAAACATTATTTTACCTTCTTTTACAATAAATATATTTTTTGCAACCACACTGGGGCACTTTCACTCTGGTGTTTGAATGTATTTATATCTCAGTTCTACTAACTGTTTAATGTTCATGCTCATCAAAAGCAACAATATATTTGAAACCTTCTGCATCAGTTTCACAATTTTGTTATGTGTATAAGTAAAATTTAATGGTCACAAAATTAATCTGCTGGTGGAACTTACACATCCTGATTGGTGAAATGTCAACTTGCAGTTGAGACAATCTGCCAGCATGATGGATTTTTTGCTATTGTAATTATAGGGCAGGCAATTCTGGGGATGACTATGAACACTGTGACAAACATCCATAGCACAGAGATATCCCTACGGGGGTGATTCCGGCGCTTTACAAGTCCAGTCATTCATTCATTCATTCATAAACCCATGAATCAGAAGGCATTTGAAACATTTTGCAGCTGCGTTCCCACCCTGAAAACATGGAAACCAAACGGCACACTCCTATGTCTCATGGGAATGAGGCTTGTCCATGTGTGGACTAGTAGACTATCTTGTGACTCAAAATCCATGATTTTCAAAGATGATTTTTTTGAATCAGAAAGAATGGACCTACAATTTGCATAGATGTTAGCATAATTCTGTGAACCGTTTGCGTTGCATGGCTTGAGTCTGAGAAAGCTTTCTTGAAACCTTAAAAATTGCAATGAGGGAGACCTACTTTTTTGCCTAGCAAAATTAAACAAGCATTTGCAATGTAATAGGTCTCGCATTTATGAGAGTTTAAGCTATTGTCATTTACAATGGCAATAGCTCAAACTCTTGTAAATGCGAGACCTATTTCACTTCAAAGAAGCGGCCGCCTTTGTCCAGGGCTGCTGGAAATAGAAAGTGTGCATGGCGCTCTGAATGTAAGGAAAGCACATTGTGCCTGCAGTAGGAGAAATTCATTAAAGAAAATAGTGCTTACAGACTGAATAACACATACCGTGTCACAACAGAAGTAAAAGGGCCAGTCGCCATGGGAGGTTACAAATGAAGACAAGGCGGTACTAAGGAGGGTTTAACAAGCCTATTAACGAATTAGAAGCCAGCATTTACGAAGGACAATCACACAAACAATGAAAAATATGGGCGGAGAGTGGGCGGGACTTCAAGTACTTACTCTAATACAGCATGCCTCGCAGAGCAGCACAGGCGCTGCCCAAGCTCAATCTAAAAACTGTAGATTCATGTGCACTTTATGCTAGTTGAAGCCATCTCTATGCTCTTGTAGTGATTAATGGCAAATGCAACATAGCTAACGGCTTCATGGCCTCCACTTTTGCTACTGGTTTTCTCAGTTTTTGTTAAATTATGTGGGTCTAGATTTACTGCCATATTCTGAGCTGGAGCATTGGGAGGCAGATATACAGCTTCCAAATGCATATGTTTTGTCCCCTAATCATAGTGGAATATTGGTTAACCCCACTTTGCAAATTTAACTTTATGTAAAGCCACATTAATGTGGAGCAGGAAGTGTATGAGTAGCATAAAATCTAAATGTCCCACGTAGGCTGTGGTGTAGCTTTAGTCCACCCTCATGAGAAGCAATACAGGCATGCCTTTAGGCTTGCCAATGCAGCCCGCAATTGCTTTAGCCTAAGAAGTACAACAGCATGTGTCAAGATAGCCAGTTTTTACCAGGTAGAAAAGCTTAATTTTAGCCTTAGCTACGTGACTACTAAGTGGGACTTCGAAAAAGCGGGCACACATGACCAAATGCTCTTAGATCCCAGAGGCCTCTAGGAACAAATAGCATTTCACCACAGGTGCCCGCATTTTTGATTTGCTCAATTGTGGTTTCAGTTGTAAATTAGTGGGCCCTAAGCCCACATGCTAAGTGACAATGGACACAGACACAGAGTATATGCTTAGTCAACTGGCCATGAGCACATGCACTCGGGTCCTTTTATTAGCAGGCCCACATCACTCATGACGCCTGTAGTGGATATGTGTGGGGTGTGAGTATTTCCAGTCCTCAAGGGAGTAGCAGGTAAACTGTGCCTGCTGAGACACTAGAACGTGTATAGCAGGACACTACATTCTTTCCAAACTTTATTAAAGCAAAACAAAGTCCAACCTGTTGAATTAAACTATGCACACAAGACACCACTTAGTCTCTCAGCCTCGAGAGGCAGTCTGCAGGACAATGGTGGACAGGTGCAGCTGGTAGCACTCAGGTATCTCAGCACATGTCCATAATTTAACTAGCTACCACTGGGCACAAACACTGTGAAGACGGAGTCCGGATTCTTTGGCAGCCTGTCCATTGGATCAATTGTTCATTTACGCGCTGTTGGATGGGCCTGTGTGCTCTCACGGTGATGCTGTTGGTATCAAACAGATTAAACATGGTGCATCAGGCGCGTCTGTGGAGCCCAACTGCAGAGTCTTCTTTTGGGGCATCTGGGCACTGTGATGACAAGTCTTGCCAGGACATTGATGGCTTCGACGATGCTTGGGATATCCTCATCTGAAGCCCCGGTGCCTCCCAGTACCTTGTCAGTGAAGCAGCTTCCATATCATCTCTCGTACCAGGATACTTTTGTGCAGGAATGTCCTTGAGGCCCTTTTGCAGGCTTGCCACGGTACCGCATGGACTGTGCAGGGCTGCCTGTGGGCCCGCCTGGGGACCGCTGCAGGATCACTGATAGAATCACGACAAAGTTGTTTGCGCAACCGCCATGGTAGGTGACACAATGGTCGGTGTGTTTGCCAACAGGACAGAGGTGCGGATGGGCTGGCAGATAGTCTCTGGACATTCGTCTCTCACTTTGATAGGGGTGCCTCAGTCTCTTGGTGCACTGCGGGTGTAAGGCTTCACCCTGGTGATGAGTTGCTCCTTCTTTGGATTGGGTGATGCTCGTGGCAATGATGATGTGATTGCCATTAGACCAGGACGACAGATGGTAATGACTTTGCTTGGAGCAAGGGTGACTGGAGGGACTTCACAGCCATGTAGCACACTATCTTTGCTGGTGCCATTCTTCTCCCTTGGCATCTGCGGTTGTGACTCAAACTGCCTACGCTCGGGAACTGACGGTCGCATTGGGATGTGTAGGGGGAGAGCACAGTTTGAGCTTTAAGGGGGCTTTAGTTTTGTTTCTTCTGCTGTGCTCTTGCTAGGGACGTTGCTCCACCTCGGTGGCTGGCTTGCATCTGTGGGGCACTCTCCAGTAGTGGCATGAGTCTTCGGTCTCTTCACCCTGTGATTTTGTGCTCTTGTTCATCTGTGGTCGTCTGGTTCTTCAGTGTGACTGGTCTGGTCACACTCCTTTCTCTCTTCTTCTTTATATTTCTTCACTAAGTGGCATCATACCACATTCTCTTCTCTGTTTTAAGTTGTGATGTAGCGTATGGCTACATGTCGCATGTCTTCTCTGCACATGCTGTGGTGGCAGCTTGCCACTGGAGTGTGGCTCTCCTCTTGCCTGTATTGGGCCACTGGTGACTCCATCTTGATGCAGTGTGGGTGAAGATACTCTGTGCCGTCTTTGGCCCACTGCAGGACTGTGCTTCTGCAGTTGAGATGTTGACACTCTCTTTCTGCATTCAGGCCACGCTAGGCCTTTACTCCCCTCTATTCTCTGAGGAGCACTGGACATGTGCAGCGTCTCTATTGTGGGTACCTTGCGGGCAACCAGGCTCTTTGTGTAACTTGCTTTGTTTCTTTGAGGGGGCCCCTGCTCTTCTTACTTGCGGTGGTGGCCATTCACCACTAGGGGGAGCGCACAGCGCTGTCTTCAGGAATGCGTTGGCAGCTGACAGTGCTTGGGGCTGCATGTGCAGCGCACTGTATTCTTTGTGGCGTGCTAGCTGTCTAGAAGGGCTTCTTTGCTGTGGCACACAGTCCTTCGCCTTTTCAGGAAATAGACTGCCCTCTTGGTCAGTCTACTTTTTGTTGCTGCACAGGGCACTACTGGCACTTATGATGCCAGGCAACTTCTGCTTGGCATGAGTTTTGGGAAGGGCTGTTTTATTGTAGACTGCTGTGATCTGATGCAGTACCACAGTTGGCCTGTAGGTGGCGATGTAAACACTTGTCCTTAACTCGCAGCATCTTCTCTTATGTCATCATTCTGCTGGTATGCGGGCTTACAAGGTGATGCAGGCAGGCTGGGATTGCCTGGGCAGTTTTCCTTCTAAAAACTGCGAGCCCGTGTGTATTTTCACGTTGGTGCTGGGTGCGGTGCTGCACACCACCACTAGGGGCGCTACGGCTAATTTTCTGGTGCCGGGCAGATTTTCTAACATTGCGGAGTCATGCTGGGGTGGAGATGCAGGTGTGGGGCCATGTGAAGTGCTGGCGCAGCCCCAGTCTCCACCCGATGCTCTCCACAGTCGGATTTCCCCCCGGTAAGTGGTGCTGCCTCTTTGGCATTGGAGGCCAGGGCAGTCTGCCTCACACTACGGGGCCAGTTCTCTCCATTGCTGCAGGGCAGACAGAGGATGCTCCGGCTGGTTTCTCGTCCTTGCTCCGAGTTGGCAGGGCTGCCGGCTCACTTCTTTGCGGCTGCCTGAGGCCCCCGCAGGGGCCACTAAAGAGGGCAGCCCTCTAGTGCCAGCGGGGCACCCCACACCCCCCTTATGGGCAGGGACTCAGGGAGGAGTCGCTCCCCCCTTTGTGGCGGCGCGCAAGGCGAGCGTCACTTCCTGTGCACAGGGACAGGGGGAGGGGTATATATGCCTCCCCCACCATCTGGACGTGCTCTTTTGCGTGCCGGACACGCCGTCTGTGTGCCTTGCTGTGTGCCGCTGTGACCCGTACTGAGATCGCCTGGAGTGTGCGGTGAGTCAACCCCCCCCCTCTACATCCCCACCAAGGGGGCAGCCCCCCAGGCCGGTTTGCCTAGCCTGGCCATCGCCGAGGCTTCTGTCTGCCTGAGGGCGAGGGGGGGGGTTGGGGCTGCTCCAGGCAAGCTCTGGCCGGCAGCCACAGTTGAGGCCACTCGGTCAGGTCATGCGGCCTTGGGCAGGACCCGGCTTCGGGCCGGCCCGGGATGCACTGGGGCGTTGGAGAGCCAGGAGTCTGGCCAGGCTCCCGCCTCGGAGCGGCGTATCGCGGGGCAGGGGGATGGTGCACAATGGGCGCCGTGAACCCCCTCCTCCGGTAGAGTGGCCAGCTGGGCCCTTGCGCACTGGACTTTGGCTCCAGACTTACGCCTATTAAGATAACGGGGTCGAGTGGTAGAGGCCGGCGGGTCGCGGGTAATAAGGTGAGCATAGGGGGTGCAAGGCCCTGTCCGGCACCCCATGATGTCCACACTGCAATTTTACCCCTGGGTGGTCCGCGCGTCAGGCGGGTGGCTTGGGTCTGGAGCCTTCATGCCGCGGTATTTGTGGTAGCTCACGCCCTGTCCTTCTTTTCTCGTCTGCAGTGTCCGTCTCATCAGCGCCGGGCGTGGGCTGTGAAGGGGGGCAGGCGTTGTTGGTAATGCTGCCCCGGTCGCACTGCTTACCTATATCTCCCCCCCCTTTTTTTTTAGCCATCCCCGGCCTCTTGGCTGGTCGGGTCACTCGCATCTCGGCCTCAGATGCAGCTGCTGCACGGGGCTGCGAAGGGGCAGCGCTGTGACTCGGGGTTGAGGGTTGGGGACAACCTCTGATCGGCGGGCTCCCCAAGTATGGTTCAAGCGGGAAGGGATGCTCCTTCAATGGCAGGGACCCGGGTCCGAGTTCCTGCGCCAGCGGCACCTACAACCTCAGGGCTCTTCAATGTACCTCCACCCCCAGGCGAGTGTAACTCCTGTGTGGGAAGTTCGGTGCTGCTTAAAACCTTCAGTTTGACACGAGCGTTTATGATGGTAATTGTGTCATTATACCAGTGTTGCCAAGAAACGAAGCAATGTAAAGTTATTTTCCGTGCACTGATACATGTTTACTATAAGAAAGACAATGTCACCGCAGCTGTTGCTTCCAGCAAACGTTCACCACGTTGCCTGTTGTAAAAAGAAATGTTACTGTTTTAATGCATGTCATCAGGTGGTGGGTAGAAAAGACCCTCAGATGTCAGTTTTCATGGCAGGTTCTAGGGGATCAAATTACAGCAAAAGACTTCCAACTTTTTCGCATGAGCCCCCCGCCACGATTGCTGTGGTCGCACGAGACCGGGCGCGGGCCCGCATGTGTGGTCCCAGGCGGGCGGGGTGGTGCCATAGGGCACAATGTTTCCCGGTTTGGCCTGAGGCTAGCCACAGGTTTGGCCACGGGCGCGCTGGGTGGCTGCTGGGCGCGGGGAGACCGGCGCGGTCCATGGGTGCTGTTGCAGGCTTGGCTCCGGTGGATGGCGCAGCTCTTGGTAGTGTGGCGCCACACTTTGCCGCCAGCGACCAGTCTGCGGGCCGTGCATCAATGCGGGATGCCGCAGCACTGTGCCTGCTGGGGGTGCTTGGCACCTTCTGTCATTAGCCTCTTTGGCAAGTAGGCAGGGCATCAGTTTAACAACAAGGAAGTCCTGAGAGCTCGGAGGCACAAGTGGCTGCTCCGACCGGAGTTCAGCAGTAGGTTCCTTGATTCCCTGGGGCCGGCAGCTCGGGTGACGCAGTGGCCTCGCCACAGAGCACTCATCGGGCTGGTGGCTGTGTCCGCCCGGTTATGTTGTTTTCAGGCGAGGAACTGTCTGGTGCGATGGAGCGGGGGAACAATTAAATGTGTTAATTTACCTGTCCTGTCCGCAGTGTGAAGTTAAGAAGAGAAGTGAGTTTGAATGTTGTTCCCTTTGCCTTGTGTTGAATGTGGCTGGTATGCCACTAACCTGGGGCAAGGTCTGCTTTTTGCAGTGGTGCCGCGATTGGGGGCAAGTCTGGTTTCTGAGCCTGGGTGTGGCTTTCCTGAAGAACAGGGCTAAGTGTGGAACCTCGCTAATCACTACTACTACTGAGGACAAACCCCGTCCTCTCTTTACTGCCCTTCTCAACGGGTCTGAGGGAATATCGCTGCGCCCGCGTAGCGGTATCGGCTCTGCCTACTTTTGTTGCACCCTCTGCCAGTGGTGAGAGGGGAGCGCGTATATAGACCTGGGAGGCGCTGGCAATAGCTGCGGGGGACAGTGCCACCCACACCGTGGGCGCGGGGTAGATGAGTGGGCCCATTTGAACCGGTATTCCGCAGGAGCGCTCGGGGCACGAATGGCCCGAGGGCGTCCCGGAGCATGGGCTGGCTAGGGCCATGGTAAAGTGCAGGTAATATACAGGCACCACAACATCAAGTATTGCAAAAGAGAGAATGCGCTGCCACCCGAGGACTTGGTCCCCATGTCACATAAGGGCTCCCTCCCAAGGTTTGATTTAAGCCGGGGGTTTTTGGGCCATGGCACGGGTACTTAATTGCCAACACCAGTGTGTGAGACAGTCTGCCACGGGGTGACTGTCTGGCCAATTTAGAGACGCATACAACAAACGTTAATTATTGATTACACACATGCCTTTCTGGACGTGTGGCAAGCTAGCACACTTGTGGTTCCGGGCCTGGTGTGCTGTATTGGGAGTGGCCTATCCTAGGAATGTGGGCAGTGGCCCAAGTGTGCCATGCGCGCACTGGGGCTACACTGGTGCCTTTTACCCTGCGCATACAAATGCAGGTTCCTCTCGCTCTGCGTCAGGCTGGCCTTGGGCCCGGTTGAGGCATGTTTTGGTTCATTGCAGCACAGGCCGTGTTGCAGCATTCAGGCGCGGCAGATTATCCTCGCTGGTTCCGCGGACTGGAGTAGGGGGTTCTGCCTGGCTTGGGTGCATACCCTGGCGAACCAGAAACTCCATATACAATATTGGTAGAGAATGCCCAGGAGTGGTTTGCGGTCTTGTTGCAACTGCCCCACAGGCGAATGTCTTAGGCCACATGGCTTTTGGAAGGCTCCTGTGGGGGGGGGGCTGGCTGAAGGGCTAGTGGCAGGCATGTCTTGCGCTACCATCACACTGTTAAGCCTAGTCATGAGCAGATTGTATCAGGGGAGCTGGCTGTGGGTCAGGGAGCGCAGATGCATCAGATGTACTGAGCAGCTTGCAGCCAGATGTGGTACGGTTGGTATCTGATGCAAGGGGCATATGTTAGACTAGAGCTGCACCCGGATGTATCCCGGATGACTGGCCCTTGACCATCATTTGTTCCCGCTCACTCAGAGCCGGGTGTAATGGACGGTACCCTTCCCTAGATGCACGGCGCCGAACTGTCCCTAGGGGTCCCTCCTAGGACTCAGCTGGCTATCTTACTCAGGTGGTTGGCAATCAGTTGGCATCTTCGTATCCGACTCACATTTGCATCTGACGTTGAGAACGTGTGTCGGGGGAAGGGTCTTTCAAACGGTGCCTTTCATTTTATTTATGTATGTGTTGCCTCTGTAAGTTATTATCAGTCGCAATTCTCGTGCTAGTCCCGGTAGTGAGAATTCCACATCTACACCTTCCACAGCATTAGAGTACCTCCCCTACACCAGGCATAGGTGCACGGCCTGGTGGGGCCGAGACCAGAGTCAATGGACCCAATGGATGCATTTTCAATAGGCTATGCAACAAACCTATAATTGTGGCTTATATATCTTATGCGACTAATAAGCATCGACAAAGCCAATAGATGGGCTTGTTGTGGTGCTCATTTTGTTAGAGGTGGAAGTAAAGTGTAGTGTTCACGTTTTGTCCCGGTTTTGGCTTTAACATCCTGGTCACCCGATGCTGAGGGCAAGGACAAGCAGCCAAGGATGAGGGATAAGAAGAGACGTGTGTATCCTGCGTTGATTCGCACTGAGCATCAGTAGGTTTGGGGTGAGCCCGGCTGTTTCCGGTGCAGGGGCTGTGACTCCTGAAGTGACTTTTGAGTCCATAGTCCAGCTTGCTGTAGGTGGAATGATACGTGTTGATTACATAATTGGATGCGATGACTGAGGAGGCAGAAACATGCAGCACACTATGCTAAGCAACATTCCTGATGAATTGTTTTAATCCAGCGCCGAAGTGAGAGCTTCTAGTGCAGGGCCAGAATCATTAGGCGACTGCAGCATGACACAGGTCTTTTAAAGGCACTGGTGAAAAATGGTGCATGCTAAGTAGTCCGTAAGGCCTACCTCTTGCCAGGATGTCAAGAAGGGGTTACGCAGGGGGACTAGCTATTAGCTGCCCATTCTTGTGAGCAAATAACCTGCATGAAATTTTGAGGTGAGGCTGCTGAGTTGCCCTGGCATTGTTTGCCTCGTTTTGGGGCCAGTGATTGTTACTTTTCAGGGTTAAGGTTCGAATTCTTAGTTGCGTTTGGGTACTTTGACAGGTTGCCCATATTCATGCATCACTGCGATAAAGTTGTTTTTTGTGGAGTGTTGAACTAGGTTGTAACTTACAAGAAACTCATCATAGATCTTGCAGTCCGTTCATTGCAGAACAATATGGAGTTCGGGGCTAGTTCGGGACCTGTGCATAGTTTCAGGCCAAGGAATGGTGGTATGGCCCCTGGGGTACTGGGGACAGTTTTGTTGGTTGGCAAGATTCGCAGAGGTTTGTCGTAAGCCTGCGCAGGCTGTTGTTTCCGCAGAGTTTGGGGCAGGTTAGCATCCCCACCTTGTCTCTACGGGTTTGCTGTGTCTTGCGGGTCATCCGGATCAAGTAAGAGCCATTATCCATTGGTATAGCTGGACATAAGGAATGCCAGGCAAGAATCCAGGGGATTATAGAGCAAGTGTGCCTTTTCTGGGCCTAG
The DNA here is from genome assembly GCA_963921515.1 of Calotriton arnoldi. NCBI lineage: Eukaryota > Metazoa > Chordata > Amphibia > Caudata > Salamandridae > Calotriton > Calotriton arnoldi. The sequence goes on along the minus strand of CAWUFW010001320.1, from coordinate 524,487 downwards.
TATATGCAGGCGTGAGTAGCAATGGTAGCCGCCAGTTCAATCTTGCATCGTTCAAATTCATGAGAAGAGGCAGTTCCTTGAGGGTGAAGTAGGCCCCATACAGGGCTGAGAGGGAACATTCACCTAGACTAACCTGGACTGGGCAAACGAGTATGATCCGGGTGTGATTGAGCGCTGCAAGTATGGGCAGTTCTGGCTAGGGAGGGAGCTAAAGCCCAACGGCCGGGCTTCAGCTTTGGCGTCAGGGGCCTCTCGGTGTATTGACACCCTGTTTTAGCGGTCCAGGTCACAGAGGGCAAAGGCAAGGCTTCGGCCCCTGATGGACTATGTTTAATTTTAGTTGTGTGGGAGTGGGGCTCGCAATCTCGTCGCGTCTTGCTATGTCTGGTTGATGCAGCTAAAATGTGCCCTCTGCAAACAAGGGCAGGTTACAGGTCGCCTCAGTTAAGACATATTCACCCGCGCTTTAGCCAGGGCAGCAGGCGGGTGTGGTAGTTGTCATCTAACAAGTGACTGCGGTGCAAAAAAAAAGTTTGGTAAACACGGCGTTAGAGCACAAATGACGACAAGGTATTATAGAGCATTTGGCATTCCCAATATTCAGACAAGGGCAGTTACTTGCACATATTGTTCTCCTCTGGTTCCCACAGACTTGTCTGCCCCCTGGGTTATCCTTCCATGGGATAGAACTGGAAGGGGCATCTTCTGCGACCTGTGTCCCAAATACGTCGATAGTCGACGCTGGGGTAGATGTACCATGAAGGGCATGGTTACTAAGGTTGTCCCAAAGTTTGGGATCAAACTGGGTTGGGGCAGTAAGTCTACAGTCCTTAGGAAGCATTCAGCATTTCGTCAATCCAAGTAGGGCAGTTAGCGATACATAGTATCAGCAAGTGGATAACAGGCACCGGTTATTCAGCGACATAAATGCCCGGGGGCACGCGCGCTTCACAGAAACTGAGTTTCAACCAGAAGGGTGCCAAGTGGCAAAAACCAGTAAATAGGTTTAATATGTGTGTCTCTGGCCTTACAGCTGTGTGGAGCCAATCTCATTTAGAGGTACGCCCAGGTGAAAATGGGGTGCTTCTTAAAGTTCTCATGATGAATGTGGTTTGTGGTATCTCCCAGCGGATCCACTGAAGGTGTACTGCAGCTAAAATGAAACTGGGAATCTGGGATTCCAACACTTTTGCGGGTTTAAGCATCATGGAGCAGAGATGGTTAGCAGGTACTTGCACCTGTGATCCGTCGGCAGTTAAGCAAGCGGGGTGCACTGCGTAAGTTGTCACTACACGAAAGGGTGAGGTGTCACCAACAGTGGGCACAATACATATATTGTTTCAAACCAGATTTGACACCAATAAGGTGTTCACCAGGATTTAACAATCAAAAAGGTCTGTGAAATTGTCTGGTCAACGGGGCGAAGTAAGTGCACCCAGAACCAAGGGTAGGTGGCATGTTGCTGCACTTAAGCTCGAATGCCCCGCCCGGTTAGCTATACTAGCCACGCTGGGTGGGGACGCTGTCAGCCAACATAGTGTGCTGCTGTCCCAATAAATGGGATAACAGGGTGTAAAGTAGGACTTAGCAATCCTTTAAACAAAAATTTAAATTTAACAGAGCTGGGGCTGCTCAGGGTGGGCAGTGTGAACCCCCCCCCCCACTCCCCCCTATCTGGGAGTATGCTAGGATGGGGGTAAAGTAGGACTTAGCAATCCTTAGTGTTAGGCACCACATTGCAGACAGTGCATACTGTATTAAATCTGACAGATTTTCTAAGCAGGTATGCCTTGGGGGTTCCACCACTGAGGGAGCTGAGTGGGCGAAATTCCCATAAGGATTAAGGGATGCATGGCAAGGGCAGGATGGCACCCTTGCTCATTGTCACATACTTCTAGTCTGAACATCCCTGTGCGTCATGATTTAGAAAGCAAAGGGACTGTTCAAATGTTAAGGATAATCCTTCTCGCCTTAATAGCCAAAGAAAGCAGGCAGGTTGTGGGAGTGGGAGTGGTCACCTAACAAGTGGGCTGCTGTCCCATAGATGGGGGACACAGGTGTTCAGGCACACAAGGTGCTAGAAGGACGGCAGCTAGGTAAGAGCAGTAAATAGATGGGGCAATGTGAGCCATGGTGTCTGAAACCGTCCCGCCCAGTGTTGGCGCGGGGCTGAGCCATGTGATGCAGTGGAACTTTCCCGCATGGGGTGAATAGTTCTTGGCACAAGTTCACAGGCCAAAAGGGCCTTTTGTTTCATCAGACACCAGCTGATCCAGGATAACGTCAAGGGCTATTGTGATATAGATGGGGGTCATCTATCACCAGTAGGGAGGGATCTCTTCCTTCTAGATTTGCGAGAGGCGCTAGAGAGGAGAGGTTGCAGGTAAGACTATAGCTGTTTTGGTGGGGGGCTCTGGCGGGGACGGTGGCCACCTCCAGAGCAGTGGCGGAGTTACAGGGCGATCTGGAAGCAAAGGGGTACAGAAGGGTACCTCTGCGCGGCACAATAGGGGTGCCAGAGCCAAATCCCAGGAGCCTCATGGGAGGTTCCTGTAAAACCGTGTTGGCGCCCCGTTAGTCCTTCGGGCGGTTGTGGGCCTGAACAACCGGGGGCTTGCCTTGCTACGCTCCGCCCTGAAAGGGGCGCAAGTAATAAGGGACCATGTGTCACGTGATCCGGGAAGAGGATCACCAGAAGGGGCAGCACAGATGGGGTTCGCCCCAGTGCTGCTTGGCTCATCAGGCGGCCCAGATGGTTGCCTGCCCTTGGATCGCCCGTAAGATAACCCACCATATTACATAACGGTGTATGTAATAAACCTGCAGCAATTTTACCTAAACAGAAAATGTGTGGTGTGTTTATTTATTAGCATGCATGCTATGTGTGGTGGGGTGGGGAGTGTTGCCAATGGTCGTGCTATCCCTGTGACAAACAGGTAGCGCAGAGCTGGGAGTGCTGGCCTCTCTCAGTGCGGGGTGCCAACTACTGCCGGCAGCAGGCTCAGTCGGCGGAACGGCTTTCACCAGCCTGTAGCTTTGTCCTGTTCATAGGCTGGGGCAGTGCTTTAGGGCTCACGCGGTGGGACGCCTCTCACTCGGCGGCAGCACCTCTTCAAATACACCGCGTGGTGCGCTGCTCACTTGCTGGGGCTTCACATTGTGTGGGTGCAGCCTTGGTGTCTCTCCAGGCCTAGCAGCAGCTTTACTCAGCGGCGGGCCCTGAAGCTCTCATGTGGGCACTGACACTCCCCAGGGGCCCTGTGATGGTGGCGTAGGAAGTAGACAGGCATCCATGCAGGGTCAGTGGTGGCAGCAGGGATGCATCATGTGGCGCTCTCGTCTCCTGCTGCGGCTTCCGTATCCCTCTTAACTGGGGGAACAATGTGCAGTGCCGAGCTGGGGGAATGCCAGTACATGCTTCCTGGAATGCTGATGCGGCGCGGCTCTGAGTACTGGTGCAGTGGTTTCTTCCATCCCTGTTGCATTTACAACTTGTGAAACTGTGGCAGGGCAGCATGTGTACCCTGGAGTTGCCCGGATGGGACTGCTGCATTCAAATCACTCGGTGCTGTTCACTGGGCTGCTACTTCACATGCAGACCATGGCAGCCTTCCTAGCACTGCAGACTCTGCTATCTTTGCAGGCTCTATGTACATAGCTGCAGGGAGAGACTCTAATAAGATATGCAGCCGGTCTGATCCATGCTCCGCTCACCTGCAGGCACTGTGGGCGTTGCACTGTTGGTGCAGGCTCTTCGCCCACACGGGCTCTTCAAGAGTGTAGGGGCCCTTCTCCCTTGCTGTGATGGTCTGCAGCATGGCGGTATCTCGAGCTGGTTGTGTGCTGCAATGCTTCTCCCCCTTTCACAACTCTTGGTAGCTGTTGCGCTGGCAGCAGGTGCAGGGGGTGCCCTAGATGTGGGCTATACTTTTCCCCATGAAGGTCATCGAAGTAGCTGCCAGCACACACTTGGGGATCAACCCACTCATCACCATTGTAAAGTAGTGAGCCCAAAGCCCACATACTAAGTAATAATGGACACAGAGTATATGCTTAGTCAACTGGCCACGAGCACATGCCCCCGGGCCCTTTTATTAGCAGACCCACGTTACTCGTGTTGCCTGTGGGGGATGGGTGTGGGGTGTGTGTGTGTCCAGCCCTCAAGGGAGTGGATGGTAAGCTTGTGCCTGCTGAGACACTAGAACATGTCCAGCAGGACACTACATCAGTATCAATTATTTTTTCTGAAAGTTTAACTTTACGGCCACAACTATTTCGGCAAATTGTAAGTTCAATTTTAACATGCAGCCAAATCATAATCATCAGGATCTTTCGAATGATGCTCTAAGCATTGCCCTGAAGATGGTCTCAGTTATTAACAAACACAGAGGCTGAAATGTCGAGGCGTTACCCCTTCTTGCAACTTATTAAACAAGATTGCGTTTGTCTTTGATTGTGTAAAATTTAACTATGCAACAATTAAATCACACGATTAACTTCTCTTGGATCAGCACCGGTGTGTCCCCCAACTATTAACTTTTTCAGCACCATTCAGGTCATATCACTTCAGTGTGCTGTAGCATTCATCCCCTATCAAACAATGTGTTGAAATTTGATCTCAGTTTATTATAGCCTTATAGCCCGCCGTAGCGGGCTATACCGGCTATTAAAGGCCCGCTGCAGCGTTAAAGGCCCGAGCCCAAGGCGAGGGACTTTAACAAGGCAGCGGGACTTTAATAGCCGGTATTGCCCTGCTACGAAGGGCTATAAGGCTATTAGAACATTCTGCCACTAGAGGGCAGAATGTTCTAACAAATTAAACAAAGGCTTCAGGGAGCGCGAGGGGATTGAAATCCCCTCAGGCTCCCTGAAGCCTTTGTTCACAGCCACAAAGAAGCATTGGAATGTTGGAGCTCCGGGCTTATACCAGCCAGTATAAGCCCGGAGCACTCCATTGTTTTCTATGGAGCTCCCAACATTCCAATGTTCTAATATGTGTTATTATTTTCCTTAAAGTAGTAAAACACTTTTTCTTACATGTATGCCTTTTCTGAATAATTATTCTTTGTAGCAAGCAAGCAATAATATTTTATTTCGGTCAAATGACCATAAAAGTGGAAAGTACAAATAAATACGTGTTGAAATTGCTGGATTTTGCAATACACAATGTAATGTCACATTTATAAGTATCAATGCACAATATATCCCGACTTCCTCCGAATCAAAAAGCATTAGCAACAAAAACCTCTAAAGAGTCCGGAAGTGGTCTAAAAGGGTCCGCCATGTTGTTGAAATATTCAGGATGGTATGGCATCCATACCAATCCAAGGTTTTCAGGATCCTAGGTCTCTTGTCACTGTAACTGTCCGCAGTCAATTAGATCAGATAAAGCAATCAAAGCATCAATTTCATAGTACATGTCTAATATAGAAACAGATTTCCCCATTATAATATGTACTATTCCTAGATGCTCTAAAATTACTGGACCAAATATATCCTAATCACCTGCTTCATCCTACTGCCATGAAAGTACACCGTAAAATTGCAGTAAGGGATTTCATCTTATGAATAAGCATACAGTGATTAAAACCAAGGAGTTAAAATGTACAATTTTTACAAATATATAATACTTCATCCATTAGTTCTATTCTCGTTGATTCTTTGTCTTTTGTCTTTGAGCTAATACACAGGACTGAATAAAATATAAACACGACCTCAACAACTGAATTTTCTTTGTTCTTTCTTGTTGTAACAATACATTTATGCAATTAGCAGAAATACTTCCTATGTCCCCCCGAAGGATGCTTAATTTGTCTAAAGATTACTTGGACAAAAGTACTATGTATTGAATCAAAAAGATAATGCACTGGTGACATTTTTGATAAATATACAGATAATTCTCTAAAAATGTGTCTCTTTCTGAAACGCCCAGATACCCCTAGCGGTGACAGAGTTTCGCTTTACAAATGCAGATTAATTAATTGACAGCTTAAACAACAATGAATTCAGTTTTGCTGGCTCTCCCTCCTCCCATCGCACTAGCTGCAGTAATTAGCTCCTTGAAAAGGTGTAAGAAAATGCCTTCCTGGGAAGGAGAAATGTGTGGGTCTGCTGGTGGGAAGACAAAGTGGAGTAATTATTAGCTATTTATAATTGAAAATGGGAAAGAGCAGTGGATGGGAACAGCAGATGGCATTACAAAAAATTGATGGGAACCTTCCAAGATAGCATGTTTAAGGTTACTAGTGCTAAAGTGACAGGAGGGCCTTCGAAGCTGCACTGCTTCTAGGTAGTGTTTCTGCTGACAATGGGGGAGGGAGAGATTGATCTCAGAACCACTTAATTTTTTATTTTTTTTAGGGATGTACCCATATTTCTATAGGGCTAACTCTGCGTAGGAATTCATAGCTCCACATAGTGACTTATGGGTCCTGCCATCTTGAGAGACTCCAGAGAAGGGCTGTCTGGGACAGTCTGCAAAACAGCAAATAGGAACTATATTCTGCAAAGGAAGGAACAGTGGACTGTGGGAATTTTCTTGGGATTCAGGTTAACTTATCAGCAATCACTGGCTAGTGATCACTATGAGAAAGGCTCCCCAATATCCATTCCTCAGGGAACAACTTGATTTGGTAAGGATCAGAAAAGAAGGCTCTTGCTGTCTGTCTGCCTGAGGGGAAGAGTGAGGCTTTTGCCTGCTACCCACTTCTACCAAAGCACTGGAGGTGATTCTCCATGGTCAAACTAGCAGGTCTCTTATAGTATCAGTAATATAAAGGACAAAGATGGGTATCTACCTGGAAGAACCAACTGATCAGTTAACCAGTGGAATGGACTGTACTTTAATGAAGCTATTTGTAGAGTTAGTGTTTGAACTTTTTCCCACTACTATTTGTGATCTGCTCTCATAGGTGCTTTTCCTAGCATCTTGGAGCTGTAGGAGTGACCAGGAAGAAAATATTCAGCATCTGGAAAAAGCTGGAACGTAACTCATTTTTGACCTGCATAGCATCAGGATGAGGTGCTTGTACTAGCAGACAAAGGCATGACCTTGGTAGGCATGATTTCTTGGCTTGTCTCACTCAGAGATTTCTGCTAGAAAGAAAAGGGCATCAGAGGGACTCATGAGAGAAGGTATATGGCTTTGTGGAGCCCAGAACTGCTAAAGGACTCAGTCAAACCCTGCTCCAGAATGTCAAGCTCCCAAAAAAGGTCTAAGTTAGATAATAAAACAGCTCATTTTTGGTATCTAGGCGTCCACGTAGCTCTTGACAATGCTCAGTTGAAACATCTGAATGTAGATAGGGTCATATAACCCTGGGCGGTGAAATTTGCTCCGCTCGCGGAGTTTTCCGCACTCCGCGTTACGCAGGGCTGGCGGAGTTCCGAAAAACTCCGCTTTGCGCAGCGGAGCGGAGTTTTTTTCCTCGCTCGCGTTCACCAACGTCAAGTTGTCGAGCGCGAGCGAGGAAAATCCACCTCCCGGCGAGATTTTTCCTCGTTCGCGATCGTCAACATCATGTTGGCGAGCGCGAGCGTGGAAAATAAACCTCCTGGCGAGATTTCTCAACCTCGGGGGGGTCGGGTTTCTCATTGCAAGTGGTCGCGTATGCTCGCGACCGCTCACGTTGATAAAGTGCCCGTTCGCGTTGAGAAAGCAGCTGTTCGAGTAAAAATCGACTCGAGCGGCAGAAAGGAAAGCAGCACTCGCTTGCGCTGTGCATGGTGCCGTTCGCAATGATTGCACAGTGCGGACAAGCATCCGGCACTGAAAATTACCGCAAACGGCATTTTTCTATCGCACGCCGCCGCTTGCGGAGCTCCGCGTAGTGCGGGGGAGGTTTTTTCCACTTCGCGGAGATTCGCGTAGTGCAACTCCGCGAACTCCGCCCAGGGTTAGGGTCATAGACATGCTGCAATACTCTGTGACCTGTTGGAGCTCACTTCCACTATCCTTGATGGGTAGGTTGGCAGTGTCCAAAATGGTGATGCTGCCTCGTTGCCTGTATGAACTACAAAACTTGCTTTGCCGGGTCCCCATCAGGGTCTTCAAGCAGCTGAACTCCGTACTCGTCTCTTTACTATGGGCGGGGCAGCGCAGCAGAGTGGCACTGAGCACACTGATACGTCGATATGAGGAGGGGGAGTAGAGGATCCACAACTGGACTTATATTATTTTGCTGCGCAGCTACAGCATGCGTCCCTTTTGTTAGAGGACAGAGACAAGTGGGAAAAATGACTCCTCGCTAGTCGAGTACACCCAGACATGCTCCTGTTTGCACTGATGCAGGGTAGAGGGATCTCTGACGATCTGCCCTATATAGTATGCCACACCGCAAATGTATGGCAACAAAGCATGGAGAAGATACTGAGACATGCTCCGTTCCATAGGGAGCTCCCTACATGGATACTCACTCCTGTAAGGGAAATGAGTCTACATATATCCTTTCAGGCGTGGAAAGAGGGAGGATGTGACGTTTTGGCAGACCTCTACCCAAATGAAACGTTCAACTCATACCAACAAGCCTGCACCGACTTTACATTGAGGCAGGAACACTACCCACACTACACTAGTCTGATGGAAATCGCTAGGATAACTTGGCCCACGGACCCTAACATACCGCAAATGACCCACACATTGGACATACTGCTCACATGTGGTTCTGGGTGAGGGCTGATTTCTCTCCTCTATAAAGCCATGAATATGGACTCAACTGGTCCCCCTCCTCGGGCAAGAGCAGCTTGGGATGAGGACCTAGATGGGCAAATAGGTGACAAGACTTGGGCAACCATCGGCACGCTTACACACACACCTGTAATTACACCTGTAATGTGCAATTCAAACTGATTCATTAGAACTTTTTGGACCGCATCAATCTTACACAGATGAGGCTACGGCGCATTTCCCTGACCCGAGCCAACACATGCCCCAAATGCGATGCGGAGGCGGCAGATTTTTTACATTTAGCATGGAGATGCCCTGGGCTGCAGCAGTTTTGCACTCAGGTTATGGCGAGGGTGCGGAAGAGTACAGGTGTTCGTATAGTGGAGGAGCCTTTACAATGCCTGCTGGGCCACATTAAAAAACCCAGGAAGCGAAAAATGGCATACAAGTTGCTACAACTGATGTTAGTGTTATCTAAGCATAGGGTCGCCATCACTTGGATGGGGCAGAGAGGCTGAGACATAACAGCATGGCTTAGAGATGTGTGAGAGTGGACTCTAGCAGACTAAGCCCATATGAAGCTAAACCGTAGGGATGATAAGCTGCAGGCAGATTTGACGGAGTGGTGGGAACTGTGTAACTCTGCCCTGAACTCTGACACTGCCGGAGACGACCAGTATGAGTCAGAGGTGAATGGGGATACGTCTGGTGGGGACAACAATGTGAACAGAGAGCAGTAAATAAGTGTATGACTGTTGAAAGATACCCCCTGATTCCATTCTTCAAATGCATTGTTATTCATTACCTCATTGTCACTCGTATTGTCTATGTGAGAAGCCGACTCCCACACATACCTGATACTGTGCATACGATACTTCTACTTCAATGATTGCTACAATGTTTGTTAAAATCCAAAAATAAAAATGATTAAAAAAAGTTAGATAATAAAAAATCAGAACAGGAAAAGGCAGCAAAATTATTTCAGCAATGAGCGCACTTTGGAGGCTGTATTTTAAGACAGATCTTAAATTGCCTGTTTTCAAAAGACATGTTCAATCTGCTGGCACTGAGTTCCAAGGAATGGTTGGTGGAAAAGAAAACAAGAAGCAAAGGGACTCTTCAGCCTTTTGGTTCTGACCTTTCTCGAACTTCAGTCGGATAGAAAGAAGCAAAATATCATCAATCAAGAAGACTGACACTGCAACAGTGAATGGCTGTTCTATGGGTTGAACCGAGCAAACACAAGAAGATGATGGATGGAGCACTGAAACTTTTCAGACACTCACCCTCAGTCCGTGAAACAAGCATCCTGGGATCGGTTTCAGGGTAACAGCCCTCGCCAGCCAGGCTGGCTTGAATCCAGTGGCAAAGTGAGCAAGGGACCCACGTCTGGGCATACCCTGCCAACTTAGGGTGAACAAAGCAAACACAAGGAGATGATGGATGGAGCGCTGAAACTTTTCAGACACTCACCCTCAGTCACAGATCTGGGTTGAATCCATCATTGTTCTTTAGCTCACTTCACCACCTCAGTTCAGACCCAGCTATATGCAAATCAGTCTTGACCCTGTGCCTCATGGGAACAGTCCAGCCTGAACTGCCAAGCCAGATCTTCCCTGGACCGGAAACAAGCACCCTGGGACCGGTTTCAGGGTAACACCCCTCATCAGCCAGGCTAGCTTGAATCCAGTGGTAATGTGAGCAAGGGACCATTGTATGGGCATACCCTTCAAACAAAGCAAACACTGCTTCATGAGAAATATTAATTTAATTAAAAAAATGATTAAAAAATATATTTGTGATGTTATATTTTTAAGTTTATACTGGTTGATTTTGATGCATCTTTTCTTTCTACTATTTTTATTTATTTATATATATTTGGGCTCCATGATGACTTTGTGGAAAGCTTCAGGTATTGTGAGATATTCCGCCCGGTAAATATATATGGTAGGATTACTGTTTTGTTGTTACTTTGTATTCCCCTGTGTTCCTACCTCTTCATTTATTTCTACAGGGGCCTCTTTTTGTGTTTTGAGTTCCTTGACGATGATGTCTGACCTCACAACGCAGCCTCGCAACTCCCCAGAACCAACGCTGAGCAAGGCATCTCTGAACAGGACCTTGTATTGCCTTGGCTGAGTGACACATCCTTGACAAGGAACCTTTAATGCCCCACAATGAGGATTTAAGGTACTATTGTTCCACGGGCCTTAAGGGTCACTATAGCTGGCCCGCACTCCTTTGCGATCTATATATTAACATTAAATTAAATGTACATATACTTATAAAATGCCAAAATCAGTTAATTTATTTTAATATTATTTCCTATTGGGTTCAATTTTAAGTCTCTGTCTCCATTATTTTCTATGGGAGAGTGATGCTGTACGTTTGGTTGGCCATGTGTTGTGTTGGACGTACTTCAAGTCTGATCTAGAGTGCATTTACAACTGCTTTGGGGTCCTTTGTGGCAAAAGTAACTATAGAAGAACAGTTTGTGAATAGCAGCGGGCTTTTATGGATGGGTTCGTGTACATCCCTAAACCCCTTCTTAAAGCCCCATTAATCCCTCATTAGCGCTTCCAAACCCCTCCCATTTAGTAGTGTTTCTCAATTTATATAGCCACTCGACAGTCCCTCGCACATTCAGTGTCTGGGTGAAGATCTTGTCACATAAAAGACAGAAGAGTTGGAGGCGGAGACCTCCGGATGCAGGTTTGTGAGTAGCATTTTTGAGAATGTGATTACTTCTATTGTAAGACAACTAAACATACTAAAAGTACTATCAAACGCAGTTTGTGAATAGGCCCACCAGTATCCTTAATTGACTGGGTATTGTAACTCTGAAACCATAAACATCGGTTTCAGTCATGCAGTAAATCGGGATGAAGTGTTACTTGAAGAAAACTACAACGGATTGGTACCTTTGTGTTCAAACTTTGAACTCTTGATTGTGTTCTCATGAGGCAGAGTACAAAATTAATATGCTCTCCCTTGAAGGCCTCGGACATAACACCTGGAGTGTCCATACATGCCTTCATCTTGGGCGAGACAAAATTGGGTCATAATGCTGCAATACCTTTCTGCTGCTAGTAACAGTGCCAAGAGTCCTGCGGTACAGTTAAGAGGAGATATGAGCTCAGATTAAATGATATGGTGTTTCTTATGATCAAAGTTCAATTGTTGTTTGCTTTATAGTAATGGAAGATGCAAATACTTGGACTCAAAGGTGCAGATTTACAAGCCCATTGCGCCACTTTTGCGTCACTTTTCCCATGTTCAAAGTGACGCAAAAGTGGCGCAAGGGGCTTGTAAATCTGCCCCAAAGATTTGCTCTTCAGTGTCCCAGCCACAGAGATAAGGGTTTATTCCTTTTATTTCCTACACTGTGATAAATATGTGCAATCTCCAGCAGACAACACAACTGCTCATTTATTGCATAGATTTTATTAGCTGTTTATTCGTGCTGCCTAGAGTGTGTGGTGCACTCTGAACTATTCTATTTCAACATTCTTTCTTTACAAAGTTCACACAAAATTGTGAATAATTCTTACAAAGTTAAGTTCAGAGAATAATTTCAGTTCAAATAATGTGTGCTGTGGGTTTGCCAGAGGATTGGTGGGTGTGAAGCAATTGTATCAGTGTACTGTTAGACCTGACAGCCTTAGGGCTCCTCCCTCCAACCTTTTGCCTATCTCTTCCACTTTTCTGACCTAGTTTTTGCTGGCTTTAGGACTCTGTGCTCCTTACCACTGCCAACCAGTGCTAAAGTGCTTGTGCTCTCTCCCCTAAACATGGTAATATTGGCTCATTCCCAATCGGCACATTTAATTTAATATAAGTCCATAGCAAAGTGCACTACATGTGCCCAGGGTCTGTAAATAAAATGCTAATAGTGGGCCTGCAGCATGTATTGGGCCACCTACTTCAGTAGCGCTCAAACCATGGCTCAGGCCTGAACTTGCAGAGCCTGAGTGTACAGTTTACACTGCCATTTCGACCTGCCAAGATAAACCTCTTGCCAGGCCCAAACCTTCACTTTTTTTTACTTATAGGTCACCCCTAAATTAGGTCCAGGACAACCCACAAGGCAGGGTGCAATATATGTAAAAGGCAGGACGTGTACTTTTAAGTTTGACATATCCTGGTAGTGAAAAACTGGCAAATTTGTTTTCACTACTGCAAGATATAGCTCTCCCATAGGATAACTTTGGGATTACCTTATTACATGTTTTAGGTGTAATTCCCAATTGTAAAGAGATAGATTTTTCAAAATTGGTGTCTCAGGAAGCACAATTTAAAATCACAACTTATGGTGAAGTCTGATTTTAATTTGCAGTTTTGAAAATGCCACTTTTAGAAAGTTGCCATGTTCTTACTTCAGCCTCCTGCCAGTCTCTGATACACATCTGGGGAGAGTGAAAGCTGGACTTTGTGTATTCCCTCTAGAGAGCCACACACAATGGGAGCTTAGGTGTGACTTGATGGGCCATCCTGGCTGGATGGGAGATAGGAGCTGGATCCAGCCTCACTTACACCTGAACAGGCTGTTTCCTGTCCCCACACAAAGGTCTGCATACCACCCTGTAGTGAGTCTGGAGCCAGGGCAGGAAGGAAGGACCTCTGTGCACTTCAAAGACCTGTCTTTGACATCCCTCCCACTTCAAAGAAACACCTGGGTATAAGTACTGGACCTCTGACATTACCACTTTAGTACACTTCTGGACCTGTGAGAACTCAGCTAGGAAAAAGGACTGCTATGCTGCTGAAGGACTGCCACTCTGCTGGACTGCTGCTTTACTGAACTCCTGCCTTGCTGTGCTGCCTTGCTGCCTGCTGTTCCCCTGCCTCAATGAGAAGGACTGGATCTATATCACTTGAACCCAGGGTGACTCCAAAGGCTAGCTGGCTGGCCTCCTGATTTGAAGTCTCAGAGACATAAAATACTTCTGTCTTACCTGCTGCTGCACCTGGACTCTGCCATCTCTGCCATCTGTGAGTCTGCCCTGCCAAGTGTTGCCACCCTAGTTCTGAAACCTTGGAAGTGAGGCCTAAGGTGCTTGCTTCAGCAAAACCCATGCATCCTCTGTTGAACCGGCCATTTGCGCCATTGCGTGGATCAGAACCACCAAATCGTCCCTGTTGTGTGGATCAGAACCAGCGCATGGCCCCTGTTGCATGACCAGAACCCGCGCATCACATCTGCTGCATGGATCGGCCTGATACATTGGCTCGGGAACAACCACTGCACCAGGTCACCGCATCTCCATCGACGGCATCCTTGACGATGATACCGAATCTTAGCATCGCAGCTCTTTGCCCATCGGAGCTGAGGCTTTGTTGCTGCTGCGCAGATCAGGACTGGCACATGACCCCCCCCTCACCCCCCCCTGTGTGGATGGACACCGATGCATCGCTTCTGCTGTGGCCTGCATCTTCGACATCGACGCGGACAGGATCAATGAACTTTTGTTTAATGGGCCTCACTGGGTCCCTGCATCTGGCTGGTGCTTCATTGTGGTCGGCCTGAACTTCCTCTTTGTCCTGGTACAGCGGCACCAGCTTTCCCAAGTAAGAGCTTATTGCTTTTAAGCGCTATTTTATAGATTACTCTTTAAAAATTCATATCCAAGTTCTACTTATTCGATTTTTGCCATTCTTGTTTTATTTATTAAATTAAGTTCTATTTTTCTAAGCTGTTGTGGAATCTTTTTGTGTGGTGTTTTCATTGTTGTTCTGTTTGAAGTGTTGCATAAATACTTTACACATTGCCTCTAAGTTAAGCCTGACTGCTCTGTGCTAAGCTACCACAGGGTGACCACAGGTTAATTAGGGATTGCCTGCTTTTTACCCTGACTAGGATTGTGGTTGCTGCTTGATGAGGGCTCATACCCCAGTTAATCTACAATCCAAATTCTACATGTACAAATATATATACAGTTTCAGTTATTTCATGTGTCGGAGTATGGATGGGCACCAACGAAGAGTGCTTTTATCTTGGCTATTACATTTCTGATTGCTGAGAACACATTTATTTTACAAATTAGATAACTTAGAATCTTACATTTTTAAACTGCAACCAATCCTGACTATTTTGGTTTATTTGATTTTTATTTTGTAAAGCACGGTGTATGCCTAAAGGCGTCTTGGGGCTAGGCGTCCACTGTCAGGTCATCTACAACAACAGTGATAAACTAAAGTAGAAGGGCAAAAAGCCAGGTTTTCAGTAGCTTTCTAAAGATGAGCAAGTTGAATTGGCCGCGCAAGTGCTCTTGAATATGATCCCAGAGCTTGGAAATGAGGTAAACAAAACCTCTACCGCCCCAAGAGGCTCAATGAATTCTAGGCACCACCATTTTTCTAGCAGCTGCAAATTGTAAATGCCTATTTGGTACATACCACATAAATCTTCTTTTGAGGAGTTCAGGGCCAGACAGGTTAAGAGCTTTATGAGCTGTAAAAAGCACTTTAAAAGCTACCTGCTTCTTAACCGGGAGCCAGTGCAACTCCTCCAAGGCTTTCGAGACGGAGTCAAACTTCCTGATATTTTTAAGCAGACGAGCTGCGGCATTCTGTACCCTCTGCAATTGTTTTAACATCCTTTGCTGTAAACCCAGGTAAGGGGCATTCCAATCATCCAGTCTTGAAAAAACAGAGAAATAATAACAGTTTTCCTGAGATCATAAGGTAAGAAGGGCAGAATTTTCTTTAATGTTTTTAGCAGGAAAAAACAAGTCGACACAAGCTGATTAGTCTGACCGATAAAGGTGAGTTTGGAATCGAACATGATTCCTAGATACTACTAACTGAGTATGGTCAGCAGAGGAGAAGGGTTGAGAAGTCAAGGGGCTTATTTATGAAAACTATTGCATCACTGCATGAAAACAGCGATGCAACAGTTTTTACTGCGCCCTCCTTGCGACATGATGGATACGTCATATTTACTGTAAGACGCATTATGTCGCAAGGCATGACAGATACGTCAGTATTACTGACATATCTGTCAGCGCAAAACTGACGCATTGCGGGGGTGTGTCTGAAAACAGACGCAACTCCAGCAATATGTCCTTTCACATGGGGCAAGCCCCATGTGAAAGGGTCTGCTCCAGTCTTACGCCTGCTGTGAGGCAGGTGTAAGAAATTGACGCACTGGCCTCCTAGAAGTGGTGCACTGAAATCTTATAGATTTCAATGTGCCACTTCTACGAGGCTTTTTGCGGGGGAACGCCCACCCTGCGTACATTATATCTGGCACAGGCATAATGTGGCGCAGGGGTTTACAAAGTGACCCATTCGCCTAGATGCATCACTTTGTAAACAGGGCGCAATATGGCGCATTTTTACGCCGCTGGTGCGTCACAAAAAGTGATGCACCGGCAGCGTAAAAGTGACGCAAGTGCTCATAAATAAGTCCCCAAATGTTCTTATTAGCTTCATCAGTGGGGCCACATAAAGTTTAAATAATGTAGGACTTAGCAATGACCCCTGTGGGCAGAAAGAATGGTTTTGAAGTAAAATCTTCTAGGGCCACTGATTGTTCCCTGTCATCCAGAAAAGAACAAAGGAGATTAAAAGCGGCACCACCGATGCCTATTGCTGCCATCTGATGTTTCAGGGCTTGGTGGCTAACAGTGTCAAAGGCTGCAGGTAGGTCCAAAACAACCACTGCAGCCTTCCCAAATGTATCCAAATATCCCGAATCTCCTTGGTGGCTACTATCAAAGCTCATTCGGTGCTTTGAGTTTTAGTGAACCCAAACTGAGCTTAATCTAGGGTCTTATTTTGAATTCGGAGATCGAGATGTTTAAGTGTCTCTCCAGGACTTCTGCTGGAATAGGAAGCAGAGAAATTGGCCGATAGTTCTTCTCTTTGTTTGGATTCAGAGACTTCTTATTAATAGCGGGGGAATAGATGCCTCTTTCCACTTTTTCGGAAATCTTCCTGCCATAATAATGTTATTCAATAGCATGGTAAGCCGTTTAGCAATAAATCCTGCAATTTCAGTCAGCACTTTAGGAGGACACAGATCTGCTGGAGCACCTGATTTAGTGATCCTTATCAATTCAACTACTCGCTCTATTGTTAAGAGTAGAAAACTATGGAAGCCAAGACTGTTCGTAGGTAGAGGAACATCCTCTACCAGCTGGTAGTTATCCACCTGACTGACATTGAGCTCCTCATCAATGGCCTTTACCTTTTTGCAAAAGGAATCGGACAAATCCTTTCATTGAAAACAATCAAAAAACAAGTCGACACAAGCTGATTAGTCTGACCGATAAAGGTGAGTTTGGAATCGAACAAGATTCCTAAATTTCTCACCTTTGATACCAGAGCAGGCAGAGGGTCCAAAGACTGTGGCCACCAAGCGTTATGCCAAAACGAGATATCATTTTCAAAGATGAGCACCTCTGTCTTCTCAGGATTTAGCTTAAAGCAGTGGCTGCTCATCCAATTCACTATGGCTCTTATACAATTATTAAATCGATCAGCCGTCTCCTCTATGTTGTTGGTAATAGATACTACTAACTGAGTATGGTCAGCAGAGGAGAAGGGTTGAGAAGTCAAGGGGCTTATTTATGAAAACGATTGCATCACTGCATGAAAACAGCAATGCAACAGTTTTTACTGCGCCCTCCTTGCGACATGATGGATGCGTCATATTTACTGTAAGACGCATTATGTCGCAAGGCATGACAGATACGTCAGTATTACTGACATATCTGTCAGCGCAAAACTGACGCATTGCTGGGTTGTGTCTGGAAACAGACGCAACTCCAGCAATATGTCCTTTCACATGGGGCAAGCCCCATGTGAAAGGGCCTGCTCCAATCTTAAGCCTGCTGTGAGGCAGGCGTAAGAAATTGACGCAATGGCCTCCTAGAAGTGGCGCACTGAAATCTTATAGATTTGAATGTGCCACTTCTACGAGGCTATTTGCGGGGGAACGCCCACCCTGCATACATTATATCTGGCGCAGGCATAATGTGGTGCAGGGGTTTACAAAGTGACCCATTCGCCTAGATGCATCACTTTGTAAATAGGGCGCAATATGGCGCATTTTTTACGCCACTGGTGCGTCACAAAAAGTGATGCACCAGCAGCGTAAAAGTGACGCAAGTGCTCATAAATAAGTCCCCAAATGTTCTTATTAGCTTCATCAGTGGGGCCACATAAAGTTTAAATAATGTAGGACTTAGCAATGACCCCTGTGGGCAGAAAGAATTGTTTTGAGGTAAAATCTCCTAGGGCCACTGATTGTTCCCTGTCATCCAGAAAAGAACAAAGGAGATTAAAAGCGGCACTACCGATGCCTATTGCTGCCATCCGATGTTTCAGGACTGGGTGGCTAACAGTGTCAAAGGCTGCAGGTAGGTCCAAAACAACCACCGCAGCCTTCCCAAATGTATCCATAATATCCCACATCTCCTTGGTGGCTTCTATCAAAGCTCATTCAGTGCTTTGAGTTTTAGTGAACCCAAACTGAGCTTAATCTAGGGTCTTATTTTGAATTCAGAGATCGAGATGTTTAAGTGTCTCTCCAGGATTTCTGCTGGAATAGAAAGCAGAGAAATTGGCCGATAGTTCTTCTCTTTGTTTGGATTTAGAGACTTATTATTAATAATGGGAGAATAGATGCCTCTTTCCACTTTTTGGGAAATCTTCCTGCCATAATGATGGTATTCAATAGCATGGTAAGCAGTTTAGCAATACTTCCCGCAATTTCAGTCAGCACTTTAGGAGGACACGGATCTGCTGGAGCACCTGATTTAGTGATCCTTATCAATTCAACTACTCGCTCTATTGTTAAGAGTAGAAAACTATGGAAGCCAAGACTTTTCGTAGGTAGAGGAACATCCTCTACCAGCTGGTAGTTAGCCACCTGAGTGACATTGAGCTCCTCGTCAATGGCCTTTACCTTTTTGCAAAAGGAATCGGGCAAACCATTGCATAGCGTTGAGTAGGTGCTGGAGGAGCGAGACAGCCACTGCACTGTTTGAAATAACCTAAGGTGCTTGCTTCAGCAAAACCCATGCATCCTCTGTTGAACCGGCGCATTGGCGCCATTGCCCACCCTGCATACATTATATCTGGCGCAGGTATATTGTGGCGCAGGGGTTTACAAAGTGACGCATTTGCCTAGATGCATCACTTTGTAAATAGGGCGCAATATGGTGAATTTTTTACGCCACCGGTGCGTCACAAAAAGTGACGCACCGGCGGCATAAAAGTGAAGCAAGGGCTCATAAATAAGTCCCCAAATGTTCTTATTAGCTTCATCAGTGTGGCCACATAAAGTTTAAATAATATAGGACTTAGCAATGACCCCTGTGGGCAGAAAGAATGGTTTTGAGGTTAAATCCCCTAGGGCCACTGATTGTTCCCTGTCATCCAGAAAAGAACAAAGGAGATTAAAAGCGGCACCACCGATGCCTATTGCTGCCATCTGATGTTTCAGGGCTTGGTGGCTAACAGTGTCAAAGGCTGCAGGTAGGTCCAAAACAACCACCGCAGCCTTCCCAAATGTATCCATAATATCCCGAATCTCCTTGGTGGCTACTATCAAAGCTCATT
Source organism: Calotriton arnoldi (assembly GCA_963921515.1). Taxonomy (NCBI): domain Eukaryota; kingdom Metazoa; phylum Chordata; class Amphibia; order Caudata; family Salamandridae; genus Calotriton; species Calotriton arnoldi. The sequence goes on along the minus strand of CAWUFW010001320.1, from coordinate 505,253 downwards.
CAGTGCTTTGAGTTTTAGTGAACCCAAACTGAGCTTAATCTAGGGTCTTATTTTGAATTCGGAGATCGAGATGTTTAAGCATCGCTCCAGGATTTCTGCTGGAATAGGAAGCAGAGAAATTGGCCTTTAGTTCTTCTCTTTGTTTGGATTCAGAGACTTCTTATTAATAGCGGGGAATAGATACCTCTTTCCACTTTTTGGGAAATCTTCCTGCCATAATAATGTTGTTCAATAGCATGGTAAGCCGTTTAGCAATACATCCCGCAATTTCAGTCAGCACTTTAGGAGGACACGGATCTGCTGGAGCACCTGATTTAGTGATCCTTATCAATTCAACTACTCGCTCTATTGTTAAGAGTAGAAAATTGCGGAAGCCAAGACTCTTCGTAGGTAGAGGAACATCCTCTACCAGCTGGTAGTTAGCCACTTGACTGACATTGAGCTCCTCGTCAAGGGCCTTTACCTTTTTGCAAAAGGAATCGGACAAACCATTGCATAGCTGTTGAGTAGGTGCTGGTGGAGCATGACAGCCACTGCACTGTTTGAATTAACCTAAGGTGCTTGCTTCAGCAAAACCCATGCATCCTCTGTTGAACCGGCGCATTGGCGCCATTGCCCACCCTGCATACATTATATCTGGCACAGGTATATTGTGGCGCAGGGATTTACAAAGTGACGCATTTGCCTAGATGCATCACTTTGTAAATAGGGCGCAATATGGTGAATTTTTTACGCCACTGGTGCGTCACAAAAAGTGATGCACCGGCGGCATAAAAGTGACACAAGGGCTCATAAATAAGTCCCCAAATGTTCTTATTAGCTTCATCAGTGTGGCCACATAAAGTTTAAATAATGTAGGACTAAGCAATTACCCCTGTGGGTAGAAAGAATGGTTTTGAGGTAAAATCCCCTAGGGCAACTGATTGTTCTCTGTCATCCAGAAAAGAACAAAGGAGATTAAAAGCGGCACCACCGATGCCTGTTGCTGCCATCCGATGTTTCAGGACTGGGTGGCTAACAGTGTCAAAGGCTGCAGGTAGGTCCAAAACAACCACCGCAGCCTTCCCAAATGTATCCATAATATCCCACATCACCTTGGTGGCTTCTATCAAAGCTCATTCAGTGCTTTGAGTTTTAGTGAACCCAAACTGAGCTTAATCTAGGGTCTTATTTTGAATTCAGAGATCGAGATGTTTAAGTGTCTCTCCAGGATTTCTGCTGGAATAGAAAGCAGAGAAATTGGCCGATAGTTCTTCTCTTTGTTTGGATTTAGAGGCTTATTATTAATAATGGGAGAATAGATGCCTCTTTCCACTTTTTGGGAAATCTTCCTGCCATAATGATGGTATTCAATAGCATGGTAAGCAGTTTAGCAATACTTCCCGCAATTTCAGTCAGCACTTTAGGAGGACACGGATCTGCTGGAGCACCTGATTTAGTGATCCTTATCAATTCAACTACTCGCTCTATTGTTAAGAGTAGAAAACTATGGAAGCCAAGACTGTTCGTAGGTAGAGGAACATTCTCTTCCAGCTGGTAGTTAGCCACCTGAGTGACATTGAGCTCCTCGTCAATGGCCTTTACCTTTTTGCAAAAGGAATCGGGCAAACCATTGCATAGCGTTGAGTAGGTGCTGGAGGAGCGAGACAGCCACTGCACTGTTTGAAATAACCTAAGGTGCTTGCTTCAGCAAAACCCATGCATCCTCTGTTGAACCGGCGCATTGGCGCCATTGCCCACCCTGCATACATTATATCTGGTGCAGGTATATTGTGGCGCAGGGGTTTACAAAGTGACGCATTTGCCTAGATGCATCACTTTGTAAATAGGGCGCAATATAGTGAATTTTTTACGCCACCGGTGCGTCACAAAAAGTGACGCACCGGCGGCATAAAAGTGAAGCAAGGGCCCATAAATAAGTCCCCAAATGTTCTTATTAGCTTCATCAGTGTGGCCACATAAAGTTTAAATAATGTAGGACTTAGCAATGACCCCTGTGGGCAGAAAGAATGGTTTTGAGGTTAAATCCCCTAGGGCCACTGATTGTTCCCTGTCATCCAGAAAAGAACAAAGGAGATTAAAAGCGGCACCACTGATGCCTATTGCTGCCATCTGATGTTTCAGGGCTTGGTGGCTAACAGTGTCAAAGGCTGCAGGTAGGTCCAAAACAACCACCGCAGCCTTCCCAAATGTATCCATAATATCCCGAATCTCCTTGGTGGCTACTATCAAAGCTCATTCAGTGCTTTGAGTTTTAGTGAACCCAAACTGAGCTTAATCTAGGGTCTTATTTTGAATTCGGAGATCGAGATGTTTAAGCATCGCTCCAGGATTTCTGCTGGAATAGGAAGCAGAGAAATTGGCCTTTAGTTCTTCTCTTTGTTTGGATTCAGAGACTTCTTATTAATAGCGGGGGAATAGATGCCTCTTTCCACTTTTTGGGAAATCTTCCTGCCATAATAATGTTGTTCAATAGCATGGTAAGCCGTTTAGCAATACATCCCGCAATTTCAGTCAGCACTTTAGGAGGACACGGATCTGCTGGAGCACCTGATTTAGTGATCCTTATCAATTCAACTACTCGCTCTATTGTTAAGAGTAGAAAATTGCGGAAGCCAAGACTCTTCGTAGGTAGAGGAACATCCTCTACCAGCTGGTAGTTAGCCACTTGACTGACATTGAGCTCCTCGTCAATGGCCTTTACCTTTTTGCAAAAGGAATCGGACAAACCATTGCATAGCTGTTGAGTAGGTGCTGGAGGAGCATGGCAGCCACTGCACTGTTTGAAATAACCTAAGCTGCTTGCTTCAGCAAAACCCATGCTTCCTCTGTTGAACCGGCGCATTGGCGCCATTGCCCACCCTGCATACATTATATCTGGCACAGGTATATTGTGGCGCAGGGATTTACAAAGTGACGCATTTGCCTAGATGCATCACTTTGTAAATAGGGCGCAATATAGTGAATTTTTTACGCCACTGGTGCGTCACAAAAAGTGACGCACCGGCGGCATAAAAGTGACACAAGGGCTCATAAATAAGTCCCCAAATGTTCTTATTAGCTTCATCAGTGTGGCCACATAAAGTTTAAATAATGTAGGACTAAGCAATTACCCCTGTGGGTAGAAAGAATGGTTTTGAGGTAAAATCCCCTAGGGCAACTGATTGTTCTCTGTCATCCAGAAAAGAACAAAGGAGATTAAAAGCGGCACCACCGATGCCTATTGCTGCCATCCGATGTTTAAGGGCTGGGTGGCTAACAGTGTCAAAGGCTGCAGGTAGGCCCAAAACAACCACCGCAGCCTTCCCAAATGTATCCATAATATCCAGAATCTCCTTATGGCTCCTATCAAAGCTTATTCGGTGCTTTGAGTTTTAGTGAACCCAAACTGAGCTTAATCTAAGGTCTTATTTTGAATTCGGAGATCGAGATGTTTAACCATCTCTCCAGGATTTTTGCTGGAATAGGAAGCAGAGAAATTGGCATGGAGTTCTTCTCTTTGTTTGGATTTAGAGACTTGTTATTAATAGCGGGAGAATAGATGCCTCTTTCCACTTTTTGGGAAATCTTCCTGCCATAATAATGTTATTCAATAGCATGGTAAGCAGTTTAGCAATACATCCCACAATTTCAGTCAGCACTTTAGGAGGACACGGATCTGCTGGAGCACCTGATTTAGTGATCCTTATCAATTCAACTACTCGCTCTATTGTTAAGAGTAGAAAACTATGGAAGCCAAGACTATTCGTAGGTAGAGGAACATCCTCTACCAGCTGGTAGTTATCCACCTGACTGACATTGAGCTACCCGTAAATGTCCTTTACCTTTTTGCAAAAGGAATCGGACAAACCATTTGATAGCTGTTGAGTAAGTGCTATTAAGCTAGTGGTGGAGGAGCGTGACAGCCACTGCACTGTTTAAAATAACTCCCTAGGGGAATTGCCAGCTAATTTGATCTTTTCAGTAAAGTAATCGGTCTTTTCCACCCTAATCATTGCATTTTACTACTGAATGATCAGTTTATCTTTATTTCTCTCTTCTATGTAATAACTACTTTTCCAGACCTTTTCTTGTCGCCGATAAGTCTTTTTCAGCTCCTTAATAGAAGCTGAATACCAGGGAGCTGTTGTGCAAGATCTATGGTTTTTGACCATTTTGATGGGGGCCAACTGGTATGCCGCCTCATTAATCCAATTGAAATAACTATCTACGGCTTCATTGGGATCTCCCCATAATGATGGTGTTGAGGCCTCCAAGATCTCAGATAATTCTGTTTTGTTCATTTTACTCCAGGCCTGATGGCTTTTATCTGTCTGGTATTTTTATTCATCAACACCATTGGGTTAAAATTAATACTAAAATGCACCATCAAGTGACCAGACCAGGTAACAGGAAGAGTGTTCTCCAATCGTAGGTCCGGATGATTGGAAAAATTCCGTCAAGAGTATGACCTGCAATATTTGTGGGAGCATTACTCATTGGTTTCAAATTGAATCCATTCAGATTATCAATAAGCATTTTAGAGTCCTTGGAAAAAATATCTTCCAGATAAAAATTAAAATCCCCAATTATTGTAAAATTTGGATAATGTATGCTTACATCAAGGAAGTCACTAAAGGCATTTAGGACTTTCATTTTCAGGCCATGGTGTTTGTTGACCAATAGACTATAAAACCTTGAATTAGGATACAACAATTTACAATTAAAGAAAAGAGATTCGCAGTCCGTTATTTTAGCATGTTCACAAGCATCCTCAAAATCATCCTCATACTTATTATTATTGTCAACACTTATATAGCGCAACTAACACCCTACGGGTACCCTGGCACTGTGATACGAATGTCTAGCTAAGTATGGATACCGGTGGAATGCCGATTCCGAATACAATATTGTAGACCTCATCCCCATTTTCCCTTTTAGTCTAGTCTGTTGATAACATAGCCTGTCGGAAGTGCAGCAGCTAGATTAGGGTCAGAATACTTATCCGCCCAAGTTTTCGTTAGAAAGGGGATGTTAGAAATGGGGGTCTCTAGTTGGCCATGGCTGGCGCCAATGTCCAAATAGGGACCCTTATTCCTAAGTCAGGGCAAGTGGGCTACCCCCTTTGATAACCCCTGCTCAACCCTGTGGTAACGTAGCACAAGCAGTTAGGCCTATCTCAGAGGCAGTGTGTGAAGCATTTATGAACATGTACAATAAGGCAGTAACGACACCACAAAAGGACACAACTCAAGTAGGTATAGAAAAATAGTATCTTTATCTAAGGTTTAGCACGAGACTCTCAAAAGCGTTTTAACCAGTCACAATGCACGTAAATCAGTAGGGACTTAAAAAGGCAATAACGTATTCACCAGAACGTGGCACTGACTGAGTTCAAGGCCTGGGTCTACGCGGCCCGTTGCGCACCAGATACCTGCCGTTGGACGAGGACACAGCACGTAGCTTCTCGAAGAAGCAGAGACGGTGACAGGCGGACTCCCAGAGACCACAGTTCTCGACTGCAGTGGTCCGCAACGTGCACTCACAATGATTCGGGCACTCGGGAACAGGCGGGCCCTCAGTGGCGGCAGCACGCGGCTGCGGCGGCCCGGGCTGGTGGTGGCGATGACTCGCGTCGTGCAGTTCCGTGGTGGGCCCACAGCGGCAGCAGCTCTCTCCTAGCTGCGGCGGCCCACAGGACGACTCACGATGATGCAACGTTGGCAAAGATGCGGGCACTCAGAGGCAGCAGCTTTCTCTTAGCTGCGGCGGCCCACAGGACAATCACAATGGTGCAAAGTTGGCAAAGGTGCGAGCACTCAGCGGCAGCAGCTCTCTCAGCTGCGGCGGCCCACAGGACAAATCTCAATGATGCAAAGTTGGCAAAGGTGCGAGCACTCCGCGGCAGCAGCTCTCTCTTAGCTGCGGCAGCTCACAGGACAAATCACGATGATGCAACGTTAGCACAGGTGCAAGCACTCAGCGGCAGCAGCTCTCTCTTAGCTGCGGCGGCTCCCAGGGCAAATCATGATGATGCAAAGTTAGCAAAGGTGCGAGCACTCAGCGGCAGCAGCTCTCTCTTAGCTGCGGCGGCTCACAGGACAAATCACGATGATGCAAAGTTAGCAAAGGTGCAAGCACTCAGCGGCAGCAGCTCTCTCTTAGCTGCGGCGGCTCACAGGACAAATCACGATGATGCACAGCTGACACAAGTGCGGGCACTCAGCGGCAACAGCTCTCTCTTAGCTGCGGCGGCTCACAGGACAAATCACGATGATGCACAGCTGACACAAGTGTGGGCACTCAGCGGCAACAGCTCTCTCTTAGCTGCGGCGGCCCACAGGACAAATCACGATGATGCACAGCTGACACAAGTGCGGGCACTCAGCGGCAACAACTCTCTCTTAGCTGTGGCGGCCCACAAGGATTCCACGAAGGTTCTGAAGATTCAAATTAAGGCGGGCACTCAGCGGCGGCAGCTCTCTCTTAGCTGCGGCGGCCCACACACAGAGTTAACAAGGGTTACCAGTCCGCGTTCCTCACAGTAGAACTAGAGGTTCTGGATTACTCGACGGAGGCCTCACCTGCAAGTAGAATCCCTAGCACAGGAATTCAGACGGCTGACGGGGTGAAGTCTAATGTCCCTGAGACTTCAGCAGGAGGCGCTCTCAATTCAGGCCCTCGGGTAGTTTCTTCAGCAAGCTTGGTGAAAGTTTCAAAGTCCTTTCCTCTGTTCACTCGGACAGAGTTTCGTCTTGACATCCAGAAGGAACACGCTTGAAAAAGGTTTCAGCGCAGCGTTTTATACCTAAAAAGTCTTTGTTCTCTGCAGTCACAAATCACTGCTTCCAAACAGAACCAGTTCGGTGGGGTCAGGGAGCACTTGGTTTATGAGGCGACATCCTGCCCTTTGAGAATCTGGGGGTCTGCTATCAGACACCCAGTGGGAGGTGGAGCCATCATTCACCTTGCCAGGCACGGCCCTGCTCAGATCAAAGAGTCACCCCTCCCCATACTCTACATGCCGATCTCTCTCTCCAGCCAGGTCTGATCCAGCTGGCCCTGCTGCTCCAAAACCAGACGGCCAATACACACGCTAGCAAAGCCTACAGGAAAGCTTAGGCCAGAAAATACCTCATTTCTCGTAGAGGCCTTTTCGAACACGGGCTACGCTAATAATCCTTACTAAAAGATGTATCTCAATGTTCTGAGCGTAGACATATCAAATTCGACATCCCTATCAGGTTCCTGGGGGCAGGTAGGATAAGGGCATGTAATACTCAGCCTGCCCATTCTGGCCTATGAGAACGGATAGCCTCACAATAGTAAACAGTGAAATGGAGGGTAACTCGCTATTAGAACATGCTACACAGGCATACTTAAAAAGCTGCTTCGGTGGGCAGCGCAAATCAGCGCTGCAGGCCCACCAGCAGTATTTGGTCTACCAGCCCTGGGCACACACAGTGCACTGATACTAGGGGCTGACAGGTAAACCAAACGAGCCAATTATGGTTATCCCAATTCATACAGTTATCTTTACATAGGGAGCATTCGCGCTGGGTCACTGATTGGCAGTGGCACAGCGCCCAGAGCATCTAAATCCACCCAACATAAAAGGTAAGAAGCGAAAAGAGGAAGGGAGACCCGCGCCAATGATGCCAGGTCTAACACGCGTCCCCTCCAGCTGAAATGTGGGGAGAACTAACCATTCCCTTGGGAGTTCTCATCACTAAGGTGGAAAAACCTGGACATACCGTCAGCATTGGCGTGTTCTGTACCAGGGCGGTGTTCCACCGTGAAATCCATACCCTGTAGGGAAATGGACCACCACACCAACTTGGGATTCTCACCCCTCATATGCATTAACCATCTAAGGGGCCTTTGGTCTGTCTGAACCCGGCAGTGAGTCCCAAACAGATATGGTCTCAGCTTCTTCAGCGCCCAGACCACAGCAAATGCCTCACGCTCAATTGCACTCCACCTCTGTTCCCGGGGAAGTAACCTCCTGCTTAGGAAGGCTACCGGTTGGTCTAGTCCCTCCTCATTGATCTGTGACAGAACAGCCCTATACCATGCTCTGAGGCTTCTGTCTGGACAACAAATTCCTTTGAAAAGTCAGGCGCCTGAAGCACGGGTGCGGTGCACATGGCAGTCTTCAGGGCGTCAAAAGCATTCTGACAGGTGTCAGTCCAGTTTACCTTCTTTGGCTGCTTCTTAGAAGTCAGCTCAGTCAAGGGTGCAACGATGTTGCCATATCCCTTGACAAACCTCCTGTAGTACCCCGTGAGTCCTAAGAAGGCTTTCACCTGCGTCTGAGTCTTGGGGGGTTCCCACTCCAGGATAGATTCAATTTTGGGCTGAAGGGGCGCCACCTGGCCGCTCCCCACCTGGTGCCCCAAATACACTACAGAACCCTGCCCAATCTGGCACTTACTGGCTTTGATTGTGAGGCCTGCCTTCCGCAGTGCCATCAATACCTCCCAGAGGTGGCGCGGGTGGTCCTCCCAAGAGCAGCTAAACACCGCAAAGTCATCCAGGTAGGCGGCACTGAAGTCTTCCAGCCCAACCAACACCCTGTTGACCAGCCTCTGAAAGGTGGCAGAGGCATTCTTCATTCCAAAGGGCATCACCCGGAACTGGTAGTGCCCATCGGGTGTGGAGAAGGCTGACCTCTCCTTTGCTCCCTCGGTCAAGGCGATCTGCCAATACCCAGACGTCAAATCAAATGTGCTGAGGTATTTTGCAGCCCCTAACCGATCTATGAGCTCATCAGCTCTGGGGATGGGGTGCGCGTCAGTCTTCATGACTGAATTGAGGCCCCGATAGTCCACGCAGAACCAAAGTTCTGGGGTGGTACCAGGCGCTGCAGCTTTTGGTACCAGGACCACTGGGCTGGACCAAGGGCTGCTAGAGGACTCAATCACCCCAAGGGCAAACATTTTGGTAACCTCATCCTTAATGTGGGCCCTTACCCGGTCAGTCACTCGGTAAGCCTTGTGCCTTGTCCACGGTGTCCACGTCATGGACACACCAATCAGTGACACTAGGTACCAGGGAGAACAGATCACTGAATTGCCCCAACAGTTGGCGACAATCACCCTGCTGCTCAGGGGTCAGTGTGGTGGAGAGGACCACACCCTCCACTGACCCATCTCGCTCCCCTGCACACAGGAGGTCAGGAAGGGGCTCGCTCTCCTCCTCCATCCCAGCATCTGTGGCCAGAAGCATGCCCACTTAAGACCTCTCAAAGTGGGGCTTCAGGCGGTTAACATGCAGGACCCGCAAGGGGTTCCTGGGAGACTGCAAGTCCACCACGTAGGTAACAGGACTCTTGCGCTCCACCACCTCAAAGGGGCCGGGTCCACCTATCCTGGAGCGCACAGGGCTCCACCGGGGCCATGACCCAAACCTTCTGTCCAGGCTGAAACTCGATCAGAGTGGCATTCTGATCGTGCCAGCGTTTCATCTCTTCCTGGCTGGCTTCCAGGTTTGCCTCAGCAAGTTTCCTGAAGCGCCGAGTCTGGTTCCTGAAGGCCAGCATGTAACTAAACACATCCTGGGGAGGTTTCCTGGGAGATTGCTCCCAGCCTTCCTTGACCAGACTCAGAGGCCCTCTTACCGGGTGACCATAGAGCAGATCTGAACCCTAAGGACTTCTGTGGCACCTCACGGTAAGCAAACAACAGGCATGGCAAGAGGACATCCCACTTACGCCTCATGGGCTCACCTAGGCCCATAATCATGCCCTTGAGGGTCCGGTTGAATCTCTCAACCAGCCCATTACCCTGGGGGTGGTAAGGAGTGGTGAACTTATATGTTACCCCACACTCCTCCCACAGAGACTTCATGTACTTGGAGATGAAGTTAGTTCCCCTATCGGACACCACCTCTCTGGGGAATCCCACACGGGAGAAAATCCCCATCAGTGCCCGTCCCACCACGGGGGCCGTCACTGTCCTGAGCGGGATGGCCTCAGGGTACCGGGTGGCATGGTCCACCAAGACCAGGATGAACCTGTTGCCCATGGCTGTCTTGGGATCCAGAGGCCCCACAATATCAATGCCCACTCTCTCGAATGTGGCGCTCACAACGGGAAAGGGCTGTAGTGGGGCCTTAATCTTCCCCCCACTCTTCCCACTTGCCTGGCAAGTCTCACACGTCCTGCAGTGAGCATCTGAGCTAATGCGCATCTGGGGCCAATAGAAGTGGGTGACCAGCCTCTCAAAGGTCTTGGTTTGCCCCAGATGTCCGGCCAGTGGCACATCATGAGCCAACCCCAGTAGGAAGGTCCTGAAGCGCTGGGGTACCACCAGCACACGGGCTGACCCAGGCTCAGCAACCTTAGGTTCGCTGTAAAGGAGATCGTTCTCCCAATATATCCAATGTGACCCTGTCTGGTCACCTACTGCCTGGGCGGCGGCCTGTCGCCGCAGCCCCTCAAGAGAAGGGCAGGTTCTCTGCTGTTGCAAAATTCCTCCCTGGAGGGCCCCCCTTCCTGCTGCCAATGGGTCAGCTCCGGTAGGTCCCCCAGTTCGGCCACTTGTTCCCCCGTAGGTTCCAGGGCATCCCCCTCAAGGTCTGCTCCCTCTGGGACCGTGGGAACCGCGGGGGCCGGTTTCCCACGCATCCCTACCCCTTGTCTTTAAGGCAGGGGCCTGGGCCATACTTTCAGGCTCCAGACCCTCCTGAACATCCTTCTGAGCTGTCATGGACTGAGTGGTCACACACGCCCACTCAGGCAGACCCAACATTTCCAAATGAGACTTTCTCTCCACCGTAGCCCACGGGGAGTTCTCTAGATTATTGCCCAACAGACAGTCTATAGGCATGGGGGGATTCACAGCCACTTGAAGAGTTCCTGAGACCCCCCCACTCGAAGGGAACCTGAGCCACTTCACACTGGCTCTCTGAGTTGTCCGCTGACACTACGGGCAGAATGCATGGGGGACAACCTGCTCTTTGGACACCAACCGGGAGCTGACAGCAGTCACACTAGCTCCGGTGTCCCTGAGAGCCTCCACCCTATGGCCATTGATGGTCACCCACTGCCGGTACTTCTGAGTGTTATTTGGCAGTGTGGGGTTAGGGACCTTCTCAAAGTCTCCTATCGAGACAAGGGTTAACTCTACGGGATCCCACCCACCTTGGACCTCCACCTCCTCCCCCCAGGGCGATCTGGCAATCTGGCGGAATGGTGCACAGGGCGGTGCACGAGGGGATGCATTGGGGTCCCTCTGGGGACACTGGGGATCATAATACCGGTGGCCCATTTGACCACACTTGAAACAAGTGAGTGGCCCCCTCTGAACAGGCCTACCTGTCGGGGACACTGGCTTCTTCTCAGGGCTTCTTCACTGCTTGGTTCCCTTGGGAATTACTTTGGGGCCCTCTCTGAAACTCCCTCGGCTTACCCTTGTCCCCCCCACTTCTCTGCTGGGGACCCTGCCCACCTCTGGCGAAGTCTCCCACAAAACCTTTGCGGACCCGGGTGCTCACCCAGCGGTCCGCCTCCTCAGCAAGCTTCCTAGGGTTAGTCAGCTTGCTATCAATCAGGTGCTGGCGTAGCTCTGGAAAACAGTTACTAGAAAAATGCTCCCACGCATTTCTGGGGTCAAACCATAACGGGTCATCAAAGCTTCTTTCATATGGGCATACACCATCCTGCTCTCCTCAGGCAGGTCCAACAGGGTATCCCTACCATCACTCACAAAGCGACCCCACAATCCCGCTCCCCAATCCTGCTCAGGGACCCGGTGGGACACCATTGCTATCTCATATGCGGCAAACCATTGCCCAATATCCTCACTCTTGTGAAAATCCTTAATGACATCCTTAGGAATATATATAAAGGTTTAGCACGAGACTCTCAAAAGCGTTTTAACCAGTCACAATGCACGTAAATCAGTAGGGACTTAAAAAGGCAATAACGTATTCATCAGAACGTGGCACTGACTGAGTTCAAGGCCTGATACCCACCAGATACCTGCCGTTGGACGGGGACACAGCACGTAGCTTCTCGAAGAAGCGGAGACAGTGACATGCGGACTCCCAGCGACCACAGTTCTCGACTGCAGTGGTCCGCAACGTGCACTCACAATGATTCGGGCACTCGGGGACAGGCGGGCCCTCAGCGGCGGCAGCACATGGCTGCGGCGGTCCGGGCTGGTGGTGGCGATGACTCGCGTCGTGCAGTTCCGTGGTGGGCCCACAGCGGCAGCAGCTCTCTCCTAGCTGCGGTGGCCCACAGGACGACTCACGATGATGCAACATTGGCAAAGATGCGGGCACTCAGCGGCAGCAGCTTTCTCTTAGCTGCAGCGGCCCACAGGACAATCACAATGGTGCAAAGTTGGCAAAGGTGCGAGCACTCAGCGGCAGCAGCTCTCTCTTAGCTGCGGCGGCCCACAGGACAAATCACAATGATGCAAAGTTGGCAAAGGTGCGAGCACTTCGCGGCAGCAGCTCTCTCTTAGCTGTGGCGGCTCACAGGACAAATCACGATGATGCAACGTTAGCACAGGTGCGAGCACTCAGCGGCAGCAGCTCTCTCTTAGCTGCGGCGGCTCCCAGAGCAAATCATGATGATGCAAATTTAGCAAAGGTGCGAGCACTAAGCGGCAGCAGCTCTCTCTTAGCTGTGGCGGCTCACAGGACAAATCACAATGATGCAAAGTTAGCAAAGGTGCGAGCACTCAGCTGCAGCAGCTCTCTCTTAGCTGCGGCGGCTCACAGGACAAATCACGATGATGCACAGCTGACACAAGTGCGGGCGCTCAGTGGCAACAGCTCTCTCTTAGCCGCGGCGGCTCACAGGACAAATCACGATGATGCTCAGCTGACACAAGTGTGGGCACTCAGCAGCAACAGCTCTCTCTTAGCTGCGGCGGCCCACAGGACAAATCATGATGATGCACAGCTGACACAAGTGCGGGCACTCAGCGGCAACAGCTCTCTCTTAGCAGCGGCGGCTCACAGGACAAATCACGATGATGCACAGCTGACACAAGTGCGGGCACTCAGCGGCAACAGCTCTCTCTTAGCTGCGGCGGCCCACAGGACAAATCACGATGATGCTCAGCTGACACAAGTGTGGGCACTCAGCAGCAACAGCTCTCTCTTAGCTGCGGCGGCCCACAGGACAAATCATGATGATGCACAGCTGACACAAGTGCGGGCACTCAGCGGCAACAGCTCTCTCTTAGCAGCGGCGGCTCACAGGACAAATCACGATGATGCACAGCTGACACAAGTGCGGGCACTCAGCGGCAACAGCTCTCTCTTAGCTGCGGCGGCCCACAGGACAAATCACGATGATGCACAGCTGACACAAGTGCGGGCACTCAGCGGCAACAGCTCTCTCTTAGCTGCGGCGGCCCACACGGATTCCTCGAAGGTTCTGAAGATTCAAATTAAGGCGGGCACTCAGCGGCGGCAGCTCTCTCTTAGCTGCGGCGGCCCACACACAGAGTTAACAAGGGTTACCAGTCCGCGTTCCTCACAGTAGAACTAGAGGTTCCGGATTACTCAACGGAGGCCTCACCTGCAAGTAGAATCCCTAGCACAGGAATTCAAACAGCTGACGGGGTGAAGTCTAATGTTCCTGAGACTTCAGCAGGAGGCGCTCTCAATTCAGGCCCTCGGGTAGTTTCTTCAGCAAGCTTGGTGAAAGTTTCAAAGTCCTTTCCTCTGTTCACTTGGACAGAGTTTCGTCTTGACATCCAGAAGGAACACGCTGAACAAGGTTTCAGCGCAGCGTTTTATACCTAAAAAGTCTTTGTTCTCTGCAGTCACAAATCACTGCATCCAGCCAGAACCAGTTCGGTGGGGTCGGGGAGCACTTGGTTTACGAGGCGACATCCTGCCCTTTGAGAATCTGGGGGTCTGCTATCAGACGCCCGGTGGGAGGTGGAGCCATCATTCACCTTGCCAGGCAAGGCCCTGCTCAGATCAAAGAGTCACCCTCCCCATACTCTACATGCCGATCTCTCTCTCCAGCCAGGTCTGACCCAGCTGGCCCTGCTGCTCCAAAACCAGACGGCCAATACACACGCTAGCAAAGCCTACAGGAAACCTTAGGCCAGAAAATACCTCGTTTCTCGTAGAGGCCTTTTCGAACACGGGCTACGCTAATAATCCTTACTAAAATATGTATCTCAATGTTCTGAGCGTAGACATATCAAATTCGACGTTCCTACCAGGTTCCTGGGGGCAGGTAGGATTAGGGCATGTAATACTCAGCCTGCCCATTCTGGCCTATGAGAATGGATAGCCTCACAATAGTAAACAGTGAAATGGAGGGTAACTCGCTATTAGAACATGCTACACAGGCATACTTAAAAAGCTGCTTCGGTGGGTAGCGCAAATCAGCGCTGCAGGCCCACCAGCAGTATTTGGTCTACCAGCCCTGGGCACACACAGTGCACTGATACTAGGGGCTGACAGGTAAACCAAACGAGCCAATTATGGTTATCCCAATTCATACAGTTATCTTTACATAGGGAGCATTCGCGCTGTGTCTCTGATTGGCAGTGGCACAGCGCCCAGAGCATCTAAATCCAGCCAACATAAAAGGTAAGAAGCGAAAAGAGGAAGGGAGACCCGCGCCAATGATGCCAGGTCTAACAGGGGATCTCAGAGGCATTTGCATCCAGATACTCAAAAAACTCATTTCTATGCTTGATTGCCGAGTGGGTGTTCAGCAATGTACAATTCAACTTACAAATCGAAGAAGACCCAATGGTACGTCTGAACGACAAGGAACTGCTCGTGCTGGTTCTAACTGGCATGCACAATGACAGACATCACAAACATAAGTGTGCTGCATTAAATCCAGTATAAACTCTTTGCATCTTACATGCTTACCTACATCTTTCAATTGAAGGAGAGATTCTCTAGGATAAGACAAAAATTTGGTCGGGGTCCTGGCTCCGATCATAGGCATGGACAAGCGCACACAGGCTTGCCTTTGGTGTGCTCTTGACATGCCAGCAATGCGCAACCGTGCCGACTTCAGAATTTATAGCCGATTGGTGTTAAGCAGTTAGACTTCCAAATCAGCCCGGAAGTGTAAAATGTTGGCATGTATGGCTTTCTTCACTCAAAAGGGAGACCCGCAGCGGACCGGAAAGCCAAAGAAGTTGCACAATTAAAAGTAATGCCGTCGAGAGAGACTACTTCAAATGAGAGACCTCTCCCCAAGTAAGTAATTTAAAACCTTCCTAAAATGCATGCTCTGAAATGTAACTTGCCTGCAGGATCCGACCGCACATCCATGTCGGCATCGGCATTTATAGCCGATTGGTGTTAAGCAGCTAGACTGCTAACTACCAAATCAGCATCATCCCGAAAGTGTAAAAAAAAACTTTGGCTTTCTCCACTCAAATGGGAGACCCTGGGTGGACCAGAAAGCCAAAAAAGTGGCACAATTAAAAGGAATACCCCTAAGAGAGACTCCTTCAAATGAGAGGTCTCTCCCCAAGTAAGTAATTTAAAACCTTCTTAAAAATGCTTGCTCTAAAATGTAACTTGCCTGCAACATCCGACCTAATTGTGCATAAAGGATTAATCAAAACATGAAGAAAAAAGTTCCAAATGGTTGCAGTACGCCTCACTGGCACACTTACCATGAGATTTAGCATGATAAAGTTATTTTGAGCCAATTCTTGTGCTTCTTCACTTTCTGCAAAAGCCTTTTTCAGTGCTAGAAAATAGGGAATAATGCAATTAATATTAAAAAGAACATCCATCTTGATTCTGTCACAGATATTTTTCAATTGTTCCGTTCAAATGACTTATCTCCGAACACCAAATACACTGATGCTACTGGTGCTCCCAAGTCCACAACAAAGCAGAATGCGTCCAGCAGAGGATGATGTCCACAGATGTCTATATCTATGTTTTATGCTGTATTTCTGTAGTGGTAGGCAGAACATGCTGAGTTTTATGGAATTCCGTGGAGTTACATAAAAACTCCACGAGATTCAGCAGAGTTCCTCCCATCCCTATGTAGTGCAGAATTCCTACTGCTGCCCACAAACCCAAGCAGAGCGGTGAGAGAAAGTGCACTTTGATTACTTGGTAAATACAACACTGTATACCGCTGCTCCGAGGCACCATTCACGGCTCGCTGCTCCCAATAGATTCTTTCTCTGCTGGAGCTTATTTATTTTTTGTAGCGTAAGCTATATTTACAACCAAAACCATATTATGCTCAGTGGTGGCTCGCAGAGGGAGTGCTGCGGGGTGGTGGGGCGAGGCGGGGGAGGGGCTGGGTGGGGGTAGTGGAGTTGGACATACGACGGGCAGAGGTAAAGTAAGTAAATAAATAAATAAAACTATTTACCTTACGCTCGCTGCATCACCAACTCGGCGATGCAGCGAGCACAAGGTAAATAGTTTTATTTATTTATTTGCTTACTTTACCTCTCCCCGTCGTATGTCAGACTCCAAAATCCCCCCACCCATCCCCTCCCCCGCCCCGTCCCACCGCCCCGTAGCACTCCCTCTGCGAGCTGCCACTGATTATGCTACTTTTGTAGAAGGGGGAAGCAGTGAATAGGGTCGGTCATGCACGCGAGGTGGGGAATAATGGCAATTGTGAACGGATGACTGGAATCAAGGCAGGGTGGGGGCAAGCCCCGGGAGCCATTTCAATGTACAATTTTAATTTGTAGCAGAGCAGGTTGAAGAGGGGAGGGTCAACCTCTGAGAGGGACAGGGAGCTAGCTAGCTGCAGCACCCGCCACAATGCAAAATAGGGACAGCTGACATATCCCTGCACTACGTGGCAGGCACCATCCGGTGCCTGCCACATGGTGCAGGGATATGTGGGGGGGCACCATAGGTGTCCCCCTGTGCCCATATCAGAGGGCCAGTGGGGAAGGGGAGCCCGCTACGGGCCCCCAAAGTCCTTTCCGCCGGCCTTTTCATGGCTGGTTAACCGCCATGGAAAGGCGGGGAAAAGGGACATTGTAATCCCTACAGCGGTGCCACCATGGTAGGAAATACAAGCCCCTCTGCCACAACGCAGGCTCAAGGACCCCGTCGGATGTGTGGCGGTCGGTCTTGCCGACCATAAACCATCCACCCTCCATTGAAATATGGCGGGCGGATGTGATGGTTCCGATGGCGATGAGAGCTCCACCGACGGGCTGTCGGTGGTGGTCTCACCGTCATCATAATCGGCCACTCAATCTTTTACAATAAAAGTTCATATTCATTCCCAGAGTTTTAAATGATGTGCGTTAAGGTTTATGGGTTAGAGTTATAAACATTTGTCTGGGCAACACACTGAGAGCTAAGTCTGTCCAACTACAGGTCATAAAATAACCCCAACATACTATCCACAAATCAGGTGGATTTTTTACCTTAGTAAATCCAATCTGCAGGTGAAGTGACTGCTGGTGTTCATTTTCTCAACAAGGCTTTGGGAACTAATGCATGTAGATCTGTTTTCGCCTTTTACCTCCTCTGGTTTTCTCTCATGTGGTATTTTCAATGTTCTTTTTTCATAATTCTCCATCATTTTCTCCAGTAATATATCAGATAGAGTCCTCTTCTTTCAGGTTCGCTAAGCACACCATAAACTAGCCCGATTGCTGCCTTGTTGACTGTCTTTAGTTTGTTTAAGGGAGTAGTTAGGGCTGACAAGCACTACTAAAAGCCATAGTTTTTCTAGGGCTCAGACAAGAAATCCTTTCATTCCAAACCCTGACATAAGTTAAGGCCAGCCTCACAGGTCCCCATCTCCTTGCCTCATTGGCTGATTCTTCAGATGCAAAAACAACAGTTGATGGACAGAATGCAGAACAATGTCATACATTCACCCCAGTACAGAGATCTGGGCCTAAATCCATCGTTTTTTTGCTCACCATGCCATTCCAGTTTGAACCCAGCCATATGCAAATCAGTCTTGACCCTGTGCCTCATGGGAACAGTCCAGCCCGAACTGCCAAGCCAGGTCCTCCCTGGACTGGAAACAAGCATCCTAGGACCGGTTTCGGGGTTTCACCCCTCTTCAGCCAGGATAGCTTGATTCCAGTGGCATGGAGAGCACGGGACCCACGTCTGGGCATACCCGTCCCACTCGGGGTGACAAATGCAAAAACAACAGTTGATGGACAGAATGCAGAACAATGTCATACATTCACCCCAGTACAGAGATCTGGCCCTAAATCCATCGTTTTTTTGCTCACCATGCCATTCCAGTTTGAACCCAGCCATATGCAAATCAGTCTTGACCCTGTGCCTCATGGGAACAGTCCAGCCCGAACTGCCAAGCCAGGTCCTTCCTGGACTGGAAACAAGCATCCTAGGACTGGTTTCGGGGTTTCACCCCTTTTCAGCCAGCATAGCTTGATTCCAGTGGCATGGAGAGCACGGGACCCACGTCTGGGCATACCCGTCCCACTCGGGGTGACAAATGCAAAAACAACAGTTGATGGACAGAATGCAGAACAATGTCATACATTCACCCCAGTACAGAGATCTGGGCCTAAATCCATAGTTTTTTGCTCACCATGCCATTCCAGTTTGAACCCAGCCATATGCAAATCAGTCTTGACCCTGTGCCTCATGGGAACAGTCCAGCCCGAACTGCCAAGCCAGGTCCTCCCTGGACTGGAAACAAGCATCCTAGGACCGGTTTTGGGGTTTCACCCCTCTTCAGCCAGGATAGCTTGATTCCAGTGACATGGAGAGCACGGGACCCACGTCTGGGCATACCCATCCCACTTGGGGTGACAAATGCAAAAACAACAGTTGATGGACAGAATGCAGAACAATGTCATACATTCACCCCAGTACAGAGATCTGGGCCTAAATCCATCGCCTTTTTGCTCACCATGCCATTCCAGTTTGAACCCAGCCATATGCAAATCAGTCTTGACCCTGTGCCTCATGGGAACAGTCCAGCCCGAACTGCCAAGCCAGGTCCTCCCTGGACTGGAAACAAGCATCCTAGGACCGGTTTCGGGGTGTCACCCCTCTTCAGCCAGGATAGCTTGATTCCAGTGGCATGGAGTGCACGGGACCCACGTCTGGGCACACCCGTCCCACTCGGGGTGACAAATGCAAAAACAACAGTTGATGGACAGAATGCAGAACAATGTCATACATTCACCCCAGTACAGGATGCTTGTTTCCGGTCCAGGGAAGACATGGCTTGGCATTTCGGGCTGGACTGTTCCCATGAGGCACAGGGTCAGACTGATTTGCATATGGCCATGTCTGAACTGGGGTGGTGGAGAGAGCTAAAGAATGATGATGGATTAAACCCAGATCAGTTGACTGGGGGTGAGTGTTTGATTAGCTCAAGCGCCCCGTCCATCATCCCCTTTGGTATCGCTTTGTTCGCCCTAGTTGGCAGGGTATGCTTGGACGTGGGTCCCTTGCTCACTTTGCCACTGGATTCAAGCTAGCCTGGCTGATGACGGCTGAATAGCCAGAAACCGGTCCCAGGATGCTTGTTTCCGGTCCACGGAAGACATGGCTTGGCATTTCGGGCTGGACTGTTCCCATGAGGCACAGGGTCAGACTGATTTGCATATGGCCATGTCTGAACTGGGGTGGTGGAGTGAGCTAAAGAATGATGATGGATTAAACCCAGATCAGTTGACTGGGGGTGAGTGTTTGATTAGCTCAAGCGCTCCGTCCATCATCCCCTTTGGTATCGCTTTGTTCGCCCTAAGTTGGCAGGGATGCCCAGACGTGGGTCCCTTGCTCACTTTGCCACTGGATTCAAGCTAGCCTGGACGATGACGGCTGAACAGCCAGAAACCGGTCCCAGGATGCTTGTTTCCGGTCCAGGGAAGACATGGCTTGGCATTTCGGGCTGGGCTGTTCCCATGAGGCACAGGGTCAGAATGATTTGCATATGGCCATGTCTGAACTGGGGTGGTGGAGTGAGCTAAAGAATGATGATGGATTAAATCCAGATCAGTTGACTGGGGGTGGGTGTTTGATTAGCTCAAGCGCTCTGTCCATCATCCCCTTTGGTATCGCTTTGTTCGCCCTAAGTTGGCAGAGTATGCCCAGACATGGGTCCCTTGCTCACTTTGCCACTGGATTCAAGCTAGCCTGGCTGATGATGGCTGAATAGCCAGAAACCGGTCCCAGGATGCTTGTTTCCGGTCCACGGAAGACATGGCTTGGCATTTCGGGCTGGACTGTTCCCATGAGGCACAGGGTCAGACTGATTTGCATATGGCCATGTCTGAACTGGGTTGGTGGAGTGAGCTAAAGAATGATGATGGATTAAACCCAGATCAGTTGACTGGGGGTGAGTGTTTGATTAGCTCAAGCGCTCCGTCCATCATCCCCTTTGGTATCGCTTTGTTCGCCCTAAGTTGGCAGGGTATGCCCAGACGTGGGTCCCTTTCTCACTTTGCCATTGGATTCAAGCTAGCCTGGCTGATGATGGCTGAATAGCCAGAAACCGGTCCCAGGATGCTTGTTTCCGGTCCAGGGAAGACATGGCTTGGCATTTCGGGCTGGACTGTTCCCATGAGGCACAGGGTCAGACTGATTTGCATATGGCCATGTCTGAACTGGGGTGGTGGAGTGAGCTAAAGAATGATGATGGATTAAACCCAGATCAGTTGACTGGGGGTGAGTGTTTGATTAGCTCAAGCGCTCCGTCCATCATCCCCTTTGGTATCGCTTTGTTCGCCCTAAGTTGGCAGGGTATGCCCAGACGTGGGTCCCTTGCTCACTTTGCCACTGGATTCAAGCTAGCCTGGCTGATGACAGCTGAATAGCCAGAAACCGGTCCCAGGATGCTTGTTTCCGGTCCAGGGAAGACATGGCTTGGCATTTCGGGCTGGACTGTTCCCAAGAGGCACAGGGTCAGACTGATTTGCATATGGCCATGTCTGAACTGGGGTGGTGGAGTGAGCTAAAGAATGATGATGGATTAAACCCAGATCAGTTGACTGGGGGTGAGTGTTTGATTAGCTCAAGCGCTCCGTCCATCATCCCCTTTGGTATCGCTTTGTTCGCCCTAAGTTGGCAGGCTATGCCCAGACGTGGGTCCCTTGCTCACTTTGCCACTGGATTCAAGCTAGCCTGGCTGATGACGGATGAATAGCCAGAAACCGGTCCCAGGATGCTTGTTTCCGGTCCAGGGAAGACATGGCTTGGCATTTCGGGCTGGACTGTTCCCATGAGGCACATGGTCAGACTGATTTGCATATGGCCATATCTGAACTGGGGTGGTGGAGTGAGCTAAAGAATGATGATGATTAAACCCAGATCAGTTGACTGGGGGTGAGTGTTTGATTAGCTCAAGCGCTCCGTCCATCATCCCCTTTGGTATCGCTTGATTCTTCAGATGGTCAGCCAGTAAGATGAGGAGGCAAGATCATGGAGTGTGAGGCATTCATTGCTGCCTGCATATGTCCCTACTTCACCATTCCCATGCTTCTCTAGCTACCACACTTGTTCCTTCGGCCTGTATTCAGCCTGTTAATGTCTTGAACTCATCTCTACAGTTTAGCTGTCCGTGCTCGTCTTACTAAGGGCTCAGGAATTGGGGAGCTGGAGTGGGAATGGGAAGGCATAACACCACTATGGTAGCATCTCACTTTGTAAGTACTTGTTCACATAGCTTCCTCCACCCACCACCAGCTGCTTGGAGAACAATACCAGTGGAAACAACACCATTTTCATCTGGTGGTATGTAGTGGGAGTGGATTGGAGAGAGTAGCCAAGTGTTCTGAATGTCTGTGAATAGATATGAGTGTGTGTGTGTGTGTGTGTGTTGCAGAGACATTTTAAGGCATGGGTAACTTCCAAGGGGGGACCCATGGAAAGTGAGTTCTAGCTCACATGTGTACTTTTGAATCTTAACCTTATATAGATATAATTCAGTATTGTTAGACAACATTAGGCTTGAAATTATAAAAGATGGGCAATAAAATTAAAGCTGATCCAAAGCGAGGCCCCCAAAATATTTCTCATCCGGCACTTGTGTGATTGTGGAGGCTAGGTTTAGTGAAGTTGAAGGCAGTCAGAGAGATTCACCCTTGATTAATGGGGCCCATATATGGTAAAGTGTGTGTTTTCTTAGTGTCATGCTGGCTATTACTACATCATAGTGCCCACCAGTAAAATAACCTATGAGTGGGCTTTCTAAATGGCCTTACTGCTAACCCTTCATAATATCTGTTTGGATTTAGAGCAACAACACGCTCAAGCAATTGCTTTGAAGGATGTTGGCGAAGCTTTAATTTACCTGCAGCTTATTAATTCGAGAGCCAAGCTCTGTAGAAGGTTAAAGGATAAAGCTGCAAGTAATTTTTTAAAATACAAGACAAAACAGTATGAGTATAGCGAACAGGTGGGACGGGTGTTGGCATATCAGCTTGCTGACCAGAGGTCTGGGTCTCATATTAAACATATCAAAGGGACTGACGGTTGTATTTATTCTAAAACTCAGGATATTTTGGAGCAATTTAGGATATTTTATGTAAATTTGTACAAGGGGTCGGCTAGCTTTGACCAGCAAGCAGCTTTAGATTATATTCAAGAAAGTGAACTGCCAGCTTTGGATTCATCTCAAAGTGCGGTGTTGGATAGAGAGGCTGATCTGCTAGAGATTAATACTGCAATTAGCGCACTGCCTTCTGGTAAGGCGGTTGGAGAGGACACTATTCCGCTAGAGTTCTATAAAGTTTTCAGGAATACTTTGTCGCCTGTCTTACTTGAAGTAGTTAATTCAATACTACAAGGTGGGGACGCACCTCCCTCTTGGAATATAACAAATATTATCGTTTTTCCTAAAAGGGGAAATCAGCCGAGGACATTAGTTCGTATCGTCCAATTTCTTTGATTAATGCAGACGCAAAAATTTTTTCTAAACTTTTGGCTTTACGACTTGCCCCCTTGATTTATTTTTTAGTATCTGAACAACAGCATGGTTTCGTCCCAGGTAGGGATACCGCAGCACATATTAATACTGCAATTGCTGCATTTGATGTTGCTGACCATCTGGATCAACGGATTGGGATGTTGATGTTGGACGCCGAGAAGGCCTTCGACCGAGTAGCCTGGGGGTCTCTATGGGAAACCATGGGGTCCTTGGGTCTCGGCCGGAGGTTTATTTCGGCGGTGCAGAGGCTATATTCCAATCCAACTGCAGCCATTAAGATTAATGGCTCGGTATCCATCTATTTTAGGATCCAGAGAGGTACTAGGCAGGGGTGCCCATTATCCCCCTTATTATTTGCTCTTTATATTGAGCCTTTTATTAGACACCTGCTTCATAACGTTTCTATCCCGTCAGTTTTTTTAACGGTATGTCACTGAAAATAACAGCGTATGCTGACGATATTGCAATCTTCTCTACGAGACCTTTGATGGCGATGTCAGCTATAACTCAAGAGGCATCTTCTTTTGGTTCTTTTTCCGGTTATAAGCTTAATATAAATAAGACCCAGTCAATTCTAAATTTTACACCCGTATCCGCTCCGCCCTCTTTGGGTATTACCAGAACAGCTATGTATTTAGGAGTTCGCCTCAGCTGCTGCACGGGCGATCTTATAGCACTGAATTATGAGCCAATGCTTAAAAAGGTCGCTGCTGATTTACGTCGGTGGAATAAATTACCTCTCACTATTATTGGTAGATGTAATGTAGCTAAAATGAATATACTACCAAAGTTTTTATATCTGTTTCGCACCATACCTCTTAGAGTTCCTTTATCTTTTTCAAGCGGCTGGATAGTGTCATCGGTAGTTATATTTGGGGGTATCGGAGGGCAAGGAGAGCCCTAAGGTACATTAAACTAACTTACGAACATGGTGGTTTTAAACTTCCAGATTTTAAAGCTTACTTTTGGGCTGCTTTTGTGAACCGGATCCAGTGTTTACTTAAGGGATCGGAGGTAGAGAAACCCTGGTTTGCGTATCAATTAGCCTGTGGTCCCGTTACTGGGTTTAAGTTACAGGAAATGACTGACCCTAATTACTTTAAAAGAGTGCGATTCAAGATTATTAGACACATTACTCTCATTTGGCAAGATATTAGGAAAACTTATAATCTACCTGATCTGCACGAATTTGTCGCCTTATGGGGCAATCCGTGTTTTCCTAGCATATTTTCGGACTCCGTGGGGAAAATGTGGCAACAACGTGGTATAATACATCTTGGGCAGTTATACGATGAGCATGGCTTTAGGTCCTTTTATCCCTTCAAAATGAATACGGGTTAACTCATAATTCATTTTTTAAATACTTGCAAATTCGGAATTTTTTTCAGCAAGGGAAAGGGTTGCTAATCCTGCCCCGCACAACAGAAGTTCTACGGGCTATCTATACGATTTCAGGGCGGGGGTGCATAGGGAAAGTGTACCAAAGATTTTTAGCTGCTGCGGCTGATGATGGCTTACAGATTGTAGCCAAACTTAATCAAACTTTTGTTGTTGATATTACTTTGGAGGAGGCTTTGGAATCATTGGCTATAATTAATATTGCGGTTACCTCAATTAAGTTGAAACTACAACACTACCGCGTTATGTTTATGCAGTATTATACTCCCAGGGTCATTTCTAAATGGGTTGGGTCCCATGGTTCATCTAAGACACATTGTCCCAAATGTGATGAATTCGCTGCTGATCTGCGACATATGTTTGTTACGTGCCCAAATTTAAGTGTTTTTGGTGCAAGATCACTCTAGAGTTGAGCAATCTCTTTGGGAAGGATACTCAATTAACAGAAAAGGAAATTTTATTGGGGGCAGTTGCAGATTCGGGCAATGTATCTAAATATCTAGTTTCAATTTTTATTGTTTGTGCCCGACTGTGTATCGCCAGGGTTTGGATTGAAACAAGGAGCCCCAAAATATCAGAATTTTGGTTGTTATTGAGGGGGGTTTATGAAATGGAACTCGCGTTAGCAAAGTCCAGGGGCCGACCCTCATTGTTTAAATTCGAGAGGGTTTGGTCTAGCTTGCGGTGGGATTAGTTGATTTTGTAACTCTACTGTTTTTTCATTGTTTTGCTAATCTCAAAGTCAATTTTGTGTCTGTATCTATTTGTATAAGTCTCGACCTTTTCTTTTTATTTATTTATTTATTTATTTCTCTTGTTGTTTGTATATTTTATTTTATGCTTTTCTCTGTGCTTTATTTCAAATTATGGTTTGTGACTTGATTTTGTGGCAAATAAAAAAAAAAAAAAAAAAAAAAAAAAAAAAATTATAAAAGATGGGCAATAAAATTAAAGCTGATCCAAAGCGAGGCCCCCAAAATATTTCTCATCCGGCACTTGTGTGATTGTGGAGGCTAGGTTTAGTGAAGTTGAAGGCGGTCAGAGAGATTCACCCTTGATTAATGGGGCCCATATATGGTAAAGTGTGTGTTTTCTTAGTGTCATGCTGGCTATTACTACATCATAGTGCCCACCAGTAAAATAACCTATGAGTGGGCTTTCTAAATGGCCTTACTGCTAACCCTTCATAATATCTTTGTCAGGACATATTGTGAGCATACTTGGTGACATTCAGCCTAGCCCTGCATAAAAGTGGTCCATCTGTAACATACTTGTTAGAATCCATTGTCACATTCTAGCTATCCATTGCATAATAGTTGCACATTGGTTACATATTTGTGTACATCCTGAACAAAAAACTGTGTATGCCTTGTTACATATAGAAGAAATTGATGGGCTCATGCGCTTTTCATGAATACCAATAGGTAAGACTTGCGTAAATGTCTGCTTTTGCGAGGCGCTGGTGAAAAACCCAAAATATGGCACATTTTACTGCGCTACCCTGACCTGGGTAAAGGTTCTGTCACAAGCATATAATCAGCCACACTCTAAATCAAGCCTTAGGCCTTTTTAACAAATGTTTGCCTGTCTCACATATGGATTTGAATGTGGTTGGATATGACTTGGAGGTTTTGCTTAAAGAATAATGTTACCCTAGAATGTATTAATGTTTATGCACTTCAGATTACACAAGTGGGATATGTTCTGACTGAGGCTTCATCCGATACTTGCATCCTGAAGTTCTATATTAAGGATTTTCTGGCAGCATATCTGTAGTTTTGAAGGATGTAATTCACCATGACAGGGATTCTGCCTCTCAAATAAAGATGCTGGATGCAATCTTGTGGAATGTGCTGCACAGCTTCCTTCCTTCACTTCTAATTTTGCATAGTACACTGACTATTTTTTTTATCACTAGCATATATAGATTATAGGCACAGGCCAAGCTGAGCTCCTGGAGCATAAATTGTGTTTGTAGAGCTTGTGCTTTGGATATGAAAGAGATGGCAAAAGCTTGGAATGCAGTTAAGTGCTGTTGTTGACATCACATCTTTCCTCTAATGGTGTTTCACCCAATTATTATGTTGGGGGTAAACAAAAATATGTTGATTGTTTCACCACTTGGCATTTCTGAAGGTAAGACACTAACATTCTACAATTAAGGCTTTGTAATGAAATATCTCCCTCACTCATCCAGTACATCGGCAGCATATGGTATTTCTACAACCAGAAATGTCTACTGTTGGTCAATAGATCCTCTCTTATTCTTGGTGTGCACTGCTACCAGAGTATTACAGCTTCTTGGCACATATAGCTCCAAAAGCAGGCAGCCAGTGCATTAGGCAGTAGTCAAAGTCTCAGCTGTCCATGAGAATATGCAACTAACATTATCACACCAGTTCTGGTAGGCAAATGTGTCAATGAGGTACTCTTGTTTAACGTAGAGATGTTCTTTGCATCTTTTTAATACAAGGAGTAAGGAAATGGGCCAGATGTACAACCATTGTGATTTGCGACTCGCAAATTGCGACAAATTTGCGAGTTGCAATTTGCGAGTCGCAAATTACAATGTACAACAGTGTCTTAGACACTGTTTGCGATTCCCAACAGGGTCGCAAATTGCAGGCCTCATGAATATTAATGAGGCACTCACAATTTGCGACCCCATTGGGAATGGCTAGCACTCACAGGGATGGTGGCCTGCTGGGGTCAGCAGACCACCATGTCTGTGACTGCTTTTTCAATAAAGCAGTTTTTATTATTTTAAATGCAGCCCGTTTTCCTTAAAGGAAAACGGAATGCATTTAAAAAAGAAAAAAGGAAACTTTTCAGTTTCATTTTTTAAGGGCAGGCAGTGGTCCCTGGGAGCTCTTAAAAAATATTTTCGCACCCATTCACAAAGGAGAAGGACCCCTTCCCATTTGCGAGTGGCATACCACCCTTTTGAAAAGGGTGGTAAACTGCGAGTGTTTTGCGACCGCATATGCGGTCGCAAAACAATCATACATTGCAGACAGACTCGCTATTTGAAAGGGACGCCCTTGGCACGCCCCTTCCGAATAACGAGTTGCAAACCATATTTTGCGAGTCACTAATAGGTTAGCGACTCGCAAAATATTTTTTGTACAGGGGGCTGACCAATTTTGCGGTTGCAAACGGGCCGAATTCCCGTTTGCGACAGCAAAAAACGGTCGTACATCTGCCCCTTGTTTTTTCCCTCAAATGCTCTATATTGAGTATGTTCACTGACATTTTAATAAGAGAAATCTTAAACATATTGGTTTATATACCAAGCCATGTAGTCCCAAAGCTTGGTTTCTCAATAAATTAGTGGTCTGGTGAATCCTCTTTAACCACATGGTGAAAGGTCCACATCTTTAGATACTCCCTATGAAAAAAGTCTTACAATTCCAAGAAGGCAGAGATTTCTGCTTGCTATCTAGAGTCCCTCTCCTTTGCATCTCCTCTCCTCTTGTATAATAGGCATGTCACTGATGGGTCAGAGCATCTGCAAGGGTTCTCATCCCCATGGACAGAGCCCAGATTCTTTGAGGGTGACTGAGGATACGATAGCCCTGGGCTTTTCAATGGGTACATGACCCCCTGAGTAACACCATCAGATCACACGCACTCAACATTATCTTCTACGTTGATGAAACCCAGCTCATCCTCTCACTGTCAGAAGACCCCTTCAGCACCAGAGCAAATTTTCACAAATCTATGATGAACATAGCTGACTGGATGAAGGACAACTGTCTCAAGTTCAACACAGACAAGACAGAAGTTCTCCTTATTGGGAACAGCACCTCGTTATGGGATGACTCAGGGTGGCCTGCGGAAATCGGCCCATCCCCTGCTCTGACAGACCACACCCGCAACCTCAGCATCATCTTGGACAGCAAGCTATCTATGAAGAAACAGGTGAATACCATCTCATCTGCATGCTTTCACACCTCCTACTTATGCTCTGCAAGATCTTCAGGTGGCTCCCAGTCAACACCAGAAGGACAGTCATGCAGGCTCTCATCACCAGAACCCTGGACCACGGGAACACACTCTACGCATGAATCACCATATGCCTCCTGAAGAGACTACAGACAGTACAAAACTCAGCGGCAAGACCCATACTCAACCTCCCCAGACGTACCCACATCACACCCACCTCAAGATGCTACACTAACTCCCGAACCAGAAGAGATGCCAGTTCCAGATGCTGGCCCACCCATACAAAGCTTTGCACAATGAAGGACCAGCATACATTAGCAAATGCATGCACCCACTAACTGACCAGACATCTACGATCCACCTCCTTCCTCGCAGGCACCCCCTGGATCCACTGAGGCAACGACGGAGGATGCTCCTTCTCACATCTAGCAGCCAAAGCTTGGAACAACCTTCCCCTACACTCCAGGACCATCTCATTGCTCAGGCAATTCAGGAAAGGACTCAAAACCTGGCTGTTCGAATGAGCAGATCACCATGAAGCAGTTAGCAACTCCAGCACCTTGACACCCTTATGGGTGATTTGCTGCAGTTTATAAATTCTTGATTGAATTAGCAAGGTGACCTGCCTTGCCAGGATAGTTCAGGTATGATCTGTGCCATGTGTACCTGTAGACTGCTTTGCTAAAGCCTTTGCCTACAGATATGACCTCTCTGACTGCACCCTACCGAGGGAGTCTTGGTTGGTGGGCTATACAGTGATCATTGGAAAGCTCCAGCCCCTGCTGAAGCCTATCCCTCATGGAATTCTCATCATAAAGGACCACTGGCTGTTCCTAAGTTTGTACTTCTGGTAGGGTGCTAAAAATACCAAAAACATAGCTCACTGTATTTAGCTAACTTTCTATAGCTATTCAGTATTTTATAATAGAGGGCCTAATTACGATGACGGTGGGACCGCCACCGACAGCCCGTTGGTGGCTGTCCCACCGCCATCGTGCTGATGATTTCCGGCTGCCACATTAGGATGGCAGGCGGATGGGTGGTGGTCGGAGAGACCGACCGCCATGGATCCGACAGGCTCAAGGACCCCTTCGGACCATTGGAGGGATTTGTATTCCCTACATCAGTGGCGGTGCCTGCCAGGCACCACCGTAGGGATTACAATGTCCCTTTCCACCTGCCATTTCATGGCGGTTAACCTGCCATGAAAAGGCAGGCGGGAAGGGACATTGGGGGCCCGTAGTGGGCCCCCCTCCCCCTGGCCCTCAGATGTGGGATTTGGGGGGCACCTATGGTGCCCAGCTACATATCCCTGCACCATGTGGCAGGCACCGCATGGTGCCTGCCAAGTAGTGCAGGGATATGTGTCATGTCCATTCTTTGTACTGCGGCATGTGCTGCAGACCGCAGCATACGCCGCAATACAAAATATAGGCATTGCGACCGCCATGGTGGCAGTCGCATCCTAATTCGGCTGGGAGGAACTCCAACACCAAGTCGGGCGGTCCCGTTTCCGAAGGGATGGAAGTCCGACATAAGTCCGACTGCCATCCTAACCAGCCCCTAAGTGTTCAACATATTTCGCCATGTTTTCTAATTTAAAAAAAAAAACTATTTTTTCCAGTGGGCAAATTATATCATCCTGGTGTCTATACAACAGATCAAGTTCTAAAAATGAAAGCACTCCTTTTAGTGAACACCACTGAGCACAGTTCTAGGTTTTGATGCCCAGATGTGCCCTTTGCGGGTTAAAAAATAGACAATATAGAACAAAAATAGCAGCCTATTAAACTTACATAATTCATTGTGCAACAAAAGGGTTCTTTAAAACATAATATTTGACTTATGTAGCACAGAATAATAAATAGCTAAAAATACCGTGGCAGTACTGACAATCTTCCAAGTGATGGATTACCATCAACGGCTTGTTGCTGAAAAAAAAAGATTTGTTTATGATAATAATAGTAGTAGTAATAATAATAATAATAATAATAATAATAACAATAATAATAATAATACAGTTTGTTACAATAAAGCAAATATCTGTAGTTACCTAGTAATAAAAGGGACCTGAGTAGGATCACAAAGTAACAAAAGAACATCAGTTCCCTTTACAAAGTTCTGCACTTTTACATTTCAAAAGACCACATTTTGGTAAATAAAAATTTATATAACCGACCACCAACAGTGCACAAGGTAGCAAAAAAGTTGAAAATAATTTAAAGGAAAGGAGTTTATACGGGCAAGAAGATCATGGGTGGGAGTTGAAAAGGAGCAAAGAGAGGGATATAGTACAGAGAGGAGCAGGGAGAGAAAATATTTACTCTCATGCACTTCAAGCAAGGTCTGACATCAGCACTGAAAGGCTATCTCATCCATTCAAAACTCTGTGAGACCTCAATGCTTCTGGGTAGAACAAACACAAGAATAGGGATTAAAACCTTTAAATAAGGAGCGGAGAAGTGAGATAGACAGCAAAGATGTCCAATCATGTGAAAGGCACTGACCGAAAGCCCACACTTAGTATATGTTATGCATTGGAAATAATAGGTCTGCCTCCAAAGCTTTCTGTAGCTGTGACCTAAAAAGCAGCTAGGGGATCAGGGTCGGACTGAGTTAAAGGGCAATCAGGCAGTGCCCGATAGGATGGTCAGACAGGTCAGTATATGGGCTGGATTTTCCACTGTTTGAGGGCCTGTTTTATGGTCTGCTGGGCTGGTTTTAACTGTTGATTTCCATGCTATTAAAACAAACATTGCCTGCAGCAAGCTGAAATTGATGCACGTCTTCCATACCTTGCAAACCCCTTTTACAACATGTCTTTACAAGTACAAAACTACCCCAATTTCCATACATGGGCCACTTTTTCAGCTATCTAATCTACTAACGGGTGCCACTTTTATTTTGATGCCATGCCCTTTTTTCTGTCACATGTCTGACCCTTCAGGGGACGATTTCCTATCCAAGGTACGTGATTGTAGACTTGCAATTAACTTTTTCATCAAGGTCTTCCCTGGTAAGAGTTTATCTTTCATAATATGAGTTACGTTTTATTCTCAGCATTCTTTATTGCATCCTGTCTAACCTAGCCCTTGTATTTAAAACTGCCTTTCAACCTAGACGTTTTGTTCCTCATATCTCAATTGAGCCACATTTTCTCTTGCCTTATCACGGATAAGAGCATTTCTGTAGACTTCTGCCATGGGAATGAAAAAGAACTCTGACAATACAAAATATCTGCCAGTAGAAAGCAATATGGAAAAAGATACCTTTGGAATCAAATTCTGGTACAGTGCAAGGGTGTACACCCTGAATGTAGACACCACAACATTGATGGCACACAATATTGTAGTAATGAAGATAAAAAATAAAAAATCATCAGGTAAATTACTCTAGATTTCTGAGCTGTCATCAATGATGTTACTGACCATGTCATGAGTGATTTAATATGTAAGGTCATAAGCAGTGCATTGTGGGGGTCTGAGTTAAAGTTAGCTCAAGCAACTATAACTGCTGAATTTCAATGGTTTCGTACAAGTGAAATCTGAGCCTTACTATAACGTCCCTTTTTAGTGAATTACTAACTTTTTTCAATTCTATTTCCTAACTATAACGTCCCTGTAACCTTTGATTTCTTCAGGGAATTTCTACGTTTTTAAAACACTATTTCCTAACTATAACTTCCCTGTAACCTCTGTTTTTTTAAGTGCATTTCTATGTTTTTTTTAACTATTAGGCGCATTTGCAGAGTGCTGGAGAAAGGGGACGGGCTTCAAATGTTCTCTCAGCAATCCCTCTGTGTGGGACCTCCTGGAGGTAACAGGATGGTTTCTTGGACCCCCAAAGACCCTCAGCATCCATGGCGACTTCATCCCCCAACCAGTACTGTGCCAGGAGGAGCGTTTGCAGAGTGGTGGAGAAAGGGGCCAGGGTCTCAGATGAACTCTCAGCGATCATACTGTGTGGGACTTACTGGAGGTAATAGAAGAGGTTCTTGGCCCCCAAGGACCCTCAGAATCCAAGGGGGCTTCATCCCCCAACCGGTAGTGCACTAGGAGGTCCGTTTGCAGATTGGTTGAGAAAGGGGGCAGGGCCTCCCATGAGATCTCAGCAATCCCACTGTGTGGGACTTACTGAAGGTAACAGTAGGGGTTGTTGGCCTCCAAGGACCCTCATCAGCCAAGCTGAAGTCATCCCCCAATCAGTAGTGCACAAGGACGTGCGTTTGCAGAGTGGTGAAGAAAGGGGGCAGGGACCCCCAAAAGGTCTCAGAAATCCCACTGTGTAGAACTTACTGGAGGTAACAGGAGGGGTTGTTGGCTGCCCAAGGACTCTCAGCAGCCAAGAGGACTTCATCCCCCAACCAGTAGAGCACCAGGAGGCGTGTTTGCAGAGTGGTGTAGAAAGGGGTCGTGCCTCCGATGACCTCTCAATAATCCTGTTGTGTGGGAATTACTGGAGGTAACAGGAGGAGTTTCTGGCCCCAAGGACCCTCACCAGGCAAGGGGACTTCATCCCCCAAAAGGTTGTGTGCCAGAAGGCC
Source organism: Calotriton arnoldi (assembly GCA_963921515.1). Classification (NCBI taxonomy): domain Eukaryota; kingdom Metazoa; phylum Chordata; class Amphibia; order Caudata; family Salamandridae; genus Calotriton; species Calotriton arnoldi. The sequence continues at coordinate 472,521 of CAWUFW010001320.1, read as the reverse complement.
CCTTTGCAGAGTGATTGAGAAAGGGGGCGGTGCCTCCGGCATCTTCCCCTGGGGCTGTTTAAAAAAAATAATGGCATTAGGGGAGGGCCCATTTTGGCCCTGGGGACCCCATCGCCGGGGCTCAGCCTTCTTGCAATGGAGGAGGGGGGCCATGCTGCCCCCCTCCCTGGGCAGATTTCAGCCCCGGGGACCCCATCCCCCGGGGCTCGGCCTTTTTTTAAAAAGAAAATTCTAATAGGGGAGAGGTGCCACGTGTGCCTCCCTCCCTGGGCTTATTTCAGCCCTGGGTAACCCATTCCCCGGCGTTTAAAAAAAATTATTTGTCTGGTAGGTGAGGGGGGCCACACGTCCCCCCTTCTTGGGGCGATTTAAACCACGGGACCCCATCCCCTGGGGCATGGCCATTTACAAATGGGGAGGGGGGCTGCACGCCCCCCTCCCTAGGCCGATTTCTGCCCCAGGGACACCATCCCCCAGGGCCTGGCCATGATTCTTGGGTGCCCTCAGGGCACCCAGTCTACACTGGGACCACGGGGGGAGCCTGAAGGCCCCCGCAGTCCCCACCGTCTCCCCGCCTCCTGCAGGAGATGACATTGCTTTCAGACAGAGGGAGCTGCTAAAGATGCAGCTTGCTGTGTCTGAAAGCCATTCATCTGTTTCCCTGCTCGCTTGACAGCGGGCAGAGAAATAGACTAATGCTCCGCTTCCAGCATGCGAGAGCATTTCTCCGATCTTGCTTGCTGGAAGCGGAGCATTTGCTGTGGCTTGGCAGGAGTGGTTAAAAAGCAGGCAACTACATCAGACAAACTGCTGCTAATTATTTTAACATGAATTTGTATGTTTTATTTGCCTTTCTCTGAATGGAATGTTAGTGAATTTTATAACTTCAACCTAATGACAATATACAGGATTCTGTGAAGGCAAAAGCTGCAGCACATCAGCGATTTTGTAACATAGATGCAATTGAATTTTTTTTTTCGCTTTAAATTCTGAACATTTGGAGTTCTTCCTATTATCCCAAAAACATGTAAAATAACATGAGGCAACATTGATTATTTGGGCAAGATTGAGAAAGGCCATTTGCTCTCGTAAACTTGAGTGCAGAAACTGTTTGACATTTGAATGTAAATTCACTTTTGAAATTCACAAATGTGAATGTGCCCTTACAAAAGGATTTACTCTTGCACAATGGCATCCCAGTATGGAGTAATATTTTGCATGAGTAAATCTTCTCTCAGGTTTGGGGAGCAGTAATTGCAGGGCGATGATTAGCCAATAGTTTAGGAACTCACACACACTCTCAGAGTTGTGGGTAGTTGTAAACATCTCCACGACCCATTCATTTCCAGCAAATAGAAACACAATCCCGTCGATCGTCGATCGCAAGTTTAAATCCATTTTGAGGGTGAAATGGCTAGAAAACACTTCCAATTTCGTGCAGGGTGTAGAAGAAGAGTTGTACCCACTTTACAAATGTTAACACAGTGGAAAGAAAATGTAAAAGGATTAAAAGTACAATTGCAAACGCAGATCTGCATGTGCAAATGCACGATGTGCACAATAAGTAATGTGGAAGTGGTTTTGCATGTACTTAATGAGGATTACACAATACAAAACCTGCAACGTATGAAAATCTTCAGATGAACTCTTGAAACCTTAGTGAATTTGATAAATGTGTAAATCAGCACCCATTTTAGAGAGAGATCCTACAGCTGAGGATGCACAAATGTTTAAAGAATCGGTTCCTCTATAATAACGTTTGAAGAGAACAAAGGTTTTCGTGAGGTCCTAATTAACCATGGCACAATAAGTTGACTTCATGAGATTCATACATGTTTAAACGAGTTCTGATTTATCACTTCACAGTTTTCAATTAAAATTCCTACAGTTACAAACCCACAATTCACTACATTCATTGTTTGATGCAACAAACAAGTGCAATGCATTATTGGTATACATTCTATTGCCACCTCCAAATGCTGCTGGCTAATGCAGAGGTGCAAATATGTAAAGGAATACAGTGCTGTTCTCTGCTGTGCATTGTTTTTACCCAGTAAATGCTAAATTGGAAGGTGAAGGGCAGCTAAACTTATTTCTGCTATTATGATTCGCACCTCCTGGTTTAGCTCTGTGGTCTAAATTAGCAACATTGTATTTCTTGTAATCCTGGAACTTTCATATTGTTTTAGTGCATCATAGGTTGTGTTATCTTTGACCTATTTCTTTTTCTTTTTCCTTGTTTTGAGATGTTGCGCGTTTTGCACAAGCTTTAGCTTAATCCCACTAAACTTCTTTCCAATCCAAAGTGTTGATAATGACTACAGTCCACACATGAAATAGGGTCTAGATTTGTCAACTTTTCGAATTTACCTGAACTCCATTTGAATTTCTGACGGATGGTCAAAGACTCACAAGCAAATATATGGTTGCAATCTGCAACAGCTAGACCACTTGTATAACATAAGGTGACGTGATATATATAACCTCTGTCAAATGTCACATTGAACATTTTCTTTTGTATTACATGGATCTGAACTTAAATTTCCACAAATTCTTCCCACAGCTCTCTGTTCTCAATACAAATGGAAATGACCCTGCAGCTCTTGTTGTTTTTACCGATTCTATCAAAAGAACAACTTTGTCACTAAATAATTTACCTCTGTTTTGCTTGATAGAGGCCTTCTTCATATGTCTGCACCCACGTAATGTCGTCACCCCAGCCTGAAATAAAAACAGTAACATGAGAAATACACAATTTACACAATGCTGTTGGTTCTGAATGATATAACAACTACTCCATTTTCAACCCAAATATCTTGGTTTTAATATTGACGAAATTAAATTTATGTTGTCTAATAACATATTGGGCCATATTATCAAGAACGGGCGATAACATTATCGCCGCTTTAGCGGCAGGAAACTGCAGCTAAAGTGGCGATAAGGGGCTTGATAATATGTCCTATAGAATTCCAATAGAAGCCCAGGTTTGATGTCCTTCACACCAGAACCTGGGCTTCTATTGGAATTCTATAGGGCATATTATCAAGCCCCTTATCGCCGCTTTAGCGGCAGTTTCCTGCCGCCAAAGCAGCGATAATGTTATCGCCCGTTCTTGATAATATGGCCCATTATTTCTTCACTCGTGTTCATTTTGATGTTATTTTGGGACTTCTCACAAATAAATGTTTTTCTTACAGTCTTATATAATATATTTTAGTCTCTCCAGCCTCAATATAAATATTCCATACTATTATTTACGTACATAGAAAGAGAGGGGCCGGTCATCAACTGCCATCAACCATGGGTTGCTTGGCTTGTCATCCAGATTTTGAAACAGCCCACTGGGCATCATAAGTAGAGTGAACAATTGGTTTGAACACTCCAGTCATTGGCCTTGCCTCCAATGCTATTCAAATTTGTGTCAAACCACAGTACAACCATTTAGTGACTGGAGTATAGTCGCGGCCGGCATTAATCGCGGGTGGGGTGGGTGCGGGGGGTCATGTGGGGGGGGGTTAATTTAATAATAAATAAAAAACTTAACTGTCCGCCTGCCGGGTCCCGTGTTTTCTCGGCGCCTGCTCCTGCTCTCTTGCCTCCGGCAGGAACAGGAATCAGGCAGCCTCCATCACCTTCCCTAAGCAAATCACAATGCTGTAATGGCAGCGTTGTGATTGGCGGAGACGCCGCCCAGCCAGGGCCTTACGGGGAGGCCATTTTCTCCATGTAGGCTGCATTGCAGCCTGCATGGAGAAAGGGCAGAGTGCGCATGACTGGTTTGGGCGGCCCCCAGAGGGCCAACCAAACAGTCATTGAGCCCTCAGGAGTGGGTACACCACTCCTCCACTGCTCGCAGAGCAGCCCCGCCCACCCGCCAGCCCGCAAGTAAACATAAAAGCATTTTGCCACATTAATGTCAGCATTTACAACAGGAAGTGGCAAACATCAAGGGGCAAAATAGTTCACAGAGCTCAACATCCGATTCCTCCAGGATGATTTTTTGTTCTATGACAAGCAGTGAGGCTGAAGCCAGTATTACAGCCCAACACACATGTAGGGGGACTGCACAGTTAAACCTATTTACAACAAAAACAGTAACACAATTCCAATATCAAACAATGGTGTCAAGGCCAAGGTAAGATGGGGGCCCACATCTCAGCATTTCAGCATTCCATAAAATAACTTGGGTCAGACGATGCGGGTCCTCTCTGCATTTGCAAGTGTAATATTGACAAGCTAGCTTATTATCTTTTGCGGTCTCAAAACGGAGATGCTCTTACATCTAGCCTATATATTTATTTTGAATTTTATATAGTGCAAACTTAGAGCACTTTACAGAATATGCACAGCAACATTTTTGGACAATGCACAAGGCAAATAATAAAAACAACGGGCATACATGGCAATGATATTTAAACGATGGTGGAGTAGACGGGTGATATAGTTCGGAGGTAGCGATGGTAGGTTATTTCAAAAGTTGGTGGAATGCACAGTTATCTTCAGAGGTAGAGTTGTTCAGACTCTTTGCTGGTTGATGGGCGAAGTTCATCTGGGAAGTCGGTTATTTTAGGAGGGTGGGTTCAGGTATTTGGAGAGAAGAAGTCATTTAAGTTTTTTTCTGATTTGTAGGAATGATTAATCATCACGTAGGTCCTGTGGCAGAGCATTCCACATTCTGGGCCCCCTCCATCAGTCCCATTGGGTCAGAATACCTCTACCCTGACCCCTTATATCCCACTATCATATTATTACCCCCCCTGCCCCACGAATCATGTCCCGATTCACAAAATGACCACCCCAGCTTTTCTCTCAAGTTGCAGCCAGACAAACACAGCTCTGCTGTTGGTTTGTGGATCCACTGTTGATCCGCATCTCTTGATATACCTAAATCTTTTTTTTAATACCTCCAAAACTACTGAACAGAGTACACCAAATTTCAGTACCAAGATCTAGCTTTCTGCCAAATTTGATGTAATTCCGTTCAGCCGTTCGGGCTGTAGTCGTGTCTAAAATTCCGATGGGAAATTGCATGGGAAAAACACTTTTTGGGACACCGTTTGTCTCAGCCCATGCTTGACGAATCACCCTGAAACTTTCCAGGCAACAGCTGAAGTAAGTTTCATACGAGTTTTAAAAATTTCATGAAGATTCGTCAAACTGCTCCAAAGTTATTAGCAATATAAAAAACGTTCCATCTATGGAAACTAGGTCCTCAAAAAACACTAACTGTATATATAGTGATATATGCATATATATATATTACCTACTGGCAGTCACCAGTAGGTAGTTATAGTTAGGACCTAGTTTCTGTAGGAAAAGTGTTTTTTCTTTTGCCAATATCTTTGGCGCCGTTTGATGAATGTTGCGCGAATTATTTAAAACTAATGGGGCGCTCAGGTTAGCTCCTATCTTGAAAGTTTTGTGGTGATTCGTCAAGCTGGGGCCAAGAAAAAAGAAGTGTCCCAAAACACATTTTCTCCATGCTAATTTCCATAGGAAACTGTTGACACAGCTACAGCCCGAACTGCTGAACGGAAATACACCAAATTTGGCAGAAAGGTAGCTCTTGGTCCAGAGTGCACTCTTTTTGTTAAATAGTGTAAATCCGTTAAGTAGTTTTTGAGAAATTAAAATATTTACAGATATACATATTTCACCGCGTAGGCTCCGTGAACCCTCCCGATCTTGAGCTTGAGATCTGATTGGCTGCCAACACTTCAAACCAGGAAGTGTTGGCAGCCATCATGTGACTCGGTTGAACCAAGTCACAAGGAAAAAGGTCAACGAAAACAATAAAAAATAAGAAAAGGGGGCAGGGTAGACACACCCTGACCCCGTAGGCCTGCTCAGGGGGTGCCACAGGGATCCCCCGGGCCCAGAAAATATATATTTGTTTAAATTAAAACATTTTTTAAGACGAAGCTCGGTCTCGTGTGCTTTGTTTAATTAGTCCCTCGAGTGGGCCAGCCCCGGGGACTGCCACCTCCCCGGGGCTATGTGTATTAACTGCAGGGGGCCACGCGGGCCCCCGCAGCCCCGGGGACCACCACCTCCCCGGGGCTATAGTCATTAAATGTGGGGGGCAACTTGCCCCCCCCACTGCCCTGGGTGCACCACCTCCCCAGGACACATATTTTTTTTTTTTTACTTTATTTACCAGTTTCATGAGTATAAAACGCATCATCGGTATCTTATACATTTATGTAATGACAGTGCTTATACAGCAGGAAATAAGTAACTCGCCGGTACCACACAAGAATCCAGCACTAGCAATATTTAGCTCAAAGTGAACATTCAAATCAGCTATTATATGAGCCTCACTCCGACCTGCCTTCATTACTTTCAACCTTGAAGAATTTCCAGCAATAAATACATTTAGACCTGATTAATAATTACATTTGTGTACCCTGGAATCAATATGATAACTGCTCAGCCCACCCCTGTTGGTACAAGTCCATGTTCAAGTTGTGTGGCAGGTTGTGATCGTGCTGCTGATGTGTAGTTTTTGAAAGGGCCCCAAATGGCCCTTGGGCGGGACGCTCTAGGAAGCGTACTAGAGTATAGATCATAGTTGGTGTTGCAATACACAAGACTGTTTAGCCAGCCTTTTAATGTCGGAGCAGATTTGCGCCCCCATTTAATTGCAATTTCTCTCTTGGCCAGAAGTAACCCGATGGCGGTAAATTTCCGGACTCCCTTTGGAATTTTAATCACATAGCCCAGCAGTGCCACCTCTGGGGTGGGCTCGTTGTCCAAATCTACCATTTCCCCTAGTGTTTGGAAAATTGCGGCCCAGAAGGTCTTAACTTTACCACAGTTCCAGGAGAGATGTGCGAAATCAGCATGTGGGGATCCACACTTTAAGCAACAATGGGGACCCCAGGAGACATTTTATTTAAATGCGGGGGTCCGTTGCGGACCCCTGGCTCCGGGGACCACCACCTCCCTGGGGCTACACAGATGCTGGGAGAGGGGCCGCGCGGCATGTTAGCAGCTCCCTTTGTCCAAAAGCAAAGCCTGCTCCGGCAGGAGGCATTGGGGCCTCCCCCGCAGTCCCAAATGATGAGGCCAAGCCCCGGGGGATGGGGTCCCCAGGACCAAAATCGGCCTGCGTGGCCCCCCTCCTTTAAAAAATAAATAAAATAAGGCCAAGCCCCGGGAGATGGGGTCCCCGGAGTCGAAAATGGCCCGGGGGAGGGGGGCTGCTCGGCTCCCCTCCCTTAAAATAAAAAAAAAATGTCCGGGCCTCGGAGGTTGGGGTTCCTGGGGTCGAAATCGCTCACCCTCCGCTTTAAAAAAAATAAAAGCGAACAAAGGCCCAGCCTCGGGGATGGGGTCCCTGTGGCACATAATGACCTCGGGAGGGGGGCCAGGCGGTCCCCCTCCCTTTCAAATTAAATACAATTTGAAAAATGGGTCAGACCCCGGGGAATGGGTCCCCAGGGCCCAAAACCACCAAAGGAAGGGGGGCCACACAGCCCCCTTTCTTATAACTAAAAAAAAGACGAACCAGCAACTTGCCGGAAGCCCTGCCCACTTTCACCACTACTCTGCAAACGCACCTCCTGGTGCGCTCTTGGCTGGGGAATGAAGTCCCCGTCGCTACTGAGGGTCCTTAGGAGCCAACTAGCCCACCAGGTACCTCCAGTAAGCCCCACACAGTGGGATTGCTGAGAAGTGGTCTGAGGCCACGCCCCTTTTTGCACCACTCTGCAAATGCACCTCTTGGTGCACTGCTGGTGGGGTGATGAGGCCCCCTTGTGTCCTGAGGACTAAAGTGGACTTCATCCCCAAGCAGCAGTGAGCCAGGAGGCGCGTTTGCAGAGTGGTGTAAAAAGGGGGCATGGCCTCTGACTACCTCTCAGCAATCCAGCTGTGTGGGGCTTACTGGAGGTAACAGGAGGACTAATAGGCCACCAGGGACCCACAAGAGGCAAGGGGACTTCATCCCCCAACCAAGAGCATGTCAGGGGGCGCATTTGCAGAGTGGTGGAGAAAGGGGGCATGACCTGCGACCACCACTCAGCAGTCCCACTGTGTGGGGCTTACTCGAGGTAACAGGTAGGCTAGTTGGCCCCTAAGGACCCCCAGCAGCGAAGGGGACTTCATCCCCCAACCAAGAGCGCGCCAGGAGGCGCGTTTGCAGAGTGGTGGACAAAGGGGGCGTGGCCTGGTATCACAGCTCAGTAATCCTGCTGTGTGGGACTTACTGGAGGTAATAGGAGGGGTAGGTAGCCCCCAAGGACGTCCTTGGGGGCCCAATACTCCTCCTGTTACCTCCAGTAAGTCCCACACAGTGGAATTGCTAAGACGTTTTTTTCGGAGGCCACAACCCCCTTTCTCCACTATTCTGCAAATGCGCCTCCTGGCACACTACTGGTTGGGGAATGAAGTCCACTTTACTCCTGAGGGTCCTTGGGGGCCAAGAAGTCCTCTTAGTAGCACCTGTAAGTCCTACACAGCAGAATTCCTGAGCACTGGTTCCAGGGACTGTGAGTGTTCAGTAAAAGTGCATGAGTGTTACATATATATACCAAGGTGTATTGGTGAATCAGTGGATTTATGAGTGGCTGTATGGATGACTCAGTGTGACTGACTGTATAAGTGAGTGATTAGGTGTCTAAGTAAATGTATGGATGAGTGACTGGTTGTATGAATGTGTGTATCTGTCTGTCAGTTAATGTCTATGTGGGTGTATGAGTGTGTTAGTGGGTACGTGAATGGCTATATAGGTGATTGATTGGTTGTTTGACTACGTCTATGGTTGTCTGGGTGTTTGTGTGTGTGGGTGAGTCAGTGTGTGACTGCCTGTACCGATCAGTGAGTGGGTGAGTCAGTGGCTGTATGGGGTACTGTTGTGTGTATGAAAATGTGCATGAGTGGTTGAGTGTCTGTATGGCTGTGTTGGTGATTGAGTGCATGTATCAGTATGGGTGAGTAACTGAGTATATGAAAGGCAGTATACATGAGTGACGGGGTATATGAGTGACTGCATGAGTTAGTGAATGTGAGAGTGGCTATATAGATGAGTGCATGCTTCTGTCAGTGACTGTATAGCTGAGTGAGTATGTGTTCCTATTTCTATGAGTAAATAAGTGGGTGGGTGTGTAACTGTTTGGGTGAGTAAGTGGCTGTATGATTGTATGGGTGAGTGTCTAGGTGTGTGAGTAGTTTTATGAGTGACTCACTCAGTGTGTCAGCGTCTGTATGCCTGCATGAGTGGATATGTCAATGGCTGTAATAGTGAGTGAGTGGGTCTATGAGTGGCAGTATGGGTGAGTGAGTGGATGTGTGTATAGATTAATGAATCAGTGAGTGGGTGTGTAAGTACTAGTATAGCTTTGTGAATGGGTTTGTGAATGGTTGTGTGGGAGCGGCAGTGGGTGTATAAAAGTTTATATAGTGGTGTGTGTGGGTGTGTCTTCGGAGATATGGTGAGACTTACAACAGTGACATGGGAAGGGTTGCTGTTTTATATTTGGCTAGGCCCAACATTCTAAGCAGTCGGTGAATAGTGAAGCTGCCAGAGAAAACTGAGGTTTAAGACATGTTGGCAGAGGAATTAGTGATTAGGCTACTTCGTATGAGTCTCTGGAACTACCCATTCACTTATGCAATGACCCAGGCACTACCTTTGCACTTATCCATTCACTCAAGCACTGCCCATGTAATCATTCAATCACCCAGGCACTACCCTTGCACTCATGCATTCACTGAGGCACAACCCATGCACTCATCCAATCATTCAAACACTATCCTTGCACTCAATTTTCTCTGGCAGATTCACTATTCACCGACTGCTCAGAATATTGGGCCTAGCCAAACATAAACCAGCAACCCTTCCCATGTCACTATTGTAAGTCTCACCATGTTTCTGCACCTCTCTTGCTTCTTTCTGCACCTATCTTGCCTCTTTCTGCATATCTCTTGCTTCTTTCTGCACCTCTCTTGCTCCTTTCTGCACTTCTCTTGCTTCTTTCTGCACCTCTCTTGCTTCTTTCTGCGCCTTTCTTCCTCTTTCTGCACCTTTCTTCCTCTTTCTGCACTTCCCTTGCCTCTTTCTGCACCTCCCTTGCTTCTTTCTTTACTTCTCTTACCTCTTTCTGCACCTCTCTTGCCTCTTTCTGTACTTCTCTTGCCTCTTTCTGCACCTCTCTTGCTTCTTTCTGCACCTCCCTTGCTTCTTTCTACACTTCTTTTGCTTCTTTCTGTACCTTTCTTCCTTTTACCTCACCTCTCTTGCCTCTTTCTGCATCTCACTCTCTTCTGTTTGCACCTCTCTTGCTTCTTTCTGCACCTCACTTGCTTCTTTCTTGCACCTCTGCTTCTTTCTGCACCTCACTTGCTTCTTTCTGCACCTCTCTTGTCTTTCATCACTTCTCCTGCTTCTTTCTGCACCTCTATTGCTTCTTTCTGCACTTCTCTTGCTTCTTTCTGTATTTCTGTTGCTTCTTTCTTCACCTCTCCTGCTTGTTTCTGCACTTCTCTTATTTCTTTCTTCACTTCTCTTGCTTCTTTCTGCGCCTTTCTTCCTGTTTCTGCACCTTCTTCCTCTTTCTGCATTTCTCTTGCTTCTTTCTGCACTTCTCTTGCCTCTTTCTACACCTCTCTTGCTTCTTTCTGCACGTCTCTTGCCTCTTTGTGCACCTCTCTTGCCTCTTTCTGCACTTCTCTTGCCTCTTTCTGCACCTCCCTTGCTTCTTTCTGTACCTCTTCTGCCTCTTTCATCATTTCTCTTGCTTCTTTCTGTACCTCCCTTGCTTCTTTCTGCACTTCTTTTGCTTCTTTCTGCACCTTTGTTCCTTTTTCCACACGTCCCTTGCTTCTTTCTGCACCTCACTCTCTTCTTTTTGCACATCTCTTGCTTCTTTCTGCACCTCTCTTGCCTCTTTTTGCAACCCACTTGCTTCTTTCTGCACCTCACTCTTCTTTCTGCACCTCTCTTACTTCTTTATGCACCTCTCTTGCTTCTTTCTGCATTTCTCTTGATTCTTTATGTGCCTTTCTTCCTCTTTCTACACCTCACTTGATTCTTTCTTCACCTCTCTTGCTTCTTTCTGCACCTCTCTTGCTTCTTTCTGCACCTTTCTTCCTGTTTCTGCACCTTTCTTCTTCTTTCTCTACCTTTCTTCCTTTTTCTACACTTCTCTTGCCTCTTTCTGCACTTCTCTCGCCTCTTTCTGCACATCTCTTCCTCTTTCTGCACCTCTCTTCTTTCTGCAACACTCTTACTTCTTTTTTGCACCTCTCTTGCGTCTGTCTGCACCTCTCTTGCCTCTTTGTGTGCTTCTCTTGCCTCTTTTGCACCTCTCTTCCTCTTTCTGCACCTCTCTTGCTTCTTTCTGCAACTTTCTTGCTTCTTTCTGCACTTCTTTTGCTTCTTCCTCTGCTTTTTTTCCTCTTTCTGCACCTCCCTTGCCTATTTCTGTACATTTCTTCCTCTTTTTGTCACTTTTCTTACTTCTTTCTGTACTTCTCTTGCCTCTTTATGCACTTCTCTTACCTCTTTCTGCACTTCTCATGCTTCTTTCTACACCTCTCTTGCTTCTTTCTGTACCACTCTTGCTTCTTTCTGCACCACTCTTGCCTCTTTCTGCACCTCTCTTGTTTCTGTCTGCACCTTTCTTCCTGTTTTTTCACATCTTGTTTCTTGCTGCACCTCTCTTGCTTCTTTCTGCACCTCTCTGCTTCTTTATGAATCCCATTTGCCTCTTTCTGCACCTCACTCTTCTCTTTCTGCACCTCTCTTTCTTCTTTCTGCAGCTCTCTTGCTTCTTTCTGCACTTCTCTTCCTTCTTTCTGCACCTTTCTTCCTCTTTTGGCACCTTTCTTCATCTTTCTGTGCCTTTCTTCCTCTTTCATCACATTTCTTCCTCTTTCTGTGCTTCTCTTGCCTCTTTCTGCACCTCTCTTGCCTCTCCCTTGCCTCTTTCTGCACTTCTCTTGCTTCTTTCTACACCTCTCTTGCTTCTTTCTGTACCACTCTTGCTTCTTTCTGTACAACTCTTGCCTCTTTCTGCACCTCTCTTGTTTCTTTCTGCACCTTTCTTCCTGTTTTTGCACATTTCTTGTCTTTTTCTGCACCTCTCTTGCTTCTTTCTGCACCTCTCTGCCTCTTTATGCACCTCACTTGCCTCTTTCTGCACCTCACTCTTTTATTTCTGCACCTCTCTTTCTTCTTTCTGCAGCTCTCTTGCTTCGTTCTGCACTTCTCTTCCTTCTTTCTGCACATTTCTTCCTCTTTTGGCACCTTTCTTCATCTTTCTGTGCCTTTCTTCCTCTTTCATCACCTCTCTTGCCTCTTTCTGCACCTCTCTTGCCTCTTTCTACACCTCTCTTGCTTCTTTCTGCACCTCTCTTGCTTCTTTCTGCGAAATATCTTGCTTCTTTCTGCACCTCTCTTGCCTCTTTCTGCACCTCTCTTGCTTCTTTCTGCACCTCACTCTCTTCTTTCTGTACCTCTCTTGCTTCTTTCTGAACCTCTCTTGCTTCTTTCTACACCTAACGTGCTTCTTTCTGAACCTCTCTAGCTTCTTTCTGCACCTCTCTTGCTTCTTTCTGCACCTCTCTCGCTTCTTTCTGTACCTCTCTTGACTCTGCACCTCTCATGCCTCTTTCTGCACCTCTCCTGCCTCTTTCTACACCTCTCTTGCTTCTTTCTGCACCTCTCTTGCCTCTTTCTGTACCTCTCTTGCCTCTTTCTGCACCTCACTCTCTTCTTTCTGCAACTCACTTGCTTCTTTCTGCACATTTCTTCCTCTTTCTGCACCTTTCTTCCTCTTTCTGCACTTCCCTTGCCTCTTTCTGCACCTCTCTTGCTTCCTTCTTTACTTCCCTTGCCTCTTTCTGCACCTCTCTTGACTCTTTCTGCACTTCTCTTGCCTCTTTCTGCACTTCTCTTGCCTCTTTCTGCACCTCTCTTGCTTCTTTCTGCACCTCCCTTGCTTCTTTCTACACTTCTTTTGCTTCTTTCTGCACCTTTCTTCCTTTTTCTGCACCTCTCTTGCCTCTTTCTGCACCTCACTCTCTTCTTTTTGCACCTCTCTTGCTTCTTTCTGTGCCTTTCTTCTTGCTTCTTTCTGCACTTCTCTTGCCTCTTTCTGCACTTCTCTTGCCTCTTTCTGCACCTCTCTTGCTTCTTTCTGTACCTCTTTTGCCTCTTTCATCACTTCGCTTGCTTCTTTCTGTACCTCCCTTGCTTCTTTCTGGGCTTCTTTTGCTTCTTTCTGCACCTTTGTTCCTTTTTCCGCAACTCTCTTGCTTCTTTCTGCACCTCACTCTCTTCTTTCTGCACCTCTCTTGCTTCTTTCTGCACCTCTCTTGTCTCTTTTTGCAACTCACTTGCTTCTTTCTGCACCTCACTCTCTTCTTTCTGCACCTCTCTTACTTCTTTCTGCACCTCTCTTGCTTTTTTCTGCATTTCTCTTGATTCTTTATGTGCCTTTCTTTCTCTTTCTATACCTCACTTGGTTCTTTCTTCACCTCTCTTGCTTCTTTCTGCACCTCTCCTGCTTCTTTCTGCACCTTTCTTCCTGTTTCTGCACCTTTCTTCTTCTTTCTGCACCTTTCTTCCTCTATCTGCACTTCTCTGGCTTCTTTCGTCACTTTTCTTGCTTACTTCTGCACCTCTTTTGCTTCTTTCTCTACCTTTCTTCCTTTTTCTACACTTCTCTTGCCTCTTTCTGCACTTCCCTTGCTTCTTTCTGCACATTTCTTCCTCTTTCTGCACTTCTCTTGCTTCTTTCTGCACATCTCTTCCTCTTTCTGCACCTCTCTGCAACACTCTTGCTTCTTTTTTGCACCTCTCTTGCGTCTGCCTGTACCTCTCTTGCCTCTTTGTGTGCTTCTCTTGCCTCTTTTGCACCTCTCTTCCTCTTTCTGCACCTCTCTTGCTTCTTTCTGCAACTCTTTTGCTTCTTTCTACACTTCATTTGCTTCTTCCTGTGCCTTTTTTCCTCTTTTTGCACCTCCCTTGTGTATTTCTGTACATTTCTTCCTCTTTCTGTCACCTCTCTTGCTCCTTTCTGTACTTCTCTTGCCCCTTTCTGCACTTCTCTTGCCTTTTTCTGCACTTCTCTTGCTTCTTTCTGTACCACTCTTGCTTCTTTCTTCACCACTCTTGCCTCTTTCTGCACCTCTCTTGTTTCTGTCTGCACCGTTCTTCCTGTTTTTGCACATCTCTTGTTTCTTTCAGCACCTCTCTGCTTCTTTATGCACCCACTTGCCTCTTTCTGCACCTCACTCTTTTCTTTCTGTACCTCTTTTTCTTCTGTGTGCAGCTCTTTTGCTTCTTTCTGCACTTCTCTTCCTTCTTTCTGCACCTTTCTTCCTCTTTTGGTACCTTTCTTCATCTTTCTGTGCCTTTCTTCCTCTTTCATCACTTTTCTTCCTCTTTCTGCACTTCTCTTGCCTCTTTCTGCACCTCTCTTGCCTCTCCCTTGCCTCTTTCTGCACCTTTTGCTTCTTTCTGCACCTCACTCGCTTCTTTCTGCATCTCTCCTGCTTCTTTCTGCTCCTCTCTTGCCTCTTTCTACACCTCTCTTGCCTCTTTCTACACCTCTCTTGCTTCTTTCTGTACTTCTCTTGCTTCTTTCTGTACTTTTCTTCCTCTCTCTGCACCTCTCTTGCTTCTTTCCGCAACTGCTTCTGTATGTACCTCTCTTTGCCTCTTTGTGCACTTCTCTTGCCTCTTTTGTACCTCTCTTGCTTCTGTCTGCACCTCTCTTGCCTCTTTCTTCACTTCTCTTGCCTCTTTTGCACCTCTCTTGTTTCTTACTTCACCTTTCTTCCTCTTTTTGCACTTCTCTTACCTCTCTCTGCAAATTTTTCTTCCGCTTTCTGCACATGAAATCCCCCAGACACTACCCTTGCACTTATCCATTCACTCAGGCACTACCCATGCACTAATCCATTTACTCAGGCACTACACATGCACTCATTCAATCACCCAGGCACTACCTTTGCACTTATGCATTCACTGAGGCACTTCCTATGCAGTCATCCAATCAACCAGGCACTACGCATGCACTCATGCAGTCACACACGCACTAGTCGTGCAGTTACCCAATCTCCCAGGCACTACTGTTACAGTCAACCATTCACTCAGGCACTACCCTTGCACTCATCCAATCACCCAGGCACTAGCCTTGCATTCATCCATTTACTCAGGCACTTCCCATGCATTCATCCAATCACCCAGGCAGTACCCATGCACTCATCCAATGAGCCAGGCACTAGCCTTGCACTCATCCATTCAGGCACTACCTATGCACTCATTCAATCACCCAAGCACTACCCCTGCACTTATCCAATGACCCATGGACTACCCTTGTACTCATCCAATCACCCAGGCATTACTGATGCACTCATCCAATCACTCAGACAATATCCTAGCACTCAAGCATTCAGTCAGGTACTACCTATGCCCTCATCCAATCACTCAGACACTACTCTTGCACACAGTCATTCACTTAGGTACTACGCATGCACTCATCCAATCCCTCATGTACAATCCTTACACTCAGCCATTCATTGAGGCACTATGCATGCACTCCTGCATTCTCTCAGGTATATATGTATATATTTATTCACTAAAAAACCAGGTTTCAGAGACGTTATAGTTAGCAATTAGCATTTAAAAAACCTTAGAAATTCACTGAAAAAACCACAGGTTTCAGGGACGCTATAGCTAGAAATTAGCATTTAAAAACCCTTAGATATTCACTAAAAAAACACAGGTTACAGGAACATTATAGTTAAGCTGACATTTCACTCGTACAAAACCATAGAAATTCAGCCGTTATAGCTAGCTGAGCTAACTATAACTCACGCTCCCGCAATGCACTGCTGATGACGTCACATATTTCATCACTCATGACATGGTCAGTGGCATCACTGATGACATCACTGATGGCATCTCAAATGACATTCATAAAAAACAAAGGTAACCCCCTACAATTATATTTTTATGTCTGGGATGAGGGGGATAAAGGACCACTATTAAAGAAAGTATATCCACTTGACCTGTATTTCTTCTTGTGCGCCTAACAAGTGCTATTGGTTCTGACCCCCAAATGGAATTATGCTACATATGCAAAATCTTTTTACAAAACGATGTTTTTTCTATTTTCTCAAATTGTCTCTTATTCATTAATCTCCAACGGCACATTGCATTAGAAAGGCTGCAATTTAGCGATTCCTTCCATGTACTGTGAAAAAACCTATGTATCACAATAAAGAAAATATTATTGTTTATTCCATTAATCAAAAATACAAAACACCCCCACACAACAAACCACTCACTCCTACACACATCCAGAATCCTAAACTCCCATACATTACATTCATACCATATCCCAGCATTCTACACATACACTGCAGACAACAACGGAAAAACAATTTTGATTTTTATTCATTTAAATGTTGTGGGCTGGGATCACTTTTCCAAGAATGGTCAACGCACGTTTCAATGTGGGCATGAAAATCATCCAACCACCTTCTTCAGGACCACACAACAATAAAATTGCTTCCAAGGGTGGTCATATGGGGGGAATTAATAATTTCAGGGCCCTGCTACTTGACGGCAGCAGTAAGCCAGACCCGTATCTGGCTAGTAAGGCACTTCCTCACAACTACTCTGAGAATGTTTTAATCAGTGCCTGGTCCTGTCAAGGTTGTTCAAACCTACTTCCTCAGATTAGTTCTTTTGGGCTGAAAAACACAAATAGTGATAATACCAATCACAGTACCCAGATCACTTATAGGGACTCCTTATTCTAGTTCTGGACGTCCTCAGTGCATCACATGTAAAATTTCTGTATGTCCACTGGAGACTAATGTCACCTAGGGGCCTAATACGATGTCAGTCGTAAGGCCTCCGACCTGAGGTCGGAGGCCTTACGACCAACATCGTCAGTTTCAATTCCGACCGGCTGATTTTGATTCAGCCGGTCGGAATTGAAACCAGATGGCCATTCCGGCTGGCTTCCAGCAGGCTCAAGGAGCCCGTCTGCCAGTTGGAACCGGCCCGTAATCCAAATGGATGGCGGTTTACGCCATCCTGATTACCATGCACGGTTTCTGGCAGGGTTTCCATGCCGGCCTTTCCAACATGGAAACCCTGTCAGAAAGCATGTTTGAGGGCCCTTAGCAGGGTCCCCTTTCCTTTGCAGTCTCCGGCTGGTGACCGACCTCCTATTAATCCCTGCACCCCATGGCAGGCACCTTAGGGTGCCTGCTATGGGTGCAGGGATTAACACTACCTCACATTTCCCTATGGGAGCATGTACTATGTCCGGTTTACGGCCGTAACACATGCTCTCATAGGCAGTCGCAGCATAATGAGGCGGTTGGGACCGATGACCGGAGGTTGGTCGTCCTGTTTCCGAGACGGTGTCGGGTAGACGCAAGTCCGCCCGACATCGTAATGGGCCCACTAGTCTCCATCATCATGATGTCAGCAAAAACAGAGCAATTTCTTCTTTCAGTAAGCAGGACCTCTTTATTACTGGTGTGTTTACAATGACCTGCATTAGGTAGGGTTGCTGAACTTGTTATGAAATAAGTATTTGGGTTCAGACGCACACAAGAGACATCTAGGCTATTTTATGCTCTGCTCCTCATGAAATTGCCGTTATGTGAATGGCAATG
Source organism: Calotriton arnoldi (assembly GCA_963921515.1). Classification (NCBI taxonomy): domain Eukaryota; kingdom Metazoa; phylum Chordata; class Amphibia; order Caudata; family Salamandridae; genus Calotriton; species Calotriton arnoldi. The sequence goes on along the minus strand of CAWUFW010001320.1, from coordinate 454,872 downwards.
ATAAATGTCGACCTTTGCCACTATAGAGCTTAACATATCTTGAGTTTTTTAACATATAGAAGGGTTTTACCACACATTAAACAAGAGACATCACCCTGACATATTTTTTAATAAAGTATTGGAAGACATAAGTACACTAGCCTTGTTAGTCGGTTTTCTATATACATACTGGGAATTTTGGGATAATAAGGGGTAGGCCTCAACATAACTTTCCTAAGTATACAAAACGTGCCTGTGAAATTAAAGACCTGTACGGTCTCCCAGTCACCTTAAGCAAGAACCTATGATGAGAAGCCTGGGACACAATAATCATCACTTCTGTGGTCATATTCTTGGTCCTCTTCTGTTGTACGGAGGAGGTGTCTCCTCTATACTCCATTGAGTTTAGGACTGCTTTCAGTCTTCCTTGTGGCTGTGGTCTTCTTAATCATTATTTTCTGCCTCTAGAAGGATCTAGCTATTTAAAGTTTAGTATAACCATGTTTCTAAGAGTAGCCTTATGCTTCCATTAGGCATTTATTGGTAATTTTGGTGACTGGAGCTTTGTATTGCATTTATTCTGTGGGTGGAGTTTGCCATGTCTCAATATCCTTCTTCACTCCCAGTCGCGGCTGGTCCATTGGGGCTGAAAGGCCATGCCCCTCACCTTTTGCCCCTAATAACAGTGTCTGTCAGGCTGAGCAAAGGTCAGACTGATGGACACTGTTCATTTTCAGGTAAGGCAGCAAGGAGCTAGACATGCGCTAAATGTGCAGGCTCCTCGCTGCCTGAGCTGAACTTTGATGGGCTGAGGAAGTCACAGCTCCTGTGGGCGAGACTTCCTCAGCTCAGCATAGGTCCTTGAGACTCTTCCCCTCAGTGCGGGGGGAGGGGTAGCATCACTCATTGCCTCGCACCTGGGTGCTTCAGTTTTAAGCCCTGAAGCGCCCAGGGTCGAGTGTCAATCAATAACACTTCATCACAGAGTGGGGTGGGGTCAGCAGTCTCACTGACTCCATCCCACTCTGTGATGACGTTGGGACTGCTGCCCTCCCTCATTGGCTGACCGAGGGAAGGCAGCAGTCCCAAGCCTCCTGGGACCTCCGAGGCAGAGCTGCAGGGAAGTGTGATTATTTAGTTAATGTTTGGTGCCTGCATGCGTGTATGTACGAACATTTGGTAATGAGTGTTGTGAATGGATGTGTGTGAATGCATGGCTGTGAGTGTGTATGCGTATGTGTGCGTTTGTGTGTGTGTCTGCCACCTCCCTCCTAAAATTTCCAGCTGCCACTGTTCACTCCATTTCTGAACTCAGAGACCACAAAAGCAGGGGCTGGAAGAGAAGGTAAACATGGACCTTATGAACACTGTTTAATTTCTGTTGCTCACACTGGGATCTAGGATATTAGGCTTGCTGCTGTGTAAAACAAAAATATATCCAGCAGAAAATACTCTACAGAATAAAAATTGTTGTTATCTGGTAACCTGGCAATGGCATAATTTCTTGGTGCTTGGATTCAAGGTACGAGGGAAAATGAGTTGCTATAATAATTTAGAATTTGTCAGGGAGTATTGTTTTTTATGTTTACTTTTAATTCAAGTTTCTAAAGTCACTGGGGGGACAGGTTGTGCAATGGAGTCTTAGGTTGTTCATGTGAAAGTTGCACCAGACACAAGAGGCTTGAGCTGCACTTGGGGAGGCTGCACTGGACATGCAATGCTAGAGTCACCATAGAAATGTGTAATTGGTATTGAAAGCTCCTTGACCACATTTCAGTAGTCAGCTCTGTACGCCATTAGCTTCCATCAGGCCCTGGAGGAGAAGTATACAGAATGCCACGCTTTACAAGATACTTAGGGTTTTTTCAAGATACTCAGGACTTTATTTAGTGCTTGAAGGCAGTGGATTAATGATTTTCATTTATATTAACTCTTAATTCAAGGTTCTAAAGTCATTAAAGAGGTTGTGATGCAATACTAGTAATAATGATCAACATGTTGAAAATGCATTTATAAAAATATGTTTCAATATATTTTGAAGCGATAAGTAAGCTTACAGTGAGACAAGTGACCGCAAACCAAATAATTCTTATGATAACACTGAGTGGACTTTGGTGAGACGTTCTGGCTTCCTAGCTTTTAGGTCTCGCCTACGCAGCGCGCATGCGCTGCATAGGCAAAAAGACCTTTTGGAATCGCTTCGGCTTTTCAGCCAAAAACGTGCACCCGTTCCATTGCCTTCAATGGCAACGCGTGCACGTTTGGCGATTCACTTGCGGGAGCGAGCGGCGCCATATGGTAGCAATTATCGCCCCTGGCGCCGCTCGCTCCCGCAAGGGAAACGCTTTCACTTTTGCCGACAGTTTTTTTTTTTTACTTCAGGCGCGCACGTTTGTTTAAATTATGATTGTGAAGATGGTTATTTTTATTATAGATGTTACTGTGTTTTTTGTGTCTTCATCCTCATCATCAGTATTTATCCACGAGGCTTCCGCCATCATTACATACACAGTAAGGAAATATCAGGAAATGTAACAATTAAAACGCCCACTATGTATGACTATCCCTAATTCCAAACTTTCAGTTTCCAGTGCCCTGCCTTTGAACATTTCTTAAGATTCACTGTGCCTTGCAGTCGTCATAACTGTACAGAGGAATAATTCAACCAGCCATAGACTGCTGAAAATATTTTTTGTGAATTGACATAATTTATTAGCCTAAAGAGCTAGGGAACAGGAAAAGGTTGGTGTAGTAATAACATTGGAAGCAAATAGAGCCCTTGCAATCCGCCATTAAATAAAGTGCTCTTTTATTAGTGGTTACAATCAATGTACAGCAGAAAGGCTCGGCTAATTACCATCATGGCCGGACTGAGGCCTAGCAGGAAGCAGCCTTTCCTCGGCTGTGTTTTCATTTGTGTGAGTGAGAAAGGAGGTGAGTGCTGTTATCGCCGGATTCCCACAAAGCCGTCTACGGGAGGGTGCAGAAAGGAAGCCCTGACAGAGAGCAGGCCTCACACTATCTTGCTGTCCTCTAATCCTCGGGTCAGCACAAATACTTAACATGGACAAGGGCCATTCACCAGGCGCAGGCAGAGCAGGGACACGACAGCCACAAGGGCAGCGGGACTTTGCTGGCTCAAAAGGACTGAGGGAAGCCAGGCTTTCTTTTTAATATCCAGACCGTCCTCTTTTGCGCTGGTGACGTATAGGCTGCACGTGGCGATCCTTCTGGATATTTCTATGTTTCAAACCAGATATGATTGTGTGAATGAGTGTCCGTGCATTACTGAGAGTGAGTGCAAAAGTAGGACTGAACAACATCAAGCTCGGGTAAAAATAAATGCTATTCATGAAAGAATTTCTTAATACTAAAACGAAATCAATTACAGTTTCGAAAAATGGCCCGTGCTGATAGTAATAGCGAGAGATATTCGTTATCCAGTAGCCAGGTGGTTCAAGGTATAATTCTCTCACAATTTCCTGAAGATTGTGTAGGACACACTTCGAAGTATGGAGGTCACGGGAGCAGTGCTGTTCTTAAGTGCCCTGCAGATAAGAAACCAGAAAGAGCGCACTAAAGTCAGGCCTCTGGTATGCTGCTCACTGCGACCACTCATTAGCTGCTCACAGGCCTACCCTCCCCCTTAGAGACATGCACGGTTGGCTTTCGGGCTGGTGGCGTGCAGTGCAACAATTGTTTTGCCACACCCCCCAATGCCCTCCTTCTCCACGGATCTCCTGACTATCACCCTCCCACCAGTGCCTCTCACATCTCCATACCTTCTCCCTCACATGCATTTCATTTGTTTTAAAGCGCTGTTTGGGAAAGGCTTTACCAACAAAAATTTATTTCTACCCGAACTAAACCTTTGCAGCAACATTAGGAGGTGATAATGAAAGACTGAGAGAGGGGGGGGGGCATAACGTACTAACTAACCTATACTATATAGTTTTCACGCAGCACTTTGATGACAGTTCATAAGTCACTGTGCTATATTGGATTGTAACTGATTAACTGCAAGTAACAAAAGGATCTCTGTGAGAAAAGCAGTAACCCACTGAGCTATCCAAACAAAATACAGTTTTGTGATTTACATAGTACATGCTCTTTCTCTGCTACTTTATGATAAGTCAAACTGTCACAAGACAAAAATCCAATCCCTCTCCTCAGCAGGAACATTAATCACCATAGTTATCTTGATATTTTTATTGTTGCCTGAAATCTGCTGGAGACACTGCAGCAGGTGCTTGTAAACCTATAAGTTATGTCCAGGGCTTTAAGTGGGGAAAAAAAACTGGGAGTGCTCTAAAAGGGGCGTGGCAAATTTCTTAAAGGGGTGTGGCCTATCCGAGTAGGGGCGTGGTCTAAATCAAGATAACTAGCATTGTGTGCTTAAGAAAATCATGAAGTCGCATCCAGCAAAGGATAATAAAATAGGCAAAAAGGTATATTTATTAAGTATAAGCCATAAAATACCAAACACTTTATAAAACATGTAAAAATTATTTACATTACTTAGAAATCTATTGCAGGATTTCCCAAAACCCTTGAAGATATTCACTGTGTCTATTTTGCTGGGGTTTCTCACAACAATTTTCTTCAGCAGACCTTCTACCTTTTGCCAGCCAACTCTTTACATACAGCTTTGCGTCAAATGTTTCAAATGGAGGACCATTGAGTTTTACCCATAAGCATGAAGAAATGGTCTCTACAAGAAGAGAGGCCCTTGTTGGACTAGCAATTAAGTTCATTGCGCTGAAACCTCTCTCGCAATCCGCATTACTTGCTGGCAGGGTTTCCATGCAAACTACTAACTTTTTTAATGCTTCAGGGGTTTTCTTTCCACCAAAATGTTTGAAAAGTCTAAAAGCTTGGATAGTATCTCTTGCTGGCAGCTGAAACTCTGAACACAGTTTCTGGATATCTGTTTCAACATAAAGAATGCATTCATCACCAGAAGGCAGCTTCACGAAGGCACAGGCTGTGCGCAGAGACACACACACACACAGCAGCTGGAAGGGTGGGTTCTGGAGAACTTTTGTATCCCTGAGTTCCCAACAGGAGGCCAGCTCTTCTCAGGCCCTTGGAGATAGGCAGGCTTCAGAGGGGCAAAGCACACAGCACAGCTCCTCTTCAAGTAAGGGGGACACAGACAGGTTTTTGAGGCATAGAGATGACGCGCCGACAGGGGCAGGGCTGCACTGGTAGTGGTAGTGTCACTGCTGCTGGATTCTGTTGTAGAACCTCGTCCCTCGCTTGCTTTAAGGCAGAGCAGGGTCACACTGGTTGCTGGAGAAATCTTGCTGCAGGCCGTAAAAGCAGGGGCGTGCCGGTTCTAACCAGCTGTTGTTGTGCCGATGGCTGGCACGATGACGTAGGTGGCGCTGCGTGTTCAAAGAGAAGGGAAATCCCGAGAGAAAGTGTCTCTCTTCAAAGGATTTCCCTTCCTGCTACAATGACGTCACGCCTTAAGCAGTGCGCGCGCATGCTCACCCGAAACACCAAACAAAAACCAGGACGTCTGGTCACCCTACCTTTAACCTTTGAGGCCCGAAAATAGAGCCCCCTAGAGACCCCTTTCGAGGCACCCCCAAAAAAAACTGGGGGTGCTCAGACCCCCACAGACCCCCCCACTTAAAGCCCTGGTTATGTCTAAACACAGCACCCCCCTGAAGGACAGAGCCCAGGGCGGCTGCACTGGTCGCACTGCCCTAAAACCAGCCCTGGATACAGGGTACGTGCTTTGGTTCAAATCCAGATTAAATAACCCTGGACACTCAGCCTGTTTCGCATCAATCCAGCCTCCCCAGTCTCTGGCAAGGTGTTAGGCCACGGAGCTAGACAAAGTAAATGGTAGAACCTCTTAGGCCAAAGCTTTAAGTGGGACGAGTCTAGCGCTTAAAAAAAAAAAGTGCCAGGGCCCAAGAGTGCAGCTTGCACCACCCACTTTCCGACCTAATGCAGTCAAATGCCAGTGCCAACAATACCTACTACCCATTTACTCGCACAGATGTGAAAAATTGGACGATTTCATGTTACCCAAAGCTGTGAGAATAGTCTGGGCAAGCTAGTATTAAAAATAAAATTATAACGTAAAAAGAATTGCCACACACTGTTGCTAATCTCCACTGCTAAATTATAAACAAACAGAGCCACCGTGCGGTGAACTGTCAAAAAATAAGTGCCAGTGAGAAGCACCGGCAATCACTGGCACAAATTTAGCACTAGGTGGGTCCCTACGGGCTGCAGAACCGGCAGTTAAAACTGACAATAAAATACCTCTTTACTGGGCCTCCTATTCATGTCTTTATCTTTACAGGCAAAAACACTGACAGATTTCTGAACAATCACTGTAAACACCATTACAGTAATTCCTGTCACCGACGTATTTCTGCTTACGTTTTACGTGTTTTGCTTAATCTTGTATGTTAGCTTTTTCCAGACTGTTGTGTTTCTGTGGTATTTTTTATTGCAGCATATTACTCTTCTATATAGTGTCAGTGAGTCATAAAGGTATTCAGTTAAATGCTCACCCAATCCTGGTCTCCTCTGAAGATATCACCGAGCAATGGTCATGTATGTTTATTAGCAATCAAGAGTTAAACAAAACAAGCAAGTACATCTAACATTAAGTTAACAAGCATTGGCATAGCCAATAGGTCTCGCCTGTGGGACCTTATAAGTATTTAGTTATGCAGCACAATAACCTTGGTGCAACAACATTAACTGTTGCATGGTTAACCACTTATAAGGTCCCAAAGGTGAGACCTATTGGCTATGCCAATGCTTGTTTAAGCAAGCCATTAGGTAGTATCTGCAAGCCTGTACACTAGAACTTGCCTTCTCTGTGATGTTCCTGGTCCACATTAACTTTCCCCAACCAAGGCCTGAAGCCCCTGTTTTGGTCCACTTTCAGCTCACAAGGTGTAATGTTCCACACTGTATATGATCCCTCTTCCTCCTATAACCCACTGAACATGAGTTGTGAGGGAAAACGACTGTTTCAAGCATATTGAGTGTCTCTTTTCAGTCAGATGTTTTCAATCTGCATATCTAAAAAATGTATGTCTGAAAAATGAATCACACTCTGATAGTGTTTTACTCCTCTGGCTGCCTTTGGGACAAACTTTAAAATCTGAAATGAAATTAGTGTAACATTATGTTTTCATTTATTAAAATGTGCAGCAACTGAAGTGTTATTTTGTGTACGTTGTGAAGCATATGCCCCATTTCTCAAAACACTTAAAGATTGTTTTCTTGTAGTTTACCTGTTCCATGTCCTATTATAAATTGACCTGATGACTGTATAGAATCATTTCTAGTTTTTATCTTTAAACTGGCATATGCCATGTGTCAGATCATGTCGAATTTTACTGTGTTTACTGTGAATTGGCAAGGCTCCATATATATATATATCTTTTTTTCCCTACTTTCTAGCATAGGTTTCTCCGGCTTCTGGTAATGATTTGACACTATTAGTACCTAGTGCCAAATGAGACTCCCCACAATGTAGGCCAAGCGATTTATAACTTCTGGTGCTGCTTGTTGTACCAGCAATATAGGAGTGTGCGTAATTTGCAAAGATGTGTTTTTCAAAGTTTGTTAAATTGCTTTGAACCTCCAACAAATTTGCCAGCTACACAAAGATGTCGAAGGTTTATAAGAAAATAATTAAATAATGTATTTGCCAGAGCGTTTGCCCCTTACAAAGGATTTGTGAAGACTGGTCAATGTTATAACTTCATGAAGTTGCCTAATTTGTCACTATCACAAAAATGGCAGCGCATAATACCTTGCACACCAGTGCTTTCATCGTAGCTGGCCCATGTGACCGACATACCGTGCTGCTCAAACCTCGCAGCAGGAGTAGGATTTTTCCGAACTGGCATGCGCGGCCCGTGGTAGGAGTGCCGGTCGGGCGGTGACGTGGGGCGGGGGAGGGGCAGGGTGGGGGTAGTAAACTACGGTTAAGTACGATACAGGTAAGTGAACATTTAAATAAATAAAACGAATTTCGTTGCACGCACTGCATCGCATTTGGCGATGCAGCGCTCACAACGAAATTCGTTTTATTTATTTAAATGTTCACTTACCTGTATTCGGCCCTAATCCGTAGTTTACTACCCCCCACCCTGCCCCTCCCCCGCCCCACGTCACCGCTCGACCGGCACTCCTACCACGGGCCGTGCCTGCGAACTGGTTCATTGTTTTATATCAGTATATCTCAGTTCATGCAGAATGAATCTTGCAGATGTTCACACTCAAAGCCCCACATCTGCTACTGATAAGAGCTGTTTCCCAAGGCTCAATTCCTTACCAATTTTTACATACATAATACTGATTACCCACCCACAGGAAAAAGTCGCTGCTGGGCTGATCCTTTAAAACATTATAGCTGCTGATAAAAAACTGTTCTTGAAATGTCTTAAATTTTACTTCATTAACCTTGTAAGGGAGCGAAAGCAGATATAGGGCCCCATGCATCATCCGAAAATCGGGTCGCAAACGGGCAGATTCGCAGAATCTGCCCCTTTGCGACCTGTATTTTTGCATTTGGGAAGCATCATCCCAAATGCAAAAACCGCAATTTAAGGAATCACAAAATTGCGATTACTTAAATTGCGATTGCATTTAAGGAATCGCAAATTGAGATTCCTTAAATGCAATGCAACAAAGTAAAAAAATTAGCGATTTCGCTACTAGTGGGCGCAATTTACCATGAAGTTGAACTTCATGGTAATTGCAAAAACTTTGAGAAATGCACTAAAGTGCATTTTTCAAAGTTGAAGGTTACACACACACATGTCCTTGGGACATGTGTGTGCGCAACATATGTGCACGGATCAATTTCAGGGGTGCAACAGGGTGTCCTTTGACACCCCTGCACCCTTGAAATTGCATCGCAATTTGCGAGTACCTATTGGTACTCGCAAATAGCGCTCGCAATTTCCCATTCATTCCTATGGGCCTGTAGGCCCATAGGAATGAATGGGAAGCCATTACGACTCGCAATTTGCGAGTCGCAAATAAGGAATGTGAAGGAATCGCTATTATTATAGCGATTCCTACATGCATAGGATTTTGCTAATCCTTAATTGCGAATCCTTAATATTCGCTATTAAGGACTCGCATAATCCTAGCTTGATGCATGTGCCAGATAGTAAACTCTGGTTAATTTATCATTTTTTTACCAATTTTATTTGTCAGTGTCGGTGTTTGCAGAATGCTAATATTTGCTAATAATTTATTGACCGTACATGTGTACTAAACCACGTCACGATTTCTTTGTGGTATGTAATACTGATTATGCTGTTCACCCATACAACTACAGTACATCAAGGGCCAGTGTTTTCCCTTTAATGCTCTTCCAACTCTCATTGCAGCATGGCACCCTGATCAAATAAAGAGTTTAAGTTCTCTAACTATGCCAAACACTGAATCAATACAGGATTTTAAAGATGCTTCTAAACTAGTTTGACAGGATCCATCCACCTGTATTATTAAATATACAAGTAGACAATGGGCCAGGAACCAGGGATCATGGCTTAGCCTGCACAGGCCAACATTCTTTTAGCCCACTTGGCCTTGTAGTACATCCTTGGAGGTCGCTTCGCTCCATTGTTTACAATGGCTGGCTCTTCACAATGTTGTTCCAGCTGGCAGGCAGGCTAATGAGCACAGAAAGGGTTTCAGGTTAGCAATTCTTTATGTGACACTGCCCATTCGTCCTCATGTCAGTATTTTTGCTGAACTGTTCGTCAGCCTGTTTATTTAAAGCCCTAACTATGTCACTATAAAATCAAGACACACAGATCTATGGAGAAGACCATTGTTTTTTTCCTGACAATGTGAATATAGTTCTCAGTCTGAATATCAACAGTAGCATCAAATAAGGCTCAATATTCATTCAAGGGCTGTAATCAAATTTCATGACACCAATAACTCTTACATCTACATGCCATTGACACCATTGTATATCTTATCACCACTCTGAAATGTTGCCAAGTTTAGGAGGGAACCAATATAGGTATGTAAAACGCAAAGGGTTTTGGAATGTCTGACAATTAAGCCATTTTCTTATAATTCTTGAATGACTGTTCGCACAATGAGTCCGCGTAGGCACTAGTGCACCTGAAGGGCACAACAGGATTAGAGCCTTAACAGTGATTATAATAGAGCACTGTTTGTTTCTGTACTAGTGTGGTGTGTGGTGAGCTCTAAATTTAAGGTCTATGTTTCATGCCCTCATGTAACAAAGAGCCATAGCTTCACAAAGGGTTGATGCACTGCATCATAAGGAATTTTGGGGCATATTTTGGCTCACCCTGCCCTGAACAAGATTACATTTTTTACTCATTTTCAGCTAATTCAAGCCCTCATGAGTGGTGAATTTGAAAGAACCTTTTTTGAGACACGAACTTACGAGTGTTGGTGTGTGTGAATGGATGGAGTTATGGACAGATGTACGGAAGGAAGGATGAATGGATCGATGGATGTCTATGAAACAAGCTTACACGGTGGTCTATAAATGCAGTTTTATAGACAAGGGCAAGTGCTCTATGATACTCATTAATACATACTATGGAAATTTAAGTTTATTGTTTGATTATTTAAATTCATACAATGTATACTTATTTTAAAAAAATACCACATATAATAAAATAGATATATATTAAAAATAGTACATTTGAGCACAAAAACGTATTATTCATTTTACAAATCTAAGGTTCATATTCCATACTAAGACAATTGTCTTAGACTCAATCAATACAGAGAAAAACCGTGCTAGGTTATTTACCGTGAGCACAATAGTTTGTATACACTGAAAACATAATAGCAAACATGGGGGGCATACTTATGCGATATTATAACATATGCTTAAATGTGCCATAACATTTGTTCAATATGGTGCTAAAGAACCAAAAAACATTATAATGACGAATTGAGTAAACTGTAACTGTAATTGTTGAAAGAACAACTGTATTTTGTTGTATAACATCGTTAGTTCTCAAATAATATGATATTATTGACACAAAATACAAAACTGACCTCTTGATAATGTTTGTGGGGGTCTTTTCTCTTTATTTATTGCCATGGCTAGGTTGTATGTTACAGCAATCAGCAGGAGGGACAAGGCCAACGTTGAACGCACCATGTTGTGTCTAATCTGATTCTCGAAGAGCAGCTCTAGTGAAAAAACAGAAAGCAATATCCACTCTGTTAGTAGGACAACATTTCCCCAAAATGTTCTGAGTCAACATTGTTGTTCTTTTTTTTAAAAAAGCATCGAATTATTCTGCAAATCAATCTTTTGTTCCTTCCACAAGAAGCTCTGCTCGTTAACATTTCGATAGGAAACGTAGAGCCGAATGCCCCTCACAAAGATGAAGCTTATGGTCCGTGTAAAATGGCAGAATGCATATGTCCTACTGAAGACCACCAACAAGAATACGAACAAGATGGAACACGGCTCGAACAGCGGCGACAGAAATAAACAACGGACTTTATTTTAAAGAGTGAAGTAAAACATTCTTGTTGCTTAAGAATCTAGGAAATAAAGTTAGATCGGGAACTCTTCACGCGCCAAGTTTTCTTCTTCTAAGGGCATGCTTTAGAGTTTGGCTGATGGAGGTTAAAGCATTGGTATGGCGGAGAACTTTGCTCCCACCATACCAAGGGTCCTTTGACCGCCAAATTTAGAGATGTCCGCCTGCCCAACAGATATCTCTTAACATTGGCAATCTCAATATATTAAGGGCCATATTTATGAAAATGTAACACAGCGCAGGAAGTCACCTTGCTGTGCTGCGTTACAGGTAGGGTGACCAGAATTGTAAAGCCAAAAACCGGGACATTTCATGGAAACAGAAGAAGGACTAGAGTTTTACTTCAATCGAGCGCACAGAATGACAACGCTCCTCAGCACGGAATTACAGAACAGGTAGTTAGACCATACATAAAATGCAATTTTTAAACCCAGAAGCTTCCCTGTTAATTAACTTGCTTTCTAGAAACAACTGTTCACTATCCCTGCTTTGTACAACATAAAAAACACCTCCCGCCGTTTTCAGCTGACCCTCTCTAAAAACCGGGACAGGAGCTAAATTTCCTGAAATCTGCCCGGACAACTGGTGAAAAACCCGGACCGTCCGGGCAAATCCGGGACGCCTGGTCACCCTAGTTACAGGGAAAGGGCAGGAATGATGTGTATTTATCACAATACGGCCCATTCCTGCCTTTTCTCAGTGCTGGCACACTATGTGCTGCCTAGCGCCAACACAGGCACCCCTTGCGTTGCAAGCAGGATTGTTTTTGTGCAAGAAGGAGCACCTTCCTGCACAAAAAAAATTCCCTGAGGCAGTTTCCTCTTTCTATGTGCGCTCCAGAATGCAGCCCACATAGAAAGAGGAAAAAACAAGGAGAAATAAAAATATTTTACATAGTTACGCCTACTCTGGGAAGGCGGTGCATTTTGGTGCATTCTCAGGTCTATCAGTGATGGTAAATCTGGAATGTCTCAAATTCCACTGGTTTTGTGTGGGAAAACCCATGCATCACCCATGGACCGCCGCCCTGGGGTAGAGTAACGCAAAGCAGTGATTTGCTCTGCGTTGTGTTACTCTGGATTTACCAAGCCAGTCAGGGCCACGCAAGAGGGCCTTGCGTGGCTTGATAAATCGCATTTTAGGGTTGAGTTGTGCATGCATCCTGTTGGGTGCTGCAAAAGTGAGGCAATCCGTACATAAATATGGCCCTAAAAGTTTGACGGGCAGTACAGGTCAATATGACGGAAGCATCCGTCAAAATTTGAACATGTTTTTGAATTTTCAAAAATAAAATCCCAAAGTGCAATTTTGTTTTTGTAAATTCAAAAACTAATGGCCCTTCAACCAGGGAGTTGTCTCCCATGGTTGTGGGGGTCATTTTACAGTTTTACCCTAATAGAGTGGGCAGTTGAGTGGCCAAAACCTCTGATGGCCCTTCCTCCATCGTGGCGTCGGAGGAGTATGTCAGCAGAGTAGTCTCCAACACTGACATACTAAAGGTCCACCCGTCTGGAAATCAGGAGGCTGGACCTTCAGTTTGGGGGTACTCCATCACAGATGCTATGGAGTACCCTCTCCACCAAACTCTAAATCAGCCCCTAAGTTAAGTCTTCTATTTTCAAAATATTTTAGAGTAAACATGAAGAATTATTAAACCATTCATCTAAATTGAAAGGGACACCACCTGACTTTTAATGAATGCACCAGAGACTCAATGTGATATGGGATTAGGAGACAGATACAACATTTCGTTATTGTAATTTGGTTTTAGAATTATACAGAGGCGTTTAGAAGCCTCGCGGCAAACTCCACAATACATAGCAAACATAATGTAATATAACATACTAAAACATACCATAACATAGCAATTACAACAGCAAACAAACTAAAAAGAAATAAAGATGTTCAAACATTTCTAAAAGCAAACCAGTCAGCCTGTTCCTCACCCATAAATATAGGTAGCTTGTAGAGATCTAAATAATTAAATGAAAGGAAAAGTAAGTAAAGGAAAAGTGAGGTGGTTGAGCGTGGTTGATAGGTGACCTCGCTTATTAAGTGAATGTGAATATTTCCATTTGGAACTTACTTCATGTAGGTGGCTGAAAAACAAACAAATGAGAAGACAATTTGAGTTATGATTTCCTTGGATTTTTAAAAAAAAAATAGGTTAATCTCAGAAAGCCTCAAGTGCACTTAAAATATTTAGGGCCACATGTATCAACCAATCTTGCCTTTGCCAGGGCCACATGTATCAAACCCTATAATGCGCAAATCGCAAAATGGGTTAGCTATTCGTTATTTGGAAGGGGCATATTTAGGGCGTCCCTTCCTAATAGCGAAACGCAGATGTATGCATGAATGTTTTGTGACCGTGAATGCGGTTGCAAAACATTCACAATTTACCACCAACTTCAAGTTGGTGGTAACCCATTCGCAAATGGGAAGGGGTCCTATGGCGAAAACTTTTTTAAGAGCAGGCCCTTACAAAATAAAAAAAACTTTTCATTTTTGTTTTTTAAACGCAACCCATTTTCCTTTAGGGAAAACGGGCTGTATTTAAAAAAATGCTTGCTTTATTTACAAGCAATCACAGACATAGTGGTCTGCTGACCCCAGCAGGCCACCATCCCCGTTATTTTAGCGATTCCTAGGGGTTCGCAACTTGCGACCTACCTCATTAATATGAATGAGATTTGCCAGCCCCTATGAATCGCTAAATGAAACTCTTGCTAATTCATACATTTGGAATAGTGATAACCTAACTGCTAATTCAAATCTTGTTTACATGTTGCCCCAAATCTTTTTTATAAACATAATATTTTTTTAAGTAGGTGGTGTAGCAATACAACAGTACCATAGTAAGATGGCGATACGTTGAATTTATAATGTGCAAGACATTGTGGTATTTGTCCAGACAGTATGTATTGTTATGTACAAAGACAGGAGCAATATAGCAACCAACTACAACCCACCCTCCTCACCCAGCCGCCGTTACCCTGCAATGTCCAAGGACATCAAAGGAGTCTGGACCCACAGTGACAAAACATGTCAGAGGGGAGGTGACGTATTCCCTCCCCTAGGACTGGGTCAGTTAACCACTTACTAATAAGTGTTAAAGTGAAATAACATTGGTGTTGAAAATAAAAAGAAAGTAGGAAGAAGGAAATATGTCAGGATCATCTTACAGTTGGCTTGTATCATATTTGGTACATTCACTGAAGCTCTCAACTAGGGCATCCCCATGAATGGGCTATGCAATGTTTGCGTAGCCCAGCCCGCTCCTCTCTGTGCATTAATGTGCTTTCTGAACAAAAGCAAGAGAGAGTAACTATTGCCCAATTTTCAATAGCTGGGGGTGCTGGATTTTTCCAACAAATCATATTATCACGCTTCACCAGCAAATAAGCCATGTCCAGGTGACTATTAGAGGCTTTGTTGAGTTTAGGGCAGGAGTATCAGCCCAACAATATCACGTATGGGCAGTTCAGCAAAATGCAGCCCGTAATGTTTGACAGTGATTCGAGCACATTCCGCCACTACGCAGAAAGTGATGGACAGGACCAGAGCATATGCAATAAGTCAGCGTTAAATGGTGGACAGCGAAAACACTGAGCAGATGCTCCTGGGGATATAGTATACGTGGAGTAGGGTAGGCCCGATTCAAAATATTGAACTGTATATACTTAAACTTGGAAATACACAATATTTTATGAGGGTTTTCCAGGATATAAAATATTTAATACTAAAAGGTCTGATAAATGTTGTGAGAAATCATAACATGTTTGCAGTGTCCCCCCACTTTCTGCCCCCATTTTGACTACTATGTGCTGGTTTTCTGACTCTGATTTTGTCCTGGGCTCTGCCAACTAGACCCAGAGCCTATGTTCTGATTAAAAGTACATGGTAATTAGGTATAATTACAATTGGTACTGACAACTTACCTGTAGGTCCCTAGTATATGTTAGGACATGTAGGACTAGAGGCCCAGTAGATTAAATGCACTTAAGTGTGCACATCTGTGGTGCCTGCTGCCATTTTAAAAGCCAGCCCTGCCTTGCAGACTGCTTTTAACCTTAAATTATATGGAAATTCGACCTTGGAATTAAAGGTACTTTCAAAGTCTCAAACTACCATATTTTACATATATATTACCCATAAAGTCTCCCCTACGTGTTCCAGGGGTATAGTGCATTGTAACTATAAGCAGGGTCATTATAAAATATATATGTATATGCCGTGGTGAGGGAAAAGCTGCCAATTTTGTTTTTCCTCATTATAGCACAATGGCTCCATAGGCTAACATTTGAATACTTTGTTAAAGCATACCCTTTGATAGGAGTGGGCTACAAAACATCATTCAAGGACTGTGAATAGTTATGATAAATTCAACAACTTGCCACTGTTAGATTTGTTATAACTATTACAGAAAATAAGTTATAGAACTTTCTTTTTCTGTGAGCCAAAATTCAGCCTTCCAGATGGCCTCTGCTGATTTGCCAGCCTCTGCCAGGCTGAGCCAAGCTGTCTTAATGAGGAGTGAAGTGGACTACTAGAAAGACAAAGGATTTCCTGTGGGTGTAGAACTACAGCTGCAGAAGCAAAAGGCAGGATAAGGGTCGAGTAGCCAGACTAGTCTTCAAAGGGAGAATGACACTTTAGAACAGCACAGGCTCACGCCTACATCCTGCACCCACAGCCACATAGGAGCCCCTATAATTAGATCAGTAAAGGGGCTGGAAGGGGAGTGTTAGAGAATTTTAGCCACATCAGTGGGTTGACTTAGCCAGATCTAACCCTCCAAGAGAGTGTTTCTCCGTTTTGGATTTTGGAAGAATAGTGCTTTCTGGGAGAAGAATATGCCACACTTTGGAGGAAGTTGGCCATACCTGAGGGTGGCACCCTGCATCCCATTGGTCAGGGATGCCCCTTTGCTGGCCTCCCAGGAACACTGAATAAATATGGGAGAGTTGCCAAGCAACTCAGATCCCTGCCTGGAAAAATCAAGAGAAGGAGGACTGCCCTGCTGGAACCCCTGGTCTGCACCCAGAGAGTACTGCACTCATAAGAACTGCACCTGCTGAACACTTTGGAACTACAGCCCTGAGCACTTTGCCTTGCTTCTAAAAGATTAAGGAGGGGCTCCCTGAAAACAACAGGTACAAATGAGCTACAAGAGATCTACTGACTGAAACAACAAGGAGAAGAAGGACTGCCCCACTGAAACTCTGATCTTCACCTAAAGGACTACACTCTGAAGGACTGCCCCTGCTGCACAGTCTGGTACTACATCCCTAAGGACTTTGCCTGGCTTCACAAGGATTAAGGAGTGGACTCCCTGAAAGCTACAGGTTAACAGATCTCGCCTGCATCATCTCCACCAGGAAGCCCCCATCCTGGAGTACGTCCAGTAGACTTTTTAAAGGAATTGGCCAGGTGCATTGTTGGAAACATAGTCCCAACATCCCAAGGACCATCTCAGAGCTTCTAGACCCTTGGATTGGTGTTTTGGACACTTTGAACCCACAAGAGGAACTTTAGGAAGACGTTCCAGAAGTTTGGACACGTGTGGAGCAACTTTTGTAAACAGCTCCATAGGTTGACCAGGTGCATTGTGGGAGTTGTAGTCCCAGACCCCAAGAAGCAAACCAGGGCTTCTGAACCATTTGCTGGTGCTGTGGACCACTTTCCTGCATCAAGAACCACTTCTGGAAGTAAGTGTAAAAGTGTTACATTGTGGGTGGCCTGGACTCTGGACTTTGTACCAGTCCAGCATGACCTTTTAACCCTTTGAGCGCTATTTGGTCTAAGCGCTAGTTTTACTTTAAATCTTTAAAAAATCATATCTCTTGTTCCCTACATTGGATTTTTGTCACTTCAGTGTCATTTAATCATATAAATATTTCCTATTTTTATAAGTTGATGTTGTGTTTTTGTTGTGTGTTGTGTCTTACTTATTTAATGTATTGGGGTTTTTAAAAGCTTTGCACACCTGTCTCATAAGTTAATCCTGCTTGCTCGCTGCCAGCCACCAAGGGTTCAGCAAGGGAATAATTTATTGAGATCCTGACCAGACCTTTTAGTGTGATTGTGGCCTTATTGCTAGTGGTAGGTACCTACCTACCCCTAGCAATAAACCATCTTCAAACACATGGTATTGTGTGGGTCAGGGGATTGTGAGTTAAACTTCCCTTAGTACTTTAGAGAGTATGTCTAACACATGGATTTTGATCCATATTCTTTGAAAACCTATTCTCAATGCTTAAACACATAAACAAGTAAGCAATAGTTAGGTTTAAACAAATATGGGTGACTCATTTACCTTAATGGACCATTGGTTTTGTAACATTTCATCTTCTCTAAAGAAACAGCTTTTTATATAAACTTCAGGAGTTGAAAGAAAACCATTTTAATTTAGATGGCCACACAGGGCAGCAAGAACAACAGTACTATGAACATACTTAAGTGGTTTCCTATTTATCATGACCAAGTAAATGAAAAACATTGACAACAGTTTTCCTATTCACTGGATGACAATAATAATTGCTATATCTCCTGAACAGGCCAATAGTTTCTTAGTTTTCATGAGCTGCATGTGTTGCGCAACCAATGCAAAATTAGACTATTGAGTATCCTTTTCTCATCACTTTGCATGTAGGAGCACCCTTCGTTGCCAGCTGACACACATTTTATTGATAACTTGGTCAACATTGTCTGAGTTATGTAAATTTGTCTTAGTCCTGATGGTGGCACCTGTTGCAGACTTTCAAAAGTCCAAAACATATACCATTGTACATGGTGTACTAGAGAAAGTTATAATTTTTATAATCTCCCAGAACACTATACTGCCACTGTATATTTCCCACTATCCATCCTTACTCCAAATCCTCTTAGCACTAGCTAGCCACCCTGAGGGGCGTAACGTGGTCAGTAAGATTGAGGGGGTGGGCTTCAGATTTTCCAACAATCAGGCTGATATATAATGTTAAAAATGCATTATAGGACAAGCAGGGTGCATGAGAGGGGCCTAAGAGGCAGTAGAAAGGGAGGGGAAAATGGATTGGTAGGAGTACTAAGAGAGAAAACACAATATTTTGAAAAATAACCAACACTAGGACTTTCAAATCGGAGAAGGATACAGTATGTGTGCGTTTTTGTGTATATAAAAATCCCAGTGAAATTCGACAGATGTCTCACCATACCCAACTGAAAGCACCTGTCCCCAACCATTTATCAGAAAATACATTAATTAGATGGGTGCAAATCCCCTCATATCCCTTCTAAACATATGCCCCTGTCAACTCAGCCTTTAGGCATTGCCTTCTTTTCTATCACCTTATCAGAAATCATGTCTAAACATGTGACAGCAATAATTTGTTTCAGTATTCAGATCATGGCCTAATCTTCAACATATTTTTCCTGAAAACATTTTAGGCTAGACAAATTGCTGGTGACAAAAAATGCACCATGTTTAATGAAAAGACTTAAGGGTGCACACTTGTTAGACCTAACATCCTTGGTGTGGTTTTCCCATTAACGTTTTGCCTTCAGACCTCCTGTTTTGCTTACTTTTTGCTGGTCTTAGGACTCTGCACACTTTACCACTGATAACCAGTTCTAAAGTGCTTATGCTTTCTCCTTAAAACATGGTAGAATTAGCTTATACCCAATTGGCATATCTAATTTACTTGTAAGTCCCTAGCAAAGTGGCACAACCTGTGCCCAATGCCTGTAAATTAAATGCTGCGTGTGGGCCTGCAGCACTGATTGTGCCACCCGCTTAAGTAGCACATTAAGCATGTCTCAGGCCTGCCATTGCAGCTTGTGTGTGCAGTTTTAAACTGCCATTTCAACCTGGCAAAATAAACCTTTGGCCAGGCCCATGTCTTCCCTTTAATACATATAAGTCACCACTAGGGTAGGCCCTGGCCAGCCCAGAGGGCAAAGTGCAGTGTATTTAAAAAGTTGGACATGCACGTTTACGTCCAGGTAGTGAAAAACTCTTCAATTTGTTTTTCACTACTGCATGGCCTACTTTTCCCATAGGATAACATTGGAGTTACCGCATTACATTTAATACGTTGTTATTCCTAAATGGGAGCAGGTAAGCAGTTCATGTTTGGTGTTTTTGGAATTGTAATGAAAAACCCTCTCTCATGGTGAAGTCGGATTTTAAATTGCAATTATGAAAATGCCAATTTTAGAAAGTTGACATTTTCCTGCCTTAGCCATTTGGTTCCTGCAGCCTGCCTCTGGGTCACATGACTGGGTGTAGTTGACAGATGGGCTTTGTGCATTCCTACTAGACAACCACACACAATAGGGAGCTTAGGTGTTCCTGAATGGGCCATCACTGGCAGGATGGGAGGGAGAAGCTCGGCACAGCCTCACTTACAGTTGAATAGGCTGTGTCCTGCTTCCACACAAAGGATTGGATGCTCCCTGTAGTCAGTCTGGAGTCAGGGCAAAGAAGAAGGGCACCTGTGCACTTCAAAGACCTGCTTCTAGAAGCTCCAGCCTACTTCAAAGGCATAAATAGGTATAAATACTGGACCTCAGACACCAACTCTTCAGTACACTTCTGGACCTGTGCATACTCTCCCAGGAAGAAGGACTGCTGTGCTGCTGAAAGGACTGCCACTCTGCTGGGATGCTGCTCTGAAGGACTGATGCATCTGTTGAACCCAGAACCCAAAGTGACTCCAAGGGCTAGTTGGCTCGCTTCCTAACTTCAGCCTCAGGGACAGATGGCTCCAACAACATTGAACTCAGCATCTGGACTCTGCCATCTGTGAATCTATGCTGCCAAGTGGTGCCATCCCAGTCCTGGGACCCTTGGAAGTGGGCCTAAGGTGCTCAGCCAGTGTCTGCGGTTCCAGCGGGTCCAATGCATCTCCTTTGCTGTGCAGCACGACCCCAGGCAGAACTGACGCCTCACCTCTCATGTGTGGATTGGGCCCATCGCAAAGACCTGCATTGCTTCCGTAGCCTCTTCAGAAGAGCCGCTGGGTGACGCATCTTGCATCCCTCATCGACGGCAACCATGACTATGGACTCCGCATCACAGCATTGCCGCTCCTCAGAACTGACGTGTCATCTCGACTATGAGACGCATCCTCGACACCTGACTTCCCATCGAAAGCCCTTATCGATGGGATCCTCGATGATGATGCAGGACCTCGCATCGCAGCCTTGCCGTGCTTCGGGCCATGCATCACATCAGGTGCGTGAAACATCTTTAAAATGGATCTTCGCAACTCTCCACAATCCAGGATTTAAGGTATACTTTGTTCAGCGGGCCAAACTGGGTCCCTCTAGCTGGCCCACACTCCATCGTGGTCAGCCTGAACTTGTGACTTTTGTCCCGGTCCAACGTGACCAGATATCAACAGTTGGTGCTTTGTTATTTTTTGGAGCTATTTTCACTTGGCTTGGGATTCCTTTTGTGTGGTGTTTTTCACTTGATTACTGTTTGAAGTGTTGCACAAATGCTTTACACATTGCCTCTAAGTTAAGCCTGACTGCTCTGTGCCAAGATTCCAGAGGTTTGTGCACATTTTAGTTTACAACCACAATCCCTGACAAGGATTGTGGTTGCTGTTTGACCAGGACTCACACCCCAGTCAACCAACAACCCCAAATTCTTACAGCACTTACACTGAGTGATGTCCTAATGTAGTATAGATTTACTCTAGGAGGGTGAATGTTAAAAGCACCACCTCTTAATTGAATTAGCAGTCCTATACAGTGCTTATTTTGTAAAAGAATGAGTGGCATTTCCCAAAGCTCTGCTCAGAAGCCCACCACTGGTTTCATTAAATGTTGGCGCACCATATGCATAGTCTTGAATCCACTTCCCGCCTCTTTAATCCACTCCAGACACACCCTGCCCTTTTATCATTGTCTTTCAGATTCCTGCTTTCTCCCTTTGTGCTGGCTTTTTCTGTGTTTCTCTTCCTCCTTTCCCTTTTGTTTGTTTTTCCCTCTTTTGTGCTTTCTAACGGTCTGATGAGGAACAATAAGTGCCACTCTTGAAACATGAGAGTTCGTGGGCCCCCACTGGCAACCACTGTCTCAAATTAAGCACTGGTCCCAATACGTTTTGTTACTGAGCTAGATATGCCAATGGGATTTTCTAGGCAATACTTTTATATTGGTTCACTCTCTCTTGGGTGTGCAGGTGCTTGCTAGTGCAGATAATACAACTCAATACCCCAACCACTGTGACACATCTGCTGCTTTGACTAGACAAAGGGTCATTTTTTCTGCACTAGCAGAGGCTGCAGTTGTTTGTGTGAATCTACCTACAAATGCCCAGGCAACAAACCTCAGGAAAAAAAAATGAGTTGTGGCTTTACATGATGAGTAGGATATTCAGGTGCCTTTGAAAATTCAATGGCAATGTTCTAAGATCTTATAGCATCACTTGTGGTGTTATGGTGGTTACCGAGGTCAAAAGGATGTTATTTAACATATAAGGAACTGTTTTGACACCATTATTTGAAGGAGTTAAACCAGTTCTTTATGTGTCAAATAGTGGCATCCTTCCTGGAATTTAAAATATGACTGCTGGCAAAAGTGAAGATCCTTTACCTGAAGATTTTGGATTGTACATGTGTCTTTGGATCCCTTGCTTCCAGCGGGGACTGGCATGTAGGGAGAGAAGAAGGTGCGTATGGCCCTCTGCCTAATAGCCACCCCTTTCTCTTTACCATAGCTTAGAGAGTATTGTGGCAGTACCCTAAGTTACTAACACAGATGATACCCTTATATAGCATTGTCTAATTGCAGACCACTTTGAGATTACAATGCAAACAGCGCTTTGTTAGGTGGCTGAGGAGTAACAATATGTTTTAGGCTAGAACTAAGATTCATTTTATGGCGTGGGTACTACACTATCTGCCATCCCTTATATAGCCTACACACTAATTATAATCTTCATAACTGAATGACAAAAATGAAATAATATGCACGATGTGATCAATGACATCCATCGTCAAGTATGCAATCTTGCCACTCTTCTTCTATCTGACCTAATGAGATTATCCTCCTGCTATCAATGTTATAGTCATCTGTATATCCCACGCACTTTAGGGTGCTACCATGGTGTGAAGCCTAATTGATACAATGCCTTGGCATCCTGTAGAGAGGCTTGAAATCATTGTATTAACTATTTGCAACTTATGCTTTACTGCTCATCAAAAACAAATCTATGTTTTCTTAATTTGTTCATGAAGGGCACACACACCACTCAAGTGGCTTTATAGAATCATTGTAATAGTTGGTTGGGGCACAGTCAAAGAAATACCTCTAGCCATCCATGTAATGGATGCACAGTTGATTTTCATTTAGTTGGTCTGGTGGAAAAGTTCCACAGGCAATGAACTTGGATGTGAATATTCTGACTTTGCGAGGTCTGCCTGACTTCAGGAAGATGAGCTTATGTACATCTTAGAAACCTAGCTCACAGGATGCTAGTTGAAACTTGGCATCAAGAAGGATAGTCCCACAAAATGGACACCCTCATGCACTGTAAAAAATGACTTGCATGCTAGATTACCATGACAGAAATCAAGTGTAGATTTTCAGAAGGGGTCAATGTGGTCACTTCTTGAAACCAGCAACACACAGTTAACCTTCCTTCTCTCCTTCACCAGGAGTACCACCTCCTTCATCACCATTATCTATGTAGAAGAGTCCTACACCTCATCTGGGAAATTTGTTCAAAGAAAAGCATGGGTGCAACTTTAATGTGCCAGCAGGTGTCAGATCAATGACGTCCAACTGGACCAAAATGGGAAACTGTGACACATGGCTATGGCTATGATCAAAAGAGATGAGCAGGTATTAACCCCTGGGCAGTACAAATAGGACTCCACTCAGTACCCTAACCTCACCCTTCTTGCTGAGTAGGCCTTAGTGGAGAATTGTGCTTGATCCACTACTGTCTAAACAGGGACGTGGTGTGCTCAGCAACTTTTCTATATCTTCTGGGACTGTCTGCGTATTTTCTAAATCAACTGCTGTTAAGGAGGGCACCTAGGAATCTACTAGCCATTACCTTGACCAGACCTAATACCAAGTACCCCAAGCCATTGGATCCCGGAAGTCGAAGGCCTTGGCCCAACGCACCCTTGGGTCCTCACAAAGGAGCAATGACTGGTCCATACTACAGAGGTGAAATTGCTAAGGAAAAGACCACAAAGGGGGCCACAAGCACGACACCCTTCTCCACTGAGACTGGCTCACAACTTGTCCCTTCTGTAAAGTTTCAGTCTAAGCAAACACAAAGAAACTACTGGAAGGTAATCAATCAGAATGCAGCAGTCACCATTAAATAATCAGGAATAATCATCTCTTACATATTTCTTCCTTTCTGAAAGAGATACTATTACACCTGTCAGCCTTAGTGTGTTCTTCCCCCAAATGTTTTGCCCTCACCCTCCTGATTTCTGAACCCGTTTTTGTTGGCTTTTTGAACTCTGTGCACCTTACCACTGTTAACCAGTGCTAAAGTGTTTGTGCTCTCTCACTTAAACTTAGCTTACAACCAATTGGCACATTTAAGTTACTTCTAAGTGGCTAGTAAAGTGGTACTACATGTACCCAGGGCCTGTAAATGAAATGCTACTAGTGACCCTGCAGCACTAATTGTGCCACCCACTTAAGTATCCTTTGAAAGATGTATCAGGCCTGCCATTGCAGCTTGTGTGTTTTTAAACTGCCATTTTGACTTGTCAAAATAAACCTTTTGCCCGCCCTAAACCTTCCTTTTTAATACATACAAGCCACCTCTAGAGTAGGGCCCAAACAGCCTAGAGGTAGGGTGTGTTGTGTGTAAAAGGTTGGGCATGTACTTTTAATTTTATATGTTCTGGTAGCGAAAAAGTCTAAAACTTGTTTTTTTTACTATTGCAAGGCCTACCTCTCCTATAGGGTAACATTGGGTTACCTTATTACATTTAATAAGAAATAACATTTCATTGGGAGCAGGTAGGAAAGTCATGTTCGTTATCTGAGGAATTGTAAGTTAAGCCCCTCTTTAATAATAACGTTGGATTTTAAGTTGCAATTTTGAAATGCCACTTTTAGAAAGTTGGCATTTGGAGCCTGCAGCCTGTTCCCAGGTCACATGACTACATGCAGTTGGCAGTGGGGATTTGTGTATTCCTTCCAGAGAGCATCACAATAGAGGGTCTGGGTGTTGGCAGAATAGGCCAACTCTTACTGGAAAGGGGGACAGAGCTGTCTTCTACCATGCTTATACTGGGACTGCACCTTGAAACCAGGACCACCAGAGTGACTCCAAGGGCTTCAAAACCCTTGAACCCTGCACCTGGACTCAGCCTACCGCAAGTCCTAACCCCCAAGTTGTGCCACCTCAGTCCTGGAGCCTTGCAAGCAGGGATAAAGGTGCTCTGCCAGTCCAGCTGTAGTCCTTATCAGAAAAGACATAGACAAAAGCAACTCAATGCAATATCTCACTTTGCAGCCCATCGAAACCGATACAATGCAACGCAGGACCTAACATTCCTCCTTGGCACCACCGCCATATAGTGCAATGTCCCATATCCAGGACATAAGGTGCAATTCTCAGCTGGCCAAATCTGATCCTTGTATCAGACCGATGCTCCATCGCAGTCAGTCTGAACTTGTGACTTTGTGCTGGTCCGTCATGGCCAGATAAGAACAGTTGGCACTTTGCAATTTTAGGCACTATTTTTCCCTACATCGTTAGCAGTAGATGTCTCCTATTCTACTGACTGGATTTTTGTCATTTTGGTGTCAAATATTTTATTACATCTTTGTTAGAAATGAGGGTCTCTAGCTGGCAGTGGTGTTAACCCTGTCCAAGTAGGGACCCTTCCCTCTAGTCAGGATGAGTAAAGTACACACCTAAGTTTGCCTGTGCTCACCCTCCGGTAGCTTGACACAGATCAGTCAGGCTAAACTGCAGGGGCAATGTGTAAAACATTTGTATATAGCCCACAGTAACACAGTGAAAACTTCTCAAATAGACACCACACCAGTTTAGATAAATAAAGTATTTTTATCTAAACTAAACAAGACCAAAAATGACAAAAATCTAACATACAGAACTCAAAATATCACTTGTAAAAGGTTTCTTGCAAAGATATAGCTCTTAGAAGACAATAGCTCCAACTGAGGGTATCTCGACGTCGTAACAGGTACAGATCCAAAGTATGGCACTGACCGCGAGGAGCGCGTGTCTGCCATGGAGTAACACGGACTCCCAGAGATACAGTACCTTTTTGTGATGATCCAAACAATGATGTCGATTTGATCCGGTGCCTGTGCCGGACGGAGTTGGTTCCTTACTGCCACGGGGGAGGTGAGGCGTTGGTTCCTTAATGCCACAGTGGAGGTAAGGCGTTAGTTCCTTACGGCTATGCAGGGGAGGTAAAGCGTTGGTTCCTTACTGTTGCAGGGGACGTGAGGCATCAGTTCCTTACTGTGCAGGGGATGTGAAGCAGTGTTGGCGACAGTGCGCCAGTTCCTTATGACGGTGAGGCATTGGGCAGTCACCCACGTTGGTAATCGACTCCGTGATGGTGTGCGGGAGGCGCTGGTCGGCATCAGGTGTTGCTCCGTGCACTCCATGAGCGGTGTTCTTGGCCCAGGTGCAGGCAGTGGCCTCGTTGAAGGTGTCAGTGTTGGTGCAGGGACGGGGTCGGCAGGCATCGGGGCTGCTGGGTTGTCGCGCTCGCTGTTGCGCTCACCCAGAGAGCAGTACCCTCGGCATCAATGCAGGCAGCGGTGTTAGAGACGGCGTCAGGAATCTTCTTCTTGGCGCTTGCAGACCAGCAACACCTTTAGTGGTCCAGAACTAGGAGTGGCACCACTAGGGAGGTCAGAACTCCCAGCAGTGGAGTTTGGGATGCTGCAAGGGAAGTCTTTGTGTCCCTGAGACTTCGAAAAAGGAGGCAAACTCTACTTCAGGCCCTCGGAGATCTTCTCAAGCAGGACTTAACAAAGATCAGTCTTGTGCTCTCCTTGGCAGAAGCAGCAACTGCAGGACAACCCTGCAACGCAAGACACAGCAAAGGGGCAGTACTCCTCACAGTTCTTCAGCCCTTTTCCTTGACAGAGGTTCCTCTTGATTCCAGAATTAATCTAAAGGTCTGGGTTTTAAGGTCTACTACTTATACCCCATTTTGCCTTTGTAGTCTTTGTTTCAATAGTCTCTGAGCTCAATAAAAACCAGTTCTGTCCTCCCTGGTCCAGCGTCACTACAGGAGGTGGAGACAGCATTGTGCAGAGCAGACACAGACTATTCAGGTGCTAGCGAAAACTCCTCCCACCACTCTAAATGCAGAAAGGTCTATTCAGCCTGGCTATGAGTCACCTAGGAAAGGCAGGACACACCCCAACCCCCTTTGTGACTGTCTAGAGTGAATGCACATCCCCAGCTCTTGTCCCTCCAAAACCAGACGGTGAATACACAAACAGGTAGAGTCACACAGAATGGTTCAACAAGATAATGTCCACTTTCTAAAAGTGGCATTTTCAAACACACAATTTAAAAACCACTTTGGCTAACAGGTTTTCTATCTTGTCCCAATGGAAAGTTACACGTGTAACGATGTTACAAGGCAGATCCCATGTTAACCTATGGGACAGACAGCCTTTTAATAGTAAAAAATGAAATACACAGTATTTCACTATCAAGATATGTAACACACACCAGTACATGTTACATCGTTCACATACACTGCACCATACCACACAGGGCTACCTTGAGCCTACCTGAGGGGTGCCTTACATGTAAAAGAAGGGAAGGTAGGGCCTGGCAAGTGGGTGCACTTGCCAGGTCGACATGCCAGTTAAACACTGCACACACAGAAGCTACAGTAGCAGGTCTGAGACGCATTTACAGGACTACTTGTGTAGGTGGCACAATTAGTGCTGCAAGCCTACCAGTAGCATTTGATTTACAGGCCCTGGCACACTCAGTGCACTTTACTAGGGACTTACCAGTAAATCGTATTTGCCAATCATGGATAACCACTCATGATCACAATTTAAACAGGGAGCACTTGCACTTTGGCACTGATCAGCAGTGGCAAAATGTGCAGAGTACTTAAACCAGCAAAAGCAAAGTACAGTACACAGTCAAAAATACAGGAGGTAGAGGCAAGAAAGTCAGGGGAAACCACGCCAAGGATTCCAGGTCTAACAATCTTACCATATTGCTCTAAATTGGAGTGCAATTTCTCTTGTGTTGTGCTTTTGCTTTATGATTGTTTGTGTGCTGCATAAATACTTTACACATTTTTTATCAGTTAAGCCTGACTGCTTTTGTGCCAAGCTATCAGAGGGCTATGGACAGGTTGATTTGGGGTTTGCTTGTGTTTCACTCTGACAATAATTGTGGCTGCCGCTTGAGTAGGGTTTTACCACCCTCAACCAGTAACCCAATTTCCTACAAGGAGCATCCCCTGTCCCCTTTGTTCCAGGTAGGTCAGTTAGGGCCAGCCAAGGGTAGCTACTGCTCCCTCTCATTTGCCATTGGAAGCACCTGTCATTGCACCTGTTATTCCTGGTCTCAGATGTCAGGAATCCACCTGCAAGAGAGTAAAGAAAACATAGCTCTAAAAACCCAGTGGACTTTCTGTATCCCCCACTTCTTCCTCTTCCTCTTCCTCTAGCAAACAGGAGACTGTTGAGGATCAAAGGGTGGCAAAGGTCTCAAAGTTCTGACGTCTTTGGGGATCAGAGTGTGTGTGATGTTACTTTGGCTACCCCTGGCATTTTGATGAATCAACATCCATGACTCCTTTTTTCTTTTAAGCAAAAGTTGGTAAATTCATGTTGGGGGAACCTTAGTGCTGTGTATTGTTTTTTAGCTATTAAAACATGGTTGCTCCCCGATCTTCAGAAAGTTCAGGTACATGCCTGGCAGTATGTTACCCCTACTTTTCATGCATAAATATATGACAAAAGGCAAATTTGAAGACACCAATTAATTTGTGAGACATGGGAGCCCTTACATTACCGGTCCTAGTGAGTAACTAAATACACAACCATAAAAAGAATATTAGGCTAGAGAAATATTTAAACTGTCTTGCAACTTTCTGCATGACATTAACTGCGGTGGCGCATGAACTTAGGTGCTTCTTAATCCACCTTCATGGAGAGAAATGCGACACCTGTGCGGGAGTGTGAACTTATGCCTGACAGCCACTCCCAAAGTAAGTATGTGTTTGCCGTTTACTTATGCTATTTGACGGAGGCGGTAGCGGTTGCCATGGCAGCAACACTGTTGATGGATTAGTGAAGAAGCTTCTGCAGCTGGGCGAGGGAGGGAATTTGCCACAATTTGAAGTTGCTCCTCCTAAAATAGGGCCAGCAACAACTACACCTGCAGAGATGTTCCAATTAAATGTCAAAGATACTAAATCTTTGATTACAAGCTGTATTGGTATTTTATATTTTAGAAAGATGAAATAACTGGCCAATGGCCATCTTTATATCTGGTAAAGCCTACCTCTTTTGTTTGTACTATGTGGGTTTTGTGTCTGCCCCTTCAAATCATTGGCTTGTTTGGCTGAACTCCCTTCACCCATTGGCTTGAGAAATAGGCAGTCACGTCTTGGATACACCCAGAAAAGTATGTTGGTCTCACCATCCTGTTATATGCTGTTCAGGTGTCTTATTCTGCCTCCAATGAAGTGCTTCCGTTGGAATGCATGAAGGACTATTATACATCTGAAAAGTACATTCATTCATAAATCATTTTGTCACACTCATGTCTGCATCTCATATATGAGCTGTAAAAAAAGCAATCCTTTTTGTAATTTTTTTCTCTGCAAAGGTATATGATTTATTATTTCAGGAAAATGAGTGAATTGCCAGGAAAGCCAAAATGTTGCTTAAACTAAAAGAATGATTATTTGGAACCCTTAGCTACCACATTTAGTCACTTGGCTGCTATTCAGATTCAGAGGTCCAGGCAGCCTGCGACTGTGATATTCACATATAAATTCAGGACGCTCTGCAGCTTCAGGAAAGAAAAATGCTTGGCTCATAAATGAAAGTGCATGCCAGAACGTTTGGTTTTGTCAGTGTTTGTTGTACGATGGATTTTGTTTTACTTTTATGTTTTCAAAATAAAAATGTATCTTACATTTCCGTCGATTTTCAGGGACCCATCACCTGATGTTTACTCTAATCATGTTTGCTCTCCTTTATTCATGCTTCCATGCCTGTTCCTATCAGCTAATCCTCATTCATAGCCACATCTTATACTCGTTTGAGCTGAGTGAGCTGTCCTGGAGCTTGCCACGTCATTAAATGCTATGGGAAATGCATTTTGTTGCTATCTGCATCTAATTTTGCCATCCTGTGCAGCTCAGTAACCATCTCCAACCAAACGGTAAGCCTCGTGTTTTCTCTTTAGCTGATGATCTGTTTTGAGTTATTGAACTCTTTTATTCCTCTTAACATCAGGACTCTGGAAATGTTATCTAAAGCCTGCTATAAACTATTTCAGAAGAGAAACAGTAATCCATGTGACAATGCAGACTTAATGCTATGCTATGTAAAGCTAGAGCTGCTACAACCTATAGACTAGAGGTCCATAACTCACTTGAAGTACACCAGCTTGATCTATTATTTATTTTTGAAACATGGTCCACCCTTTCACTCCAAACTTTCTTTAGTGAAACATTCCTAGACAGTTTAAGGATCGTTCACATATTATTTGAGAATAAAACAGGGTGTGGGGTTGCAACCAGTACCAGAAACTCCCTGTTTTTGAAAATTGAACATTCGAGTCCAAACATTTACTTGTTAGCCTTGGCATTTCTTTTAAATTTTGAAATTTGAAAATGTTGAATATCATTTTCTTCTGATGTTTTGTTGCCTGCCCTGATTTAGTCAATTTAGCTGAAGAACTTGCATTTTTCTTCCTAAATAAGCAAAATAAGTCCTTTTTATGTAATTTCAATAGATGAGCAGGCGATCCTCTGGTAGCTAGACAACAGTTTGAAGAGGCTCTGGGAGTACTTCATTTGACCCTTAAATCAAATATGCCAAACCACATGAAAGGCCATTTTTTTTATAATTTCTTCTCAAATTGTTGCGGGTTAGTTGTAGGGGACCGGATTCCTTTGGTGTGGTTGGACCATTTAGCAATCCCATTCCACGTTGTTTCCTCAGCTGCCCACAAAGTCCATGAAATTAGGACACTTTAGTGAAGATGCTAGGAAAAGAGCTCTCTTAGGGAATAACCTCTTATTTCATTGATCATTTTAAAGCTCAACTTCATGCCAAGCCATATCATTGGAGCATAATAGGCATATACAAAGACGAGTCCTGAAAAGGCCACTGTTTACTTTATATAAAGGCAAACAAATATCTACATACCAGAATGTGAAGGACAAGTCTTTTTTTTAAACGTCCGTGTACTATATGTAAAAGCGTTAGTAGAAATAATACCAAGACAATACCATATTCACACTCGCGTTCTCCGCATTGTGCAAAGCGTATAAAAGGTATATGTAACTCCACTGTGCGTATGCTTGTCTTGCATCTTCATGACAAATACATAGACAGCAACACAAGTTACTCAAAGAACAAAATGAAAAGCAAAGATCTTATCCTCAAAGAATACATAGCAGGAGGCACAATCACTCAATAGAATAAATTCACAATTAAACTCAGGAATGAATACATTGGAAACCATTCAAGTGATGGTGATAGTGTCCCAAACAATGTAAACAAAAAACTAACTTTCGATAGTTATACAGTTAGATAGCACTATCTCTGTTAAAACCCTTTGCAGACCTTGATGATGAGAAAGATGAGCCTAAAGGTATCCAGGGCCTGGGATTGTTATTGAACCTCCTATGTCCTCATTATGGGTGCCCCAGGAGAGTGTGGTATGAGTTCTGCATCCACAGAGTTAACAATACCCTGGTCGCATTAACTCTAAATAAGCGGGATTCCGAGCTGCACCCTGAGAATCCCATGAAAAAAGAGGAATTACCAGGGGATTCAGTAATTCCTAGTCTGCTTCCATCAAAAATCCCTCATTTCCACTGGACTTTCTCCAGCAAACAAAGTCTCTAAGTGACTGTTTGCAGATCTGGGATATTACCACAGAGCTCGAGATACCAGTAGAAACGGTAACTGCTTTTAGAAGCAAAGGGCAGCTCGTAGTGATGCCTCCAGGGCTAAAAGTGAGATGTTTTGAAAGACTGTTTAGAAACACTTATTAAGGTACAAATAACAGGCATTGATCCATTTAAGTCACAAAACTGGAACTAGGCGTACTATCTTACAGCAGGGACGTAAATAGCGTATAAGTTATTCAGGAGAAGTTAAGAACATTTGGAGCAGCATGGGTTTTGCTTTCTGCATGCTATACGTCTATTAAATGTTTAATTCCTATATTTTAAGAATGCATTACGCTGCTGTATTTTGCATCAGCACGATGATTCAGTTGCAGACGGGGCCATTGTGTAATTTGAAGGTCCGTGTATTGAATCTCAGCATGGCCAACTCAGCAATTAATGCTTCTGAGGTCGATACATTCAGAACATTACACCGAGTAATGGTAACGCCTATTTTAAAGCAATTAACTGGGATAAAAGCAGTTACATATAGAACAGTCTTTGTATCAACTCTTTTCAGTATAGAATGAATGTTTTTTTGTGATGCTTCCGGGGTTAATTAAAACCGATTCCTTTTGAAGCAATCAAGTGATTTACATATTAGCAAACATACATCCTTTTAACTTCTCACTCCAAATGCATTTGCAAATCTGTCTAAGATGGTGTGACTCATGGCCTCGTTAACACGAATTATCGTGCACAGAAATAAAAGCATGTCCGTTAAAGCAGCACATATCATTTGCTTCTAAGTATTTGCGTATTATCCAAAAAATAATCAAAGTCTGAATTGTGCACCTGCGGGCACTGCAAACTGTACCCAGGTGTGCAGAAAGATTAGACCGTGCCAGGCACGGTGACTCACGCAAGACCTGCACTGTTGCTATTTCAGGCCCTTGGAAAAAAAAGACATTACATTGTTTCACGCTACAGATAAGGTCTGTCAATTCTTGATTATCCGACAACTTTTACCCTTCACAAGTAAAGAATATGGTCCAGACGTATATGTGGGTTACAGAAGAACCTACAATGATTTACGTGCTCATTCTGCTAACCAACAGAGCAAACACCCACAGAGACAACCACCTACCAACCAACAGTATATGTCACTTTATACCAGGAACTGATAGAAATAATTCAGAAAGCACGCACATTTCTAACAAACTCGCCATACGAAAACAGTGTGTTGTATAATATGTACAAAACTAACCTGAGATGAACAGAATTATTGAAAAATCATTTTGAAGTATTTTATTTTTTTAACAAATATATCTGAAAAAGTTGAAGACGTGTACTTACTGCAGGTGAGCTCCGGCACGAAAGTCCTTCCTGTTCTGAAGTCATCTAGTCGAACTCCAGTAGGCGTGATTTAAAGAGATAAGTAGGACACCTGACCTGAACAATTCGGGCTCCATGGCAACCAGGATATGGTTACCTGTGGAGCGCACAGGCAGGGGAGGGGCAAGGTGGGGCAGTGCTGGGCACTTCTTGTCTGACTTTGGTTCGTTCCCATGCCCACGCTGAACACTGCGCTCTCTTTCTGCCTCCACTTGGATCAGATTTCATCAAATTAAGAAAAATAAATGGGCGCCTGTGTGTGTGTGTCTTTACTCCGGGGGCTGGCTTGGGGTTCACTGAGAGATGAACTGCACAGAAAGTTAGAACTGTGTGTGCCTATTGTTCCCTGTGAATAGCTGGGTTCAGTGGAGCTTTGAGGTACCAGGAGCAACAAGGAAATGTTACTTTGTATGAAGGAGTGCATGTTTGTTTCACTTAAAAAAAGTTGCAATTTTCTTAACTGTGTCTGGATCAAAAAAATTGATTTGAAAAACATTAAATGGACCACTTTGAGTTTTAGAAAACCAACTTTAGTACTGCAAGTGCCGGGTGCACCTGTGCCGGCTTGGTGCCTTCGCTGAAAACCTGTATTAAACAATGCTGATAATCCCTACATTGTATGAAAAAAATAACATGGGCTGTACCCAGAAACTTTGCACTGGTGCAAAACACACAAAAGAAGCCACACCAAATACATCTGCACATTTATCCTGCTTGTGTAATAAGCAGAATTTGCTTCAAATCCAACATGTTAAATGTGCTTACAGAGTAAGACATTCAAAAACTTAAATGTTCTCACTTTTAAAATGGGGAAGGGTGAAATGTGCTTCAGGGAAAATAAGTATTCTGTTTCTAATTACAATTATGCAAAACCAGTATCTTTTAATTTTTTAGACCTTTAAGGATGGCATTTCAACTTAAAATCTGTATCATGCATTGGAAATGCTTTACAAGCAATACATATCATTAACAATGATTTCAAAATAAATATCCCTTTTCATTAATTTTGTGATATGAACAATAGCAAATCAGCTTGCCCGCCTCCTTATTACAGAAGCAGCAGGTAAAGTGCAGAGAGATTTGCTGTTTGTTTCCAGCATTGCAGATTCTATGAACAGGTTCAAAGTACATATCCACTAAAGATCATGGGCCGTATTTAGAGAGTGGCAGGCATGGTTCTCTGTCAAAAGCGCCGCAGATGTAGTGTCTGCCATACTAAG
Organism: Calotriton arnoldi; assembly: GCA_963921515.1. Classification (NCBI taxonomy): domain Eukaryota; kingdom Metazoa; phylum Chordata; class Amphibia; order Caudata; family Salamandridae; genus Calotriton; species Calotriton arnoldi. The sequence goes on along the minus strand of CAWUFW010001320.1, from coordinate 420,654 downwards.
AGTGCCCTACAGTAAAAGGCACTCTGACTAGTGTGGGTGGGACATCTAGCATGTTTTGACGAAGTTCTCATCTGCTCAATTAAACAACATGGCATGAAGTGTGAGATTTGTATTCTCAGTAATTCATGGCCTTAAATGTAAAGGAATTTAATGTCAGGTCTGAAACTTTTGTGAAGCTTTGTTCTTCTTTAAATTAAACCCCAGCACCTGGTATACAGAAGGTATTACTTGTATATTCGATTATTCCTTTTATTGAATCAACACAAATAATATATCAATGTTCTAGAAAAGTTTATAAACTTTTGGTCCTTCGTACAACCCTGCCTCAGATAGAAAATGGCTGAATGATCAAAAATGTGCGGTTTATCTCAACAAATACCAGAAGGGGAGGATTTGGAAGATGGGTGATCTGCTTCAATGTGTGAGTGTAACAACAGGGAATGTGTGATGCTCCTGAGAGTAATAACATGTTGCTATTCTGATCCATGGTGAAGACAAATAACTGTGTAAAGTAGCTTTATCAAGGAGACTTTTGATTGTAGTAGAATTCTGTCATTTTTCAAACTCGATTGGAAGCTTAAGTTAAGGAGAATGAAAAAGCACTTACTGGATGTAAATTTGAGTGAGTTCTAACTTGACCTGTGATATAATGCATTGTACAGATGTGTAATAAGATGGACTTCTGTTCTCATGAAGCTTGCTACCAGCATTGAAGATCTCTTCTTTACCTTCAATGTAGGTGTGCAGGTTGACATCAACACTTATCAATCTTGCTGTGATCAATGGCGCTGTGGGCCCTGATGTTCTACCAAATGAATCCACAATTAGCCTGTCTGGTACAGCACAAAGGTCTCATCTTTTCTCTTCAATTGAATGCAAAAGGTATGAATGAGGTATGAAGGATCATCGACTCAACGGTTCCAATGACGTGAACTCTGTCACCAGCAGTTAACTTGTAAAAGAATGAGTGCCCGTGGCCAGGGCTCTGCTCAAAAGCCCGCGGCCGGTGCGATTGAATGTTGGCAAGCCGAATGCCAAGGCTGCGTAGTCCTAAATACATCACATGCCACTTTGATCCGAAGGTATGACATTAAATCGCATACATTCTCAACGCATGGCTTTACAACGACCGCGTTGTTACCACGCGTGCCATTACATCGCAAGTCGTTTCAACGACTTGCTGTAGGGGGCGCGCTGGACTTAGGAATAGTATTAATTACTATTCCTACTCCAGTTTGCGCAACAGCAGGGAAGGTGTTGGATTTAAAATCCAACACATTCCCTGGTGTTGCACGCCCCCTACAGCAAGCCGTTGAAACAACTTGCGATGTAATGGCATGCGTGGTAACAACGCGGTCGTTGTAAAGCCATTGCTTTGTGGAAACAGCGTTGTAAACGCTGTTTCCCCTTTGATCCACTTCTATACACTCCGAGCCAGTTTATCCCACTCTTTCAGGTTCCTGCTTTCTCTTTTTGTGATGCTTTTTACATCTTTCTCTTACCCCATCTTTGCGTTTTGTTTGATTTTTCCCTCTGTTGCTCTTGTAAATGTTTGAAACAGAAAAATAAGTGCCGCTGTCCAAATATTAGTGTTGGTGGCCCCCATCGGCAACCACTGGCTCAAATTAAGCACTGCCTCTCACCCTTCTGTTAAAATTTTATGTGCTTATGTTGTTATATGTACTTGAACCTTATCAAATGAAAACCACTTCAAAATGTACTCTGAAGACAGAGAAATGTATATGTGACTCAACAGCAATTGATGGAACTACACCGACATTTGGGAGGGATGCTTTACAACAAAAAACATTACCTGCTTAAATGGATCAAAAAGAGAAATCATGATGTTTGGAGAGTCAGACCTCAACACAGACCCCTTCCAATGGCCTTCCACGCGGTCCCTAACAACCACATCACAACATTTTAGAAAGATGGGAGTCCTGTTTCTGTACTGAACTTTTATTTGCCCCCAACTTGCTCCAGTTTTTAAAGCAGTCAACCTCAAAGTGTTCTTACTTAGGAAGATTCTTCCTCTCCAGCAAACCAGACACCAGGTCAACATGACACAGGCCCTCGCATCTACGCAAAACCAACCATTGTCCTAAACTAGCTTCTGGGCTCCAGTGAACTAGGTCTATCTGTGTCTCCTGTGACATCATTGGAATGCCATCCTTGTTCTGTAGATGTTGGATTTTTTGGTATTAAGAGTATTTAGGAACTTTATTTTTGGGAGTAGAAACTCAGATGCTGAGGCGTCAGTCCGCTAACATATCCAGCCTGGTGCCCAATGCTTGCACAGTACAGGAATTGGCCCAAAAGCAATTTATCTACATATCCCATAAATAAAGCAGTTGAAACAATAAGTTGTAACCATCGCCCAAGTTGACTATAGCACAACCTCGTAGGACACTACTGGATGTAGGACTATTGTTTTTGAAAATATAGTGCTTAGTGTGCAGCAGTATTCCGAATCGGTAGTGGTATATCATCCCTACCACTGTGTGACTTTCATTATAGATCCTATCTGTAAATGCAAGTTTTATCATTGAGTAAGTAGAAGACCTGTTCTTCTTTGAACTTATGTAATAGACTTAATATTGATTTTATTGAGCATTATTTAATTTTTCATACTTTAAAGAGGAAGCCTTGAATACTTGTCCTCAATACCAAGGGAGAGATTCAAGAGTCTAAAGGAAGTAACTATCTGGTCAATTGTAGTGCAACAATGTTGTGACTCTAGATTACCAGATTAACCACTGCACTCACACAAGAGACTGCTCTGTAACCACTGATGGTCCCACAACCAAAAGAAAGGTCCTCATAGTCAAGACTCTGTGTATACCACAAACAGGCACATATGTAAACAAAAAGGAAAATCCACATGAATACAGTCGTACGGCAAACTCATAAGGAAACACAAATTCAAAGGTGGACAGACAACCAGACACATAAGGATGCAAACTAAAAAATCTGAATGAGATCGGTGAGATGAGCAGGTAAACTCATGAACTGTTATCAAGCCAGCCCTTGAAAAGGGCCATGGAGGCAGGAGAAACGTTATTCTGTGTTTACTTTTAACCAAACCTTTTAATGGAATGCTGTGACATGCAGATTAAGTGAACCAATCTCTTGTACTCACCGCCTGGAATGAATTCCTCTGCTCCTTTTGTGAGGTAGCTCAATGACTTGGGTGGTGCAAAAGAATGACGATTAGATGCCTCAGCGCCAAGCCGTAGACAATAGCAATGCAAGCTTCTCTAACAAAAGGTGTTGGTCTCCATGACGCACAACACAAATATAGTATGAGAAACATCACTACAGTCTTCACTATTACTCCGTCACAACTTAGACTCACACTTTCTCTCATCTTTTATACTGAAGGGGCTTTGTTGACTTTGATTCTGCTGGAATCACTTGTACCAGGCAGGTCCAGAAGATGGCATTGTGCAAAGGTTCTATCTCTCTATAACACATACACACACACACACACGCGCACACACACACACATGCACATACAAACAAACATGTGCACAGACACTCACACACACGTTCTTTCCAGAAACACACACTCTTCTGCAACAGGTCTTTTTCTCTCTCACACACTCATAATCTTTGTCAAATGCTTACATGCTCTCTGTCTCTACACACACACACACTTTCCCCACACACGCAGTCTTCTGAAAGAGGCCTTTTCCTTTCTGGCGCACAAACACTCTCTCTTTAAACCGTGCACACACACACACACACAAACACTCCACACAAGCACACACACACATGCTCTTCCGAGACGCACACTCTTCTACCACAGATCTTTTTTCCATCACACATTATTTAAACGTTTTCATAGACATACACACTCTCTCTTGCCATACATATACAAACGTGCACACACCCACACACACACACACACACACATACTTTTGTGTAAGTGGCTTTGACTCTTAGACAGTTAGGCTCAGTGGTGTATGTATCTGCATTAGTGTCTACTAAACTAGGGCAGCAACAATAATGTATGTACAATGTTTCTCTTTACTGGATAACAGTATCACTGTAGATGGTCACATCCATCAGAGGCCCCTATACCAAAAGGAAAATGTATGCTACATTGTCCTTTCAACTAACTCCTGTCCCTTATGAACATTAAAACATTTTCTTTTGTGCTTCTCTTCAGGTGGAGAGATTGTAGAGAGATTGTTTGCAGCGGTCATTGATGAGCTACCTCACATATTATATAAGTACAAACTAGTAATTAACATTGAATTGACAATTACCCATATAGTTATAGGACATATGTTAACAGGTAATAGTACATAGCTTCAGAATATTAACCAGAGTGACTGGGATCTGGTAATTTGGTCTCTGTAAATAAATAATTTCTCATATTTATATTGTGGGTTCTTATTCATCTTTGTTTATTATTTCAAAAATGTTTTGAGCACACTTACAAATAGAAGATTGCAATCATGGTGACTCCTATCACATTTTAGCCCTGGTGAAACTGCACCATCTACTCACAGCAGTGAAACCTGTCGACACATTTCTTCCTTCTCTGTCTTTACTAGATATGATTAAAATGGGGGTAGTGTGCAACACTGTACACACATTAACAGTGTGGAATTAGGCTAGCAGTTACTATGCACATACGTACAAGTTTAGTTTTGATTGTATGATGTACAGATGAGGGTAACGTTATGTCTTTCCTGCAAACCTCTTCTTTGATGGAGGCTCAGTGGTGGATGGAGACAATCTGCCCAGAATTGAGATGGCCAGGTAGGCAGAAGCCTCGGCCAATGCCAATTGGAGGTAATGTCCATGTACATCAAGTATTCAGAGTTCCAGCCAAAGTGTCACACAAAGAGTAAAACTGTTTGGTCCTAGAGAATCTACCTGACAGGAGCAGTGCTGATTTGGACCCTCTCTGGATTTTCCCCTTCACTTTGGTCTTTCCATAGTTGCTCTGTGCTGCTTCCTTCAAGCTGTTTAACACAGAAAGTTGAAGCAAGCGAGAGAAGATCTCTCTCCCCCACTCACAGATTAGGTCATTGGCGCTCTCTATCGGTGGGCTTTCCTAAGGACCTCACCCTGAATAAAGTTTGTTAGCTTGATAAGGGCCCGCTATCTGCTCTTTAAAGCCCTGTAGATACATAAAGCCTGGGTCAAAAAGCCTTGGTCAAAATGCTCCAAATGGCCAGCGCCCTCCCTCCCCCACCGCAATGGCCCTGCCTCTTAGACATCTGCAGCTTTTATATGGTGGTTTTTAAAAATTCAAATTAACTGTTAAATATGTAAATAAATCATTTGAGCATTTCAGTCCATTTGGGATACAAAGCAGTCTCTAAAAGGCAGGTCCTCAAGTTGTATTTTATTGCTAGTTCATAGGTGTGCTTGGATACAACAATGTGAGTTTTTGAGGAGGCCTATGAGGAAAATACACTAGCAGCACTAGTGAAGCAAAAGAAGTGTGAGATATGATGACACAAAAGACCTTTTTGAAGAGATGGAGATGTGTGTGAATGTAGTGTGGCCTATGCCGGAAGTGTTTTAATGTCGTGTGTGCATGGCGCGGCTTCCCATGTAATGTCACTGTGAACATGTATCTGTTTCTATGCAGAGAGTGAAATGAAGGAGAGTGAGCTGTCCATCTGGTTGTGCCTACCATCCTTGTGGGTGATGTATATCCGTTTCGAGTGGGCGTGAATCGTGATCTGAGTTCTGTGTCATTCATACCTTCTTATTTCTCAAAGTCTTTCTGTCTAAAAATAGCTTTGAGTGTTACTTAGTGGTGGTGTTGGGACTGGTCAGTGAACTTCAAGTTCAAACAATCAGCAAAACTGAAATCCATTTTAAGTGTGCACAGTTTAATCTTGCTCAACAAATGCATAGCTGCCTGGAGTTCATGAATAATATTTTTTACAGTGGTGAGATAACAGCCAGAGGCACAACAGATACATATTTTAAGATTAGCGTCACATGCCAGTACAGGTTCACTCTCTAGGAAGAAGATCAACTGCTCAGCACTGCACAAATGAGACACCAGAATGGCTAGTGAAGGGGAAGCTGGTGGTAGAGGAGAGGCTACACTGTGACCCCAAAAGAGTCAGATCTCCCCACATGTGTGTATGTGCAATATGAAGTAAAATCAAAAAAGCTGCATGTTCCAACCATCCTAGAAAGACCCTAGCAAGCAGCATATTAAATTTTGAGAAATACCGCAGAACGCCATGAAAAGAATTGTAAAATCTGGACATTGCCTATAGCCTTAAGATTTGTGATCCACCACGTCTTGTTTGTCCCAGGTATCTGGAGTCCTTGTCTGTGAGTAAAGGACACTGGCTGCCAGTAATCAGTACCAGGGGTGAGCTGAACTCATGGAGTTTCACTCTGCGGATTTCGGCGGAGTTACATAAAACTCTGTGAGATTCTGGGGAGTTCCATGAACGAGCTGTATTAGGCACTATGTGCTAATTTTTTGAGTCACAAACTCATTCTGCTCTTCAAAATCAGCACCAACGGCACCACATGGCATGCCAGAGGGCACTCGAGCAGCAGCTTTCTGACCGCAACCGGTCGCTACCTCCCACATTGGGGAAATCTCGTCGGGTGCCATCTTAGCGGTCAAAAATCACGCTAGGGTACACCAAATCTCACTTGCCAACTTACCGTTGGTGAGGTGCGTGTGAGAAAAAACTCCACCATGCCGTGCTTGGCAGAAGTCCATGTTACGCCTGCAACGCAGAGTGGCCAAAACTCTGCCAACTCCGCCGGCGAAGCAACATTTATCACCCACCCCTAATCAGTACATTCTTACATACTGCACTCTGGAGTATCTCTGTAGATGATAAAACTGACCACCTCCAGCTGAACCTCTCCTTCCTGGGTGTACCTCCTGGTTACTCCATAATTCCTTTTAATGGCTGCATAAATCCAGTGCTGTGCAGCTTGTGGAATACAGCCCTATGTTTATGTATATGTATTCAATGCCGGCCATCATCTGTTTTTGTATCACCCATTAGTATGAGAATATTTTTAATCTATTCTAACTTTCTGAAACAACTGCATGCCCACTATTTTCCAAGAAAGATCCTATTGTAATGTTCTCTGCACGCGGTCTCTATCTTCCTATCCCAGGGCAATACTTACTTCCTCTACCATGAAATCCTGTATCCAGTGCTAGCTACAGACTGCCTTAATTCATCTATCTCGATTGGCGGTATACTTCCCACGCAAGTGAGTTGACCTCCACACCCAATGGGATACTAAATAGACCTTTCATTTTACTATCTGTATCCCATGCATATTGCTAACTACTCCTGTTTCAAACATCGTTGGATCAAATAAACCCACGCCATTAGGAATAATAAGAGCGGAATCAACAAAATATTAATGTGTAATGTATAAGCTCATTCCAAGACACTTCTGACAATTACATGCCTGGGCACAATGACCTAAGAGAATGTAAAAGCAACACTTTGCTCACTCACTCCTAACACTAAAACACAACCCATTTGGGCCAGTCTGGAATATAACACACATACAACCAATCATTCCCTTAAAGTATAGAGGGCTACCCGTCTGCCAACGACCTACGACACGGGTTCAGTAGAAGCCAGAGTGTAATTTTGTTGTACAATGAGTGATGTAAGAGTATCAGAAGTTTGGACATTTCTATTTTTTGAAAAATGCACTGCAGTCTTTTTTATTTTACAAAACATTGTGCTACATCCCAAAAAAAACACAGAATTGATTAAATATTTATTTATCCAACCAATAATTTGAATAAAGTAAAATACAATAATAAAAAAACTTGATCCCATCACGCCAATCTATAAAATATTATTGTGAAGGCTTGTAGCTTTATTTATAACACTACTGCACGCCTCCGCCACCATTCCTCCTTCAAACTGTGCAATGCGTATCTGACTTGCTATGCTGCTAGTTCCTTTGTTCTGACACGGTGTGACACTTTTGGAAAAGTCCATTACCCACAGACAACTAACAATGCTGTACTCACAATCGTTCTTTCACTGAGATGTCATTTCTGAAAACGGGTTGCTTTCCCAATTCCCGGGCTACTTTCTCCATGCCTTGACAGACATGCAATGACTCCCAATCTCATTCCTTGCAAATGTGACATACACCCCAGTGTGGCATTTACCTGATCACACTGTCGTTGACAGAAACACAGGCCGCCAGACTGTTCGGCAGACGATTTAGACCATCACAAATGTGAGCAACATCCCGTCTGCGTTATTACAAGTGCTATCGGATATAATGCATGTAGGAAAGGACTGCTTTCTGACATGGTCACCCCCATTTTCTGCCTAGTACAAGAAGTGATTTTGACTGGAAGTGCACTGGGTTCCTGATAATCAGGTCCTCAGTGCTAGATCTCTTTCCCAAAACTGAACAATCATTTCCCCCAATTGGCAATACCTTTAGCACCCTCTGTAAGTCCCTAATAAGTGCTACTCCTGTTACCCAGGGCCTGGGGTACTAAAGAGGGTCCTCCCCAAGGGCTGCAGCATGAATTGTGCCACCCTAAGGAACCCCTCACCAAACACATGCAAGACTGCCACTGCAGACTGTGTGTTTTGGTGCAGACAAAAGTGAAAACACAGCATGTCACACATCCCTGTGTTCCATGTCCCCTAAAACTGTACAGTGTTTGTAAGTCATCCCTACAGCAGGCCCTTATTAAATTTATTATTATTAAATTAAATTTATAAGGCGCACAGCTACCCGGAGGTTTCCCGGCGCCCAGGACAAATTGCAAACAGAGAAGACAGCATTTACTGGTTAAATAGCCAGGTCTTAAGGCCTTTGCGGAAGCTTTTGTGGCTGACTTCATGGTGGAGTGAAGAGGGTAGTGAGTTCCACAACATTGGGGCCAGATAGGAGAAGGAGCGTCCGCCCATGTGTGATAGTTTAAATCTGGGAACCAGGAAATTGGCTTGGGATGAGGAACGGAGTAGACGAGTAGGAAGATATGTCTGGGCTAGGGAGCATAGATAATGGGGTGCTGTGCCTAGTTTAATCTTATGCCTTACAGCCCTAAAGTAGGGTGCTTAATACTACATGTTAGCGCATACCTGCATGAGCAGATATGCCCGTGTGCTGGTCAGTTTCATTACTGACCAGTATAAGTGAACAGGGAAGCCATTTTAGATCATGTGCTGGCCTCTGGTGAAAACGAGTTCCCCAGCTACATGATAGCTTCACTGAAGATAGGGATGTTTGCATCTGTAATTAATAAACCCACACTGATTCCAGTGTTGGATTAATTAATACATGCGCCCAGCGGGCGACTTAGAGGTGCTCCTGAAAACCTACCAGCCTTTGGTATGCTGAGACAGATTTCTGACCTCCCAGGGTGAGGGACTTTGCTCTTAGGAGGTCAAAAACAAAGCCTGCATGGGAAGAAGGGTGTCACACCCTCTTCCTCTGGATGACCAACTTATTAGCACTCCCAGGCCGGCGAGCTTCAGAGAAGGTCCTGCTTTTGAAGTGTTAATCTGGCTCCCCTCTCAGAAGAGGAGGCCAATCCCCCTTTGTCTAGAGGCTTTTGGCACCTGAACAGATGGGTAATTAGCTTGTCAGGTAGACATGGCCATTCCCCAGGCAAGTACCACCCCTAAGGTAGCTTAACCTGATGTGGGTACGACTTTTCAGAAGTGGCCATCTTTGTGTTGGCAAATAAGGAACTCTGGGACAGGGTTTATGCCCATTTCCCACATAAAGGGATCATATAGGGGGTGTAGTGACCCCGGGGTAAGTAGCCTATTGGCTACTCCCCTACACTCCCCCAACATCCCTAAATTCAGTATCTAGGGGAGCCCCTGGTACCAGGAAATCAGATCCTTCCGACCACAAAGACGAAGAGGAATGTGATGCATCACATCCTGCAAGACTGAAAACCCAGCAATGGACCTGGCACCAACCCTGCTGGCCTGCCTGCTGACTTCGATAATTGCACCAAAAGTCGACTTGTCCTGCAGCTGCTGAGTCCCCAAAGCCTGGGAGACCTGCCAGCACCTCACCCATGAACCATGACCCCCCGAGAAGTAGTAGACATACTTCCCTGCACCCTGCAGGCAACCAAAGACTCCTATGAGGACTTCATGACTACAGAAACCTGACGCCTGAAGACACCACTGCACCCATCGATCCAAGCCCGAGTTGAAGTGGGCCAATTGTGTCATCGTGGTCTGCCAGCCCTCCAGAGACCAAGTCCACCATGGATTTGCCCCAAGTGAAGTCTCTGATGTTGCCTGCAGCCTCTGCACGTAGGCCCCCTCTACCGCGCCTGGTAAGAAAAACCTGATGCCTAAAGACACCTCTACACCTGTCGCTCCTGGAGAAGAGGACCAAAGGTGTCCCTACATCCATGAGAATCGTAAGACCCGAGCCCCCCTGTTGGTTCAGCCCAACTGGTCTCCCAGTCAGAGCCTGTAGCCTCTTTAAGCAAAGACCGATCCTGATAGAGTAGCATAGGGCACCCAATGCTGTTTTGCACCCTGCACCTGGCCGCCCTAGTGTCTCTGGTTGTGTTCTGCTGGTGCTGTCTTGTACCTTGCCCCCCACTCACTTGAACTGCTGGACATTGGTCCCGTAAGTCACTGTACTATAGCTGAATGCCGCATTGTCTTTTCCTTCCATAGGATAACATTGTTGCTTCTGAAAATTGCATTGTCGACTTTTTGGACTGAAAAGAATTTCTATTTAAAAACTTACTTACCTGAATGAATTGCTTCTGGTGCCTAAGAAATATATATAGATACATGTTATTTTTATAAATTGGTGTGGCTCTCCTTATTGAGTCGCTTGCATTATTTATTGACTATTGTGTGTATTTACAGATGTCTTGCACTCCTCTGTAGATAAGCCTAAGGCTGCTCGACCACACTACCCCCTTGAAGAGCATCTTGGTATTGTCATAGCAAGCCCCCTATCTATGACTGGGGAATATATGAAAGATGCTGTAGGGTTAAATGACCCCAAACTAAGAGGAAAGATGGAAATTCAAGTCAGCTTTTGAAGTTTTCTGGGTGAACGTTTGTTTCACTAAAGTAAATAACAGTTCTATCTCATGGAGGTGCTCCGTGTGTTTTAGATTGGTATTGACCAGAGCACAAGTCTGTGCTGGATTAGCAATACACACCAAGAGTACTCCCAACAGTAGCTGAAGGTGGCTAATGCCCTCTCACAAGACTACGCAGAGACTGATGGTTGGTGCCATCCATTTACAAGTGAAGATATGTAGGTAATTTTCCTACCGCCATGAAGAGGCTTTGTCTCACCTCATTGGAAATTATGATCAATTCCCATGAAATAACATTTTCCACTTCCCCTTAGGTGCATGTAAAATGACTGTGATGATGTGTGGCAAACCTAGACATTGTGATATGAATGACATCTTTGGTGAGGTCACACAAGACAGTGGGTTTTTCACAGCAAAGCTCAAGTCATTTTGGTACATACTGAGTCCTATATATGGGAAAATTGTAAATGCATAGGTTTCCGAAATAAAATATGTTTTTTTTTCACTTTCATCTGATCTGATCGAAAACATTTTCCCTGTTGCAAAATGAGTTGCTGACCTGAATGATATCTTTCATCAAGCCAGTTAAAGAACTGCAATAGTATTTTCTGTGTAGGTGAGGCATGTTGTTGTTTAGGAGTTTCAAGTTTGTTTATAAACAGAATACCTTATTTACACAAATATATTTCTCAAACAATGCCCTGGCTGAAATTGATTTTGCTGCTTTGTTATCCCTGCATCCAGATTGGCTCAACAACATTTCCACCACTTTTATGATGTATTTGACTTCAAAATGCACGTCCTGCTGTCCCTTCAATACAGGAAGCCTGTGTACATTTCCAGAAGAGCTAGTCCATGCTATAATAGGCTGTGGCTTTAAACTTTGATGGTGGCGCACCTTTCTTTGTGCCCTGTCATCAGTGGTAAGAATTTGCCAAAGGTATTGATCATCCATAAACAATACTTGCCGGGGCAGATCTACAAGGAAGTGCCGCAGTGTGGCACCGCAAGCCCTTTGGCTGCGCCACGCTGCGGCACTTCCGAAGCACAGGGATGCGACATATTTAGAAGAATATGTTGCATCTCTGTGCTTCCCCCTGCGCTGGCGCACAAACTGCAGCCATGCGCTGGCACAGGCACCCTTGCACCATGGTGCAAGGATGCCTGCGTCGTGGGGAGATTGTTTTTGTGCAGGAAGGGGCACCTTCCTGCACAAAAACAATCACTACAGGCATTTTCCTCTTTCAATGCGTGCTGTAGAATGCAGCACGCATTGAAAGAGGAAATGAGGAGAAATGAAAACATTTCTCCTCGTTGCTGCCGCTACGCCACCCCTAGGGTGGCGTAGCATTCAGACGCATCTCCAGATTTACGATTTCTCGTAAATCTGGAGATGTGTCTTGTTCCATGGGTGTTGCGTGGGAACACCCACAGCAACACCCATGGAACGCCCCTTCAACGCAAAGTGCTGCGTGTGAAGGGGCCGTATTTACAAGGAGAGGAAAAGTCACGCAGGGTGGCTTTTCCTGTCCTTGTAAATATGGAGGAGCTCCCTTCACCACCAGTACGTCACGAAAAGTGACGTACTGGTGGCGCAGGGGGCTTGTAAATCTGCCCCTTTGTTTTTATTTTGCCTTTAGATAAAGCTTTGAAGTACAAGGTAAGAGGAGGGTGATGCAGCAGGACAAGGATTTAGAATTCTTGTTCACCCCAGAGGAAGAAACCTAACCTTAGAGAAATGTGCATTCTTTCTCTTTTCCTCCACTCGCCCATTTCCCTCTGGGATTCTCCCCCACACTCCATGACTACCAATAGCAGAAGGCTGGATGAGAGTTACAGTGAGGCAGGCAGATTTGCTGTAGGTTAAGCTGGCCTCATCACCACATTGGCCTACCGTTGACACAATGAGGTCCTGCTACTGTGCCCTGTTTGATAAGGAGCTGGACTGACTAGAGCGGTGGGGGGGGAATTCATTAATATGTGCCAAGATTGAGCTGAATGAATCTAATATGGAGGATGATGTTCTAACCTGATGTTGTCATAATTCATGCTCTCCATAGTTTCTCAGTTCCCTGTTGCTCAGTCAGTGTGTGTGTGATGCAATGGAATGCTGATGAGTGCCTGTGCTTGTAAGAGTGTCAGTTGAAGGGAGTGGGCTGAGCAATGAGGATGCTGTTCCTGGTGGGGCACTATCTATAACCTGTAACTTAAAAGATATCTTCTTCAATAAATCTACATCTTGTTACCTACATGAACCTGCTACCTGACTCCTGACTCTTGACTACCAGGAAAGTATCTTCAATTGTAACAGATGATTCTTGGGAGAGAGCTTATTCAGCAGCAAAAACGACCAGCAACCCTGCTGACCTGCACCAAACTTTAAGCATATGTGAGACATCTGCATCATGAGAGGTGTTAGAAATGGGGTTTCTGGTTGGCTAGGGTGTGCACCTAAGCCAGGCAGCACCCACCACTTTAGTCAGGGTAAGTGAGTTACACACCCAAGATAACCCCTGCTCACCTCCTTGGTAGCTTGGCATGAGCAATCAGGCTTATCCCAGAGGCAATGTGTAAAGCGTTTTCGCAACACACACACCAGTGACACAATAAATACACCACAAAAGAGACTCCACATAATATTATATAAAAATATGTTTCCGTATTGCATATAAACATAGACCACATAAACCAATAATTACTTTGCCAACTAGGCAATTGTCAAAACATCACAATTAGTGCAATAAGATAAACACTTATATGTTGGACACGTCAAGAAGACATCTCACGGCGTATACAGTGTACATCCTGAAATAATATTTGTTATCCTGAAACTCCAAGGCAAAAACAGCTTAAATCATAAATCAGGGCATGGAATGCAGCAGGCTGTAACAAATAACATCACCATAGAACCATAAACACACAGGATAAATTACACTCTCAGCGGAACGAATTTGTGGAATCCCTTGATTTCGGAGAGCTGCGGGTATGCAGCTACCCGTGAGTGCATGGGGCAGCTGATGTTGCTGCTCCCGCTCCGCACCGCTCGGCCACGTGACCTAATACTCGTTATGGGCAGGCGGCCGCAGCAAGAGCCGGCAGGCCTCGTTAATGGCATTGGAAGCGATCAAGACTCTGCAGTCTCGCTGGGACTGAACATTGGTTGGCAGCTCTTGGCAACCAGAACATGGCAGTCTCACTGGAGACGGGGAGGTGCAGGGCCCAGAATGAAGCGCTGCATTCAGTCCTTCGGCCTCAGTAGCGTAGAAAACCTGCATGCTCTGCCACCAATGAAGCACTGTTAGAACTGGGGGTCTCTAGTTGGCAATGGTTTGCACCTTTGTCCAAATAGGGACCCTTGCTTCAAGTCAGGATAAGGGGGATACACTCCTAAAATAACCCCTGCTCACCCCCTGGTAGCTTGGCACGAGCAGACAGGCTTATCTCAGAGGCAGTGTGTAAAGCATTTGGGAACACATACAGTAATACAGTGAAAACACTACAGATGGACACCACACAGGTTGTTTATGTAAAAATAAGTAATCTTTATATAGACTTATCACAAGACCCAATAGCAAAAATCCACAATACTGTACTCAAAAATAGACTTTAAAAGGTTATAAAATAGTTCAGTTCTCTCAAGTTGTAAATGCGACACTTTACTCTCAATGTACCTTGAATGCGTAACACAAAGAAAACAAAAGGGTCGCAAGGAAGGTGATGCGTTGGTTCCTTACACTCAGGGAGTGGATGCGTCGGTTCCTTACTGCTGCGCAGGGGAGTTGATGCTCGCTTCCTTACTGTGTGGGGAGGTGATGCGTCGGTTTCTTACTGCTTTCCGGTGCGATGCGACAAGATGGCACCTCGATGCGATACTCTTCTCCGGTACGATGCGACAAAATGGCGTCTTGGTTGCGATGTGACAACGTTGGTGTGATGCGTGCACGCCCGACGGCCGTGCGGCGACTCGATGATCTTTGGAGCCGCGACAGGCCCTGCGACGCGCTTCTCCGGTGATGCGACGATGACCTCTGTGGTAGCGTCCCGCTTCTCCGGTGATGCGCCGCGCTTCGGCGATGCGAGGATGACAGCGGCAGCGGCGTCTCGCTTCCTTGGCGATGCGATGACCGCGGCTGCGACACGCTTCTCGTTGTTGCGTCGCGCTTCCAGCTCCCAGCGACATGCAGTCTCTCAGAAGGCCCAGCACAACAGCAGGCACTTCAATTCCCAGCAAGGGAATGCAGGGGGAGCTGGTTGGTGAAGTCTTGTATCCCTGAGACTTCAGGCAGGAGGCAAGCTCTAGTTCAAGCCCTTGGAGATTCTCTTCTTCAAGATGACAAAGCACAGCAAAGTCTTTTCTCCTGTCCTTGGTAGAAAGCAACCACTGCAGGCCAACCCCAATCAGCAAAACAGCACAGGGGCAGTACTCCTCCTTCAGCTTCTCCGGTTCTTCTCCTTGGCAACAGGTTTCTTGATTTCCCAGAAGTGATCTAATTTCCTAGGGGTCTGGGTCCCCTTTTATACACAGTTTCTCTTTGTTCTCTGAAGGCAGAGAGGCCTCTGCCTAGTCCAAAACCAGTTCTGGTCAGTCCTGGAGCACTTTGTTTTTCTGACTCCTTCTTTCCTTTGTGAGTGAGGGGCAGAGCCATCAGACGCCCGGCAGGAGGTGGAGCCAGCATTGTGGAAGGCAGGCACAGCCCTATTCAGACCCAGGTGCAACTCCTCCCATCCATCCTCCTGGATGCAGATCTTTCTATTCAGCCCTAGTGCTGACTCACCCTGTCTCCTGTAGCCACCCCCAGCCCCTGTCACTCCAATCTCCAGACATAGGAATACACAACCTGAGCAGAGGCAGGCTTGGACGGTTTAGGCAAGAAAATACCCACTTTCTAAAAGTGGTATTTTCAAACACAGAATGTTAAAACCAACTTCACTAAAAGATGTATTTTATCATTCTGAGTTCAGGCATACTAAATTCGTTTTTCTACCATGTTCTCTGGGTCAGTTAGGATTATAAGGTGTAATAATCAAACTGCCCATTCTGGCCTATGGAGAACAGGTAGCCTTGCAATAGTGAAAAACGAAAATGTCTGTAATTCACTATTAGGACATGCCACACACACCAGGGCATGTCCTACCTTATACTTACAATGCACCCTGCCCTTGGGCCTACCTTAGGGGTGTCTGATACGAAGATAAGGGAAGGTTTAGGGACTGGCAAGTGGGTGCACTTGCCAAGTCGACATGGCAGTCACAGACCGCACACAGGCTCTGCAATGGCAGGCCTGAGACACATTTTACAAGCTGCTTCTGTGGGTGGCACAACCAGTGCTGCAAGCCCACCAGCAGCATTGGATTTACAAGCCCTGGGCACACTCAGTGCACTGTACTAGGGACTGACAAGTAAACCAATCATCAAATCATGGAGTCACTAATCCATAACATCAATTTATCAGTAGGGAGAGCATATGCACTTTAGCACTGATCAGCAGTGGTAAAGTGCCCAGAGTCATAAAACCAACAAAAACAGGTCAGAGAAAATATAGGAGGAAGGCAAAAAGTTCAGGGATGACCCTGCAAAAAGGGCCAAGTCCAACACAACCCCCTTCCAGCCAAAACGCAGGGGAGACCAATCACTACCCTGATGGGCTTCTCTGCTTTGGGCGATAGAACCTGGACCCTGGCCCACAACAGCAGGGGCATACTCCAGTTCTACGCCAATCTGAACCTATTTGGATTCCTCTGTCCTTACTCTCAGGGTCCACTAAGCTAACCCCTAGGGAACCCTTATCCTCACCTGTGGACACCATCTGTGCAGCACCTAACCGTAGCTTGCTCACAGGTGTGTCCCAACAGACAGACAGTACCCACATGGCCAACACAGAAGTGTGGCCTAGTCCACCCCCGGGATGAGACTTCTGTCCCCCTCCCAGGGGCAACTCTGTCCACCAGGACAGCAAGCCACAGTGGCCACTGACAGCCGTCAGTGATGAGAGCCAGGCCCCAGGCCTTTCATGGCTCTCCAACCTCTGTGGTGTCAGAGAGCGGGGGGCAGTAGCCCCAGGTGCCTGGCACCCTTTGTCCACTCTCCCAACCGTCAGGTCAGGTATGACATCCTGACACTGACCCACCAGCCCCGGGCCTGTAACCGGCGGCTGGACAGGAGACTGGGGTGGGCTCTCCCACACCCGGTCCTCCTCCTTGGGGCTCTGTACCCTCCCACCTGGAGCGGTACCCCCTTCTAGAATTGTCAGGGCACCTGTGGCAGGGGTCCTGCACACTCGCCCACCAGTTCAGGGGTTCTATCCTGCAACTGGGATCCCAGCTTAGGGTCTGTACCCTTAGACTGGGCAGAGGTCAGGGGTGAGGCTGCCCTCTCCCTGCCTCCCTCAGTGGGGCCCTGCACCCTCCCACCTGGAGTGGTGCCCCCAGAAGACAAACTGGTAGGGGCACTGTTAGCAGCCGCTCCTTCCTCCAGGTCAGGGGGACACCCTGAACCTGGCCCTCCAACCCAGGGTCTGTACCCTTAGGCTGGACCTGTGCCTGGCATCCCAGGACTTCCGGGAGGGTACACCAACCCCCCAAGGGAAACACACTCCTCTAGAGTTGTGTAATAATCTGCCTGGCGCACCAGGACTTCCTGGGGAGCACGCATGCCCCCCAGAGGGTAACACATCTCTCATGTGTTGTGTGACAGTCCGCCTGGCGCAGATCTCCCGACCCCTGTCCATCTGACAGCGCGTGAAGATCCCCCAGGACAGAAGTGGTGTCACCATGGTCATTCACTGGTGACTCAGCCCTTCTGGCTGGTCCCTGACCCACTGGTTCTTCCACTGGGGACTCTCTCCCCCTCTCACCCCTCACTCTGGACTTCTGCACCCTCCCAACTGGAGCGGCACTGCCAGACACCAGAAACACTGGAGCTCCATTTACAGACGCTCCAGGTTCTCTAGACACTAGGAGATCCTCCTCAACAGGCGGCCCATCAGGACAGCCTAGGCTCCCTACCTGGTGTTCCCTTAAAGAACCATCCAGGCTCTGAGACTGGGTTTCGGGCACCTTGGGACACGCAGCCCCACACTCACTCCTTCTCCACTGAGACAGGACGTGAGTCCCTACACCCCTCCCATTACCACGGGACCTAGCTGGGCTACACTGAACCTCTCCCACCACTCTGGGTTGGAAGACACCTGAGCCACTCCTCTTAGGTCACTCCCCAATGCCTCTTCAGACCCTCTGGAATCCACCAAAAGGTCTGCCTCCAATGTGAGCTCCCTGGGGTCAGAGAACTCACTCTCCAACAGGTGTTGGCATAGCTCTGGAAAACAGGGACTTACAATATGCTCTCCCAAAATTGGATCACACAGTCCCCCACAGGGGTTAACCAAACTATCCTTCACCTCACCATCCAGTGCCTCGCACACGTACCCCACACCACTCTTCTGAGATTGGCAAGACAGTATCTGACTGTCTCTGTCACTCAACCCACACTCTTCTGGGCGGTCTTCACACTCACATACCAGGACTTCAACTGTGGGGGAACCACTCTCCCTGCACCTCCCATCTAGAGTCAGTAGAGTGTCCCTCCTACTACTAGGACCATGAATCCTGTGTCTGTCAGTTTCCCTATTCCTCTCAGGGACACTGCGCACTACTGGAGCTACCTCATGTCCTTGAACCTCCTGGTGTATGTTAACCCCCTCCAAGTCAGGCACCACATCTCTGGGTGTGTGCACTACTCTCTCAGCACTGAATAACTTAATTTTGCTGCCACCAGAGGGAGGAATCCCTAAGCCCCTGGCTTTGAACTCCAGCTCCCTCATCATTCTCTCATGCTCTAAAAGCATCCTTCTTTTCTTCCATGGCCAACCTCTTACTTTCCAACTCCAATTTCTTGTGCTCAAGGCTATCATGGCTTCCCTGTTTCAGTTTGGCCATTTCCATTTCATGCATCCTGCTTTTGTCCCTGTCCTCCAGCTCCTCTGGAGACAGGCCCTTTTGAGAAACACTGCTGCCCTCCCTGGAAGGCACTCTCCTCCCAGGTAAGCCTAATGGCCCCTCAAGCTGCTCATCTAAATTCTCTGCCTCCTCCACAGGCTCCTCGGGCTGCCCACCGGCATTCCGTGCTTCCAACCAGGCCCTCAGCGCCTTTTGAAGCTCCTCCTTCCTGGTGAGGCCTCTCATAGAGATTTTAAACGTTTTACAAACGGCTTTGAGCTCTGGCACAGTGTAGGTATCAACCCTATCTTCTTCAAATTCAATATCTGCAGGTGCAATGGATCCTCTTTTGCTCATTGTGAAAATTGGCAGTTCTCAACAAAAATAAAGGTTCCCAGGAAAAAAAGTCCTTTCAAAATGTATGTGGTCGCGTATTGGTCTGCACTCACTAGTAGTGTACACCAATCACTGTATATGAATCACAAATGCAAGTCCAAATCCTCACCGCTGACCACCAATGTTAGAACTGGGGGTCTCTAGTTGGCAATGGTTTGCACCTTTGTCCAAATAGGGACCCTTGCTTCTAGTCAGGATAAGGGGAAACACTCCTAAAATAACCCCTGCTCACCCCCTGGTAGCTTGGCACGAGCAGACAGGCTTATCTCAGAGGCAGTGTGTAAAGCATTTGTGACCACATACAGTAATACAGTGAAAACACTACAGATGGACACCACACAGGTTGTTTATGTAAAAATAAGTAATCTTTATATAGACTTATCACAAGACCCAATAGCAAAAATCCACAATACTGTAATCAAAAATAGGCTTTAAAAGGTTATAAAATAGTTCAGTTCTCTCAAGTTGTAAATGCGACACTTTACTCTCAATGTACCTTGAATGCGTAACGCAAAGAAAACAAAAGGGTCGCAGGGAAGGTGATGCGTCGGTTCCTTACACTCAGGGGAGTGGATGCGTCGGTTCCTTACTGCTGCGCAGGGGAGTTGATGCTCGCTTCCTTACTGTGTGGGGAGGTGATGCGTCGGTTTCTTACTGCTTTCCGGTGCGATGCGACAAGATGGCACCTCGATGCGATACTCTTCTCCGGTACGATGCGACAAAATGGCGTCTTGGTTGCGATATGACAACGTTGGTGTGATGCGTGCACGCCCGACGGCTGTGCGGCAACTCGATGATCTTTGGAGCGGCGACAGGCCCTGCGACGCGCTTCTCCGGTGATGCGACGATGACCTCTGTGGCAGCGTCCCGCTTCTCCGGTGATGCGCCGCGCTTCGGCGATGCGAGGATGACAGCGGCAGCGGCGTCTCGCTTCCTTGGCGATGCGATGACCGCGGCTGCGGCGGCGACACGCTTCTCGTTGTTGCGTCGCGCTTCCAGCTCCCAGCGACACGCAGTCTCTCAGAAGGCCCAGCACAACAGCAGGCACTTCAATTCCCAGCAAGGGAATGCAGGGGGAGCTGGTTGGTGAAGTCTTGTATCCCTGAGACTTCAGGCAGGAGGCAAGCTCTAGTTCAAGCCCTTGGAGATTCTCTTCTTCAAGATGACAAAGCACAGCAAAGTCTTTTCTCCTGTCCTTGGTAGAAAGCAACCACTGCAGGCCAACCCCAATCAGCAAAACAGCACAGGGGCAGTACTCCTCCTTCAGCTTCTCCGGTTCTTCTCCTTGGCAACAGGTTTCTTGATTTCCCAGAAGTGATCTAATTTCCTAGGGGTCTGGGTCCCCTTTTATACACAGTTTCTCTTTGTTCTCTGAAGGCAGAGAGGCCTCTGCCTAGTCCAAAACCAGTTCTGGTCAGTCCTGGAGCACTTTGTTTTTCTGACTCCTTCTTTCCTTTGTGAGTGAGGGGCAGAGCCATCAGACGCCCGGCAGGAGGTGGAGCCAGCATTGTGGAAGGCAGGCACAGCCCTATTCAGACCCAGGTGCAACTCCTCCCACCCATCCTCCTTCAGGCAGATCTTCTATTCAGCCCTAGTGCTGACTCACCCTGCCTCCTGGAGCCATCCCCCAGCCCCTGTCACTCACAAACTCCAGACATACGAATACACAACCTGAGCAGAGGCAGGCTTGGATAGTTTAGGCAAGAAAATACCCACTTTCTAAAAGTGGTATTTTCAAACACAGAATGTTAAAACCAACTTCACTAAAAGATGTATTTTATCATTCTGAGTTCAGGCATACTAAATTCGTTTTTCTACCATGTTCCCTGGGTCAGTTAGGATTATAAGGTGTAACAATCAAACTGCCCATTCTGGCCTATGGAGAACAGGTAGCCTTGCAATAGTGAAAAACGAAAATGGCTGTAATTCACTATTAGGACATGCCACACACACCAGGGCATGTCCTACCTTATACTTACAATGCACCCTGCCCTTGGGCCTACCTTAGGGGTGTCTGATATGAAGATAAGGGAAGGTTTAGGGACTGGCAAGTGGGTGCACTTGCCAAGTCGACATGGCAGTCACAGACTGCACACAGGCTCTGCAATGGCAGGCCTGAGACACATTTTACAAGCCGCTTCTGTGGGTGGCACAACCAGTGCTGCAATCCCACCAGCGGCATTGGATTTACAAGCCCTGGGCACACTCAGTGCACTGTACTAGGGACTGACAAGTAAACCAATCATCCAATCATGGAGTCACTAATCCATAACATCAATTTATCAGTGGGGAGAGCATATGCACTTTAGCACTGATCAGCAGTGGTAAAGTGCCCAGAGTCATAAAACCAACAAAAACAGGTCAGAGAAAATACAGGAGGAAGGCAAAAAGTTCAGGGATGCCCCTGCAAAAAGGGCCAAGTCCAACAAGCACCCAACACACGCTGGTCACCAGGATATTTCTCTTGGAAAGGAAACACGCTAACCATGCGCAAGTTGTATATATGAGGCTAAGAATGTAGTTTTCACTAAGTGCTAAATTGCAGGTGACTCGAGAACCTGGACTCAGAGTCCCACGGCCAAGTCTGATCAGTCACCAGTCTCAGGAGAACAACTTGGGGGCATTGAAGCAGGAAGGCAGGCACCAGGCCAGCACACTAGTTTTCTCAACAAAGTAGTCTCTCTAGCAGTCAAGCAGGGAAGAAGGTCAGCACAACAAAGCAAAGTCCAAGTGGTGGTCTTCCTGGCAGTCCTCTTGCAAGGTGCAGCATGTACAGCCAACAGTGTCTGGTTACACGTCCCATGCAGTGTCTAAAACCATGGGGTCAGAGCCCATGTACTGATACTCAAAATGTCTTTGATGTGGAGGTAACTACAAAAGAAGTCTTAGAAGTGCACAACACCCCCATTGAATCCCATCCCTGGCTCCAGAGATCAATAGGGGGTAAACAAGCCCTTTGTGTGAGGACAGGGGCCAGCCTCAACAAATGTAAGTGCGCTCACCTCCCACTCTCCCAGCCCAGGAAGACCATTCAGTATGCAGATGAATACAGATGCAACCCTGCTACACCCAAGCCTTCCTGTGTGATGACTGTTTGGAAAGTATGCCCAAGCCCAGCTTTCACTCTACTCTAGACGTGGATTGGGGTCAGACTGCAAAGCAGAAAGAGCCATAAGCACATAGAAATGCCCACTTTCTAAAGGTAGCATTTCTACAATAGTAATGAAAAATCCACCCTCACCAATAAGCAGGATTTATTACGACTATTCCAAACATGACAAACATCGCAATGCTATTCCTTTCAGATCAGAAATTACCACTGTAAAACATATCAGGGAATACCCAATGCAAACCTATGAGAGGAGCAGGTCTCACAGCAGTGAGAAACTAAATAGGCTGTTTGTCACTACCAGGACATGTCACACAATGAAAGCACATTTCCTACCTTTTACCCACACAGCACACTGCCCATGGGGCTACCTAGGGCCTACCTTAGGGGTGACCTATATGAATCAAACTGGGAGTTTCAGGCTTGGCAAGTAACTTTAAATGGCAAGTCAATGTGGCAGTAAACTGCGCACGCAGGCCCTTTAGTGGCAGGCCTGAGACAGGTTTGAAAGGCTTCTTATGTGGGTGGCGCAAGCAGCACTGCAGGCCAACTAGTAGCATTTAATTTACAGGCCCTGTATACCACTGTACTAGGGACGTATAGGTAAATTAAATATGCCAAACAGGTGTAGACCAATCATACCAAGTTTAAAGGAGACAGCACTTGCACCTTAGCACTGAATAGCACTGGTAAAGTGCACAGAGTCCTAAAGCCAACAAAAACAGGTCAGAAAAAAACAGAGGAGGAAGGCAAAATGTTTGGGGATAACCCTGTAAAAAGGGCCAGGTCCAACAAGACGATTAAGCGTATGTCAGGGAGGCAGGCACTGAAGATCTGTGTCTGTGAGCGAGCCAGCATTGCTGCATCAACCTGTCCCCATAGATCCATCTCCCTCCTGTCTGGTTGTAAGACACTAGGGGCCAGATGAATGACCCGCCAATTAGGGAGTCGCAAATTGCGTTGCATTTGCGACTCGCAATTTGCGGCTCGCTAATTGGGATGCACAACAGTGTCTGAGACACTGTTTGCGATTCCCAATGGGGTCGCAAATTGCATGCCTCATGCATATTAATGAGGCTGTCGCAATTTGCGACACCGTTGGGAATGGTTGGCATTCCCAGGGATGGTGGCCTGCTGGGGCCAGCAGACCTCCATGTCTGGGACTGCTTTTAAATAAAGCAGTTTTTTTTTTTAAATGCAGCCCGTTTTCCTTAAAGGAAAACGGGATGCATTTAAAAATAAAAATGAAACTTTTCCGTTTAATTTTTTAAGGGCAGGCAGTGGTTCCTGGGACCACTGCCTACCCTTAAACAATATTTGTGCATGCATTCACAAAGGGGAAGGGGACCCTGGGGACCCCTTCCCGTTTGCGAGTGCTTTACCACCCTTCTGAGAAGGGTGGTAAACTGCGAGTGTTTTGCGACAGCAATTGCAGTCGGAAAACATTCTTACATAGCTTAAGGAGTCGCTATTAGGAAGGGACACCCTTGGAATGCCCCTTCCTAATAGCAAGTCGCTAATCCTATTTTGCGACTCACAAATTGATTTGCGACTCGCAAATTAGGATTAGTACATGGGCCACTGTTTTTTTGCGGGCGCAAACGGGTCTAAAACCCATTTGCGCCCGCAAAAAACCTTTGACTACAAGAAGATTACTGAATCCCCTTCCACTTTGTAGGTGTCTGGTTCACAGGGTCCTGGGTGCACAAAGAACTTTAGGGGTTCCTCTTTTTTAGTCTTAACAGCTCATGTGTGTCCCTTTGGCTAGGCCAGGCATCCTTAAATTCAAAACCATTTGAACCATCATCCTACGACTTACCATTCTCAAGGATTCCTGAATGGAAAATTCAGTTGCATTGTCCAGTGCTTAATTTGTGAAAGAATGAGTTCTGCAAATATCACAGTTTGTTGTGATTTAGATACATTTGTAAAGGGGAGAAAAGAAACATCAGTTTACTTATGAATTGCATTTTTGTATTCTCTAATGTTAGAAAAAAGTGAAGCAACAGATGAGTACACTGTATCTCTACAGGCAGTTTTGCAGCACTTTACTTAAACTTCACAAACAATGTTTGATCACAGTTGAAAGGAACTGGAACAACATTTATTGATTTAAGCTGAGCAGGTCAGAATGGACTACACATTGAATAATAGGAGTGGAGCAGTGTGACCAAGAGCTCACGGTACCCTTCAGTGTATAAGAGACAAATGAGCAACTATACTATTTTTATCACACAACACAGTGAGCAATGGAAGTTGCAGTACTACATTGCATGAAAGGGTGAGAGGAGGTCAGCACCATTTCTACAAACATATGGTGTTACAATTGCTTCCTCAGCACTTGTGCACTTTCTAGTGTCTAGTACCATGCACACACCTTTGTAACATATTGCAAAGGTATCTGCATGAATCCAGCATAGGTTTTGTCCAAAAGACAATACTATGCTTTGGCCTACTTTTAATATTTCTGACTTTGTAAGTCTGCTTAAAGTACAACCCTTATAGAATGTTAGAAACGTTTGGAGAAAATAACACTTTTCTTCTTCTTTGCACCTTCCTTGAGGAGCCCTAATTGTTTGGCACAAAGGCCTGCCTGTAAATGTTATTAGATAAGGTTTTGTGTCAAAATCTAAAAGTGGTTGCATGTAAATGTCAAGTCAAGTCAAAGTTTATTGTCTGATTACCTTCAAATCATACAAGTTACATAAAACACGAATATCGCAATAAGAACACTGGATTAAAAACCCTTAAAAAAATAACATTTCCTATATGAGGAGGTATTTTGAAAGCGGGTAAACGTAATACAAACTTATAGAAGTGCGAACATTATTGTTGTTCTGTGCAAAATTCCTGTCTTTAAAAAAAATTATTATTGAAGGATAGTAATGTGTACTAATAATATGTGTGTAGCTGCTCAGACAATGCAAAGATAGCAGCATCTGAACTGCCACCGGGCCATGACATTAACATGCAAAGGGCAGTAGCAAAGGGTGTAAAACTTACAAAATGCTAATTTTGCAAGCGCGGTAAAATTAGTGCAAACTTATAAAATTGCGAACATTCTTGTTGTTCTGTGCAAAACACCTGTCTTTTAAGAAAAAATCATTGAAGGATAGTAATGTGCACTGATAATGTGTGTGTAGCGGCTCAGGTCATGCAAAGAGAGCAGCATCTGAAATGCCACCGGGCCATGACATTAATGTCCACAGGGCAGAAGCACAGGCAGGGTGTACAACTTGAAAAATGAAAACGATATGTAAAAAGGAGCAATGCAAGTACCAAACCAACTCAGAATCATGCTAGGCATGTTGATGCAGGCCACAAAAAACTGCAAAGTGCAATGACTGAAGGCGTATGTCTTGTTTGGTGGATAAGCAACCCGAAGTCTGAGTTTTATGAGGCACATGAAGCAGAATTGATCAAGATATGTTGCGATAAAACAAGAGCGAAAATAAATCTAGCTTATGAAACATCTTCATACATTCGGATGATCATATAAAAAGTGTTTGTGCTTTGACTTTACCGTGGCAAATCTTCCCCTCCCCACTAAAAGCCGCCGGATAGTAGGTCCAATCTCTGGTCTTCACACTACCACTGGCCATGCCTTGAAGGTGCACTTGTAGATGGCTTCACACTGAATAAGTCCTCAGTATTCGATGCCACCATGCTCCGGGTGTCACTTCTTTGTTGATTCTTAGCACTTCACAGAGCTCATTGTCTTATTTAGTTTGTTTTGGACCGCTTTTATATACTTTCCGATTTTGGCCAGAACGTCGGGCACTGTACAGGTGAAAAGCCATGAGATTGCCTCTAAGCAGGTCCTAATTTCATGCTGTAGGAACATTGGCTTTAAGAGTGTCGAACCTTGTTGTATTAATACAGGGCAGCAACATACAAGGTGTAACAGGAACTCTGCTCTGTATTTGCACAGCCTGCATTTGATTACCTGCTTTAAGCATTGCCATCCTGGGTTGAGTTCCTTGATTGAAAGCTGTACAATCCTGGCCTATTTGATGTCATTCAGGCATTTCTTGCCCAGTGCGCTCATCAAATATGGCTGCTCGATGCTTGCTTCATAGGAGGAAGTCAGGCCTGGTAATTCTCTCTTTTTCTTCTGTCTAGCTATGTCTTCCACCTTCGAGGGCTGAAAAACATGTTTATTTAGAGCTTTCTTTATTGCCAAGTAACTCACTTCTTCCAGCGACCAATTGGCTATTGCTAAGTTCAGTTTGGACACTGCCACTTGCATGTACATGTTCCATGGATTCGATCCCCCTTCAAAAATAGCTTTAAGCATTTCTTTTAGAGATCCTGTGTGTGCTTTGAGTGTCTGGGAGTAGTATTTTGTGAGGGTACTCATGCATTCATACTTTTGTTGTACCAGTCCGAACTCCAACCTGGTCAAACAGTTGCTTGTGTACTTTGGTAGTTTGAAGACGCGTTTTTAGCACTGGCACTGGGATTTTTACAGGGAGAATTCCATCGGCCCTGAGAAAGCTTGCTGAGCGTATCCTGCAACCTCTAGCAACTTAGATTTTATTGTTCTCCTGATTGGTATTGTCATGGGGCTGCATAATTTCTCCTGCAGTTTACATAATGTGTATGTGGTCGGTTGTGTTTTGGCTTTCATCTTGGCCTGGTGTGTCCTTGCTTTCCCTGTGTCGCATAACCATGCCCCTAGATAATTGTAGGTTCTTACTGTTCCTATCATCCAGTTTTCCAGCCACCATCTAAGAAAAGCTTTTCTTACCTGTTGCCCAAAGACTACCACTTTGGTTTTACTTGCATTAGCTGCTAGCTCATTTGCCTCATTATATAAGTTCAGAGCGTCCAGACGTCTTTGTAAAGCTACTATGGTATGATCAAAAATTACCAGGTCATCCACGTACTGGAGTAGGTGCAATCTATGAGCCCCTATTTATGGGGTAACCAATTTGGCACCTTGAAGGGCCTTGCCCAGATCTGCCGCATAAAGATTAAAATGCATCGGGGATAGGATGCAGCCTTATTTCAGGCCCGATCCGTGTACAGTCTTTGGTAGACTGTGTCCCCAGTCAATTTGATCCTCAGCCAGGTGTTACTATATAGTGAGATGATAGTTTTTAGAAGATTATCTGGGATATTCCAGCTCTTCAGTTTTTTCCACAGCTTATTTCTGGAGACAACTTCAAACGACGCTGAGTAGTCCACAAAGCAGGCGAACACAGTCAAGTTGTTTTTGGTGTTCGCCTGCTCGGCCAAGTAGGATAATGCTATCAATCATTGAACCATCCTTTTGAAACCCTGTTTGGTAGAATGGTAGATTGTAATTTTTCTTGATTGAGTCATTTAACTCATTTAAAAGAGAGCTGGCATATGTTTTCTCTTCTACATCCAAGAGAGCTAATAGCCTGTAGTTCTTTGGATCCATTATGTCACCTTTCTTGCACATCGGTTGCAACATGGAGCCTCTCCAGGAATCCGGTATGTCTGCTTTTGCCCTGCATTCCATATAAAGAGAGGATAATGTTTCTGCCCAGTAAGCCTGGCCATCTTTGAACATGCCACCTGGGAGGCTGTTGGGCCCTGGTGCCCCAGCTAACCTTATCTTTTTATAATTTTTTCGACAGCATTCTATTCCTGTGCCTTACCATCCTCTGTCTTTGGGAACCCTTTGCCAGCCAATATGCTATCTGCCAACAGGGTGTTCCTGGCCCCTTGCTACAATGCAGTTGGATCAGTTGTATATATGTTTGCTACATGCGCTTGCCATGCTTCCACTGTTACTATATTCCGCCGATCTATCTTTTTACTCTCTAGTTTGGCTATATAATCCCAGAATTGCTTTTGTTTGTTGTTTTTGCACAGCTCATGTTTCTTAATCCATTTTTCTGCTATGTGCCTTTGTTTTAATTTCCAGGTGAGATGTTTATGCTCTCGGTTGGATTGCTTGTATGGCATCTCGGTGACTTCTGTTCCAATTTTTTGGTGGACCCTTTTTGCCTGCCTTAGGGTTTGAATGCTATCCTTTTGGCCTCTACTGTCTTTTAACTTACTCCAGGCTTTCCAGTTCTCTTAAGAGGGCAGTGAGCAGGTCTGCTATCCAGATTCCCCAGTTTTGTAAGGACGGGATAGAATTTTCTTTTTTCTGCCCACTTCCCTTCTCTAATATCCATTTATCTAATTTTACTGGGTTATCTGTATGCCACTTAATCCTCTTTAGCAGCTTGTGTTCCTCTGTGCCCCTGGTGTTGCAGATGGCCTCAATTTTTCCCTGTTGTTCAACGTTAAGGTTGAAGTTTGCTCTAAGCATGGCGTAATCGCTTAGTTCACTTCGCAGCATCTCAAATTTCAGCATCCATTGTTTGACGTTCTTACTTAAAAATATATAATCTATAGTAGTGCAGTTGTTGAAAGAGAAGAGGCTTGTTGCCGTAAGTTGTGCTTCGGAGGCCTAGATCTCTGCTGAGTCCAATTCATGAGCTTGAAGGAAGCTGCTGAATTCTCTTTCTGCGGGAGTGCTCCTTCTATCATAGGCTGCATCTGTTCCTCTGCTCCCGTTCCCCGCGAAGGTCACCGAGAAAATCGTCAACAAACAACTGACCCGCTACCTCGAGGAGAACAACATCCTGGACCCTTCCCAGTCCGGCTTCTGCAGCAACCACAGCACCGAAACCGCCCTCATCGCCGCCACCGATGACATCAGGACCCTGCTAGACAACGGAGAAACAGCAGCCCTCATCCTCCTGGACCTATCAGCCGCCTTCGACATGGTCTGCCACCACACACTACGAACATGCCTTCACGACGCCGGGATCCAAGAGAAGGCCCTGGACTGGACCACATCCTTCCTTTCCGGCAGAACACAAAGCGTCCGCCTCGCCCCCTTCCGATCCAAGGCCACCAAGATCATCTGCGGCGTACCCCAAGGCTCCTCCCTCAGCCCAACGCTGTTCAACACCTACATGGCACCCCTCGCCCACGTCGCCCGACAGCACTAACCTCAACATCATCTCCTACGCCGATGACACCCAGCTGATCCTCTCCCTCACCAAAGACCCTCACACCGCCAAAGCCCACCTCCACGAAGGAATGAAGGCCGTCGCCGAATGGATGAGGACCAGCCGCCTGAAGCTGAACTCGGACAAGACGGAGGTCCTCATCCTTGGTTCCAACCCTTCAGCCTGGGACGACTCCTGGTGGCCAACATCACTGGGAACAGCCCCGCCACCCACCGACCACGTACGCAACCTAGGGGTCATCCTCGGCCCCACCCTCTCCATGACTAAGCAGGTCAACGCCGTTTCCTCATCCTGCTTCAACATCCTCCGAATGCTCCGCCCAGGATCTTCAAGTGGATCCCCACCGAAACAAGAAAAACAGTCACCCAGGCCCTCGTCACCAGCAGGCTGGACTACGGAAACGCCCTCTACGCAGGAACGAGCGGCTAAGCTCCTGAGACGGCTGCAACGCATCCAGAACGCCTCTGCACGTCTTATCTTCGACATCCCCCGACGCAGCCACATCACACCCCACCTGAGAGACCTGCACTGGCTCCCTGTCAACAAGAGGATAACCTTCAAGCTCCTCACCCACGCACACAAAGCACTCCACAACTCCGGACCAGCCTACCTCAACAGACGACTCAGCTTCTACACCCCCACCCGCCAGCTCCGCTCGACCCAGCCTCGCCCTCGCCACAGTCCCCCGCATCCGGGAAAGCGACCGCCGGCGGCAGATCCTTCTCCCACCTCGCCGCCAAGACCTGGAACACCCCTCCCCACCAACCTCCGACAGACCCAAGACCTACTGGCCTTCAGAAGACTCCTCAAGACCTGGCTCTTCGATCAGTAGCAGCACCACCCCCCTCTTCCCCCAGCGCCTTGAGACCCTCGCGGGTATGTAGTGCGCTTTATAAGTGACATGATTGATTGATTGATTGATTGATTCCCAGATGGTGGAGATTGAAATCTCCTGTTATCACTGTGGCCATAGACTGATATTCACACAGCCTCTCTTCTAATGTGGAGATTGCCTTCTTTGTTGACCCTTGGTTTGCAACTCCCTGCCTGGTTAGGCATGCATTCATAATTAACAGATCCTTCCCTCTTGTGCCATCATGAATGCCCTCTAGTATGCCACTCTGAAGTGTCCTTACATAAGTGAAGCGGTCCCACCTCGACAGGCCTTTACAAAGCTAGTCTTTTCTTTATTTTTAATATATAAACCACTCCCACCCCACACTATTCCTGTCAGTAACAAGACCAGACAAAACAACAGTGGGAGGGAGGGAACCGGACTGGGATGAGGAGGACCTTAATCGGGGTAACGAAGATTATCAGTAAGTAACGACCCATCACACCCTCATAGGACCTCTTCGTCCCAGTCCTTACATAAGTGAGCATCACACTAGCAAAAAAAGAAAAAACAGCATGACACAAAAGATACATGCTGAACACAAAGGTGAATCGAAGCAAGATACAAGATAGAGCTGCATTCATAACAACAACAGCAAAATTCTCCACAGCCACATGGAACACATCAAAATGACAATGCTTGATAAAAGCATGGTGCGGCTGCCAAGCAGCCGCCCAACAAAATTCCAGGAGAGAGACACTTTCCGTCCAACCCAGGAAAGGGTCAGAGACCAAGTGGAGTGTCCCTGAACATGAGAAGGAGGATCCAACACCACAGACAAAACACTGGCAAACTGCCAAGCACACCCACCAACAGACGGTGGAAGTAGACACCTTTTTACCCATAGCAACACCCCCACAGGCCAAAAACAGAGCAGAGGAAAGAGGAAAGCCCTGAGTACGCTGCAGATAAATCTGAAGGGCTCTCCGAACATCCAAAACAAAAGGAACCAGAACACCTTCTACCCCTGGCAAACCAGCAAGAATGGAATTTAGAGGGAACATTAGGGAGAAATGCTGGATCCAACTGCAACACCACCCGTTTAGGCGAGAACAGCAAAAAGGGAAAGAACCAAGCAAGGTCCCTGATGCACCCAACCCTGAGCCAAAGGAATGGCCAACAGGAAGGCCAACAGAGCCGATAGCCACAGAAAAGCGGCCTCACACCAAGGCTCAAAAAGGGACAACCGAAGGCCCAGCAAGACAGAAGGCAGATCCCAAGAGGGAACAAGCACAGAAACAAGAAAATAACAGTGACTGCAGCTCCTGAACGCACAGTCATAAAAACTGAACATTCACACTTACTTCAGAAGCCACACATCGTGTTGCGAACAGGGGACAGGAGAAAAAATAGGAATGGTGTGGGGTGGGAGGGGTTTATATATTAAAAATAAAGAAAAGACTATTGTTGTAAAGGCCTGTCGGGAGCGCGACCACCTCACTTAGGTAAGGACTGGGTCGAGGAGGTCCTATGAGGGGGAATGGTAAATAGCATCCTGGAATTATTTTTTCTGCATGTTTTTCTACATTTTTAGATTGCTTTATACCATGCCATTTCACCTGCTTTGGCTCGAGAAAAAAGCCACACCCATGGTGTGTCCACACAAAATGGTGATAGACATTGGGGCCTGTTAATCCCATAAGAGGCCCCACTGGAAATTAGAGTTAGTTGTAATCAAGCTTTTAGTATGAAACTTTTAAGTTGCTGAGTATCTCTTAAGAGTCAGGAATTATCCCAAGACATGACTCAGTAATTTGAAGAGTTTTTCTAAGTAGGCAAAACCCTCAAATTCTTTACGTGTACGTGATACCACCTCTGACGTGTGCACAAATTACTGAACTGTCCACACTGGAATATCTTGTTTTCTGTTGCTTGAGTGCATCTCGGAAGGGAGTGCTAAGACTTCAACAATGTGGTCTAGCTATCTGAGTGTCATCTTTAAAACGGTTACTCGCTGTTAGCTCTAGCGCATAGTTTTCAGTTCTTTCAGAGGTGTGCCTCCAGGCAACCAGCTTGATACACTGAGCAGGAATAAGAAGGGTGGAAGCCACTCCCTCTGGCTCACAAGTAACAGAAGCACATCAGGAATTTGGAGCTCAGGCTGACTTTCTTGAGACAGAAAAAGGTAGATGACAGGGTGGATACAGACAAAAATAACTCATGTCATTAACGGAACGTTTTGATGACATTTCTTGTATTCAAAGAACTTCAGAAGGATCTAAAGAAGAAAATAAAGACGTCATTATAACAGTTTTCCTCTCTGGGTATGTGAAATTTGGTTTGAATTGAGCAGATCAATTGATATGAGGTTGTAATAATGTAATGCATGTTATTAATTGCAATTCCCCATTCGGGGTGCACAAGATAGATAGGGACAACTGGGCCATTGCTGTGGGGGCTGGGGTCATTTACTTCGACTATCCCAAGCACTGTCCCACTGTGGCTCTGTGCACTGGGCCAAATACAACCTTTTCAGAATTTGACTTCAAGTGGTAGTGATGGCAAGCAGTCACAGAGTTCTCAGGGAGATGGTGTGGAGGTATATAGGCTCAGCACTAAACACCACACTAAGTAGCACAATAAAACAACTGCCCAGATCAGTGCTTCTATTTGGAAAAATACAAATAATTTTTATTACATAAAAGCACAATATTACACACTACAATAATTTACTAGATACCTGATACTCGGGTGCGAGTCCCTTGTGCTTCAAGTTGTGGCCATGGCTATTCAATCCCCCCCACTTCTCTCTCCACTCTATGGCTTGAATGTGGTGGCATAATCCCTATCCTAAGTGCAGCACACCATGATCTGTCTTAGTCCATGGTCACTTCTGAGGGTTGAATAGCCTGTATGGTCTCTCACCCATTTCCACCTCTTGGGAGTGTAGAACAGTGATGGGTGTCCCGCATGGGGCAAGATCACTGGTGGTGTGCGAGATCAAGAGCATGGCTTGTGTCAATACTGCTCAGATGACGAGGATGCAGGTAGTATGGTGAGTCTTTGGAGGGTGGTGGCAGGAGCGGCAGCTTCTGGCATTGGCACTCTTTTGGGCTTCGATGATCTCTCAGCGGTGGCGGCCTTGAAGGCTCAGTGGGCCAAGTTCTTCCGTGATTATGTTGTCAGTCATGCTGGGGCTTCACTGGTGGAGATCGTTCAGCAGTCCTTTCTCCAGATCCAGGGCCCGGTGATAATGGCCACTTCTAGGCACTGGTGGGAGCGCAGTGTTCAGCAGCCCAATTGGACACTGAGGTCTTCAGTACCTCATTGGCAGGTGCTAGTTTGGTACATGCCTTGAGGTGGTGGCCTTGAACTTAAGGGCAGCATAGTCAGCGTGGCACCCTTGAGAGTAAGTGCCAGTCTAGCCACTCACTGGAGGTACTTGGGGTGGGCAACACAGGTTTGCAGTCTTCGCTTTCTGAGTGGCTGGGGCCACATGGCACTGAAAGTGTTGTGGTCACACCAATGGGGATTGCAGAGATGCAGGAGATGCCACAGGGCAAATATCACTCTCAGTTTCAGTCGAGCCAACTGAACAGGCACTCATCCTTTAAGCACCATGCAGAAAAAATGGCGATGAAATGGAAGGCCTCTTGGGCGTGCTGCCCGTCTTCTGAAGATCTTCGGGACTCCTCTACAACACTGATCATGTGAATCACACAGTTAGTGAGTCTCTGGTGGATGGAACCTTGCACCAGGGTCAACTGTTTCTGGCCCCCTTCCAACAGTCAGCTCCTCCTGCAAGGTAGGCTTGCTCCTTCCCCTTCACTTAGGCAGGACTCCATGGGACGAGTAAGGCAGTTCTTCCACCAGATCAGACCCAGGTGATGCGCCCTCACATCTGGGAAGCTGGTTGTCATGCAAACAACCAACCCTGGTTGTGCAGTACGCCTCTGGGTATTTTGTGAAGCACCTCCTCTTTGGTCAAAGAGAACTTAGAACTGGAAAAGTAAATGTGTCAATAGCTGTCACTTTTATACAGACAGGGGTTGTTGATTCGTTGTCTGCCTTTGCAGAACTAGTTTGGGTCAGTTCCCTTTTCATGTGTTCCTTTCAGGCTGTCCTCTAGTCTCAGTCTTTGACTTGAGTGATGTTCTTCACAACAGGGTAAACTCCAGTTTGGCGCAATTACATTAGAAGTAAAAAGAGGTGTGAGCAGCCTGCGCCTGACCATCTAAAGCCATACCTTATAGTGATTTAGGAGAGAGACAAAGGGCTGCCTCCCCTTCTGAAGCACCCTTCACACCCTGACACAGACATTGCAGTCCCTCCACTCACCGATGACATCTGTCAAATGGCCGTTGCAGGAACATTAGTCAGTAGCCCTGTGTATCAGAATGAACCTAGACTGATTTCAAAGGGGAATTCTATCTCCTCCTTCACCACTTCATTGCCGGACTTCCCTCCCTCCAGTCTAAGGAATGTCAGCAATGCATTTCCATTGTGTAGGAAAGCAACCATACCTCCATCTTGTGTACAGGCACAGGTTTCCAATTAGGAAACAGCAGGGCTGTGTCACTCTGGTTTACTCAAGCAATTATAGAAACCATAAAAAACTTCACTAGCATACATGCATACATCCAAGTGCACAGAATCTCAGAACTTGGATCCCAGGTTCCCCAATTAATAGCAAACCTTTGGGTTAGTGAGCCTGTAGGTTCCCATTCACATGCCAGAGGTAAAAAGGCCTGGCTATACAACAATCACTATAAAACATAGTATGCTGCCACCACCACGCTACACATGTGAACCAATGATTTGGTAGACTTCTTGTAACTGCAGAGGGTCCATTTAAGATGTAGTTTTATGTACATAAAAAGTCATCATACTCTCTAAAGCAGTGATTCCCAACCTTTTTAGAAGCACAACCCACTTTTTAGAACGACAAACTTTCACGACCCACCTCGCTTTAATGGACAAGAGTTGGGCGATTTTTTAATGCAACTAAAGCCTCATGTGGTAGGGCACAGTCATTTACAGACAGCTAATTTTCCATTCGAATGGCCACTACATCTTAACAAACATGCAATTTTATTAATAAAACTATATTGCCCATGAATGATAAAGTGTGGAAATAGGGATTGAATGAATATTTATCATTTGTGCACCACCATGTAAAGTGTCTTGATTTGTTTTGCTCCTATTAAAATCTTTATTTCAATCACACTTTGAAATTACAAAAAAAATGTGCTTCATTTTTGCTTTGCTAACTGCTGAATGTGTACAGTTCATTTCCAGATATTTACTTGTTGTTGTGTGTTACAAAAACATGACATCTACCACCTTTCCTGTAAAACACCTGTACCCCAGCAAGGTTGTCACATAATTCACTGAGCTTTTGTTTCTCTGACTGCAAAGTTAGAGGAGTTTGTGAACACCAACCCCCTTTATGTTAAAAAAGCAGCAATTTGTCATATCACAGGCTGGAATTTGACGTCTATCTTTGAAGCCTAGCAAATGTGGTGATATAAATACAGAATTTAAAGGTTTCATTATGGGTAAACATCGTTTACCCAGAAACCGGAACACCGCATGCCATTACAACGCGGTCGGTACACCGACCGCGTTGTTACAACGCATGCCATTACTCCGCAAGTCGGAACAACGACTTGCTTTAGGGTTCAGAAGGTGTTGGATTTAAAATCCAACATCTTCCCTAGTGTTGCACAGACTGGAGTTGGAATAGTAAATTATACTGTTCCAACATCCAGCGCCCCATCTAGAGCAAGTCGTTGTTCCGACTTGCAGAGTAATGGCATGCGTTGTTACAACACTGTCATTGTAATGACCGCGTTGTAATGGCATGCGTAAAAAAAGCATGCGGGAAAAAGAGGCATATTCTTCATTATGTATTGCTTGAACTTTCGAGACCCACCAACAATCAGCTCACAACCCATCAGTTTGTGAAACAATGCTCTAAAGTTTCTGACAGCTGTTTTCAACTGTTGTGAAGTCACACTAGTTGATAATACATATAACACAACAAAACTGCAGCTGCATTCCACTCTCCCTCCTGCATCGCAACAGAACCCAGAGCAGTGGGGAAGACCGATACTACATCTTGTCTCTCTTGCCAGGGGTGCCTACTGGCCAGAGGGCAATGGATGAGAGCAGTGAATTGTGGCAGGGAATTAGTTATTACTAGTGCAGCAGGTGCAGAGATAGTGGGACACATGGATGTGAGGTGCCACTGAACTACAATAATAGCTGACTTTTCTGCTCAGCCATGGTGTTCAGGCCCTGTTCTTTGCCTGTATTTTGTTCTTGTAACGCCATTGAGTTGCTGCTTTGCTACGTCGCTAAGCTGCAGCACCCCCTTTCACTGCCTTCCCAGCCTTCACCAGATCTCCACAGTCAGTCAGTCAATCAGTCACAAAACTTTATTCAGCCAATCATGGCCATAAAAGTACAAATAATAAAAACATTTAATAAATATAGCAACACCTCAAACTTCAAAACACATCCAGGGCAGTGCAGTTGAAATACAATTAAGTTCAGAGGGGACACTTCATAGAAGACATACCGATGATGAATGCATAGAATATATATATAAAAAGCCCAGTGGGTCTCAGAATAAAAATGAAAAAGTTAAGAAGAGGGTAGGATTTTAAAAGACTAATATGACAAAAGGTAGAGGGATTACACTGATCCATATTTGCTTCTAACCCCCAGTGAGTGGTGGAAAAATTTCCCACTGCCAGGAAAAGTTTCTCATTCTCCAACCTTTGCAGTCGCTCAAAAGCCTCCTATAGGAGTTCATATCAAAATAGCGAAAGATAGGACACAAAAATTGCTTCCTGGCATGACCATACAGTGCGTAGGATACAATAAAGTGCAATGTGCTTTGAGTGGCAGTGTTATTGCATGGACATCAAGGCAATGGTTCTCCCCGAGCTATATTCTGAGGAAAAGCAACTATAAGGTGAATAGGCTTAATTGGAATCTAATTAAATAAAACCTAAGGTTCCCATTTGAAAACCAGGAAAGGTAAGGCTCACAACCATTTGTCAAGTTGACTGAATTGTAAGTGTGGCTCACATGTAGTTTGTCAAAGTCTGCCTGATGGGCTTTCCCTTGCCTGTACGGAAAAGCCTCCTTTACTCCTGAAATAGCCCTAGAGTGAACACGTGCCGAATTTTTGACATATTCCTGAGGGGCCAACTATAAGAATTATTTCCTTATATAACTAAGCCAGGGTATAGTAAAAGCATTGTCTAAGGAAAGACAGTCCTCAAGTACATCCTTTGAGTGTTGGGCATCAGAGTTCCCTCATATCCTTAGCCATAAAAGTAGCGGGGCTAGCTTTATCTTGTCCCCTATGGGTGCCAGGCCCACCTCTGAAAGGCACATAAAAACAGGGCAAGATTGAGGAGCAGCAAATAGCCTACGAGCAAACTTATTTTCTAAATGCTGAATTGGTCAGGGACCTTTATAGCCCCATACCCCTGCACCATAGGTCGCCACAGAAACACATTTACTCCGATAAATCTCAATCAATTCTTTGATCAGTTTATGACGCAGTCTTCTCGTAAATGTGAACACTTCCTCCACAGTTCTTTTTTTATGTAAGTTCTGTTTATTGAATATAAGACAAAACAACACAAGCCAAACTGTTTGAATACTCATGTCCCTGTAAGGAAGACACCAAATAAGCCCACATTCCATGATACATGTTGCAACAACTTAATAAAAACATACATATCAAGAGCTAACCCATTCAAGATGCTGTCAAAATCTTACACCGTGAACTATACCATAGTAGAGGAGAACAACACTCGCTTGTTCCATACATAACATTGTTATATATAAGGTCCTCTCGTCATCCATGGGGGCCCTCAAGGTAAGAAAGCAACAGAGGACTGTCATCAGTCAAAGATAAAGAATGAAATAAAGAAGAGAGAGACAAAAATTACATTCTCTCAAAGTAAGGAGGGGAAAAAGGAGGATGCGCTGGGAGGAATGAGGCCTGCGGGTAGAAGCTGGGGGGCATCAGGGGGCAAAAGGCCAGGACATCGCGCTCAGGTGAGTTGTTCCAGGAATCTGGTTTCTGGCCCCTGGAGTATGGTTCAAGTGAATCCTCAAACAACTGCAGGGCCCGAAGTCTGGGGGGAACCAACCGGGAATGCCTGGACATGGTGAAATAGTGTATAAGAGGCTGCCAGGTGCGGGTGAATCGTGTATCTGTGTGATTGATACGGGCAGTGATCAGTTCCAGGGCTAACACATTCCATAGTCGAAAAAACCAAGTGGCAATGGGGGGGGCTGCGTCTTCTTCCAAAATACGGCTATTGACTGCCTAGCCGCTCCCAACAGACGGAGAATCAACTGCCAGTCTGCGTAAGTCATAGTATTTAGTGTTGAGGGTTTAATACCTAAGAGCGTGACTGACGGGGAGGAAGGAATAGGAAATCCCACCCCTTCTTTGATATGACTGAGGACCTCCTTCCAGAACATCGTAAGATTCGGGCATGACCATCATATGTGAATGAAGTCCTCTATCTTTCTGACACCTCCAACAGGTCGGTGGGGAATTTGGGAACATTTGGTGGAGGCGGACTGGGGTGTAATACCACTGCATCATCAATTTGTATACTGATTCACGCTGGGGCGTGCTCTGATATATCTTTGGGATATCCCTTCAGGAGGTACATCCTGATGGAGCAAGGACTCAAAATGAGACTTGCTCGTAAGCAATCCTCTCATAGTATTAATTAATTTAACTTTGTAATGTCTTTACTAATAAATGCATACACGAAGACAGTATCCAAGTGAAGCTTGCCTATGTGTTTAAACTAATAAGTAATGCTTGGCTAATCCAAAATGGCCGCTAAAGCGCGGGAATTCCATTGCGCATGTGTCAACCATATCACGCGGTATGACGTCTTTCTTTGCTTGGAGGGAAAACTTT
This sequence comes from Calotriton arnoldi, assembly GCA_963921515.1. Lineage (NCBI taxonomy): Eukaryota > Metazoa > Chordata > Amphibia > Caudata > Salamandridae > Calotriton > Calotriton arnoldi. The sequence goes on along the minus strand of CAWUFW010001320.1, from coordinate 381,372 downwards.
GCTTCTGCGCAGTGTGTGATAAAATGGCTGCTTAATGTTCTCACATGCTAAAGCTTGCGTATATGTTGCAATTAACAGTGTGGTATTCTAATGCGACTAATGCGGGATAGATTTTAAAATTAAATGGGAATAGAGTAGAAATAGGGGGTATACAATGAAGACATTTATTTTTGATTTTAATATGTTTCTTCTTTGATTTCTATTAGTTCGTAAATTGGGGCCTGGGTTAACGGAAATGGCAGCCTGAGAACTATGAGATGTGCGCATGCGCCCTGAAAATCAAGGCACAGCGATGAAGTCAACTTGGACGATATCCAAGGCCATAACCTGTTGGCCGACTCCACTACATCCGCGATGTTCTCTCAAATGCAACATTTTATGTACATTTTGTATTAAACTTTGCCGTGAGACGGGTGGGAAATAAAGCAAATGTATTAATTGTGAGGGGCGGTATTTAAAAACAATGGGCTTAAAGAAATTGAACTAAATTGACATGGTGTGAGGATCAACCCCATGTCCCCGTCCAATCAGAAGTAGTGGGCCCATAAGTTGGAAACATTAATGGGAGGTACCTGGGTGTATAAGGGTATAATAGATATAGAATTAGCTAATTAGCTCGCTCAAGCTTAAGCTCAGACACGAGAGAACAGGTATTGGTGCAAGGCGTTGAGGCTGTCAGCTTGGAAGACCACAGAACGAGCTGATCGATTGCAGACTGACCCGCTGTCCAGAGAGGTCCTGAGGTGGGGGCGGCGGAATCCATTAGAAGGAAGACACGGAAGATATCGAGGAGGAGCGAAGTGTCAGAGAGGGGAACGACGCAGGCGTCGTTGGTAGAGAGGTCACCTATCCTGTCCTGAACCCGGTCCGGAGGTCTTGATCTTCATCCTTACTGGGACCCTTTCCAACTCCTTGGCCAAGGGGTTTGGTTCTCACACTTTTAGGTAACTATGAGCATAAACTTTAGCTGTACTGCTGTCTCTTTCTGAGGGACCGTCATTGATCGATATATGATTATTTAGTATTGCTTCATCCTTGATATACGATTAAGTATTATGTGGCCTTGTAATTTACTCTGCAAATTCTTTAGATAAACATTTTAAAACTTCCTGACTCAGTGATTATTTCAGGTTATGAATTGTATTGAATGTCACTCATTTTAAACTTCCCAATTATCAAGGGGTCCTTTGGTAAGTCATTACTCTTCAATCAGAAAAGTAATTGGTAGCAGGGATATTGATAAAGAGTACAACTGACCCACCAGTGGAAATTTGCTAGCGTAGTATGAATGAATGGGCCCAGGTGAGTATTCGGTGTATGAATGCTTGTTGCTAGTAACCCGCTGGATCAATCCTCTACCAGGTCTGAAGCCCAGCGCGTCTGATAGCCATGGGACATGGGCCGCTGAGAATGCTGTAAGACAGTATATGTATTGGAGATAAGGCCCTTTGAGCCCTCAAATTTACGGACCAGGGATTCCAAGTCGGTAAGTTGTCTAGTAGCTCCCTGGATGTAAGTCTGAGAGCTAAGCCAATGACGTAACTGATAATATTGCATGCGTGCCTCCCGTGTGAGATGAAACTTCTGCTTACATTGATCAAACGTGAGGAAGTCATTGCCCTGGAAGAGGGCCTGAATAACCCGGCATTCGCCCTCCGTTCACATTTTAAAAGCCTGGGTTTGCAATGCCGGGGGGAACAGAGGGTTCCGAGCTATAGAAGTATTAGGAGATGGGAATGTTGTCAGACCGCGAGGTATCGCCAGCTTATCCCAGATCTCTAGTACTGTCTTTGTAGGGGTGGCTATGTAGGTTCTGCGGGGGCGCGCCCCACGCGGGAGCCATGCAAGGTCCCATACAAGTCCACAGGACACCGCTCGGTCCAAATGGAACCAATGTTTTTCGCTTTCGCGAGCCACCCATTCCGAGATATGTCGAAGATGACAAGCCCAATTGTATTCCAGAAGGTTGGGGCACGCAAGTCCACCCCGGTCGCGAGGCAGCATTAAAATTGTGTTAGAAAAGCGTGGGCGGGATTTCCCCCATATAAATTTAGTAAAGTCACGTTGTAGGGCAAGAATATCCGCCTGCGGTATGGGAGTGGGCAGGGTTTGGAAAAGATATAAGATTTTAGGGAGGAGGGACATTTTGATGGTATTGATATGCCCTAGCCAAGCAAGAGGTAGGCCCTTCCATCTGTGCAACTCCTCCCGGATGGCGCTCCTGTATCTAGGCCAGTTGGAGGAAGTCCATGTCAAGAGTGTAGGGGTCAGGTCGAGGCCCAGGTATCGAATCGATACATCTGTCCACTGTACCGGAATCAGATCTCGCAAACCCTGGACCTCCGAGGCCGGGAGAGTAAGATTAAGGGCATGAGCTTTATCAAGATTAATCCGGTATCCTGACGCATGTTCAAAGGCCCCCAGGAGAGTAGCCACTGCCAGGAGGGATGTAGATGGGGAAGATAGGGAGAGAAGGAGATCTTCAGCGAAGAGGGAAGCCTTATGTTCATACCCACCCATGGGGATACCCCTAATGTTTGAATCAGATCTTGCAAACCCTGGACCTCCGAGGCCGGGAGAGTAAGATTAAGGGCATGAGCTTTATCAAGATTAATCCGGTATCCTGACGCATGTTCAAAGGGCCCCAGGAGAGTAGCCACTGCCGGGAGGGATGTAGATGGGGAAGATAGGGAGAGAAGGAGATCTTCAGCGAAGAGGGAAGCCTTATGTTCATACCCACCCATGGGGATACCCCTAATGTTTGGATCGTTTCGTATGGCGATAGCCAGAGGTTCCACCACCAGGGCGAACAACAGAGGGGACAACGTGCACCCCTGTCTGGTGCCCCGATAGATGGGGATAGGGGCAGTGAGACGACCGTTAAAACGTATCCGGGTAGTGGTTTTCGCATAAGGCGCCATCAATTTGGAGATTATTTCCGGGCCCAGCCCCACCTTCCGTAGCACTGCTCTTAGGAAGCCCCAGTCTACTCGATCGAAGGCTTGCTCCACGTCGAGGGAGACCAGACAGGCAGGGATATCTCTAAAGCGTGCCTTTTCCACGAGATGGGCTATCCGACGGATATTGTCCGCCCCCTGGCGATGACGAATAAACCCCACTTGATCGGGATCAATGAGACCCGGAAGATGGGGTTCCAGTCGGTTGGCTAGAATTTTCGTATTGATCTTCGCATCAGTGTTTAACAGAGCAATAGGGTGATATTGAATTGAATTGAATTGAATAAGCATTTGTAGAGCGCATGGTTACCCGGAGGCATCCCAGCTCAGGGACCAAGTACCAGCATTATGGAAACAAAAAAGTTTTTAAACGTTTCCGAAAGGCCAGATGATATGACGCGGGTAGGGAATGGTCTTTACCTGGTTTGGGGATTAGTACTACCTCCGCTTCGTTCATTGTTGGGGTGAGACCTGAGATGTCCGTGAAGCTATTAAAAAGGTGAAGCAAATTATCTCGGAGCTGCGGGTAGAAGACCCGGTAAAAAGTGACTGGCAGTCCATCAGGTGCCGGGGTTTTACCACGTGGGAGTTGCTTCAAAGCCTTAGCAACCTCGTCATGGGTAATGGGAGTTTCCAGCAGTTTCATAAAGTGGGTGTCAATAGGAACCCAGGGGCAAGAATTGAGAAAGGCAGTAACAGCTTCAGGAGAACAAGGAGCATTGACATAGAGGTCCCCGTAGAACGTCTCCAGTTCCAAGCCTTTATCCGCCTTCGAAATGGCCCATGAGCCATCCGGGCGCCTGAGTTTGGCGATATGTGCTCTCGCAGTCTGCGCTCGAAGGCGCCGTGCCAAGCACGCCCGACCTTGTCCCCCCGTGTAAAACTTCTGCTTCAGGTTGAGTAGGAGTCTCTCCGCCTTGTTGGTACGATGTAAACGCAGTTAGCCGCGTAGTTCAGCGAGGCGGCACTTATTGTGGAGAGACGAATGGAGATGATCCCTGCGTTCTAGGGTTTTGATATCTATCTCTCTCTAGAGAGAGAGAGAGAGAGAGAGAGAGAGAGAGAGAGAAGTTTCAACCAACCAAGCCTCCCGAGTCCTGTCAATCGATATAGATGTGATGACTCCCCGAATAGTTGCTTTAAAAGCATCCCACCAAATATCCTCAGGAGTGTCAGTGAGGGAATTCGCAACAAAGAAGGCCTCGATTTCCTTTTGGATATCTGCGACATCCACAGGATCTCAAAGGACTTAAGGGGGTAGCCTCCAACGAGGCAAAGACTCCTTATGTGGATTGGGGGGTTGGAGGGAAACCAGGACATGGGCATGATCCGATAAGGATATGTCAGATATCTCGGCACCGCTCAAAGCATGTATCAAGGGGAGGGAGAGGAAAAATGATCTATGCGAGAATATGATCGGTGGGCATGGTAGAAAAATGAAAAGTCCCTAGAGTCTGGGTGTAGATGTCTCCAAGCATCGACTAAACCTAAATCTGTGATAGTATTTCTCAATGCCACCGACATTGCCCCAGAGCTTTGATGCGCCTGCACAGTGCAATCCCACTCAGGGTCCCATACTAGATTAAAGTCTCCACCAAGGATAATCGGTGTTGGGACTGACTGCAGGAGCTCCCTAAGGTGTAAGCGTAGGAAGGCATCCTGGTTTTGATTTGGGGCATATATGTTAACAAAGGTTAAAGGCCACCCGCCCCAAGCCATATGTGCCTTAATAAACCGCCCACCCTCATCTGTCGTAACTGTGGGGTTTAGCTCGCGAAAGTCTGATTTAAAGAAAATTGCAACCGCCCCAGTCTTAGAAGAGGAACAGGCCCAAAATTGGGTGGGATACTTGGAATGGGACAAAACGTCAATATCCTTCGAAAGCAAGTGAGTCTCCTGAATAAAAATGACATTGGGGTCCTGGTGCAGGAAATAGCACCAAACCTGACGCCTCTTATTGGGGGAGTTCAATCCCTTACATTCAAAGAGAGAAACCTAATGGGGCTAGTCATAATTAGTGCAAAAGAAACCTACAACCCCCACAGACCACTCAGTTGCAGTATGGGCCCACGTCCCCTCTCCCCAAACCCCATGCCCATCTAGCAAGATGAAAAGATCAGCGTGAAACATTGACATGGCCGTCCATGCCCAAATTGAACCGACCAAGGCACCCCTGGGTACTCTCATCCCCCCAGCCCCTAAAAAGAGCGCATCCAAGGAAGAAAAACAAACCAATAGAAGGGAAGGGGAGAAAAAAATAAAAAGCACAACAACAATTGGCCAACTGGGCCAGGCAATGTTAGAGTCTATCAAGAACAGCCCAAAGTCGCTCAGACGGGCCATTCTGGAAAAGTTACTCTCCTGCAGGACTCTGAAGAGGGGGGTGGCAGTCGTACAAGAATTTGTGGGCCTCTGCCACCACCATCCCACGATAGTGTTAGGGGAAAGCGATACGTGCTCCGTCCACCGGGACATGGTCAAGAAGAGCAGTTGGAGGTTTGATGTTGATGACATCTGGGGGCATAGTCACTCTGTGCAAGAGAGCCAAATGTCACACTCGGGTACATGCGGAGCCTCAGCCCTCAACCGTCCCACGACGGGATTCAGGGCATCCGCCCCCGGGCCGAGGCCGCACCTAATCAAATTCAAGGCACAAGGGACCCCATGGCAGGTCTAAGAGCTAGTGTGGTCAGGAATTTTATTTATTTATTTTTATTTATTTGCTTATATAGCGCTAGAATCGACCCCCGAAGGGGTATCTCTGCGCTTAGAGCAGACAGTGAGGGCGTAAAGCATCTCCAGCATGAATTCAGCAAGTGTAAAAAAGATTGGTCTTGAGCAACTTCCTGAATTGCAAGTGATCCAGGCACTGCCTTAAGGGCAAGGGGAGCTCATTCCAATAACGAGGACCAAGATGGGATAGAGCTTTTCCTCCTGATCTTGCCTTGCTTACTCGAGGCACCACCAGAAGGTGTTTAGCACTCGAGCGGAGGGATCTTGATGGTATATAGGGCGTAAATTTCTCGGTAAGGTAGGAAGGGCCCAAGTTAAGCAATGACTTATGGATGGTGCAGCAGATTTTAAATTTAACCCGTTGGCGGATGGGGAGCCAATGCAACTTCAGGAGAAGAGGGCGAGAAGGAGTCCTGGAAGGGACATTGAGGACCAACCGCGCCGCCGTGTTCTGAACTACCTGCAGTCTACTGAGTGAAGCATCATTAGCAGAGACCAGCAGGCCGTTACAATAGTCCAGACGACTCAATACCAGCGCCTGGACCAGGGTTTTCCGGGTAGAGTCAGGCAGCAAGGGGAAAACTCGGCGGAGCAGGCCAATTACATGAAAACAAGAACCAGCTGTCTGAGCGGCATGCTCCTTCAGACTGAGGGCTTGATCTAAACGAACACCCAGATTTTTGACAGTAGACCTGGGGACAGGATAGGGACCCAAGTCGATCGGCCACCAATCTGGGGTCCATAAGAGGGGGGCTTCTCCAAAGAGCATTATCTCTGTTTTTCCCACATTACACTGGAGGAAATTATTCTTCATCCAGTGCGATATGGCTCTCATCCCATTAGAGAAGGCCAGTTGGACCGCTGAGGTGAATTTATCAAAAGGAAAGAGTAGCTGGGTATCGTCGGCATAAGATATGGGGATGAACCCATGTGTTCTCAAGAGGTTGGCCAAGGGAGCAATATAGATGTTAAATAATGTAGGGCTCAAACAAGAGCCCTGATGTACTCCCTTGGTCAGATCTATAGGAGCCGAACGATACGGACCTAGGTTGACAATCTGGGAGCGATCAGACAGAAAGCTCCTCATCCATTGTAAGGCTGATTTTCTTAGCCCAACCTCTTCCAACCTTTTGATCAGAATACTATGGGAAACTGTGTCGAACGCTGCGGATAGGTCCAACAGCACCAGAATCATAGAGTGGCCTTTATCTAGGGTCATCCTGATGTTGTCTGTGACCACTAGTAATGCTGATTCGGTGCTGTATTTGGGCCTAAAACCAGACTGAGAGGGGTCTAGACATTCTGTCAGTTCGACATAGTTGGAAAGATGGGTATTGACGTGTTTTTCCATCAGTTTGCTCAGGAACGGGAGGAGTGAAATAGGACGAAGGTTAGAAAGATCCGTCCATGATGTTTTAGTATTCTTACGAATAGGTCTAACCTGAGCAACCTTCCACTCTAGCGGTACATGTCCCTCCGTTAGAGAGAGATTAATAAGAGATTGTATCGAGGGAGACAGGTGTTTAGCCAAAGACGGAATGACTTTAGCTGGAATCTGGTCAGAAGGGGACCCAGACTTTATCTTATGGATCAGTGATTCAACCTCTACCAATGTAATTGCAGGAAAATTCTCTAGCAGCTGTGAGTTTGTTAGATTCAAGTGATCCAAGCCCATAGGAATCTGCTGCAGGCCTCCTATTGCGGTGATTTTACCATATATGAGCTCTATCTTTTGTACAAAATAGAGAGCAATATCATTACACAGCAGTTGGGAGGGGGCCTCTGAGCTTTCACAAGCCTTAGGGTTAATGAAAGACTGAAGAATCTGATGTAGGGTTTTAGAAGAATTGCCAGCCTCAGCTAATTGAGCTGTTATATGAGTTTTCCGTGCTATCTTTATATTTTTATGATAACTGGATAGAACGGAATAAAACCGACCTCTGTCCGTCTCATTATGAGAAGCACGCCAGATTCTCTCCAGCGTCCTGCAGAGTTGTTTTTGATCTCGCAGCTGAGTTGAGAACCAAACTGCCCGTGGGCGGTTGGAGTGGCTCAAGGAAGATTTCAGAGGTGCAATATGGTCGATGGCTGTTAAAACAGCCGAATTATATTTGGACAATGCTTCCTCAATGCTGTCTAATGTAGAATTATGAGGCTTCAAAAAACTGTTTGAAAATTTTCTGCAGAGACTTTCTGCCACTGCCTGCGAGAATAAAATATAGCTGGTTTCGATATTTTGACTTTTATAGAGTCCTGAATAAAAAATTCAATAACTGAATGATCGGACCAAGGAAGTTGTTGGGGGGGCTCGCACTGAATTTTAGAGGAATTAGAAAATATAATATCCAAAGTATGCCCAGCTATATGGGTGGGGCCTTCATTAAGCTGGGATAGGCCTAAAAGGGATAGGTCAGTCAAAAGAGTCTGTGCATCCAAATTAGAAAGGCAATCACTATGGACATTAAAATCTCCTAAGAGCAAAAAGTTATTACATGCATTCACATATGGGGCTAATAGTTCGACCAGTTGTAGAGAAAAATCAGCTAGAGGTCCCGGGGGACGATAAATTAACGCCCCTTTCCAACTAGCCTGCATGGGAGGATCTATTCTGAAGACCAACATCTCCATAGTGGCATCGCTCCGTTGGTCTAATACGGAGACATTGATTCCATCTTTATGCACAATGGCGATTCCACCCCCTACCTTCATAGATCTGTCCAGTCTAACCATTTTATACCCCTCCGGTATGCCTAGCGCTATAGCAGGCACAGAGTGGGGTTTAAGCCAGGTCTCGGTTAGAAAGCCGAGTTCAGGTTGAACCGAGGACACTAGGTCCCATACCTCAGCACAGTGTTTGGGCAGCGATCGGATATTGCATAAAAGATTTTTTTTCCACCCCTTCCGTGACTTATCCATGGAAGTATCAATAGCCTGACCCGGGGAAATATGATTTGCCTGAAATCGGCATACTCGGCAAGAGAATGGACCTTCTGGATGAGGCCAGATTTCTGCCCGACAAGTAGGGGTTACATTGGTCTGTAAATTAATTAGCTCTTGTCTGGTATAGTGTATTTGCATGGGGGGACCGTTGTTGACATGAACTTGACCAGGGTCTCCTGCTCCCAGCGACGTCCTGGCGCAGACGGGCTTGCCTTTGGCGCGCCGCCGGCGCGCCCGCTGCGCGCGTCCGCTGCGCGCTTCGCTCTGCATGCCTCTTTATGTGTAGATGAGGGTAGAGACTAGACCACCAACCCTCGACTGGCCGGAAATGACTTCCCTCCACACAATCGGGAATGAGACCCGCGGTGGACCGGGGGAGTGAACCGGAAGTGTGGCTTTCAGAAGGGAGACTCACAGCATCAGGTAATCCCTCACAAGATATTAAAACAGTGTTATTTTTAAAAAAGACAAGTGCACGATAAATGTTTAAAAATACATGCGGTACATACAGCAAGCGTCAAACAACTAGCGCTGGGCAGAATAGTAACAGTACAGCTACCTCATGCGCGTCCGCTGCGCGCTTCGCTCTGCATGCCTCTTTATGTGTAGATGAGGGTGGAGACTAGACCACTGACCCTCGACTGGCCGGAAATGACTTCCTTCCACACAATCGGGAATGAGACCCGCGGTGGACCGGGGGAGTGAACAGGAAGTGTGGCTTTCAGAAGGGAGACTCACAGCATCAGGTAATCCCTCACAAGATATTAAAACAGTGTTATTTTTAAAAAAGACAAGTGCACGATAAATGTTTAAAAATACATGCGGTACATACAGCAAGCGTCAAACAACCAGCGCTGGGCAGAATAGTAACAGTACAGCTACCTCATGCGCGTCCGCTGCGTGCTTCGCTCTGCATGCCTCTTTATGTGTAGATGAGGGTGGAGACTAGACCACAACCCTCGACTGGCAGGAAATGACTTCCCTCCACACAATCGGGAATGAGACCCGCGGTGGACCGGGGAGTGAACCGGAAGTGTGGCTTTCAGAAGGGAGACTCACAGCATCAGGTAATCCCTCACAAGATATTAAAACGGTGTTATTTTTAAAAAAGACAAGTGCACGATAAATGTTTAAAAATACATGCGGTACATACAGCAAGCGTCAAACAACTAGCGCTGGGCAGAATAGTAACAGTACAGCTACCTCATGCGTGTCCGCTGCGCGCTTCGCTCTGCATGCCTCTTTATGTGTAGATGAGGGTGGAGACTAGACCACCAACCCTCGACTGGCCGGAAATGACTTCCCTCCACACAATCGGGAATGAGACCCGCGGTGGACCGGGGGAGTGAACCGGAAGTGTGGCTTTCAGAAGGGAGACTCACAGCATCAGGTAATCCCTCACAAGATATTAAAACTGTGTTATTTTTTAAAAAGACAAGTGCACGATAAATGTTTAAAAGTCTTTACGGTCTGGTGACCTGGTTGGAGAGGAAGAGCCACTCAGGGAGCGAATGTGACTAATGATGTCCTGTTTAACTTGGGAAGAGTCAAGTTCCTGTAGGTGGCGTTTGGATCTAGGGGGCATTACCGTGGTCCATATCGGGCGGAGAGACCCCTCTCGACGCTCCCGCGGCAAAGACAGATCACCTCCCTCAGGCTCCAGAGGGAGCTGCAGGAGCTGTTTTGCATCTCTCAGTGAGCGGAGGACTCACCTTTTGCCCTCCCACGTAAACATCAAGGCGAAGGGACGGCCCCACTGATACCTGATATTGAGGTCCCTCAGCTTATCCGTGACAGGCTTAAAGTCTTTCCTCCGCCGAAGTGTAGCTGGTGCCAGGTCCTGGAAAATTTGGATTGAGAGGCCATTGTAGGACACCGCTTTAATACCTTGCACCTTTTTCAAGATAGCTTCCTTGTCGGCAAAGTAATGGACTCTAGTAAAGATGTCTGGATGAAGTCAGGCCGATTGCGTGGGCTAAAGACCCAATGAGCCCTGTCGAGCAGAGGTGGCGAGGCCTCTTCATTCTCTCTGATGGCCTGTAAGAGTTCTGCGGTGTATGCCAGGATGTCCTTGCCTTCTGCTCCCAATGGAACCCCCCGGATGCGCAAGTTGTTTTGCCGACTGCGATTTTCAAGGTCTTCTTGCTTCAACTTCAGGGTAACATTTTGCTCTTCTATTTCCGCCATCCTCTTCCACAGGTTTTCATGATCCTCCGCTCTGGTATCCATGGTGCGTTCGAGATCATCGACCCGTCCACCTATCTCAGTGACCTCTCGACGTATATCCTGCAGACCAGCCTTGAAGTCCTGACGGAGGGAGCCAATCTCATCCTTGATTTCCTGTAGGAAAGACGCCATAAATGCTTGGGGGATCGGCGCCTCTGAGCTGGGCTTCCCTGACGCCGAGATTGAAGAATTAGAGTCCTCCTGTGGCCGAGCATTAGATTTAGACCAGAGGGAGGTGACTGGATTGTCACGAGTCGCGGCAGACTCAGTGTCCTTATTTGCTTTACTTTTAGGAGGCATGGCAACGTGTCCTATGAGGATCGGGAGTCCAGCGATGGAGAGAGGCCAGACCCCGAAGGCGAAGTAGAAGAATAGCGAGAGGCGAGGATATGGCAGCTGTTGAGTCTCTAATGCAAGGCAGCCTGATAGTCGATCTAGGGGAGCAGCAAGTGACCCACCAGTCCTTCACAGTATTTCCACCTATATGGCAAAGCTAGGTCCGGACTGCACAGGGTTAAAGCACAGCACCTCTCATTCAAAGCAAACCATGACAGATCGCACGGGATCTTCCCCCAACAGGAATCCACAGCACAAGGGCAGAGGTCGAAAGAAAGATCCTCACCCAGCAGGGGTGACACCACGAGCACGTCTCCAGGCCAGCATAGCTTACAAGCCCCCCAAAAGCGCCACAGGGCTCCCCCTTTCCAGTGTGCGCAGGGAATGGTACAGGTGTCACTTCAGAGAGGCACTCGCCCAGCAGGGATGATCCCACAACTCCGTCGCTGCCTCAGCAGGGACAACAGTCTATCCCAGCTCACCTCCAGGCTCCCTCCGTTCAGCGTGAGCAAAAGGCCGATACAGGCGTCGCGGATTCCTCTGCTGCCGCACTCTGCACCGCAGACAATGGGCCGTGGCCCCGGAGACAGGGATCAGGACGGGCAGCAGTGAGCAGGGCTGCCTCTCAGGATCGCCCAAAGCATACAGGACCCAGAGTTCAGTCGCCGCCCCAGCAGGGATCCTAGGTGCAGCACACAGCAGGCCTCATGGAGCTCAGCAGTTTCGCCTCTGCAGCCTCCCACTCCAGGTCGCGGCAACCAGATGGCAAAGTAGGCCCCCAGGGAGCGCGCCGGGATCGGGGCCCTCCCCCAGCACCCCCCCAACAGTCAGCAAGCCTCAGGGGGGATAGGACCAGCCCCAAGATACCCCCGGCAGGTCCACGATGCCCCCCGGTACCTCGAGCTGTGTGCAGCAGTCTGCAGGGCTGGGAAGGCCTAGCTCACCTTCAAAATGGTGGCCAGGGGGGTCGGCCGGGGTCCGACCCACCTCGCGAGGCACTATGGCTCACCTCACGTTGTTTGAGTGGTCCCCGGCACTTCAGAGTCCCCAGGCCAGATTCCTCCTCCTCTGAGCCGTACACCAGCCCCGCTACTGCCGATCGACCCTCCAGGGCCGTGCTGCCAGACCGGGGCGGGAGTCCGCATGATGCTGGTGAGAGGACAGGGCGGCCCCCACGCTCCTCACCTGCCGGCCGCTTCCAGCCCCCGGCGCCGCCTCAAGTCCGCCACAAGCTTGCGCGCCTCCAGCGCAGGGACCAGAGGGCGTGCCCGATCACGGCTCTCAGGCAGCGTCTGTCACCTCAAGATGGCAGCCGGAGAGAGTGCCGCGTAGGCCGCCCACGGATCTGCGCCACCAGGCATCACAGAGCCCCCAGCAGCACCTCAGGGGTCCCCACAGCCACTCTGCGAGCAAAGCAGACCTCCTTGCTTCGGTCTGCGGACCCGATGAAAAGGAGCAACAGCAGTAGCGGGACGCGGTGGAGCGGAGACCCCGTCTCACACGTCCTACTCCATGCGCGTCCTGGCCACGCCCCCTCCACAGCTCTTTGAGTATGAGCTGCCCTAGATTGGTGTAAGCATTGCCAGGTCAGGCTTTTGTAAAAAAAAAAAGCCCTAATTAATAAAAACACTTCCCTCTATGGATTTCTATTTCCTCCAGAGAAAACGTTATCACATTTCCAGGGCCTTAACTCATTGTAAAATATTTTTGTAAGTTTGTTTTAAGATCGAGACCCTCCATAAAATTATAAAATCTGTTTAAAAGAAGCTGGAGGCCATTTGCAGTCCTCGCCATTAGGACAGAGTCCTCTGCGTACAGCAGCACGGGGAGGGCTCTTGTCTTAATTTTAGGTAGATCCTTCCCTATCCTAGTCGATTTGAATTCTAAATCATTGATATAAATGAGGAACAAAAGAGGGACCAAGGCACACCCTTGTCTCACCCCTAAGTGTGACCTAATATTTTCTTTAAGTTCCCCATCTTTACCAAATCTGACCCTGATACTAGTATCCCAATGCATTCTTTGTAGCAGCCCAATTAGACCTGGTTCAATCCCCATCCTGGTCATACAACCCCACAACTTTCTCCTGTTCACCATGTCAAAGGTAGAGGAGAGGTCCATGAACGCAAGGTGGATGGAACCTCTCCTAGCCTTGACATATTTTCCTATGGTCAGTTGCAAGTTAAAGCACTGCTCTATATTCCGGACCCCTGGTCGGAATCCGTACTGGGCACTGGAGAGGGACTGATTCTCCTGAAGCCAGACTTCAAGTTTTGCAGTAAGAATCCTTCCCAAACTTTTTATGCAGCTATCCAGAAGGGATATGGGACGATAACATGTCGGAGTTCCGATCCCCCTTCTTAAATATTGGAACAACAATGGCTTCAGACCAAGACGGGATAGGTCAGCCTTTATTGAGGCTTTAAAAACATTGGTTAAAATGGGTGCCCTTTGAAGCGGTCCAAAGGGCCCCCTTTAGGCCCAGGAGCCTTCCCCGCCCGGCTACACCTTATAGCGGCAATAACATCATTGGTGTCAATCATGCCACTGAATGCCTCATATGTTCCAGCCCTGTAACTAACATCTTGGCTTGGGGGGCTGATAACCTTTTTATTTCTAGGATTGAAAATATTACAAAAATGCTCCACCCAGGCTTCTGCAGGCTTCAAGGTGGATACCCTTCACTTTCATGTGATGCTAGACTAGAGACATTTCTTAAGACTAGGACATATGGTGTGCATTCTGGAGGAAGTTGTGGAAAGGATTAAGTAGGCCATGCATTAGAGACTCCGAGTTGCCTTTGACGGGCTCTTTTGACTTTTTCGCCCTTGATGAACCAACGCGCTCCCCATCCTCACATCCCACCGCCTTATTCTTAGTTCTCACTACTGCTCTTTCCTCTCTTTGAACAAACAGCTCTTTACTTGGCAGGGTGGTACCTCCCAAGACGTGTGCATTAGTGGGTAAGGTGCAATGCCGCAAATTATGTCTCTGATGGGGATTGGAGTTGGGAATGGGCTTTACAGGCTGATGCATTTCTATGGCACAGTTCAATTTCACTAACTCCTTCTCAACAGTTTCTAGTCGAGCAAACAACGGGTTAAGGAAGCCTGATATGCCTGTCACAACACTGGTACACACATCCTCCACTAGCCCCATCTCGCCCTTCCCCAATACCTGAACCAGTCAGGGCGATGCCCCCAACCCCGCCCTCCCCCCCAGTCCTCTTCCTCTTGCCCAACTGTCCTCTTGTCTCAACTCCATTAGGCATACTTAGTTTGTAATTTTCTTCGCCCTCCAAAGCACCAACAAAGGCGTCTCAGGGGGCCCTGCCAGCGTTGGTGTCTACTGAAACAAGCATTGGCATAGCCAATAGGTCTCGCCTTTGGGACCTTATAAGTGTTTAGTTATCTAGCACAATATCCTTGGTGCAACAACATCAACTGTTGCATGGCTAAACACTTATAAGGTCCAAAAGGCGAGACCTATTGGCTATGCCAATGCTTGTTTACTTGTTGTTTCTGGCTTTTCTGAGGTGTTTATGCTCTCTTTTTGTCAAGGATGTTCTTGGGCCTTGATGAGGTGGATCCTGAGCCAGGTGGGAGTGATCAGAGAGTAAGGAAACCTCGTTGAGGTGCTGGTTGATTGATGTTCCTGCTATTTGAATTTAATTGCTAGTTGACTTTGTGTCCTCAGAGCTAGCCACGGCGTCCTTTGAGGCAGAGCTTGGTCATGGGTGCCTGCTGGATGTCACCCTGCAAGCTTAATAACTGTTGATTGTCCCGCTCCCACCTGACCGAGTTATGGGAAGGGGTGTCTGATAAAAAATGACAGGCAGATTGTACTATGTTGGTCGGGGAGGTTAGTTTGGGGGCTTTGACTTAGGCTAAATTGTCCAAAAGAAAAGTTGGGATTGTCTTAAGGAGGTTACTGGTTGCGGTGCATTGACACAAATGGTAAGATGTGGCTGGGTCTTCTTGTACTCTCCTGATCAGGCCATTTAGGGCCTGCCGTTTTTGGTCAATGCCTAAGACTTAGACGGCTAGGGCATTCAATAGATCACCTGAATTACAAGTTTTTCTGAGTGGAACGAAAGAGCTGAAGAAATCTCCTCCATGTGTCCAGTAGGGGTATTCCTATTGGATTTGGGAAGTATGTAGATTTTTGCGCAGACAAAGGGTTCACCTTGGCGGGATTAAGAGCGGGGGTGGGGCCTTGGTGCCTCTGGGTTGAGCGTGGGTTGAGCCGATGTTACGCTCCGTTTGTCCCACCTTGATAGTCCTGCCCTGTGAGCTGGTTTCAGTCCGGGTGGCTGGATTGCCCTGGGCAGTGTTATAGGAGGAAGCAGGGCATTGTAGTGCTGTTTCATCCAAGAGTTGGCTGTGGGTTATGCTGGTCAGTGGTGGCATCATGGAGCTCATCAAAGGGGCTCAATGGGAGGTCCTGCTACTCTACGGAATCCTCTGGTGCCCCTTCTAGTAGGACATTGTCCAAACTGTGGCTAGAGGGGTGAGAGGAAATCTCTTTGGAATGCAACCGGGGGCTTGGTGTAGGGGTTGATTTTTGCCAGGTGCTTGATGATGACTTAACCTGAGGTGGGGTGTGCTTGCTGAGCTGGTGGTGTTCGCTCTTGGTTTGTTGTGTGCACCTACAGTTTAACAAGGAGTAGATTTGAATTGAGTGTAACCATGTAACCTGTCACAGGAAAAGAGGATGGGTGACTAAGGGCCTGTGCCTCCTGTTTTTGGGACTGATCCAGGTTGTGCTTGACCAAAGACCTACTCGAAGGTGCCGGTGGGGAATGAATCCAAATGGAATCATTGCCCTGAGCTGATGAGCCTGGTTCTGTAGGTGATTTTAAGAAATCTGTTATTTTAGCCATCCTGGTCTGGAGTTGCTTGTCTTGGAGGGCTGTGGGGCGGTAACTGGTGTGGCCCTGTTAATGCGGGTGATTGTTGATGTTGCTGGATGCAATGTGGGCTCGCAGTCTTTCAGTTTTGCCTTCTCCTTGACCTCACATTTCTTTTTTACTGGTTTTGAACTACCACGTATCTTGCCAGATCTCATGATGGCATAAAGCTGGTGACAGGCTGTAGATTCTCAAACTCTGGCTTTGTACTCTGCAGCCACAATGTCTCAGAATTAGGTCCCGCCCTGGCAGACCAGGATGGGCCCAGTGAAAATGGCTCCTCTTGGTCCTGTGGTTACGTCTGTGCGTGAGTCCCCTCCTATACCTTTAAGGTCTCTTGTGAGCCCCTCCTGGGGGTAATTGGGCTCAGTAGGGGAGGTGTTAGGTCAATCAGGTCAACTATGGAGTCATATCAGCGCTTTACGCTGCTTTTGTGAGCTGCTACGGGCGAGGTTGCAAGGCTGTTCAACAGTTACAGGTGCAGGTCTGCGAGAGCCAGGTGTGGGGAGCAGGGCAGAGCGGGTGCACGGCACAGCATCAGCAAGGCACAAGCCTCACCGGCTTGCCGGCCGTCTCCACACCTGCTTACAGCGGGTCGCGGCACTAGGGCCTTACCTCCACTCACTACCCTCACGCCAATCCTACCGGTCTCACCTGGGCGCTGGCATTATAATATCCAACCGCCTGCCATCTATCAGGTGTCAGCTGCCTGGGAGTAGTGGCCGCTGAAATTGAGGTGGGATTGAGACGGCTGGTTAGAGCAGCTGCCTAGGGGCATGCTGAGGGCGGAGGTAGAGGTGGAGGCAGACCCGCTCCCGTAGGATGCAGCTCGTGGAGCTTTCCAGGTCATTGGACTGCTGGGGACGGCAACGCCGGCCGCTGGCAACGTCTACTTAGCCCTCTAGGCTGGGCCTCCAAAGCCCCAGCTGCTGGCTGTCCACGGCACCTCTCTGTACAGCCTCCTCACCACGACTCAGTCAGCTCCACGACTCACTCGATTGTGCACCGGAACACGAGAAAAAGGAAGAGATGCCAAGAGTACTTCCTGTTTCGTGCTTGGTGCTGCAGAGAGGGATATGCCTGACACTATAAGAAAGATC
This sequence comes from Calotriton arnoldi, assembly GCA_963921515.1. Classification (NCBI taxonomy): domain Eukaryota; kingdom Metazoa; phylum Chordata; class Amphibia; order Caudata; family Salamandridae; genus Calotriton; species Calotriton arnoldi. The sequence continues at coordinate 364,171 of CAWUFW010001320.1, read as the reverse complement.
ATTGTCACCAAATAGTACTTGGGGAAAAGTGCACTTCCAGGGACATGTATGATAAATATGTTTTAGCACTTTTATCTTTTGTGTGCCCTTGTTTCTAAAAAGTTAATACATTAATATTGTTTGGAATAATGAGTGCTTGAATTAGCTGCAACATGGGCAATATATTTAAAATTAATCTGTACAGGGGGCCTCAAAGTATGTCTTACATAGGGCCCCAAAAATCCTCAAGATGTCCCTGAGAAGGTCGCATGGAAGGGCATGGTTCACAGAGTGGAATGCCATTACAGAAACTGGTTTGATGGCATTCTCACCCATTGTCACTGACATGCTCCATGTAAAGATGGCTGAACCGGTGTTAGCCATGTGATTCTTACTATGAATAGAGGTTGTCAAAAATGTTCTATGGAAGGACACAAACAGTCAGGTTAATTATTAAGCAAAGTAACCAATAAAACTATTTTGGAAATAAAACCATATAAATAAACTACTTCTGACGAGTGTATCAGAAAAATTGTGAACGTGTTTTCTTAAGGTAATCAGGTCCCATTTACAAGTACAATTTCAGATGTAAGCATAATTCAAGTAGGTGGATATAATTACATCTTCCCCCAGCCATCGAAAAGTTTGTGGCAGCGGATGATCTAATCATCGGGAGGTATGCTTATTTTATAAGCATCCAAGTTGGAGAGAATGCTGGCTGGCACTCCTTGGTATAACTGGAGACCCTTATTGTCCCTGAGTGGGATCCCCAGAATGTGAGTTGCACGCCTGTGGTATAGATTAGGTGGACGTGAAGGGTCAGGGTCCCCGAGCTGATGAACCACCAGAATAAGCTTAATCTCGGACCATAGGAATCCTCATGTATGTATGTATGTGTATAGATATATATATATAGATCTATATTATCTACTGGCGGTCGCCAGTAGATAGTTATAGTTAGGACCTATTTTCCATAGGAAATCCACAACATTCTATTTGAAATAACTTTGGCGCCGGTTGACGAATCTTCACGAAATTTTCAAAACTTATGGCCCGCTCTGGTCCGCTCCTATCCTGAAAGTTTCGGGGTGATTTGGCAAGCGGGGGCCGAGAAAAAAGGGGGGTCCCAAAACGTGTTTTCCCCATGCAATTTTCCATAGGAACCTTTCATCGCAGCTACAGCCCGAACTGCTGAACGGAATTACACCAAATTTGGCAAAAAGGTAGCCATTGGTTCAGAGTCGTGCCTTTTGGTTAAATGGTGTAAATCCGTTCAGTAGTTCCTGAGAAATTTGAAAAAGAAAACACATATATATCTGGGCGGAGCCTAACCACACATGTCATCGTGAGATCTGATTGGCTGTCAGCACTTCATCCTGGAATTGCTGGCAGCCATCTTGGGACCAATATAAATGATAGTACCCCATTGAAATGCATTGTAGTGAATCGAAGATTTTGAGGGTCACCAAAAGGAGAACTATAAAGGGTGATAACAGACTTTAGTTACATTAGAATTTATTTGTTGATGGTACCATACTAATTTCAGGAATTGTGGTGTGTTCTAAGGTGATTTTACCCTGTGAAAAACCTTCTGCTGGGATATCATGAATCATGTTTGAGAGAAACCTATTTTCACATGCTTGTCCCATACAGTTTTGGAAGGTGCTCCAGAAGCTAAAATGAGAGCATATTTTCTGTAAATTCACATTATCTTTCTCAGTCATGTGAGAATGAAGTCTGACATTCTCAGTAAAACATGTACATACAACAAGGGCAGAGACTGTCAGTTGATTCCTTTGTGTTTCAAGTGTGATCTCAAATATCTTCCTGTTATATTTCAACAGGAGCAGCCTGTCAGTTGATGCCTTTGTGTTCTACTGCAGCTTCCCAGAGTGTTCTAAAGAACAACTAGAGCGCTAACAGTCTTACTTATGACAAAATTATGGCACACCTGAAGCCATCTTGATTGGAATAAACTGGTAACTCTTAAAACATTTAATTTAAAAAGGAACAAAATGAGGGGGTTCATTTTGTTATAGAAATTATGGTTAGTGCTGTAGAAAGAAAAATTAGGACATGTTTTAAGTGAGTTCTCAAATATCTTCCTGTTATATTTCAACAGGAGCAGCCTGTCAGTTGATGCCTTTGTGTTCTACTGCAGCTTCCCAGAGTGTTCTAATGAACAACTAGAGTGCTAACAGCCTTACTTATGACAAAAGTATGGCACACCTGAAGCCATCTTGATTGGAATAAACTGGTAACACTTAAAACATTTAATTTAAAAAGAAACAAAATGATGGGGTTCCTTTTGTTATAGAAATTATGGTTAGTGCTGTAGAAAGAAAAATTAGGACATGTTTCAAGTGTGATCTCAAATCCTATTCTATTTCATTAGAAAATTCTGACATGCAGACTGAAACAATCACTTTCAATACCAGCAGTAGACTTCCAGTTAACTCCCTGGTGAGCAGTAGCTTTACTACAGTGATCTAATGAACAACTAGAGTGCTAACATTCTGAATTTATGGCAAATGTGTGACACATCTGAATGCCTTCTTGATGGAATCAAAGTAAAAAACTGAAAGCATTTCCTACTGAGGAGACTGCAGTAAATGACGAAATTAGGAAACTTCATAACAAATAAGTCTCCCAAGATGGCCACCAGAGAAAAAAGAGCACAAATGTAGCACAAATATCACCCAGATGTAGCCCACATATAGCCCAATGACAGAAGTGTGCAAAACACTTTTTATTTTTAGTTTTTCTGCAGTTTTATATAGTGCAAACTGGTCAGGTATTGGAGCGTTACATCTTACTTGGAACCCTTATTGCGTATTTTGCACGAAGTACATGAGATTGATCTTGCGAAACATTGAACTTTACGATTCTGTTAACCTGAAGTTGCTCTGAACCGGGCTTTGTAACACCCGTTTTTACCTACTGGTTTTAATTAATTCTCACTGTATTGTATTAGGAAAGAGGATTTACTGTTTTTATGTACACTTTTATGATCTATGTTTCTAAATCAGATCAAATAAAGTTTAATTAATTCTATGGCAGGACGGAGGCGAGGATTATGCATATCTTTCCTCACTTTATTTGCATAGCAGTTCAAAGAAAACGTAACAACAATCATTAAACAAAAGACTACACAACCCATGAACCATTAGGGGGGTAGTCTCCAAGGCAACTATAGTCCAATCATATCACAGTCCATCATATATAATATCGTGACGTCCCTTCCGCTTCCTCTTTCTTCACTGCTCGTCAGTTAAGTGCATTCCTTACATTCTTGGCTTAATCTGACGTTGTTGCTGTTTGTATAGCGGTTTCTTGTGCACGTTATTAGCATTATTGCCTTGGTATTGTTTCATATTCCCTGCGCAGCAGGCTCTTGCCCGAGCGCGTTCTCCCCCTCGCAGTTTCTCCCACTGTGTGCTCTGCGCACGGTGAGATCCTGTCAGGCGCGTCTGGTCCGAGCGAGGCAGCTCCGTCGAGCGCTCCCGCTGGTCTTTACGCGCGTTTGGGAATCCGGTCACTCCTTTAGTGTCCGCTTGATTCCCGACCAACCCTCGCCTAATTTTGACACCGCTACGCGGGGATTTCCCCACACGGCCACGTTAGTGACCAGCACCACCTGGTGGTGGTAATTGGTATTGTGCCTCAGTCTATTCTTATAACAGCTTCGGGGAAAGCCCAGCTGTTGGAGCACCGGCGAGGGGGCTGTCTTAAGGATTTTAAGGGCAGTTGTTCTGTGCTCACACCCTCTGCTATCATGTCTTCTCCAGAAGACCATTTTTACTCCTCCTACCAGGAAGTGGAGGAGGAATGGCCCCCCAACTTCTCCCTCCAGCAGTGGACCAAGCCCTCTCACTGGCTATTTCTAGGGCGCTGACTCCTCTTAGGGATCAGGTTGATAAGCTGGCGAAAAGCATCCCTGGGGTGTTCAGTGACCCAGATCTGGTGGTGGCGGGTCCAAGTAGCTCCCAGATGGGGAATAAAAGGGCTGTTAAGCATAGCGCGGGGCACTTGGAAGGATTTGATAAACTTACGGAGACCTTCCTCAAGAGTGCGCGAACGCTAAAACATGCACCCTGCCGGGAGGAGGAGGGGCCCGGAGAAAATTGCGACACTGTCACCACTATTGTAGACCCCGACGTCGGGTTTCCCTTAGAGGGAGAGGGTGTATCGGATTTCTCCTCCGATGAGGATAAGGACTCAGGGCGTCCCTGGCGTCCAGAGTCCCACTCCTCTCAGTCCCCCGTTGGGGACGGGGTCCACTCGGACATGTTCGAGCCTTCCCAAATTTACCATCCTAGGTCGGCAGAGTGGACACCTGACGCCAAAGTGGCAGAGTATGTGGTGGGGAAAATCCATCAACCCCTTGAAAGGGAGGTCAGGAATAGGATGAGGGGAGAATGCCCCAGGCCCTCACTGAGGGGAAGGTGGCACACACGCCTGAAATTGATGAGAAACTATGTACCTTTTTCTCCAAGTATATGAGGGATCCCAAGAAAGGAATTGATAGGTCTTGGATGTGGTAGGGCACTTGACCCAAATTATTCAATTGAGGGAGCGTTCCTAAGAGTCAGGATCCCCTTTGTTCACGGATATTGTGGCTGGTTGGGCGCACTACCCTAAACCCTAAAACACTACCCCCTCCACTACCCAAACACCACTGCACTACCCTAAACCCTAAAACACTACCCCAGCACTACCCCCTACACTACCCAAACACCACTGCACTAACATAAACCCTAAAACACTACCCCCAGCACAACCCCCTACACTACACAAACACCACTGCACTACCCTAAACCCTTAAATACTACCCCCAGCACGACTCCCTACACTACCCAAACACCACTGCACTACCCTAAACCCTAAATCTACCCCCAACACGACCCCCTACACTACCCAAACACCACTGCACTACCCTAAACCATAAAACACTACCCCCAGCATGACACCCTACACTACACAAACACCACTGCACTACCCTAAACACTAAAACATTACCACCAGCATGACCCCCTACACTACTCAAACACCACTGCCCTACCCTAAACCCTAAAACACTACCCCAGCATGACCCCCTACACTACCCATACACTACTGCACTACCCTAAACCCTAAAACACTACCCCCAGCACGACCCCCTACACTACTGCACTACCCTAAACCCTAAAACACTACCCCCAGCACGACCCCCTACACTACCCAAACACCACTGCACTACCCTAAACCCTAAAACACTACCCCCAGCACGACCCCCTACACCACCCAAACACCACTGCACTACCCTAAACCCTAGAAAAGAAACCCCCACCCCATGCCCAATCCCCCTTACCTCTCACTACTCATGGTTCCTCTCTCCTCGTGGTTCCTGCTTCACGTCATCTCTGAGGGGCGGTGCACGTCGTTGTGAGGAAACGGAACAGCCTCTGTTTCCTTACAACAACATGGATCGTCTACATGTTTTTTAGAACGCATGGTCATTTACCATACATACCTTTACAACAAAATTCGTTGTAAAGGCATGCGTGGTAAATGACCATGCGTTCTAAAAAAATGCGTAGTAATGACTTCGTGATGTACAACGCATGCGTGGTAATGCATGCGTTGTAATGGTATCGCAAAGTAAAAAAGTCGTTGTAACGGCTGTTTACCGATCGAAGCTGGCCCCTGTTCTTCAGTGAGACATTTATTTGATTAATTAGGAGGAAGGAATGTGTTTTTTTTACCGAAAAGTGCATTCCCGGCTGTTGTATTGTGAAAGTGTCCGCGTGGCCTGGTTTCACTTCCGGTGAGAGAGTGGAAGAGTCTGTTTGGATCTAAAGGAGTTCTGTTGTTGGACGGGACCGGCGAGACATGTCATCAGAAAACATAGCTAATGGAAAGCGTCCTCCCTGAAGTGTGGAGCAGTGCCATGAGAGGTCAACGAGTGTGCGTCCCACCGCAGTATGACCGTACCGCGTGACCCATGTGCCGCCTCCAGGGTACGGGAGGCAGAAGCGGCATTGCAGGTCCTCTTGAAGACCGTTGTAGCTTTAATTCTACATTTTGGTACTAGGGCATTTTAACTTCGTTGTTCCTGCCAGATACAAAGAGAAGATCCTGTGTTATTCAGTGCCCTCGTTACCTTTTTTGTGGGTTGTGGTGCTTGTCACTTCGCTGCCCCGCCGGTGCACACGACTGGGCACCCCACCTCGTGTGCCATCTGCAGGGCCTCTGCCCTCGGATCACTGGTTTCGGTTTCTGGAGTGGCAACATAAACAGTTGCTCCCAAAGGACTAGCCTGAACACTTAGTTGAATATCCCCTGCACCAGCATTCCATGGAAATTCTTTCCTAGCTCTCCCACGTCAACAAGCACGGCTCCGCTCGCGACACCGTATGATGTCATCGGAGCCATAAGAGGACTTCGTCGGCGTGCTGACGTCAGTTCCACCCATTTTTTCCGTGCCACCGAGACAAACAGGGGACCGAGACATTTTCACATGTATACATAGTATAATAAATATATATATATTCACTGAAAAACCATAGGTTTCAGGCACGTTATAGTTATAAATTAGCATTTAAAAAACCTTAGAAATTCACTGAAAAAACCATAGGTTTCAGGCACGTTATAGTTAGAAATTAGCATTTAAAAAACCTTAGAAATTCACTAAAAAAACCATAGGTTTCAGGGGCGTTATAGTTAGTTGTACATTTCACTCGTACAAAACCATAGAAATTCCCCCATTATAGTTAGTTCAGCTAACTATAACTCGCGCACCCGCAATGCACTGCTGAATGCGTCACATATTACATCACTCATGACATGGTCAGTGACATCACTCATGACATCACTGATGACATCTCAAATGACATCACTGATGACATCACTGATGACATCATCCCGTGAATGTGTGTTTTTCTGAAAATTAAATATGTTTTATATATGTATATCTCAAGGTCGATGGAAGAATAAATGGGTATATAAGTGTCTAAATGGATGATTTATTTTTGTAAAATTGATTGTATAACTGACTAAGTGTATCTTAGTGAATACATGGGTTAGTGAGTAATGTTTAAATATGAAAATATCTGTATCAGTCTCTCACTTTGTGTATAAGTGGCTGCATGGGTTGGTGAGTAGCTACATGAGTGTCTATATGGGTTATTAGTTGGTTTTTTGAGTATCAGTATGAGTGTCTGAGTGTCTGTATGGTTCGGTGGGGGTATTACTTAGTGCATAGATGCATGAATGAGTGACTCACTGTTTGTATGTGTTGAAGACAGCATGTGTGCAGGACTGTATAGGTGGATGAGTGTGTGTATGGGTGTGTTAGTGAGTGAATGACTGTCTCAATAGTGTCTTTATGAGTAACTACATATGTTTTAAACTAGTATATGTGAGTATTGGTGTATATAAGTGAGTATATGTGAGAGATTGGAAGAGTTCCTGTACAAATAAGTAGGTGTTTCTATAAGTGATTGTTTAAGAGAGTAAGTATGTGTAAGTTTCTGTAGAAGTAAGTGTGGTAGTGTGTGTATAACTGTATATGCAAATAAATGGATGTTTGATACTTTGTTTGAATGTGTGACTATGTGTGTGAGTAACTCTATGGATGAGTGGCGGTGTGTAACAGGATGTATAGGTGTATGAGTACATATGATGAGTGAGTACATGTATGAGTGACTGTATAGGGACTGTTGGTGAATGAGTGGATGTGTGTGTAGATCTTGGAATTACTGAATAGGTGTGTTGTAACTGGTATTGGTATGTCCATTGTTTTGAAAATGTTAGTTTGTATTTTTGAGTGTGTGTATCAAAGGTTATATTAGGGTGAGAGGAGGTCTGCCACTCTATCACAAGGATGATGTCATCAGTGATGTCATCAGTGATGTCATTTGAGATGTCATCAGTGATGTCATGAGTGATATCACTGACCATGTCATGAGTGATGTAATATGTGACGTCATCAGCAGTGCATTGCGAGGCGTGCAAGTTATAGTTAGCTGAACTAACTATAACGGGGGAATTTCTATGGTTTTGTACGAGTGAAATGTCCAACTAACTATAACGCCCCTGAAACCTATGGTTTTTTCAGTGAATTTCTAAGGTTTTTTAAATGCTAATTTCTAACTATAACGTGCCTGAAACCTATGGTTTTTTTCAGTGAATATATATATAGATATATATATATAAGGTTAAAGTGATGTTATACTTAGATAAGGTAATAATATTTCAATTTGTATAGAAAAAAACCCATAGAAATTCACAGAAATAAACAAAGGTTAAAGGGACATTGTAGTTAGTTCAAAATGTCAGTTAAAACATACAGCTTGAAAAAAGACAAAACCACTGAAATTCACCAGTTATGGTTATATCAAGTAACTGTAATTCGTGCCCCATCATGTACACTGGATGTGAATAGAAATGCTATTTTATACAGAAAATACACTGTGCGAGGGGTGTTACTAGAGGCCCAATACTGAAAAAATTGGAAGCGCCTTGAGCAGAGAAATTGGTTTCTGGAGTCTGGTAGCTTGGCACTTCCTTTAGACCGTTACCTTCCCTCCTCCTATGAACTTAGACTCACAACACAAGCGTCTTGTGGGGAGAATGGATAGAGAACTATAGAATGTCAATGGGGCTGATTCACAAAAGCATTTAGGATACCCTTTTAAATTGGCCCCAAAACATCCAAGTGCAAGGAGGGCACAGTGTGTTTACTAATTGTATATAAATATTCACATTTTATTGCCATTTAATATATTTTTGGGTCAATTCACAAAGATATGTAATAGTACCTAAAATAGTACTTCAACAGTACTACTTGACTTACTCCTTTGTGAGTAGGACCCTATATTTTTTTCTCTTGGTGGAGAGTGTAAGGTGCATTTCAGGGCAGAGCCACTTATAGTGCAGGCCAATAATGGGACACATAAAGTGGCATTAACGTGCTACTAGATTTCCCATACAAGAAGCAACTGTCTCATGCTGGTGGTAAAGAGTATGCACGGGCAAAATATTTGTTAGGATGGTATAATCACCCAGAATTTCTGTCATTTTATGATAAGCTTGTTATGCGAAATTCCCAAAATTGCAGCATTACCCTGTGCGCGTAAAGAGCATTCGTGCAAATATGCTATAGCATGAGCGCGGGAACAACACAAACGATCAGAGCCTGAGTAGCTGTTGTTCGAGGCACTTGTGTTTTTGGCACTATTCTTTAGCATGGAATGATGTGTCCTGGCCTCCACACGCATTTCACACTAAAATATAGCAGTAAATGCTGGATTCCCATTTTACATATCTTTCGGAAATTTCACATAATTACACAAAAGGAAACTCCGTAAACTTCGCACACCCCTAGTAAAGAGATCAACGTGTCACGTTCACCTTTGGGAGGAAATGTTTTGCAATGGCCCAGTTGTCGAAAATATAATAAGTATTTTGGGAAAATGTCAATGTGCATTTGGTGGAGAATTTAAATATATTTTGATGAGATTTTGTGATGCGTTTCTGTAGAGTTCTCAATACTATTTACGGGTTAATTAACTATTATAGTCGTTGTGCAGCAATCTGTAACATAGAGAGCTTGATTAAACACCGAAGAAAATACAATCTATATTTTGCACATAAGAGTGATGGTGCTGCGTCAATTGGGCTACTTAAATCCATCTTCTACGTTCTTGGTCTTACAGATCATGGAGGGGGACATGTGTGAAATCGGCCCTGCCACGCTCAATGCTGAGGATCTGGACGCACCGGTGGACACGCTGAGCTTCTCTGTTGTCACCCCTCCTGCTCATGGCTTGCTACTGAATGCAGTGCACGGCAAAGAAATCAGTCGCTACAGGCAGATGGACCATGCGGTGCCTCAGCGAAGCTTGCAGATTCGCAACTTTGCCCTGGATGAACTCAAGCAAGGTCTGAGTCAGAAAAGTTAACACTGTTTCCTGCGCTGCTTACCTTTTAAAACAAGCGCGCGCGCCTCGCACGGCAGCAGGGGGAGGGGGGAGAGGAGGGGTCCTGCGCGATTCCCATATGGCGCCGCTCGCTCCCGCAAGTGAATCGCCAAACGGGCACGCGTTGCCATTGAAGGCAATGGAACGCGTGCACGTTTTTGGCTGAAAAGCCGAAGCGATTCCAAAAGGTCTTTTTGCCTAAGCAGCGCCTGCGCGCTGCGTAGGCGAGACCTAAAAACAGCTTGAGAGCCCGGAGTAGGAGTAATTGCCCCCAATTCCTCATTCCCCTCCGAAGGACACACAGTCGAATCTGCAATTAGCTGAGAGGGCTCTGTCATGAGCCGCACACCAGTGTGTGAGGAGAAAGACATCTGTATTTCAGCCAGGTCTATCTCCCTGCTAATCATCCCCACCGCCTGCTGTAGGAATAAATCCTGTGTTGTTCCCTGCACAGGGAAAGGGGCATTAACATTTGTTCTCCCCTTCCCCATTATAACTCTGCATTGAACAGTCAGTGCCTTCCCCGCAGGACCTATAATAGCAGATATATAAAAAAAAGTATCTTAGTGAGAGTGTAAGGGGGTGGCCCAGCCCAGCCTCTTTCAGTATATGACAGATGCAGGATGGGCCTGCTCTTGGCCTGTGCGCGACCCGTGCAGCGAGACTCACTCGTGCTTATGTAGAGCTAATTGGCAGTAGGTGGAAGCCTAGCAAAGCATTCTGGGACTGGTGGTCCCCAGCGGTTGCAGTCCACGATGGCTCTGTCCTTGAGTGGAGCGAGGTGAACAGGATGCCAGAGGGTGCTCCCCCCTGCAGCAGAAATCCAAGGCAGGTACTTGAAAATGGCCCCAGCAGTAAAACCAGCACATGGCAAGCAGCACGCCCCCCGTCTATACAGTACTGAGTGAGAGATAGATGCTGCAGTGCTGCCTCCCTCCATCTCCATTCACCACGACTCAGAGACCTAACATAATGAAACCAAAGGTGAGTGCTGCTGCACCATTCCTATACAATTTTAGTAGGCCTCTAAAGACCCCAAGGAAGCAAGTAAAATGTACCCAAGTCTACAAGTGTGTCTGTCACTGTGCAGTATATGCTCCTCTCTCATTGGGAGCAGCAGAAGCAGTCAGTTCATGGAGTGATTTAGCTCTGGCCACATACCGACGCCAGGTCAACTGACTGTTGAGTGACTATCATGGTGCAAAATAAAAACACACACTACCCATCCCTGCCTATCTATTTCTTTGTCCACTGATTGGCACAGTTACCCTTAAAATTAGCAAGTGCAGCTATTGACAATAATGTTTCCTACTGTCTCATAGAGTTTTTCCTAATACAATTTGGAAACATATATTAGTACTGTAGCCCTCATTTAGAGTTTGGTAGATGTAGGCAAACCACCAAAAACGTTGGTTCTCCTGTCCACTGACAGAGCTTACCATCTGCCCTATTGAGAGTCAGGAACATTGATGGATGAACCTCCTTGTTCCATCTACTGCCTCATCCACATTCCTGCTGTGCCTCCAATGGTTGATCGGAAAATGTGGACGGGCCTTGGGACTCAGGACAGGAACAGGGGGTTGGGTCTCAGGGGCTCCAATAGATGACAGTGTTCTTTTCGCCATGACCCTCCTATGTTTGTATGTTGCATCAAGCATGGTGAAAGCAGATGCTGGCTGACTATGATAAGCAGCTGCCGGATCAGAGGCTACTTCTGTGAGTATGTGTGCAAAATTCATCTATAATAACCTATAATTAAATCCTCTTTACCGTAGTTTTCTGCTCCAGCAGGTCATTATGCACCTCAAGCATCCTGATGCTATTCTTCCAGCCGTTCCTTCGGCTGCGAAGTCACACCCATCAGGTTTTGACATATGAAAATGACACCACTGACTGGGACCCTCGACCTCACTCCCTTGTCTTGTCAAACCAGACGGGTCAGGGCCGTGAGACACAGGTGTTGTAGCCAGCATGTCGCTCGTGTCCTGCCAACACTGATGTTGTGGTATGCCTGAATGCATCTCGAGACAGGGCAAGGGGGGCCAAAGATGGACTTCTGGGGGTCAGGGGACTGAAGGATGTAATCTGCCAATCCTGGTGTCAGGAGTAGAAGACAGGACACTAATAGATGCAGATGTGATTTTGCCATCTCGGAGAAGGAGTGAACAAGGGCATGAGCAATAAGTTTGGCCACATCAATCCCCTCAATTTTCTGCTGTGGCAGGAGGTATAATGCTCTCACTAAATGCATGGGATTTTCCTTCTTCACAGTGAGTAGACAGCAGTAAGGCTGCATTCCCTTGTTGCCTTTAGACTTGCACCTACAATATAAATGTAAGTTATCATATCAAGAACTAAACACTCAAGTCATTGTTATTATGGCATGATTAATACTATGCCCGCACATTGCTAAGGTTTCACATGAACTGGCATAGATTGTTTACTACTTACACATGGTGTGTGTCATGCTGTACGGTCCCTACTAATTAAGTAGGACTGTGCATCTGGACAACATAAGTGTCAGAAAATGGGGACTGAGTCCACTCATATCATCAGAGTATGTTGGCCTAGTTCCTGGCTAGCTCACAGTGCACCATCTGGAACCCTAACCTGACAGGGTATCGGATCGTGTCTGCAACCTCAGAACATGACCACTCTAATTCCCCCAAAGAAATTGTAGAAACAGATCTACCCTTTCGTTATTACCTAGGCATGCCCAAAGGGAGACACAAGAAATACACTAATTGGCATTTCAAACATTTATTAAAGCAATTGTATTCTTGTGTACAAAACACAAGCTGCAATTATTAGCAGAAGTAAACAAAGCATTGGTACCAGCATTACAAGAATGGTGAAAAAGATGACCAATACAACCTTCATAACTTTGCTGTGATTATGTAAATATATGAATATACTTCATACTGATACTCCTACCTAACACTACCTATACTATGGAGAGAATAGTAATAGTTAGGTTACTCTAAGCCAGATCGCTTAGAGTAACCTAACGCCCCATACCTGTATGAGATGTATCAGGAAGTCAGTCTGGTTAAGAATAGGCCATTGTCCTTTGCAGGATAGGGATTGAAGTCAGCAGGGTTGGATCTCAGTCAAAGGTGAACGTTCCAGGATAATCCATCGAAGTGCTCCTCTGAGGAACTTAGCTCAGAGACAGTTTATATAATAAAAGCCAAGTTCCATTTGCACTGCATCAAAGGTGAAACACTGATGTGAATGTTTGCATTCCTGATACAGAGCTGCCTCCAACAGGACAACAATAAACAAGGGCAGTGTGCTTAGCATTCTTGTAGCCTTGGACAGAATGTACAAGTGCCATGATAAAATGCCTATGAAGAAATGTGCTTGCAAGCAGAACACTTTCTGGGTATGTTATCACATACATGCAAAGCATGTAAAAGGTAACCATCCAAAAAGATGTCAAGTTTAAACATGTATTTGTAAAATGGAAGCTTTTTTGCACAGGCCCTGTTGAACCCCACAACACCCACTCCTTGGCAGGAGGGAGGCTATTACTTCAAACTAAACATAAAAGCATATCCAAAAATTTAACTTATTATGTATGTAAGCCTAAAATTATAAAAAGAATGTAATAAAGCACCTTAATAATGAAGCGAATTAAAGCCAAATCGCATTACAAAATGCCAATTAAAAACATGTAATTAATTAATAAATGAATAAGAACCAAATTAAAAAAAATAAAAGGTTGCCGAATTAAAATTCAGGATCCTCCAGAAATGTTTTCTATGTTCCAAGAGTCATTAGAATCTATGAAGGAACTAGCTACCACAGAAGATTTTCCCATTGTGGCCAGAGCCACAAGTTCTAAAGAACAAACAGGGTTGTATCCAGCCCAATGAGCAACCGCTGATGGTGTGCCAACTGGCAGTTTAATCGCAGAGGAGAAGTCAGGATACAAGAATCCAGGAGTCAAAGAATCCATTAAAGGCTCATAGTACGCATCTTGCAGCAAAGGTAGTCTTGTAGGACACCACTGTAGATGAATCCTCAAAACAAGCACCTGCAGTTCGATATCCATAGATTGAACCACTTGCATTCCAAGACACATATCCAGTGCACACTCGAAAGTTCACAGAAGACAGTGGAACACCAACTGAACAAAGACCAGTTGTCATTTAGTTCCCAAAGCAAAGACACGCTAAAATACTGTATCATATGTTCATGACACAGCAAGACGTGTGGTAGTTCCATCACCATTTGGCCTCGAGGTTGAACACTCTTTGCGGAGCAGCAAAAATAGGTCCATAATCCCAACAATCAGGAATAAGACTAGTGGTATGCCTCCAAAAATGCTGGAAAACAGGGAGTGTATAAAAGATGGAATCACTCTGAATACAGTCTGGAAAATGCTGACAAACCCAGACCCAATCACTTTAAAAAAGTGTACTATTACCGCAGTATTTGACGCATTAGATATGAGGTGCACATGTTCACCAAAGAGTTGAGGGGTGTTTGTGCATAGTAGTGATTGTATTTCAGAGGAAGAGCTTGCTACTTGGAGAGCAAACATCTTTTTTGCAGATGTTAAGGACACCTCCTTCTAAAACAAAAGGGCTTTCAGTCTACTCAACATATCAACTTATCAAAGTTCACGTTAAAAATAGCTAGTGAAGGCCATACTGTCACTTCTCTGACTGTACACGCAGGTGGAAATAGCACGTTATTACAGCAATTCAGAAAGCCTGGAAACCGTCACCACATAGGGAACTACCCACAACAACCCTGGTCATTCAGCATCAAATAATTTCCATTTGAAAGCAATCTGAATGCCGGACCAATCAAGGCAGCTGGGGCACCTTTCAGATGACATGCTAAGTTTACCAGAGACGCATTACAAGCTCTATGAAGCAAGACCTATTTACAAATGAGAGCATGTCAAAATGAAGTTTCACATTTGTTTCAGTTTCTCCATTCCTACACCTGTAATCGAAAGGCAGGACCCATGTCTGATGTACAAATCTCTCCCCATCACCTCATATCTGCCCACTTGAAAATGTTCCAAAGGAGATGTAAAATGAAACATTGAAATTTGCAGTGAGATAAAACCGTGGATCAACCATATGGCAGATGGTGTTTCAGCTACTATGAAAGGCAATTTCTCCAAATGCTCTATGCTTAACATTGTGTAAGTCGTGTCCTTTTTTGACATTATTTCCTGTCAGTGTGTTAAATTATAAGGCAAAAATGAAGCAGTCACATTCAGATATTTCCAGGGCACGTGACCAGATTTTAAAATCTACAACGTCCAACTTAATTGCATAATTAATCTAAGCTGACTTTGCCCATGCTGTAAATGGGACATGTCAATTTGCATGATGTCGATTGCTGAGGACACAATGCTAGTCAGAGAATAAACCCTAGTTGATAATGTGGTCCTGCTTTATCAACAACAGCCAAAGCCTTTTCCAAATTAGCCCTGTCCATTTCTCATATGAGTTCAGCAGCATCATGCTGGGAATCTTTCCGAAGTTCATTGAATACAGCATATAGAAAGCGTTTATGACAGTAAATCCATGTCATCAGAAATGAGAGATAAGTGTTCCTTTGCTGCATCTAAAGTGGAATTTGGTAACCATTTCTAGCATAACGTTCCCACACTGTATGTAGTAACCACTCCTGGCAATTATGTCTGCACATAACATGGGTCTGGCCTGTTTTTTTTAAAAACCCTTTGTGTTTTTCATAAAACATGCATGACAACCATAAGTGTCTAATGGCCACACTAACGATCCAGCTGAACTGGACAGTGAAGAATTTTATGTACCATTCTATATCGTATTATTGAGCTGTTCCTCTGTGTAATTTATGAAATGTTGCGAATTTTCAAAACGTGCAATAGAGGGTATGGTTGGTGTATTCATGTCTTTAACCCCTTCCATGCTCATGATGGAATGGTTCCGTCATGAGCACAAGTTCCAGTGTGCTCATGACTAACCCTGGGCAAAGCACTACTCTACGCTCGCGTAGTTTGCGAAGTTTGCGCTACTTCGCACAACGCGAATTGCACGTAGCACAGTGCAAACATGCGTAGCGTAGCGTAGCGTAGTGCAGCGGTCATTTTTTGCTTGCTCGCGGTCCTCAACGTCAAGTTGGCGACCGCGAGCAAGCAAAATGACATCCCGGCGAGACTTTTTCCTCGTTCGCGATCAGCAACATCAAGTTGCCGATCGCGAGCGTGGAAAATAAACCTCCCGGCGAGATTGTCAACGCGGGGAGGTCAGGTTTCTCATTGCGAGTGGTCGCGTATGCTCGCGACCGCTCGCGATGAGAAACTACCAGTCCGCGTTGAGAAAGCTGCCGCTCGAGTAAAAATCTACTCGAGCGGCAGTAAAAGACAGCTCGCACTGTGCAAGATGCCGTTTTCAATGATTGCACAGTGCGGACAAGCATCCGGCACTGTGCAATCATTGCGAACAGTGCACTACGCAGTTCGCGTAGTGCTACGCGTAGCTCGCGTAGTGCGAACTGCACTTTGCGTAGCTTCGCGTAGCGCTACTTCGCGAACTACGCCCAGGCTTACTCATGACGGAACCTTTCCGTCATGAGCACATGCTCAGAAAATCCCTCTGCTGCAGACAGCAGAGGGATTTCCCTTTTTTTTTTTGCCTGGGGAGGTGGGGAAGAGCTTCCCCAACCTCCCCAGACCTCTTTTTGAATTTGGTTGCAATGACGATCGCGCGCATGGCGCGCAATCGTCATTGCAACGAAAACGAAACTGAAACTTAGTTTCAGTGTTTCAGTGCTCGTGGGGCTATCTCAGCCCCCTGAGCAACGAAAAAGATGAGAGAGGTATCGTTGGAAAGGGGAGAATCTCCCCTTTCCAATGGTATCCTTCCCTAGTGGATCCATGCTTGGGGAGATGCACCCACTAGACACCAGGGAGGGCAAGGGCCTTTGCTCCCCCCATATTTGTTTGGGCACCACAGTCTTTCTGCCCCCAATCTGCCACCCCGGGGGGGGCGGAAAGCCCACTAGAAGCCAGGGATTATTTTTTTTTATTGACGTTGGGGTGGGGGCTGCCCAAAAAGAGCATGGTAATGCCCCCACCCCCCCCAGAGAAATGTGAGTCTTTATGCCACCCCGGGGGGGCAGAAAGCCCACTAGAAGCCAGGGATTATTCTTTTTATTGACGTTGGGGTGGGGGCTGCCCAAAAAGGGCATGGTAATGCCCCCACCCCCCAGAGAAATGTCAGTCTTTCTGCCCCCCCAGGGGGAAGACGGGGGCAGTAGCCCCTAATCTGCCCCCTGGAGGGGCAGAAAGCCCACTAGAAACCAGGGATTTTTTTTTAATTGACATTGGGGTGGGGGCTGCCCAAAAAGGGCATTGCAATGCCCCACCCCCTTAGAGAAATGTGAGTCTTTCTGCCCCCCCGGGGGGCGGAAAGCCCACTAGAAGCCAGGGATATTCTTTTTTATTGACGTTGGGGTGTGGGCTGCCCAAAAAGGGCATGGCACTGCCCCCAACCCCCCCAGAGAAATGTCAGTCTTTCTGCCCCCCCAGGGGGCAGACGGGGCAGTAGCCCCTAATCTGCCCCCGGGGGGGCAGAAAACCCACTAGATACCATGGATTTTTTTTTTATTGACATTGGGGTGGGGGCTGCCCAAAAAAGGCATGGCAATGCCCCCACGCCCCCCTGGGAAATGTCAGTCTTTCTGCCCCCCCAGGGGGCAGACGGGGCAGTAGCCCCTAATCAGCCCCCGGGGGGGCAGAAAGCCCACTAGAAACCGGGGATTTTTTTTATTTTATTGACGTTGGGGTGGGGGCTGCCCAAAAAGAGCATGGCAATTGCCCCACCCCTCCCCCCAGAGAAATGTCAATCTTTCTGCCCCCCGGGGGGGCAGAAAGCCCATTAGAAACCAGGGATTTTTTTTTTAAATTGATGTTGGGGTGGGGGCTGCCCAAAAAGGGCATGGCAATGCCCCCACGCCCCCTGGGAAATGTCAGTCTTTCTGCCCCCCACAGGGGCAGATGGGGGCAATAGCCCCTGATCTGCCCCCGGGGGACAGAAAGCCCACTAGGCACAAGGGATTTTTTTTTTATAATCTAGGGGTGGGGGCTTCCCAGAATAGGCATGATAATGCCCGCCCCAAAAACAATTACCACAGTCCTTCTGCCCCTCCCCAGAGGCATATTGGGGCAATAGCCCCATATCTGCCCCCTGGGGGGGCAGAAAGTCCACTAGGCCACAGGGTTTTTAAAATTTTTATTCAGGGTTGAGGTCAACCCAGAATGGGCATGCCAATGCCCACACCGCCCCCAAAAAGTGCCACAGTCTTTCTGCCCCCCCGAGGGGCGGATGGGGGCAGTGGCCCGTGATCTGCCCCCGGGGGGGCAGAAAGCCCACTAGGCGCCAGCGATTACGCTGGCTTTTTTTATGTGTGGGGGTGGGGGCTGCCCAGAATGGGCATACCAATGCCCCCACCCCCAAAATCATAGCCAGTCTTTATGCCCCCTTGGGGGCATATCGGGTAACACCCCGATTCCCCCTCAGGGCGACAGAAAGCCCACTAGGCACAGACTTGTTTTTAGCAATGTGCCTACCTGTGGATTTTGTGCCCTAGCGCAGCCGGCACATAGGGAAACCTAGCAAACCTATACATTTTTTAAAACTAGACACCCAGGGGAATCCAGGATGGGGTGACTTGACTGGCTCTCACCAGGTTCTGTTACCCAGAATCCCTTGCAAATCTCAAAATATGTTTAAAAAAAAACACATTTTCCTCACATTTCTGTGGTGGAAAGTTCTGGAATCTGTGTGGATCCACAAAATTCCACCCACCCCGCATTCCCCAAAGTCTTCTGAGAAAAATGGTACCTCACTTGTGTGGGTGGGTCAAGTACCCGAGACAGGCAAGGGCCCAAAACCTATTGCGGCGACATCAAAATTACCTATCACAAAACAACCTGGTTTTGCAAGGGGGGTCCCATGAGTTTTTGGCCCTGGGCTCAGCGGCCATCTAGGGAAACCTACCAAACCCATACATTTCTAAAAACTATACACCCGGGGGAGTCCAGCAAGGTATGGCTTGCATGGGTCCCCCAACATTTCCCTAACCAGAATCCCCTGCAAACCTCAAATTCTGTTGAAAAAAATAAAAATTTTCTCACATTTCTCTGTGGGAAAGTTGTAGGATCACCGGGCTGACACAAATTTCCTACCACCCAACGTTCCCCCAGGTCTCCCGATAAAAATGGTACCTCACTTGTTTGGGTGGGTCAAGTACCCGCGACAGGCAAGGGCCCAAAACGTATTGAGGAGACATCAAAATTGCCTATCACAAAACGACCTGGTTTTGCAAGGGGGGTCACCTGGGTTATTGGCCCCGTGCTCGGCGGCCAGCTAGGGAAACCTACCAAACCCACACATTTCTGAAAACTAGACACCCGGGGGATTCCAGGGAGGTATGGGTTGCGTGGATCCCCCAACGGTTTCTTACCCAGAATCCCCTGCAAATCTCAAATTTAGCTGAAAAAATCACTTTTTCCACACATTTTTGTGTGGGAAAGTTGTGGGATCACCTGGCTGACACAAAATGCCTATCACCCAGCGTTCCCCCAGGTCTCCCGATAAAAATGGTGCCTCACTCGTGTGGGATGCCCAAGTACCCGCGACAGGCAAGGGCCCAAAGCGTATTGAGGAGACATCAATCAATCAATCGATCAGTGAATTGTAAGCGCGCTACTCACCCGTGAGGGTCTCAAGGCGCTGAGAGGGCGGTCCGCAGATCTGTTTAGCCGAAGAGGCAGGTCTTGAGGGTCTTCCTGAAGGTGTTCTGGGAGGGGGCGCATCTGATGTCTGCCGGTAGCTCGTTCCAGGTCTTGGCTGCAATGTGAGAGAAGGATCTTCCGCCTGCTCTGGCTCTGTGTATGAGCGGGGTTTCGGCCAGTGCGAGGTTGGAAGATCGGAGGTTTCTTTTGGGTACGTGGAAGTTGATTCTGACATTGAGGTATTTGGGTCCGTGGTTGTGTAGGCATTTGTAGGCGTGAGTGAGGATTTTGAAAGTGACTCTTTTCTCCACGGGGAGCCAGTGGAGACTTCATAGGTGTTGGCTGATGTGTTTGTGTCGGGGGATGCCGAGGATGAGTCTGGCGGCGGTGTTCTGTATTGTTTGGAGTTTGCGGAGTAGGGACTTGTTGATGCTGGCATAGAGTGCATTTCCATAGTCCAGTCTGCTGGTGATGAGTGAGTGGGTGACTGTCTTCCTTGACTCAGGGGGGATCCACTTGAAGGTCTTGCGGAGGATGCGGAGGGTGTTAAAGCAGCTGGAGGTGACGGCGTTGACCTGTCGGTTCATGGTGAGTGATGAGTCGAGTATGATGCCGAGGTTCTTAGCGTGGTCTGAGGGGGTAGGTGGGCTTCCAATGGCGGTCGGCCACCAGGTGCTGTCCCATGCAGAAGGGGTGGTACCGAGGACGAGGACTTCTGTCTTCTCGGCATTGAGCTTCAGGCAGCTGTTGGTTATCCAGACTGCGACGTCTTGCATTCCTTTCTGGAAGTTGAGTTTGGCAGTGGTGGGGTCTTTGGTGAGGGAGAGGATGAGCTGGGTGTCGTCGGCATAGGATACAATGTTGGGGCCGTGTTGTCGGACAATGGCTGCGAGGGGGGCCATGTAGATGTTGAAGAGGGTGCTGCTCAGTGATGAACCCGGTGGGACTCCACAGGTGATTTTAATGGGGTCAGAGAGGAAGGGTGGGAGTCTGATCCTTTGGCTTCTTCTGGTGAGGAATGATCGGATCCAGTCCAGGGCTGTTCCTTGTATGCCTGCGTTGTGTAGTCTGGTGACTAGTGTGCAGTGGGAGACGGTGTCGAAGGCTGCTGATAGGTCTAGTAGGATGAGGGCTGCGGAGTGGCCTTGGTCCAAGAGGGTGCGGATGTCGTCTGTGGCGGCAAGTAGGGCAGTCTCTGTGCTGTGGTTGCTTCGGAATCCGGATTGGGACGTGTCGAGGATGGCGTTCTCTTCAATGAATCGTGTCAGTTTCCTGTTGACTGTTTTCTCTGCAACTTTGGCTGCGAAGGGGAGGAGCGAGATGGGCCGATAGTTCTTGAGTTCGGTGGGGTCAGCTGTGGGCTTCTTGAGCAGGGGTCTGACTTCTGCGCACTTCCAGTCGTCTGGGAAGGTGCCTGTTTTGAAGGTGGTGTTGATGGTGTGTTGCAGTTCGGGTGCGATGGCGGCCGCGGCTCTCTGGTAGATGTGAGGGGGGCAGGGGTCGATGGGGGCCTCCGAGTGGATGCTTTTCATGGTCGAGGCGGTGTCTTCGGCCGTGATCGGTGTCCAGTTGGAGATGGTGGGCTGGCTGGTGTTTCTGGGGGGCCGTCTGTGGCACCTGGTGGATGGTCGATGAAATTGTCATAGAGGTTTTTGATCTTGAAGTGGAAATAGGTTCCTAGCTTGTCACAGAGGTCTTGGGATGGTGTGATGTCTGTGGCTTCGCTGCGTGGGTTGGTAAATTCCTGGATGACACTGAAAAGTTCCTTGGAGTTGGTGGAGTTGGCCAGGATTTTGTTGTGGATGAAGTTCCTCTTGGTGGCACTCATCTGGTTATGGTAGTCCGTCAAGGCGTCCTTGTAGGTGGTGTGGTTTTTGGTTGTCTTGGTGTTTCTCCAGTTCTTCTTCAGGAGTCTGCAGGTGCGTCTGGCTTCTTGGAGAGCGGTGGTGAACCAGGCGGCTTTCCTGGGGCGTTGTCTGTCGGGGTTGCGTAGCGGGGCGAGCTCGTCTGCGCAGTTGAAGATCCAGGTGTGGAGTTCTCTGGCTGCGTTGTTTGCATCGTTTGCATCGCGTGCCCAGGTGTGGTTGTCTTGGGTGAGGGTGGAGTTAAGTTGCTCGTCGGTAACCTTGCTCCAGTTCCTTCGAGGTGGGCGTGGGGCTGGTTTGGGTGCCTTGGGTTTGTTGATGGCGAAGTGTACGCAGTGGTGGGCGGTCCATGGCGGCTGCGTTGTGTGGCTGAATTGGACGCTGTTTCCTGCCACAGAGATGGGGTCGAGGGTGTGTCCTGCTCTGTGGGTCGGTGTGTTGACGAGTTGTTTAAGTCCGATGCTGGCAAGGTTGTCACGAAGGATAGTGGAGTTGGGGTCGCTGGGGTTGTCGAGGTGGAAGTTCAGGTCTCCAATGAGTATGTAGTTTGCTGAGGCAATGGCATGGGGTGCGATGAAGTCGGTGATGGGGGTGGCGAAGGGTGTTCGGGGGCCGGGGGGTCTGTAGATGAGGGTTCCTCGGAGTGTGGCTTTGGGGGTGGTCTGGATCTGGAAGTGCAGGTGTTCGGCGGAGGGGAAGGTTTCGCTGGAGGTGGTGAGGCGGAGGGTGCTCTTGTGGGCGATGGCGAGGCCCCCTCCTGGGTGGTTGGGGCGGTCTTTCCTCTGGATCTTGTATCCGTCTGGGATGGCGGTGCTGATGTCGGGGCAAAGGATGCGTTGGTCCAGGTCTCTGTGAAGAAGGCGATGTCGGGCGAGAGAGAGTCGAGTAGGTTCCAGATTTCCATGGTGTGTTTGTGTACGAAGCGTACGTTGAGGAAGATGCATTTTAGGGTGTCCCCGGTGCTGGCGTCAGCAGTGTTGGAGGCCGGGGTGGCGGTGAGGGTCTGGCGGCAGTGGAGGCAGGAGAACTGGCGTGGGTCGTGTTCAGCGAGGCCTGTTGGCATTCTCTAAGTCTTCCAGGGTTGAGTGCGAGGAGGGTGGTGGTGTCGTATCGATTGGTAGTGGGAGGTCCAGAGTTCCTGGCGCTGGCCGCAGTCGGGTCGCGGACGGGCACAGACGGGCTTGCCTTTGGCGAGCCTTCGGCGCGCCGGTGGCGCGACCGCTGCGCGCATCCGCTGCGCGGCCGTGCAGCGGCCGCCATTAAGTGAGGGAGGAGAGGATGGGAGGCGGGAGTGGGGAAGTCCGGAGGGGAATTCCGGGGGGGAGGGGCCGCAGGGGCAGCAGCGGCGAAAGGCGAAAGGAACAGGAAGGCACGAGAAAATAAAAACAGTGGTTGAATTGAAGCAAGACACAGATGGGCACAATAACAGTGGCACAACAGGGAAAAATTAAGAAAAAAACGGCTGAGAAAGGTTACGGTGGTTGCAGGCAGTCTGGTCCCAGTTGGATCGGGTAGCAGGCGCAGGAGCGGGCAGCAGCCTCGAACCTCCCAAGGAGGAGGTCGGGTCTGGAGGCAAGAGATGGCACAGCGGAGCTGCGGGGAGAGAGTGGACCTAGACCATCAAAATTGCCTACCACAAAATGACCTGGTTTTGCAAGGGGGGTCCCCTGGGTTTTTGGCCCCGTGCTCGGCGGCCAGCTAGGGAAACCTACCAAACCCACACATTTCTGAAAACTAGACACCCGGGGGGTTCCAGGGAGGTATGGCTTGCGTAGATCCCCCAACGTTTTCTTACCCAGAATCCCCTGCAAACCTCAATTTTAGCTGAAAAAATCACTTTTTCCACACATTTTAGTGTGGGAAAGTTGTGGCATCACTGGGCTGACACAAATTTCCTACCACCCAGCGTTCCCCCAGGTCTCCCGATAAAAATGGTGCCTCACTCGTGTGGGATGCCCAAGTACCCGTGACAGGCAAGGGCCCAAAACATATTGAGGCGACATCAAAATTGCCTATCACAAAACGACCTGGTTTTGCAAGGTGGGTCACCTGGGTTTTTGGCCCCGAGCTTGGTGGCCAGCTAGGGAAACCTACCAAACCCACCATTTCTGAAAACTAGACACCCGGGAGGTTCCAGGGAGGTATGGCTTGCGTGGATCCCCAACATTTTCTTACCCAGAATCCCCTGCAAACCTCAATTTTAGCTGAAAAAATCACTTTTTTCACACATTTTTTTGTGGGAAAGTTGTGGCATCACCGGGCTGACACAAATTTCCTACCACCCAGCATTTCCCCAGGTCTCCCGATAAAAATGGTGCCTCACTCGTGTGGGAGGCCCAAGTACCCGCGACAGGCAAAGGCCCAAAACATATTGAGGCGACATCAAAATTGACTATCACAAAACGACCTGGTTTTGCAAGGTGGGTCACCTGGGTTTTTGGCCCCGAGCTTGGCGGCCGGCTAGGGAAGCCTACCAAACCCACCATTTCTGAAAACTAGACACCCGGGGAGTTCCAGGGAGGTATGGCTTGCGTGGATCCCCCAACATTTTCTTACCCATAATCCCCTGCAAACCTCAATTTTTGCTGAAAAAATCACTTTTTTCACACATTTTTTTGTGGGAAAGTTGTGGCATCACCGGGCTGACACAAATTTCCTACCACCCAGCATTTCCCCAGGTCTCCCAATAAAAATGGTGCCTCACTCGTGTGGGAGGCCCAAGTACCCGCAACAGGCAAGGGCCCAAAACATATTGAGGCGACATCAAAATTGCCTATCACAAAATGACCTGGTTTTGCAAGGTGGGCGACCTGGGTTTTTGGCCCCGAGCTTGGCGGCCAGATAGAGAAACCTACCAAACCCACCAATTCGGAAAACTAGACACCCAGGGGATTCCAGGGAGGTATGGCTTGCGTGGATCCCCAACGTTTTCTTACCCAGAATCCCTGCAAACCTCAATTTTAGCTGAAAAATCATTTTTCCACACATTTTTGTGTGGGAAAGTTGTGGCATCACCGGGATGACACAATTTCTACCACCCAGCATTCCCCCAGGTCTCCTGATAAAAATGGTGCCTCACTCATGTGGGAGGCCCAAGTACCCGCAACAGGCAAGAGCCCAAAACGTATTGAGGCGATATCAAAATTGCCTATCACAAAACGACCTGGTTTTGCAAGGGGGGTCACCTGGGTTTTTGTCTCCGTGCTCGGCGGCCAGCTAGGGAAACCTACCAAACCCACACATTTCTGAAAACTAGACACCAAGGGGATTCCAGGGAGGTATGGCTCGCGTGGATCCCCCAATGTTTTCTTAGCCAGAATCCCCTGCATACCTCAAATTTAGCTGAAAAAAAATCACTTTTTCCACACGTTTTTGTGTGGGAAAGTTGTGGCATCACTGGGCTGACACAAATTTCCTACCACCCGGCGTTCCCCCAGGTCTCCCGATAAAAATGGTGCCTGACTCGTGTGGGAGGTCCAAGTACCCGCGACAGGCAAGGGCCCAAAACATTTTCTGATAGGCAATTTTGATGTCGTCTCAATATGTTTTGGGCCCTTGCCTGTCGCGGGTACTTGGGCCTCCCACACGAGTGAGGCACCATTTTTATTGGGACACCTGGGGGAACGCTGGGTGGTAGGAAATTTGTGTCAGCCTGGTGATGCCACAACTTTCCCACACAAAAATGTGTGGAAAAAGTAATTTTTTCAGCTAAAATTGAGGTTTGCAGGGGATTCTGGGTAAGAAAACATTGGGGGATCCACGCAAGCCATACCTCCCTGGAACCCCCCGGGTGTCTAGTTTTCAGAAATGTGTGAGTTTGGTAGGTTTCCCTAGCTGGCCGCCGAGCACGGGGCCAAAAACCCAGGTGATCCCCCTTGCAAAACCAGGTCGTTTTGTGATAGGCAATTTTGATGTCGCCTCAATACGTTTTGGGCCCTTGCCTGTCGCGGGTACTTGGGCCTCCCACACGAGTGAGGCACCATTTTTATCGGGAGACCTGGGGGAACGCTGGGTGGTAGGAAATTTGTGTCAGCCCGGTAATGCCACAACTTTCCCACACAAAAATGTGTGGAAAAAGTGATTTTTTTCAGCTAAAATTGAGGTTTGCAGGGGATTCTGGGTAAGAAAACATTGGGGGATCCACACAAGCCATACCTCCCTGGAACCCCCGGGTGTCTAGTTTTCATAAATGTGTGGGTTTGGTAGGTTTCCCTAGCTGGATGCCAAGCACGGGGCCAAAAACCCAGGTGACCCCCCCTTGCAAAACCATGTCGTTTTGTGATAGGCAATTTTGATGTCGCCCCAATACGTTTTGGGCCCTTGCCTGTCGCGGGTACTTGGGCCTCCCACACGAGTGAGGCACCATTTTTATCGGGAGTCCTGGGGGAACGCTGGGTGGTAGGAAATTTGTGTCAGCCCGGTGATGCCACAACTTTCCCACACAAAAATGTGCGGAAAAAGGGATTTTTTAAGCTAAAATTGAGGTTTGCATGGGATTCTGGGTAAGAAAACGTTGGGGGATCCACGCAAGCCATACCTCCCTGGAACCCCCCGGGTGTCTAGTTTTCAGAAATGTGTGGGTTTGGTAGGTTTCCCTAGCTGGCCGCCGAGCACGGGGCCAAAAACCTAGGTGACCCCCTTGCAAAACCAGGTGGTTTTGTGATAGGCAATTTTGATGGCGCCTAAATACGTTTTGGGCCCTTGCCTGTCGCGGGTAGTTGGGCCTCCCACACGAGTGAGGCACCATTTTTATCGGGAGACCTGGGGGAACGCTGGGTGGTAGGAAATTCGTGCCTGCCCATTGATGCCACAACTTTCCAACACAAAAATGTGTGGAAAAAGTGATTATTTCAGCTAAAATTGAGGTTTGCAGGGGATTCTGGGTAAGAAAACATTGGGGGATCCACGCAAGCCATACCTCCCTGGAACCCCCCGGGTGTCTAGTTTTCAGAAATGTGTAGGTTTGGCAGGGTTCCCTAGCTGGCCGCCGAGCAAGGGGCCAAAAACCCAGGTGACCCCCCTTGAAAAACCAGGTCGTTTTGTGATAGGCAATTTTGATGCCACCTCAATACGTTTTGGGCCCTTGCCTGTCGCGGGTACTTAGGCCTCCCACACGAGTGAGGCACCATTTTTATCAGGAGACCTGGGGGAATGCTGGGTGGTAGGAAATTTGTGTCAGCCCTGTGATACCACAACTTTCCCACGCAAAAATGTGTGAAAAGGTGATTTTTTCAGCTAAAATTGAGGTTTGCAGGGGATTCTGGGTAAGAAAACGTTGGGGGATCCATGCAAGCCATACCTCCGTGGAACCCTCCGGGTGTCTAGTTTTCAGAAATGTGTGGGTTTGGTAGGTTTACTTAGCTGGCCGCCGAGCACGGGGCCAAAAACCCAGGTGACCCCCCTTGCAAAACCAGGTCGTTTTGTGATAGGCAATTTTGATGTCGCCTCAATATGTTTTGGGCCCTTGCCTGACGTGGGTACTTGGGCCTCCCACATGAGTGAGGCACCATTTTTATCTGGAGACCTGGGGGAACGCTGGGTGGTAGGAAATTTGAGTCACCCAGGTGATGCCACAACTTTCCCACACAAAAATGTGTGGAAAAAGTGATTTTTTTTCAGCTAAATTTGAGGTTTGCAGGGGATTCTGGGTAAGAAAACGTTGGGGGGGTCCACACAAGCCATACCTCCCTGGCATCCCCTGGGTGTCTAGTTTTCAAAAATGTATAGGTTTGCTAGGTTTCCCTAGGTGCTGGCAGAACTAGGGTTCAAAAACTACAGCTAGGCACTTTGCAAAAAAAGGGTCATTTTTCACTGTGAAAATGTGGTGTGTCCACGTTGCATTTTGGGCCGTTTCCTGTCACTAGGCCTACCCACACAAGTGAGGTACTATTTTTCTCGGAAGACTTTGGGGAACACGGGGTGGGTGGAATTTTGTGGATCCACGCAGATTCCAGAAGTTTCCACCACAGAAATGTGAGGAAAATGTGTTTTTTTTACATTTTTTTAGGTTTGCAAGGGATTCTGGGTAACAGAACCTGGTGAGAGCCAATTAAGTCACCCCATCCGGGATTCCCCTGGGTGTCTAGTTTTCAAAAATGTATAGGTTTGCTAGGTTTCCCTAGGTGCCGGCAGAGCTAGGGTTCAAAAACTACAGCTAGGCACTTTGCAAAAAAAGGGTCATTTTTCACTGTGAAAATGTGGTGCGTCCACCTTGCGCTTTGGGCCGTTTCCTGTCGCTGGCACTAGGCCTACCCACACAAGGGGGGTACCATTTTTCTCGGAAGACTTTGGGAAATGCAGGGTGGGTGGAATTTTATGGATCCACGCAGATTCCGGAACTTTCACCCACAGAAATGTGAGGAAAATGTGTTTTTTTTTTTACATTTTGTTAGGTTTGCAAGGGATTCTGGGTAACAGAACCTGGTGAGAGCCAGTCAAGTCACTCCATCCTGGATTCCCCTTGGTGTCTGGTTTTCAAAAATGTATAGGTTTGCTAGGTTTCCCTAGGTGCCGGCAGAGCTAGGGTTCAAAAACTACAGCTAGGCACTTTGCAAAAAAAGGGTCATTTTTCACTGTGAAAATGTGGTGCGTCCACCTTGCGCTTTGGGCCGTTTCCTGTCACTGGCACTAGGCCTACTCACACAAGTGAGGTGCCATTTTTCTCGGAAGTCTTTGGGGAATGCGGGGTGGGTGGAATTTTATGGATCCACGCAGATTCCAGAACTTTCACCCACAGAAATGTGATGAAAATGTGGTTTCTTTACATTTTTTTAGGTTTGCAAGGGATTCTGGGTAACAGAACCTGGTGAGAGCCAGTCAAGTCACCCCATCCTGGATTCCCCTTGGTGTCTAGTTTTCAAAAATGTATAGCTTTGATAGGTTTCCCTAGGTGCCGGCAGAGCTAGAGTTCAAAAACTACAGCTAGGCACTTTGCAAAAAAAGGGTAATTTTTCACTGTGAAAATGTGGTGTGTCTACCTTGCGTTTTGGGCCGTTTCCTGTCACGGGCACTAGGCCTACCCACACAAGTGAGGTACCATTTTTCTCGGAAGACTTTGGGGAACGCGGGGTGGGTGGAATGTTATGGATCCATGCAGATTCCAGAACTTTCCACCACAGAAATGTGAGGAAAAGTTGTTTTTTTGGACGATTGTTTAGGTTTGCAAGGGATTCTGGGTAACAGAACCTGGTGAGAGCCAGTCAAGTTACCTCATCCTGGATTTCCCTGGGTGTCTAGTTTTAAAAAATGTATAAGTTTGCTAGGTTTCCCTAGGTGCCGGCAGAGCTAGGGTTAAAAAACTACAGCTAGGCACTTTGCAAAAAAAGGGTCATTTTTCACTGTGAAAATGTGGTGTGTCCATGTTGCGTTTTGGGCCGTTTCCTGTCGTGGGCACTAGGCCTACCCACACAAGTGAGGTACCATGTTTCTCGGAAGACTTTGGGGAACGCGGGGTGGGTGGAATTTTATGGATCCACAGAGATTCCAAAACTTTCCACCACAGAAATTTGAGAATGTGTTTTTTTTGACACTTTTTTAGGTTTGCAAGGGATTCTGGGTAACAGAACCTGGTGAGAGCCAGTCGAGTCACCCCATCCTGGATTTACCTGGGTGTCTAGTTTTCAAAAATGTATAGGTTTGCTAGGTTTCCCTAGGTGCCGGCAGAGCTAGGGTTCAAAAACTACAGCTAGGCACTTTGCAAAAAAAGGGTAATTTTTCATTGTGAAAATGTGGTGTGTCCACGTTGCGTTTTGAGCCGTTTCCTGTCGTGGGCACAAGGCCTACCCACACAAGTGAGGTACCATTTTTATCGGGAGACTTAGGGTAACACAGAATTGTAGAGCAACTGTTATTACCTATTGACTTTTGATGCATTTCTGCCTTCCAAATGAAAGACAATGTGTAAAAAAGAAGTCATTTTGAAAAATGACCTATAATTCTCATGCTAGTATGGGTACTCCCAATTTCGAAAATGTGCAAATATCTACTGTTTCTAAACTCTATATTTTGTTCCCATTTCAGAAATACATAGGTGTCTTTCATAACGATTTTTCCATGTATAAATTTTCCCAAATGGATTGCTATATACCCGGTACATTGCAAGATGCTGCTCAGTTATTGGCTCTGGGTTCGTCGGGTTCTTGGTGAGCCTACAAATCCTATATATCCCCACAACCAGAAAGGTCTAGCGGATGTAATGGTATATTGCTTTCAAACAACTGACATAATTAGAAGAAGTTACAGGTGAAAACATTGACACAAATGGCTGTTTTTTTCAACTAATTTTCAATTTTTCCTATATTTAACTGTTAGTTTCTATAAAGAAACCTTGTAGGATCTACACAAATGACCCCTTGCTGAATTCAGAATTTTGTCTACTTTTCTAAAATGTGTAGCTTTCCAGGATCCATTATTGCTTTCACACCCATTTCTACCATTAACTGGAAGGAGGTTGAAAGCACAAAAAATAGCAAAAATAGGCTATGTCCCAGAAAAATGCCAAAATTGTGTAAAAAATGTTGGTTTTATGACAAAAGTCTGCTTGTCCTTGAAAGCTGGGAAGACGGTTATTTCAGCACCACAACCCCTTTTTTGATACCATTTGCAGGGAAAAACCCAGACGCTTTCATCTGTAGCCCTTTTTTCCTATTTTTCCCAAAAAAAACAAAATGTTGCTGTATTTTAGCTAATTTCTGGGTCCCCTCCAGGAAAATCCACAATCCCTGGGTACCTTTAGAATCCCCATGATGTTGGAAAAAAAGGACGCAAATTTGGCGTGGATACCTTATGTGGTCAAAAAGTTACAGGGGCCTAAGCGCGAACTACCCCAAATAGCCAAAAAAAGGCTTAGCACAGGGGGGGGAAAGGCCTAGAAGTGAAGGGGTTAATTTTAGCCAAACCCAGACATGCTGTTTGTTTACTGTCTTTTTCAGAAAAATCATTTGTCTTGGTATTAGGCATGCTCTAAACAAAGCCTTACTGCCTTGGACTTGCCAATCTTTCATTCCCCAAACAGATTTTAAATCAATGTTGTCTTTCAAAAATTCATAACATTGTACGGACAATTGGGAAATAAAGCCGAATTAACCAATTTAGTTTCGGTAAGCATATTTTTCTTCGTTAGGGAAGGGTAAAGTTTATTATAATAAGACACTAGGTCTACGGGGTTTTTGCCTGAAAAGTATCCAAACTTCTACAGGTATATTTTTGAGCTACCCGATGGTGGTGTTGACCAATGTTCCCATTGTGTAAAATTAAAAACTGCATGTGGAGTACTAGCTCTGTGTAAACAATGATGTGCATAATGAAGATAACAGAACACTTCACCCTTATTAGCAGACGTACTATACATATTTTCATTTTCAAATACAGTGTAATATTCTAATTCAGAAAGCATACAATTCACTGTATTTACATATCAATCATCAGACAAGCTGCCAGGAGTAATAACGTCACTCATTGATCTTTAAGTACATAAGAGATCTGTAAAGATTCTGTAGGACCAACAATCTCAAATGGGACCTCATCCCAAACAATGCCATCAGGGACAGGAAATGCAGAAACATTCTCAAGGAACAGGTCTCTTTGTACTTTATGTGATGAAGAATGAGGCTTCAATACCTCAGCTACCAGTTCAACAGCAAAGCGTTCTGGGAGTATTGTCCAATTGGGAGAAAAAAGAAAACTGTCACAAATCCTATCCAAATGAAAAGGAAAAGTTCTCAAATGGCAATCCAAGGTGAAATCAGGGAAGTCGTTTTTAACCAAAAAATAAATGCACGAATCCCATGCAATGGTGTTTCTGGTGAATCAGAAGAAAAGTCATCAATATCGGCAAAATAACCAGATGCATTCTGTGCAAAAACAAGGACATCACGGGGCAATGTAGAGCTAGTAGACACCTCCAAAGGTGGATTATAATAAAGAGTTTTGTTATTAGAAATGGTAGTCAAAGGCTTTGGTTCACATATGGTGAGTACATGGAGCTGTAGTAACAGGAAGTAGTAAAACTTCAGTATCTGATACCTGCCACTGGGGTGTAATAATTTCTGTATTATTTGATGCTTGTTGAGGGATTTCCTGTATGGTAGTGAGAGGTGAAAGGTAACTCCTCAGGAGCCCTCATAGCCTACAGTGTAGGACTGGGCACAGGGTGTGGTTTTATAAGATCAATTGAGACAAATCTTTTGTTTTTACAACCAGCAGAAGGAGGCAGAAATACTATTCTGGTACCCTCAACTGTCAGGACTGACACCAGTGCTCTGTATGATGGGCCAAATTCCTTCTTCTCAATATTCTTCTCTCTTACTAGATTCCCAATCTTTGGAATCCAGCCTGGAGTTGCTGGTTGCACCTTGCCTTCTTCAGTGACAGAACGTTTGAATTGTTGACTAGAGCAGTCATCTTGGAAGTCTTGGATTTCCTGTAAGACAGCAAAACGTTCATTGATGTCAAAAGGCGTCTCTGCCGCCACTGTGCCTGTATTATCAAGGTCTGGAATGAACATCTGGACACCCAACAGGACTTCATAGGGAGTCTGGCTGCCCAAGGGTCTTCTAGGCAGAATATTTAAAACTCTCTGGACTCCATACAGATGATGGAGCCAACTACGACCTGAACCTAATACTCTAGCTGTTAAAGACTTCTTTAAGTCATGGTTTTTCCTCTCTACTATCAAATTTCCCTCAGGATGATGGGGGGAATAATGAACAGCCACACCTAGTTTGCCAATGGTATCCCAGTAAGCCTTAGAGGCAAATGCTGGTCCCTGGTACTAATGGAATGCAGCTACTGGAGATGTCCAGCTGAAGACTTGCAGATCTTTTATTGCAGTTTGAGTGCTAGCTGATCACTGTGGTCACACCCATAGGAATCTAGAACATGAATCCACTGCTAATAGAATGTATTAAAGGAACCATCTGAGTTTAGAAGTCCTCAGTGGTCGGGGTATACACAAGCCAATGGTTTGTTTGAGACTAAGAGAGGTGTCTGAAGTGAACGTGTTGCACGGGGGTCTTTTCTTTGTTGAAAAATGTCCCAGCTAAGGACATACTGTTCAGTCTGTAGAAATCATGCCATCAATAGCACTGCTGTAGTAGGGAAACTGTAGCCGCCACACCTGCATAGGCAGACCCTAACCCTCATGAGCAGCTATGATCAATTCTAGCCTGCGATCTGAATTTTGTATCACTCGATTCCCCACTCCAAGAATACGATCAAAAGGTATGTTTTGCACACTCAGTAGGTAGCAGTATTTTTCTGGATATCTTTTAGGTAATGAAGTGCCACAGTGTGAAGCAGTGAAAGCTACCATGATGTCTCCATCCACTCTCGTACAGGAACAAGTAATCGCAGCTACAACAGCAGTCTGGAATGCTGCCTTTGCAGCTTCATCAGCCAGTAAATTCCCAGCAACATGTATTCCAATACATTGGTGATTCAATGTATGAACTACATGAGGCCGTGGCAGACATTCTTTTGAATGTGCCACCTTTCCCCAAAACAATGTATGCTTGATAGCATTCCCTTTTGAGTCTCTTAATCCATTCAGGTGCTAATAGTGTAAGTGTTCATTGAAAGACTGTACACAATAATAGGAGTCACAAACTAGTGTGGGGAATTCAGGATCAGTATTTTCTAGTGCCAGAATTAGCGTTTTGAGTTCAGCCAGCTGTGCAGTACAATACCTAGAGATTGTGTAAAGGTTTTTTTAGGCTGGACTACTCCATCCTTCATCACTCCATGTACTGCTCTGCAAGTTGCCGAGCATCGTTGTTTAGTTCCAACTGCTGGCTGGGCTGAACAATCAGTGTAGATAATGAAGTCATACTGGTCTTGTAATTGGGCACAGGGTATTCTTGTACATATTGAAGGAATTCTTGTGTATGTAGTGTAGGATCAAAGACATAGTCTACGTCTG
Source organism: Calotriton arnoldi (assembly GCA_963921515.1). NCBI lineage: Eukaryota > Metazoa > Chordata > Amphibia > Caudata > Salamandridae > Calotriton > Calotriton arnoldi. The sequence continues at coordinate 330,700 of CAWUFW010001320.1, read as the reverse complement.
TAGCTGTTAGGGAGGTGGTCCACTGTATCCATCTAGGATGTAAGGCTTTTGTGTTAGGAATACTGGCCGTTGTGACAGCTTCTAAGGCTGGAATGGAAGTAACCAAAATTATGAGTTACCCCTTAGCCTATGATCTTTCCTTATTACAGCCATCTGAACTGAAGTCAATATTTTTTCAGTAGGTGTAAAATGCATTTCTGCAGTGGAATATAAATGCGATTTATATGCAATCGGTACTGAATCACCTTCATTGAAAGTGACATATGTATAGCTAGTGGTTCCTGCAATTATGTGGATCACCAAAGTTGTAGAGTTAACACGCGTGTGTAAATGTTTAGATACAAGCATGTCAGGTAGCAGGTTTCTCAAAATCTGTGTATATTCTGGTGTCCAATGTGTGAGTAGTCTAGACGTATTAAATCATAAAACGGTTTCACCTGTTGTGAATAGTCTTGTATGTATGTATTTTCCACCAAAGTTGAGAAAGTCCAAAATCAATTGTAGATTTTTTATTGTGTTTGACGATTGTAAAAGTGCACATTTATCTAAGTCATGTGATGCTAAGCTTTTTCCTTCATTTGATAACTCCTATCCCAGGAACAGGACACTGAGATAGGCCATTTTTTTTTTCTTGAAGTTGAAATTGTAGCCTTGTTCAGCAGATCCCACGACAATGCGATATACTCTGGCTAGACATGTGTTTAAGTCATCAGCCATAAGGTACATGTCATCACAAAGAATAATGCTTCTCTGTCAATTTCTTGTAAAAAGTGATTTTACACGGCCAGAGAACAAGCCTGGGCTGTTCTTTTAGTTTTACCCCAGTGGGAGTCAACAAAATCTTTTTGTGACCCCCAATGTGGTGAATGTGGTTAAATTCCTGCTTTCAGGTGCTATAATGTGGCCAAAAAAGCCATTTGAAAATGTCCAATGCTGTTTTATATATTTTGTGCACAATATTGTTCATTAGTGCTCCGTTGTGTGAATTTTGTATTGCAAATGTGCATGTATGACTTTAAATATCAGTGGTCAAGGACTAAGCAGCATGAATGATTTGATGTTGCTACTGTAAACAAAGGATTGCTCACTGGTGAGTTACAAGGCTCAATTATGCCCTGATATTCTGGCTGTGTTAGAATTTCTCTAACCAGGCATTTAGCTGTATGTTTATTAGGATATTGTGGTTGCACTTGCTGGTTGGACCTTATAGGTATGACATGATAAGGCAAATCTTGATCCCAGACTACATGGTTGCAGTACAATGCCGGGGCTTGTGCAAGAGCCTACTCCATGGAATATGCATGTTTTACTCCTTCAGGAATGAGGACAGAGAAAGATTGCATAATTATATCTTCCCCTTGTGGGACTTTCTGAACAAACTCAGGTGGCCAAACTCTCTCAGCCAAGAGAATTTCATGTAAGTGTTACATTTTCACAAAAATTTACTTTAATGGTACGAGGTATATCACCCTCAATTGGGATGTCTTTGGAGAGCTAACCCTCTGATCTGGTGTTTCCACATGAATACAATTACTTGCTCTCCCCACCAGAAACTCTTGAAGTTTCTGGTGAACTATCATAACCTCTGCTGCCCTGTCTATCAGTGTCAGTGCCCACTCCTTGTTCCAAAGAAGCATCCTCAATATGTGTGGTATATTTGATGGAAATACCTGCCAGTTCTTTCTTTTTGAATTAAGGCTTTTGTTGTGGAAGTTTCTCTTCCTTTTTGATGATGATGTCAGACGAGCTTTGTAAGTCCTTTTACGATTTCACATACTCTTCTGATCTGCGCTCTGATCGTCCTCCTCTCCCGAGCATTTTTTGCATGTATCCTGAAAGGAACAAGAAGGACGTGTATCAGTATACTGATACCTATCAGGCTGTTTAATTATTTCACAGCTACGCAAATTGTAGCATTTTTCAGTAGACTCCAGTTGGGGAGATCGACCCTGTGACTTTTTTTTATATAACTAGTTTGTTTTTTGTTCAATTCAGAACGGAATTTCCTCCCCTCTGGAAAGAACCTTAACCAAAATTGTTTTTATGGTAACTGAACTAATTGCAGACTTTGCAAAGTGCAGCTGCAAAGCTTGAACAGGCCTCACTGGGGTTATTGTTATTGATCTCATGATGAACTGTGTTAAACATATGGATAGTCTAACTAGACTTGTGTAATGAGCACAAAGTTCTAAGACATTGAGCTGTGTTTATGTTGGATATGGTGTATAGCCGGCTAGTACTGGCCGTGTTGCTCTTTCATTGCTAAGGGGACCCCGTCATACCTTTTTTATTATATGCGGTAGGGCGTATTGGAACCAATTTGTATGTTCTTGAAATGTCTATGGAATTTCTAGATCCTCATATGCTCTGTATTGGCCTGATATTACAGATGTTCTGTATGAATGAAATATTTGTGCAGTGGCATCTGCTGCAGGAAAAGTGACCCATGAATAGAATACCTCTGTTTTATACGCTTCATGGGCCTCTACCATGAAGGTTACATATCCCCCATAGGAGAAGCCTTTTGTGTAGTAACATCTGTGTTACTGCATGTCTGCAATTCAGTGGAATTCACTGGTACTGCATTCGCCATATTTAATTAACAGAATTCAATGAAGGGAAGACTATAGTGAGGTGATCCCTTTAGAAGTTCAAGTTTGAACAGCCTACAGACAAAAATAGGGGTTCCTTATTTAGGTGAGGAGGATTAATCCCTAACATCATGGACGTCTCCGTATAAGGTGACTAGGGGTTTTGGGCACACATAAGAACTACTCAGGAGATCAAGTAAATAAGTACCTGACCTATAACATTGGTGGCAGCATGTCGTACAGTTCCTTCTCATTAAGAAGGACTGTACTTCTGGACAACATAAGATTCAGACTATGGGGACTGAGTCCACTTATATCATCAGAATATGTTGGCCCAATTCCTGGCTAGCTCACAGTGAGCCATCTGGACCCCTAACTTGACAGGGTACTAGATGGTGTCTGCAACCTCAGAACATGACCACTATAATTCCCCCTAGGAAATAACAGAAACAGATCTACCCTTTCGTTGTTACTTAGATGTGCCCAAAGGGGGACACAAGAAATACACTAATTGGCATTTCAAACATTTATTGAAGCAATTGTATTTTTATGTAAAAAGCATGAGCTGCAATTATTAGCAGAAGGAAACAAAGCATTGTTACCAGCATTACAAGAATGGTGGAAAAGATGAATAGTCCAACCATCATAACTTTGCCATGATTATATGAATATATTAAAATACGTCATACTGATACTCCTACCTAGCACTACCTATCCTATAGAGAGCATAGTGAGAATGCGTTCTGCCAGATCGCTTGCAGCAACCTAACTCCCCATACCTGTATGAGATGTATCAGGAAGCCAGTCTGGTGTAGAACAGGCCACTTTCCTTTGCAGGATAGGGATTGGAGTCAGTGGGGTTGGATATCAGTCATGGGCGCACTTCTAGGATAACCCATCAAAGAGCTCCTCTGAGGAACTTAGCACAGAGGCAGTTTATATAACAAAAGCCTGGTTCCATTTGCTCTGTGTTAGAGGTGCAACGCTGGTGTGATTGTTGTCTTTCTGATTCAGAGCTGCCACTGACCGGACAACAATTAACAAGGACAGCGTGCTCAATGTTCTTGTAGCCTTGGACAGAATGTACAAGTGTTGTGATAAAATTCTTATGAAGAGATGTGCTTGCAAGCAGAACACCTTTGGGGTATGTTATAGCGTGCATGCAAAGCATGTAAAAAGTCACATGCAAAGCATCTAAAAAGATGTAAAATGGAAGTTTTTGTGCACAGACCATGTTGAACCCCACGGCAGTCAGTCCACTCTTATAAGTTCCAACATGGCTCACTTGTTTTGATTTAGGATGTTGATATTTGCGCAAACACGATGTCCTTAGGAGGGTGGTGTGGATTATTTAGTGTGTTGTACATGCTTTGTTTGTTCACATTAAATACTACTTTTTTATTAAAGCTAGTATTTGATTGGGCAATCATCTTATTGCTGCTACTGCTTGTATATTGAGTATATGGAGTATATTGAGCCTGTGTATACATAGAACCTACCTTCCCTAGAGAAGGCTTTTACTGTTCGACCCGCGCTACCACTGAGAGTCAAGTGCATGTAGGACTTAGCCAAGTTGCTCAAGACCCACTGTAGGCTGGGCCCAGGACATCGGAAGTAAAAGACCTCAACTGACACGGTTGAGCCTAGTAGCTCTTGCGGGTCCGGTGGTCCTCTGAAAGGGATTCTGAAAGGAGTTATGTTATGGATGGTATCAAGATTTCACAGTTTCCTGTCAAATGCAATTTTAAATGCTAGCCAAGGTGTTCAAGATGTATTTGAAATCATCAGGGTATGTGTGTGTCAAACGGGATGGTAATGGCGATGGGAAAATGGAATAGAGAGAGGTGTTTTGTGGTAAAGTGTGACGTAGGAGGTGGAGTACCTTTATGACAGATATGAATTTCAATCTTGTCGTTCCTGAATGTGCTTATTACCTTGTTGGTAGATGCTGTTTATAGCAGTACATAGCTATTGTTAAGGTGGTGAGTGCTTGACTGAGAGGCCAGGTACATATTTGGAAGACATTCATTGATGGCACAGGGATGTGATCAATGCTCAGTGAACTGAGTGACAAACAATGTCTGGGTCCTGCAGGATTTCACAGATGAGATTTCTGCACGTGAATCTTCTGAGGACATTTTTGCACATGATACTTCTGCAATGTTGCATGCCATGTCTTACCTGTGATCAGTCTTTACAGTTGATGGACGTAGACAAGGGGCTGCATGGTAAATGAGGAAATTGTTGCATGTACCAAACTATATATCAGGCTCTAGATACTTGTGAGGATCCGTGCAGTTTCATATAAGATGTTTTAGCTCTATGGTGCTTTGCTGATGGAATGTGTCGATTTGTGTCTAGGTACTGGTCTGGCTCTTGCAGTGGTGCTATTCTTAATGCTGAATAGTGGTCGTTATAATGATTCCTCACTGCTTTCTTGACTTCAGTATGTTCTGTTATAATATAGCAACATGTTTGGTGTTGATGTTGTGTTATTCACATATATCAGTGCCCCTTTAGGATTGACATATATTTACATATATAATTTACACAAGGAATGGCAATGGCAAAGTATTTGTACAGGTGTGTTGCTTTCATGGATTTCTATAGCGACATCTGCTCGTTATGAGGATTCAAAATGGAGCTCAGACTTCAGTGTGTTCATATAAATTAGTTGGTAGTTTGTCCCAGCTGTGTAAGAGTGATCTTGTAGTTACAAGGATCTGGAATATCTGATGGAGTCACTTACTAGAGGTACATTGACAAGTATAGGTATTTGGTTTAATGGAAGTTTAGAATGTGATTTGTAACTGTCAGATTTTGTGCATCAGTGACAATTGTTCTGAACACTGTTGTTCATCTGTTCTTGTAAACAACACCATGGACATAGAGGGGATTTCGTTGCATATCCCACTAGTTCAATGACATAGCCCAAGTGTGCTTTCCATTTATTTTTTGACAAGTGGGATTTAGAGACATGCTTTTTTATGACATTTTGACTACATTTTGACTTCATGAGAGAGCTAGATATACAGGTTAATGAAAGCAAAACCTTTACTATGTCATGTGGGAGGAAACCCAAGAAAAAGCTAGCACACTACATCAATAAGCATCAAGGTAGGGGATCCGTTTCTTTCTCCTATTTGAGCGTTCTTTTTCATAGCAAATATCTATGGAAACTGATGATTTCAAATAAAATTGCCATTATGGAAAAGCCAATACTGGGGCTACAGATGTTCTGTAAAAAACTGGGTTCCAAACCTGTGAAAGAGCTTTTGACCATCTATGCAGCGATGTTGGTGGTGATTGCGACACATGGGGCACGCATACGGGGCACGGCTGATAACCATGGTGTACAAAGAGTGGAAAATGCCTTTTTCAAAAAAGCTGCCCAAATACTCTTTACCATGAGGAGCTGGGCACTTCCTATGTTGATAATATAATAAAATTAGCACCACTCCTGCTGTGGCACTCCATCTGGTCCAGGGAAACTTCTCCATTAAATCGACTTGGCATAGATGATTGCCAGAAACTGCATGCAGCCCTTGACATACCTTATGTGAAAGCAACATTGGAGAAGATTGGGCGTCCTGAGATATATACCTCTCTAAATTCCTGCTCGAGTGGTAACAAGGTCGAGCTTAAACAGTTGTTTCTAGCGAAAGCCGCAGCAAACAGATCCCTGTCTGATAGACACAAAGTTGTAGTGTGCTTTTATAAATTGGTGTGCTTGCAAGAGGGTGTTCAAACCTACTTATCCTCAATTGAGAACCAGGGAAACTATCATGTTTTAACTAGATTCCATTCTAATTAATTCCCCCTCATAGTAGGCTATCCAGTGAATTGTTATTCCCTGTCAGATTTAGATCTCTGCCCCTCTGATGGTGTATCTATTCAATCTAATTTACATATTGTGTTCATCTGCCCCTTTTCGAAGAAATTTGAGTTTGCCATTTTTTGAAGTTTTTAGATTTTGACAGTGTAGATTAGCACTGTTGTTTATATACTAATTTTACTCCTCCTTGTTCTGTTACTCCACTACGGTCCAATGTGTTTTTTAACATATGGTGAGGTGTAATAATATGGGAATGGTTCTCGGACTAGCGTCAACATTTATGTATTAACTCCATTCCTCCTTTTTTTACATTGATTTTATAAGGTAATGAATTGTATAAAACATTTTAATTGTACTTTTAAGGTCAATTTGATCGAAATAAAGTGGCTATTGACTTGACTTGACTTGTATTAACTCCATTCCTCTGTGATCTGTTTTTCCATTATGTTTTAACATGTTTTCATTTAAAATATGATGATATGCAATAAGCTGATAGCTGGTAGGATGGCACTGTATTGCAAATGAAATTTTATTGCACTGCACCTTAGTTAATTTTATTGTATTGATGTACTTAGCTGAAATTGTCTCCCTTTTTAACTCATATTGTTGAGTATGATTACTGAACATATTGCTGTATTATTTGTGCTTTTATGCTACAGATGTGTAGTGAATAAAGACATTTTCTGATTCGGAAGATATGTGTTTATGCAGCTCATGAGCACAACTTTGTGCAGTGTCTGAAAGTAGACCAGTGGTATGTGAGGACAATGTGATATGACAGCCCTATATGTAACTGAATACAGATGTGGACTCGAAGGTGTGGCAACATATCATCAGTCCTGCACTGTGTGACATTAGTACATTGTTCCTTTATCTGTATGCCAGCATTCTGTAAAGCAATCAGTGTTTTATTTCACTGTCTGTGAGTGGTTCTTTGGATGCATCTATCTTTACAGTGCAGGAATTGTATTACAACATCTGCTTAGGAAAAGTAAGTAAGATGCGTTGGTGGGGCAGAAAGAGAATTTGGGAGGGGAGGAGCAGAAGTATATTGGCATGTTTAAATTTACTGACTTCAGGCAGACAAGTTAATGCAGAGAAAAAGGCTTACTTTTCTTCAGTGAGCAAGATTAGCAGTTGAGTGGAGAGAAAGAAGAAGAGCATTCCCTTTTTTTGATTCACTGGATATTAGGGATTTGTAATGAATGGGCTACTGTTGAGAGCAGAGATCTTTGCAAGGTCTCTCTGGATGATAATGAGAGAAAAGTGCCTGGTTATACTGAGGAGCAGATGGATGAATGGCCCGATGGCAAAGGCACAAAGGTGTAAATAGGCTGCGTTCCATTGAGTACCAGTACTCAATGAAATGTCCCGAAATGGCTGGAAATGAACAAACGCCTACTTAAGCCTGAAGTCAGAATAGATGCTGAATTCTAAATTATCTGAACATGATGTATGAGATATTAAGGAAGTCCAACAGAATGGGGTTTACCGTAGTTAAGCCTAAAGAAGATAAGTGTCTGGACATCTGTTTTCGTGAAATTGGTTTTAAGGAACTGTAGAATTTTCCTTAAAACTTTCAAAACATGAAAGTGAGTGGAAGTAAGCTTGGTATGGTCTGCCAATTTAGCCTGTCAAAATAACCTCTTTTGACAGGTCAAAAGCTTACTTTTGGACATTAATAAGTCACCCTAATTAGGCATTATTGCCCATAAGGCAGGTTTCATGGAATTAAAAAGCAGGACATTGGAAGTTTAATGTTACACATATCTTTTCAGTGAAAAGACCCCTAAAGCTATTTAGGACACTATAGCATGGTTGGTTCTTTGACAGCAAAGTATCAGGATACAATAATATATTTAATAATGTCATCTACCCCTAGGAAGCACCTAGAAATGTAATTCATGCACTCTTTAAAACAATTTACTTAAAGCACATTTCACCGGAGAAGCAAAGAGGCCTGCACTGTCACAGGCAAATGTTAGCTGGCACCTGGACAGGACCTGTCTTTGTACACCCAGCAAGGCAGGCACCAATCCCATTGGGAGTAGAGCTGGCCAAAGAACTGGTTTAGAGTGACCACAGAGAAGGGGTTGCTCAATTCCCTCACCACACATCCGAGGTGGGCACAGGAGCTATGACCATGTGAAGAAAGATTTTGCCATCTTTGTTTTAGGTAGAGCGGGCACGGTGGGATTGTTTGCAATAGGGCACATAGAAACGTGTGCAAACGTGGGCAGGTTTACAATTTAGAACCTTTACCGTATTGGTTAGGAATTGGCCAGGTGCTTCCGCCACCCACAAGCCGATGAATGGCATAAATGTGGCATCTTCAGTATGCCTGGGTGGAGTACGCCAAGTTCTGCTACGCGGATCTCCACGGAAATGAAAAAAAACTCTGCCGCGCTACGTGGAGTTCCGCTAGCGAGCAGAGTTTTTTTGGCTCACCCGTTTGAGTTGTGACCATGAGTGCGTCCTCATGCTCCAAATCCCACGAGAACAGCACTATGCGGTTCTCAAGTGTGTTCTCGCATTTTAATTGGGCGCGAACGGCACCACGCAGTCCGTATGGGCACTGCCGTCTTGTTTTTCAGCTCTCTGTTATGGTGATGGGCCAAAATCTTAATCATCCTCCTTTATTACTTATCTACCCCCAATTTTTATTTTTTATAATAGTGTGTGTATAGGATTTCTTTTTTGTTACTTTTTCACTTGATTTCCCCTTACTTCCTTATTTCTTTCTTCTTTCCTTTCCCTTCCTTTCCCTTCTTTTTTCTACACCACCTAGAGCCATGGCACAGGGACGACTTCCTTGCAGGTGGCGCCACCGCACAGGTGTGCAGCCCGGGCGATCTTTGGAGAGGAGTAGGTGGCAGCACTAGTTTTTTTTGTGCAGCGCCACATCCCCTCTATGCTGACAGCAGGCCTAGTAGCAGATACCCCCTGCAGAAGCATCAGCAGGGCTGGGGGATGGTGCGCCGGTATGTGCGGCTCACCAGCTAGGTTCAACGTTCTGCCCAGCAACTGACATACCGCTGGGTGGACATTCTGGACCGCGAACAGGACCTGCTCGACCTGCTGGAGCGTCAAGATTCTGGGCCTCAATGAGTATAATAATTATTTGTTGTGTTTGTGTTTTACAATGCTAAAAATGGTTTTCCAAATAGCATGCTGCTCACACTCAGAGGTAAGTTGCATTTAGTTTATGCTGGTATATTATTGTGTGATCCAGTTTCAAGATTCTGCTAGGCAGGTACTCAGCCCTAATTGTACTCTTCATTGGGGCTCGCTTTGGCTGATTAATCAAGACGCCATTGCAGACTGTTCTCCTGTCACTATAGTGAATCAGTGAGTAGTGCATTCTCTCTGTGACTTTGTTTATGTATCTCGTACAGTTCCAAGTTATTTATTTCACAGCAATGTCTAGTATGCATCCATGCATTGCAAAAAAAGGGAGACTGAGTTGGTCCATCAAGGGGATTGAGAAATGGGAATAGAATCATAGATCATTTACTGCAATGCATTAGTTCCAAATTTGTTTAGGAAATTTGGAATAGGGATTTATGGGCAACTCAACGATAGTCGATAGACTCTAGTCAAAACTAGTAGTAATATAGGTGATCTGTTTTAGAGAAGTACAATGTGACTGTGTTTGCTTGTCATAAAAGTTTTTGTGGAGATTGTTAACTGAATCACTAATCTATTTTTTTTATCTTCTAAATTTTGTTCATCAGCACCCAAGGGCAAGAAGAGCGACATTTCCGAGGGCCCAGGAGAAGCTGGTCATCTGGTGCCGACCACCAGTGCCACTGCTGAGGACTCTGCTGATCCCAGTAAGTCCTTTAATGATTGTTGTGGACTTCTTAGGGTAGAATCTTGGGATATTGGAATGTTGGTGCTATCTATCGTGAACATTGTGATAGCAGGCCCAAGTAAGCTAGTATCATAAATACAATTCACCATGTATGTTTGTTGAGAAGGCTTTCCTTTTCCTGCTCATGCCTAGCTATAACACAGTTGAGTTCATGAGAGAGTGGCCATGGTCATCATGGACCATCTTCACCCCCCCAATCAAGTGTGCTGCTGTCTCGTTCATTTATAGTTACAGTATACCAGCAGTTTCCCGTGTCAGTGCAGTATGGCTAGAAAAAAGTAGGAGGTCCCACTCCCATTGCATTTGGCAACCAACACCATATGTCTTTCATTGACCAATATTCCACCCTTGGCTTCTCTAACTTTGTGAACCAACCAATCAAATGCCCAGAGTGATATCTGGAAGATACTGCAGTGCTGACTGAACCGTAGTGCTGTTTTGCAGTTGTATTTGGGGTTGCATATCTGGTATCTAAATTATGTGTAATGTTTTATTCTAGCCACACAGAACACCAGTGATGCCAGCTCCAGTGCTGCTGCAGGAGGAGAAGTGTCTGTTGGAGGGGGAGAAGCAGCAGCAGGGATGGTCACTGGTACGTCACTGGTACGTCACCTAATTTCTTGCAATTACTATGCTCACTAGCTATTGCCATGGCATCATCATCAACATAGGACCGTAAAGAGACCCACCTCAGCTTTACCAGCCACAGCAGTGGGTGAGTTATTATTATGGCCTTTTCTATCTGCAACTCAGCAAAAGCTCAGATAATGAGCGTTGATGGCTTGATGAAGACATGAAAGAACGGAAGGTTAAAAGAAAGGAAATGGTATATGAGTGATAAGGTGGGTGGGTGAGTGGGTGCGTCGATGGGTAAAGGGATAGATGGGCAAAAGAATGGTTTGAAGAAAGGGTGCTTATTGAATGGATGGATAATGGATTACAAATTTTGGTGAAAGACTGAATGAGAGAAAGTAAAGCTTAATCAGGGTGGCTATGGGTGAATTTGAATGAAAGGATAAATGAATATTTGGAATGTTTGGATGAGTAAGCAAGGCAGCTCTTCTCATGAGGAGCATGCTGCTCACGTACCTTGCTTACTTGGTTTATGTAGGGTTATTATTATCAAAGCTATGGTTCTAAGTGGGAGAATTTTTATTCTTTTTCTACTCCCTTGACTCGATGTATTTGTTAAGTGAGCCAGATGTATCCCATTCCCACCCATCGTTCATCATCCCTCCTCCCCGCCCATGGCATTTTTGCCATCTATGACCAAAGTGCAGTATTGGTCAATTCTTGAGTCTGCTTCAGTTAATTTGGCATTTACAATGTTTTCAATGCATTGCAAACCGAACACAAGGTGTGTTGTTTCCCTTCGCCCATTCAGTCACCTATTAGTACTTCACTCCTTTATTTTTTCCTAAGTTCTTCTGTCCCAGCCTACCAAATTGGAAAATCCGTTCTTTTTTTATAATTCTTTTTATTGATGACATCCTTCATACATTCCGATTGCAATTTCAAGCATTACTTATAGCAATATGTTTACAATGAGTGATGCTTTTACATTCCTATCTCTAGCATCTGACCATACTAAAACTATCTATCACTCGAAACTGTTCTCATTCAATGTCAGTTTCAGGATGATGTGTTACCTGCGGGGATTCACAAATATTCCCTCTGTATTCGTTCCATTTACCCCATATATGCGACCATTTCTTGGGACAACCTCGCAACTCGTATACAGTCCTTTCCATTACCATGCACCAGTCCATATCTTTCCTCCATGCAATTAATGTCGGTGCATCTTGTGCTTTCCACAGATTGGCAGTGTTCCGCTTAGCCCCAGTCATCCCCAATGGGATCCTACACATTCAGAAGACATAATATTATCTTGGGTGGAAAATCCATTCTTGGCATGTGCCACATTTAATTCTATAACCATGTGAAGTGAAGTGATTCCAGAATATATTTCATAGATTTTTCCCTTTCAAATTGTACAGTGACTGAATAAGCCAAAGATGATGAGTCGATGATCAGTGTAGTGGCCCCTCTATCACATATCAAAAAAGCTCTACTCCACCTGTCTAATCCCTCTACCCTACCCCCTGCAGTAGAGTAAATCAAGTTTCCTTTCCTTGCTTACTGCCCAGCAAATGAATTTGTTTGAAATATGTGGTGGTGGGCGAGGCCACACAGTAAAGTGGGAGCAAGTGCATGATTTGATGTCAAATTTGGCGAATGGGATACACAGTGACAAATGTGACAAATAACAAATATATAGTCTGTTCCTTTCCCTGTAGTGCAGTCCATTAGATACATTTTCCTCATTGTCTACTTACAGCAGACAGGATAATATATTAATATCCGCATTTCTTACCTGAGGTGTGTGACGTAGTATCCTATTCATTATTCATCTGCCTCTTTGGAGACAGGGTAGAAAGAGAAATGCATTTGGCAAAGAGCAGGGCCATTGGAATAAAAAATAGATAATTGTCAACTATAGTTGCAGACAGTAGCAAACTAGCCAACGCGCTGGCTAGCAATGAGCATGGCTTCATAATTTTATCACAACACACAACTTGCACTCCATTTAGTGCATAATGCCGTCCTCATTAATGAGAGGTAATTTATTTTTCAAAGGGACCCGATTCTGATCTCGTTCGGAAAGCATTGCGACTGAATCGGTTCCAGAATGCTTGCCGGATGACTTGGATCGGGGGAGTCTGACCGAGCGAGTACGATGCATCCGGATGCTTCCGGATACGATTCGGTCGGGCTCCCATTGACTTCAATGGGAGCCTGTGTTCCGAACGCGAACACAGGCTCCCATTGAAAAAAGGGGTTGTTGGGGAAAACCATGCACCCTGTGGTGGGCACCCCATGGTGCCTGTCACACTGTGCATGGGTGGGAAGAGGGGAGCCTTGGGCCCGATTCGGAGGGCCCCAAATGAAAGGGTCCTGCTACCGACACCCAAAGACCGATTCCGGCAGCCGATTCGTTCCGGTCAAACCAAATCGGAAAGGCTGTCTGAATCATTCTGTGTAAAACGTGGGCCGTAAGGCCTATAGGGTAGAGAGAAGCTTCCACATACGGGAAGTGGGAAAGGATACGTCCTCCCAAGTCAAATATTTCAAACAAAAAGTATCCTGTCCAGGCGAGCTAGAGAAACTAGGAAAAAAGTGGAATGTAGGCACAGTTCTCAGTTAGAGGAGAAATGGTATGCTTCTACCACTATTTGGGAGCAATACCTTTTTGTATAGTAACCCTCACACACTCTAGTAATGTCATGCTTCATCATCGGGTTCACCCTGGCTCCTAAAGGCCAGGGTGGGCTCAACCGTGTTTCAGGGAGCTCTTGGGAGAAAAGGCCAGGGGGGTTAAAGATTAAGAACCCACCATACACTCCAGGTATCCCTTTAATATGGAGATATGGTGGGTATTAAAAATGAACACTTAGGGTGATCCAAGGATACAATGGTCCTATGACCCTAGAGATGTGCCAACATGTTTCACCCTGTGACCGGCCCTATGGGTCCACGGCTTTCTTCAGGGCAAATTATAGTAACAAATCCCTTCCTGGAATTGTAAATCAAAATTCACACGTTTAAAAGAAATAAAAAAATTCAATACTTTTCCAAACCAATACGCCCTCTGGATATACTCATCCTTAGTGTGGTGTCTATGTCCTCAAATCTGTCCACCTGTAGGGAAATATAGCAAATTACAAACATTCTTGTATCTGTATCGTATATTCCAAAAAGGTGAGGGAAAAAGGTGCCTCATGCAGCATGCAAGCCCACTTCTCCATATTTCTCAGGGTGCCGCATTGTGCATTTATCACAAATGGGAAGGGGTTAAAGAATTCCCCCCCACACATCAACAATGCCACATAATGTGTGATTCATATGTACTCACTATGTGTATTTTTTCTTTTGACCCTGACCCAATTCACTTGAAAGGAATATAGCGAGAATTTCTCTATACCCTATGTAAATCAGGGGCCCCCCAGGGGGTATCATCTGTCTGAGTTAAAATGTCGTCGTCATCCACAATTTGTTTAATTCAAAATTGTTTGTATCAAGTAAAAACCACATCATCATTCCTCCAATCCCTCTCAATTCATTAGACAACTTATGCTTATCTGTCTCTCACCACACGATAGGAACCAAGGAGACCCCGTGTCAGAGCATATATTCGGGCCTCTGGCCCACATGGTACTTACCCAATTTAGGTGGAACACACGCTCCTCACGAGTGCAGATTAACGGGGCAGTCCTATAGTCAAACACTATAGATACAAACAGTGAATCATTCATCATATTCGCTCATTCGGAAACCAAGTCCATAGAGCTGTACGAATTGGATCCGGAAGGCTCGTCCTGTTAGAATGCCTTCTGGAACCAATTCGGTCAGCGCTAATGGTTTCCAGGGCTTGTACTTGGTTGTTCGGAACTGGGAACGTGTCGATCGGAAACAAGGGCTCCGGATCGGATTCAGCAAACCCGAATCCAATTCGGAGCCCTTCCGAACAACATCAGAATCGAACCCAAAGTGTCTGATTCTGTTTATAGTTACTTGAAATGCCTTTAGAAGATAAAAATTATAAAATCACTGTTTGTTTTAATCCAGTGATCTTATTCAGCTTGTTCATACTTTTCTGCTACACAAGTAGTGCTTTTTCATGTGTGGGTAAAACATGAAATTGTCCTTGTGACTCTCCTAATCATAATTGCATCAAATACATTCTAATGCCCTAGGGGACCAGCAATGTGCTGTTATTGTGCCTCCCAATAATTTAAAACAATTGTTTGCACAGAGGGTTATTTACAATTTGTCTTTTTTGTTTTTCTCAATATAGCTGCTCCTGCTGGTCCAGCAGGACAACCCAACAGTCAGGAGATAGTCACCCGTCTGCGGCGGCAGAGGCTGGAGCATATCGAGCTGGAATACCGGCAGCTGGTGGTCCTGGAAAAGGAGGAGGAGGAGGAAATGAACGCACAGCAGGCAGGTTCCAGTGCAGCCTGTCCCCCTCAGCCGCCTGCCTTCTGGCCATCCCATCACCGGCACCACCGCCAGCCACTCTGTTAGAGGGAACGTTTGTGGTTGGCCACACTCTTCTGTTTACCTCTCTCCTCTCAGAGTCTCTTTCACACTCTTCTGTGTCACTTGGCAAGAAAGAACCATGTGTTAAAATATCATAGTTTATTAAACAATTCAAAAGCATAAAAGAAAATACTTCAATTTAAGTGTTGCCCATCAACATATGGGTAAGATCAGAAATGACTGCATCAACAATGTTAGAGATCAATTGGTTCAATTCAAACAGAAATGTATATCTATAAATTAATCCATGAGCAGCCGATCAAGGGGCAGCCCTGAATTCAAGAGTGATACAAATGATAGCATTCAGAGGACAAGCTTCTTGTTGAGATAAAATAACAATATTCAAGTCTACACATTTAAACTGAAATAAATGCAATTGCTTGGGTACAGATGACCTGAAGTAAATAATCTGTCAAAGCCAAAAGGCAGAATTATTGAGTCAGATAGTCTGACACAGTCGATAGGCAAAATTATTAAGTCAGATAGACTGACAAAGTCAATGGGCAAAATCTGACAAAGTCAATAGGCAAAATTATTAAGTCAGATAGACTGACAAAGTCAATAGGCAAAATCTGACAAAGCCAATAGGCAAAATTATTAAGTCAGATAGACTGACAAAGTCAATAGACAAAATCTGACAAAGCCAATAGGCAAAATTATTAAGTCAGATAGACTGACAAAGTCAATAGACAAAATCTGACAAAGCCAATAGGCAAAATTATTAAGTCAGATAGACTGACAAAGTCAATAGGCAGAATCTGACAAAGCCAATAGGCAAAATTATTAAGTCAGATAGACTGACAAAGTCAATAGGCAAAATCTGACAAAGCCAATAGGCAAAATTATAAAGTCAGATAGACTGACAAAGTCAATAGGCAGAATTATTAAGTAGGAGCATTATCACCTTGGCAATAGGAGCTCTGGGCCCAGTCAGGAGAACGATTGATCAGTCGGGAACCCTCACACGGCACCTGATCAACCGATCAAGGGGCAGCCCTGAATTCAAGAGTGATACAAATGATAGCATTCAGAGGACAAGCTTCTTGTTGAGATAAAATAACAATATTCAAGTCTACACATTTAAACTGAAATAAATGCAATTGCTTGGGTACAGATGACCTGAAGTAAATAATCTGTCAAAGCCAAAAGGCAGAATTATTGAGTCAGATAGTCTGACACAGTCGATAGGCAAAATTATTAAGTCAGATAGACTGACAAAGTCAATGGGCAAAATCTGACAAAGTCAATAGGCAAAATTATTAAGTCAGATAGACTGACAAAGTCAATAGACAAAATCTGACAAAGCCAATAGGCAAAATTATTAAGTCAGATAGACTGACAAAGTCAATAGGCAGAATCTGACAAAGCCAATAGGCAAAATTATTAAGTCAGATAGACTGACAAAGTCAATAGGCAAAATCTGACAAAGCCAATAGGCAAAATTATAAAGTCAGATAGACTGACAAAGTCAATAGGCAGAATTATTAAGTAGGAGCATTATCACCTTGGCAATAGGAGCTCTGGGCCCAGTCAGGAGAACGATTGATCAGTCGGGAACCCTCACACGGCACCTGGGTGCTGGTTTGAAGAGAATTCGATGCCACACCCTGGGTGCAGCTGTTATATATGCTTGAATGCAGAAGTTTTACCCTTTCTGACGTATGTCCTGACGCAGCCCTTGACCGCCCTCCTGTAACTATGGAAAATTCCACCCATGGGACTGAGAAGTGGTATCATGGTGAAATTAGGGGCTTTTGACAGGTGGTCAGTGCTCCTGACCGCAAAAAGTAAACAAAGGATAATTTTTACCATAAGAAAGCTCAGAGTTAACATTTTAATACATTAATTCTTTGTCACGCAGCCCGTCTTTCACAGGTTCGATTAAGCAAGCGCGGAAAGTTTCTTAACTAAAAATATTGCACATGTACTTGTGAAACCGCCAGATGTACCAAAAATGTCCTACGTGTGTGGGCTAATCTAATTCTCGTAACTGTGGAAATTCACAAGGGGGAGGGGGGAGAGTTTGTCGCGGAGGATGGCGCAAGCCTCTGCTGTCAGGTTAGTGAAGTCTATGAGACCAGTTCTTAAGTTATTGGGCCTATACATATCTCTTACAAAGGTATGGTTGGTCTTGTATGTAGGTCTGTGAGAAGGTGAACTTGGGCCTATGTGTGGATTTGTAAGAAAGTGAAGGACCGTGGACAACTTAAAGACCCTTTATCTAGGCCTCAGTGGTGGGGCTTATCTAGGGATGCCAGGCTTGAAGGGTATTGCAGAATGGGGTGTGGGTGTCTGTTAGATGGTAAAACGGGACCCTCCTACACATCCCTTCTCTTGTTCATTATTGAACACGTCTGTGACACAGTACTTTGCTGGACCCTCAGGGGCTTGGTGCATACCGAGTGGGTCACTAATATACATGCATACTGTCTGTGGTGGCAATTCAGGTGTTATAGTAACGTATTCTCCCCCATCCTCGGGAGCTAACTCATCATACCCGTTAATGTCATGCTCCTCCCTTAAGGCGTATCTAGGTGGTGGAACCGGTGGAGCTGTAGGTGTGTTTGAAGAGGCATGAGGGGCAGGTTGTTCTAAGAGTTGCACATGGATCTGCCCATTCCCATCCCCGGGAGCACGGTCCATGTCCTGATACTGTGCATTGTTATTAATTCCAGTGTGAACGTAATTCATTCCTACTGCTTTGGTGCTGCATCTGTTGACACATTTAATTACTAGCTGTGCACCGCAACACATTACCAGGACAACACAACAAATAGGTAGCACAATTTTCAAGATAGCAGATAGCCATGAAGGCATCCAGTTCAAGTTGAACCAGTCCGTGATAGGATCTGCAGCGGCACCGCTTTCGTCACGCATCTTTTTTCCCAGGTTGCCCAAGTCCTCAATGGCCTTAGCGAGCGACCCGTTTGTGGCATCATTAGCCGGTATGAAAGTGCAGCAGCTCTTTCCAAGGGCACTGCATACACCACCCTGCATAGCTGTGAGTTGATCTAGAACATATCTATGCTCTAGAACCATAAGCCTTAAAGGCCTTAACTCTTCCTGTATGGCGTTGAACCCATCTCGGGTGTTATTTATCAGAGTCATTAGTTCGTATCGGGTGACCTGTAGCCACCGGGCATTAGCTGATGTTTGCCAAATGGGCCACAGGCCTCCAAAGAATTCCTGGGCACCATTGAACAGGCGAAATTCTTCAGGAATTTCGGCGAAGGCATCGTTAGCGAAGTATTGAGCCTTCCTTCGGTGCCGGTGAAGCAGGGTGACGTCATTTGTCATGGGGTGCTCAAACACTTGAGAGATGTTGGATGCCGGGACAACGAGATGCAGCTCGTGCATGGTAACCATGGTGCATAGGCCCTTCCATCGAGGAGGCAACTGGGGGTAGATGCGTTCTCCGCATGCCCAAAAGATGTCCATGAGGCTGGCGGTGCCGTCTTGGAGGTCCAAATTAAAAATTGTTGTGTTACAGTTTGTGTTGCTGCCCACAGGGCGAGTACCGTTACCTAGGAAGCAAAGAAGAGGATGTTTTAGTTTATATGCTCTCTTCCATTTGTAAGCTGTTCCCTTCCCAAAGGTGTACCGTCTAGTTTCCTCTGCCCACACCTCCTCACACTGAGTCTCAACATCCCAATCAATATTCTGTTGATATTCTGTTTTTGCAAAGGGTTCTCCCAAGGAAGCTGCCTTACATACCAGGGCGTCTGGGCCATGCCATTTGTTATCAAAATACACATGGGCCTGCAAGAGCAGCACAGACCTATATTGACATGGACAGTTGGCAACGTGTGAACTGTTATTTTCGTGTATCGGGGTTTGTTATGGAGTTGTTTGTTTATTGTCTCCTTACATAGTGCCGGGGGGATGTGAACATAAAAACCCTGATGCTTTGAATTCATGCTCATGAGTTATGAGCGGTGTCTCCCATCTAGGTGATTCCCATCTATACAAATTCTCATTTTCTGTCTCGAATTGCAATGCATTAGTGACAACCATGTGTGTTAGATAGTTAGAATCCCACGCGGTGGTGTTTACAAACACAGTGTCTATCTCTGCTGAGAAAAGCTGTATTTGGCCGTAGATACGGCAAAGAAACAAATGGAGGAGGCATTTGGCCGTTGGGGGTGGTATTTCTTGTGGGAACACCATTTTGTCTGCGCCAACTGCATGCGGGATGTGTGAGCACACAAAGCATGCTTCTTTTGTTACCTTTTTCCCTATTTGAAACATGTGCCGGTACCACATGTTATCTAGCAGGGCACTATGGGCTTCATTTTCGTTATTAGGTGTGTCAGGACGTATGGAGTGGAAATCAGGTCTGGGATGTTGGCGTGCAACGTGGACCATAGTGTCCTGGAGAGCGGTGGCCAAATCTTGTTTGTCATTATCTTTTGTTGGTCTATGACTCCTCCAGAACCTTGGTCTACCTCTTCTAAATCTGCGAATGTTGCGGGAGTTGGGACTGCGGTTCACTGGGGGACCTACTGTAATCTCTAGGAGCCTATCCCACGGAGTAGTAGTAATACTTGGGTCTGTGAAAGTAGCTATGCGTGTGGGGTGTGTACTAGTGTGTGCACTATCAGTGGTATGCTGTGGAAGTGATGAATCTTCAGTGTGGGGCGGGAAGTGTTTGTGTGCAGTTGTATTTTCTGGCACAACTGGTTGTTTTGAGAATGGTACAATAATTTTAGCAGACAAATGTGGCTTAAAAGTTGCAACATAAAACAAGTACCAATTAAGTGCGGCCAACGTTATAGTGGAAAAAAGGCAAAATGTTAAGACAAGTGAAATACATAACTTTGCATTCCCACTCAGGTCCTCGATATTATGCTCATGGCGGTTATTATCTTCGTCATCAAAGGAGGATGGAAACCCGCTGTCCTCGTGGAGCTGTACCAAGGGTATGTCCTGTCCCTCCTCTAGTCGATTGGCGGAGGTGGTGCGGGGTCCAAGCGGACGTGACTGCGATGGATCCATGCTTTTCTTTCAGCTATTCGTACTGCAGTTGGTGACGAGTCGACCACCTGGAATGGGCCCTCGAATTTAGGGTCCCTCCAGCGTCTGACGTTTTCCGGATGAAGATCTGCGTCCCGGGACAGATTGGTGGGAGCTCAGGATCGGTGGGGCCCTTCCCCTTTCTCTTGGATATCTGGATAGAAAGGAACTGCGCTGCGCTGGTTAGTTGGCACAGATAGTGGTAAAGTTCTGCCTTAACTATCTCAGATGATGACTCACTATCTGATTTGGGGCGTGTGGATGGAACTGTTACATTTATGGATCGTCCAGTGACAAGCTGGTGGGGTGTGAGGTGATGATCCGAACTTGGGGAGTTTCTTAATGCAAACAGTGCTATGGGCAGGCAATAAAGCCATTTCTTTCCTATTGTGGCACTTATTTTACTTATTTTGTTTTTGAGCAAGCCGTTAAGGCGCTCACAAATGCCGTTGCTTTGTGGGTGGTAAGCTGAGGTCAGCTTGTGTTTGATGCCTAGCATTGTGGTCAGGAAGGAAAAGATGGCATTTGAAAAATGACTGCCGTTATCGGTCCGGATGGAGTCTGGGATGCCCCAGCGAGGAATGACATCACGTAATAGAAATGTGGCAGCTGCTTTGGCATCGCAGTGGACGCAAGGTCCACTTTCGATCCAGCGTGAGAATGGACATACTACCACAATGAGATAGCGATAGTTTTGGCAGCGATCGATCATATCGACATAGTCAATGTGTAACTCTTTGAAGGGGCCTGATGGTCTAGGAATTGTAGAGACAACAGTTTTGAGCGTAGGGGCTGGGGAGTATTGTTGGCAAATGAGACATTTATTAACATACAATTGTATCTGTTCATAGGCATTGGGGATGAACCAGTCTGTTTGCAAGGTGACAGACATATTGTCTCGGGTGACATGTGTGGGAAGGTGGAGTTGATCTAATGCCACTTGTAACAAAGCCTGTGGCATCACAGGTTTCCCTGTTACTGTTTGTCTGTATACGAAGTCGGCGGAGTCCTGCTGTACTCCCTCTTCTTCCATAACTCTTTCTCTTGATCTGGTGCACTTTCTTGCATTTCTCTGAGGTGTAGTTGTGCAGTATGATCGTATTGTCGCGTTTTGTCAATATCAAACGGTGTTGGTAATTGGGATGGTGTGTCTGAACTGTGTTCACTGCTGGTGTCGTGCTCTGTCGGAGGTACTGTTTGGGACAAAAAGATAGGTGCAAGTTGGACTTCCGGTGCTGTTTGGATTGATGGGCCTGCTACTGAGGGGCCTCTGGCTGCAGCTTTAGCTGCCCAATCAGCCAGAGCGTTACCTCTGGAGACAAAATCTTGGCCATTAGTGTGCGCTGTGCATTTTACTACGGCTACTTCAGCTGGTAGTGTAAGGGCCTCAATAAGTTCTTCAAGTAACATTTTGTGAATGACAGGTGTACCATCTGATTTAAGGAAGCCGCGCCTTCTCCAGCGGAGGATGCTGGAGTGAGTTGTTGTAGTGACATATGCAGAATCTGAATAAATTGTAACGCGGTCCTCAGCTCCAATGTTTAGGGCAGCTATGAGTGCTACCAGTTCTGCTGCCTGGGCAGAATAATGTGATGGGAGTGTAAGCTGCTGCACGATGTCTAAGGAATCAGAGGAGTCATTTTGCTGTGCTTTAACTACTGCTGCTCCTGTGTATCTTATGCCTGTTTCTTGATCAATGGTAGAGGAACCATCAACAAAGTATACAGTACTATTTGGTAAGGGATCTTCTTTTGCTGCTCCTGACTCATCTGGTGAATAAGTGGCACAATCATGGTTGTCATCATCTGAGGTGACAATTGGATGGGCAAAAAATGTGGCGGGGTTTACGGTGTGACATTTGACAATTTTCAGAGAAGGTAATGACAGTATGACTTCGTAGCCTGACACTCTTTGCGTTGTCAGTGTTGTTTTAGCTTTCTGTATTATTGCAAAAACAGCATGTTCAGTGTACATTGTTAGTGGGGAACCCATTACAATGGGGGTACTTTTTCAACAGCAAATGCTGCGGCAGCAAGGGCCTGTTCGCAAGGGTAATGGCCTTTCATGACAGAGTCCAGCATTCCGCTGAAATAAGCAATTGGCTTATGGCCCATGGGGTATTTTTGAGTGAGTACTGCTGTCATGACTAACCCATCACAGTGAGTGAAGAGGTAGAATTCTTTTGTGTAATCAGGTGATCCTAACACTGGTGCATTCGTTATCTCATCTTTGAGCTGGGTGTAGGCTGTTCTCAGTTCAGGTGTCCATTCAATTTTATTATGTCTGTCTTTGCCCATTTTCACAGCTTTCAGCAATGGGGCAGTTATTGTTGCGAAATCAAAAACCCATTGGCGGACATAATTAACCAAGCCGAGGAATTTTTGCATGTCCTTAACTGTCTGGGGTTCAGGAGTGCCTTTTATTGCCTCAACTCGACCTGGAGTCACTCGCCTGCCTGATGCAGACAGTAGCTGTCCTAGGTAGTATACCTCTTCCTGACAATACTGTACTTTTTGTTTGTCAACTTTATATCCTCTTTGTGCCAGCGTGGTGAGCAAGAGGATGGTGTCTTTCCTACATTGTTGTTCGGTGGGGCTGCAAAGCAGTATGTCATCGACATATTGCAGTAAGGTGCTGTCACATTGGAAATTGGACAAGTCTTCTTTGACGACCCTGTTAAAAACACTAGGGGACTCACAGTACCCTTGAGCTAACCTTGTGTATGAAAATTGCACATTTCTGAATGAGAACGCCAGGAGGTATTGACTATCTGGGTGCAAAGGAATGCTGAAAAAGGCATTTTTCAGGTCGATGACAGAAAAGTACTGTGCATCCGGGGGACATTGGTGAGAATGACAGAGGGGTCTGGGACAATAGGGAATTCTGGTATAACTATGCTGTTAATTGCGCGAAGATCGTGTATCAAACGCCATTGATTTGTTTTCCCTTCCTCACAGGGAAAAGGGCTGTGTTACACGGAGAGATACAGGATAAATTACTCCCTGTTCTAGTAAGGCCTGTATAGTGGGGGCTATGCCCTCCTCTGCTGCTTTAGACAAGGGGTACTGTTTTATTCTGGGCAGGATAGCACCTTGTTTGAGTGTTATCTTAAATGGCCTGGCAGATCTAATAAGGCCCACATCATTTGGGCCTGTTGTCCAAAGATGTGCTGGTACCTGAGCCAAATCGGCTTCTCGCACAGAATCATAGTCGGGGGTGAACGTTGGTGTTCTAATTTCCACTATCACTGAGACGGGCACATTGTTATCATAGATAATCTCGGTTTTAGAATATTCCTCAGGGGATCCAAATAGCTGAGCATCTGAAATGTGTCTGACCAATCCTTCCTGTTCAAGGAAGATGACACAAGCCCATGTGTGAGCATTGTCATCGCATGCCAGGAAAGCACCATAGGTGGGTGTTATTTCAAGGGCGCAGATGTCAAAAATCAAGTTTTTATCTAACGCCGGGGACTCTGGAACTTGGGGTCTAAAGAGAAATTCTTTTGGTAGCTGAACTGTGCGACCTTGTAATTCGGGAGTGGTGGCGACAATTGTGTGAACAGCTGCAGAGAAGGCCTGCTCATTCACTGGGCGTGCTCTGACTTGGCTATCTAAGGAAGACTGTGCAGTGACTGCCATCATCCTAGTTAGTGGAGTACCTGGAATGGAGCAAATCATTGTTCCATTGTCATCAAAGTGGATGGTCATGTTTAGTTTGGCCATGAGGTCGCGTCCTAAAAGATTGACTGGGGAGCTGGGTGAATAGAGCAGAGGCTGCTCCACTGTATGGCCTCCTATCTCCATTGAAACTGGCTTGGTGAAGGGGACCCTTGCTATTGCCCCAGAAAATCCCTGTGTGTCCGCTGTTTTGTTTGAAATGGGCAGAGGGCCACCTGTAATGCAGGAGTATGTGGCACCTGTGTCAACAAGAAAACTGTATATTTTGTTATTTATCATAACACTTGCAATAGGGTCCTCTTCAGTATTGCTTGTGCATGACAAAATTGGGCACACAAGAGTTGTCTGTGGGCTGTCCTAGCCAGTGTATTCTCCATGCTGATATTGCTGGATGGTGCCCTGAGTAAAAGGGTTGCTGGAGGCAACAATTGTTCCTCCTAGAGGTACATTGTTTTGTGTTTGGGGGACCATCTGGTAAGTAGCCTGTTGCTGTGGCTGTGATTGTTGCATTGGAATCTGCATTTGTTGGGCCGCTGGCTGAACCTGAAGCATTGGGGGCGCTTGGAGCTGCACTTGCTGTTGCTGTGTTGGTTGCACATATGAGTATAGTACTTGGGGCTGCTGGGGGTTGCTGTGTGCGCTGTTGTTGTTGGAATGGTGCCTGTGCTTGGTAGCCAGGACGCATATATTGCTGACCCATATCGCGCTTTTTACTGTTACAGTCTCTCTGGATATGGCCTTGTTTCTGGCAATAGTAACAGATTATTGGTGGTGCCCCTTGTCCTGGCTGTTGTGGAAACCTTTGCTGTCCCATCCTCGCCCCCTTCCTTGTCCACCCGTGTTCCAGTTCATGTTTGGTCTGTTATTGTAATAGGGCTGTATGTTGGTGCTGTACGCAGGTGGTGCTGGCATGTATTGTGTCATTGCCTGTTGTGGCTGCTGGACATACTGTATGGCTTGTTGGGGTTGAGCTTGTATGTACTGTACTGCAGGTGGTGCTTGTACCTGCTGAGGTGCAAGTTGGGCATTGCCTGCAAGAGCATTCATGGCAGCCTGAGGGAAGGATGTTACTGCTGTCATTTGAGTGACGGGTGCCGCGAGCATGACTGTGTCAACATTGTCTTTTTTCTTATTGAGTTTCTGCTGTACTAGTTTGGCAGCGGCATTCTCTATTGCTAGCTGTCTATTCTTCTCCTGTTCCTGTCTCTTTTTACAGTAATGTACAATGTGATCTTGTATCTCTGCCCATGGCTTGCATTCCATTGCTACAATGCCATCTAATTTCTCCTGTACTTCAGTTGGCAAACCTTTCTTTACTGTGTGGTAAAATAGTCTCCCATATCCTCCATTTGCGTCCCATCGTTGCCCTAACTCCTGGTACCATTTTTCTTTCATTCTAGAAAGATAGTTGGCAGGGTCTTCATTTGGTTGCATAGTCTGTGACAACAGAGCCCCAATGTCAGGAACATCAGGGAATTTCCTGCGCAACTCAGCCCATGCTACTGTTCTAATCTCGTTGAAGGAAACACCATCATGTTTGGTGTTTGTCTTGGTAAGATTTTTATGAATACGTATGAAAAGATCTTCTGCATCTTCTCCAATGAGGGAGATCAGCAAGCTTTTACATCTCCTATTGCTATGTTGTTGCCCGTGGTGCAATTTTCAAAAGCTGCAATCCATTTTCCCGCACCCTCTGTGAGGGGTGGGAGCGCCTTTTGACATTTTCTTTGTCTAATGTAGACCAGGGGATATAGATGGGGGATCAATGATGTTTTTATAGATCAGTGGCATTTGGCGTGTTACCCCAGGGCGTTGCGCTGTGGGTCCTGTAGAATCATACTGGCGAGCATATCTCTGCCAGACTTTGAGGCTCTCCCTCATGTAGTCATAGTCCCAATCCTGATCTCCTAATCCTTTGAGGATGCATTCAACTGCTGTTGCCATGTCCTGAGGTTCAAAAGAGCCTTCCCTTGGCCAAGGGCGCATTTGTGGCGCCAAGGGCTCTGACCAACCTGCCAAATCGTCTGTAAAAGGGTTAACTGCATAATCTGAACCTTCCCCCAATGTCACTATCTCATTGGGAGTGAGGTCATTACTAGCTTTTGGTGGAAGGGTCTACTGAGATACATCATGTTACGTCTATTTTTCATCCTAATGGTGCGTAAGGAAGCAGAGCCCGAGACGTCATATAGTATGTCGTCGGGGCGTCCATGTGTCCCCAAGACTTTAAGTCTCTGTGCCTCGGTGGTCCTTTCCTTTCTTCTTACCACTGGGTCATGTTCCTGCGGGTGTTCACAATATATTGGGATGTCACCAAACATTGGATTGTGGCCTTCTAGCACCCGTGGAGGTGTCTTTTCCCGCCCTAATGCTGTTGGGAATTGGAGGTCTTGGTGTATGTTAGTGAATGTTTGTGTCATTCCAGAGACGGCAGCGTCACGGTGGGAGGGGTGCTCATTAAAGCGATATTGTCTGCTCCCTTCCCCATTCCTACTGATATTTGTCTTTGGGTGGTGTTTCACGAGGCGGTGCAGCGTGGGTGAGGGTGATGTTGGGGTGTTGACCTTATGGAGCATGTCCACAACGCTTTTGTTCATGTTCTCTAATTTGAATGACAAGCGTCTTATGGAGTTCACCTGATCTGCGTGACTAGGTGATTGATGCATGTGTGACTGTTCTTCTTCAAGGTGCTGTGATGAAATACTTTCCAGGCTGGTGCTTTTGCTCAAGTCTGCATTTTGTCTATAATTGCCATACGCGGATGGAAGACCAGTGAGAGGAACACACTGTCTGTCTGGTATGTCCAGTGGTGGCGGGTCGGGGAACTCAATGAACTGTCGCTGCTCTGTCATAAGGCCAGATCCTGGTACCTCAGCATGGGGGCAGCAGCCATGAAGGGCATGTTATTTTGCAATTGGGGGTGCGAATTTGAACCCAGGTGTGTATCGGTGTCGTGGAATGGGTTGGGGTCATGTTGTTGTTTAGTGTCCGTGTCACGGAAGGGGTTTGATTTAGAGGATTGTTTAGTGCTGAGATCATAGGTGACAATAACAGGTGAGCGCGAGGGACAGGGCAGGGCTTGAAAGACGGAGTCATGCGAGTGACGAGATGATGTCTGAGAGACAGAGTCAGAGCCTTCCTCATCGTCTCCACCTGGGCGGGGTGTGCAGTATTGACTGTTGGTGTAAATTTTATTGACAGTTGTGCATCTATAAGACCTGGGATACCAGATACTGCTGTGTCCCTTACTGTGTCGTTAGGGAGAGGCAAGTGCATGCTGCTCAGTTCCGTGAGGTGAGGGTATACATGCCCGGGGGGCATGGGTGGGGTCAGTGATCTGGTCATGTGGTGGTACGGGTGACTAGGTGACGTGTGGGAAGCCTGAAATTCCTCAACCTGTGTGACGTGTAATTCTGGGCCGAGGTGCGGTGAGGACGATGCCTCGGTGAGTAATGGCTGAAAACCTGCAGCCGGGGAATTATTAGTGGTGACTGGTAGTTCCAGTTGCTCCTTGTTAGTGAGCTCGGTATACATACCGCTAAAGTGATAAGGTGGTGGGGGCGGAGCATTGGGTACAACCGGTGATGTGGGGTCAGAGTGTGTTCTAACCTTATCTTTAAAAATGCGCCAAAGGTCTAGAGTAGCCTTTCTCTTCTGTAGTTTAGTACCGGAGTACTTTGTATCTAGAAAGGTGGTGGCATGCTCCAATATTATAGGGTCAAAGCTTCCCTCTGACGGCCAAGGATGAGTCATTTTTGCCGTATGCTTATGAAGCTCACTGTAGTGCTTTAAGATATGGTGTTCCTGGCCTCCGAATGTTCTTGAAACATGTTGGAGTGGAGTCGCCATGTGGATATGCGTAATCCTAGGCGCTTTAGGCAAGGCCTAAATTACAGGAGCGCGTTTTCTCAGGTGCTAGGGACAATGTCTCTGATGAGTTCTTGCTGTACTGCCTGAATGACAATATCATATACCCCGTCCTGTAGGTCCCGCTCTTGTGCTGGAGTATAAAGGGGAAGCGAAGCTGGCCGTCGAAGCAGGCTTCAGCAATATAACTCTGGAGTGGGTGCCTTGGCCATGTGCTAGATAATATGGCAGTCAGTAGCGATCCATGGGGACGTATAATGAAGAAGATGTGAAAGTGGGTAGAAGTTTTATACACAGTAGAGCTCAAAATGCCATTCATGAATGTTGTTTTAAAAATACAATGTGTTTGAGGATGAAGGTCAATTTTTGTTGGAAAGGGATGCACTTAGATGTCAGGTGAGTATTCAGCTGTAGGAGAGTGAGTGTCAAGGGTAGGGGTAGGGACGTCTTCTACTAGCTCCTCTCCTATGGCGCTAATAATAAAGTGACACAGTGCTTTCCTCAAGTCCTGTTCGTCTGGTCCGGTGTATATCCCGTTGGGGGAAAAATCAGGAAATTGGAGTTGGTCGTCAGAGAGAGATGCAATGATCTTGCTCTGCAGTGGGTTGCGGGGGTAGGATGAGGTTAAGGTAGTAGGTATCTCTAAGCCTGGTGCTATTAAACGAATACGTATGCAAATATAATGTGGTGTTTTATGAACAGAGGTACTCAGGATTCTGTTCATGGGGACTAATAATAATTGAAGAGACTAGAGTGTTTCCTAAAGTGTCAGTGCTTGCAATGTTTTTGTTCTTTGACCTTGGTGACGATAGGATGCGGAAAAGCTGGTGCAAGCGAAAGCGTTATTTGCTGTGCTTGAGTATAATCGATCCCTAGGGCTTGAAATATAGTGAGAAGGACAGTGTTTGCTAAAGGTGTGACGTAACAAAAGACGATGGGTGACCAGTGGAGAGACCTACCACGTTGTTGTTCACTAAATACACGATGATGGGAGAGGCTGTAGTATCAGGGGATGGGTCATTCATTCCCTATAATGAGTGGAAGTGCGGAGATGGACAGGTCGGGGGATGAGCAGTGGGAACGTCAGGTGCAGGGTCCTGTAGGTCTACTGAGTAGTCCTGCAGGAGTGCCACAAGGAGTGGGGACTCATCAGCTGAAGACAATGGTTGAGGGTGAGCACTACTGGATGCTGATGCTGTGGGAGATGCAGGAGCGGAAAGACGAGGGAGTGTTGCTTCTTCAGAAAGTGCTGTAGAATGTGCGGAGTTAGACTCGTCGTCTGTGTAAATGACGGGGGAGAATTAACAAAATAAACAGACGAACTTAATGAGGGTGGGGAGGATGAAGAGGAATTAGAGGAATGACCAGGCCACAGCAGATCCGGGCGGGTGGTATCTGGTGGAGGCAGTGACTGGGAGGAGACGTTGAATGAGGGCGGATAGTCTGCGAGAGACAGAAGGGCAAGGCGTAGCTCAGTACTGGGGGTAAAGGTGATTCCTAAAGTATTCCATGCGGCTGCAAGAATGTCACTTTGATGGCGTGTAAGAGGGGTAAAGCGGTCCAGGGAGGTGTGATAGACAGCGGTGGCCGTACCACGGACTGAATGAATGAGAAGACTTATGATCTGTGGGGGGTCAAGGGACATAACGGGGGTAATAAAAAGGGGACAAAATTATTAAGTCAGATAGACTGACAAAGTCAATAGGCAAAATCTGACAAAGCCAATAGGCAAAATTATTAAGTGGACTTATTGGTGCAATGGTTACCTGTTCCACTCCAAGCACAGTGGTAGGTACACTATCTCTCCTTTAAATCAAGCAACAGATTGGAATTTGGCAGTCTTGTAAATAAAACGATTGTCTTGGGCAGCCATCCTAGATGATGAAAAACACAGAAGGATCATAGGAGTGGATCATACAGGTTAATTCATTTTCGCTAAGTAAGTTTGTGAAGGCCAATCACCTCCAGGGAAAAAATGATCGCTATCACTCAGGCCCCAAACATTGCAAAGCAATCATCACAGGCAAGTCAAGTTCTCACATTACAGTTAAACACCCTCACGCACTGTCTGCCACAACATGAATCAACAATCATCATCATCACTCAAGCAATCAATCACTCACTGTTGCAATAGTTGAAGTTACTTCTTCCAATCCAAGCACACATATTTTAGGTATTAGGTACTCAATCATCTTAGATGCAGGCAACACATTGAAATTTGGTTTTGGCAGGCAGTCTTGTAGATATTTAATTATCCTCTGGGACAGACCTTCTAGTACTAAGTGATGCAAAAAGGGATAAGCAATATGCATGCGAAGGTGGCAGGGGGCAGGCATTGTCCTCAATGTCATGAAGGAATTGTGGAGGCTTCTGCAGTGCACACTCGTCCAACTGCAATCGAGCAATATATGTGAATAATACAAAAGGTGGGGCAACATAAATCTAACACAAAAATAATGATGTTCCTCTAGCTACTTTTGCAAATATAGAACTAAGTTCAATGAGAAAAATTGTAAAAGTTCTAAATGTGCACTGGCATACTTATTCCAGGAAGTAGAGTTTGAGTTCACCCTCAGATTCAGGTGGTTCACCCAGACATTGGTCAGCTAATACATTTGATTCCATTTTGGACCAATCACCCTCCTCCTCTGCTGCTGTTTCAAGAACAGTGTAATTGTGTGGTATAAAATGTTGGTTCATTTTGATCATAGTCAATCTCTACATATTTTGAGGCGAGAGGCTGATCCTTTTCACTGCAACAACCACAACAGCTGCACTGAACACACATTCACAAGACAAGTGGCAACAGGACAAGACAGATACTTTACTGCCAGCCTGCAGGCCATTGGTACATCTTCCCATACCAATACATCAATGGATTTTGATCCACATAGACCTCTTTTGGATCATCTGGATACTCCTGGAACATCCTGTGGGTGTTCATTGGTGCTGCCACCTGCTCAACCTGTTTTACCATCACCACTGCACTGGATCTGAGCCCTGCCAATTGGAACCAATACAATGCAGAGGTTAGGTCCTGTCCTTCTGTTGCTGGTGTTCCCGGTATTCTGGTTGATGGTGTTGTTGGCTTCTGTGAGACTTGACTAACCCTGGGCGGTGAACTC
Organism: Calotriton arnoldi; assembly: GCA_963921515.1. Classification (NCBI taxonomy): domain Eukaryota; kingdom Metazoa; phylum Chordata; class Amphibia; order Caudata; family Salamandridae; genus Calotriton; species Calotriton arnoldi. The sequence continues at coordinate 299,615 of CAWUFW010001320.1, read as the reverse complement.
CGCTCTGCTCGTGGAGGTTGTGGAGTTTTCCACACTCCGTGTTACGCGGAGCTCGGGGAGTTCTGAAAAACTCCGCTTCGCGGAGCGGAGTTTTTTTCCTCGCTCGCGTTCCCCAACGTCAAGTTGGCGAGCGCAAGCGAGGAAAATCCACCTCCTGCCGAGATTTTTCCTCGTTCGCGATCCTCAACATCAAGTTGGCGAGCGCGAGCGTGGAAAATAAACCTCCCGGCGAGATTTCTCAACGCGGGGTGGTCGGGTTTCTCATTGCGAGTGGTTGCGTATGCTCACGACCGCTCGCGTTGAGAAACTGCCCGTTCGCGTTGAGAAAGCTGCTGCTCGAGTAAAAATCTACTCGAGCGGCAGAAAGGAAAGCAGCGCTCGCTTGCGCTGTGGATGGTGCAGTTCGCGATGATTGCACAGTGCGGACAAGCATCCGGCACTGAAAATCACCGCAAACTGCATTTTTCTATCGCACTCCGCCGCTTGCGGAGGTCCGCATAGCGCGGCAGAGTTTTTTTTCCACTTCGCGGAGTTTCGCCAAGTGCAACTCCGCGAACTCCGCCCAGGGTTAGACAAGACTGCCCTGTCTGGAAGTTGAAGGCGGCACCCCAGAACTTCGGGGTGGGACTCAAAGTTCCCGCCGTTCTTCTTCCAAATCTCTGGCTCGCTCTACAATCCACCTCTTGTATTTCAAAACATCCCCTTCAGAAAAAGAAATGAAAGTGGGGGGAATTTTTTTGTACCGTGGATCAAGTAGTGTAGCACAGATGTACTCTTTGGACTCGATGATGTCATGTTGCAGCCTTGAATTACAAGCCAAGCGAAGGATTAAGGTCTCAACCAAGGCATGCGCTTCTGGGTTTTTATTCACACCTGCGGGGGCGAACCTTTCAGACACCTTATTTACCTGGTCCTCTAGGAGATGCAACAAGGGGATAGCTTGGCCCATCTACTGTCCTCCTTGCTAACTTCTCATGTGAAAACCTCAAAAGGGAGAAGCATCTGTGTCAGGCATTTGACTAGGCCCCATTTGTCCACATCCATGGTCATAGCTTTCCCAACTGCATCCACTCCTCTTTGAATGACAGTCATTGATCTGTTTGTACTTATCAAACATATGTTGCAACATGTAAAACGTCGAGTTCCAACATGTTGCCATCTCCTGCTTTAACTGGTGCTCTAATATTATGCTGAATAATCTGCATCTGCTTCCGAGCTTTGAAAGAATGGCTTAAATGAGTGCAGATTCTTCTGGAGGTGGTCAGTATGTTGCTGACTATGTCTTTCATTGTGAGGAAGACTTGCACCACCAGGTTGATGCAATGGGTCAAACACAGAATCCTGAAATAGCCTTCGTCTGACATGGCCTTGACTATGTTACTGCCATTGTCCGTGGCACCAATCCAATTCTGAGACCTCAGAGACGCAGTCATTCATATACCTTGCTGTTAAATTTCTCCAAGATGTTTACAGCTGTATGGAATTTCTCCATGGCGAACATGGCCACTGTTGCATGTTGCTGAATGCTCTTAAAACTTTCTTTAGGGCCAAGACCTGAAGATATCTTTTGCTTTATCCCCACAAAAGAGATCAAGTGTGCAGTGCTGCACATGTAATCAGCTGCCTGACAACTGGTCCACATGTTTGTTGTCAGGTGGATGGTGTGAACAACACTTTGCTGCAAATCTTGTCCAACCAACTGCAGCACATCGTGATGCAGAGCTGGAACAGCAACTCTGGCAAAATAGATCCTACTTGGTACCTTTCATTTTGAGCAGATGGCTGTTACAAATTCTAAGAACCCCACTCCTTCCACCAAAAGAAAGGGAGGAGGTCCAGTGCTAAAAACAATTTCCAGCTTCCCATTGTACAAACGAGCGGTTGGGTAGTTCCGCTCATAGGGCCCCTCCTGCCTAAACATACCGTAATAGTAGCCTGATTTTCTTCTTTTCTTGGGGCACTGACACAGGCATCTTTTGAGAAGTAGATGGTGGTGGTAGACTCAATGTGCATCATGGTGGGGCAGTCTCTGTATGCTGTGGTGTCACCATCTCACTCCGAATCTTGTGCCATTGTGAAGTCGCAGAGGTGGGTGAATCTGCTGGCGCACTGCTGGGGACAGGGCTGCTTTGCTTGAAGATGGCACCCTCTTCTTCCTCATCATCACCTCCCACCGTGAGTGGACTTGTAACTGATGTTCCCTGGCTCTCCTCACCACCATGTTCAGCAATTTGTTTATAATACTCCTCCCACTTGATTGTATGTTTTTTTTTCATATGGGTCACCTGGCCTCCAGTACCATAATGTGTACCAGGCTTACCTCGACGAACATTCATGTGGCAAATGGTGCATACTGCAATGTGCTCCCCCTCTTTGCTAACCATAAAAAAGTCCCAAACTGGGTAGGAGTGCTTTTTTACTGTACCACTGCCAATGCCTGAAGAAGAACTAGAGGTAGGTGGGAGTGTCGTTGATTGCCTCTCTGCTTCTACTGGGTGCTCCTCCCACTTGATTGTATGGTGTTTTTTCATATGGGTCGCCTGGCCTCCAGTACCATAATGTGTACCAGTCTTACCTTGACGAACATTCATGTGGCAAATGGTGCATACTGCAATGTGCCCCCCCTCTTTGTTAACCGTAAAAAAGCCCCAAACTGGGGAGGAGTACATTTTTACTGTGCCCCTGCCAATGCCTGAAGAAGAACTCGAGGTAGGTGGGCGTGTTATCGATTGCCTCTCTACTTCTCCTGAGGCAGGGGTTGGTGCAGGTCTCAGCTGAGGCTTTGCAAATATGGGAGCTGGTGGTGGTGCTACCTGTGCCACATCCCTCGGAGCAGGTTGATTAGCAATGTCAGACTCTTCTGTGTCACCTTCGACCATGACTACGATGACTACCTCATCGTCGTCATCCTTCTCATCATCCCCTTCCATAAGTCTAAGTCTTTTGGAAACTTTTCTTTTCCCTTGCCTCTCCTGTTGTCTTCTGGACTCTGCCGGGGTCCACTCCATCCCTCTATCATCAGCATCAGAGGTGGTGCTTGGAGAAGATGGTGCAGTAGTAGCCTTCCTTTTCCTTGCTGGAGATCTGGAGCCAATGATTCTAAAACAGGAGGTTCAACTTCTTGCTTGGAAGGAAGCTCAACCTCCTGTTCTGCTCAAACATCAGGCAAATGTACTATTGCTGACTGCAGATGTGGCCGCTGTCCACTTTACTCTGTTTCCTGAAACGATTGTGTGCTAATTTGCAAAAGGGACAAATCCAATTCAACATCACTACTCATCGGCATCAATATGACTGCACTGGCTGCCTCACTGACAGACATGGTCCTGGGCTTATGTTAGGGGGTGGTGCTGTTGATGCAGGATTGCTGCTCTCAACTTGCTTGCCGGTGTGGCAGGCACATGTTTGCCGAAAAAGGTAGTGGTTGGCACGTCAGTGGTGGAAATATGCTTTTTCTCCTGCCCACTGGCCACTTTCATGGGAGCACCTTTCTTTAGGGCCATCTTGAAGCTGCCAGTTGTCAGTGGCACTTAGCTTCACAAGCTGAAGAGATGCCCGTGTTGCATAGTCAGTCACGTGTCACATTGTGCACAGGCCTTCAATCTAGCAGCACTGTGGGTGATGTATCTTCTCTTGGGAACCTAAATGCAAACAAGCAAGAAGAGCATCAGTGAAACACGGCATTGTTGCAGTCCAATTAGTAATACATACAAACAATATCATTTCATGTGGTTACTTAAGTTATTTTAAATTATTAGCAATAAAGTCTGTGAGAAGGTGGTTCTGACCATCTGAGCCGCCCGGATTTTTTGCTTTTTGAGCACCTAATTGTTGAGCTTTTACTGTGGGAGAGCCTCATAAGTTGGGACTCACCCACAGTGAACTCATGATGAGAGAGACTGCATGTGGATTTTACTGGTGTCCCCCTGGCTTGACTAGGCCGCTGCGCTGCAGCTGGAGTAAGGGGCATCGGGCTGGTTACATGCAGACACCTGTGTACATGCGTGTGCACACGTGTAGGGGCTGCGCAGGGGAGATTCCTAGCGTGCGCAACCAAGGAGCAGGTGCAGATTGACTGGTGTGGCAGGACTTATGCACAATTGGGTGGTGACATGGAATAGGCTTTATACAGTGGGAAGAAACATGCCAGGGAAAGTCAGTGGGGCCGATTCTGATCTTGGTCGGAAGCCCTCCGAACGGGATCCGGCCGGAAAAAGTACGAGCCGTACGCGTTTTTTCCGACCGACTCGTACAGCTGTCCGACTGAGCGAGTACGATGCGAATGCACACGTGTGTTCCGACCGAACCGATTCCGGATCCAAACCGCTCCGACCGACTCGTACGGAAACGAATCGCACCACGCAATGGAGACGTTATCCGACCGAGCGAGTACGATGGACGCGTCGGACAGCTGGATCGAGTCGGGCGTCCGGCTCAAAAAAGCTCCTGGAGCCGGACTTGGGGGGTCCGTGCCGGACCCCCCTGCACCCGTAGCCGTACAAGTCGAATACAGGGGGGACCCAAGGGTCCCCCCTAAACGTGCATGTACGGTGCGAGTTGCACCGACGCGTACACGCTGTAGGGGGCGCATTGTTTGCGACGTACCCATTCAGTCAATGGGAGCCTGTGTACGCGTCGTACGACCGGCTCCCATTGACTTCAATGGGAGTCCGACCGAATCGAGTCTGGCAGCATGCGGCCGCATCGTACTCGCTCGGTCAGACTGCAGGAGTCCGGCTCGGTCGGAAATCTCTCCGGATCCGGCTCGGTCGGAGAGTTTTCTGACCCAGATCGGAATCGGCCCCAGTGTGTTTTACTGTTTTTCACTTCATTATTCTCCTATGGGGATGTGGAGCCCATGGGCTAGTTTCACTTTTCTAAGGCCTACACATTCCAGACACGCACTAAAGTCCACTGTAACTGGTGTGAGAAGAAGTATTCTGCAGAGTCCAAAGTCATATTTGTACTGCTTTTGGATCATCCCATAAGCAGGGCCTGGTTGGGGGCTGACCCTGACAGGCTGAATTAATGACCCTCCTCTCCAAGCTGTAGCCTCAGAGGCCCAGCCCTGCACAACAAGCATTCCAAGGGTGAGGGCCTCCACTCCAAGAAGAGAAGATGGGTGGAGCTACAGGTTCATCCATCAGCAGCTAACACCTGGTGCCAGGCACCAGGCTGCGAGGGGGAGTAGACAGCGAGGGGGGAAGGGGCTCTCAGAGACCATGTGGCAGGAGACCCCTGGACGACGCCATTTTGAACAAACCCAGAGGCCTGGGCAGGAAGGAGGGAGCAGGGGCAGAGAAGTGAGGTGTTGCTGTGTGATAGGGCAAACAGACACTTCCTGCCAGCCCCCTCCCCAATTCTTTAAAAAGAACTTGCACAGGAAGAGGAGCTCTCTCTGGGGTGTGGTCTGCTGAGGACGACTGGTGCTGGAGCCTGGCACCATGGGCAGCTGGAAGGAAGAACCTCCAGACTGGCCCAGGACCCTGAATTGCGCCAGGAAGGGAGACAAGGACCAGTGAGCAGAAGCCTGGGCCTCTGCGCAAGGAGAAGAGAGGCCCAGGAGAAGAGCCAGGTGAGAGGCTGGTGCAGGGAGCCAGTGAAGACAGCTGCCTGCTGAATCCACCCTCTGTGAGACCCAGAGGGCGAAGGAGAGTGCTTCCAGTGGCTGGGGAGCACCACCAGGAGCAAGAGGAGGCAAAAATGGCGCAGATCGGTACCCTGGGGGCTGAGATATGCCCCCCAGAAGGTAGGCGACCTTTGACCGCCAAGAAGACAGACGACGAAGCGCGTGGGGCTCTGCCGCTGGTCTTGAATGTGCCCCCGGGGTGGGTCAGGTCCCGGGGGCTGCCCCCAACAGAAGCTAAGACGGGGAGCGCAGTCGCGCTCCCCGTGAAGGTGGTGAAAAGGGACCCGGGAACCCAACTCCAGGCCCCTCTAAAGGCGGGTGGTGCCATCGCGCCCCCGCGAAGACGGAAGTCCCCTGCAGGGTGCCAGGAGCCCACCCTGGCCCCCGCCGAAAATGAAGCCGGGGAGCGCTGTCGTGCTCCCCGTGAAGATTGGGGGAGGGGCCCGGGATCCCAACTCCGGGCCCCATGTGAGGAGGAGGAGGCGGGGAGCGCCGTTGCGCCCCCGCGAAGAGGTCTCTGGGGGCCCGGGACCCCATCTCCGGGCCCCGAAGCAAAGCCGGGGAGCGCCGTCGCGCTCCCCATGAAGATGTCCCCCCACGGGGTGCCAGGAGCCCACCCTGGCCCCCGGCGAAGAAGCGCAAGACAGGGAGCGCCGGTGCGCTCCCCGCAAAGGTGGGAAGAGGGGCTCGGGACCCCATCTCCGGGCCCTGAGGAAGCGCAAGTCGGGGAGCACCAGCGCGCTCCCCGTGAAGAGGAGGAGGGGCCCGGGACCCCATCTCCGGGCCCCAAAGTGGAAGAAGGTGGGTGGGGAGTGCCGTTGCACTCCCTCCGAGGGCCGGAGGAGCCGGTGAAGGCCTGCGCGTCTGCCCGCCGGAGTGGGCAGACCAGAACTGCGGTGCCGGCTCCCGCGGCAGTACGTGAGGGTGCTGGCCGGGCGGGGAGCCGGCAGGGGAAGCCGGGGGTGGGCTCCCCGGGATGCCCTCCAACGAATAAGCAGGCGGGGGTCCCGGGTGGGACCGGGACCCCGAAACCAAGGGAAGCTGCAAGGGGCCCGGGTGGGACCGGGCCCCCGAAAACCAGCGAGCGGCCGGGGGTGGACTCCCCGAGCCGCATACACTCACTTTGGGGTCCGGTTGGGACCGGGCCCCCCAACAGTAGGAGGACGTGGCGTGAGGCACCCAGAGCAGCTCTCCCCGGCACAGCGGGAGAGTCGCTCATCTGATATTCACGGAGAACGAGGACTCGCCCCAGAATGCCCTGCAGGCCTGAACCGGCCTGCAAGGGGAAAACCACTTTTTCTTTGTTTGTGGTGGCCCCAGGAGAACGGGGTCACCACCAAGTGAGTGCCCAGGTGCAGGGGGAGCTGCTGGAGCTGCTGGAGCACTGCAGTCTCCCCCAGCACAAGGAGAAGTCCCTTTCTAAGTCTCCTGGGGACTCAAAAGAATAACCCCTCAAGGGCTCAGCCAGGTGTTATCCGCATCCCTATGGCTGGAACTTTTGTTCTACAGCTGGGGGTGCCTTAGAGACTGCCTCAAGGTGTGAAGGGCTGAGTTGGGGATGTCTGGAGAATGGCATCTCCTGGAGGTGAAGAGGTGTAATTGCACCACAAATGCAGTTAACCACGTTATTTCTTTTTAGAGGGACTGAAAGGCACATGTGTAATGTGAAGTACCTGCAAAGGTAGAATCATAAGCAAAGTGGGGTTATGTTGCTGGACATTCCTGCTAGGGTGTCTGGTTGTATATGCTTAATCCTGTGATTTCATCTGTGATGCCTTTAGGGGCTGTAATTGCAATGCATTATAATGATCAACCAATGTGATGAGTACTGTCATTCTAAAGTGATGCTTAAACATGTATTCTTGCTGCTGCGCATAGGTGAAGAACAACCCAGACTGTTAGCCACTAAAGATGTAGAGGTGTATACGGTATGGTCAGTATGACATGTTTAGTCAGGGTTATGTGTCATCAAGGCAGGAGTACCCATTTTCAAGGCTTGTTGAGATAATGGGGTGGGTCGCCACTGGGATGGTGCCAGTGCGCAGGGCCCTCGCTCCCGGTTATGTTCAACTAACTGCATTGGGGGGCAAGATGATGTGCATACATGGGAGTGGTGGTACTAGACCCCACCCCCCCTGCGGGAGGGGTGGAGATGTTATGCAATGTCACAAAGTAATTCCAACAGTTTATGTATATTTTTAAATTGGTGCATAGTATTGAGTAGTGTGTGTGTTTAATAAATGTAATCTTACTTTTATAAAGCAAAGTACAGACTGGACAAAATTATTGAGTGTTATTTCTGCGTCCCTGTAAATGGCGATTACTAGCCCACACCACCTCCCTTGAGAAAGCCTTAGACTGCTCTGCAATGCTACCCTCTGAGAGTCAGGCTCTACACTAGGGTGTTTGGTTCCCAGTGAAGGACAAATGTGACATGTTATTTGTGCCGGCCTCACAGATACTGCCTCGTTTTCCAACACAGTCTAACTAGCCATTTGTAAAGCCACACCAACATAAACTTTCATGTACAGTACACTCAGGAATGATCAGAAAGAGCAACAACAACATACAGATGTAACTGTTTACTTTATGAGCATCACGTTGTGATGTGGCACTCAGGGAGGTGCAGGTGAAAATGGAATAATCCTTAGACGATGAATGCTGTTGTGCAGTGCTCCTACAGCAGTCATGGGGTTGACGTCAGATGTTAGTCAAATGGAAAAAAATGAACATCAAAATAAAAAAAATTAAATGATAATGATTTAAATAATTTTTTTTTTTAAATAAAAAATAAAAAGACAAAATTAAAAAAATATTTTTTTAAAACTTGCATTTAAAAATAAAAGTACAAAAATGTTAAAGTTAAACAACTAAAATTAAAAAAATAAAAATACTTTTTTTTTAAAGATAAGTGAAATTATCCACAAGCATATTAATTTATGAAACTGCTATCTTTCTCAACCATCCATGCAAGCCTATGGCAAAGAGCCACACTGGCTGAACTCACAAAATGGCTTCCAGCCAGTGCCACATGGTCATCAGCAACAACTAACACTGAGCAAGGAGGCATGGCCACAAGAAAGAAGGCATGCAGGCTTACAGCAAAATTACACTGTCTGGCTACACAAAATGGCCACCAGCCATATGGTCACAACAACAAGTAGGAGGCCTGAAAAACAAAGAACACATGCAGGCCTATGGGCACTGACTATACAAAATGACCCCTGGCCACATGGCATGGGGAACAAAGACAAATGGTGGCCGTTGGCACATACACTCACACAATGGCCAGACAAAGGAGGCATGGCAACACAGAGAGCACAGCATTAACTCAGCAATGCCAAAAACAAAAATTCACAGGGCAAAAAATGTTTACAACAACACACATCCTCTAAAAGCATTACCCCACCTATACACTGTTTGCAGGGAAAAAAACGTGAAATACCACTAAAAACACATTTTGTATTTTAATCCTAAGCGATCCATGGCCTAAATTATACTTAAATTCAACAGACACCACAGAAACAGTTATTTCATGCACCCATGACTAGTACAGGGCCTACTGACTGGAAGGCCCATTGGCAGGCTAGGCCACACAGTGAATTAAATCAATATTACACATCTATTTAAAAAAATGGAGAAAATGTAGTAAACTGTGCAACATTTTTCCTTTACAAACGAAGCAAAAATTAAATGAAAAAAATAACTAGGCCCCTACTGAAACTGCAGGCCACCCACCGCAATAAATTTAAAAAATCAAATAAAAGTACAAATAAATTATACACCAGTTTTTCAATCTAGTTGTGAAATCTCTAATACAAAGTCCTTAAATCCAATGCAAACAAGGAGAGTGATACTTCCAGCGGGGACCACCGAGAGGGACAAAGCACTGGGAGGAGCCTGCTCGACAGGAACAGGAAGTTGGAGTCTCTGGGGCACTTCCTGCTAAAAAAATATTTTTTTTAAACGCCTTCTTTCACCAAAATTCGAATTCCAATGGCTAGTTTGAGAAGAAAATCCATTCCTAATGCCTCTCAGCTGAATCTTGCACTACGAATACTAGATTGGAGCCGTGCAAGTGAGTGCGAAGTCTCATGGGAGCTCGCCAGCGGTGCGAGAAGTCTCCAGTGCGCTTGAAAGCGGCCCGAGTCTCTTGGCGCTCATGGTTGAGAGCCCGAAAAAACCTTGAGCCCATAAATGGAAAAAAACTGCGCTTCGCGCCCAAATGGTGGAATTCAGGCACTTGGTGTTCCTCCGGGGAGCGTGGAGTACCTGAATTCCGTGAGCAGAGCGGAGTTTACTGCCCAGGCCTAATCTTCAGAATCTTCCTCAGAAGACTTTATGGGCCAATGAAAGAACAGAAGAGGACTGGACCTGAATCCTTTGACCTGAGATGAGCCTTGAGGATTCGATTTGCTCTCCATCTTGCACCCAGGACAAAGAAGTCATCTGCAAGGGTCACAATGCTGACTTCCTTTTATGCTACAGGGACACAAAATGCCCAGCTGACCATGTCCAACTGGATGTGCCCTGCTGCTGGCATCTGCTGGAGTGAGTCTTGACCCACAAGTGCTGTCCCCAAAGACCTGGACCCTAGGATGGTGTAAAAGCATACTCCCCCTAGCATTTCCTGAAACCTAGGACTTCCGGAGGACTGGAACCAACTTACCTAGCTGATCCGATGAAGGTGTGTTGCCTCTGGGTCAAAGATTCAGGTTGCTCTAGCTTGGAGATTTTCCACAATAACAAATCCAATTCTGTGGAACCTCATGTAGAAGATATCTTGCCTTTGCGGAGTCTTCTCCGGCTACAGGCTGCAGCCTTTTGTGAGAAATTGGGTTACTGATTGAAGGGGGAGAAAGTCTACTCAAGCAGCAACCACAATTCTTATCTGGGTCAGACACATGCAAACCTCAAATTAACCTGTGCCCCACACTCTGGTAGCTTGGAACAGAGCAGTGAGACTTCCTTAGAGCTAATGTGTATAGTACTTATTATGTACTTCAAACAGTAATAAAGTGGAAACACCAAAAATAAAAATCACACACCATTTTAGAAAAATAGAGCGGAATTAAATAAATAAATCAAGACCAAAACCACAAAAATCCATCAGTAGATCCGGAGCTATGCAGTTTAAAGATTTAAGTGAAAATAGCACCAAAAGTTCCGAGCATCACTTGTGGCTATCTGGTTGTGTGAGACCGGAAGACGGTCACAAGTTCAGGCTGACCGTGATGCTGCGTGGTTCAGGTACAGGGACCAGCTCGGTCCCACTGAAATGTTACCTTCTCAGTCCAGCGCGAAGATCCCGTTCACAGTGCAAGGTGCTGCGGGGAGCAGGGAAGCATTGCGGATGGTCGTTGTTGTAGCACGAAGAGTAGGCCTGGAGTCGTAGATGGGTATTACTATAGCGGGAAGTTCCTGTTGTAGTCTCAAACAGTCGAGCTGCTGCTTTGCGATGGCACTGCCCATGAGCGGTCAGTGCTGAAGCACGAAGGGCCTTAATGACGGAACTTTGCAATGGCGGGCTGTATGAGTAACAAGGATTCAGGGTAAACAAGTCTATTCGCTGCAGCGAAGAGATGAAAAACTTCAATTCAGCCTCTCTGTGACCACACCAAGGGTTTAGGACCTGAGGGGCACCACTTGAGGGTTCAGGGCTTGCTCTTGCTGGATCTGGGTGCTGGTTCAGATGACTGGGAGCCTGTTATGTCCCTATGACTCTGAACAGGTGGCCAGCAGACTAGCCCTTGGAGTCACTCTGGGAGTCTTGGGTTCAGGTGCAGATCCAAACCCCTCTGACTCAAGCAGGAAGGCAGCAGGGCAGCAATCCAGCAAGGCAGCAGTCCAGCAAGGCAGTAGTCCGGCAGCGCAGCAGCATAGCAGAGTGGCAGTCCTTTCCGCAGCATAGCCTTCTTTCTTCCTGGCAGAGTCTCCACAGGTCTATAAGTGTAATGAAGAGTTGGAGTCTGAGGTCCAACATTTTTACCTTGTGCCTCCTTTGAAGTGGGAGAAGCTTCTAGAGGTTTTCCCTTGTAGTGTATAGGTTTCCTGCATGCTCTGCCCTGGTTCCAAACTAACTACATTTGTGTGTTGTCAGGGCTCTTCTAATATAGGTAGGGCTGTGCCCATCTCTGCCCTGCGATCCTTCCAATGATGGCCTAGCCAGGCACACCTAAGCACTCTATTGTGTGTGGCTGTTTTGGAGGAATACACAAAACCACACTGTCAGCTACACCCAGTCATGTGACCCAGAGGCAGGCTTCATGGACTAAATGGCTAAGGCAGGAAAATGCAACTTTCTAAAAGTTGCATTTACAAAATTGTAATTCAAAATCTGAGTTTACCATAAGAGAGTAATTTTCCTTACAATTCCAAAGACATGAAACATGAACTGGTTACCTGTTGCCATTTGGAAGTCATAGCTTATTAAATGTAATAAGGTAACTCCAGTGTTATTCTATGGCAGAGTTAGGCCTTGCAGTAGTGTAAAACGAATAAAAGAGTTTTTCACTACCAGGACATTTAAAACTTAAGTACATGTCCAACTTTTTAAATACACTACACCCTGCCCTTTGGGCTGTCCAGGACCTACCCTAGGGGTGACTTACAGTATTAAAAGGGAAAGTTTCAGCCTAACAAAAGGTTTATATTGCCAGGTTGAAATGGCAGGGTTTTTTAACCTTTTTTTTAAACTTTATTTTTCAAGTTTGTAAATCGTACCAAGTCTACAAAGCCAGTGTCACACTTTCTAGATACATAGATCATAGATACACCAATGCAACATATACATTTCCAGAGCAGTACATTCAACTTGTAGGTATATTTGGGGATTTTGGTGAACACAGCCTGTCATGCCAGTGGTATCCCAGTTCCCCAGAAAGGCTCAAGGGTGTAATGCCTGCTCCTCATGATGTTCCCATCACCTGAAGTGGTGGCTCCTGCTGCGTGTGCATATCAGTAGTGGTGTCTAGGGTGAGGAGATAGGATAGTATGGATGCCAGATGTCGCAGGGTCTAGACATGGGAGGTTGCAAAGCTGCATATAACCCGCTATTAGTGTTACAGTGGATCAAACTGTTGATCCACGTTTTTTTAGTGGGCGAGTATTTACTGCCCCAATAAATGGCTAGTTACCTTTTAGTGAGAAGCAGTGTGATTGCTACATTCTGGTGTGATGTTTTGGAGATATTTTGTACATGGCCTAATTGTGCCAATAGTGGAGAAGGTTTGATAGTGGATTGTGTTATAAGGGAGAGCTCCGTAAAAATGTCCTGCCAGTACGATGCTATTCTGCTGCACATCCATGTCATGTGGGCAAAGTCTGCCAAAGGAGCCTGGCATCTGGGATAGTCAGCGGGTGATTGGGGTCTATGCGGTGTCGTTTAGCGGGAGTGGCAAACTCGAGCCACAGAAACTTAAAATGCAGCAGTTTATGGCGGTGGTTCATTGATACCAGCTTCGTTTGTGAGCAGCATGCATACCACTTCTGATCAGGCAAAGGATATCCCAAATCACGTTCCCATGCAGCTCGTATGTTGGCATCGCGGGTGGGTAGCAATGATAAGCTGGTGTGGTATAGTTTATAGATGAGACGATCCCCACTTGCGTCAGTTATAAGCAAGGTCAGTGGTGGGAACCCGTCTGGTTCCAGTGGGTATGTTGGCATTCGATCCCTGAGCGCTCCCTGCAGTCTTCACAATGCGAATTGGTCTATCAGGGGGGTGGTTTTGTATTTTCGGGTGGTTTGAAAGCACACATCTTCAGTGCGTGAGAGCATATGTCCATCTGGGAAAAGGTCCCCAATGTTTTCAGAAAGTACCTAGAGAGGGTATGCTGAACCAGAGCCTCCTGGATAATTGACATCCAGGGGTTGCAGCCAGCGGAAGTGCCGGGGAATACGACAAGTGGCCTCCTGTCATATGAAGCAGCCACATCCATGCCCAGGTAGTTGTAGATACCGTTTGTATGTCATGCGGGTCCCACGGCAGGCCCGCAGGCAACATTGCAGCTAAAGCTACAGGGGAAGCCAGATCTGCCTCAGGTTTGGCGTAGGGTATTCGAGGGTCCGGGTGTCTGACGAAGCAGCACTATGCCACCAGGTAATAGAGATGGAAGTTGGGTACACCAGAACCTCCGCGGTCATATGGAAGGACCAGTGTGGACCATTCGATTCGTGGTTGTTTGCCCCCCACACACCAGTCGCATAAGGGTAGTACGAAGCTTCGCAAAGAATGCATTCATGAACGGGATGGGAATGTTTTGAAAAAAGAGATAGAAATTGGGAAAGTACCACCATCTTGATGATGGCTATTCGGCCCTACATGGATAGAGGGAGCTGGATTCAGCGTTCTACCCGTTCAATCAGTCTATCCATCGACAGCCCATAGTTACGCCGTGATATTTGATCTTTCTCTTTCTGAATGTGTATCCCGAGATATTTTGTAGAGGTGCCACTCCATAATAGAGGAACTCGCTTACCACGGGTTCCGTTGCTGCTGTCAGAGGTAATAGCTCAGACTTGCCCCAGCTAATATGCAGGCCTGACAGGGCTCCATATCGTATTATATCCCGAAGAATCGGTGTCCGATTAACATTCTGGTGTTTTATATAAAGGATGATATCGTCCGCATACATCGTGATCAGTAGCGGGCCAGACTTAAATTGCAATCCCCTTTGTAGATGGTACTTTGGTAGGGGTCGTATCAATGGGTCTAGTGCTACGATGAATAATAGGGGTGACAATGGACACCCCTGTCTGGTTCCCCGCGACAAGGGACATGGCTGCGTTATTGTGCCATTAACGCAAATACAAGCTGCATATATAATAATTTGATAAGGGAGGTAAATCCCAGGGGGAGCCCCATCTTACATAGTGTGTCATATAAAAATGACCACTCCAGCGAGTTAAAAGCCTTCTCGCCATCTAAAAGTGCAGCCACAGCAGTACCACTGTTGGACTTGGCCCTTTTGGCAAGTTCACCCCTAAACTTTTTGCCTTTTCTGTGACCTGGTGTTGGTGGTTTTAGGCCTCTGGTCCAGTGGAAAGTGCGTGCGCTCTCTGTGTACATTTGGTAAGGTTGGCCTGTCCTCCCATAGGAATGCATGGGGGATTCCCTGATTAAGTGTGTCAGTGGTAATTCCTGGAATGGGAGGAGCAGCGTGGTCAAGTTTAATTAGTATGTATGAAATTGTGAGAATAAATGCTGCGCAATGGTGTGCGCAGATTTATTATGACTGTTGGAGAAATGCCACTTTTAGAAGTTCAAAAGAAGCAATTGATGGGCGGAATGCTGGACAATGCAAACATTCACCCCCAGTCACAAGGATCTGGGTTAAATCCATCATTCTTTTGCTCACCACACCCCCCCAAGTTTGGACCCAGCCATATGCAAATCAGTCTTGACCCTGTTCCTTGTAGGAACAGTCCAGCCCGAACTGCCAAGCCCGGTCCTCCCTGGACTGGAAACAAGCATCCTGGGACCGGTTTCAGGGCATCACCCTTCATCAGCCAGGCTAGCTTGAATCCAGTGGTGTAGTGAGCACGGGACCCACGTCTGGGCATACCCTTCCCACTTAGGGTGACAAATGCAAAAGAAATAATTGATGGGCGGAATGATGGACGGAATGCTGGACAATGCAAACATTCACCCCCAGTCACAAGGATCTGGGTTAAATCCATCATTCTTTTGCTCACCACACCACCCCAGTTTGGACCCAGCCATATGCTAATCAGTCTTGCTCACTTTGCCACTGGATTCAAGATAGCCTGGCTGATGAGGGTTATGAACCCGAAACCGGTCCCAGGATGCTTGTTTCCGGTCCAGGGAAGACATGGCTTGGCAGTTCAGGCTGGACTGTTCCAATGAGGCACAGGGTCAGACTGATTTGCATATGGCCATGTCTGAACTGGGGTGGCGGAGTGAGCTAAAGAATGATGATGGATTAAACCCAGATCAGTTGACTGGGGGTGAGTGCTTGCAATGTTTAACACTCCGTCCATCATCCCCTTTGGTTTTGCTAAGTTCGCCCTAAGTTGGCAGGGTATGCCCAGACGTGGGTCCCTTGCTCACTTTGCCACTGGATTCAAGACAGCCTGGCTGATGAGGGTTATGAACCCGAACCCAAAACCGGTCCCAGGATGCTTGCTTCCGGTCCAGGGAAGACATGGCTTGGCAGTTCGGGCTGGACTGTTCCCATGAGGCACAGGGTCAGTCTGATTTGCATATGGCCATGTCTGAACTGGGGTGGCGGAGTGAGCTAAAGAATGATGATGGATTAAACCCAGATCAGTTGACTGGGGGTGAGTGCTTGCAATGTTCAACACTCCATCCATCATCCCCTTTGGTTTTGCTAAGTTTGCCCTAAGCTGGCAGGGTACGCCCAGACGTGGGTCCCTTGCTCACTTTGCCACTGGATTCAAGATAGCCTGGCTGATGAGAGTTATGAACCCGAAACCGGTCCCAGGATGCTTGTTTACGGTCCAGGGAAGTCATGGCTTGGCAGTTCGGGCTGGACTGTTCCCATGAGGCACAGTGTCAGACTGATTTGCATATGGCCATGTCTGAACTGGGGTGGCGGAGTGAGCTAAAGAATGATAATGGATTAAACCCAGATCAGTTGACTGGGGGTGAGTGCTTGCAATGTTCAACACTCCGTCCATCATCCCCTTTGGTTTTGCTAAGTTCGCCCTAAGTTAGCAGGGTATGCCCAGACGTGGGTCCCTTGCTCAGTTTGCCACTGGATTCAAGATAGCCTGGCTGATGAGGGTTATGAACCCGAAACCGGTCCCAGGATGCTTGTTTCCGGTCCAGTGAAGACAAGGCTTGGCAGTTCGGGCTGGACTGTTCCCATGATGCACAGGGTCAGACTGATTTGTATATGGCCATGTCTGAACTGGGGTGGCGGAGTGAGCTAAAGAATGATGATGGATTAAACCCAGATCAGTTGACTGAGGGTGAGTGCTTGCAATGTTCAACACTCCGTCCATCATCCCCTTTGGTTTTGCTAAGTTCGCCCTAAGTTGGCAGGGTATGCCCAGACATGGGTCCCTTGCTCACTTTGCCACTGGATTCAAGATAGCCTGGCTGATGAGGGTTATGAACCCGAAACCGGTCCCAGGATGCTTGTTTCCGGTCCAGGGAAGACATGGCTTGGCAGTTTGGGCTGGACTGTTGCCATGAGGCACAGGGTCAGACTGATTTGCATATGGCCATGTCTGAACTGGGGTGGCGGAATGAGCTAAAGAATGATGATGGATTAAACCCAGATCAGTTGACTGGGGGTGAGTGCTTGCAATGTTCAACACTCCGTCCATCATCCCCTTTGGTTTTGCTACTTTTAGAAGTTGGCATTTCTGTGTGCTATGTGTCTGCCTGCCTGCCTGATGTGAATTGCATGTCTGGCTTGTGAGTGACAGGGGCTGGGAGGTGTGTGTGGCTCCAGGAATGGCAGGGTGAGTCAGCGCTGGGCTGAATAGGACATCTGTGCTGGGAGTAGTGGGAGGAGTAATCCTCTGACTCTGAATAGTGTGCCTGCCCTGTACAATGCTGTCTCCGCCCCCTGTGGTGTGTCTGATCACCTAGCCCCCCCTGACAAAGGGGAAGAGGAGCTTGGAAAACAAAGTACTCCAAATCCCCCCTGAACCAGTTGCATCTGGTTCCCCCATGCCCTGCACTACAGACAAAGGAAATGTTGGTATAAATATAGGGGCTGTGACCCCATGAAATTGTTCAGTCCTTCTTGTGCTGGTGCTGTTCTTGACCTTGCTGGGGCGTGCTGCTGCTGGGGCCCAGGAGGAATCACCATGAGGGCTTGCCTCCCTGGGTCCAGCCTTGCCCCCTGGATCTCTCATGGACTTTTGCTGAAGAGCTGTGGCTCCTAGCGCCTGGAGAGCGTTATATTTTAATGATTCCCAGATGGAAGAGAGAGTGGGCTTTGCAGTGCTGCGCTGCATGAAGAGAGGGAGGGAATCCCCAGCGTAGGGATTCCCCCGAATTGTGGGGACTGAGCGGGAGCCCACCCCGCTTTATGCTGTGAGGATAGCGGGTGCCCACCCCGCTTCCGTGATCTATTCTTGAGCGGGTGCCCACCCCGCGTTTTGCTTCTATTTTAAGGCGGGTGCCCACCCCGCAATTACTATGGTCAACACGGGTGCCCACCCTGCACTTAAGCCAAGAGAAAACGGCCGCCGCGATCCCGCGGTGACCAGGAAGCCAGGCAGCCTTGCCTGACGAGGGGTGGGACTTCCGCATCAGCTGAGGGAAGCCCCGCAGGAAGCTGGAAGTCCGGAGCCTCGCGGGCTCCACATTGAAGTCCCGGGTCCCAGGAGGGGGCCCGGGTGAAGGAAGAAGGAAGTCCTGCGTGGGGCTCCCGTGTGCGAGGGAGAGCCCAGCGGTGCCAGCAGCAGGAAGCCAGGAGAGGCCCGGATCGTCGGCGGGGCTCCCATGTCTGGAGAGAGCCCCACATGCCGAAAGAGGAGAGGGCCGCCAGAAGAGGAGACGGAGTCCTGCCCAGAGAGAGCCCGGTGAGTAGGGCTTCTCCATAGTGGGTGCCGATCGAGGCACAGCACGAGTTCTCGGTTCCTGAGCGGGCCCGCCAGGAAGCGGGCCGCTCCTACAAGTGGGGGCCATTTAATTTACAAAGTCCCGGAGTGGGGCTTGGGGCCATTTCTTGGCACAGTTTGTTGGTGCCAGTCAAGGCACAGTGCCTAGTGCCTGAGCGGGTCCGCCAGAGAACGGGCCGCTCCAACGTTGGGGGTAATTATTTCTGAGGGTCCCTTGTGGGAGGAGCGTGTCGGGGCAAATTGTCGGTGGCCGTGCCTTCTCCTCGATGTATTTTCCAGCTGCCTCGCTTGCTAGACGGCAGCTGCAACGATGGGGGCAAGAGTATGTAGAGAGCCCCAGTGAGGCCCCAAGGGCACAGTTGTGCCAGGGCCTACTTGCTTGTCCACAGCTACCCCGCCAGACAGTGGGCAGCTGCAACGTTTGGCGCATAATTGAATCAGAAGTCCCTGAGTGGGACAAGCGAAGGCACAGTGAGTGCCCAGGCCCACATTTGGCATCACAGCTGCACAGCAATTAGCGTCAGCTGCAACGTTTAGGCCATCAGTTCTTTTGGGGGCCTTGTGGAATGAGCCAGGAGTGGTGAGATACACTCCTTTGCCCCAGCGCAATTGCACCCTTCTGGATCCTGCTGCATTGGCAGCCGCCCTGACTTTATGGACATAGGGCATTTGAGCCCTCTGAGAAGGCCAGTTGGCCAGGGGGACTGTTAGGTTAATAGGGCGCCAGGCCCTAATGTGATTTATGTGGTGCGCAGGAAATGTTATTCATGTACTGTGTTTTATGCACCGTGATTTATGCCTCTACTGTGGTTTATGTTATGAGGTTTTGCATATTGTGGTTTATGCTTGGGAGGTTAGTCTCCACTGTGGTTTATGCCCCTAAGGTGAGTTATGCTTAGGAGGTTATGGTCTAATATGTTTAGGCTTATGAGGTTGGCGCAGAATGTATTTCACGCCTAATGTGATACTGTGCATAATATGGTTTATGTTGCAGGAGATAATGCTGAGTACAGTGTTTGCCAGTAATTACTGGTTATGTTCTACGTTTATTATATGTTCTACATTTACTATCTTTACTAAGTGATGGTTCTGATAGTGGCCCAATTGGCCCTGTCAGGTGTATATAATCCCCTGTAAATATTGCCTAGTGCCAGTTGGCACAGTGTATATTGTGTGATTACTATTCTAATGTGTTTTATGGTAATACAAAGGCTATTTTTGATATAACCTTGTGTGGAGTTCCTTTTGTGGTGTGCCTAGTGTGTTGTTGCTGTGTGTGTGTTGCGCAAACGCTTTACACAGTGCCTCCGGGATAGGCCTGACTGCTCGTGCCAAGCTACCAAGGGGGTGAGCAGGGGTTATCTTGGGTGTGTAACTCCCTCGCCCTGACTAGAGTGGTGGTCTCTGCCTGGCTTTGGCGCAAGCCTTACCCAACCAGAGATCCCATTTCTAACAACCACAAAGAGGGGCGCAAGTTCAAAGCCGTTGATCTATGTGTCATGAATCCCGATTGGGCGGGGATATGATTTGTTCCATGAGAAGTGTGAGGTGTGGCGCCAGCATTTTTGCTAATATTTTATTGTCAAAATTAAGCAGTGAAAGCAGACGATAAGAACCACAGAATAATGGGTCAGTCCCAGGTTTAAGAAGCAGAATGATCACTGCTTCCCAGAGAGTGGGTCGGAGTATACCTTGCTCTAGCGCCTCCTTGTATACTTCCAAAAGGTATGGAGCGAGTAGATGTTTAAATGTGTTGTAAAAGATTCCAGAGAATCCATCTAGGCCTGGCTCTTTTAAGCTGTCCATGGAGTCTATGGCCTGTGGTATCTCCTCCACTGTGAGTGGCTGGGCAAGGAACTGTTGGTGCGCAATGGGAAGCCATACATTGCAACCTCTTCCTGGTATTGCGTTCTAACCTTGGCATCTGTCAGTACCCGGGAAGTGTAGAGATCAGTGTAATATGCAGGAACTTCATTCTGTATGCCTATGGTGTCTGCAATGAGCGTGCCGTCAGGTGCCTGATAGCGGAGATATAAGATTGGCCGCGGGGGGGGGGTCGCAGGAGTCTGGCCTGTGTGCTTCCTGGTCTCTCCCTCCCCATATCTTCAGGCCATTGCATATTTTCCTAAGTAACGAGCTTCCCTCTCAGCAGACTCCCTAAAGTGGGCTAACAGTGATGCGCGTTTCTGGATATAGTTCGGGGTCTGGTGTACGGTCGGGTCCTGGTCCAGCGCAGCTAGTTTACCCTCAAGCTGTGACATGGTATTGCGTACATCTCGCAGGATCCCCGCATGTTTGGTGATGCATACGCCCCCAGTGTATGCCTTAAAGGCTTCCCACAATGTGGTCCAAGATTTTATAGTGCCCTTGTTGATCTCAAAATACTCTATGATTGAGGTACAGAGTTCTGTACAGAATAGGTAATCCTGCAGGGCCTGTCCTGGGAACCTCCATTGCCTCTCAACACCACCTGCCCTGGGGATATGTAGCTTTAGTATTACAGGGGAGTGGTCCAAAAGTGTACAAGGGAGGTGCGATATGGAGGCCATCCATGGCATGAGGGTAGTGGTTAGCATCCTGTAAGCCAGGCATGTCCATGTGTTGTATTGTGTGGAGTGGTATGTGAATGCAGGTTGGAAGGGGTTTTGCTGGCACCAGGTGTCCACCAGCATGTATGTATCACAGAGTTCCTGTAATATGCGCCTCGCAAGGGATTTCATAGAGAGAGAGTGTGCCATGCTATCTAGTTC
Source organism: Calotriton arnoldi (assembly GCA_963921515.1). NCBI lineage: Eukaryota > Metazoa > Chordata > Amphibia > Caudata > Salamandridae > Calotriton > Calotriton arnoldi. Next base: position 278,672 of record CAWUFW010001320.1, on the reverse strand, counting down.
AGGGTCAAGTAGTATGTTGAGGTCTCCCCCCAGGTAGATATAGTCTGCCTCAATTATGTAGGTGGATGTAAAAATCCGGGCTATCAGTGTTCAGGGCATATACATTAACTAATTGAATGCTGTGGCCCAGTAGCTGTCGTGATACCAGTAAGAACCTTCCCTCAGTGTCAGTGCGGAGCTCCAACAGCTGGAAGGGCAGTCGTTTATGGATCAGTATGGATACTCCACTGGCATATGAGTTGTAACTAGAGAAGTATCAGTGTTTACCCCATCTGGATGCAAATGTGTGCAATGCATTACGGGGCAGGTGTGTTACCTGCACAAAGGCTATGTCTTCCTGGTGTCACTGCAGATAGCATAACATCTGCTTTCCTTTGCGTTGGTTATTAAGCACCCGAATATTCCATGTTGCCAAAGTGACGTCTGGAAATGGGTGTATATTTTTGTACATCGACATGAAGTGTTAGGTAGATCGACAGATGTGGCTGTAGCAGAGGGCATGGCACTAATGATGATAGGTGGAAATGCAAACATTCCCAACAAGTAATGATGTCCCTTTCCCCCGCCCTCCTCCAATCCCCAGATTCTATGTCCTGGTGACAAACCCCCCAAACATAAGCAAAAGAAACATTATCTCTTTAAACAGAAAGTGGTGTCTGATCTGGTTATTGTGTACCACACACGGGGGTGGTGACGCCTTGCAGGGTCCCTAGTTCATATTGGAGTTGCGAACAAAGGAAAAACATCATGCTTTGCCACATCATGAATCTAGAAGTGAGCCATGTGGTGTAGCCCAGGGTAGTGTGGAGGTCCAGAACAGTACCCTGACCACTTCGGGCCTTACATGGCAATACCCTCCACGTGTTTTGGCGCATCAAGTTACCGATATGAGGTCTGCACTGGCACTGGAGTGGATATTCGGAGGTGAGCCATGACGAGACAAAATGCGATCTGCAGTGTATTGACAGCAGAAGTCCACCACATACGCGGGGTTATCGAAGATTTGCGGTTTGCCATTCACTTCCACCAGGAGTCGGGCAGGGTAGATCATCCCTTAATGGAGTCCAAGGGTTTGAAGCATGGCCTTGACGCCTGTGTATTTACATCATGCTTTCTGGACCATTGCTGTAAAGTCGGGGTACAGGGTCTGCAAAGATCCCTGCAACTGAGCGGACCATTTTCCCTTGCCAGTCGCAAGGCCGTGTCGCGGTCTCTAAAGTTCAATAGACAGCCAATGAGGGGCCTCGGCGGGCATCCTGGGTTCAGTCTCAGTCCAAGAGAGTGGTGGGACCTCTTGACCACAAATAGATTCAGTCTCTGCCAAAGAGTTCTGCAAGCAGTCTCTCCACGACCAATCGACCTGTGTTCGTAGAGTCAGGCACTCCTATAATTTGGATATTATTCCGCCTGTTCCTGGCCTTCAAATCTTCATTTTTCAGAGCCATTGTTTTCATGACCTTTTCCAGGCGCTCCAGCTTCCCCGCTGCTTGTGCCGCCCCATCCTCCAGGTCCAATAACCTGCCCTCAGCAGTGCCTAGCCTGTGTTCCTGACTGTCCATTCAATCTCCCATTGCATCCAGTCTTTTGTCCAGGATGTCCTTCAGCCAGGGCACACAGGTCCTGTGCATTGGGTTGGTTTACCCACTGGAATGGGCAACAGCAAGAATTCCTAGGAAGCGGGGCAATCAAGATACCACTTGCCCCCAATAGCGATGGGACAGCACTCAAGCGGGTGGTCTCAGGTCAATATGGGTCGCAGCCTGGGCATGGAATCCAAAGCGGTGATTTCCCCTGCGGCCATGGAGCAGTACCCAGCCACAGTATACAACTGGCCTATGCGGGTCCCACGAAGGTGCAGCAGTCCCGGTCCCAGGCCACGTCTGCAAAATGGGGCCTTCGTGCTGTAGGCAGGAGAGGATGGGGTGCATGGGATGCAAGGAGGAAGTCGGCCAGTCATGACCCACTTGGCTGGCTCCACAGGCTCACCCATGATCCCTGTCACCATGGGGCCTCTGGGGAGAGTACAGGCCGGACTTACCTCAGTCCCCAGCAGTCGTTTGCAGCAGTGCTCCCCTTCGGTTCCTCCGGCGAGTCGCGTGGCTCTCTTCACCTGGCAGCCCACCCTCACTGCTCTGTCTCCTGACCCACAGCGGCCTCCATCCACCACGGGGCCCAGCATCTTTGTCTTCCCTGTAGCAGGCCTCTCAAGGGGTCTCGCCCCTACGGCTTTGAGACGCAGCTCCCCCCAGGGCAGCGTGACCCCCACAGAGCGGCACCAGAGGGACCTCCGTGTCAGCACCTCATCGCTCCATCGCACCCACGCAAGGACTGGCCTGGGACAGGCCATCTCAGAATTGGCAGAACAGTGGACTGGAACGGCAGCGTCCATTTCCCCCCCGCTTTGGTGATTGCCTACCTGATGTGTACTGCAGTGGGATATGGGGCTATCCCATGAGGATGGCAAAGAAGGAGCTCAGTAGTGGCCAGGATTGTGGGGATGCCAGCGAAACTGCAGAGCTACGCGGCCATTTCAGTCGGCAGCTTGGCTACTCCCCCCCTGAAATGGAAGTTTAAAACTATTCACACAGGTTGCAATAGCCAGCCTGAGTTGTTTAAAATGATACCCAAGTGGGTGGTACAATCAGTGTTGCAGACCCACTAGCAGTATTTCATTTACAGGCCCTGGATACACATAGTACCACTTTACTAGGGACTTTCAAGTAAAGTAAATATATCAATTGGGTATAAGCCAATTCTACCATGATTTAAGGAGAGAGCACAAGCACTTTAGCACTGGTTAGCAGTGGTAAAGTGCACAGAGTCCTACAGGCCAACAAAAACGTGTTTAGTAAAATGGAGGAGTGAAGGCAAAAAGTTCAGGATGACCCTGCAGAAAGGGCCAGGTCCAACACCTTGCCTGCAGCCTTTCCCTGCTGGAAGAATCTGAGCTCCAAAAAGTGACTAAGTTCAAAGGTAGAAATCTTCACCGGGCGAAGGTGCCAATAGTATCTGGCCCTCAAGGGACATTTTCCCTCTCTGATCTTTCCCACCAAATGTCAACAGCTTCACAGAGACTTCATCCAGTGGCTGCCTGACGATGTGGATCTCTCTTCGGGCACAGCCTGGTACCTTTCCCTGATGAGGATTTTTGACTTCCATTTCAGAGACCAAGAATGAAGGGAAATCCTCTGAGCGGGTCGAACTTAGTTTTTCTGTCGAACTGACCTGTCATCCTTAGGGTGGTCTTCCCCCAAACTTTCTGCCTGCTTACCTTTTTTTCTGTATCTTTGTGTTGGCCTTAGGACTCTGAGCACTTTACCACTGCTGACCAATGCTAAAGTGAATGTGCTTCTCCCCTAAACATGGTGACATTGGTATATACACAATTGGCATATTTAGTTTGCTTATATTTCCCTTGTAAAGTGGTATACCATATACCCAGGACCTGTAATCTGATTGCTACTAGTGGGCCTGCAGCATCTGCTGTGCCACTCACACAAGTAGCCTTTTGAACCTGTCTCAGGCCTGCCATTGCAGTGCCTGAGTGTGCAGTTTACTGCCACTTCGACTTGGCACTTAAAACCTCTTGCCAAGCCTTAAACTCCCCATTTATTACACATAACTCAACAGCAAGTAGCCCTAAGGGCAGGGTGCTGTGTAAGTAAAAGGTATGACATGCAACTTTCTGTTTTACACCTCCTAGGAGTGACAAACAGCTACATTTGTTTTTCACTACTGTGAGGCCTGCTCTTCTCATAGGTTAACACTGAGAATTCCTTAAAGCCCTTTTAATCTGTAGTTTTTGATTAGAAAGGAGTAGCTGCATCATGTTTCATATCGTTGAAATAGTGATGATAAATCCTCTTTAGTTGTAAATTTGGATTTAAAATTAATATTTTAGAAATGTCACTTTTAGAATGTGGGCCTTTCTTTGCTCTTAACTTAGCCCTGTGTGTCTGCAGGCTGTTTCCAATACACGTCGGGGATGAGTGGCAGCTACACTCCCTCTTGACAGCCACAAACTCAGGAAGGTTAGGTCAATCAAGAAATCAAGAAATCAATCAATCAAACAGGGATTTGTAAAGAACACTACTCACCCATTAGGGTCTCAAGGCGCTGGGGGAGGGGGGTTTTGGGCAGCTCCAGTCATCCGAAGAGCCAGGTCTTGAGGCTCTTCCTGAAGGCTTGCATTGTGGGGCTTTATCTGATGTTGAGGGGGATTTCGTTCCAGGTCTTGGCCACGATGTAGGAGAAGGATCTGCCTCCCGTTCTGGTTCTATGGATGCAGAAGATTTTTGCCAAGGCTTGGTCAGCAGAGCGGAGGTTTCTCTTGGGGGCGTAGAAGGAGATTCTTTTGTTGAGGTTTTGGTGTTCGGTGTTGTGGAGGACTTTGTAGGCATGTGTGAGCAGCTTGAAGGTTACTTTTTTATTACACTTAAGTGGACATAAGGACTTCTACTCTGTGGGACTGCTGATATGGAAGAATTGCTTTTCTACTCTGATGAGCTGCCTTTTGCCTGCTACTTGCTTCCCTCTGCCCTGCTGAGGAAATTCACAGGACCCATCTCACTTGAACCCAGAGTGACTCAATGGGCTTGCTGGCTTGCCCCCTGTTCTGAAGTCACAGGGACATCAAATACTCCCTACAACTCTGCAACAGCACCTGGATTCTGCCATGTTTGAGTCTTGCCCTGCTAAGTGATGCCAATCCAGGTCTGGTCCCTTGAAAGAGCGCTTTGGCTGAGCAGAACCATCAAAATTGACGCAATGACAACTTTGCACCCATCGGAACCGGCGCATTGCCCTTCGATGCAGGAGCCAATCGACTACATCGCTTTGACAGACTCTGTGGTTCGACGATGATGGACAGCATGGCTCGATGATGACGGTTCGCCTGCATCATGAAGGGGTTCATAAACGAAGTCTTGATCGCCGGCGTGGACCGGACCTGATGCATCGAGTCTTCAACTTCAAGACTTGCTCCATCCAAGGTACTTTTTCAGCGGGACCTGTGTGAGTCCTGGAGCCAGCCTGCCCTCCTTCGTGGATGGCCTGAACTTTGTTTTTACCCCTGTGCAGCACCTCAAGGTAACCCTGAGCGCTATTTTTCATCTAAGCACTACTTTTTAATTTATTCTTTAAAAACTCATAACTCCGGTTCTACTTATTGAATTGTTGTCGTTTTTATCTTGTATTAGTCATAAAATTATTGTTAATGTTTCTAAACCTGTGTGGAGTATTTTTGTTGTGTTTTCATTGTGTTATTGTGTGAGTGTGTTGCACACATACTTTACACATTGCCTCTTTAGATAAGCCTGACTGATCTGTGGCCAGCTATTAGATGGTGAGCACAGGTTATCTTTTAGTGTGTACCTGGTTCACCCTGACTAGGATTGTGGTCCTTGCTTGGACAGGGTGCATATCTCTGCCAACTAGAGACCCAATTTCTAACACTGGTCAAGTGCAACCAGATTACTGTGGTTGCGCTTAATGCTTTTTGGCTCTATTTTTACACTTAAACTTCAAATATTGATACTCTATCTTCCCTTATTGGAATTCATGCCATTTTGGTGGCATTTTAGGTATTACAAATAACTACATTTTTCTAAATTGGTTTGGGATTTTTCTTGTTTTTTGGTTTGACTTATTTACTGTTTTGGTCCTACATAAATACTTTACACATTGCCTCTTAGTTACCCCTGTCTGCTCTGTGCCCTTGGTCCAGGGAATTGAGCTCAGTTTTATTTAGTGACTTTAGTGGTACACCCTGACATGGATTTAGGTTATTATTTGAGGTTGTTATTCACCTTCCTCCACTAATACCTTTTAGATTTTCATAGGACAGGGATGCACAAAGGAAGTGAAGAGATTGGCATGCAATTAATAAGCACACCTTCCTCAATAGCAAAGGAAAAGGAGGGGAGCATAGTGCCAAGAACAGGATCAAGAACAACACAAGGATGCAAATACGTACAGAATGAGGCCAATTATAACTGAGCAGTTTGGAAGGATTGAAGAGTGTTAGAGGGTTTAGAATGAAAAAAACAGATAGAAATCAGTAGATTAACCGTAGTCATTACACTTGAAGTCAGAAACCTGAGAAAACTCCCTACAATTCCAGTAACCACTCATGATCCTTCATGTTCTGCCATAATACTTCACATTTCAAAACATTTCCACCCAATAACCAAAAATCTGTAACGTCCCTACAATCCTTTGCATTAAGACACTGCTTCCAGATTGTTCTGCTGTTTCAACCCTTCTTTCATGCAGTCCTACACATTCCCTATGATTGCCTACAAGTGTCCACATTCTAAAACTCCTCCTCAAACTCCCATGCTTCTTTCAACAATCTCCAATATTTACCTATAATCTCCCACATTCCCAATATTCTTTACATGACACAGCTACTAGTTATTACTCACATTATGCCACATTATTTTACACACATTCCTCCACTCTTTAAATTAGACAATCTTCCACATTTCATCCATAGTACTTCAAATTACCTTATGTAATATTCCCACAAACTCCCAAAACATTTTTCACTATTCCAGCATTGCACAATCCACCACAGTGATCTCCCATTCCCCCACACTATCCAACACAGTCTCCCAAACCCAGCCACAATAAACACACTCCCATCCATTTCCTTACACCTTTAATTCTTCCCAGCTTCTACTACACTTTTCCTTACAATGCCCAGCAACACAATGCACCAAATTCATCCATATTCCCCATGAATCTCCACAATCACTTTCAATGCATAACTTTTACACATTTGCCTTAATTCCCTCCACTTATACTTCCTCTCCAACAATCCCTACATTCACTCATTACTGCACCCCTAGATACCATACACTCCATTTACATACCTCACAAAATTCACTATCCCTTCTATACTGTGTGGAAGGCTTCACCGGACGTATATTTGTATTTATGCATATAGTAAAGCTCCCTTGGCATTTTGTAATAGGCAGGAATTATGATTCTCGCAGAGCCTCTATAATCAAAACAAAGATGACCTTTCATGAACTGCTGCATGCCCACTCTTCCTTGAAAATCTTTGCACCCACAAATACATGGAAATGCTTGACTCAATGAGAAACATTAGTAAATATTCTGGGTTCATTACATACAATCAGTTTCAGCTTGTTTGCCATTGAGATGAGTAATTTTATGTGACACAGGTATGGTCAGGTGTTCAAATTTTCTGTGCAATTAAGAACTCAAGCATTACATATTCAAATGGTTGTATTACTATATAGAGGAGATGTGAGTTACCAGTTTGGAATGCAATGCCTTTTTGTGGTGGGGCAAAGAACAATTTGATTATGGTTGGGATCTGAATGTCATTGCAGAGACAAGCAAAAACAATGAGATAGTTTGCTCACAAAGTAATTACCAGTGATTAGTATTGACTTCAATATAATTTTAAGTTACTTATGATAGTAATGTGCACACCATTTCTGAGTACTTCTATATCTACTCTACATCAAAAGGAGGTGTAGAAAAGCAGATATTTCACATGGGTTGTTTCAGCTTCTTCCTTAAAAACCAAACTTTGCAATTTCACAACCACTCTGATCATTCACAACTTACCGTTCAGAGGCTGGAGATGAGAACTGGGTGGATCTCAGGACGTGATTCTTTGACAAATATGTGACTACAAGGTGCACCTCTCTCTGGCACCCAAGGGGCAAAAAATGGAGAAGTCCTCCCACGACTGATCTGTATGAATGATTTGAGTGATTGAGATAGAACAAAGTTTGCTTGTTAAGGACAAAATTGCGTAAAGATTCTGGGGAATGCAGGGACCTGATTTAGTCCTGAGGGAAGCCACATGACCATAGGCTGGTGAAAAAGGTGACTGGGACATGTAGACCAAAATAAATGCTCAAGTAATAAAACATCAAAGGCATCACTTTTAGTTTTTATTCTTGCCATATGGACCCATATTAAAATACAAGCCTAGGGCACCGTGTAGACAATTTGATTTTCTCAAGGTTCCTCCGAATATACTTAGTGCTCCCTTGAGGGTCGAGGTCATAAATAAGCACGCCCTGATACATTTTCAGGGAGAACTCTCTGATGAAGAATGCCACTGTACTGATCAGTGGGTGAGAGTTCTTTATTTTTTTATTCAAATGAAAAATATTTCCCCGTTAGGAAAATTTAAGGAGGCTTCAGGGTGACACACTAGTAGATCACCATGTTCACTTCATTTTGTCACTCTGGAGTTCTGGTGTTTTGGCGGAGGCCTGCTATTCATGTGATCTCTTCAAAATCTTTTTAATCTATATTTTCCATACTTGTCACTTTTGCATATATTTGCTCTTTGTGATTAGCAATTTTTTAGGATAGTGCGCCTAAGTTCTTATTTTTTATTCCTATACCACTATGGATTAAAAGAACCTTATAGAGAAGACTCAGTTTCAGAAATAAAGTTAAGTGACATTAACAAACGTAAATAAGTAGCAATACAAGGGTTCAACCTTTTGGTATAACATATACAAATTAGCATTCCACACACTGGGAAGGAAGCTGGGTACAAAAGAGTAGTTCACATTTTGGTGTCGAATATATACGATACAAATTACCATTTCAAAGGAAAATCTGAGAGTTTCAGAATCTGTGGTAGAAAAGAGGAGTTATTTGGGTTAACGGTGGGCTGGGTCTCTGGAATAGTAGGACTTTAATCTCTCTCAAAAGAATCATAGGATGGGTTTGTTTGGATCATGATCGGTATGGAACTCCACATCTCTGCAGCACAAGCTGTAAAGTACTGAGCCACTGTTCATTGTGTCAGGCATAGAGGAACTTCTAGGAGTAGGAATTATCTTCTTTGCAGTGAACATTGGTGTCCGAAGGGTGTATGTTTTTAGGTGAGTATTTCGGGGGCCTTTGTGAAAGGCTTTGTCTACAATACAGCTCAACCTGTTAGTGGTTCTTGCATTTATGTGTAGCCGCTGAATAGTAATGAGTACGGGGGTGATGTCTCTAAGCACTTGTATCTTGAGACTAGCCTGTTCTATGTATATGTCTCACACATGTGCATTAGGGATGCCAGTATTACCATCCTTAGGATAGATTATATGAGAGAAACATAATAGCTAACTAACTAAGCCTTGAAAGTGGGCATATTCCCACCATGAGATCTCATGCTACTGTTCTTATCCGATGTCATGATCACAAGAATACTTTATCACAAATTCATATAAAGACATAGGGGGATATTCACAATGAAGTGGCGGTGAGAGGCGTTAGCCTCCTTAGCTTAACGCCTCTCACCGCCACTTCGGAAATGCCAGGCTGCACCCTATTCACAAGAATGTGGTGCAGCCTGACGTTTCCCCCTGCGATGGCGCTAAGTCTCACGACTTAACGCCAAAACAGGCACCCTTGCACCGGAGCGCAAGCAGGGAGCACCGGAGTCTGCGAGCAGGGAGGTTTGTTAATGCACAGGAAGGTGTCCCTTCCTGTACATTAACAAACCGAAAATGCCAGTTTGCTTTTTCCCTGTGTGCTGCTACATGCAGCACACATGGAAAAAGCAAAAACGAGGAGAAATAAAGCTTTTCTCCTCATTTAGCCACCTTAAGACCTGATTTTTCTAGGTCTTAAGTTTGGCGCTGCCACCTATTATCGCCACCCTTGATAATAGGCGGTAGCATCAAACTCAATGGGTGTTGCGGTGGTACGCCCACCACAACACCCACTGCACGCCCCCTTTCACGCTAAGTTTAGCGTGAAAGGGGCCCTATTCTCAAGGCAGCGTTAAGCCACTTAAGGTGGCTTTAAGCCACGTTAAGTGGGTTAACTCTGCCTTGGGAATAGGGCGCTGGCCCTATTGCCACGGGAACGTAAAAAAAAGTGACATTCCCGTGGCGATAGGGGCTTGAGAATATGCCCCATAGTGCTCTGTCCACAGGCAGAGAGGACGGATCTGGCCAGGGAGCAACATCTACAAGGAATTTTTGCATATTCCCACGGAACAGTCTGGTAAGATCTGTTGAATGTTTCAGCTGAGGCTGTACTCATCCTCGGATCAGATATGCATATTTCGTACCTCATTTCTCCTGATGGCCACTAGTTAATATAGTTGTAAGAAATAGAGAGGGTCCCCTTATACCAAAGGAATAGGGTACTAAACAGTCATGTTAACAGAACGTGTTTCCTTTGGAAAGATTGCTATTAAAGTGCTATTAACTTTGTGTCCTCTTCTACAACACTCTCACATACAATCAACCTATCCGCATACATGAAAGGAGCAGTATAATTACACACCCCAAACCCTTTGTTAGTGAGTCAAAAACAATAGTTTTTTTAATAAAAAATATATCAATTTATTTCTCTACTTGTTTCAGAATAAAGTTAAAAAAGCATAAGCTTAACAGTGCATAGGTATACAGTATCTTTGTTACATCAAAAAATTATCAAGAAACACAGTAATTTCATACAATCAACATTTAAAACAGATATCAGATAAAAAAACTGGGGAGAGTACACATAAAAGACAAAAGACTATGTCATTGAATGGCCACAACCGTGATTATTTCATTTAGAGTCTGAGACCCGATACCATACAATAAATGAGCATTCAATGGTCCCAGTGTTAAACTGTTTGTGCTCTCTCCTTATAACATGTTAGTTTGGTTTATACTCAATGGCATATTTCATTTACTTGAAAGTCCCTAGTAAAGAGGCACTACCTGCACCCAGTGCCTGTTAATTAACTACTGCTAGTGGACCTGCAGCACTGATTGTGTCCCCCACTTAAGTAGAACTTTAAGCAAGTGTCTGGCATGCCATTGCAGCCTGTGTCTGCGCAGTGTTGCAGTGACATTTTGACCTGGCAAAGTAAACATTTTACCAGCCCCAAACCATACTTTTTAATATGTATAAGTAACCCCTAGGGTAGGCCATGGACAGCCCAGATGCCAGGGTGCAATGTATTTTAAAAGGAGGAAATGTGCTTTTAGGTTTTACATTTCCTGGTAGAGAAAGTTGTTTTTCACTATTGCAAGGCCTACCTCTCTCATAGGATAACATTGGAGTTACCTTATTACATTTTGTAAGAGTACTTTACAAATGGGAACAAGTAACCAGTTCAAGTTTGGTGTCTTTGGAATTCTAAAATTCAACCTTATGTTGAAGTCGCATTTAAGTTACAAATTTGAAAATGCCGCTTTTAGAGAATTAAAGGAACAAATGATGGACGGAATGCTGAACAATGCAAACATTCACCACCAGTCACAAAGATGTGGGTTTCATCCATTGACCTTTTGTTCACCACGCCACCCCAGTTTGGGCCCAGCCATATGCAAATCAGTTTTGACCCTGCTCCTCATGGGAACAGTCCAACCCGAACTTCCAAGCCAGGTCTCCCCTGGACCGAAAACAAGTATCCTGGGACCTGTTTCAGTGCATCACCCCTCTTCAGCCAAGCTAGCTTGAATCCAGTGGCACAGCGAGCACAGGACCCAAGTCGGGGCATACCCTTCCCACTTAGGGCAACAAAAGCAAAAGGAACAAATGATGGACACAATGCTGAACAATGAAAACATTCAGCCCCAGTCACAAAGATCTGGGTTTAATCCATCGTTCTTTTGCTCACCACGCCACCCCAGTTTGGACCCAGCCATATGCAAATCAGTCTTGACCCTGTACCTCATGGTAACAGTCCAGCCCGAACTGCTCAAAACTGGTCCCAGGATACTTGTTTTCTGTCTAGGGAGGACCTGGCCTGGCAGTTCGGCTGTACTGTTCCCATGGGGAACAGGGTCACAACTGATTTGCATATGGCTGGGTCTGAACTGGAATGGCATGGAGCGCAGAACAATGATGGATTTAGGCCCAGATCTGTGCACTGGGATGAATGTTTGACATTATGTAGCATTCTGTCCATCATGGTGGGAGGGAGGAGCTGGACCCAGCCCCACTTACACTTGAATAGGCTGTGTCCTGCCTCCACACAGAGGGCTGCATACCCCCTGCAGTTAGTCTGGAGCCAGAGTCAGGAAGGCAGGAAACCTGTGCACTTCAAAAGCATACCTCTAGAAGCTTCTCCTCTCTTCTAAGGCACAACTGGGTATAAATACTGGACCTCAGACAGCAACTCTTCAGAACACTTCTGGACCTGTGGATACTCTGCCAGGGAGAAGGACTGCTGTGCTGCTGAAAGGACTGCTACTCAGCTCGACTGCTGTTCTGAAGGACTGCTGCCCTGCTGTGCTGACCTGCTGCCATATTGCCTGAGTGAGAAGGACTGGACCTTGGTCTTTCAAACCAAGAGTGACTCCAAGGCCAAGGACAGGCAAGTTGAGTGGCCTCCTGATCTAAAGCCTCAACAACCTCACACCTGAACCTGGACTCTGCCAGCTGTGAGTCTACCCTTCCAATTGGTGACACTCCAGTCCTGAACCCTTGTAAGTAGGCTTAAGGTGCTCTCTGTGGATCCAGCGGAATTGATTCATCTCCTATGCTGCCTGGCACAAACCCGAGCAGAACCAACATATCGCCGCTGCTGCGTTGACTGGAACCGTCGCAAAGACCCGCATCATATTGCAGCCCTTTGTAACTGCTGCTGCATGATAAATCCTCGGTGCAGGTCCTCACATCCCTTGTTGAAGGCAGCCTTGACGATGAAGCCGGACTCCGCATCACAGCCTCGCAGCTCCTCGGAACTGACACATCACCCTGACTGTGAGCCGCATCCTCGATGCCGGACTTTGCATCACAAGTCCCATCGATGAGATCCTCGATGACGATGCAGGCCTTTGCATTACAGCCACGCCTCATCTCGGAACCCACGCTTCGCAATGGCTGCTTGAAGCATCTTTGATGGGGATCCTTGCAAAGCTCCGCAAACCAGGATTTAAGGTACTCTGTTCAGAGTGCCTAACTGGGTCCCTGTAGCTGGCCTGCACTCCATTGTAGTCAGCCTGAATTTGTGACTTTGTCCGAATCCAGTGCAACCAGATATCCACATTTGGCGCTTTGTGCTTTTTGGTGCTATTTTCACTAAAATCGTTAAAATTGCATACCTCCGGTCCTCCTAATTGGATTTTTGTTGTTTTGGTCTTGTTTTATTTATTAAAGAAAGTTCTTTTTTTATTACTTGGTATGTGATCCTTTTTGAGTGGTGTTTTCACTTTGTTACTGTTTGAAGTGTTGCACAACTCCTTACCATATTGCCTGCAAGTTAAGCATGGCTGCTTTGTGTCAAGCTACCATGGGGTTGAGCACAGGTTAATTTAGAGTTGGCTTGTGCCTCACCTTGACAAGGATTATACAATACAATACAACTCAATGCATGTGTAAAGCATGCAGCTATCTCTGAGGAGGCATCCTGGTGCTGGCGGAGAGATCACCTACAAGAAACCCAGCAGAAAAGATTCTAAAAGGCATCTAGGTAGGAGTCAGCGAGTAAGGTTTTTAAGCTCTTTCTGAAGACAGCTTCGAACAGGCTACTTCTCAAGCCAAGAGGAAGAGCAGTCCACAACTTTGAGGCCAGGTAAACAAATGATCTACTTCCTCTACTGGCCTTGTGAATGTGTGGGAGTCGGAAGAGTTTGAGTTTGTTGGGTCTCAATGATCTCTCCTGGACATAAGGCTTAAAACAGCACCTGAGATAGATAGGTCCTTTTTGGCATTATGCCCTGAAGGTGAAGATGAGTACCTTAAATTGGAAACTTTTATTCACTGGAAGCCAGTGATGATGACGTAAATGTGAAGAAGCAGGTGGCAGATCATGCCTTGATTTGGGGCTCCAAGGTAAGATCGGAGTCAAATTTCTCCCTGAGATTTCTTACCACATGTGTCGGAAGGTAGGGAACCCATTTCTGAAGGCCGCCAAAAGCTGGGTTCTGGGGAGGTCTTAATGTCAAGGAAAAGAATCTCAGTCTTATCTAAGTTAAGCTTTAAACAGCTTGCATTCATCCAGTCAAAAACTGATTTGAGACAGAGTTTGCAGGAGCCCAAGGTAGTAGGTGTTTTTTCCTCAAAGGCCAGGAGGAGTTGGGTATCATCCATGTAGGATAAAACTCTCAATCCCCAAGGCTTGACTAGTTTCGCCAATGGCTCCAGATATATATTAAAAAGGGTGGGGCTACGAGCTGAGCCGTGAGGCCCTCCACACTGTAACGGTTTTGAAGCAGAGGTAAATGGTGGAAGAAAAACAGCCTGGGAGCGTTCACTAATGAAGGATTTCAACCCTAACAGGGCTTGCTCTCTAATAGTGATCCTTTCAAGGAGAATGATGTGAGAGACCGCATTGAATGCAGAGGAAATGTCAAGACGCATTACCATAACTGGAGTGCTTGAGTCCAAATTTTTTAAAATATATTCTGAGACTTCAAGCAGGGCAGTTTCCGTGCTGTAGCCAGCACAGAAACCCGATTGGGAGTAGTGGAGCAAATGATTAGACTCAAGGAAATGTGATATCTGCTTATTTACATTTTTCTCAAGAAATTTAGCAATCGTAGGAAGAAGAGAAATTGGTCTAAAGATGCTAAGAACCTTAGGGTCAGCTGATGGCTTCTTAGGAGGGGGAGCAGCAGAGCTTTCTTCCAGCTGGAAGGACCCAGGCCATGTCTAGGGAGTCATTTTGCAGTTTGTCCAAAATAGAATTCACACCAGGGGCAGCAAGTTTTAAGAAGGGGGGAAGGGGACCAGGGAGGAGCCAGACTTGCAACTCGCAAGTTCAGCTGCTGATTCCTCTAAGGTTATGGGACAAGTGTAGAAAGTGACGGATCGGAGTTGAACGTGGTTACTTGACTAATAGGACTATGCGCTGGAAATTGATCATAGGTGGCTTGGATGTTTTAAAAAAGAAGTCAGAGAGGCCCTTACATAACTCGATAGAAAGAGAGATGGTGTTTCTTCTTGCATTCAGAGAAAGAAAAGAGTTGACAATTTTAAGCAACTTTCAGGATTTGTTTGCTGTCTCAGAGATGGACGAGGCAAAAAAGGTTTTTTGGGCCATCCAAATAGCCGCATGGTATTTTTTCAGAGCAGCCTGGTAAATTGCTTATGCGTCCTTATTATACTTGGATCTCCTTTGCCTTTCTAGCCTTTTGCATATTGATTTCTCTGACTTAAGGGCATCAGAGTACCAAGGCATGGAAGGTTTTAGCCTCTTAGAGGTGTGGGATTTCAGAGGAGCAATGGTATATCACATCAGTCAACCAGTTATTAAAATATTATGTGTTCTGCTCTAGGTCCCCTGTCCCATTACAGGGAATGGACTGAAGTGACTCCATAAATTGGGAGTCCAAGATTTAATGCCAAGGTTTAGACGACATCTTAGTCAGTCCTTGCACACCACAAGGGACTGAGGAGACTACATTAAAAGGGACCAGAATGTGGTCAGAACAATTATGTTTCAGAACAGGTTTTACCACGACTATCAAAGGATTTGCTAAGATAAGGTCCAGTGTATTACCTGCTATTTGTGTAGGCACCGTAATTAGTTCCTCTAGGTTGAAACCTTTCAAAGAGGACAGAAATTGCTGTGCGAGTTTATTGTTAAGGTTGTCCACATGAAGGTTAAAAATACCAGATAGTTGGCATGGAGAGGGATGGCATAGAGATTGTGGTTGCTGCTTGACCAGGGCTTACACCCCAGTCAACCAACAACCACATTTCTTGCAATTCCTCAAACCTTTAACCTCTTACTGCTAAATCCATAGATTTAACCCCTATGTGGTTAACCCAATCCTCTATACTCTTAACCTTTTAGCTTTAAACCCTTAACCTTTGTACCCAAGCATATGCCTTTATTCTTAAAACCCTTACCCTACACCTTAAAGCCTTAACCCTACGTCACAAGTAATTCAATTCTAACCCATACACTTAACCCCTATCTGCATACTCTTAATCACTATTCCTTAACTGCCTTAACCAGTTAAATAGAAACTCTAAATGCTTAACCCTAACTCCCAAACCAATTACCCCACCACATACATGCACAAACACAAACACACCACACACACATATTCCAATTATATTTTCACACAATCCAGAAAACAAGCACTTTGAAAAGTGTTCTTTTCACAAAGCATTTATTTTTAGAACTAGTAATTGAGAAGATAGATTTTTAGAAGTGCTACTTTCCAAGATTTGAGGCCTTTCTGCAGCAGGTTATGTGTTTCCAAGTATGACTATATATTGGGTGACCTGAAGTACATCATTAGACCAAAAGGTTCCCTCTAGTGACTGAGAGGTGGGCTCCACAATAAGAAAAAAGAAACACAGAGACACACAATAAAAGGCAACTCAAAGAACCCAGGGAAGAGTCACTGGTATCTGCGAGACCATCTGTGAGGTAATGGTGGTGTTGTGCTGCAGGATGAGGTGTGGAGTGACTGGATTGCAAGTCTGAGGAGGTCTCTCTGGAGAAGAAAGTGAATTTGGGGCACCAGCATAGAACTAGTGATAAAGACAACTTAGTGCAAGGATTGAAGACTGAGTGATCCTTTGTGCGCTTAGCGGCAATGTCTCCTGAAGGAGGGTAAAGCTCATTGAGTATTGTGCTTGCTGCTGTCTGCAGGCAGACTACATTGCAGCGATCACATGAAACCCTGTGGAAGGTTTGCTTAGGGCATTCAATGAATAGAGGTGTGCTGTGCCCACTGATGAAAATGTGCATCAGTCATGTCAAGACAACCCATCTAGCGCTTTTAGAAACCAAATGCTAGACCTGCTTGGACAGGGTGCATACCTCTGCCAACCAGAAACCCAATTTCTAACACCAAAATAGGACATGCTAACCTGCTTTACCACCTTTCACGTGGCAATGATGAGGCTTTTGAAAATGACAGCATCAAAAAGCTTTAAAGGTAACATTTTGTCAGTCAATATATATGCACAAACTTGCAAGGGTCAATTTTCTTTATGTATTACATAGACTGCACACGTTCTGTCCATTTTTTGCAAGTTCCTTTAAAACTGCCTGGCAAGTGCAAAATCGTAATTAACACTGAGAAAATACAGCATTTTGCTCCTGCCATTCGATACAAAAGTAAGTGCAAAATTGCATGAGCACCAGTGCATTGTATGTAATGTGGAGACGTTGAAAATTGCCCCGGAACAGGGAACGATTTTCTTATGTTGCTGGCCTAAGGAGCCATGGACTTCGAATTTGCAAACTGCTAGGGCTAGCAGAAGGGTCATCAAATACCCTTTGACCCTTGGTGACGTAAAATGGTTCACCCCTTATTGCCCCCACAGCTGTGCTGTTTTATGGGGTTAACAGAAAATTTTACAAAATCCATGTCCCACTTCCTAACAGAGGCATTGAGATGGTGAGTAAGAAGAGAGATGGCTTTTAAATGGTAATATTAACCAGAAAGAGCATTTATGCTAAAGAAACAGTTTAAACAGTGCACGCTTGTGAGTTCTATATAGATACAGTTCTTTCACAGAATCATACTAATTGTAAACAGGTTGTTATGATTGCATCACCGGTAGAAACAGAGAACCACTGTCATCAGAGCCTTGCAACTTTAGCTTGTTTGTGCGCAACAAGCAACTTCTGAAAATACTTATGGGGACTGATATTACTACTATGGTTAGATCAGAAGCCCTGAAGAAAATATTAAATACAAATAATTAAATATAAATATTAGAAGCAGGAGAGACAGGCAATGCAAGCATTGGTTCATCAGTCTGGGTCCTCTTGGGTCCTTCCGCTTTGGGTGTGGTTGGTAGAGATCATCATGGTCTGATGTCTTTCAAGTACATGTTCTAGGTGTGTGCACACTTGCTAATTGAGTCCTGTCTCATTCCTTTTGGCTGCTGAGCACATTTGATTCTAGGGCTTTGGTAAATTTAGTTATGCGCATTTTGGGAAGTATTATGCTATACATTTCCATATAAATCTGCGACAGCCAAATGCAGCCATCAGCTGTGTGCTTGGCTGTGTTGGTATCAAAGCCACAAGATCTACACCTGCTATCCTTTCTGAAAACACGGGAAAGGTTTATCAGGACTGTGCACCACAGCAAAGCCATGCAAAATGACACAAATCAGGGAAATGTCTTGATAAAGTATTTACTTTGATATGCAAAACAGTTTTTGTGTTGTACATTGCCTTTGACGTTATACAAATCACACGTTATGCTACTTTGCTTTACTTTGCATCAAGGGGGTGTTTGATGAGCAGTACTCGGGGATTCCATTGATGCCGTTTGATGCCAAATCAAATCTACAACGATTTGTCAGATGTGACTTTGCATCCAAACAAATAACGCTTCTTTGAGACAGGCATTAACATTTCACACATTGCATGTGTGCTGACCTGTAAAGCATACATCTAACATGAGAAATGTTTTAGAGCTTCTCTAGGCATAGGTTTTTGTATTGGATGGGTATCCTTGAACTACAAACCCCTTCCTAGACAGCATTGACACACGTTTGCATCATGGTGCAAAGGTGCTTGCTTGACTCTAGACAGCCTTTTAGAGTTCAGTGCAGGGAAACAGAGCAGCAGTAAATGTAGCTCTGCGCTCTTCCCTTCCTTTTTTGCATTGCAGCGCTGCAACTTGGTTGTTGCGCTGCGTTGTACAATTTCTTTAATAATCTTCCTCAAATATTCTCAGCTTAATGACTTGTGTTTTTTTTCCAATGCATGTCTCACTGGGAAGGATAATGAAACACAGGTGGGAATACTGTAACAGTGTAAAAGCTGATTATTCTTTACAAGACATAAAATTGATTATGACAAATGAAAACTAATGTGCACTTTGCACATGTCTAGAAAAAATAACATTGGAACTGAGAAAAGTTGAACTATCAGCACTATAAAAGTGTGCTTGGGTTTGTAGAAATAGAAGAATCAACTTATCATGAGTATTAAATGATTGTTAATGGATTACAAGAAAATAATGACAAGGTTATTAATGAAAATGTTTGCTATGATGGAAATTAACAAAGACAATATTGTTGTTACTCGCACATGCAATTGTGCTAATATAAATGAAGAAACCTAGCATTGTTAGCTTCTTTATTGTAATGTACCATGGAGAGAAGAAAGTGGTGCAAAATTAATATGCAATGTCATATGTGAATGAACCTTTACAGCAATAATGCTTGATACTATTGGTCTTAGATCTATTAAATTGAGAACTCTTTATTAACTTTTGAGAATACTTTACTTGCATTCACTTTTGATTTTTTTTTGTAGCAGTCCATATTTAGGGTTGAATATTCCTATGCAATAATTGTTGACAAAATCATAACTCTTTCACCATATGATATACTTTTTGAATTTCATTATGCTTGAACTTAATTCCGAGATACTTTTGCTAAATAAGAAATACTGACTTTAAATGCATTAAATAGCCTTTTCCCCTTAGGCTGCATTATTTCATAGCTTGGTGTTATGGTCTTTTGCTATGTTCATTAAAAATGTTATTTTATCTGTTCTCTTCACATCGTATTCCCATATGAATAAGTTACTTTTTCTTGACCCCTTTGTGTGAAAGCAAGGGAACTTGTTTTTTTACTTCAACTCATAAAGAGGAAGAAAGCAAATAAACTCTGTGTCAACTAACATATGAGGATGGAATGGGCAGTCGTTTCTCATGAGCAACATGAGAAAATATGCTGGAGTATCAATCTTGTACCAGCTGAACAGAAGAACAGTCATGTGATGGTCAGACCACCGTATGGTGACAATTGATGTCACAAATGGATGATTTGGAGTATAAAAATTGACTTCTTTAGGAGGAGGGATGGTACCTTCACCACAGACAAGACCAGACGTAGACTCAGCCAAGTCATCCTTTTATCTTTGTCCTTTCTCTTCCATTGCCTTCAGCCTGCTTGCCGGACTATCTTTATATGCCCTTTGCCTTTTTACCTTTGCTGAAGGACTTGCTTTTTGGACAATTTGGAGCTGTCTGGTGAGAGACCAAACCAGAACTTTCCTGATTACTGCTCCATCCCATTTGCCCATGCCCATGGACTTTCCCCCAGTGGACCTTAACTTGATTCCTTTTGCCATGCTTAGAGAACTCTTTTGAAACCATCTTCCTGCCTTTATTGGTGGTAGGAAATCCTTGATTCAAACCATTCGCTCATGGATTTCTGTATTTCCGCTATAGATTCAGTGTAACCAAATGTGTTACTTTATGTTACGCATTGTGAGGCTTATGACAGAAATGCTTAAAATGTTGCTTAATAGTATTGATTTTGGATCTTTAATACAATAACCAAATACTTGATAATTTGTCTTTTATTAATTGTGTCTAAATGTTGTTTCCTTAGAAACTTCGCTTACAAGACTTGATTTCTAATGCATTATAGAGATAATCATAGATTGTTTTCAGAGCATCTGGCTCTACTACTCTTGTTCTGCGTAGCAATTGCTGAATTGCTAGTCTGTATGATTACACATAATTCCATGCATTGCAATTTAAAAACTCATTCGATAAAATGATTGATAAAATCCATCATTAAAGGTCCTCCTACTATCTCAGGATTAAAAAGGCTTATCATTCTGAAACCATCTTTCAATCTTCTTCATAGACCAATTTATCCAAATGTGCAAGGGATTCCCTTCTTTTTACAACCTTGGTGATATATCCCGCGACAGCGCTGCAGGCAATTTTGTTTTCAAGAGTACATATAAAATTCATTGCATCCTTATAAAAAAAAGTTTCTTAGTTGCAAAGATTGGTCGTAACGATGTCCGTCTAATATCTTGATAAAACCTACAAGAGAGCATAAAGTGATTGTTGCCCACTACTAAATGTGCCAGTTGGAAGTAAAGGGAATCACTATATGCTTTTTTCAATAAAATTGGTGCTGTTGTAGAGATAAAAATTGCTAGGCCTCCCTTCGCTCTTCCATAAAGTGAGGGTATAGCTGGGGTAGAGTTTGTAACAAAGCCATCAATATATGGTGATTGTGTGTGCCATGTTTCCTGAAGGCACAACACTTGTACTGATTTGATACTACCTACCCACTCCTTATCATTAAACTTGTTTTTAATCCCAGCTAGATTCCAGGATCTGAGTTTTATTAGGCTGGTTGTACCATTTACTTTTTTAATTTGACCAGCATTGTTGTTCTCATTGCTTTTGGGGCTCCTATCCCTAGTTTCAGTTTCTAACACACAAGCTTCATTTAGTCAATCCTGTTCATCCAAGCTGGAGAGTGGGGCATACCGGTTTGTACAAGCCACTGTTGGGTCCTGGCTAAGGGTGTTTTGAGAGTGAGACCACATATTATTGGGTGTTTTTTGGATGTACAAAATAGGGTTTGTAAAAAAAAAAATAACGGTACAGCGAAAACTCGTTCCTCTCGACTGGTCATATTTAGGTTTTTGGACTGTATCTTAATAAGGAAGGTTTTGACCACCCCCAGGTGTTGGAAATTAATGACAATGCAGTCTCCAGTGCCCAATTTTTGGGTCCCATCCAATTCACACGTCTAACCATTATCATTTCTTCACAAAGGAGATTAATATTTAGATCAAAGTTAGCCATCCAGTGTGCCGCTTTATTTCTTAGTTCTGCCCAAGATTATCTGGCTTGAGATGTTAGTTTAGGGGCTCCTTTTAAAACAATAATGTATGGGGTTGCCTCTGGGGGTAGATGTAATGTGTCTGGGGTGGAGCGCCATACCTTCGATGTGGTTATGCTCTGGTGCCGAAACGATGCATCCTTATCCTACATCGACTCCGCTCTTGATTCTGCTATTGCCCCAAAACTATTTATTATAGAATATTGTTTTTCCGCAGGGCAGGATGATTTAGCCACTATTATTTTCTCAGGTTGTTCATGGCTAGTAGGGCCATTTATAATTTCCATGGATTGAAAATCAATTGGGAGACACCGTTTTCAGCTTTCTTCTCTGGCATTCTCGTTGGATTCTTGGGTTCATTTTCTAGCGCTGTAAGCCTATTTTTAATTTCAGTAAACTCAGCCATGACCATCCTCTCCACATTCTCTAGTTTGGCATGAAGTTATTTTAAGAGTCCCTCAAGGCTACTAATATCATTTAGATCTTTTGACTTTATTTTTTTTTTGGATGTTATTTTTACCTCGCGTGCTGAGGGGCTTTTTATGGTTTGGGGTAGTTACTATACTCGGGCCCCAGGCTGTTTACTTTTCTTTGCCGGTGGGGATTTTGTTTCTGGTAAAGTGGAAAGTTCGACTAGCTCTAGCGATTTATTAAATATTCAAGGAGGTTGCTTGTGTGTTGTGGGTTTTTCCCCAAATTTCCCTTCTTCTGATTCCTCCGTGGGGTTTATTTCCTCCGTTTGTACCCCAACTGCATTACAAGAGGCCTTGCTGATAGTCTGTTTAGTTGCAACAAGCCTTTCTTCCACGTTGCATATTTCAGTTTCAATTAGGCCCACAGAGTTTGTTAGGTAATTAGTGATTACATTGGTCGCTTTCAGATGCGGTTTTCCAGGGGGTACTTCAATTAACTTCCTTTAACCCATTTTCAGCTTGAGTGTTAGTACTCAGCTACCAGAGACTAATCAATTATTACAACTGCCCACAGGTGATTTATCTAACTGTTTCCTTTAAAAAATAAAGACAGTTCTAGATTTGTACCACTAATAGTTTAACAAGTTGAACGTGAATAAAATGTAAGTCACTTACAGTACTTTTTAGTCCAGTTTTCTTGGCTTTGGCAATGATGGGCGAGGACGGGCCCACCCTATGCCCGCGCGTTGCCGTGCGTGGCCCGCATGCGTGCTGCGCCGCTGGAGATGCCGCTGTGTTATTTGCTGAGATATTTGCGTAGGGGGTGAGTCCCCTCCCCCTTTTCATTGTGGTGTTCCCTGGGACTTCGAGTCCCAGCAGGGAGTTGACAGAGGAAAACAGCAGGGTGGCAGCAAGCAGAGGTATCCCGCATCGTGGGAGATGGCGTTGCACTATATGCGCAGGGGTGAGTCCCCTCCCCCTTTTCATTGTGGTGTTCCCTGGGACTTCGAGTCCCACCTGCGATTTGACAGAGGAAAACAGCAAGGCGGCGGCATGCAGAGGTATCCCATGTCGCGGGAGATGGCGTTGCGCTATATGCATGGGGTGAGTCACCTCCCCCTTTTCATTGTGGTGTTCCCTAAGACTTCGACTCACACCAGGGAGTTGACAGAGGAAAACAGCAAGGCGGTGGCAAGCAGAGGTATCCCGCAGAACGGGAGATGGCGTTGTGTTATATGCGTGGGGTGAGTCCCTTCCCCCTTTTTGTTGTGGTGTTCTCTAAGCCTCCGACTCCCACCAGGGAGTTGACAGAGGAAAACAGCAAGGCGGTGGCAAGCAGAGGTATCCCGCGTCGCGGGAGATTGCGTTGCGTTATATGCGCGGGGGTGAGTCCCCTCCCCCTTTTCGTTCAGGTGTTCCCTGGGACTTCGAGTCCCACCAGGGAGTTGACAGAGGAAAACAGCAGGGTAGCAGCAAGCAGAGGTATCCCGCGTCGTGGGAGATGGTGTTGCACTGTATGAGTGGGGGTGAGTCCCCTTCCCCTTTTCATTGTGGTGTTCCCTGGGACTTCGAGTCCCACCAGGGAGTTGACAGAGGAAAACAGCAAGGCGGCGGCAAGCAGAGGTAGCCCGCGTCGCGGGAGATGGCGTTGCGTTATATGCGCGGGGTGAGTCCCCTCCCCCTTTTCGTTCTGGTGTTCCATGGGACTTTGAGTCCCACCAGGGAGTTGACAGAGGAAAACAGCAGGGCGGCAGCAAACAGAGGTATCCCACGCTGCGGGAGATGGCGTTGTGCTATATGCACAGGGGGTGAGTCCCCTCCCCCTTGTGGTGTTCCCTGGGACTTCGAGTCTCACCAAGGAGTTGACAGAGGAAAACAGCAGGGCGGCAGCAAGCAAAGGTATCCCTGAGGGTGGTGTATTTGAATATGATCTCAAATTAGTGAGTTGGCTACTGATTAATTGGTCCTCATTAGGTGGCCAACAATTTGACATCTTACTCTTTGCCCCTCACTATGACCAACAAGATCCATCAGAGCAGCAATGCCTCTGAGGGAAATTAGACATAAAAATAGTTAGTTTTGGCCCAGCACAAAAAAAAACCCACTTCTGCTGCAATAGAACTATATAACAACCAAGTTTGTGCTTTAAAGTACTTTGTGGAGTACCGAGTCTCTCCCTTTGCAGACAAAGTTAGCGTTCTTGAGAGGGTTTACTGGTTAGAGAGTCATGGAGGAGTTACACAACTATAAGGTGTGGATTACCTTTTTTCAATTAAACTGAATGGAACAGGAAAATGTATACATATATGCTGCCCTTTTCACTTGTGAATGTGTGAGCATTGCCTAGATTGAAGTCAAAGTTCATTAAGCACATGTACATGCACAATCTGCGTCCATTTTAAAGGTCAACAATATTGGTGATTATCGAGGAGAAAAATATGAACAGGTAAGTATTTACACATTTTCAATATCTAACTTCACAAGGATGTACCTTGACCATAAATGTATGGTCAAGGTACATAGTGGTGGAGTTAAGAATTATAAATCTATACTCTATCCCTATATGCACTTACCCTTCAATATTTTTGTCCTCAATGCTTTGGCTACGATATCTAGGTATTACAATATTTCCTACTCAATATACCAGACTACAACTGGTCCAGATTGCATCTCTAACTTTTCAATTAAAAAGCACCCTCATTTTGGCCAGCTATTTACTTACCACTTTTTAAATACATTGTGCACTCCTGATGAGCTTTCTCAACATGGGTGGGCCCATCGATAAATGCTATTTTCCAAAAGGCAGATAGGAGAAAACCTTGCCACTTTTTGACGCATGCCATTTCTTGATTCAGCCACTAAATTCTTTGGCAGCGTCCTATGCTGGATTTTGAAAGAAAACGTGCAATCCCAATAACTGATTTCTTTGCAACTGTCCGCCTTTGATCCAAGCTTCAGCACATCCTATCAGATTTTCTTTCTGTGGTTCCTAGCATGGAAGCCCACCTTGGAATGCAACCTTTATGCATTCTTTGTGAATGTAACATTTTGCATTTTATTTAGTAGTCTAGCAGTATTTATAAGACAATACAAGCTCCTTAATGGGCCAAGTCTGTGCAAAAGAAGACCAGCCTAGAGAGCCAATTGAGATATGAAATGGCTTAAAACATGGATGAATATTGTCACTCCTGCTGTTTGCCTTATTTCTGTTTGACTTTCCAGCTGACCTTTCTCAAGCACAGGGTAACATACCCAAAGCATTTGATTAAAACATACATGTTATATTGTACAGACAGATCAGACAAAGATAGGGCTACAGCAACATTTAACACCCTTAGATTCTTACTGTGAGATGAATAACTGTTTACTCCCTCTTTTAGCATCCAGGTTGTCATAATTATAAGGAAGCACCATCTAACTAAGTGGAAACTAGGTGAAACCGCTCTTTCAGTAGCTGGTTCTTGAAAGTCACATACAATAGTAATTAGAGTTGCACCCCCTTTGGTATGTGGTCTAACACCCAGATGATTATGCATGATTGTGATAAATTGGATTATTTGTTGAAAGGGCGAGAGCCCACTTAAAATAATAATCACAATCCTTGTCAGGGTGAACCACAAAAGTCACTAAATAAACCTGTGTTTAACCCTTTGGCAACCTGGTACAAAAACAGTCAGGGTTAACTTACAGGCAAGGTGTAAAGTATTTATGCAGTACTCAAACAGCAATAAAGTGAGAGCGCAACAAAAAAAAATCCCAAACTGGTTTAGAAAAATAGAGCGAGTTTTAATAAATAAAATGATACCAAAACAAACTACCAGATCAGTAGAACTGGAGATATGGATTTTTAAAGTTTGAATGAAAAATAGCGCCAATGGTTATGTGGTCACGCTAGACTTGCTCAGGTTGGGTACAGGGACCAGGTTCATCCTGATGCACAGTTTACCTTCCAACTTAGAAACGTTTATGAGAGATAGTAGTTGTCGACAAGTCTTTGATTTGGCAAGCTTCAAGCTGGATCTGGAGCAGGGTTCAATGACGGCAGGTTGCTGAAGAGCATGGCTCTGGTGCGGTCATCAACGAAGGTGGGACAGCTCAGGAGCAATCCAATATCTGTACATATGTGGGCCTCAACATCGAAGGGTTATTGCTTGGCGTCAGTTCCAACAAAGTCTTCAACATTCGGTCTTAGAAGCTTTTCTGTAAGTCAGATTTCCTTCAGCAGGACAAAACAGCAAGTTGAATCTGACAGGCTCAATGGCAGCCCTGTTCTCCCGCCGGTTCTCTTGAGGAAAGTTGGCACAAAGTTTCCAAGTCCCAGCATTTCCATTGTGGCTAAGGGGAGAACACTCTAACACCAGCTACTGGTCCACGACTTGAGGAGCACCACTTGAAGGTTAGAGCTCAGTCGCTCAAAGGCAACCAGCATGACCAAGGCAGGTTTAGCTGGGACTGGTCAGCTGGGCAGTTCCAGGCAACAAGGTCTCTGGAAGCTTCTTCTGTCCCTGTGGCTCAAACTGGAGGTCAGGCAACTGATCCTTGGAATCATTTCTGGGATCCTAGGTTCAAGACAAGTAGGTCCAGCCTTTCTTCAGGTTCTACAGACAGCATGGCAGTCTTCTTCTGATCCACATGGTCCAGGAGTGTTCTTGGAGAAGGTCTGTGGGGTCCAGTTTTAAGCCCAGTGCAAGGCTGTGTATGTAGGGCAAACCTTTGTCCACCCCTTAAAGGAGTTTTGGTCAGGACCTTTACCCCCACTGGGTTTGGTGCCTGCATGACTGGAGAGGCAAAGGACAGGCAGGCCCAGGTGTGAGCTCCATTTGCCAGTGACAGGGTAGTCCTCCTTTGATGTCAGGAAGGGGCTGTTACAGCCCCCAGGCGAACTCTTTGAAGTTCAAACAGAGGCTGGTTACAGCCTCCAGGCCATCATGCCCAGGAGAGGATCACCTCTCCCCATCAATGAAGGCCCTTTTTCCGCTGTCTGGGAGCAACACACATTACACTCCAGGGGAGCCATCAGGGGTCAGGTGACAGTGAACTCTGGCAGAAACAAACATTTGGCTTAAGCAGGAACAAACCAGCCTTCTAAAACATGTCATTTCCAAAGTAGTAATATGAAATCCGATTTTAACATTAAGTTGGATTATAAATTACTATTCAAATGAGTCCATGAATCATGTTTCTAGCTGCTCCCAAACTGAAATTAACCTTAATTATGCATGTACTACTTTTCCAATACCATGCAGCCTGCACTATGGGCATTTAGGGCCTAGCACAGGGGTGACTTATAAGTACTAAAAAGGAAGGTTTATTTTGCCATATCGAAATGGCAGTTTAAAACTGCACACACATACTGCAAGGCCAGGCCTGGAGAAATGTCTTACAGGGCTACTTTAGTGGGTGGCACAATGAGTGCTGCAGCCCACTTGTAGCATTTCATTTACAGGTCCTAGGTACTTACAAGTAAATAATTTGTGCCAATGAGTTGCATGTCAATTTTACCATGTGAGAGCACAAGAACTTTTCCCTGGTTAGTAGGCGTAAAGTGTGCAGCAACCTATGGGCAACAGCAACAGGTTCAGCTAAAGAAGGAAAATAAATCTGAGGGATTACCCTGCAAAACATGGTCATTTCCAACAATAATCTCATCTGATTTAGCCACAGGTTTGGAGGACATTAGCTAGCTCCGTTTGGGAAGGCTTATTAACAAAAGGTATCTGCTACATTGTTATATGGGGCTGTAATAATTAATTTAGAAATATTTCTTCACTTTAAAAGGCTTGTGAGCAGGGGATTAAAGAAAGCCTTGAAGCTACCCTGTACAGTGGACATTGAAACAGTTCTTATCAAACTTGGTCTGTGTTCCCTGGACATTACAGTAGATGTACAGGATTTAAATGTCTTAGTAGGCTTTTGTCCATAAAATGTTCCATTACTGCATTGTGCATTAAAGACTTACAGAAAAGCAACGTACAGTGGGCCAGTTCTAGTATCACTGCTCTCCATGAACCTTTTTATTAAATTTCTTGTATAGATCCCTTAGGAGTCTTTACTTGGGGAGATCTGGGGAAGGTTGTTGTCAAATTAAAAGATATATCTTCTCAAATACTGTTTAATCAGACCAATGCTCACTCATTTTGACTCAGTTCCCCATTCTTTGAAATGTCAGGTAACTTGATGTTTGCCTACATCCAGATCTTAGGTAAATTCTTATCATCATGCAGCAGGGATATTC
Organism: Calotriton arnoldi; assembly: GCA_963921515.1. Classification (NCBI taxonomy): domain Eukaryota; kingdom Metazoa; phylum Chordata; class Amphibia; order Caudata; family Salamandridae; genus Calotriton; species Calotriton arnoldi. Next base: position 250,493 of record CAWUFW010001320.1, on the reverse strand, counting down.
CACTGCTTGTTTGCCCTAAATTTATTGCCATAGAATGTACCTTCACTAGTCCTTAAAGGAGAGTGGAGTCAGAGCTTTTCATGATGCATTTATCAGTTTGATTTGAATACTCCATGACATCCTACTATAGTAGAATGCTTTCTAATGAATATCATAATCCTTAAAAATTTGTCTTAAACATTTTTTTTATGTAAATGTTACTGTGATATTGATTTTGTGAGTGGATATGTTATACGGACCATTGTTTGTCTTAATACATTGATTTTGAGAATGACTCAGTGGAACAATTCTGTGGTGTTCCATACGTGTGATCATGGTAGAGAATCTCCAGTTCCTTGTGTGTCTTCATCTTTGCCTAAGCACATTTAACTCTTTTGTGCAAACCTGACAAATGTCGCTCATCCATAAACTGAATTCTCGGGGTGCATTGGGCAGAGATCAAGAATGGCCGCAGGAAAGCTGTACACATGGCAAGGTTGTGTTCCAGTTTCACAAAAGCTAAGGGTTAAGAAAGGTATACAGCAGACCGGGCCATGATGCAGGTGTGCAAGAGACAGAAAGAAGGTGGAAGGGAACAGCAGGTGGAGACCACTTATGACATAATACATAGAGCAGTGATGCAGGTGTCAGCAAGCAGGGATCAGGGAGATCATTGACACAGTCATGCAGAAGTCAGGTAAGAGGTACAGTCACAAGACAGGTGCTCAGCAGGTGGAGAGCAGGCATAGCACTGTCTCTGCAGCACAAAATGAGGACTTGGTAGGGAGTAATCGGGGCCACATGGTAGATACATCGGGGAGAGTACAGTGAGGTCTTCTCAAAGGTAATTGCATTAGATATCACCACCACATGTTTTGACCAGAAAGGTAACAGGTACTGCGTTCTGTAGTGAATGAAAAAATGTATAAAATATCAAGAAAAAAGTTGGATCTCTCCTCTAAAGTCCATGAAGATTGCTATGCGTCAGTTCTGAACATGATGTCAATGTTGACAGTGAGACACACCTTGGGGATACGCCAAGTATTAAGTACAGCGATAAGGAAGTTGAACCATGCCCGGTCTATAAACAAAAGTACATCAATAAAAGTGGGTGTGTATCCTCTAATCCGCGACTTGACAGGGCAGCACGAGCAAGAGTAAACGTGAAACACGTTTGCTGTGCTACTTCACAGACATACAGCAAATAAAAATTACTCCAAGAGCCCTCTTAATAAATCTTTTATTATTGAAAGGTGAGTGCATTCAGGTTTTTTTTACAAGTCTTTAGATGTTATTTCATTGCAAGTATATTGTTGCCAATTTCAGATTAAATCTAGACATAGATTGCAGTAAATCTCATCATACTTAAAAATTGAATCTACAATGGACTTCAATAGTTAAAGCCTGTTCAAATCTGCCATAACCATAAACTGGAAGGTATAATTTTCAGCAATGGTTCAGACTACCTACTGATAGTACCCTTTAACTGCAAGGTGTTACTGAGGGAGAGTCCAACGAGGTGCCCCCATAGGCCTAATGCGTGGGTTGGGATGCCTGACTGGCATGGTGGGAGGGGATTGGTTTGTGTAGGGCTGGATGGAGTGTTGCTAAGGTTTGACTTTTAGCGGATGAAGGCGCTTTTGCCTTTTCACCAGCACAACAGCCAGAGATCTATTTTCAATCCATCTCATTGTAGCCTAGGGTTTTGCAGGAGGTTTGAGTTTTTAGGGGGAGGAACAGTTCAGTAACGTTTTGTTACTACTTGTGCCCTGACATTATTAATGTTTGCAAGGTGTTTTTATGGGACAGGTCTGTGAAATGGGCCATTTAGGTCAAGCCTATTATACATTGTACAGTGCCTGTGCTGTCAGTGGCGAGACATATTGTGGCTTACCAAGAACATTGAGTGGCTTAGTGCCCGCCCATTGTTTTCAATTGGTTGGCTTTACTTGTCACTCTCTTATACCTGCTTTTTATTTATGTTCCAGCTTGCCAATCTCGTGTTTATATTTCCAGTGGAACAGTGTCTCTTTACAATCTTTTTGATTGATTGTCATCTCTGCTTCTTTCTTTTCACAAGTACTTATAACATGGACTCACCCTATCTACTCACTAAGGACATGGTACTTATACAAATAACATGAACAGTTGTCCTATGAGATTCATTTCATGAGGCTTACACCATATAGATTGTACCTCCCTGAATTAATCAATCATTTCTCATGTATAATCACTCCAGTCACATCAATTGAAAGCACTCTTTTTTTTCAATGTTATGCATAATATTATTGGCATATTATTTCACATATTTACATCACCTATATTCCAAAAAGTGCAGACGGCGCTCTGCTCAAAAATATGCGAGTGAATTTACAAATATCCTTTAAAATTCACAATAAACATCAAGGATTGTCAAATTGTTCTTAATGGAAGGTCATAAATCAATCTGAAAAACCTCAGTGCTACTAATCAAAACTAAGACAACCTCTGATGTTACATCAACGGTTCGACCCCAGTGTGATTTTGCGGGTCTCATCAGCACTATGGCATCTGTCTCAAGCTTTTCAAGCACTACTTTTGTCATTTGTGTTAAGCACCCCAGAAGAGAATGCATGGGTTTTCACTCTATCCCTCGTGTACTCTCTCCACTTGCAGTCTTTGTTTTTCGCTGTTGCCCATCTGCTACTCCCCACCCCCTTCAGCTCCCCTCTGGGCTTCCTCCATTGCTTCCCCCACCTGCACCCTCCATTTTGTTCCCCACAAGCAGTGGTGGCTCCTCCACTATGTCGGAGGAGCGTCGCCCCACTGCTTTTGAGCAGTGCAAAGTAAAGGAAATATAAAATGATAATAACTTTGAGTTATTATCATTTTATGTTTCCTTTGCGGGCAGGTGGGCGGGGTTGCTCTGTTCTTGGAGCAGTGCAGGGGAGTAGTGAGTTGCCCAATCCTAAGTGTGCAATGACTGTTTGGTCGGCCCTCTCGGGCCGCCCAAAACAGTCATGTGCACTTTCCCTGTTCTCCATGCCGGCTGCATTACAGCCTGCGTGGAGAACATGCCCCGCTCCCATTCCCTGGTTGAGCGTCAAAAAAGGACGCTCACAACCAATCTCAACGCTGCATTGCAGCATTGTGATTGGTCAGGGAAGCCTGACTGTTCTTCCTGGCTTCCTGTTCCTCGAGTTCCACGGCCACGAGGATAGCAGGAGCAGAAACGCGGGACCCGGCGGCAAGGTAAGTGTATATATATTTTTTTTAATTGCGCAACCCCGCACCCCCCAACCTCCCACAAGCGCCTCTGCCTCGCCACCCTTGAGTCATGCCGGCCGCCACTGCTCACAAGAGCTTACCCCTCACTTCACACCAACATCAACCTTAGAACCAAACATTCAAAACAAGTTAATTTGACTATCCGACACCCTCACATGAACAGTATTGCATCAGATCTGTAGAACTGAACAGCAAAACCATTCTAGACAAGTCTTGTTTGGACGGGCAGTGAAGGCCGCTCATTCCAGTAGAAGGAAACACGCCAGAATCCTCGACTCTCGTATTCAGATCTATTTGTTTTGCACATTAACCAATACAAGAACCGTTCCAATATAATACTTTGCACAAACCAATATTCACTAGCAAAACACTCTGAAACAAATCTGCCTGGAAAGGGTGCCCAGAGTCCAAAAGTGTTGCATTTCTACATAAATGCTGATAACCTAAGATTGAAGGTTTTTATGTTTTTGTAAAGGTACTTACTATCTACAGACAGGATAGTGAATGAGCAATACTGGGTACGGGTCTCGTTCCTTGCATCTGGATGGTTCTTGATTTGATTGATCGATTGATTTGGCAATTTATAAAGTGTGAACAAATGCCCGAAGGGGATAAGGCGCTAATGCGGTTAGTCTTCTGAAGAAGGATAAGTGCATAATCCCTGACCTAAAGGGGACATTACAAGGCAAAGAGCCAGGTCTTCAGGGCCTTACGGAAGGAAAGATGGGCTTGCAGGCAGGAGATGGAGTAAAGGAAAGTGTTCCAGAGCTTGGATGCAGCCACAGCAAACGCTCTCGATCCCGATCTTGCCCTCCGGAATTGGGAATAACCAGCAGATTTTATCCCGCAGAACGCAGCTGTCTAGAAGGTATATATCATTAGTACCATGGTCAAATTCCTTGTTCCTGTTGTAAACCTTGCGCTGCACAGTTACTTTAGGTTGACACTACAGCAGTGCACACAAATAAAATGCAAATAAATAAAATAAATATGCTTGAATTCCACATTCTTGACCCATTACGAGTTGTTTGTTGACATAAGTTTACCTACTTTAAAATAAAATTGCTACTTTGCTACTTTACTACTTCAGGCCTTTTTATGTAAACCGTAAATGTGTGGCATAGCTATTAACTGGCCACATGTCATCCCTACTTATAAGTGGAGAGCAAAACTACAATACCCAGCGTGCACAGTGTTGTTGGGTAAAAAGCCAGGAGTTGAGTGTAACCAACAAACGTCAGTTGTTTTGGTAGTAGATGAAGGGAGGTGATGTGCTAGAGTCGACTCAAGATGTGAACTTTATAGTAAGGAGACTGGAGTTCTAATTCCAGCTTCCTAACCAGACCAACACTCTGTGATCCTGGGCAATTCACTCTTGTCTGCTTGGCTCAGTTCCTTCATTTCTCCGAACTGAGAGCTGCTAGAAGTAACCCAACCAGCTTTATTAGATTTATAAAAATGAGTCATAATATTTTGCAATTATCACAGTAAAAAAGTTGTAATATCAGCTTTTTGGTCTTTTAGGTGCAGCTTTGAAAGTGCCTTTTTGATGGCACAATTATAACCCTCGCTACCCGGCAGTCTATTGTCATCAATTGTGTCCATATCCGATTGAAGTTCAAAGGGTGAGCCACAGAAAATACGTGGCAATCTTTGTAACCAGCAAACTGGCAAATGGCGGAAGGCTTTTGTGATTGTTGAACTTTAGCTGTGCTGCACAGCATCCGGGATCTGCTCAACACTGCTAAAAACCATTGGCAATGCCAGTGGGTCCCAAAGGCGACCTATTGGCCTTGCCAATGCTTGTTTTATGAAAGTAGTTGCTGCGGGTGGGGTACGTTTGATAATTAGGACTGAAGGCTTGGAGCTGTTGAGATATGAGCCTATGTGCCTGACGGGTTGCAGACAGGCAGGAATAGTTGTCAAGCAAAAAGAATTTGGGGGCATATTATCAAGGGGCCGCGATAAAATTATCGCCGCTTTAGCGTCCGTTTTTGGGCGAAAAGCGGCGATAATTTTATCTCAATATCATCAAGGACACGCTAGCGCGTGTTTCCTTGACTTAGCGCCCGTTTCCAGCACGCCTAACTTCGCATCTCTAATGAGATGCAACGTGGGCGTCACTGGGCGTACCCCTGACGGACTACCTTGTTAAATATCGCGAAATGTACATCGCGATATTAACAAGGAGTCCCACGCATTTTTGCAGACGTTAGTTTTTGGCGAAAACCGCAGTTTTCGCCAAAACTAACGTCTGCAAAAATGCAGACTTACCTATACCTAACAATGGGGGTGGATTATGCTGATACGACCACAGGGTCGTATCAGCAAGGTTATCGCTGTTTTCCATGGAACATCGCTGGAAAACCAGCGATTTTCCATGGAAAACATCGCTATCGCTGGGATATTATCACCATTGCTCTATGCGTTGTTAATACAGTGATAGCATGGCGATAATTGCCAGCGATAGCCGGCGATAAAAAAAATCTCGCTAAGAGCGGCCAGCGATAATTATCGCTGACGCTTGATAATATGCCCCAGAGTGAGTAAGGAGAGGGGTACCGGGGAAGAATACACGGCACATTGCGAGATAAAAGGATGCTGAAACATTTAGGAAGTTTTGGGAACGCTGTTGGTTTAGGAGGTTAAAGGGTGGAATTTGTTGTTTGGTATGCTTTTTCTAGTGAGGTGGGTTATTAGACTGTAAGCTAGAAGGCAGTTTAAATATGAGTATAGATCTGCCTCATAAAAGTGGTATTTTCCACTCTAGGGAGTGCTTTGCGCTATCTCCCTTGGAATTAAAGTGCACAGAAGCACATAAGTCTCTATTTAGAGAAAACCTTTCATGGGCCTGCAGCTCTCTGGGGCTGATACCTCCATTGATCTCATCATCCTTCCCTTCTCATGAAGCGGTACCTTAATAATCCTCAGACAAACAATTGGTATTCTAGAGAAAATACATTAACACTATTGGGGCCATAACATTGGTTTTAATAAAAGAGACAATCCCGAGGGCAGAGATCACATTTAAGGTGGGCCATGCGAGTGTTTGTGCAGTAGATGAAGACTTTGGTGGCAAAATGGGGAGCATCACCCACAGTTTTGTACTGAGTTTGTACATATTGCTAGCCAGTTTTTAACATTATCTATTGGTTGTTATTACGAGGCAAAAGCTACTTGCTTCTCGAAGTGTGCACAGTTTGTTTCTTATGCAAACTATGATTTGCGAGCAAAAGCCGGTGTACCACCCGAGAATAAGAAGAGAACTGAAAACTATGGGTAAGTAAAAAATCTAAATTGTGCGCGATTAGACTTGCATAATAAACATCTCCATGCCCCTAATGGTCACAGCATTTGTTGGTGTTACCACTAATGTTTCAACAGGTGAACATATCATTTGTGTGTATTCTAAGATTACTAGAAGGTTCAAATAAACCTGGTAGGCATGGAAAAAACAGAGACAGGCTTGGCCTTCAGCATTTTGTTGACAAATACTAAGCTATTTTTTTGGGCTTAATGCTGCCTTGTAAATATTGTTCCCTTTAACGCAGTTTTCTGCATTAAAGGGGCATGCAATGGATGTTGCTGGGGGCGTTCCCAGCAACATCCATGGCTTTTTGACTCTGCCCCAGATTTATGTGAAATCGTCACTCTGAGGTAGCACACAACGAGGAGAAATATATTTATTTCTCCACGTTTTTCCTTGTTCACACATAGAAGGAGGAAAAAGCCTCTTGTGATTGTTTTTGTGCAGGAAGGCTTCCCTTCCTGCACAAAAATAATCATCCCCGCAATGCAGGCCCCCTTGCACCATCATGCTAAGGTGCCTGCATTGGAGTACGGCAGCCCATTGTGCACCATCACAGGGGAAAAGGATAGGAACGCACTATATCTGCTAGATACTGCAAATTCCTGCCCTTTTCTTTTGCCATAGGGCAACGCAGCAGGAAGGGCTGTGGCGCTGCCCTACGGCAAAAACTAATAAATGAGGCCCCTCGTTTTTTGCAAGTAACCTGAATTTTTAAAGCCCATGATAACATACGCTTTCGATAATGTACGATCCAGTACCTAAAAAGGGTTCACAATAATGTGTATAAATGTGTACCCCAAAAACACTTTAAAAGAGAAAAAGAGCTTCACCTTAATATAACGGGTGTAACACAATTTAATGTCGAACGATTCATTAATCCAAATCTACTTTTTACAAACTAGAGAACATTGCTGTCATAAAGCATTGCTAAAAACAATAACCCCATCATCCCCATTGAAAACGAATCCCTCACTCTGCAGATTTCAAGATTATATTAACTTGCTCAGGGAACTTTGTGAACAAGAAGCCTAGGGGCACAAGCATCAAACATTTTCGCCATCGCAAACGGGCCAATGCAGCAAACCCCAATTTGCGATTTGGTAACCTGTTACCGAATCGCAAAATGGGTTTGCGATTCGGTATTTGGAAGGGGCGTGTTTAGGGCATCCCTTCCAAATACCGAATCCTAACGGTATGCATAAATGTTTTGTGACCGTGAATGTGGTCGTAAAACATTAGCATATTACCACCTACTTTAAGTAGGTGGTAACCTATTCGCAAATGGGATGGGGTCCCCAAGGGACCCCTTCCCCTTTGTGAATGGTTGTAAAAGCATTTTTAAGAGCAGGCAGTGGTCCTACAAACCACTGCCTGGTCTTAAAAAATGAAAAGAAAACTTTTCATTTTACTTTTTGTAAAGCATCTCGTTTTCCTTTGAGGAAAACAGGGTGATATACAAATCAAAAAGATTGCTTTATTTAAAAGCAATCACGGACATGGTGGTCTGCTGACCTCAGCAGGCCACCATCCCTGTGATTTTTGCAATTCCTAGGGGGTCGCAATTGCAATCTACCTCATTAATTTTAATGAGGTAGAGCGATTTGCGACCCCCTAGGAATCGCAATCTGAAACTCTTTGGTTTCATGCAATGTAAATTGCGATCACCTAATTGCGATTCTCAGGAATTCGCAATTAGGTATGTGCAATTTACAATTTTGATGCATGTGCCCCCTTGTTCCTACCTTGTAATCGCAATTCATGAATCAAGTATTTTGTTGAGGTCCTGACCTCGGTGTTGCTGGGTATTTGAGTGATGTCCTTGTGCGAGCAAACATATGGGTTATTCATCTAAAGTACAGTCATACATGCTTGTGCTGTACATTGTAGTTCCACACAGCACATTCACACTGGCTGAGCAGCAGGGGCAGATAAACAGGAAAGATGCATTATGCCATAAACCAGATACAAAAATTGTGCAGTCTTGCGTTCTATGGTCACACGTTGTAGAAGTGTACTTTATACAGTTTTACATTATATATCAATACAGTATATATTAATGCGGTCCGAATGATGCTGCCAATCTGCCCCCTTGCGGCGCTAACCTTGGCAGCCATGGAAAGTGGACTTGTTGGACGTGCAGCAACCTGTGTGCAACAGGGGTTGCAAATTCCAGATATAACTGGCCTTGGACACTGTTCTTGTGGCTTAGTGCACACTGAGGACCATAAATCCAACAACGCAGTAGGACAAGTATATGCGCCTTGCTCTCATGGTTTCAATTTTTGAAAAATAAACCCGAATTTCTCGTAACAAAAAGACATTTGCTTCCGGGGTCAAGCTGAATGCAGACAATCTGTTTCAGTGAAGACGACGATTGCCACATCATCAGCGTGACCTGCTACGTGACCTACTGTTTGATTGGCTGAAACAGCATGATTCGGCCTGTTCTACAAGAAAAGCAAAGTACTGTCTCTGGATCGACAGGCAACCCCCCGTGCGTCTTTGAGGATTGTGACTTTACTGGCTAGAGTGCATGCCACGATTTGGATGCTGCAGTCCAAAGGGGCAGCGTTACTCATTTTTCACACAGTGTAGCGCAGCAACCAAATTTACTGTGCCTCATGACACAAGGAGGACGACACATTGCTGTTTGAACTAAGATTTGCCTGCTTCTGCTGTCATCCCCAGCGCTGGTGCTCCATTTACACTGATTTACTCAATGCTCAGCGCCACACCTATGGGTGTTTGTACTGATTGTCCCATGTAATGCCCGAGCAACGCCCCCTTGATGCCAAGCAAAGGGAAGCAGCGCTAAGCACTTATTGCACTGAGAAAAGGGCACCTTTCCAGCCTAAAATGCCATTTATGCTGTAAAGTAAATGCTAGTGCATTTACTTCCCAGCACTGTTTTGCATCACTTTGCGTCAATTTATAAAGGCGCACAGCCTTAGTAAATATGGGACTGTACTTGCTTTGACTATGTAAGGAAATGTTGTAGGGAATACACCAATAAAACAGAGTAGACTTAGAGGACAGCGCCACCATGTGTTAAACATTTTAGTGCATTGCCATGTCCGAGTTGTAGTACTGAGTCTTTCAGATACCACTCAGAGTTCATAAAGGTGTTACCGGACATAGCACTGGCAAATTCTGGCACAAATTAACCAATGGACCCATCTGAAAAAGTAAGTGAACGCCCACAGACTAAGAGGTTAGTGAGACTTGAGATACTTTTATCTGGAGGTTATCCACTTTTGAAAGGCACACACAGTTACTACTTTCATGGGCTTGTGTGTGTTTTCTGAGAGTCAAAACGAAGAAAACAACCCCGTATTTAATGGGAGAATAAAAGAAGAGCTTTCTCTGCAGAAAAAATAGATTCCTTGTGTGGTAAACATAAAGTTAGAAGTGAAACTGCACAGTTGTGTCTCATGTAAGATACACACGTTTTCACCAAGTTAAAATTCTACTTAAAATTCTTAGCAAGTCACATGAAAGTGGTCTCTGGGCAGTAATACTATGCGACAACTGTCATCTTTTTTTAAGAATAGGATATAATTACCCACTCTAGGAATTGTCTACTTTAATAGATGTGAAAACATCTTTTAGATAGTTAAGTGGGTGAATGCAACTTCTTTGTGTAGGAAATCTGGTCACTGGTTGAGAGGGGTGAAACCCTACTCAAGCAGCAACCACAATTCTGGTCAGGGTTAAACACAAGTAAACCCCAAATTAACCTGCGCTAAACCCTCTGGTAACTTGGCACAAAAGCAGGCAGGACTAACTTTGCATGAATGTGTAAAGTATTTATGCAGCACTTAAAACAGAAATAATGTGAAAACACAACACAAAAAAATACCACACCAATTTAGGAAAATAGAGTAAACGACAAAACTCCAATAAGCAGTGCTGAGAGATATGCAATTTTAAAGATTTAGGTAAAAAATAGTGCTTAAAAGCACAAATAACCAACTGTACTTATCTGGCCACACCGGATAGGGACAAAGTCACAAGCTCAGTCTGACCAGAGAGTGGGCTATATACAGGTACCAAGTTAGGCCCGCTAAACAAAGTATGTTAAATCCGGGTTGTGGAGCAGTGGTGGTTCCCATGGGCTGGGGGCTGCAATGCGAGGTCCTGCATCGAAATGAATCTCGCAGTGGTGTTTCTGAGGAGCTGTGGAGCTGTAATGTGAGGTCCTGCATGGAGATACGTCATTCAGCATCGGTTCTGAGGAGCTATGTGGCAATACGTTGCTCTGCATCAGTTCTTCTAGGACCACAGCTGGGCTGGCAGAGCACCCTCAGGCCCACCTCCAAGGGTGCATTACTTGGTGGCACCACTTTGTGGGGGCAAGACTCACAGCAGACAGAATCCAGGTGCTTTGTTCAAGGTGGTGGGAGCCTTTTCTGTCCCTGAGGCTCTAATCAGGTGGTCAGGCAACCAGCTCTTGGAGTCACTCTGGTGGACATGGCTTTAAGATGTAGGTCCCGTCGTTCTCATTCAGGTAGCAGGACAGTAGAGTAGCAGGGTGGCAGAGGAGCAGTCCTTCTTGCAGCAGAGCAGCACATCTGTTCTTATTCTGATACTTCCACAGGTCCAGATGTGTACTGAACAGTTGGGTCTGATGGTCTAAACTCTATTCTTGGGTCCAGCTTTCAAGTATGAGAAGCTTCTATAGGTTTCCATCCCCAGAGGTGCCTGGAATTTCCTGCCTCCCTGTACTGGCCCCAGCGTGTCTGGGGGCCCTATAGACTGGTGTGAAACCCTTTGTGAGTGTGCTGAGGCATAGCCTTTGTGATGTGCAAGTGTGGTAGGTGACACATCCTGCCAACACCTATTCCCCCCGTTTGTCTCACTCTCTGGGAGTATTACACAAAGACCAATTGCCAGCTACACCTAGTCATGTGGCCCGGAATACAGGCTGCAGGCACCAAATGGTTAGGACAAGAAAAAGCTAACTTTTTAAAAGTGGCATTTTCAGAATTGTGACTTAAAATCTGACTTTATCATTAAAGAGGGTTCTAAATTACAATTCTTTAGACACCAAACTAAACCTCCCTGCCTGCTCCCAATTGAAACTTATCCCTTATTAAATGTAATAAGGCAACCCAATATTATACTAGGGGAGAGGTAGGCCTTGCAGTAGTGAAAAACTAATTTCACTACCAGCACATGCAAAACTTAAAAGTACAAGTCCAACTTTCTAAATACACTGCACCCTGCCCTAGGGGTGACATATGTATTAAAAGGGAAGGTTTAGGCCTGGCAAAAGGTTTATTTTGCTGGGTCGAAATGGCAGTTTTAAAGTGCCCACACATGCTGCAGTGGCAGGCGTACGACATGTTTTGAATGGCTACTTAAGTGGGTGGCACAATAAGTGCTGAAGACCCACTGGTAGCATTTAATTTACAGACACTGGGTACATGTAGTACAATTTTATTAGTGGCTTACAAGTAAACTAAATGTACCAAATGGGTGTGAGTCAATTTCACCATGTTTAAAGGAGAGAGCACAAGCATGTTGGCACTGGTTAACAGTGATAAAGAGTGTGGAGTCCTAAAGCCAACAAAAACAAATGAAGCAAAAACAGGAGGAGTAAGGCTAAACATTTGGGGGAAGACCACCCTAAGGCTGGCAGGTCTAACACTTTGGAAATCAGAGATGCACCTAAAAAACTGCACCGCGTATTAGGGCTAAAATGCAGCATATTGGGGCAGGTAAAAGCAAGAAAAGAATCTCTGCCATTGGTGGATGTTGACATCACAGTTGTGATTTTATTACTGTGTGTTGGTTTATCATGCCATGCAATGTTATCCAAGTGGTGTCGATGTCTTGCATACTAGACATTGTTTTACAGAAAATGTCATTAGTGTTACTGAACATGCATACATAATTCGGTTCCATTAGCCAGTCAGTAAAATAGAAATAATTTTTATTTATCTTTCTTGCACATTGTACTTGCATTCTGAAAGATTCACAAATTCTGTTGTGCTTCTGATTGATCCTAATGGGCGCAAAGAGAGGCACTTTTGATAAGGTAGGTAAAATTTTAGAATTGCAAAGTGCATAAAAAAAGCAAGTAGAACAGAAGAAATTCTATATGAGTGGTGAAATTGCCACTAACTTAAGTTGAAGGCTGAGATGGGAATGTGGGTGGTTGAGGGAAAACAACAATGGGTGGTGAAGCACAACTCACTGGCTACAGGCGCAGAGGATGGCAGGACGATCCGTCAGAGGCAAAGCGGGCGGTCTTCCAGCGTGCACCGCTGGAACCGCTGTCAGTGGAACAGCGCATGGGGCACATGGAGCGCTATCGGGGATGCCGGGAGAGCCTTGTCAGCAGAGGGAAAAGGACAAAGAGAGAGAAGGCCCCGGTAAGCCTAAGCTGGGTGGGAACAAGAAACAATATGGGAAAAATCAACAGGCCATGGGGCATCCAGTGGAGGGGTTGCAGCCTCTGATTAAGACTATATTTACAGCGGTAGCACGGGGGGGTGGGGAAAAAGTGACACCCCAGCAGGAAATATACATAATCCCCCCCCCCCAGTTGAGGCAGAAGACAAACAGGCAAATAACCAGCCGGGAGAGGCCAGCTTAAATTACAGGCAGGAGGAAGACCAAGGTGGATTCTTGTCAAATGGAGCAGGGGTAGGCACTAACCCTATTGACAATATTGTAGCAGAGGTGGTGGATGCGGGTGAGAGTTAGGGCAACAAAAAGGAGGGAGAATCCACTTTAACTGAAGTAGCCAAAGGCAAAATCAAAAGTTTGTCGTAACTTGGCAAAGGCAGTGAAAGACACTTAGGTCCCTTGTCTCCAGACGGCAGGGGGTGAATATTTCTTCTCCCTAACTGACGAAATGGACTCCTCCAAGCAGGAGAGCCTCACATCGAGTAAGGATGATACTTCAGACTCCAACAGCTCTATGGATGATTCGCAGCTCACTCAGAGAAAGAAATCCTCAAGAAAAAATACCAAGACCAGGAGATGGAAGAACAGCAGGTCTGAGAGCAGCCACCAACAAATGAAATGGGATTATTCTAACGCCCAATTGTCATTTCAGGAGACAGGAGAAGCGGCTGGAACACCTACAGGAAATCAGGAGTCCTCACTATCCACTATATTCTCATCATTAAAACAGATGCAAGAGGAGAATAGAAACGAAAGTCGCCGGGCAAGGATCGCATCCAAAAAAGTGCAAGGGGGGATTCGTAAAATAAGTAAGGCCTGTGGAGAGATCACGGAATGATTAGTGATGGTGGAAGGACGGACGGAGTTACTGGAGGCACAAGTGGAGACTTTGAAAGTGGAAAATACATCTCAGAGAGCAGCACTCGCAGATCCCATATTCAAACTTGAGGATCAGGAAAACCGTCAGAGGCGGAACAACTTACGATTCCTGGGAATACCATAGGGGGTGGAGGGAAGCAACCCGAGAGAGTATGTGGTGAGGTTGCTGAGAGGTGCTTTTCCGGACTAGACCAAATGTGACTGGGACATGGAAGTTCAGCAAGCGCATAGGTTTACACTCATGGTAAAAAAGAACGTACAAAGAGAGTCGGAGAAGCCTAGAGCAATGCTGGTTTTCTTCGGCAATTTTCTACTGAGGCAAATAATTTACGATAAGGCTCGCCCCAATTCACAGAAGACATTTGAAAATGTTTCTTTTTTCGTTAGACCGGACTTCGCGCACGCTAGCTTGGAGCGAAGATGGCGCCTCCAGAAGCTCATCAATCCATTCCAGCAAATTGGGGCCGAAGCCTACCTCCAAAATCCGGCTAGACTAAAAACAGTGTTTAAGGGGAATATCCATAGCTTTGTCTCTGAGATTCAGGCCCAGGAATATCTATCTAGTATTAAATCAGGGGCCAGTGCAAACAAAACATAGGGGGCAAGAAAGAGGACTCAGATGGGCCAGTTAGGGCACGGGGTAAGGTAGAGGTACAAGCCAAATGTCTTGCCTTGGTAGGGCGTAAAAGTCTTATCTTTAACTTTTTCTAGTGGGGCTGGGGAGGTAGACTTTTTTTGTTGTTGTCACGGATTGGGTGAGGGGTGACGCGGCAGGGGATTGAGCACTTGTCATCGCCCAGGCTTGGCCTGATTACTCATGTTTTGGGTGAGGTGGAGGGTGAGGGGGTGGGGAGGGGGAGCCGTACAGAAGGGTGTAAGGGTGGATGAGGCTGGAAAGTGGGATCTACTGAAGGCAGAGAAGTATGGGGAAATGCACCTATTGACAAACAGGGAAAGAGGGGTGGACACTATGATATCCATATGGTTAGCATAGGGAAAGGAGCAGGGGTACTGAAAATTGCAACACTCAATATATGCGGGCTTAATGATTTAAAGAAAAGGCAAAAACGGCACAAGGACTTAGGGCACTGCAGGCAGATATTATTTGTCTACAAGAGACTCACATCGAGGGATCAAGAAGTGGTCTCTTAAAGAATTTGGGGTTCAAATTTATCACAGGTACCACCCAAGCCACCAGAACTCGGGGGTGGCGGTCCTAACTCAAAATAATAAAGTACAGTTTGGCCCGTCTCGTACAAACTCAATGGGGAGGTGGGTGATCACGAGGTGTAATCTGATGGGGGATAGATCATTCACACTCTGCTCAATTTATGGATCGGTGTTGGATGATCCAGGGGTATTTAATTGGCTGAATAATGAGCTTGTGCACTGGCCACTACCTTTTATAATATGTGGGGACTTTAATATTAATCTTACGAACAATTGGGAGGCACACCCTAAATACGGGGGTAGGAAACCCAAGGTATTACAAGCCTTATACAATTTTGTGACACACATGGGCTGGTAGATGTTTGGGCCAAGACTAAACTATTTGAGAATGGCTACACATATTTCTCAGTCCCGTACTCAAAGCATTGCAGGCTGGACTATTTTCTGTTATCATCTACTGTACAACAAGACTGCAGAATCAATAGATTCCCCAGGTTTCTGTCAGACCACAACCCGTTGGTGTTAGAAGTAGGGATGACAGGAATTACACCTAAAACTTCATCCTGGACCTTTGAGAGAACTCTGTTAAGGGATCAGGGCTATCAAGATGCTCTTGATAGCCCTGATCCCTTAACAGAGTTAAGGACTTGGATACTTGAATTTTTTAATCAAAATCTAGGTACTGCTCCCCTGATAACTGTTTTGGACTGTTTTAAAGCAGCAGTTAGGGGAGAGACAATTCAATTCTCCTTGAAGAAAGGGAAAGATGAGAAACGGAGGGTGCAGGAGCTGTATACTAGACTAACCTGGGCAGAGCAACAGCTTGCTATGGCGGTACAGCATGGAAACGATCTAAAGGCCATTCAAGAAGAGATAGCACTAGCCAAGGCTTCTATTGGGGAATCTCTGTTAGAGGAATTAGTCAATAAGATAGCAAGTAGCAAAGAGGAGGCATGCAAGCAAGGACACCAACTCGCAGTTCGTACCAGACAGGAATATGTCCGCAACACAATTACGCATATTAGAGATCCAGTACGGGGGGTGGTTCAGGGCACGGAGGAGATAAGGGTGGCTTTTCACAGGTTTTATCAAAATATATATCAGGAGGATATGGTTGGCTCAGAATCCCAAAAACAAAAGGCAATAGAACAATATCTAAAAACTGCTTTAGGGGAACCACTGACAAAGGAGACACAAGAGCAGCTAGAGGATTCTCTGACATGCGAGGAGGTGCTTGCAGCGCTCACAAGTCTGTCAGACGGGAAGGCTGCTGGGCCTGATCTCATATCAGTGGAATTCTATAAGGTTTTTTTAAAAAAAATCAAATTAAAGAAATTCTGTTTAGCCTATTTAGACAGACATTTCGGGGAGAAAACCCGCCAAAGTCATGGGCTGAGGCAAAATTTGTGGTATTCCCCCCCCAAAAAACCAATAGAGGAACTAGGGGGCATATTAGCAACAACTTGCGATAATTATCGCAAACCGCGCATAGCGCGTTTTTTTTTATCGCCGCCTATCGCTGGATTTTATCGCAGAGATAACACGTTATTAGCAACGTTTATCTCCTATGCGATAAAATATCCAGCGATAGCGGCGAATCCCAGCAATAACGCGAGAATTCCAGCGATAAATTCCCATCGCTAAGGAAAATCTCGCTAATAGGCAGGTGGGGACTTAACCGTAGAATCCACCTCCCATAGACTATAATGGGTAAGTCAGGTTTCTACCAGGTGTAAAAAATCCAGCGCTAATCGTGGTTAGCGAGCGTTTTTCTATCGCTTCGCGGGCATTGCTAATAGGCGATAGGTATGTTAGCGACTGCTTTCAGTCGCTGTTAGGTTGGGAACGCCTCCTTTGCATGTCATTAGCGATAAATATCGCTGACATGCAAAGCGGCACCCAAACCAGTCGCTATCGCCTGGAAGCTGTCGCTAATACCTGTTAGTGACAGCTTGCTGATAGGGCGATAAAAAAATCGCCGCTTTAGCGGCAAAAAGTGCCGCTAAAGCGGCGATGAAGCCCTTGCTAATATGCCCCTTTGTTCTTACCGCCCAATCACATTAATGAACTGTGACACCAAGATATACGCAAAAACGCTAGCAGCCCGCTTGGCCTCCTTAATTGACGGTATGGTGACCCATTGGCAGCATGGATTTATTCCGGGGAGAAGCACTATGGATCATATTCGGAGGCTAATCACATTGTTTGATGCGAGGCAGGTGTCAGGAAACCCTATGGCGGCGATTCTGCTGGAATGCGGAAAAAGCCTTCGAAAGGGTCTCCTGGCACTTTCTCTGGGAAGTAATGGCTGGTAAAGGGGTAGGTCCTAACTTTATTGGGGCTGTAAAAGTCCTTATGATAACCCGGTAGCAAGAGCAGGGATAAATGGAGAACTAACAGAGAGGGTGACGATTACAAGGAGAACACAGCAGAGATGTCTGTGCTCACCGCTACTTTTTGCGCTCTATATAGATCCGTTTTTACTAAAATTAAATCAGAATTCAAATATATTACCAATAATTCTGCACGACCACAGCACTAAGATCCTGGCATATGCCGATGATGTGGCCGTTGCTACATCTAACCCTGAGGCTGCAATCAAAATGATAGAAGAAGAAGCATCAATATTTGGGGAACTGTCCGGGAATTTGCAGAATAAAGAAAAAACACAGATAATTGTCAATGAATTTACTAGACTGAATGATTATAGAATAGTGCGGAGCGCAACATATTTAGGGGTAGTTATTGGGGCCAATCTTGATGCTGTGGTCAATGAGAATCTAAGCCCAGTATTAAAGAAATCAAAAGCAGCACTCTGTAAGCTGGATAATCTGCAACTGACGTAAGTAGGTCGCTGCAATTTAATTAAAATGGTATATTTCCCTAAACTTTTATATCTAATGAGAGTCATCCCCTCATCATTCCCAACCGCTGGTTTAAAAAATTCAAGAATCTGTTCTCACAATTCATTTGGTCATACACCAAGCCAAGAAGAGCAGTTAAGTATTTAACACTTCCTAAAGAGCGGGGATGACTGGCCCTTCCCAATTTGAGGCTATATTATTGGGCTACCTGTTTGATACACTACTCAATACTACTTAGGGACTGCACCCGTGAGAGTATCTTGACTTTTCCACCTATCTATGAATTATTGATCGGGCAGAGGCTTGGGGTTGCCTATGGCGGCGACTAGAGTTAGGATACTACAAAAGGGTCAGATTCGAGACTCTTCTAGCTGCCTTTCAGACATGGGCTCCTATTCAAAGACTACTAGGGATTGGGAAACTAAATGCTTATACACCTCTCCAGAATAATGAAAATCTCCCTGGGATATTCAACGATTATTGGATGGTAAACTGGGCCCAGAGGGGGATTGTTAATATAGGATGCTTTTATACAACTCAGGGCTTTACATCCTTTGAGGAACTTAAAGGGAAATTCAGTTTAACGCATAAAGAATTGGTTAAGTTTCTCCAAATAAGGCATTTCCTGATGAAAAAAATGAAAGGAGAAGGAGTTAAAAAGAACGAGCTAGTAGAAAGACTGCAGCAGGTGGTCTCTCCCTGTATTGGCATAGTATACAACTTCCTGAATACACTCAAGGCAGATGATATGGATAAAACTGCAGAAAAATGGGAAAACAAGTTAAATGTTCCGGTAGAGGCAGTTCATCATGCCTTTTCAGTGACTCAGGATGTTCTAATTTCTGCTAAGCTACAGGTTCAATTTTATAAAACATATTTTTCTCTCTACTACACACCGGATCGGATTGCCAAGTGGGGTACAGGGAAGGGGACCCAATGCCCGCGTTGTTCTTTATTTAAGGCCGAAATTAGTCATGTGTTCGCAACTTGCAATGCTCTTACAGGGGTAATTGGGCAGATTCAAGGTTTGTTAAGAGATGAACTGAGAATAGAAACAACTATAACACTGGCTCTAATTTTACTGGGAATCAATGAAAGTGGCACGGCTGAGGAAGGCAGGGGGTTGATGAGTATCGCTATGACTATATTCCGGCTGTGTATCGCTTCAGCATGGCGGGATACAAATCCCCCCTCCTATCAGCAATGGTTGGCCAGGTTGCTCGCAGCGTATAAACTTGAAAAATGCATCTATGCGCGTAAGGGCCACAGGGTGAGAAAGAAAGGGGGCAAAATTTGGAAACCCCTTTCCACTTGGATAGAGCAAAAGGAAGAGCAGTGATGTACATGCAATGTATTTATGCAAAATGTTTAATGGGTATACAGAATGAAGTATAACTGTATACATGAATTGCAATGAGTGTAATTTTTTGAAAAGATGGGAGACTTTTGTTTACTTATTTCCAGCTTCGGATGGTTCCTTTACTTTAGTGTGATACTGTATTTTCATCCTTATGTAGGGCGGGTGGGGGTGGGAGGGGGGGTTGGGTACTGGGAATAAAAGTGTTAAAATTCAATAAAGATATTTTTTTTAAAAAGGGGAATGAAATACAAAATGTTTCATAATACTTATAAATAAGCAGGCTTAATCTTTAGCATTGTTCATGGTGAAAATCCTTGGCACTGCCCATTTCTCTTTCTCCTAATCCCAGACCTTGGATGGTGAATGTGTGAAAGTGAATGATTAATCGAGGTAGAATGTAGTTCATCACAAAAAATAACATCACTATCTTGGTAGGTCCAATTAAAGGTTTCAGCAATGTAAACCTGAGCTCAACCCTTAGTAGCAACGTCAGAAAGAAGGCAGGCTTCACTTAAGAAAATGTGTAAAGCATTTAGAAGTACTAAAGCAGTTAAAAGTCGAAAATACAACACAGTAAAATTCCCTCTACAATTTATTAAAAGATAGAATAATTTAGTGAACAACATGACACCAAAATAAACAACAAAAGTCCAATAACGGGGCCCAGAGATATGACTTTATAAATCTTTAATTGAAAATAGAGCCAAAAATGGCAAAGGGCCAATGGTAGTCAATGGTAGCTGTAGACCGCGACTTAGGCATGATATCAGGCCAACCGTGATGGAGTGCAGGCTGAATAAACCAGCCTAGGTTTGATCCAGTCGGAGGTTTTACCTTGGGAATTGTGTTTTGTTTTCTTTGGAAGTCAAATTCCTTCAGCCTAGCAAGGCAGCAGGCTATATCTGAAGAGGGCGCCACAATGTCAAATAGACATTAGATGAGGTCCAGTTGAAGCCATTAGTTTTGGTGGGAAAAGCTCAGAGTAGAAGAAATTAAAATTTTGCACACAAGGAAGTCCTTTTGCCTGCTGAATACTTTTGGTGCCTTCGCCCGGTCAAGAATTCTAGCTTTGGATTTAGGGTCTGATTTAGAGTTTGACTGACAGGGTACTCCATCAAAAACATGACGGATGTCCCATCTGCCATATTGCAAGTCAATTATATCCTATAGAACTGGTAATACCGTGGATGGAATACCCGTCGCTTCTGTGACAGAGTAACTTGTCCAAACTCTAAATCGAGCTCTTAGTCTCTTTTACGGATATTGACTCCTCCAGCGGTGAAACATATGGGCTGTATCTGATGAGGGCTTCACAAGGTCAGATACATTTTTGAAAAGGTTCCGCTGTGGAGAAGCTGCGAGCGAGAGAAACATTTTCTTCAGCACAAAGGCAACGCATCTTGGGTGGTTTTGCTTGGTAAGATTGTCACAGGTTTTCAGGGATGTTTGGAGAATTCCACTTCGACACAACAAAGGTTCCCACGGCCTCAGGAATGGCACTTGGGTGTCAAGACTCACTTCAGCTGAGGCCACCAGCAGGGCTCAGGTCAGGACCAGCTGGTACTTGTCAACTGGGCACTTTAGGAAAATGCCTTTGATAGTTTGTTGTGGCCCTGTAGCTTGCACAGGAGGTCCAGCCCTTCATGTTTCCTTACAGATCTCAAACAGCAGGAGCAGTCCTTCTTCTGTTCTTCCACAGGTCTAGTAGTGTTGTGAGGAGGGCGCCAGGAAATGCCACTTTATGCATGGCACAAGTTTGTTGGTGGGGGCGACTCATGGTCCATGCCTAACCAATAGGTTAAACGTTCCCACCCACTTTTGCAGCAGTTCCTGTGTGCCCTACTAAAAACAATCCCACAGTTCTCCACAGTTTCTCTTGTGCAAAGTCTGTGTGCCCACGCAGTGATGTGGTCAAAATAACAAGCACTCCCCTCCTCCTCGGTCACTCCAAACCAGTTCTGGAAGCAGCTTTCTTTCCATTGGGCTTGGTGCCTGCCTGACTGGTAGGAAAAGAATGGCCTGTGCAGGTGTCATCTAAGATCTGCTTGTGATAGAGGCAGTGCCTTTTAAGTAAAAAGCTCCTTTGCCCACCTCAAATGGTTTTACTGACAGAGGAACAAAGCACCTCTCCACATCCAGACCTTTGTCTCCACTAAAGGAGCAATTTTCATACCTCATCACGGCTATTCAGCAGTTGGGTGACAGTTGGAAGCTAATGCAAATTAGACCCTATGAGCTTCAGGCAGGTAAAGGTATCTTTCTAAAAGTCCTTATTCCTTAATATTTACTAAAAATCTGACAACCTTCCCTCCATTGAGATTGGTGCTTGCCTGACTGGTAGTACAGAAGAAGGACCTCACTAGGTGGTATCTTACATCTGCTTGTGACAGAGGAGGTCCAGCTAAAGAAAATAAAGTTCCTTGGTACACCCCAACTGGTCTTCCTGGCAGGAGAACAAAATTCCTCCCCACAGCCAGGACTCTGTCCCTGCTCTGGGAACAGTTTTCACACCTCATCAGGGCTATACACCAGCTGGACGACATTTGGAGGCTAATGCGAATCAGCCTCCAGTAGCTCACGTAGCTCACGTAGGAAAAAGTAACTTCAGTCAAAAGGCAGCAGAATCACTCCACAGAAATGGGGGTGACCATACAAAAAGAGAGTCAAAAATCCACAGTGGTGGAAACCTCATCAAACAGATGGATTTTCCACCACAGTATGGACACATAATGATTGCACAGTATCACTTATTATGATTTTGCGATTTAGAATGTGGAAACAAGGACCACATAGTGCATTTACAGCACACACTGCTGTATGTTCAATCATATAATACACTCTCTTATCAACTTTACAGCTTACAGGCAGACAAGACACAGGCACACATTTTGCAGGTGAGCTGGCCTGAGGAGTCCAGCTGGATTGGTTGCGGTGGTGACTTCCAGGATTGATAAAATAATTAACAGTGAATTAGTCAACAGCAACACCTGGTATTCGGTGTTTTTGGACAGTGGTAGTGATAGAAATTGGGTTTCTAATTGGCAGAGGTATGCACTCTGTACAAGTAGGGACCACCACTCTAGTCAGGGTAAGTCAGATACACAACCTAAATTAACCTGGTCTCACACTCTGGTAGCTTGGCACAGAGCAGGCAGGCTTAACTTGAGGGAAATGTGTAAAGTATTTGTGCGCACTTTAATCACAGTAAAGCATTGAAAGCACCACAAAAAAGTGTAGAACAATAGAGAAACTGTATCTGATTAAAACAAGACCATAATGACAAAAATCCAATCAATGGAAGTCAACATATGAATTTTTAAAGATTAAATCCCAGAACAGTGCTTGGAAACCAATAGCGCTAAAGGATTACTTGAGGTCGCGCTAGACCGGCCTTAATCTGAAAAGTCAACCCGACCACGATGGAGCGCGGGTTGGTTACAGTTCCAAACAGGTCCCTCTAAAGTTTTATCTTCTCAAGTTGAGCCAAGAGTCCCTTTCGTAGGGAAAGAGTTCTCCGGGGGCACAATGAGACCCACCGGGTGTCGCAGAAAGACGGGCTGGGGCCTCACAGTTGCGAGTGCCTATGCTGCTGTGCGAAGAGATGAACTTGTGCCCGCTCACACTAATCCTTCCAGCGAGCAACGCGATTCCGGAGTGAACGGCCCGTTCACGGTCGCCAAGAGCCCAAAAGTTGATTTAACGAAGCTATAGTGCAGGAAACCCAGCTCTGAGGCCCAGGCCTGGAGGGGGTAACTCAGGCAAAGGTATGACTCACAGATGTCAGAGTCCAGCAGCACTAGTACAGTTGCAAGAAGTCTTTTGTGGCCCTGAGACTTCAGAGAACAGGAGGCAAGTCAACAAGCCCTTGGAGAAATTTGGGTTCAAGGATGTAGAGAGCAGGTCTAGTCACACTATAGAGGGATGTGCAGCTCTTTGTGTGGGGACAGGCACAGCCCTATTCAGGTGCAAGTCTGAGCTCCTCCCTCCCAATCGACCTCAGGAAGGCACATCAGCTGGTGATGGGCCATCAGGATGCAAATGTCACACCCCAGCCCCCTTTGTGTAACTGTTTAGAGGGAATGCAAAAGGCCCAGCGGTCACCCTAACCCAGAAGTGTATTCAGAGACAGGCAGAGGCACAGAATGGTTAAAGTAAAAAAATTGCAACTTTCTAAAACTGGCATTTTCAGAACTGCAAATTTAAAAACAATCTTTTGTTTTTGAGTCCAGAGACACCAAACTCCATTTTTCTATCTGCTCCCACTGCTAAATTGTACTTAAAAGATGTTTAAGGCAATCCCCATGTTAACCTACGGGAAAGATAGGCCTTGCAGTAGTGAAAAATTAATTTAGGAGTTTTTCACTATGAGGGCATGTAAAACTCAAAAGTACATGTCCTACCTATTAATTACACTGCAACCTGCAAGGGGGCTACCTACGGCCTGGCAAGTAGGTTAACTTGCAGGTCGAAATGGCAGTTTAAAACTGCACACAGGCTCTGCAATGGAAGGGTTGGGCCTGGCAAGTAGGTTAACTTGCCAGATCGAAATGGCAGTTTAAAACTGCACACAGGCTCTGCAATGGCAGGCCGGAGCGATGTTTAAAGGGCTACTGAGTGGGTGGCACAATCAGTGCTGCAGGCCCACTAGTAGCATTTAATTTACTGGCCCTGTGCACATTTAGTGTACTTGACTAGGGGCTTACGAGTAAATCAAATATGCCAATTGTGGATAAGCAATCTTACCACATTTTAGGGAGAGAGCATATGCACTCTGACACTGGTTAGCAGTGATACAGTGCCCAGAGTCCTAAAGCCAACAAAAATGAGGTCAGAAAAAAAGGGAGGAGGAAGGAAACAGTTTGGGGTGACCCTGCAGAAAGGGCCAGGTCCAACACATCCCCCCTCCAGCCTAAAGCCCGGGTGAACTAATCAGTACCTTGATGTGCTTCCCTGCTTCGGGCAATAGAACATGGGCAATGGCCCACTACTACAGGGGCACTTGCCTGTTCTACCCAGTTGTATCCCTCTTTCTATACTCATGGGCCCACTGAAATGATTCATGGGGAACCCTTCTCCTCATCTGTGGACCCCATCTGTGCAGAACCTAACCATGCTTTGCTCACAGATGCACCCCAGTAGGCAGACAGTACCACCATGGCCAACAGTGTGATGCGGCCCAATCCACCCCTTGGGTCTGATTTCTGTCCCCAACCCAGGGAAAATTCTGACCACAAGGACAACAACTAACAGAGGCCACTGACAGCTGTCAGTGTCAAGAGCCAGACCCAGGCCATCCAGAGGTCTCTAACTTCTGTGGTTTCTCAAAGTGCGGGGTGATAACCCCAGGTGCCTTGCACCCTTTTTCCACTTCACCTCCCACATGTTCAGGGATGGTATCCTGACACTGGTCCTTCAACCAGGGTCTGTACCCTTAGGCTGAATATGTGCCTGGCAAGCCAGGACTTCCAGGGGAGTACGACTACCCCCAGAAGAAAATAAATATGTTCTACATGAGATGTGCAGGAGTCTGCCTGGTGCAGGTACCAAGCCCTCTGTCACTGTGACAGTGCATTGAGCCCTCCCAGGCCAGAAGTGGCCTTACCAGGGTCAGTCTTGGGGTGCTCTAATATCAGAGCTGGCATACCCTCACCCACTGGTCTTCCCATTGTGGACTGCTTCCACCTCCTGTCCCTCCATCTGGGTTTCTATTCCCTCCACTTTGGAGCAGAAACCCCAGAAACCAGAACAGGTAGGGTGCTTGTAGTAGCCACCCTGCCCCCTAGCTCTCCTGACACTGGAGGACTCCCATCAGTGGATGGTTTCCTGCTAGAGACTAGGTCTCCCTGCTTGTGCCTTCTGTGAGAGCAAACCAAGCACTGGTGCTGGAAATATGGCACCCTGGCCCTCTGCCCACCCCCACCCCTTTTCCTACTCTTGGAAAGGACATGGGACCCCTTTCCCACCTACTACACTGGGAACTGTCTGGGTCACTGTGACCCTCCCCCTCACTCTGATGGGGAAAACCTCAGCCACCCTCCATAGAATTACTCCCCAATGCCTTCTCGGTCACTCTGGTACTCACCCAGAGGTCTGCCTCCTCTGCAAGCTCCCTGGGGTCAGAGAACTTAGAATCCACTAGGTGTTGGCATAGCTCTGGAAAACAGTGACTGCACATATGCTCTCTACAATCACATTGCACAGCCCCTCAAACATGTTCACCATACTACCCTTCAGCCCACCATCCAGTGCCCTGCAAAAATGACTGTTAGACCTGGTATCCTTGGCGTGGTTTCCCCTGTCTTTTTGGCTCTACCTCCTGTATTTTCTTGACTGTGTGCTGGACATCGTTTTTGCTGGTTTATGTACTCTGGGCACTTTACCACTGCTGATCAGTGCTAAAGTGCAATTGCTCCCTGTGTAAATTGTGATTCTAATTGGTCATTCATGATTCTCATATCGTAAAGTGCACTGTGTGTGCCCAGGGCCGTAAATAAAATACTAATAATGGGCCTGTAGCACTGATTGTGCCACCCACATGAGTAGCGCTGTAAACTTGTCTCAGTCAATCCATTGCAGTGTCTGTGAGTGCAGATGTAAATGTTGACGTGGCAAGTGCACACACTTGCCAGGCCATAACCTTCCCTTTACTACATGTAAGGCACCCCTAAGATAGGCCCATGGTTTCCCCATGGGCAGGGTGCAATGTATGTGAAAGGTAGGACATGTGCTGGTGTGTTTTATATGTCCTGAAATACTGCCAACTTCGTTTTTCACTATTGAAAGTCCTTTCTCTCCCATATGTTATCATTGGAGCTGCCTTGTGACATCTTACAAGTGTAACTTTCAATTGGGAAGAGATAGAGATTTGGAGTTTGGGCTCCCTAAACTCAGAAATTAAAGATACATATTTAAGTGAAGTTGGGTTTTAAATTGTGTGTTTGTAAATGCCACTTTTAGATAGTGCATTAAACAAAAGAAAGGTGGCTGCGTTTATTGAAGTCATTTTACTCAAGGGTAAGGACAAGTGAGTCAATAAACTCGGCCTGTGTATTCATTTCACAGTTCATTCAAACATAGTCATTGTATTTAACATGTCATTAAAAGGAAAATCACTCATCTTAAACATTAATCAAGTGTACCACACAAGAAAACGGTGACAGCGCATCATTACACTTCATAACGGCAAGGGTGCGATGAACACTGTGCAATGATTGTTGTACGTTCATTCATAACATAACTAAGGGTGCTCCACATTTAACGAATAAGTGATAAAAAGTGCTTGTACATTTGAAGACACTAATTTGAAGTCAATTGTTTTGACAGTCTGATATTTTTGTGCCAGAGGGTTATATCATTATTACTCTGAAATATCATGACCCTCTTGGTGCTTTCATTGGGGTTTCAAAGTCATCTAGTATGGATGGGTTCGTGATTTCACACTGTCTTTTTCACTGTCCATACTGATGAAGGTTAGAAAGAGCAAATCCCCGGTGGTTCTCGCCGACACATTTTGAACCACAGGGGGATGGGGGTTCTCATCAGGACTAGGGCTGGTTTTGTTCTTATGTGTCGGTAAAGAGTGTATATAACTCTGTATTAGCAGATGTCATCTGTGACCTCTCTACAATTTTCATCAACATTGCTCCAGTGTATACTTTTTAGAAAGTGAGCATTTTCTTGTTCAAACATCCTGTGCCTCAGCCTGCCTGTGGAATCAACATCTGGTTTAGAATGACAGGGGCCTGTTTGTGCATTTACTCTAGACAGTCACACAAAGGGAGCTGAGGTGTGTCCTGCATATCCTGATGGCCCATCACCAGGCTAATGGGTCTTCCTGAGCTAGAGTGGTGGGAGGAGTTGTCACTGACACCTGAATAGAGCTGTTCCTGTCCTCTCATAATGCTGTCTCCACCACCCTGGAGGGTGTCTGGAGCCAAGGCTGGGCCAAGCAGGTACTTGTAATCTACAAAGACTTTCTTTTGAAGTATGCCTACTTCAATGACACAAGGGGTATAAGTATTAGCAGTAAAACTGCAGACTTTTAGGAAACTTCTGGATCAAGAGGAACCTCTGCCAAGGAGAGGAGCAGAAGAGCTGCGAGGAGGTGTACTTCCCTTTGCTGTGTGTTGCTTTGCTGAGTTGGCCTGCTGTTGCTAATTCTGCTTGGGAAAGGAAAAGGACTGGACTTTGCTGTGTATCCTGCTTGTGAAATTTCTCCAAGGGCTTGTGTGTGCTTGCCTCCTCGCAAGAAGTCTCAGGGCCATCAAAGACTTCATCTGCAGCATCCTTGAACCCCACTGCTGTGAGTTCTGACTTGCCTTGTGGTGCCAATTCCAGATCTGGGCCCTCAAAGGTTGTTTTGCTGCTTGAAACCATCAAAATAGATGCATCTCCCTTCCAGCACCTGTTTTTGTGATGCAGCACTGCTGTGCGGGATAAATTTCCACGCACCACTGCCGTGCGCCCCCAAAAATCGAAGCAGCACCTGCCCATGGCCGAAGAAGCCGCTGCAGCCCGAGTTCAGTGCAGAATGTCTCCGAAGTCCGAGACCACCACACTGACACTGACGCAGGTCCTAATGTGCGGCTGAAAGAATCAACAAAATCGTTGGATTGCAGCGAAAGAAATTGATGCAGCGCCTGTTTGCCTCTGCTGCATCAGCCTTCAGCGTGCCTGGAGTTCCACGCATCCCACCTGTGTGCCAAGTTTTTCGACACATCACCCTCAGACCAGAACCATCTTGGATTTCGATTCATCGCTTCCCCTTACAGTCTGGATTCAACGCAACATTTCTCCTGCCTGCAGCAGACCTGACGCATCGCCTCCCCAGGGTCTCAGGAACCGAAGGATTGCTATGTTTTTCGATGCTTCCATCCTCTGAGGCTGTTTTGCTTTATGTATTTTGACACATCTAAAGGTACTTTGTGTAAACTCACCGCATCCATAGAGTTCTATGGAGAGAATTGCTAAAACCTTTTAAAAGTGATATTTAGAGTTGTGTATGTTGGATTTTTGTCGTTTCGGTCTTGTTTGGTTTAGATAAAGATACTTTATTTGTATAAACTGGTGTGGTATCCATTTGCAGTGTTTTCACTGTGTTACTGTGTGTGATATGTACAAATACTTTATACATTGCCTCTGCGATAGACCTGACTGCTTGTGCCAAGCTACCGAGGGGCTGAGCTGGGGTTATCTTGGGTGTGTAATCCCCTTATCCTGACTAGAAGGATGGGTCCCTACTTGGACAGGGTGCATACCACTGACAACTAGAGACCCCCATTTCTAACAGTGACCCACAAAATCACTCCAGGACCGGTGAGGCAGTTTCCTATTGCCCATAAATCTCAATGTGCACTCTTCTGGGGTGAAGCCATATCTCTTGACAAGGGTTTCCTTAGTAGTGGGATACCTCAGACTGTCTCTCCCATCTAGGGCCAGTAGGGCATCCATTTCTTTACCCGGGATATGCCCCCATAGTACAGCCACCCAATCAGGGATCCTGTGTGCTACTAGAGTGACCTCATACACTCAAACCACCTGTCTATGTCATCCCTGTCCCTGAAGTCAGGCACCAAATCTCTGGGTGTGTGGACCTTCCCTTCAGGACTGGACAGGGTACTTTTGCTGCAATCACTAGAATCTACTTGCTTTGCTTTTAAGTCCAGTTCCTTTAGACTCAGTTCATAAGCCCACAAGATCATTCTTTCCTCCATGGCTCTCTCAGCCACAGCAGCCTCCATGGCAAGTTTTTCTCTGGCTAAGGCTCTCTCAGCCTCAGCAGTCCTCTCTTCTGCCAGGGTTTGTCAGCCTCAGCTCTTCTCTCCTCTGAAGCAAGTTGGGTCAGCTTCAGCTTCAGGTCCATCTCAGCCTGTCTGTCCTTGAACTCCTCAGGGAGCAGGGTATGTGAAGAGACACTACCCCCAGCAGTAGATACAGCAGGGGACTCACTCTCTGTGGTCTCCCCTCTCTCCTCTGGAGCATCTGCCAGTCATCTTTCTCCTCCCCTTCCTCCTTCTCAGGGCACCTGGCCAGTTGGGCCTCTGGTTTGGCATCCAGGTAGTTCCAAGGCATTGCATTCTTTAGAATTTCAGAGGGGTCCTTTCCAAAGTCATCTGTTTGTGCTGCTAGCCAGCATGGTTCCTCATAATTAAGCAGGACTGCCTGAAGATCCTGCCTTTTGGATTTCTTCTTTGCAGCCACCCCCTCTCCTTGCAGAAATCTTTCAGTTCCTTTATAGTGTGGCATGATAGGTGCCAGATATTTATAGCAAAAATGACCAATTGAGAGAAAAAAGGAGAAACATGTAATGGTCTCAAGATGTGGATGGTAGTGTACAACAAATTATGTTATGTTATGTTATGTTACCAGTATTTGTAATGCACACAGCTACTCAAGGTGTGTCCCGGCGCCTGCCCAGTAAGGTGGTGAGCCGAAACAGAGTATCAAACTAGTTAAAGTGGAAGCTCTTCAGTCTCTTCCTAAAGATCTTTGGATCATGAAGAGCAGGTAACTCCAATGGGAGTTGGTTCCAGGCTACAGCAGCCATATGAGAGAGGGAGCTGCCACCAATCCTTTGTCGACGAAACCTAGGAGTACATGCCATATGCTTTGTACAAGAGCTCAAGTGCATAGAAGGGGCATAGAACCTGAAGCGCTTTCTCAAAGTATGCCGGGCTAAACCCATGGAGGGCTGCATGAGCAATGACCAAGGACTTAAATGTCACCCTCTCTTTCACCGGCAACCAGTGCAGGCTATGCAGGTGCTGCCTAACGCTGACTCTTTTAGGGAGGTTCAGAAGAGTTCTGGTCGCGGCTTTCTGAACAACCTGAAGTTTATTCAATAAATAGCCGGGCAGACCAACATACAACACATTGGCATAGTCAATGCGAGATGTGATCAGGGCAAGGGCAACCGTTTCCCTTGCTGAAAGTGGGAGTAGAGGAAGGAATTTTTAAGTGCTTTCAAGATGCTGAGCACATTCCTGTCAGTTTATTAATCTGGGGGCCAAAGCACATGTTTTCATCAAACCAGATCCCTAAGTTCTTAGTGGGTTGACCCAGAGGTGTTGGCAAGGGGGACTCATCCGGCCAAAAAGAGTGCCAGAACAGAGGAGGGAAGTTACTGCAAGCTACTGCACAAACACAAGTCCTATCCTCACCGCTGGTCACCAATGTTGGAAATGGGGTCTCTCGTTGGCAGAGGTGCACCTTGTCCAAGTAGGGACTACCGCTCTAGTAAGAGTAAGTCAGATACACAACCTGAAATAGCCTACGTTCACCCTCTGGCTGACCTTAAGAGGCAATTTCTAAAGTGTTTGTGCACACTTTTATTACAGTGACACAATGAAAACAGCACAAAAAGACTCCATACCACATTAGAAAAATAAAAATAGAGAAAATGTATCTGAATAAAACAAGACAAAAATGAAAAAAGTCCAATCAGTAGTAGTTGAGATATGAATTTTTAAAGATTAAACCCAAAAACAGTGCTTAGAAGTCAATAGCGCTAAAGGGTTACTTGAGGTTGCGCTAGGCCGGGCCAAATCTGAAAAGTCAAGCTGACCGCAATGGAGCGCAGGTCCGTTACAGTTCTAAATAGGTCCTGCTGAAGTTTTACCTTCTCAAGTTTAGCCAAGAGTCACGTTCATGGGGAAAGAGTTCGCCGGGAGAATGATGAGCGTCACTTGTGGCGTTCTGTGGGGCGCGAGGAGCCGCTGGGCATCACGGACAGATGGGCTGGGGCCTCACGTTCGTGAGCGACAATGCTGCTGTGTGAAGAGACAAACTTGTGGCTGCTTGCGCTGATCAGTCGAGCGAGCAACGTGGTTCCGGAGTGAACGGGCCTGTTTGCGGTCACAAAGAGCCCAAAAGCTTGATTTAAAGGGGCTGTAGTGTAGGGAACCCACTTCTGAGGCCCAGGACTGGACGGAGGCACCTCAGGCAAGGGTAGGACTCACAGATGGCAGAGTACCTCAGCATCAGCAGAGTTGCAAGAAGTCTTTTGTGACCCTGAGACTACAGAGAATAGGAGGTAAGCCAACAAGCCCTTGGAGAAACTTGGGTTCAAGGATGTAGAGATCAGGTCCAGTCCCTCTCACTTCCAGGCAAGAAGCAGCAGGCCAACACTGCAGAGTAAGTGGCAAAGTGGCAGTCCCTTCTGTAGCACAGCAATCAGCAGGCAGCAGCCCAACTCAGCAGCGCCAGTAGCAAAGTGATAGTATTTCCTGCAGCACAGCAGCTATTCTTCTAGACAGAATAACCTTTGTTCTAGTAGAGTTCTGAGTTGGCGGTGTCGGGGGTCCAGTACTTATACCCAAATGTGCCTTTGAAGTGAGGGAGACATCAAAGAGGACTCTGAAGATCACAAGATCCCTGTATCCCCTGCCCTGGCTCCAGGCACCCTACAAGTAGGTATGTAGCTCTTTGTGTGGGGACAGGCACAGCCCTATTCAGGTGCAAGTTTCAGCTCCTCCCTCCCAATCTACCTCAGGAAGGCCCATCAGCCTGGTGATGGGCCATCAGGATGCAAATGTCACACCCCAGCTCCCTTTGTGTGACTGTCTAGATGAAATGCACAAAGCCCAGCTGTCACCATAACCAAGACATGTATTCAGAGACAGGCAGATGTACATACAATTCCAACTTTCTAAAAGTTCCATTTTCAGACCTGCAATTAAAAAAAACAACTTTACTAAAAAATGTGTTTTTAAATTTTGAGTCCAGAGACACCAAACTCCAATTTTCCATCTGCTCCCAATGGGAAATTACACTTAAAAGATGTTTTAAGGCAATCCCCATGTTAACCTATGGTAGAGATAGGCCTTGCAGTACTGAAAATCGAATTTAGCAGTTTTTCACTAACAGGACATGTACAACTCAAAAGTACATGCCCTACCTTTTAAATACACTGCACCCTGCACATATGTCTACCTAAGGCCTACCTTAGGAGTGACTTACATGCAATAAAAAGGAAGGTTTGGGCCTGGCAAGTAGGTTAACTTGCCAGGTCGAAATGGCAGTTTAATACTGCACACACAGGCTGTGCAATGGCAGGCCGGACCCATGTTTAAAGGGCTACTGAGTGGGTGGCACAATCAGTGCTGTTGGCCCACTAGTAGCATTTAATTTACAGGACCTAGGCACATATAGAGCACTTGACTAGGGACTTACAAATATATTAAATATGCCGATTGTGGATAAGACAATCTTACCACATTGTAGGGAGTGAGCATATGCACTTTAGCACTGGTTAGCAGTGGTAAAATGAACTGAGTCCAAAAGCCAACAAAAAGGAAGTCAGAAAAAAAGGGAGGAGGAAGGTAAAACATTTGGGGTGACCTTTCTGGTGACCCTGCAGAAAGGGCCAGGTCTTACAGGTAGCTTTCCTATTTCATCACACCATAAAACATGGCTGGATTAGCTTGAAAAAATATAAGCTTTTTAAACCGACAGAGTTTCATCTGCTTCATGTACACATGCACAGCACATTCTGAGCCGGATATTATTTTTTCATATGAGTAACTCTTAAAATATGTTCACCTCTGCCAAAAACATAATAGAGTCTTAACACTTTTACTGATATTGACATTAACTTCTGTTTCAACTCATAAAATATGTTCCCTCTGTTCTTTACACATAAAGAAATAATTCACACTGTACTCACCTTCAGAGATAACTTTGCATAATTCCAAGTAGTGTGTTCTGAGTAAGTTAAATAAAAGTAAATGCCAGTAAGAAGAGTGAAGTACAGTCTTCCAGTAATTCTTTCATTTATTTTCAATGAGGTTTAGTTTTATTGTTTTTGATAGATTGCAGGACATTCTTGTTGTTAATATATTTTAAAGCGGAAACAAGCAGGACATTTTAGTAAACATATCTGAAAGCAGACACAGGTAGAACCATTCTGTACAAAGTTTCAGCTAAAAATGGGCAGAGGATAAGTAAGGTGACATCAGCCATTTCTTCCAAGTATACCTCCTTCATCCTTGTCTGTCTTCTGTGCCACAAAGTTGCACGCTTCCATGGTCCCTCACAACACTCATTTCACCACTCATCTATCATCCTCATCTTTCACTCTTGCATGCTCCTGCCCCCTCTAAACCTTTTTCAAACCCTAGCCAGCCATTCACTACAATTTCAAAATCTATTCCATGTCTTTCTGTTTATATAAAGCCCATCCATTGTGCAACATGACTACCTACATCACTGACCATTTAAACTCTCACCTCTGTCTTCACAACTCACAACCTGATGTGTGCCCTTCATTTAATTTGTTTTGCTCTGCATTCTACTGACACTGTCTATGCCATGTTTCCAAGTTTATCACAAATATTCACCCTTCCCCATTCCCATACATTCTTGATCTCTGAGGCTAATTTGCAACTGTTGAGTCCCCCACCTCCCGCTGCCCACACCCTGCTGCCCACACCATCCATTCCTGGTATCGCAGACTTTTCATTAACCTGGTGTGAGAAAACATGACTCATTGCAGCTGTTTCCCCATGTTTTGCCCCTAGTTGGACTTCTGGATGCTGGTTTTCTGACTGTGCCTTGGGCGCCGCTAACCAGGCCCAAGGCCAGTGCTCTGTGTTAAAGGGACATGATAATTAGGTGTAATTACAATTGGTACTGATAGCCTACCAGTAAGCCCTTACTGTATGGTAGGGCATGGAGGTTTAAAGACCCAGTACATTTAATGCACTTAAGTGTGCGCTGCTGTGTTGCCTGCTGCCATTTTAAAGCCAGCCATGCTTTTCAGGCTGCTTTTAAAATAAAACTATGTCCAAATTCTACTTTGGAGTTAAAGGTACTTCCAAAGTCTTAAACTACCATATTTTTACTTATGCGTCACCCCTACTGTCTGTCCTAGGTGTCCCAAGGGTAGGGTGCATTGTAGTAATAAGGAGAGACATTATAAAATATGTTTTATATGCTCTGGCGTGGGAAACACTGCCAATTTAGTTTTTCCCCATTGTAGCTCCGTAGGCTACCATGGGAAGGCTTTATTCAGCTTTAATAAAGTCTAACTGTTGACAGGAGTAATCTAAACCATTAATTCAAAGTGTTAAAATAATAGTTACAATAAATCCAACAACTTGCCATGGTTAGATTTATTATAACTATTGCAGGAAAGTAGTTTTAGAACTACTTCCCTAATTTCAGCCCTTTAGCAGCCTCTTTTGATTGGCCATCCTTTGACAGGCTGAGCCAAGCTTCCTTAATGAGGTGTGAAGTGGCCTGGGTTGAAATAAAGGAGACATCTGGTGGGAGGAGATCTGCATCAGCTAATGCCAGGCCAGGAAGGGGGCTGGGTAGCCAAACTGGTTTTCAAAGACAGAAAGACAGTGAGGTCAGGAACCAGTCCCAACACCACTTCCTGCACCCGGATGGGAGCTCCTGTAATTGAATTAGGAGAGGGTCTGGAAGGGGAGTGTATGGAAAAGTTAGCCACACCTGGTGGTTGGGTTAGCCAGCCTGAACCTCCAGGAGACATTTTCTCCATTTTGATTTTTGTCGAACATTGCTTTTTGGGACAAAAATATGCCACATTTATAGGAAATTGTCGTCACATAGGGTTGGAACGTGCACCCCATTGGTCAGGGGTACCCCCTTCTTGCCAGCTGAGCAACCTGGATAAATTTGGGAGAGCTGCCCAGCAACTCGGATCCTTGCCTGGAAACATCATGAGAAGAAGGACTGCCCTGCTGAACCTCTAGTCTGCACCAAGAGTGGACTGCAATCTGAAGGACTGCTCCTGCTGCACACTCTGGGCTTCACAAAAGACTACTTTGCCTTGCTTTAAAGGATTAAGAAGTGGACTTCCTAAAAAGCAACAGGTACAAAAGAGTCTCAAGGTCACCTACATCAACTACACCAAGAAGAGCCCATCTGACCAGCATCCAGTGAACTTTTAAGGATTTGATCAGGTGCATTGTGGGAATTGTTGTCCCAACTCTCTAAGGAGGAACTCAGACCTTCTGGAACATTGGCGGGTGTTGTGGACCCTTTAAGACCCCAAAATAACCTCCTGGAAGAAGATCCAGAAGTTTGAAAAAATTTGGATACTTTTTGTGAAAAAGCTCCATATGGTGACTGACCCGTCTTCGAGAGTCAAGCTGGCTACATCGAACTGCGACATTTTGCCTGAACTTCAGGTTTGCCCCTCTGAAAGCTCCAAAGCTCTATGTCATCGGCGACGAGAACCAAGACCTCCAGAAACCACTGAAGCTTCGCACTGAAGCAAGCCGCCCAGTGCTTAATTTGAGCCGGTGCTTTCCGGTGCTGAGCACCGGCACTTAATTGGTTTCCGGTGCTCGGCACCGGCACCTAATTGTCAACACCACACTTAGGGCAGTCTGCCACAAGGTGGCGCTGCTCATGTAATTTAGAGATGAGCAGTATAACAGTTGTTTAGGAAAACAATATACATTAAAAAATTGCTAATATCTGCCTCCCCAGCCATTCCTTTAGCTTTGGGGACCTGGAATAATCGGAACTGTCCTACGTATATGCGAGAGAGATGGTTAGTAGTTGTTTTGGCAGCGATGACAAGGGCGATAAGTGCTGCAAGCTGCAGTGGCCTCCTGGTCAGAGCCCTGGCACTTAATATTTTACAAATTAAGCACTAAAGCCGCCATTGTCAAACTGCAACCTGACCAGCCAAGGAGACTTGCACGACGTCTAAAGAAAAAGGACCACAAACGTGACTAAGTGCGAAGGTAAAATTTGATCGGCCCCAACAACCCCATTGAATCCGACCAATGCTCCATCGCAGTCGGTCTGAAACTTTGACTTGGTTTTGGTCAAGCGAGACCAGATGCCCCCAGTTGGAGATTTATGCTTTTAAGCACTAGAAAGCACATTTTTACATTTAATCTTTAAAAATTCATAGCTCTGGTTCCCTACATTTGATTATTGTAGTTTTGGTTAATTTTAAAGATAATTATTTTTATAAATTTGGGTTAGTTTTTTATTGAATGTTGTTTCTTACTGTTTTGGTTATATTAAATGCTGTACACACATGTTTCCTAAGTTAAGCTTGACTGCTCATGAGCCATACTACCAAGGGTTGAGCAAGGATTAATTTATTTAGACTTCACTGGACCTTATTTGTGATTGTGGGGTTATTATTAGCTGCAGGTGCCTGCCTGCACCTACTAAGAAGCCACTTTCAAACAACTGGTTTTCATCCAGTTTCTTTAGCATTAAGCCGTTTCTTCTTCTTCTATACCTCATCCCTTTTCCAAATCATATCTCTGTTTGGATTCTCTTATCTTCTCTACACTGATATCAGTCAGATATTTCTTCTTTTCCATGTTCACTCCCCACCTTCAAACACGGGGCTCAATATGACTCTCAGCTACCAGGCATTGCATGGCTATCTGATCACGTATGCTAAGCTCATGAAAAAAAAGAAAATAATCTTCTTTCCTGCCACTTTGGCATTTGCTATCATCCACTTCCCTTCAGCCAGAAACATTAGTTTATAGTACAATACTTCCATGAACATGGAAATATTCATAACCATCTCGGAAGCCAGGTTGCAACTGCTGAACATTGGGAAAAATCCATACATACACATAATTCTGTTCATCCAAGACAGTGATATCTTCAATGTTCCGTGTGTTAGCCAGTCACCCAGTCACCCATGTACTCTTTTCTCCACTGGACAAGCTACTAAACTTTGCCATAATCAGGGGCGGTTACTGGCAGCGACTGGAGGGACTCCGCCCACTCAGCGTTGAAAGTTATAGGGATGGCAATTGCTAATAGCAATTACCATCCACAGACCACACAGCATTTCCTATTCTTTGTTTTTCCTAATTATCAATAGGCCCTAATGTTAATTAGGAAAAACAAAGTCTGTGCTGACTGCCTTCCTTTTTCAGGCAGCCAGTCACTTTCAAAGACGCACATGTTTAACTTTTTTTTTTACTACAGCAGGCTAAGGACAGAATTAGCTAAGGCCCTGGAATGCAATTCTTGGGGTTTTTAAGAGACCACTCGTTCGTTTATCGTTTATTCAGTCTTTATTTCGATTTTTTTCAATCATTAAAGACACATACAGCAATATACGCATTAAACCTTAACATCCGTTAAAACATAATATATTACAATTATAAAAACTGGATTTAAAAATTTTAAAAATTACATTAATTGCAAAATGTTAATATAGCACGTGTTGTGCCTAAACAGATTTTACGTCATTAAATATACAATTTTCATGATCATAGTTACTAATAACTAATAAGCACCACGTGATATACGTGTAAGAGGGAGATTTGGTAGGATCCAAGATTCCACAGTTAAAATGTGTATAGACACATACTAATTATTACACAACCGGGTTGACATTCGAGGTGCTTAATTTGGTCATGTTATTCCTACGAATGTCCCACATCCTACTTAAAAATTTTGCCAGTGCTATTACAATGTATTCCTGTAGATTTGTTTTCAGAATACGAAGTGCAGTATTGCTCGATCTTGTGCCAAATTGAGCACAAATCGGTTTTAACCATTTAACTCTGGGGCACTTATAAGCTGGACAAACAAATAAAATATGCATTATAGACTCGTCTATCGATGGACAAACGGAACATTTAGTGTCATTTAGGTTTTGCCATGTTGACGTGAACGTTTTTATGGGAAGTGAGCCAACTCTAAACTGGTGATACAGTTTCCTGTCACTTGGTTTAGAAATAAAATCCCAATAAGCTTCAAACCTTGTTTCAAGCTTATGCTCCAAGAAGATACCAGTAAGAGAAGCATTTGGGGTAAGTGAGATGGACTTAATAAAAACCATATTCCAATATGCTTCCTTGTAGTCATTTTTTGAAGGAAACGAGCTACCTGCTGGATCCTCCCACAGATGTCTTAACCCCATGTCAACCAGCGTACCCCTAATCTTTGGCAACAATTTAATTTTATTTGTTTGATCGTATTCTTTAACATATTTTAATGCATTGGCATAGGTTATCAACTCCGGCGTAGTCCAGAGCCTTCTCCGGTAGGCTATAGGCCTAAAGCGTGCCATGTCCTCAAATGCAGTGCAGCCCAGATTTAAGAAGAGGGGTTTGAGGGGGGTAGATTGAGGGAGGCCAGTTAGCGATCTCATGAACTTATTCTGGGCTATAACTAGAGGTGTTACATTTTCAAAGCCCCAAAGCTCTGCTCCATATAATATTGAGGCCCTAATCTTAGCGTTGTAGATCGTTATTGCAGGCCCAACCGGCTTGGATTTTGAGAGTCGGTGCTCTTTTAATAAGACACCCGCTAAATGGGCATGCCTAAGGGTCAATATCTCAATCTGTGGCTTCCAATTTAGCCTCCTTCCTAGGGTAACCCCCAAATATGTAAAAGTGTCAGTTTGTTCCAACAGAGTGTTGTCCATGACTACTCTCCCCTTCACTATTTTATGTCTATGTAAGACCATGAATTTCGTTTTGTCTACATTAACAACTAGCTCATGGTCCTTGCAGAATGCCGTAAATCTATCCAAGGCACGTTGGAGACCTATTTGTGTCTTAGACAGAATTAGGGTATCATCTGCGAACATTAATAGAGGTACCTTCGTGCAAGCAAGTATAGGTGCATCTGTTGGATATGTTGAAAAATAAGTGACAACCCTATTAATGAACAATGAGAAGAGAGTAGGAGCCATGACGCATCCCTGTCGAACCCCTTTTCTTACTGGGAACCGATCCGTTACCCTCCCTTGTGATCCCCAACGGACTTGGGCATAATTTGACTCATGCATTTTAACAATTAAAAACAGGAGTTCTGAGGGCATCCCTAGTTCCTTTAGTATTTCCCATAATTTAGAACGGGGAACTAAATCAAACGCAGACTTTAAATCTATAAAAGCTGCGTATAGAGTTCCCTCAGCTATGATTACCGTACTCCAATAAATCATCATAAACCTAAACACTTGGTCAATGGTACTAACAGGGAGGAGAAAACCTGCTTGTAATGTAGATAAAATATCATGATCGCCTATCCACATATTAATTCTGCTCAACACAAGCCTGGCCAAAATCTTTTGCATTGTATCGATCAGGCTTATAGGCCTGTAATTACTAGGGAGGGTACGGACCCCTTTTTTGAATATGGGTATAATTTCGGCCCCGCGCCAGGATTCAGGGATGGGAGCCCCTCTAGCTATAGCATTAGCCAAAATATGTATATATTTTACCCAATTGGCCCTGTCATGTCTGAAAAGATCAGCTGGAATGCAATCCGGACCGGGGGCCCTTCCCTTTGGGATCGCATCCAAGGCAATTTCTACCTCCCTAATCCCAAAGGTCAAAGGTGTGTCAGGAACTATATCAAGATGATTCATAGGACTATTTGGAAAGGCAGTAAATTGTGTCTGGAAATAAGAAACCCATTGTTCAGGTGCAACATTGTTAACCGGGGCTAACCTAGCTTCTCCACTACCCCACTTTACTGTCTGCCAGAAATCCTGCATATTATTCAAATTACTGGCTTGCAGGAGCGCCTTCCATCTTTACTCATCGAACTCCTTTTTCGCTATATATTGGGCTTTTTTATATGCAATCCGTGCGGTTTTGACCTCCTCTAAGGTTTTTTTCCTAATGGCTTGTGATAGGTGCTTATACGCAGTTCTACAAGCTTTATTATACCACTTGGCAGGTTTTTGGACTTCTCGATTGCAGGGTTTTTTTCCTTTAACAAAGAAACATTTAAGCTTTGTAAATAGTTCTTCATGAGCCTTCGAGATCTCGGTATCAAGGTCGGCCTGGGTGTCTAGATTAGAAATGGCTGTTAGAGTGCTGAGCAGCATCATATTTTAAAGTAGCTCTGGCATCTAGGGCATAAGCCATGTATTTCCCGGGCTGCTTGCCAATCCCATGGTTTTCCAAGTCGTCATAGGGTAGGGTCAGCAACCACCCCATATTTTGATGCCTTGAGAAAGGGTGGGTTTGCAGCATGCTCCCTGTGTGTGTGCCAGCCAGTGCAAGACCTGCAGGTAAGCTGGGCTCAGACCGAAGCCCTCGCCCCACCCCACTTTACTGTCTGCCAGAAATCCTGCATATTATTCCCATTACTGGCTTGCAGGAGCGCCTTCCATCTTTACTCATCGAACTCCTTTTTCGCTATATATTGGGCTTTTTTATATGCAATCCGTGCGGTTTTGACTTCCTCTAAGGTTTTTTTCCTAATGGCTTGTGATAGGTGCTTATACGCAGTTCTACAAGCTTTATTATACCACTTGGCAGGTTTTTGGACTTCTCGATTGCAGGGTTTTTTTCCTTTAACAAAGAAACATTTAAGCTTTGTAAACAGTTCTTCATGAGCCTTCGAGATCTTGGTATCAAGGTCGGCCTGGGTGTCTAGATTAGAAATGGCTGTTAGAGTGCTGAGCAGCATCATATTTTAAAGTAGCTCTGGCATCTAGGGCATAAGCCATGTGTTTCCCGGGCTGCTTGCCAATCCCATGGTTTTCCAAGTCGTCATAGGGTAGGGTCAGCAACCACCCCATATTTTGATGCCTTGAGAAAGGGTGGGTTTGCAGCATGCTCCCTGTGTGTGTGCCAGCCAGTGCAAGACCTGCAGGTAAGCTGGGCTCAGACCCAAGCCTTCACCCCGTGCCTGCTGCCATGCATGTGTTATGTGTTTGTTTCAGCCTCGAGGCAGGATCCCAACATCTTCTAATCCAGCCTTGAGGCTCAAAGCAAACATAACAAGCCTTTTAACAAAACGCTATCATGTGTGCTACTGAAGTGAGTGCACCTTGAAATACGTGAGCTCAGGATGGTTGCTGTACAAATGTAAACTTTTTGTATAGAGCTCATCTTGAGCTCACTCATTTCAGGATGCTCTCATATGTGCTAATTAAGTCATTAGCACATATGAGAGTGCCTTAAAATAAGCGAGCTCAGGATGTGCACTGTACAAAAGGAAAACCTCTTGTGTAGAGCACATCCTGAGCTCACGTATTTCAAGACAGCCTCATAAGTGCTAAATGAAATCATTGGCACATATGAGAGCACACTGAAATTCGAGGGCTCTGGATTGGCGCTGGACAAAAGGAAACCTTTTTTTGAATAGCGCACATTCTGGGCTCATGTATTTCACATGCCCTACAACTTTCAAAGCGCATCAGCCACCATTGGCCACAAAGACACCTTATAATCTTTCCAAAACACAACCCTACCTTCAAGTACCATCACCAAGGAAGATGGCTGTGATGTAACAATTGAACTCTTTTTTAAGTTACTGATCCAGGTCTTCAAAGCAATAAAGCTCTTCCACAAATTACCTCTCCTTTTTAGGTCGAGCCTCAATCGACCTGTTGTATCCTCTTCTAAGGGCCCTGGCAAATCTACCAATTGCCATTAGTTTTATCTTGTGCCAATCCGAAATGTTGGCCTCGTATTGGTCCATTTCTCTCAACTGTCCCTCCTTTGGGTATCTGTTTCAGCTGAGGCAATTTCACTAAAGGATTGTTTATGTTGGCCGTGGCATGCTTCTTCTCGCACAGCGAGCAATGGCCCCTCCTTCCTTGTGGGCATTGAAGCTGATGGGGCAGGATTTCGCGAAAAGATACCTGCTCAACCGAACCACCCTTTAATATGGACTATCAGTAAGTAGTGCTAAACGACTAATGTCCACATGTTGTAATTTGGCAGCATTTAAGTTAAGCATTAGCTGAAGACAGCCTGTATTTAGAGGCTAAATTGTCCGCTTTGTGGAATCCATTTTGTATTTCTGTCAGCCATTTTGGCTGCCATGTGCTACCATGTGCTCGCCATGTGCTCTGTCCTACCTTCCTGTTAACTGCTCTTGAAATCTGCCTAGAGACAAGTTATATTTAGTTCCTCTTGCTTTGCACATGCTCAGTTGAGCTTGCAGCTGTTCCGAGTTTATAAATGTCAGGATGTGTCTACTAAAAGTAGAAACTGTTAGCTCCACCCACTTGTCGACTGTGCATTCTCTGTATGACCTTATATGTACCTAAAACCAGCATTTGTGTTTGTACCGCCTCCATTTGAGCCCCTGTGTGGGTATAAAAGGACCATGGTCCTTCCATTCAGTGTGCTACTTCATGCATTACTGAAGGGTGATGTGCGAATGTTAGCTCCACCTCATGAGGTTTAATAAACTCTGTCTTTTCTATTCCAGTTTCTATTGCCAACTTCTTCCTAAGTGTCTGAGGACTCTGTGCAGAGAAGGGAAAACCCCTAAGCACTGGTAGGCCTTGCTGAGGCTCACTACTACAAATTGGCGCTTCCAACGTGGGACTCATCAACGACTCGGATGCCCGAAGGACTGGTCGCGACGAAGGATTGGAATCTCGCTTTTGGACGCGATCGCTGCCTGAGGAGACCAGAGTCTTGGCACCCACTGCGTTTTTCCTTTCTTTCTGATCTGACCATCCCGGCGGCGCCGGTCCTTGACTGAGATCTCTTCTGTTGATTCGCCGTGCAGTGACCATTTGGTCGATTTGAGAACTTGGCAGTTGGAACCTGGACACCATTTGATTGGTAAGAGCCGTTTTGCGGCACTTGCTGTTGGTTTGATGCCTTTGATTGGTAAGGTAGTTTTAGTAACACTTACTGTGGCTTTGTTTGTATAATTGGCCAATTTTGGAATCTGTTTTGTAATTATATATGTATTGCAATACATATAGGCAGGTAATGAGGAGATTTTTCTCTATTTAAAATTGTTTGAACAGCGCAAACGTACGCAGAGTACCTTAAGCGCTACTTTGATTATAATACTGCATATTCTGCACTATTTTTTGCCATGCCTGTTTTCAGCACACTTCGTAGGATGTGTTGCTTTTGTAGTGGTACCAATTTGAGACTTGACGAAGCACAACCAGCCCCCCGGAGGGGACGCCTAATAGGGATATGTATATTAAGTATGGTATTTCTTCTATAATGTACTGCACGTTATGGAATAAATATACTAGTAAAGATCCTGAGTTGCGTTGGCCTATGTATGGGTCATTTGATTTGCGAAAGATTCAGTATGTGGAACAATGTATGTTTAAGCAAAAGACTAGGCAAGATAT
Source organism: Calotriton arnoldi (assembly GCA_963921515.1). NCBI lineage: Eukaryota > Metazoa > Chordata > Amphibia > Caudata > Salamandridae > Calotriton > Calotriton arnoldi. The sequence goes on along the minus strand of CAWUFW010001320.1, from coordinate 207,210 downwards.
GTTTGATTGTGTGCGAATGTGGGAGAAAGAAGTGCGTGAGCGAATGAAGCGTGAGCAAGCCTTGATTGACAAAGAACAGCGAAAGACCATTTATGCGAAAGCATTAGAGTTAAAAAACAAGGAGATGAGAGAAATTAAAGAGAGGGAAGATAGGGAACGCCATTTACAGGTAACTGGCCAATACGCTGTTAGGCAGCCCCTTTATCCTATCCTTAATAAACCGCAAGATGATTTCTTGTTATTAGATCGTTCTCCACCTCCGTATATTTTTTCTTCCGCTCCTCATGAGTCAGATGAGGACTCTTTTTCAGACCAGGACAAAGCTCGAGAAACTCGCTCCATGCTATCTGCTGAGCGTGCATCTGACATTAGATCTACTGCGCGTAAAGCCGTTCGTAGTACTACCACTGCCTCTGAACTTTTAGATAGTATAAAAGGATGGCAGGAAAGGGAGCAAATATATTTTACCGATACATTTGCTGCAGAGGTTATTGAACAATTTAGGAAGTATTCGGTAGAAATGGAGCCCGATGATGTAGCAGCTGATTGTAAACAATTACGTGACGGTCTTTTTGTCTTCTCCCAGGTGGCTGACACGATCAGACGCTTGGTTAAACTGCGTGTTGAAGCAGCCCGTTTGCGAGAGGAGAAAAAGGCAGCAGAAACAGCTGCACTAGCATCTCAGATCAGCATGGCACAAACTTCTACTCCTGAAACAGATAAGAATGCTGTAATTCATGTGAAACCCATGCGGGAAGCCGCGCCTTTATATGTTCCTCCTAAAGGAACGGGTACAGAGGATGATAAGACTTCTCTTAATGCGAAAGGGTACTTTATTTATAATTGGGTTTACACTCCTTGGAATAGAGCAGATGTTATGGCCCTTAAAAATGCATTGCCTGACCCGCGAAAGAATCCAGCAGCCTTTTATGAGGAAGTTGAGGGTGCAATCAGCTCTTGTACTATGACTTTGTCGGATATTGATTTGTTTTTTGGATTAATATTACCACCTGATATGTGGAGAACTGTGCGCAAAATAGATGATAATGCGACATTTGGAGCATTGTGGAAAGATTTAGAGCGGTTAGATGAAGATAGAGAACCTGCACAGAAACCGTGTCAGTTAATTTTAAATCTTCCGGCAGCTATATTAGTTAAGTTAAAGACGATCATTCCCCCTAAAAAGATAGATTGGACAGTGCTAGCGTCTTGCAAGCAAAAGGTAGATGAATCAGTTTCTGACTTCTTCACACGCTTTGAAGAAGCATTTCACGATTTTAGTGGCCAGTCATTGACAGATGACACGGGTAGGCATCTGTTTGTCGATAAATATGTCGCAAACCTTTTGCCAGGAATAGCTAGTCGCTTAAAGGCCAGTGAGAGTTCATGGACTACATCTTCTCCGGTTTCTCTTTTAACTATGGCCCAGTATTATGAGCGGCAAGAATTAGAAGCCAAAGGTAATGAGGACAAAAAGTCTAAAGAGTTGAAAACAAAGGTTATGTTGGCTCAAGCTTATGGTCCACCTTCTAGAGGTAATGATAGAGGTGGACGTGGATCTTATGGTTCGTCCTTTCCTTCCTCTGCCCGTTCGAATTTGTCTGTTGATCAGTGTGCGTACTGCAAAAAATTTGGACATTGGCTTTCTGATTGTCCAGTGCTGCGTGCTCAGCAGAATCTACGTGGTCGGGGACAAATGAGAAATCGTTCAGGATATCAAGGGCCTAGAGGAAGCGCGAATGATCGTGCTCGGTTTGATGCTAATACACGTGGGCAGAATGGGTTTAACACTTTTGATAGAAGGAACCAATATCAAATGTCTGACTATGCGCCCTCTGATTTTCAAGATTCTGCTTATGCATAGGATTGCCTAGGACGGGGTAAGGAATCAGTTGAAGTTCCAGTAGATCAGAGGGGTCCCTATGTTACAGCACATGTTTTGGGTTCTACTGATCAGTTTCTGGTTGATACAGGAGCTACTCGTAGCGCCTTGTCTAAACAATTGGTTCCAAGGGCTCCCCTGTCTGGCTTAACCATTACATCGATAGGTTTCGATGGAACACCTTCCCTTAGCCCATTGTCACAACCACTTGCATTTGATATTGATAAGTTTACTGCTCCATGTCCGTTTTTGCTTTCTCCAAACACACCAGACAATATTGTGGGTCTTGATATGCTTAAATATTTTAGGGCTACGATACGGTGTTCTCCGGAAGGAGTACGGGTTATTTTGAATGACAACTACCCTATGATTGAGAGATCTTGTATTGTTAAAGAGGACATTGCACTAGCCTCACTCCCTAGTACTTTGTGGGCTACTTCGGACACTGATGTAGGGCAAATGGTTATTCCACCAGTACATATTAGTGTTAAGGAGGGCGCTTTATTGCCAAGACTGCCTCAGTATAAAATTTCTCGAGAAGGAGAAGAAGCACTCACACGTATTGTACATGATTTAATTAAGGTGGGGGTTGTGGAAGAAGTTCCTTACAATGTCTGCAATAGTCCGATTCTTCCCATTTTGAAAAAAGATACTGACACTAGGATCTATAGATTTATCATCGATTTGAGAGAAGTTAACAAGATTGTGGTACCACAGTACCCTGTAGTATCTGACATAACAACATTGCTTACCCTGGTCCCTCCAACAGCAACTACATTTTCTGTAATTGATCTGAAGAATGCTTTCTTCTCGATTCCTATTCATCCTGATAGCCGATATTTGTTCGGTTTCACTTTGAATAATAGATCATACAGATTTTGTAGAGTTCCTCAAGGCTATACTGAGAGTCCTAGTATTTACAGTCAAGCATTGAAGAGACAGCTTGATTCCTTTACCTTGTCTAAAGGAGTGGCTCTCATACAATATGTTGATGACATCTTGTTGGCAGCTGATACACCTGAGCAGTGTGAGAAATGCACTTTGTCTTTGCTTTCTTTTCTTGCTACACACCACCATAAAGTATCACGAAAGAAATTGCAATATTGTAGACCGAAGGTGACCTATTTAGGACACCTTCTGTCTAAGGAGGGCCGTGCACTGACACCAGATCGCATTCAAGCAATTTTAGACACCCCAGTACCTTCCACGCAGAAAGATGTCCGTGCATTCATTGGTCTGACTTCGTTTTGCAGGCAATGGATATTGGGTTTTTCACACATTGTTAAACCCTTGCTAGCACTTTTGACTAAAAACACTCCGATCCCCCTTCCATGGACAGATGAATGTCAAAATGCTTTTTGTCAGTTGAGACAAGCTCTTTGCTCTGCACCAGTGTTAGGCACACCAGATTACACGAAGGCTTTTACACTCTATGTACATGAGAAAGAAGGATGTGCATTGTCAGTTTTAGTACAGACACACGGGGACAAACAGCGTCCTTGCGCATACCTTTCTGCAGTTCTTGACCCTGTTGCTCGTGCATTACCTGGGTGTTTCCGTTCAGTTGCAGCGACGGCTGTGTCCATACGTCAGAGTGAAGGGATAGTTTTGTCACACAAACTGTTGGTGCTAGTACCCCATGCAGTAGATGCCCTTTTGAATCAGACTAAGACTCAGCACTTAACTAGTGCTCGTTTGACAGGATACGAATTGACACTGCTAGCACCTCATATTACCTTGAAGAGATGTGCGACACTGAACCCCGCCACTTTGTTGCCATATCCTGCGACTCAGTCTCAGTCAAAGGAGCCTCACGATTGTATATTCCTTACTGAGGAACAGACAAAGGGTCGCATTGATTTGCAAGATACGCCCCTTCCAGATGTAGATGGGGAACTGTGGGTTGATGGGTCCTGTCTGAAGTTACCAGATGGCACGACTTCAGCTGCTTATGCAATTACCACGCTTGAGACAGTAGTGGAAACAGCTCGCATACCTCAGAAGTCGGCTCAAGCAGCTGAACTAATAGCTTTGACACGAGCATGTGAGCTTAGCACTGACTTGTGTGTGAACATTTACACGGATAGCCGCTATGCTTTTGGAGTGGTTCATGATTTTGGCCTACTCTGGAAGGAAAGAGGCTTTCTTACATCCCATGGGATGCAGATAATGCACGGAGAGTTAGTGCATAATCTCTTGACTGCACTTACATACCCAAAGAAAGTTGCTATTATGAAGTGTAGCGCACACAAGAAAGTGACTGACAAAATAGGACAAGGCAATGCCTTTGCAGACCGCGTAGCCCGTGAGACTGCGATGCAGCGAAGCACTACACCCATGTACGTAGTGAAATCACAAGCTGAGCGTTGGCATGATGCTAGAGAGGAAGTATTGGATATACAGAGATCTGCTTCTGTGGAAGAGCTTGAGCAATGGTCTAAAGAAGGAATATTAGATGATGAGGGTTGTTGGCGTAACAAAGACATGAATAAATGGAAATTGCCTGCGGCCTATTTACAACCTATGGTTCAAATGGCACATGGGCTGGCACATGTTGGAGCTCTAGCAATAACTAAATTGCTTACACAAGTTTGGGAGCATCCTGAAATTGCTAGCACAGCCAAAAGGGTAGTACAGTCCTGTTTGATCTGTTGGCAGTATAATCCTGGAAAAGGGACACGAACTCCTACAGGAGGGTTTGCTACACCAACCGCACCTTTTGAAGTTTTGCAGATGGATTACATCCAACTCGAACGCTGCAATAATCTGAAATATGTCCTAGTGGTGGTATGTGCCTTTAGCAAATGGATAGAGGCATACCCTACGAAGGATAATACTGCTCTCACCACAGCAAAGGTGCTTCTAAAGGAGTTTTTCCCTAGATACGGTGTTTGTAAACTTTTGTGGAGTGACAATGGACCTCATTTTATTGGGCAAGTTGTTGAGCATGTCCTGAAAGGATTAGGGATCAAACAGAAATTCCATACAGTTTTCCACCCGCAATCAGCAGGATTGGTGGAAAGGTATAACGCTACTCTAAAATCAAAGTTGGCGAAAATACTGGCTTCCACGTCTCTAAAGTGGCCAGATGCCCTACCTTTGGCATTGTTGTCCATAAGATCGGTGCCACATTCACGATCAGGTCTTACCCCCTATGAGGTGGTGTTTGGGAGACCGATGAACATTTGGGGAATTCCTAAGCCACGCCCCATACATGATGTTCCTTGTGTTCTGATGAATGATTATTTGGCACAGTTAACCGACAGTTTGATTTCTATTCATCAACAGGTTCGAGAAGCTCTTCCTGACAGATCTACAGGTGAGGCCCACGAACTCCGTCCTGGTGACCATGTAATGGTCAAGGTCTTCGACAGATCGAACAGCTTGGAGCCAAGGTGGCGAGGACCAGAGCAGGTGCTCCTTGCGACAAGGACAGCAGTTCGAGTGACAAACAGAAAGAATTGGATCCACAGCACACACTGCAAACGCGTGTCGCCTGCCTTGGTGGAACCTGCTGTGTTGACCGACCATCGAGAGATTCTGGAGACGGAGAAAGGCCAAGCTATCTCACCTGACGAATCTGCGGAAGTCTTCCCGGACCACACGATCACTGGAGTATCCAGATATCAATTGAGACCGAGGAAAGAATCTGCAGTTTTGAAAAAGACTGGTTGAGCTACCGCCCTGGGTTAGTGAAACGGAGAGCCATTGTGGCAAGGGGAGGGGGATCAGCCCTGTATTAGTGTAGTGACACCCGCTTTGGCCCATGGTGAAGAAATCAGCGGCTGCCCAGGGAGAAGAGCTCCAACGACTGTTTTTAACAAGTTTTCAGAAAGATCAATCATTACTGCTGCTAAAATGAAGAACAAAAGAATCATTTGTGCTGTAGGGTTTGTTGTTGCTATGGTGGCTATGGCAGCAATTACGTGGTACATCGAGAAGGTGGCTCCTGTTCGACAGCTTTTTGTTGCCACTACGCCAGTACCCGTGGAACACCACTACTTTACTCTTCCTTACCATGAGCAAAAGCATCGACAATCTTATCTAAACAATACTTTTATCCAGATGTTGCACCATACTCACAATGCTACAAATACTACCAACTGTTGGGTGTGTGGGATGATACCTGCACATCAAAAGAAAGGAGGAACACCTTTTATTCCTCTTCCATTTTCTCACAATGGTTCTTGTCAAGCTTGGTATGCGCTCTTGTTTGCATATGGAAAGCCTTCAGTAGGTGGGATTATTTTTCAACTTAATAAAGTATGTTATCAAAATAAAGAAGGTTATCCACAAGCCAAAGGGACTAAATGGGAATGGGAAGAGTATCAACCGGACAATATTTCAACACCATATGCCTTCACAAATGTGAGAATAATAAAGAACATTGGACCTTTTGTGATTTCTGTGACAAAAGCTAAAGCAGATTTGTGTATTTGTAGTGTTGGAAGAATTCCAGTGGGGAGGAGCGAGTGTACTGTAATCCTGACCATTGAAGGTGCCAATAAGAGCACTTTCACAGCCTCGCATAATACGTATTTTGTGTGCGGAAATAACGGATATTATCAATTACCTGTTGGGTGGTCAGGAATCTGCTATGTATCTTTTCTGTTGCCCCCTGTGTTTCTGGCACCTGCATTGTATCACCGTGATTTTAAACTGTACAATGATATTTCCAAAAACAGAAATAAGAGGACAATAAGTATGGATGAAGTTGACCAAACCGACACTACCCTACAACAATATGTTGATTTCAACTTGGGCTTATTTTTCTTTGTGGGTGCTGCATTAAACAGCAGGAAAATCCGACGACTAACTCGTGTTGTGGAAGCTGTTACCAATCAGACAGCTATGGCACTTGGGAACATTACAGAAGAACTACAGATTGCAAGGATTGTAGCACTCCAGAATAGGATGGTGCTAGACGTGATTTTGGCTGATCGAGGTGGTGCATGTCGCATCATCGGTAGCAGCTGTTGTGTATTCATACCAGATCACTCACCTTCAGTATATGACGCAATATCAAAACTGCATAAGATTGCTGCAGAAATTCATCCAGAGACTGGTACTTGGACTTTTGCTGGATGGTTTTGGACTCTTGTTTCTGCTTGGGGCTGGAAGCTACTGACTATCCTGTGTGTAATAATTACAATATTTTTTACATGCTGCGTATGTATCCAATGTGGTCCAATGCTTTGCTCCATTTGCATCTCTGCTTGTATACCTGCCAGAGGGAACGTTGCTGAAACAAAGGCCCAACAAATGTTGAATAAAGAGGTGGCCGAAATAATGTTAATAGATGTACGGGATGAATATCTAGATTACCCCAGATAAACGAATGTCTTCAGCCAATGCTGAAAGGGTCGTCTGTTGTAATTTGGCAGCATTTAAGTTAAGCATTAGCTGAAGACAGCCTGTATTTAGAGGCTAAATTGTCCGCTTTGTGGAATCCATTTTGTATTTCTGTCAGCCATTTTGGCTGCCATGTGCTACCATGTGCTCGCCATGTGCTCTGTCCTACCTTCCTGTTAACTGCTCTTGAAATCTGCCTAGAGACAAGTTATATTTAGTTCCTCTTGCTTTGCACATGCTCAGTTGAGCTTGCAGCTGTTCCGAGTTTATAAATGTCAGGATGTGTCTACTAAAAGTAGAAACTGTTAGCTCCACCCACTTGTCGACTGTGCATTCTCTGTATGACCTTATATGTACCTAAAACCAGCATTTGTGTTTGTACCGCCTCCATTTGAGCCCCTGTGTGGGTATAAAAGGACCATGGTCCTTCCATTCAGTGTGCTACTTCATGCATTACTGAAGGGTGATGTGCGAATGTTAGCTCCACCTCATGAGGTTTAATAAACTCTGTCTTTTCTATTCCAGTTTCTATTGCCAACTTCTTCCTAAGTGTCTGAGGACTCTGTGCAGAGAAGGGAGAACTCCTAAGCACTGGTAGGCCTTGCTGAGGCTCACTACTACACACATTTACACTACACATGGGTAGACTGCTTTAAAAAATGCATGAACTAACTAGAACTAATGCGTAAATAACCGGAAATGTAATAATTTTGTGTTTTGAATGAATTCAAGAGGTTTGCATGGCAAGGCTGAAGGTGTTTTTTGTAAAAAGCATGGCGTGTCTTGCTTTATACTAATGAATAATGCCACTTTTCTGCTTAAGCTATGCTAGACTAACCGTTAACATAAAGTAGAGTTAAGATGGGGGGTAAACCGTGAAAATTACATTATCACATAATTAATAATGTTCGTTTTTCTGTTCTTTTAGTAATGGACGAGTTCTCCATATTAATAAAGTTAGCCATAGTAAGGGCGGGCGAGCAAGAGAGCGAGTGGAAACCACGTGACTACATGACTGAACTGCTGAGCAAAGCTGAGAAAGCGTGACCTGGTGAAGGACGAGCATCTGTCAAGAAGCCAAAGCCAGTGTCTCCGTGGGAACGGAAATCAAGAATGTTGAATTTAATAAATTGTTAAAGAATGTTGATACATGTTCTCATGGGAGAGAAGAGGTATTGATGACTATATAAAAAAATTGTTTAGAACAATGGTGTAGTCAAAAGTAGGATGATTTCATAGTGGGGTGACACTCCACCCCTAGAATCCCACCAATCCCTTAGCTAGAAAATGTGAAATTAGCAATTATTATGGGACGGACATGTTCTTTTAGGGTATAAGAATAGGTACTTTAGGGGTGTGGTTTAGGCAGCCGTTGGTGTGGTGTGCGGGCTTCAAGGGTTACGTAGGCTGAGAGAGGGAAGCGTCGCTGTTTTCGTCGGTGAGCTGAGAGGCCTAGATGTTCCTGTCCTGTCCCTGTCCTGGTACTTAAGTCTTTGATCCCTGACTCTTAGTTCAGGGGTCCCTCACTACCGCCTTGGCCTGGGTGGTGGTTTTCCTTTACAGATCCTCCGGGTTTGTATTTAATTTACTTAGCATTGTAGAAATTATATTTTTCCCCACTGTTTTCTTTGAGATGTGTACCTTTTGTCTCTTCATCTATCCCCTCCGAAATTGTTTTGGTTTTTAAGAGATCGATTATTGTGTGTCTAATGTCTCTTCATCTGTCCACTCAGTGCAACGTATGCATTTGAATGATATTTCTGATGTTACTGTGATTAGTTGTTATTCTCTCCCATGAGGTCTCCAGTATTTGAGTTTATGGATATGATCGTTATAAGTTTTATTATTGCTAGATAAAATTATTAAATCACACCGAGAGTTTGTGGTCATTTAATCAGGTTTCTAAAGGTTAATCTTTATTGCAGAGAAATTACATTTACCATCAACTCTTCAACTAATTGGTCCATCGACCAAGTAGATGAAAAGTCGAATAAATTTACAAGATGTTTAAATTTTGTGTATAAATAACAGGAATAGGTCGAAGAAAATTTAGCAAACTTGACACCAGCGCATCAGGGATTTTGGGTGAATGAGTATGGGCCAATGTATGATGTTGTTCAATAGTTATCCCTGATCAATTATTTGGGTTCGCGCTGGATCAGTTTCTTGGTAGCAGAGTGACGGTTTGATTATTGATTAGTTTGGTAAATGGTTGTTGAATATTGATTATATGTTTAACAAAAAGAGTTAGCGTCATGTTTTATGTTGTCTAGAAGTACAGGTACGGAGTTGCCTGAGGAATCCCGGGAAGGAATTTGCCTGAAGTAGGAAAAAGAAGAGTGTGGTAAAGAAATCACACTGCAGAAGTACTTTGTCTGTTGGAAATAATACTGAAAAGCTAGGTAGGGCTGTCAGTGTTATAATTAGGGAAAATTTTGTATGTAAGGAGAGTGTCTGAAATAGCGAAGGGTCCCTTTTGAAACTCTGGCAGTATCTCCGGGAAGAGTAACAGGACACCCTTTTTGTATGTCAAAAGGTCCTCTTGTGATACCTCGGTTTTATCTCTAGAGGAGTAATAGGTCTCCCCGGAGCTTGTTAGAGAAGTGAGATAACGCTGGTCGTTATTGTTACTTGCAGTGTAAGGATCTCTTGGAAAAGTGAAGACTATCTCTTTATTTAGTGGAACAGACAAGGTAGCATTGTCTTTTTATGTTGTTACTAACAGAATTTTGATTAAGAAAATCTCAGAAAAATATTGCCGTAAAAATTTGTAAAGGAGGGGTCAGTAGAAGGAGTGATACTGACGTCACAGAGTGCCGCGCTGGTATTGGTGGAAGCAGCGGGCGTGTATCGAGTGTAGATTGTAAAGGGAGGGTCAGTCGAAGGAGCAAAAACTGGCGTCACAAAAGACCGTGCTAGCATTGGACAAACAGTGGGAGAGAACAGAGCTCTGATTGGCAAATCAAAGTGAGAAGCGCAGACATTGGTTGAGATTGAAGTTACGTAGGGAGCTGTGATTGGTTGGTTGGTGTGAGTCGCGCTGGTATAGGACAGAATCTAACAAATAGGGAAGAGAGAAATACGGAGAAATTTTTGTTGAGTTATTATTGAGAACAGACTTTAATAAAGAAGAATTTTGAGAATGGGTTTGTTAAAATCTTTAAAGAATTTCTTTAAAAAAGACAAACAAATTGTGACGAGAGAAGGAATCCCCATTCCACCCCCAAAAACGCCTGCCTCTTATATGATGATGGAGCGAGGTTATCATACGTGTGTTTGGTTAGAAAATTGGATGAACTATACGAAGGATGATGGAATGTTAGCTTTTCCGGAATTTGGAACATTTAATGTGAGAATTTTGCAGAATTTGAGAGCTAGGATGAACATGCTAGAGCCAAATCCAAGACTTACTCAGTATGAAGCGTTGGAGGAATGGGAAGTAGAAGCTTATGAGCGAGAAAAAGATCGAAGTGGTAGGAGATTCAGAGGTTTCATGCCTAGATATCCATTCGAGAGGCGAGAAGATCAGATGAAAAGATGGAGAAGAGCGGTAGTGACCGAGGGTCTATATCCAGTTTTGATAGGTAGAGATTCAGACAGGTACCAAGTGTAAAGAGAAAAAGAAAAATATAGAAACGTTCGCAAAGGGCTTAGATGAGTCTGATGATGAATTATTAGAAGACATTATAACTAAAAGGCCTCCGCCATATGAAGAAAATTCAGGAGTAATGACTCCAAGTGCCCCACAAATGGTAACCCCATTGACTCCCCAAGTTACCGAAATGGCTAGAAGGGTGCGAGAAAATGAAGTGAGTTTGTTAAACAAGGCTAGAATGGAACAAGTACAGAAATTAAATCAGTTAAATTTGAATGCAGAAGCTTTGACGGTACCGGTGACAATTGGTCCCGTGATTCCATTGTTTGGAGAAAAATCGACTTTGCCTAACGTACACACGTTGTCAGTTCCAAGAAGTAGTGTAAGGAGTGAAATAGTGTCAGCAACGAATGAAAATAGACAAAATGACCAAAATACGACACTGTTAGATTTACCGACTGATGAATTATTAACGGAAACCCCGAGGAAAAGTATTCAACTAGATCCAAGGAAATTAGGCCAAACATTACTCCAGTAAAAGGGAGTGCAGCAAGTCCCTCTCAAGAAGAATTAACTCATTGGATAAATGAAATGACTAAAACAAAAGCCCAACCACAGAGTATAAATGTAAGTCAATTGAAAGTAGATTTAGAAGAAATGATTATTGGAACAGTAAGTCCAGATAGATTAGGGACTTATAGTGAAGAAGAGTTGTTGTTTTTGTGTAAAAGTATTACATGGAGAGCGAAGAATTTCCATGGGAAATTATCAGCGGTTGCTAATGAGTTTGGTGTAGATATAGAAAAATTGAAGATGTTACAAAGGACATACAGATTGGCTTTTAGTGACAAGGATTTAGAGAGTTTGAATGTATCAGGAAAAAGATTGCAGATAAAAGAGTTAATGAATTTACTGAAGAAATGGGGAACTTTAGAACGATGGAGGAGTAAGTGGATGAAAAAGAAGGAAGAAACTGCGGGTAGGGGAACTTCCATGTTTCCATTGAAAGAAAACGAGCAAGTTGAAAGGGTATGTCCGATGAGAGAAGTTCCAGGTGGTGGATATGTTCATGTACCTTGGACTAGACAAGACATATTATCATTCACTAATGATTTTCCCAGATTGCGAGAGAAGCCAGTTGAATGGTACAAACAAGTGGACAGATTTGTAAAAGTCTCAAAGGTGTTGTTGAAAGACTTAGATGGTCTTTTTGAAATAGTGGTTCCAGCTGACTTGTGGACAGAATGTAAGATTACTGTTGATTGGCCTAAGGATGAATATCCCAGAGATGCAAGAACAGGTGCACCATCTGAAGAGGTGATGAAAAAGTACCATCAGGTCATTACCTTCTTGAAGGGGAAGATTTCTCCTAAAGAAACAGATTGGGTTAAGATTGACAGGACAACCCAAGAGCCCAAAGAGTCGGTGCATGCATATTATGAGAGATTGTTACAGGTGTTTAAGCAGTACAGTGGGTTTGAGAATATTGGTGACAAAGATATGGGACATTTTGTGTATCGATTTGTATATGGATTGAAACCAGAGATTAGTGCAATGATACAGCAGCATATGCTCTGCTGGCAAAGTAAGTCAATAGACGAAATTTTGAGGTATGCAAAGTATTGTAGTGATGACATTGATTCAAGACTTAAAAAGTTGAAAGAGAAAATGATGTGGGCTCAAGTGAAGATGGCAGAACAGCAACAGGAAAATAGTAATGGACAACAAAGTCAAAATCAGACTGGTCAGGTAAACAGTGGAGGTAAAGGAAAATTTTAAATGAGTAAAGAAGAAGCTAAAAAGAAATTTCCTTGTCAGGCGTGCCGAAAATTTGGACACTGGAAGAATGAGTGTAAAAATGGACAAAAGGGCAACGAAGTAAATCAAAATTGAAATCCACAGATGCAGAATGAGGTGATTGGGAATCAACCGCAGCAGCAGCAGGTAGTTACTCCACAGTTACAGGTGCCACAACCTACTATGTCCCATAATGTGAATGCTCATATGCAGATGTACAGTGCAAGTACTGGATTCCACGGAGGAGAGCAGTTTGGTAAGAATCCACTGGTTTCACAATATTTGGTACGGTGTAGTGAGAGTGATTCGGATTCGTCTCAATGACGGTGCCTGAGGGGGAGGAAGAGTGCGTACTTGGCGCATCTTTAGAGGTAGATCAGTCAGGTCCATTTGTTGATGGAAAGGTAGAAGGTAAAGATATCACCTTCTTGTTGGACACTGGTGCTACCCGTTCTACTGTGAGAGCAGCAGAAATTCCAAACCTACCCCTCTCGGGAGAAACTATCCAAGTTGTAGGCGTTGCAAATAAACAGATTAGAACTCCTGTCACTGCCCCGGTAGAAGTTCATATTGGAAACTTCAAAGACATGCATCGGTTTGTGGTATGTGATTCCAGTCCCGTAAATCTCTTGGGCAGAGATTTACTGTGCAAAATGAATTGCACCATTTATTGTACACCAGATGGTGTTGCTTTTATGACACCTGATGAGGATGTTGAGTACAAAGTATTGATGGCCCAAAGAGAATCAGAAGTGAGTGAATTATATTCACTCCTCACTGATGAAGATTTGCCTGAAGAGTTAAAAGATACAGTGAGATCAGAAGTGTGGGATTTTACAGGAAAAGAGATTGGATTAATGACAAATGTGGATCCAATCCAGATTACAGTAAAAAATGGTGCTATATATCCAAATACCCCACAGTACAAAATGAGTCCAGAAGTAATAGCAGGAGTCACACCTGCGATTGACCAAATGATTGAACAGGGAATTTTAAAGGAAATAATGAGCAGTCCCTGTAATTCGCCCATTATTGGAATCAAAAAGCCTAATGGGAAATATAGAATAGTACAAGATTTGAGAAAGGTGAATAAAATTGTAGTGCCATGTTGTCCAATAGTGCCAAATCCAGCAGTACTTCTTTATCAAATTCCCTGTGATGTGAAATGGTACACTGTTATTGATCTGTGTCAGGCATTTTTCTCCATTCCTTTGCACCCGGAAAGTCAATATTTATTTGCATTCCGTTTTGAAAACCGAATCTTGGCCTGGTGTCAAGTTCCTCAAGGGTATACTGAAAGTCCTTTAATTTTTAATCAGATTTTGAAAAAATGTTTGGAGACTTTGGTCATGCCTGGAAACTCTGTTTTGGTTCAATATATTGATGACCTACTGTTGGCATCAAAAACACGAGAAGCATGTGTGACAGACACAATTGCTTTATTGAACCATTTAGCAGAAGGAGGACATAAAGTATCACCATCCAAATTGCAATACTGTAAACAGGAAGTTCAATATCTAGGTCACAAAATTGGAAAAGGGGTCAGAAGGGTGACGCCAGAAAGAATCAGTGTGATTAAGAAAATGAATCCACCCAGAAATCAAAAAGAAGTGCGAATGTTTTTGGGAATGGTTGGATATTTCAGACAGTGGATTTGTGGATTCTCATTGATTGCAAAACCTCTACAGAGGTTGACACGAAAGGATGTGAAAGATCCAATCATGTTGGATGAAGAGAGTATGGAATCTTTCTCAAGATTGCGAAAAGTCTTTGTCAAGCACCTGCTTTGGGAATGCCGGATTATTCTAAAGAATTTGCATTGTATTGTTGTGAGAGAGATGGATGTGCACTTGCAGTGTTAACTCAGAAACACGGAACGGCTCGACGTCCGGTGGCATATTTTTCTGCCACCCTAGATTCAGTGGCTGCAGCATTGACAGGCTGCTTGAAAGTAGTAGCCGCCACTTGTGTAAGTTTGGAGCAAAGTGAAGCAATTGTGATGGGTTACCCTGTAAAAGTATTTGTACCACACTCTGTTGAGATCCTTTTAACTCGCACTAGGACTCAACATATGACATCTAGTCGGCTGACTAAATATGAGAGAGTGATTCTAGGTGCTGAAAATGTGACAGTGGTGAGGTGCACTACTGTGAACCCAGCCACATTGTTGCCAGATTCAAGATGTGAGGAAGTGAAAGAAGAAGCAGAACATGATTGTCTGGAAGTGACAGAACTTTGTACTAAGCCCCGTCCGGATATAGAGGATGAACCGTTAGAAAGGCCAGATTGTGAATTGTTCGTGGATGGATCATGTTTGAGAAATCAAAGGGGTGAATTGTGTGCTGGTTATGCTGTCTGCACTTTATCAGGAGCATTAGAAGCATCTTGCCTGAATGGGGTAAAATCCGCCCAAGTTGCAGAGTTGATTGCTCTGTTTAGAGCATGTAAATTGGCAAAAGGTCTAAAAGTAACCATCTACACCGATAGTCAGTACGGATTTGGTATCGTACATGACTTTGGTCAAATATGGATGCAAAGAGGATTTTTGGCTTCCTCAGGTTCTCCAATTCGGAATGGAAAAACTGTAAAGGAATTATTGGATGCTTTGCAGTTACCAAAAAGAATTGCTGTTGTAAAATGTGCAGCACATCAATCAGGAGATGATGATGTGACAAAGGGCAATAGATACGCGGACCAATTAGCGCGTTACTGTGCACAAAATACAGTGGCCATAAACAGGTCAATTGAAAAGGGAAATACCGAATGCCATCTTATGTACACAACAACATTTGAGACTTGGGATGAAATAAAGCAAATGCAGGAAGAAGTCAGTGATGAGGAAAAGGAAGAGTGGAATAGAACAGGCTGTAGGAAAAATGCAGAAGATGAGGTTTGGGTCTATTACGATGGAAATGTATCATGGACAAACACACATCGGAATAATCCAAAGTTCAGGGCGATCTCAGAAAGTTTATGTCAAAGATGTGCCATATGTCAAAAACAAAATCCTGGAAGAAAAACGGTTGTAAATTGGGGTGTAATTGGGAAAGCAGGAGGTCCTTTTACACGACTTCAAATTGATTTTATTGCGCTGCCACCATGTAACGGGCTGAAGTACGTCCTTGTCATTGTCTGTTTGTTTTCTCGCTGGGTGGAAGCCTATCCAACGAGAAGGAATGACAGCCTTACAGTGGCTAAGTTGTTGGTAAGAGAACTAATCCCTAGGTTTGGTCTTCCAGTCACTTTGGAATCAGATAGGGGATTACATTTCAATAATGAGATAATTCGAATGATATGTGCAGCATTACAAATTGAGCAAAAACTGCATTGTGCCTATCGACCAGAGGCTTCTGGAATTGTTGAACAGATAAATGGTACAATAAAATCTAGATTAGGGAAGGTATGTGCATCCACAACACTGAAGTGGCCTGACGCTTTACCCCTGGTATTGATGAGTCTTAGAAGTATTCCTGACAAAAAGACTGGATTGAGTCCACATGAAGTATTGATGGGAAGAGCCATGAGACAAGCATACATACCTATGAACAAACTGATGACTATGTCTGATGATCGTGTGCTAGATTATTGCAAAGGATTGGCTGACCTGGTGCGTTCTGTGTCCCGCCAGGTTGGAGCAGATGCCACAACGACACAGCGGAACCAAGCACATGATTTGAATCCTGGTGAGTGGGTACTAGTCAAGAAGCACATAAGGAAAACGTGTCTAGAACCCCGTTGGAGCAGCCCTTACCAGATCACATTGGTGACGACCACAGCAGTAAAGTGTTTTGGCTTGCCAAACTGGATACATGCAAGCCATACCCGCTTAGTCCCAAGTCAAATTGAAAGACCTGAAGTACAGCAACTGGAAATTCAAAACCAAGTACCAGCAGCTGAAGTGTGTGAAGCTGAGGAGTCTGGAGTGACAGATTCTAATGAACATTTTGACGATGAACAGCCAAGCACAAGTCAAGTAAATTGGGCACCAGATACTGGGATTAAAGAGACTGTTGTTGAGTCAGAAAAAGGTGAGGCTGCCGGTGAGTCAGGAGAAAGAGAAACGGCTGTTGAGCTAGAATTTGGACCAAAGGAGAGTGAAAATACCAATGAGCTAGAATAAGGTGAACTCGTTGATGAATCAGAAGCAAGTGCTGAACCTACAGAAACAGAAATACAAAGGAGCAGAGAGGGACAGACAGAAAGAAGATCAAACAAAAGAAATAGTGAAGCAAACACAGAAGGTGAAAAGATAATTCAGAAGAAAAGACCTAGAAAGGGAGACATTTGGTCAAGTGGAGCAAGAAGACTAAAGTATGGAATAGTCAAGAGAAGGTTGGGAAAAAGACCAGAGCAAAGTAATGAAGTTTCAAGCCAAACAGAATTAGAGAACACAAAAAGAGAAACAACCAGAAAATCAAAAAGAACAAGAATTCCATGCAGAAAGTACAAAGCTCCTGAATGGACCTATGTTATATTAGAAAAATTTGAAAATTTAGGTCTAAGTGAAGAACATGACAGTAGTGATACTGAAAAGGAAGATGAGAACAAACTAAGACCACCTTAAAAGAACTATAAAAAGACAAAGGAGGAAAATGTGTCAGATGAACTGGATTGAGTACATAGAGAAACCCCAAAAGACTAAATAAAAAAGAGAAAGGGGTAAAGAAGAAAGTCATTAAGTGTCGGATTACACAAAACCATATTTTTGAGAAAATTTAGGATTTTAGACTAGAAAATTGTTAGATTTTTTATATTTTTTTTCTTTTTTTGTAGCACATCAAAATGGCAGAAGTAGAAGTGACTGAACAACCAAATTCTAGACTAAAACGTAGATGTATTAAAACCTGTATGTGTAGTGTTTTCCTATTAACGCTTATGTGGATCCTGTTATCTTACCTATTTTTAGTGTAAATAATATTGGAAATAATACTAATGATATGACAGTTGAAGGAATGAAAGATGTGTCTAAAACACATATAAATACTAATATAGAACAAATGGATGGAGTACTTACCATCATGATAAATCAATTAGTGATTTTTCGTTAAATGTCTTTACCAAGATGTTATATGAGTATACTAACACTATGAACGTGAGTGATTGTTATGTCTGTATGAAATTACCTACGTCTGTCTCTGAAGGACTAACCTATCATCATCTTTCTCTAACCTATGGTGTGTCATGTAGTGTACTCTGCAGTCTATTTTACATGACTGGTAAGCTGGATTATCAATATACTAATATAGATTTAGTATTTTCAGAAATACCAATCATAAAGGAATTAAATAAAGTAGTAAGTGCTAAAAATGCTCGTTATATGGGAGAATTCTTCCATATCACTAAAACCTTGGATATAGAAAATGCCTACAAAAACAATTTAACATGCAGTTTACATACTGAAGAAAAATTATTTTTAGATATGGTAGAGAATAGAAGAGAAAGTTTCCAGACGGAAGCTAATGAACAGAAATCACAGGTACCACCTTGGGCTTTTAGAGAAGGAAATTATGAGACGGGTGAGACATACGCTGCGATGTCCCTGGACTGGTTACGAAAGGGGAAACTATGTTTATATAGATCAAGGACTAACTATAATAATTACTTTATTGGCACTAGTGAATGTGAGCATACTTTCCCAAATTACTGGAGGATGGGGATTGACCCAGTTTTCCTGGGGAATCTATTACGTGTGTGGCAAGAAAGCCTATTATAGGTTACCAGCACGTTGGTATGGAAGCTGTTATTTTGGGATCGTCTTTACAAAGGTCTATCATAAAGACCGTGGGGACAATAGTGCCAATGAGATAAAACAAGGAGTAATACGAAGTAAAAGAGAAAGTTTTTCAGAAATAGTAGGTGATATCTTTGGTGCACTGATACCCTCGGTTGGAGTAGTTTTAAATGCACACAAAATTCGCAAATTATCCACAGTAGTTGATCCTTTATTAACAGATACTGCTGGTGGTTTCTTGATGATTGATACCGAAATAGTGGCAATCAGATCAATGGTTTTACAAAATCGACTTGCCCTTGATATTCTTTTGGCAAAAGAGGGTGGAGTCTGTGGTATGTTGAAAATTCAACACTGCTGTACCTATATCCCAGATAAAAGTAAAGGGATAGAAGGATATATTAGAAATATAACAAAATTACATAATGAGTGAACCCAACTGGAGGTTGATAGTGTTTGGGAGAGACTTGGTAAGACTTTCTCTGCAGTAAGTAAATGGTTCTCTAACTTAGGAAATAGTTTATTAGGAAAAATAATAATCCCAATATTTTCTGTAGCAATAGTAGTTCTAGTAATAGTAATAACATATAAATGTTGCAAATCTGTAAGAGAAAGAAAAGATGCGAAAAACAAAAGAATAAAAGTAAAGGAAGAAAGAGAAAAAGAGAAGAAATAAAATTAGAAAAGTAAAAGGAGAATATTATGACATGATGAAAGAGTTAGACGAAAGTGCCATAAAAGAAGAAAAAGAGAGTAAATGCTAGATAACATAGAAGGTGGCACTCGGTATGGTGAGTATTTATGATGGCTCTTAAAAGCCATCAGAGGGGGGATTGATGGAGCAGGATTTCGCGAAAAGAAACCTGCTCAACCGAACCACCCTTTAATATGGACTAACAGTAGGTAGTGTTAAACGACTAATGTGCACATTTACACTACACGTGGGAAGACTGCTTTAAAAAATGCATGAACTAACTAGAACTAATGCGTAAATAACCGGAAATGTAATAATTTTTGGGCATATTATCAAGGACTTATCGCCGAGTTAGCAGCACTTTATTGCAGCCAAAGTGGCGATAGATTTATCGCCCTATTCACAAGCTGGTGCTAACAGCCGATATCGCCAGTTTTCCTGCGAGAGCAGCCGCAAAAAATATCGCCACGGATGACACCGGCAACTAATGCTAATAAGATGCAGAGTAGGCGTTCCTGTGCAAAAAGCCGCGACAACACCACTTCGCAATATTCCCAACGACCAGCCAGATCGGCGATAAGATCCCAAAACAGGCGATAAGGCGCGTTAGCAGCAAGGATTTAACACCTGCTCTTACCTGGTGTTAAGTCGGACGACAACCTGCACCAGAAATGGGAGCCCAGCCCACAGCCACACCAGAAGAACAACTGATGTCATGGAGCTACTGATCATGTAGCTCGGACACCCAAGAGGGCCACAACACCCACCGCCACCACCTCTGGACACCTCTGGACAATCTGTAAGTCACAGCCTGCAAGACAAAATTCAAGATAAGAAGGTGTGTCATGCACTCATCAAAGGACAGAGAGAGAGAGAAAGAGAGAGAAAGAAAGGGAGAGAGAGAGAGAGTGAAAGAGAGGGAGAGAGAGAAAGAAAGAGAAAGAGAGAGAGAGAGAGAGAAAGAGAGAGAAAGAGAGGGAGAGAGAGACAGTGAAAGGAAGGCTCTTGGCACATACATGCCAACTGTTGTGCGTGTATCGCTATTTGTGCACCATAAGCCTAAGGCCTAGCCCCAAATGCAGTGCGAAAGCCACATCACATTTCCAGAATGCTAGCAGTAGTCAGACTAACATTAGGGATGAACGCTCCTTTGTCTCAATACATAAGGCGGAAGGACATCTGCACCTCCGACCTTGGTCTTGCATGCGGCAGGCACCCCCTGAGAGAGATACCATAGCAGATGATGAGGACTCCCGCACTACGCACAGCGCTAATGAAACACCAACGTATCCACACCCCACACACAGAAGTCCTTGCTCGAGGTACTCTTGCATGGAATGCCCTTGACACTTACATACACAACAACCCATACGTCCAAACGTTGCACACACATACGACTCATTGCTCCGAGCTGTGGCATATCATCCACATAACTGCCACAGGTCAGAAGAGTGCCGGTTCTATGAGAGCCACCAACGCAATGGCAGAACATCCCGGGCACATGCACAACCCCTGTCACGTGGAACTGTACCGTGCACGTATGCTGCATTTGTTGGGGGCACTGCCACTGGCAGTGTTGCGCATCAGTTACCGTCTGAGCTTCCGTCTTGCGTACGTCACCTGCGTCCAGCCCTGGTTCCACTGTCGATCATGCATATTCGAGTGGCCCATGGTTGTCTGCCTATCCAACACAACGGTAGCTGAACTGGATCATGACTTGTGTGTGCGCCCCCTGTTGGCCCACGACCAGGAGTGTAACCGTGATACCCGTTCATGGATGCCTTGATATTTGGCGTTTGTGCTGGCAGTTGGGCATGGGAGATTGCAGAAGTTCTCGCGTGCAGTGACCACATCGAAGCGCTCCCCTATTGGGCTGTGTTGCGGATTGGTGAAACGGCGTGGACGGAGCACATCTGTCCGGACTAGTTAATGCATTGGCTCGCCCTCGTGTTCGTTGAAGTCGACAACGACGTACTCTTGGAACTGATTGCCCAGGAAGCTGTGCTCGCATTCATGAATGAGTAACTACGTTCCTGCAGCCACAACTGCTTGTAACCCAGAGCACAGGTCCCAACACCTTGTTGCATCTTGGAGAAATGGTCACATATCCCACCACAACAGTGGACATGGCTGCATTCGCCTGGACTCAGAATGCATGTGCGTGCACCTACGCGTGTTGACACACACCTGTGCAAGGTGAGGCAGTCCCATGGGCGGAGCTGCACAGCGTTGCTTGGCAAGGTTCCTAAATCTGACATACTGCTGGAGGGAGAGTACACACATGGCAATGTAGTACTACATGTGACCTTGTTGGACCCTTTCACCTGCTCACTGTCAGCAGAGCAGACAGTCTGCGCAGTCCGGTGGTACAGCACTATGCAGATCCCATGGGCTGTGAGTCGTGTCCCCTGACACGGGGCAATGAGCATACGCCAAACATCACATGACTCGTCCAGCAAGGCAAGGTGGGCCGAGACCGTTGCCATCCGTAATGATTGGTGTTCATTTTTGCCTCCCCATTTATTGCACCTCTACATGTTCCCATGCTGCCTGTTAGTGTCTGAAGCACTGGTCTGCATGTTGTGGCCCTTGTCTTACCCGTACTGACACGCACATGCTAATAAACTCTACGCCACTTCACTAGTGTTCAACTGTGATGAGTGTTGATTAGAATGACTAATCGTGGGCCTCAATGAGCATTGTCCGTACAGGGAGGGACTGACTGACGCATTTAACTTAGGGGTGAGTCCCTATTGCCAGCTCCACCTCTGTGAGCCAGACATTGTGGTTGGGATAGTTGCTGGTAGACCTGTGCTCTTACGTGTCTTCAGCAATGTGAGTATGGTGTCCAACTTCTTGCCATGTGGATCAATGTGATCCATCAAAACAGGCTGTGTCCACACAGTTCAGTGTGAGTAGGTATGCGAAGAGATGTTCTGTTGTCACATGTGATGGGGGACACTACTTTAGGCCCGCTACCGAATTAGACATTTTTACACACAGCCGCATTTAATACATGAACTTGGGGCTACGTTGGGGGGTTGCAAGATTGTTGTTCATGAGCATTGAGGCCACAGCTTGTTTACACCTTCACAGTCATCTAATTGGCCATGTGGGTGAGGGACAAACATGCGCATTGATGTCATTTCCCAGGATGTACCTTTTTGTGCAATCAATGTCCCTACATTCATCCATACTTATATACTTGATTGAACATAGACATGACACATCTGTGTGATTTGGAATGTTTTATTCACATTCTGTGGAGTGTCGGAGCTGGAGCAGTACATGGCCATGCAAACCCCACATTACATGGTTGCCCAGTGGAGGGCCAACCAGAGCCCTTTGATGAATGACAATTTAATCGGAAGAGGAAGAGTTCAGTCTGCAGCCTGATTGCTGTGTCATTGGAAACCAGAGCAGATATGGCAGTCCATGTCGGGGTCCAGATGAATGTCGCAGAGTGTCTCGGGGGACAGTGGAAGGTGTTGTTCCAGGGCATGATGCAGAGGGCTTAACCAAGCAGGAACAGGGCATATGGCGGGGATGAATGCTACAACCTTCGTTCTCACACAGAGTCATTGCCATCCACATCTTAGTCCTCTGATATGTCTTCTGTGTCAGGTGTGTCTGGTGTGTGTGGTGGTGTTATGGCTGCATCACTGTGTGCCACTGACACATCAGGGGGCGGAGATGTGTGTGTCGAAGTTCTTGCAGCAGTCATCTGGGACAGGCTCTGTGGCAGCAATGGCAAGATGAGGTTCTGCAGGGCATGGAAGATCCCAGCTACATCTCGCTGGTGTACAGCTGTGGCAGCCATCCTTCCAGCCTGCATCCGCTCCATATTCTCTATTGTCCTCCTCATCTGTGCCAACTCTGTGCTGTCATCGCTGGAGCCTGTCTGACTAGACAGTTCTTGTATCCGAGTAATGGCTCCAGCGAGGTAAGCCAAGGATTGTTGTAGAGCATGTAACGGACTGTGGGTGTCCGTTAGGGAATGTAAGTGGTCCCTGATGGGACTCATACACCCACGTATGGCATCAAGTTTGGCTGCCATGAGGTCGAAACCCACCCGCACCTGTTCAGCCAGCCCCCTCTGGCAGTCTGACACACGGCGTTGGAATGCCATGTGTCTCTCCGTGAGGTGCTGGGAGCCAGCCGTGGTGGTGGGTGCTTCCTGCTGTGTGGGCTGTGCAGGGGGTGGGGTCACCTCGATGCAGCTGGGCTGCCCTGCTCCTGGAGGTGGGGTGCGGAGGCTGTCCACGAGCCATAGGAGGGTGTCGGAGCTGATGGCCAGGGGGTCCTTCTCATCATCACTGAAGAGCTGTTTGGTCTGCTCTGCAGGAGGTGCTGATTGTCCCTTTGCAATGTGAAGGGGAGATGCAGGTTAACAGTGTGTTCCATGTATGTTGACGCATTGTACATGTTTACATACAGACTGCATGACAATGTACATTGTGACTGTTTTGGATGAGCTGGCTATTTGATGGGAGACAGTGGACATTTCGACTACATGACGGATGTGGAGTTGTACTCATACATGATCATCTCACAGTTTCCTGCTATGCCAGATGTGATTGGCCATTTTCTACGCACAAGCGGCACCAGTTGTGTCCTCTGTTCTGTAGTGAAAGTGTTGCACTTTGTACCACATTGTTGTCAATGTTGATGTGCTGTGATTGCTATGTGTGTGTGCTGCATTGTAGGAGAGTCGCCTCTGCAGCTCTGATTGAGCGGCCCCTTATCCCTTTGAGGCGGTGTGCCTTTGACTTGTGTGCTTTTAAGGTGCTGAGATGTTGGCGACTTGGGTCATTTATGCTCTTGGACGGTTTTTATACTCTTGTGCATTGTTTGTCTGCAGTTGTGTTGTTGACGTCAGGGGTTGTATGTGCACATGGATGTGTCAGAGTGTGACCCGCTCCTTTGAGGATGTGATCCACACTGGGCCACCTCAGTGTCGTGTCGTGCACCATGTCATGTATTTTGACTGCAGCCATGCTATTGGTCATGCAGTGTCACTTGCATTGTCAGTGTGGCTCACAGAGCCGCTGCTTTGCTGGATTCAGCACATGTGCATGGGTAGGTTGTGAGATTGGTGATGTGGAGGGGGGCCCCTTTTTGCACATAGTGGACGGGGGCCTTCTTGGTGTTTCTATGTGTGCTGCAGTGTGCCAAGGGTATCAGGGACATGTTCCACAATCATTGTGGGTGTGCAGTGTGCTACACATAATTGTGCATCTGTGCCATTGTGCCCATCTCCCCCTATCCCCCCAGTCCCTGGTCGTTACTCACCCTGTTGCTGTTGGGTCAGGTCATATCGAGCTGTGTCCGGACCCCCAACTCCTTGCACCGTCTCCACACTGATGACTGTGGCCACCATTTCCTCCATCTCATCCAGCTCCTCCTGAGGCGCAGGACTCCCACCTCCAGTCGCCGTTGCTGCCTTCCGGTTGGCAGCGAGTTTCTGCTTGATTTGGCTATTCACATCATGCCGGCGCCTCTTGACCCCCTCCATTGACCTCCTCAACACTCCGACTGCATTCACGTTGTTCACGATCGACTGCCATATTTCCGTTTGTGTTGCCAATGACACAGTGGAGGTGACGAACAGTTGTTGGTAGTGTTCTATCACCTCCGTGACGATGATCCGGTTTTCCTGCGGACTGAACCCCGTCTTCCTCTTCCTATTCTCCTTGCCCTTGCCCTTCCCCGACCCGGAGGTTCCTTGCAGGTCATCTGTGGGGCTTGTGGGGTTCGCATTTTCCTCTGCACTCGGTCCGGGTGCATCCATGGTGCTACGCAGTTTATTATTTTTTTGTCTTTTTTATTTTTCTGCTTTTATAGTGCTTTTTCCCACATGACGCGTGGGAATTGCAGGCCTGTCGCTGGTTATCGCTGATTTTTTATCGCGATTTGGGGCATCGTAACTTTTTCTGCGTTTCGCATTTTTTCGGCGTCGCGTTCATTTTAACGCAGTCACTTGGCGAGTTATTGTGAGATTATCGCATGGTGCCCCGGGTTGAGAATACAACGTTAACACGGTGTTATTTTCCCGCGATAGGCTGCATTGTGCAAAGTTGCGTTAAGCTAATTTTGAGATAATTATCACACGTTCTTGAGAATATCCCCCTTTGTGTTTTGAATGAATTTAAGAGGTTTGCATGGCAAGGCTGCAGATGTTTTTCGTAAAAAGCATGGCGTGTGTTGCTTTATACTAATGAATAATGCCGCTTTTCTGCTTAAGCTATGCTAGACTAACCGTTAACATAAAGTAGAGTTAAGATGGGGGGTAAACCGTGAAATTTACATTATCACATAATTAATAATGTTCGTTTTTCTGTTCTTTTAGTAATGGACGAGTTCTCCATATTAATAAAGTTAGACATAGTAAGGGCGGGTGAGCAAGAGAGCGAGTGGGAACCACGTGACTACATGACTGAACTGCTGAGCGAAGCTCAGAAAGCATGACCTGGTGAAGGACGAGCATCTGTCAAGAAGCCAAAGCCAGTGTCTTCGCAGGAACGGAAATCAAGAATGTTGAATTTAATAAATTGTTAAAGAATGTTGATACGTGTTCTCATGGGAGAGAAAAGGTATTGATGACTATATAAAGAAAATGTTTAGAACAATGGTGTATTCAAAGGTGGATGATTTCATAGTGGGGTGACACTCCACCCCTTGAATCCCACCAATCCCTTAGCTAGAAAAAGTGAAATTAGCAATTATTATTGGACGGACATGTTCTTTTTGGGTATAAGAATAGGTGCTTTAGGGGTGTGGTTTAGGCAGCCGTTGGCGTGGTGTGTGGGCTTCAAGGGTCACGTAGGCTGAGAGAGGGAAGTGTCGCTGTTTTAGTCGGTGAGCTGAGAGGCCTAGATGTTCCTGTCCTGTCCCTGTCCTGGTACTTAAGTCTTTGATCCCTGACTCTTAGTTCAGGGGTCCCTCACTACCGCCTAGGCCTGGGTGGTGGTTTTCCTTTACAGATCTTCTGGGTTTGTATTTAATTTACTTAGCATTGTAGAAATTATATTTTTCCCGGCTGTTTTCTTTGAGATGTGTGCCTTTTGTCTCTTCATCTATCCCCTCCGAAATTGTTTTGGTTTTTAAGAGATCGATTATTGTGTATCTAATGTCTCTTCATCTGTCCACTCTGTGCAACGTATACATTTGAATGATATTTCTGATGTTACTGTGATTAGTTTGTTATTCTCTCCCATGAGGTCTCCAGGATTTGAGTTTATGGATATGATCGTTATATGTTTTATTATTGTTAGATAAAATTATTAAATCACACCGAGAGTTTGTGGTCATTTAATCAGGTTAATCTTTATTGCAGAGAAATTACATTTACCATCAACTAATTGGTCCATCGACCAAGTAGATGAAAAGTCGAATAAATTTACAAGATGTTTAAATTTTGTGTATAATTAACAGGAATAGGTCGAAGAAAAGTTAACAAACTTGACACCAGCGCATCAGGGATTTTGGGTGAATGAGTATGGGCCAATGAATGATGTTGTTGAATAATTATCCCTGATCAATTATTTGGGTTCGCGCTGGATCAAAGCTCTGCAGAGCAACACCGACTAACCAATCACACGGGCCGCCTCTGACCCAGAAGGGAAAGTACCGTCCTGCGCGTGTAGTTGAAACACAACAAATCGCTTTTACTCGCACACACGCACACACTATAACGCTCTGCCAGCCGCGCATACGTGATTTGAATGCTGTTGTGTCTAATCATGTGTGAAGTGCTTTTGACGACTAGAGGCAGGACATTATGTTTTTAAAGCGTCTTTTTGTAGCACTGCATCGCACTGCAGCCTTTTTCTACTTCCTCACTCTTGTGATTGGGGTATGGATCTACTAACCACAGCATCCAGCGGCTCCATGTCTGGCACAATGCTATCGGTGTGGCGCAGCGGCCAGGGCGGCTGACACCGGAACCCGGGGGCTCACGGTTCGATCCCCGGCGCCGGATCAGCCCAGCACCATGTGATTCTGGGCAATAGCTTGCTTAATCTTCCCGACGGCCCTCAGCACCTTGACACCCTTGGGTAATTGTTCGCGCTTTACAAATACTGGACATTTACATTTACATTTAAACTGTCCTCGCTACACCACTCACTTTGTATGACACGATTTGCCCACCCTTGCCCATAATGCGGACACGGCTACGAGTCCAATATGCCAAATTTAGAGGTGGGGGTAGGGGTGAGCAGCACAGGCCGAACGTGTCACACAGCACATAGAAGCATTGTAAACGCATTCTATGAGCCCCCAGCCGTGCTGTAACTGGTATTACCATGAAACTAATTTCTGCCCGAAGCCTGGCTTTCTTTCTTTCCGGGGCTTAACCTCAAAGGGTCATCTGGCAAGATAAGCTCCTCGGCACTATAGGACACTATAACCTGTACCGCGTCTCCACTATAAATGGTTTGCTTCTGAGAGTGACACCGCTGACCTCTAACATCTCCTCCTTTTCCTTTCGAGTGGGGGAGGTGATGGGGGGTCTGTGATGTATTGTGACGTAAAACTATCATCTAGAAACAAATACGTTATCATTCTTTGTTACGTGTGGTTTGAGAGGTGCATTACTTTTTCATCACTGAATTCATGTGTTTGACTATTTGCTTTTCACTTACGAAGGCGGGATTGCAAGTTTCAGTATGCAAAAACTATCCACCTGAATGAGCGACTGGCAGCTGACTCAGGGTTAACTATAAGCATTGACCACTCGTTTCTCGCCCCCCTACCCAAGTCCATTACCGGGTACCCCGGCTAGTTAAGGTTTTGCTATGCATTCTAGGATTTGTAGACCTCTTGATCCCATTTCAAAATCAACTCCCATGGTCAAAGAAGGAAACCTGGACTGGGTAATGTTCTCGCACATGTAGATGGGAAACGCAAGAGCTGTGTATGGTCTCTGTGTTCGAACTTGCAATTTCACTATAAGAATGTTGTCAGCTTCCTGGCTAAGCACAGCCCTCCAATGACTTGCTTGCGAGTGACTGTCTGCAATCCACACATGGTGCAACAGCCAATATTTAATCGCTGCAGTCTAGTTGTGGAAGCATCGCCAGTCGACATCAAGAGTTAAAGTCTTCCTACTCCTCCTGCCTGCGATTTCCTCCATAGACCTATTTTTTTTAATTATTGTTTGCTTGTTCTCTTTTCCTCCTGGGATAAATGGTGCATCTTTTTTTTTTACCCATGTTGGTCTGCTTACGTATCCCATGCAGCACAAGCGTATTCAGATTTGTTTGTCCAAAAGCACCGGAAGTCTTCTGATAAAGGTATCAATTACCGTTTTTTACTGGCCAATGTTTTTCTGAAGCTTCATTATAGTGATAAGGAATTGCATTGTATTGAGTTACCAAACACCATTGCACACACCAGACAGAAGTCGAGAAAATTGGCAATGGAACACTGTATGGAAACACCAAGCATACCACAGGTATCAGGGGAAAAACTCTGCACATATTATTTATTTTATCCAAAATGCCTGACATTTTTTTTTTAAATTGCTTTGATGTCCCACGGGGCCCATATAAACCGTCTGCAATAAATACATAAATAAATGCATTCAATGTTTTTATATGTTTATTTGGTCTTTTACATGTGCACACAAGCCTGGCATGGTTCAGTTGTTTTAGGTTGGTGCTGTGTTGGACAGTGTTGCTTTGTCTTATAATAAAAATACAAGCACTGGTTTCAAACTTCCTCATGTATTTGTATATCATTTCCATATTTACATGTTTTTATTGCACAGCAACATCATTGCACTTTATTTCTCTTTTGGCAGTTGTAGAAAGCTGGCTCTCTATATAGTGCGCTAATGCAGCACCTCTTCAGCATCAACGCAGCACCACCTCTGCATCAGCGCAGCATCACCTCAGCACAGCACCAATTCAGCACCAACTGAGCACCAGCTCAGCACCACCTGAGCACTGGGGCAGCACCACTACCTCAGCATGACTCAATACAACCACAGCATGACTCAACACCAGCATCACACAGCACCACCACAGCATCACCTCAGCACTAGCACAGCATCTCCTCAGCATCACTCAAAACCACCACAGCATCAGCACGCACCACCTCCACATTAGTACATCTCAGCACCAGCGAAGCACCAGTGCAGCCCCAGTGCAGCCCCACAACAGCATCAGAGTAGCACCACCTCAGAACCAGCCCAGCACCACCTCAGCACCAGCACAGCACCACCTCAGCACAGCACCAACCCAGCATCACCTAGCACCATCTGAGGACCAGCTCAGCACCATCTCAGTACAGCACCAACCCAGCATCACTTAGCACCATCTGAAGACCAGCTCAGCACCACCTGCACACTAGTGCAGCACCACCCCCTCAGCATGACTCAGCACCACCTCAGTATCACTCCGCACCACCTCTATATCACTCACCATCACCTGAGCACCACAACAGCACCACCTTAGCCTCAGCACAACACCATCTCAGCATCAACCCAGCACCACCTCCTCATCTGTGTACCACCACCAGTGCAGCACCAACTCAGCATCAGCACAGCACCACCTCAGCACCAGTGCAGCACCACCTCAGCGAGAGTGCAGCACAACCTCAACATCAGCAGAGCACCATCTCAGCACCAGCACAGCACCACCTCCCCATCAGTGCACCACCACTAACGCAGCCCCACCTCAGCACCAGCGCAGCCCAACCTCAGCATTTAGCACCAATGCAGCACCACTTCAGCATCAGCGCAGCATCACATCAGCACAGCACCAACTCAGCATCATTCAGCACATCACACCGGAGCATGACTCAGCACCATAGCATTACTCAGCACCAACTCAGCATCACTCAGCACCACCTCAGTACCACTCAGCATCACCTGAGCATCACCTCCGCACCAGCATACCACCACCTCAGCATCACTCAGCACCACCTAAGTATCCTTTTGCATCACCTATGCATCACCTCCGCACCGCACACCACCATCTCAGCACCACTCAGCATCCCCTCAGTCTGTCCTCGGAATCTGGCATCTATTGAATCTCCCCTAGTGTCTGTCCGCTGCTCGTGTTGCAATTCAGGTACCATTTCCCAACCTCCACCCTCCCGTTGATTATTTCCCCCCCAATACAAAAAAAATATTTAATGAACAAGCATTAGAACACACAGGAAGAAGTTGCCAGCATTGCAAAGACAAAAAAACTAGAAGACATTTTTTATGTTAATTATTTTTTAATAGGGTCGTTTAGTTGTACATAATGTCTTCTTGGTTATATATAAGGTAACAAAAATGGTTATAACACTGTTTTATTATAACTTTTCAACATGATGCACAGCACCCACACTGCTCTACAACATAGCTTAAATATATTATTTAAGCCAATAGCTCTGGCTAAATACTTATAAGGTCCCAAGGGCGAGACCTATTGGCTATGCTAATGCTTGTTCTATGCAGCTACAGCCCAAATCATATCCTTAACGCCTCATTTACTGCTAAACCTCCATGTGCAACTTACGGAGTTTGTTTGGCGGGAGGTAATTCCACTCCGCCGGCGGAGTTCATGGAGTTTTGCCAATTCGCTTTCCACTTGGAGCACGGAGTTTGGCAAAAACTCTGCCAACCGCCGCATGACGAAGTTAACCAGCACCCCCACCTCCCCCTAATTTCTCAGCCACCCACAAGTAATATCACTAAACAATAGGTACGAAGCCACAGCAACAGTCCCCGCTGCACGCTCATTAAGACAGTCACCATTTGGAAAAATAGCCCCTAAAAGAGCCCGTAACAAATTAAATAAAGAAATATCTAGTGCATAATAACGGAAACACGGGTGACAGGTACTCAGCATCCCGCGGACCAACTCCAAATACATTCTGTAAAACAAATACTTTTAGGACGGAGAATTCTACCTAGAAAAGGAATAGGAGGTCTAGAGTGTGCGCCAAGCATTGTTATTGAGTCGCTGTGATCTTCGTGGACAGAAGTTTAAAGCCCCCAAGGACTCTGGAGTATTTCAGGGCCAGCATATCTGTAAGAGTTACCCTACTTCTTAATGAAGCTTTATGCTTTGCTAAACACTCCACGATGACATTGCAAGTAATCTGCAGGACACAACAAGTTCAAATTTTGGCAGAGCCAGCACAGTCTTCCATCCTTTCTAGGTTCGTACTTTGGTTACAGAAACTCAGTACAAAGCAGAACTTCAGCGGTGAGCAGTAAAGTCCTGTGTATTTACCCCAGTGTGGCCGCCATGAGACCAACAGCTCCAGTGCCTGTGCCCAGCTTCAGGACCAAGCAGCCCAGGAGTACATGCCAGGAGCAAGGGTAGTAGTAATCCTCAGTCTCCAAGAACTTGCCCGGATCTAGTGCTGCATCACACACCACACCGCCCACGTTGCCCAGGCCGTGCTGTCGCAGGCGCAGCACCGAGCTGTTCTTCAACTTCAGCTCTCAGACAAAGCCCTAGTGACGTGCGCCCCCTTCCATGGAACGAGGCAGACGGCATTCGATTTAAAGTAATCCTTTAGTCCATCAATTTAACATGTCAGATGGAACTTTAAGTGTGCATACTTACAGATATTGGTCGAGCAGGTGCCATATTGAGTGTGGGTAAACACGGCACCATATAAAAAAAATAGAAGGCTGACAGAACAAAAGTGAGGCATCCTTTCAGGCTATCTTGGACTGCGATAAACAGGCATGGATGAAGGGTGGTTTTAGCAGTCTACTGGGGTGGAAGGGTTAACCCCAGCACTTCACAGAGCTGCCACAAGGGGGACGTTTGGTGTGGGAGGGAGAGAAGGAGAGGAGAGAGAGAGAAGGAGAAAGGGAAGAGACAGCTGCACTGAGACAATACCTGTGTCCTTCACCAAGAGCAACTCAGTACAGCTGTAGATGGCCCAGGCGATCGAATATCTGGTGGTCTTGGGGTCTAGGAGCCGGGGTACATGTGCAGGTAAGTGACCCCACAAACCCCAGACTCTGCCAGGGTGAGGGCCAGGAGTGAGCCTTGGCACGGTGGAGAGAGGAAGTTTTCAAAGCATTGGCTGCCTGTGCTGCTGTCTGATAAATGCTCTGTTGTGTGTTGTGGAGTCTGAACAATGAGGGGTGTCCTCAGCCAGGAGGGAGTGAAGGTGCACCACCTGTAACCTATTTATATGTGCCACTCACACAGACATGCAATTGGAAATACAGTGCACATCTTTTTTTCTACCCTGCTTAATGTGGGTTGTCTGTTTTATGTTCAGCTAGTACAACTTAATCGTCATTTAAAACAGTGTTCAAAAAACCCTGTGTAGAAATGTCTTCCACTATTACGATGTCATAGAACAATTGAAGCTGTTGGCCAAAAGTTACGATACTTGTAATTTTATTTTGTGCAGTGTAGGAAGACAGGCCCGGCTCCTTGAAAATAGAATGCAGACTCCATCTTAGTTCAAGAACTATATAAATATAATCGGAATAAACAGGAAGAGTGGCACATGGCTCCTCAGTGTGTGACTTCTGCATTTGAACATGCTGCAGTGAGATGCACAGGCTCATTTTGGCTCACACTCATCAGGCACACTGCACTTTCCTATCCCCAAGTGCGGCCTGCCTAATGCTTTTGAATGGAAATCCGACACACATACCTGCCTCACAAAGCCAGAGCGCCTTTCTCCTCCGTCCACCTCAGATTTCTTCAAAGTTAGGGGTGGGCAGAACTCCATGGAATCTTGATAGAGCGCTGATAGCACTCTATTTTGTATGAGTGCATTATACTCATGGTTTAAACGCACTCTCATGTATTCGTATTGTTTTTAGTGTTTTACGACTATTAAGAACATTTATTTGAATCATTTGATGTTGAAAACTAGTGAACGCATTTAAGTAGAACTTTGTATGAATTTCGATTCCTTCATGCATAATGTGCAGGACGATATATATTTCTATACACCGTAATTGTGGTTAGTTTAAGTTGCCTGAATTATAGGCCCAAAGTCATAAGTTTCGATTCTCCTTGCTCTTGAGAAATAAATAATTAAATGTTGTTGTGTTCGAAATTAGAATGTTCTCATCCTACTGCAGGTGCAAGAATACACATCGTTATTCTCAGAGTTAAGGAGAGACCCGGAATGTCTTTGAAGATGGCTGGAAAGCGAGAAGGGAGGATGCCTTGCGTATCTGGTCTGTCTGAAAGCCAAGGCCACTGGAAAGAAGATATCACTAATTAAATTTGTGTTATAAAAAAAAGCTAAGCTACTGCATAGAGGTGCAATGGAAAGTTTTAAGAAGAATGACGTATTGTGGGTTGAATCCCATCTTTTGTATGATGCGCAGGGACAGCGAGACCAGACTTCTGCTAGCTTTCGGAGAAGGAGCATCTTAGAGCAAGCTCCATAGCCATAAGCTAAAATGACCCATTTGACATGAGTACTTCTTAGGAAGTCAACACGTGCTGACACCGTTGGGGAATGATAGAAGAGAGACAGGAAGGGCCCTCATGTAGAGCAGTATAGGGAAAGATTTTGATTTCTTTCAATGAGCCGAGAACTGAATATCGCATCTATTCTGTGTTGCGTTGTGATTTTGGAATTTATAATCATCTGTCTTTTGGGCCGAATTACTTATATTCGTAAACTTGGCTCTGTATTAATTTTTCTGTACCTCTATACTTTGCTATTGAGATGTATTTACATCCAATTGTTTTTGGCCTTATAATAAATAATCAAACTGCAATTTGGAGTTGGTGGTCTTTTCAGGCATGATGACTTTGCTGATATCTGTCTGAGTTGTTTCCTCCCCTCAACCACTTTTAGTAGGTAAATAAAAATTCGATCGCTTACGCTATACTTAGTAGGGAACATTAGGTGTGCTATTTAGCGTAATCAAATGGTAGCAGAGGATGGTTTACCTCTAAGGTGGTTTATCTCTAAGGTGAGGGGAGTAATCAGGGGTAGGGTTGAAGGTCGAATAGCCCTGAAGTGGAGTGGAAGACGGCGGAGACTGGCGGACGTTGATGGTGCGGCGGAAACAGTGGTGGCGTGAGTATGAAAGGAATTGTGGTGTTAAATTGCGGTGACGAGTAATTGGGTGATGTCTTGCGGAGTTGGGATGTATGTTGAGTGAATGTGGTTTTTGGTTTACTGGTCCGGACACGTGCGGAGCAGGAAGTTTTGGTGAGCGGACTCAAGAGAAGTCCAAGATCCCGGGATAGTTTTGTATTGTAATTGTCTGATCAAATGTGGGTGTTGTGAAGCGCTATCGACGATCCACTTGTGTTAGGGAACTTTGTGTGAATGAGGAATAGGTCGCGGTAGAAAGCCTCAGGTACCGGGGTAGACTATGGTGATTGAGTGACCAACGCAGGTCGGGGGTCTCAACGGCTGAATGTTCTTGTGAGAGTGTTCTATCGATCTTTAGGGACAGACAATTACTTGTTTTATGTGACTGTAAGTTATTGTAATTGTGTAGGAACAGTTACTTGGTTTAATAACTTTTGGATATACAGTTACTTGTGGTACGAATGTGTGTAAGCGAGTTTGCGGTGAAATTGTAAAGGTGGGTGAGCCGCTGCAAGGAGTGAGAAGTGACGTCAGGGTGCGCCACGCTGTGATAGGTTGGTTGGTGTAACGCCGTGCTGGGATTGGTGGAAATTCGTTTGCAGTGGAACAGCGTATTTTGGGCTTGCAATTGATCGATTTTACAAAGAGATGCTTTAGGGTATTGCGAGATTTGTGTAGAGACGACACAGGGGTAGTGACTCGGGTAGGAGAAGAAGCTCCGCCAGAAGACACACCGGCACATTAAATGGCAACGAATGTAGGTCTTCATACTATAGTGTGGCTTCAGAATTGGCATAAAATTACAGAGAAAGAGGGTGAACTGGCTTTCCCTCGTTATGGGTCTTTTCGTATGGAAGTGCTGACCCAGCTGAGGGGGGTGATGAATGCACTGAAACCTCCCCCTAGACCCACACAATTTGAGGCATTAGATGCATGGATGAGAGCTGCTCTAGCAAAAAGAAGAGAGGCTTCACGAGGAAGAATGAGGAAAGCAAAGAAGGCATATCAGGATGCTAGATGGGATGCCCAGTTGTAAAGATGGAGAGTAGACACCATAAAGGGAGAACGCTTGTACCCATTTCGTATGTTAAAAGAGGGGGCTGAAGGGAAAAAGACGACAGAGGAGGACAGTGATACAGATGACAGCTTCCTCGATAGATTGCTAGTGGAACGTCCTCCACCGTGCGACTCTAGATCAGAGACAGAGAGGTTGCGCCCATCAGAAGAGCTTTTAGGTGTGGGACAACTGGGTTCAGAGGAAAAATCGGCAGGAGTAAGAGGCAAGATTACAATGGTACACATTCCGGGAGGGTCTGGAGGAATGAGGTATCCAAACCCTGAGCCAGTACAACCTGCAGGAAACATGCAGTTACCAGATGCTTTGTCGGTACCAGTCACAATAGGGCCGGTGGTTCCGATATATAATCCTAGAGAAAGAACCGATGACAGTCAACAGCAAATAAGTGAAGGGGAAGAGACAATGTCTGGAGGGAGTCTTGCAATGAGTGAGACTGGTTTAAGTTGGATGCCAGTGGAATCTAGTACTCCACTGCCAGCTACAGCTGATCCATCAAGAATGGATAGTGGGTCAGAACGAGGACGGACAGGAGCTCTAGCGAATTCTAGGTCTGACCTTCGAATGTGGGTTCAACCAGTGAGAGAGTCAATGATGCCGAGGGAAGAGGCAAGCGAGAGACAAGAAGCGCCTAGAGTACTGTTTGAGCCACAGGTTATTTGTGCAGGTGACCATTGGAGAAGTCGAAGCTGGGAAAGAGATAGACGCCCAGCTTCGAAGATAGAAGAGGGTGCAGTTCCTAGGAGAACCCAAAGCTGTGACAGGGAAGATACAAGAAATGAGGAAATTCAGAAAGTGTTAAAAAGTGCAATAAAAGCGCCAATGCTAGATGTGGTACAATTAAAGGCAGAACTAGACGAGGTGATTGAAGGTAATCTACCTCTGAACAGAATTGAGACGTATGACTCGAGCGAACTACTGTTCATAGCAAAGGACATGACAAGAAAGGCCAAACGAGCTTATGATGCATTGTTGCTTTTGGCACAAAGGTATGAGGTTGATTTGTCAAAGACAAAGATGATACAGGGTTCTTGCAGATTAAATTACACAGATAAGGATTTGGAAGAGAAGCGAACGATTGGATTAAAAGCACAAATTAGAGAACTAGTGATAGGGATGCGGACATGGAAAGAATTAGACAGATGGAAAGAAAGATGGGCCAAAAGAAAAGCTTCAAGACTGGAATAGGAAATACTCCGCCTCCGGGTGGAGGGACGGGAGCTGCAGGAAATTTCCCCTCAGGGAGGTACAGAATGGAAGGAATGTACACGTGCCATGGAGCAGGGGTGATTTAGCAGCATTTACGAATGATTTTCCTCGGCTGAGGGAAGAACCTGCTGAGTGGTACAAGCAAATAGATCGGTTTGTAAAGATTTCGAAAGTATTGTGGATTGATTTAAACACCTTGTTTGATATAGTAGTGCCGGCGGATTTGTGGGCGGCATGTAAGATTGCCATTGAGTGGCCTACTGCAGAGCCACCTAGAGATTCATTGACTCATGGACCTTCACCTGATGTAATGAGAAAATACGAGCAAGTGATTACATGGTTGCAATCGAAGGTAGCTCCTCAGATTGTTGATTGGTTGAAGATAGATCGCACCACTCAAGACTCTAAGGAATCAGTACATGATTATTACGAAAGATTGTTGTTAGCTTTTAAGCAGCATAGTGGATTGGATACAATTGAACAGAAAGATATCGGACAATTTGTCTCGAAGTTTGTGTTGGGACTGAAATCTGATATTAGTTTGGTGATACAGCATCACTTGATATGTTGGCAGAATAAGTCGATGGACGGGATTCTGCGTTATGCTAAATATTGCAGTGATCAAGTGGAGTTGACAGAAGAAATTGAAGGACAAGTTGATGTTGGTGCAGTTGAGAAACGCTGATATGACGCAAGGGATTGGAGGAGCGATAGGTAGAGGTAGAGGAGGTGGAAGAGCAATGGGACAACAGATGGTGACCCAACCTGGTCAGGGTAGAGGAAGAGGAATGGATTCAGGTGCAAGTGAATGGGTGGCCCAACAGAAAAGGGTCACTGCCTGCCACTATTGTCACAAAATCGGGCATTGGAAGTGCGAGTGTAGATTGAATCCAGCCAATCAGATACAGATGGAAGGAGAGGGACAGCTGTCCGAGACTGTCAATACTGTGACAAGACCCAGGTCTATGTATGGAGGAGGATATGAGCTGCAAGTGCAAGTACCTCAACCTCCTAGGATACCCATGCATAATCAGTTATACCATCAGATGCCTTATTTTGAAATACAAGATAGATTTGATCAAAATCAAGATTTACAAGAGTGCCAGAGGGGGTTGTACGAGGAATGCACCTTAGATGCGATCCTAGAAGTAGATCAGAGTGGGCCGTTTGTAGATGCAGATGTGAATGGATATCCTGTTACCTTCTTATTAGACACTGGAGCTGCTCGCTCCACGATGAGAACTGAAGTAGTCCCAAATTTAAATCTTTCGGGACAATCAATTCAAGTAGTGGGGGTTAGTAATCAGAAAATGACCAATCCATTGACAAACTAATTACCCGTGAGAATAGGACCATTTCGGGATAAACACCAATTTGTAGTGTGCAATTCAAGTCCGGTCTCTCTTTTGGGACGAGACCTTCTGTGCAAGCTCAATTGTACTATATCGTGCACTCCGAGAGGTGTGGAATTGCAAACATATGATGATGATGCTGATTTTAAAATGGCTAACATAAGTCTGTGTGCAGAAATGTTTGTGGTGCTCACAATAGCAGAATTGCCACATGACTTGAGAGACTCAGTTGATCCGAAAGTGTGGGATTTTACGGGCGAGGATGTAGGTCTGATGAGAGGGGTTGAGCCAGTTAAGATACAGGTGAAATCCAATGCTGAATTCCCACGAACGCCACAATATAAATTGACTCCAGAAACTGTGGCCGGAATAAGACCTGTGATTGAGACTATGATTGCACAAGGTATTCTTAAGGAGATAAGAGGAAGTCCCTGCAACTCACCTATCATGGGACTGCAGAAGCCAAGTGGCAAGTACAGAATAGTGCAGGATCTGCGTCGGGTTAATGAAATTGTGATCCCATGTTGTCCTGTGGTACCGAATCCAGCTATTATTCTATTCCAGATACCATGCAAAGCAGAATGGTTTACAGTGATAGATTTGTGTCATGCATTTTTCTCCATACCATTGCATGAAGAAAGTCAGTTTTTATTTGCGTTTAGGATGGACGATCGTGTGTTAACATGGGAAAAAATTCCTCAGGGGTATACAGAAAGCTCCTCCATTTTTAGTCAAAGTCTGAAAAAGAATCTTGAAGGACTTGTGATGCCCCAAAACTCAGTCTTAGTGCAATATATAGATGACCTTTTGGTCGCCTCAGAGACTGAGGATGCTTGCAGGATTGACACTGTGGCATTGCTGAATCATTTGGCAGAGAATGGACACAAAGTGTCTCCAAACAAATTGCAGTATTGTTTGTCTGAAGTTCAGTACCTAGGTCACCGGATTGAGAAAGGAAAACGAAGGGTGTCACCAGATCGCATAGAGACGATTCTGCAAATGGGAACTCCGAAAACACAAAAAGAAGTCCGCATGTTTTTGGGAATGGTCGTCTATTGTCAACAGTGGATCCCAAATTTTTCCTTGCAAGCAAAGCCTATGTTGAAACTGACTCGAAAGGATGTTAGTGATCCGGTACCATGGGATGACGAGTGCTTGAAAGCCTTCCTTGAGCTGAAGGAAAGTATCTGTCGTGCTCCAGCTCTCGGAATGCCGGATTATAACAAAGCGTTTTCGCTCTTTTGCTGTGAAAAGGAGGGATGTGCATTAGCAGTCCTTGTACAGACACATGGGGGTGCCCGTAGACCAGTAGCTTACTTCTCAGCTACATTAGATCCTGTAGCTTCTGCGTTGCCCGGATGTCTGAAATCCGTTGCTGCAACCGGTGTCAGCATTGAAAGATGTGAAAGCATAGTGATGGGTTATCCACTCATTGTTTATGTGCCCCATTCAGTAGAATTGTTGATGACAAGAACGAAAACACAGTATCTGACCAACAACAGACTTACCAAGTATGAGCAGGTTATCTTGGCCGCTGAAAATGTTACCCTGAGACGTTGTACCACCCTGAACCCTGCTACATTGTTACCTGTTCCGGAAGAGGAGGGAGATGAGGATTGTGAAGAGCGTGACTGCCTAGATGTTACTGACCTATCTACCAAACCCAGACCTGACATTGTCGATGAACCTTTGCCCCAATCTGATTTGATCCTTTTTGTTGATGGTTCATGTTTAAGAGACAATGAAGTGTATTTGAGAGCAGCGTTTGCTGTGTGCACCATCATGGGAGTAGTGAAAGCTGCCTGTTTAAATAGAGTATTCTCTACTCAGGTGGCCGAAATTGTCGCTTTGACACGTGCCTGTATCATTGCATCTGATATTCGAGTGACTGTGTATACTGACATTCAATACGGATTTGGTGTAGTTCATGACTTTGGGCAGTTATGGTCACAGAGGGGGTTTCTAACGTCCTCAGGGTCAGCTATACGTAACGGCGAGTATGTGCGCCAACTATTGGAAGCTTTGCAGAAGCCCAAAGAGATAGCAGTCGTTAAATGTGCAGCTCATGGAAAAGGAGAAGCCTTTGTCACTAAGGGCAACAATTATGCAGATGAAGTAGCACGATTTTGCGCTGAACATGCTTGTATTTCCAATGGAGAAAATATAGGCGAGAGCACAGAAGAGACCGAGCTCAGCATGATGTTAGCTATAGCCGATACTTGGGATGAGGTGAAGCGGTTGCAGGATGAAGTCCCAGAAGAGGAAGCTGCTTCATGGGTCAGAGCAGGTTGCACAAAAAGAGACGATGGCATTTGGGTGTCCACAGATGACAGAGCAGTATTACCCAATTGTCTACTGAGCCCAATGGCAAGGCAAATCCACGGAGTAGTTCATCTGGGAAGAGATGCTATGGTGCGAGTGTTTAGGCAGACGTGGTTTAATCCATGCTTTCATGTGTGGGCTGAAGCGTTATGTCACAGGTGTGTTACCTGTCAACAAATGAATGTTGGAAAGAGAACTGTGGTTGCACTGAGTCACATTGGAAGATCTGGAGGTCCCTTGAATAGGATACAATTGGACTTTATAGAGATGCCGAGGTGCAATAGGTTGAGATACGTTTTGGTGGTGGTGCGTATCTTTTCGCGTTGGGTGGAAGCATATCCAACTAGACGATGTGACAGTCTCACAGTAGCCAAGTTGTTGTTAAGAGAATTGATCCCGAGATATGGATTTCCAACATCAGTGGAGACAGATAGAGGAACTCATTTCCACAGTGAAATCCTGAAATTGTTGTGCTCTGCTTTGAACATTGATCAGAGACTGCATTGTAGCTACAGGCCAGAGGCTTCAGGTCTTGTAGAGCAGGTTAATGGCACCATCAAGTCAAGAGTGGCAAAGGTGTGCTCGTCAACTTCATTGAAATGGCCAGATGCCCTGCCTCTGGTGCTCATGAGTCTGCGTAGCACCCCTGATAGGAGAACAGGGCTTTCTCCTCACGAAATTTTGACTGGAAGAGCTATGCGTTTGCCTATGGTGCCAACTACAGCATTGATAAACATCACTGATGATTTAGTGTTGGATTATTGTAAGGGGCTGGCTGATGTGGTTACTTCTGTATCCCACCAGGTCGAGGCTGCGACTGCATCCACCTCGAGATACCTGCTGCATGATCTTAATCCAGGTGATTGGGTACTAGTTCGCAAGCACGTGAGGAAGAGTTGTCTTGATGCTCGCTGGTGAGGACCATATCAGGTGATATTGGTCACAAGTACCGCTGTGAAGTGTGGAGGATTGTCGAACTGGATACATGTTTCCCACACTCGCCGAGTTCAAGCGCCTGCGGAGGAAGAGAGTCCCCTGGTACCGAGAAGCGTCTGTGGACCTGCCACAGACAACGATGAAGGCACAGGCCCAGCTGTAAGAGTTTTGGATGAAACGGAACAGCCAAGTGAGCACGAGAGACGAGAGCTGAGTGCTCCTGAATTGAGCCCAGATCCTGAAATAGATGATATTGCAGATGTGAACTTTGCACCATATCAAAGTGAGCGGTCTATTGCAGAAGGATCAGATCAAGAGGAAGAGAGGAGAGCAGATGCCAGAGCGGAAAAGTGGCCAGCAAGAAAAGAAAGGCTGAATATAAGGCTCGCATCCGAGAAAAATCTCGCTTCGATTCCTGAAACATCTGAATCAGATCAAAGTGACGCTGAAGAAAGACCGGATGGTCTGAGACGCTCCAGAAGAGAAAGAATAGCGTCTCAAAGATACGCATCCCCTGAGTGGACGTACCTGGCTGCAGATGCAGAGCCCAGCGAAGTCCGGGAGGTTAGGAGCTGGTACGGTGAGCTACGGAGGGACACCCTCTTGATTGAAATACAGTTGCTGGTCCCAGGCGTAAAAGCGTTTGGAACACTAACTCTGCAAGTTCCAAATCCTCCAAGGCTGAGTGGATTGCATTACCTGATCCTCAATCAGGTTGTCTTCCCTTCATTTGGCCGACAGGTCACCGCAAGAATTAGGAGAAATTCGTGCGGAGATTCTGCAACTTGTCCTCGAAATACTTGGATCAAATATCGTTAACGATGAAGCTTGAATTATAACCAAAGAAAGCATTAGGCCTTAGAAAGAAGATAACTTATACCCCAGTTTAAGAAGATTTAAAAATTAGGAACTTTCTAGTAGATGATGGAGGGAGGAATAGGGCTGACTACATCTCTTCAATAGGTTTAGTATCAATCGAATGAACTTTGACATTAATTGCATGGGAGGAGAGAAGTGAGAAAGACATTGTTAAAACAAAGAAAACAGAAAGAGACTGTGTTTTCCCTTTTGTGCTTCAGAACGGATCAGTAGAAACCATGGTGTCCGAAAAATCAACACGCAAACAGAAGTGCATCATTGGCACCCTCATTGTAGTGGTGCTTATCGTTATAACTGTGGTGATCGTTGCATCTCTAGTTGGATCTCAGGATGTCGGACAGAAAAGGGTACAGGCAACACTCACTACACCAATCTCTGAGATAGATGAGGATGCATCCGCAAGGGATCTAGAAATGATTAAGGAAACCAGTCGTAGATTACATGTTGATTTGTCAAAGGGTGATTTCACTTTGAATGCGTATGCTCGATTATTGTATGAGTATGTGGATGCCATGGAAGCAAAGGATTGCTATGTGTGTATGCAATTACCAGCTTCAGTAGAAGAAGGCATTCGATACCATAATTTGCCTTTGACCTATGGCATTACATGTAGTGTGTTGTTGAGCATGTTTTATAGCAAGGCACACTTCGAGTACTATTTCTCAAATTATGATGTGGTACTCTCGGAAGTCCCAGTTCTTAAATACATGAATAAATATGATTATTATAAGGAAGTAGAGCGAATGTCAAAGTATTTCGTGCCTACCATTACTTTAGATATGTCCTATGCCCATAGACACAATTTAACCTGTATGTTAACTGACATTGAAAAGAAATTTATAGATCAGATAGAAGATCGGCATAGACAGACTCTATTTAGACCAGATCCAAAGCACAAGGTTACCCCATGGACTAAAGAAGAATTAGATCATAAAGCAAAGGGGAGTTTTGGACCCATAGCATTAGATTTCCAGCAGAAGGGGAAGTTGTGTATTAGACACCCGACCACATACTACGATATGTGAAAGTGATTGTGAGCACGTCTTCTTGATCGAAGAATCAATTAGAAAAGCATTATTGGACAAAATAACAATAGTGCCCAATGTGTATTTTGTCGGTGGAAAGAATGCCTATGTGAAGTTGCCCAAAAACTGGTATGGCACTTGTTATTTGGCTGTGGTATTTCCCAAGATTTTTCATGTGAATGATTTATGGCCCCTAGAAAGAAAAAGACCTCACAGAGGAAAACGTAGTGTGAGTGCAGGAGAAGTGATTGGAGACATATTTGGGGCTATGATACCGAGTATGGGTGTGATTCTGAATTATTTGAAAATCAGAAAGCTGGCAACATTAGTGGATAAGCTCTCAATAAATACAGCTCAGATTTTATTACTTGTAGATGGGGAGATGGTTTCGATAAGGGCTATGGTTTTGCAAAACCATCTTGCCCTAGATGTGCTGCTAGCAAAAGCCGGAGGAGTCTGAAAATTATTGAAAGTTCAACAGTGCTGTACTTATATTCCTGACAACAGTCAGGATATAAGGAAATATATCAACAATATTTCAGATATACACCAAGAGTTACGTGAGATGGCTGCCGAAGGACTCTGGGAACAAGTGGGGAAAGGATTTGGCAAGATAGGCAGTTGGTTTGGAAGTTTGGGACAAGGAATAATGGGATATATCTTGGAGCCTATTATAATAGCTGTCATTTGTATAATTTTCCTACTAGGAGCCATCAAGGCTTACAAATGGCAAAGGGCACGACATCAGGAGACTGTTTCGAGAAAGCGAGAGCACCAACTTGAACGACTGCAGGACAGTCATTACCAGCACCTTAAGGGATTAGAACAATTCAGACAGGGACGGCAAGCTACAGCTTCTGTTTAGGTCGGTCTCTTCTACAAGGAGAAAAACTACAGAAGAATAGAAAGTTGGTGTTATGACACTAGTCATAAGAGGGGGGAACTGATAGAGCGCTGATAGCACTCTATTTTGTATGAGTGCACTATACTCATGGTTTAAACGCACTCTCATGTATTCGTATTGTTTGCAGTGTTTTACGACTATTAAGAACATTTATTTGAATCATTTGATGTTGAAAACTAGTGAACGCATTTAAGTAGAACTTTGTATGTACTACGATTCCTTCATGCATAATGTGCAGGACGATATTATTTCTATACACCGTAATTGTGGTTAGTTTAAGTTGCCTGAATTATAGGCCCAAAGTTATAAGTTTCGATTCTCCTTGCTCATGAGAAATAAATAATTAAATGTTGTTGTGTTCGAAATTAGAATGTTCTCATCCTACTGCAGGTGCAAGAATACACATCGTTATTTTCAGAGTTAAGGAGAGACCCGGAATGTCTTTGAAGATGGCTGGAAAGCGAGAAGGGAGGATGCCTTGCATATCTGGTCTGTCTGAAAGCCAAGGCCACTGGAAAGAAGATATCACTAATTAAATTTGTGTTATAAAAAAAAGCTAAGCTACTGCATAGAGGTGCAATGGAAAGTTTTAAGAAGAATGACGTATTGTGGGTTGAATCCCATCTTTTGTATGATGCGCAGGGACAGCGAGACCAGACTTCTGCTAGCTTTCGGAGGAGAAGGAGCATCTTAGAGCAAGCTCCATA
This sequence comes from Calotriton arnoldi, assembly GCA_963921515.1. Lineage (NCBI taxonomy): Eukaryota > Metazoa > Chordata > Amphibia > Caudata > Salamandridae > Calotriton > Calotriton arnoldi. The sequence continues at coordinate 162,708 of CAWUFW010001320.1, read as the reverse complement.
GCCATAAGCTAAAACGACCCATTTGACGTGAGTACTTTTTAGGAAGGCAACACGTGCTAACACCGTTGGGGAATGATAGAAGAGAGACAGGAAGGGCCCTCATGTAGAGCAGTGCAGGTAAAGATTTTGATTTCTTTCAATGAGCCGAGAACTGAATATCGCATCTATTCTGTGTTGCGTCGTGATTTTGGAATTTGTAATCATCTGTCTTTTGGGCCGAATTACTTATATTCGTAATCTTGGCTCTGTATTAATTTTTCTGTACCTCTATACTTTGCTATTGAGATATATTTACATCCAATTGTTTTTGGCCTTATAATAAATAATCAAACTGCAATTTGGAGTTGGTGGTCTTTTCAGGCATGACGACTTTGCTGATATCTTTCTGAGTTGTTTCCTCACCTCAACTACTTTTAGTAGGTAAATAAAAGATCGATCGCTTACGCTATACTTAGTAGGGAACATTAGGTGTGCAATTTAGCGTAATCAATCTCATGGAGTTTTTATGTAACTCCACGTATTTTGTGGAGTAAAACTTTGTGAGTTCCACCCACCATTACAATAAACCACACACTATTCCCTCTGTTGTACAATATCTCCTTACTGCGGGAGCTTCATGTTTGGGTCTTGACTTCCTCGCTGTTGCAAAGGTGAGCAGTCAAGCTTTAATTTAAGAGGTATTTAGGTATGGAAATCAGATGACACAATCAAATGACACCCAATAAAGGCCTATGGTTAGCCAAAGGTAGATTTATAACTTATAAAGCATATAGGGCCTGATTCACAAATTGATTTTGTGGTTGCAAAGCCTGCGATTTGCAAAATCACACGGTTTGCAAACCAAAAAATTACATTTCTTAATGTACCAAAGCCCTTTTGGGATTTAGCAAATCATCAGAAATGCAACAAACATCACTTAATAAATCGCTGTCCGGTCTGTGATTTTGTTATAAAAAGGAAAAAAACTTTATACACACTGTTAAATACAATGCATACATTTACAAATATATACAGAATGGCATATGGAAATGCCCATGATAACACCCTTTAAGCGGCCTCACAAACAACAGTGATGCACAAGAAAAATAGGTCCCACAGGTCAGGTAACCCCCTAAATACACCCTGTGCCTCATGTACTTGAGGACCTCTAACCGTCTGCGCACCAGCAAGCCCTGAACTTTAAAACCATAATTCCCCCATTGTTTAACACAATATAGTTGATGCATTTATTAGAAATCAGGACTACTAGCTTTGTCAGGGTGTCACCTAATAATGAAAAGAAAAACTGTAAGTTCAAAACCCCAGGCAAGCAACATTAAAGCATTTCAAGACTGTGCAAGTTTCCAATAACATTCAGCAAAATGTCTGATGATTCATTGTTATTGTTAATAAAGCATTCAATGATAAATGTAATACAGAAAATACATTTCTTCTACTTTTACATTTGCAACAAAGTAGCCACAAGATCTAAAAAAAAAGGTCTCTAAACCCCAGTGCCTTAAGACTAATAATACCAGTCCCCAAAATGCTTAAACATCAATGAAATGTTCACCCAGGTTACTTTTTTGGGATCCTGGGATACTTAGGGCGACACGGAAATTTACAATTTTGGCTCATAGGGCACTGTTGCTCTCCTGGGTACTCTCCAGAACCTGTAGGTTTTCTCTGGTGGTGCCATTGCCCTAATTTGGGCACCAGCAGGCCAAGATTCACATTAATTTCAGCCTGCATGTGGGCTTATGGGCGTTCCTTTATCCCAGCTCTTTGGAGCCCATGGCGCTGCTTTCGATGTTTAAGGGGTCACTTGCTTTTGATTTCCTTTTAGATAATGAGCTGTTGGGTGCATAGTTTAAAATAAAAAATCTGGTCTAGGTCACCCTGCCCCTTCTTTGGGTCACCTGTGGTCTTCCAATAACATTCTGCAAAATGTGTGATGATTCACTGTTATTTTCAATAAAGCATTCAATATTAAATATAATACAGAAAATATATTTTTCTTCTACTTTTACACTGGGGCCACACAGGTGGCCTGTTTGTCACCTGGAATCATTGGGATCAAAGGGCCATATGGGAGCACAAACCCATGTCTCATGGTCAGCTCCCACCCAACCAACACTGTTTCCTATGTTGGCATTGCAATCTGCAGTCTTTGCTTCATGCCCATGCACCGTTCTCCCTACATCCCCAGACATGGGCAAAGGGACCAGGTGGCACCACAGTGCTCTTACAAAGTGTGGCAGCACAGTCCGAAAAGAAAAAGCAGAAGGACTGCTGCAAATGCCCCTTTGGGGAAATCTATTCCACAGGGCAATGCCCCACACTGGGGAATTTTGTAAAGTGAGGGCATGGGATGCCTCATGCATTCTGAGTCCATTTGCTATAGGGCTGCTTAAGGGACTGTTACCAAGCTGTTTGCTGGGACTTCACTTTTCTTGGCGGGGCAGCCCTACAAAATGCTGCATTTATGCAACTGCAACTATTCAAAATATCTCATGCTTGACGAGCCGAATCACCAAAGTAAAAGTGCTTTGGGATGTGTTGTCCCTGTGTGAACTGTTAGGGTGTAGAATCCATTACTGAGACATGGCTGAATAACTCCTAGGGACATGATATCGCAGTTGCCTTAACCGAAGGAGTCACTATAGTTCATCTTAACCAGAAAAAACAAGCTGGGGGAAGTGAGGAGTGGATCTATTGCTTCAAATTTAACTGCATGGCGAGAAAGATTGAAGACTTGGAAAAAGCTGAAGGTCAGTCCTTCTTCTTGAAAATATCTAACAACCCCTCAGTATCTGGAGCACCAATATACTGTCCCCGGGATTATTTCAGCAATGTTTGCAAATCTTCGGTGTTAGAAATGGGATTTCTGGTTGGCTAGGGCTTGCGCCTAAGCCAGGCAAAAACCACCACTCTAGGAAGGGCAAGGGAGTTACATGACGAATATAACCCCTGCTCACCCCTTTGGTAGCTTGGCACGAGCAGTCAGGCTTATCCCGAAGGCAATGTGTAAAGCGTTTGCGCAACACACACACACAGCAGCGACACACTAGGTATACCACAAAAGAAACTTCACACAAGGTTATGTAAAAATAGCCTTTGTATTACTCATAAAACACATTAGATCATAATCACAAATGTACACTGTGCCACCTGGCACTAGGTTATACTTTACAGGGGATTATGTACATGACAGGGCCAATCGGGCCACTGTCAGAACCATTAGAACTGGTAGTAAATGATAAAACAACCAGTAACTACTGGTAAAGGCACACTTAGCATAAACACATTATGCAACATCACAAATAGGCATAAACCACATTATGCATCATCCCACTAGGCATAAACCACATTATGCATCATCTTAGGGCCTTACGCCCTCCCAGCACATTAGGAGCTTCACAGGCCAACTGGCCTTCCTCTGGGGGCCCGTCTGGGACTTCCCCGCTGCCCTCTGTCCAAAAGTCAGGGCTCTCAATGGGGCGAGGGTGTAACCCACCCTGGTCTCTCTTGAGACCCAAAACAATGGCCCCTCACGTTGCAGCTGCCCGCACTCTCGCGGTGCAACTATGCTCCCCAAAAATCGGCACCAACCGTGCCTGATGGGCGCCCCCCTCACCGGGGCTCTTCCGGTGCCGCTCACGGCACAAAGAAAATGCTCAATTGTAACCCCACTCACTGGGGCTTCTCCTTCGGGGTAGACACCGGTTGCTGAATCAGGCCCCAACAGGGTGCCTGGCAGGCCCCGCTCACGGGACCTCTCTTCACTTCTCTCGGTTTCCTCTGGCGGCCGCACCACCTTCCCTGCCTTGCTGGACCCGGAGCGAAGTCTCCGTTCTCTGGCGTTCACCAGCACGGGGTAGGCTCCCGCCTGGACTTTAGGCTCGGCGGCGTCTCTCGGCTTGGGCACCCGCGAGGCGCCGGCCCCAACTTCAGTCGGGCCCCACCCACCTCCAGGCCGCAACTCTCCCTGACTTCCGGGCAGCCTGCAGGGCTCCCTCTCTCCTCATGGGAGCCCCGCCCATGGTCAGGCACCAGCTTGCCTGACTTCCGCCCTCGCCGTCACTCGGGCAATCCCTGACCAGGATTCCCTGCCACTGGGCTTTTCCCTGGGCAACACAGAGCGAAAGTCTCCACCGATTTCGTTGTTTGCAGGCCAAGGCACCTGCCGCACTTTAGCAAGGGTGAGCCCACTTCTAGGGCTCAAAGATAAAGAGAACAAAAGCGCTCAGCCCACGCTCCCCCGATCAGAGCAGTTCCCTCTGTGCGCCAAGTGCGCTCTCCTTGGGGAACAGACTCAGCAGTACCAAGTCCAGAGAGCTCCCCTCATGCTAAGCCCCAAAGTCCTCAGGACAGAGCTGGGCCCAGGTAGGCCAGCTCACGGGACCCTCCAGCAGAGGGGCAATCCCTCGTGGTGGTTCCTCCTGGGGCCCAGCAGTCCAAGCAGGCACCAGTAAGCACCCCCAACAGCACCCGTTCCTGGGGTCACAGCCCCAGTACTTATACCACATTGGTCTTTGTTCTGCCCTGGCCCAGGGCTTGGAGAACCAGTCCCAACTGGTTCTGGGGGGTACTGAAGCACTTTGTTTACAGTGCTCACACCCTCCTTTGTCAGGTTGGGCTCTGTCCTCAGACACACCACAGGGGGGCGGAGCCAGCATTGTACAAGGCAGGCACAGACCTATTCAGGGTCAGGGACTACTCCTCCCACTACTCCAAATGCAGATCTGCCCATTCAGCCTAGCTTAAGAAAGCAACTGACGGATGGACGTTTCTTTGCCAGATCACGAAAATCACTGGACTGGCTAAAAAATTAAGACTCCAACCGATGGGTGGAAGTCATTTACTGACTAATTCTGAGGCTCCAACCGGCTGGTTGAGATGCAGGTGGTTTATTCTTAAACCCACCATTGATAATTTGTGGAGTTACCATAGAAATCTACCTTTTGTCTGTCATCCCCCATCCTGCCTTGAAGAAGACCCACCTTGACGCATCTCAATTGTGCACAATTAACAGGGTCGAAACGTCGGCGTACTGCATATGTCTACACAACGCTCATGATCACAGTCTTATTTGTCATTAGGATCTTGAAGCATATGTGTTAAATAATAAGCGTACTGTCTTTATCACCAACCACTACATGTCACTTTTTTCACCACAGTCACGTATTTCATATTGCAATTGAAATTGTAAATTGCGACAGCCATGATTATCTGATTTTTTCTGAATACATTATTGAATCATAATTTCGGTGTGTGTTATATATTCTTCTTTTTCAAATCGTTGATACGTGTTATAAGTAAGCTGTTGCTACTTACTTTAAGTAATTGTAAACCCCGACAGAACCAATTTTTACTTTAATACGCATACCCAGGTTCTGAGGGACACTGGGTTCCCCCATTACGTTTACCATCATACACACACGGCAGGCGGGACAATCACTACAAAAGTAGAAAAAACACACAAACACAAAATGACCAACACCCAAGCACCATGGAGGCAGCCGGAGCAGGCGCAGAGGACGAGCGGAACCCCACAGCACCCCGGACGACCAGCCTGGAACCTCGGTGACAGGGAAGGGCAAGGACAAGAAGAAGAGGAAGACGAAGTTCAGTCCGCAGGAGAATAGGATCCTGGTCACGGAGGTGATAGAACACCATCAACAACTGTTCGTCGCCTCCAATGTGTCATTGGACACCAAAAATGGATTATGGCGGTCCATCGTGGACAAGATGAATGCCGTCGGAGAGCACAAGAGGTCAATGGACGAGGTCAAGAGGCGATGGATTGACATCAAGCGCAAGACCAAGGAGAAACTCGCAGGCAACCAAAAGGCAGCAATGCAGACTGGAGGTGGTAGCCCAGCGCCACAGTTGGAGCTGGATGACATGGAGGAGCTGGTATCGACAGTCATCAGTGTGGAGACCGTGGCAGGAGTCGGGGCACCGGACACTGCTCGACATGACACAACACAACGGCAACAGGGTGAGTAACCACCAGGTACTGGGGGGACGGGGGAGATGGCCACAATGGCACACATGCACAATCAAGCAGAGCACAGTGCACACCCACAATGACTCTGGATCATGGCCCTGATCAACAGCCTGTCACAATGTACATTGCCATGCTGTCTGAATGTGAACATGTACTATGCGTCTACATACATGTGGACACATTGTAACACAGAATCTCCCCATCACATTTCAGGGGCACCGTCAATGCCACCTGCAGAGTAGTCCCAGCCACACTTCACTGATGACGAGGAGGACACCACCAGCATCGACACCCAAGCCCTCCAAGACATCATTGAACTCATCCGCCAATCACCTCCAGGGCAGCCCAGCTGCATCGAGGAGACCCCACCCACTCCATAAACCACCCAGCAGGAGGCACCCACAACCCCGGCTGTCTCCCAAGACCCCCCCAAACAACAAATGGCCTTCCTTCGCCGTGTGTTGGAGGTCCAGAGGGAGATGGCTGAGCAGGTGCGGGTGGGATTCGACCTCATGGCTACCAAACCTGACGCCATCCATGGGTGTCTGAGTCCCATCAGGGACCACCTCCAGTCCCTAACGAACACCCACACGCCGCTCCATGGTCTCCAACGAGCCCTGGCTGACATCGCTGGAGTCATGACTCGGAGACAAGAACACATGTCCACTCAGAGTGGCTCCAGCGATCTCAGCCGTGAGATGGCACACATGCGGAGGCTCATGGAGGACATGGTGCGGATGGAGGCGGAAAGGATGGCAGCCACCGCTGCACATCAGCGAAATGTAGCTGGGATCTACCATGCCCTGCATGTCCTCATCATGGCATTGCTGCCACAAGGCGTGGCGCAGATGAATGCTGCTGCCCCTACACCATCCACATCTCCGCCCCTGGTGTGTCAGTGCCTCACAGTGCGGCAGGCATTTCCACTCCGGCACCTGATGTGTCACTGCCACACAGTGCGGCCGACAATCCACCTCCGGCCCCTGATGTGTCAGTGGCACACAGTGCCGCAGCCGGAACTGCACCACCCGCAGGTGGGGCAGAGCACACATCCGAGGATGAGGACGTGGATGGGCTTGAGTTCAGAAGGAGGCACTAGCATTCATGTCCGCCACCTGGCCTGTTGCTGCTTGGTGCCGCACATCGCCCCATGACCTTCCACTGACCCCCAATACACTCTGCTGCACTCACCTTGGACCGCGACATAGACTGCCATATCTGTTTGGTGACCAATGACACGGCAACCACACTGCGGACTGTACCCTTCCTCTTCCGCTGTACTTGTCAATCCCCGATGGACTCTGGCTGGCCCTCCACGGGCCCATATTGTGTAGTGGGTTTGGCATGGCCCTGTACTGCTCCAGCTGCAAAGCTCCACTGGATGTGCATTAAACATTCAGAAACGCACTGCTGTGCCATGTCTTTCATCATTCCTGTATGAATGTGTGGATGAATGTAGGCTCAGTGATTCTCCCCAACGTCAATGATGCTCATCTAGTGGGAATCCAGTCACAGTGTGCTACATTGCCGATTGCGTTCTGGGTGCCGCAGACACCACAACAGGGACACACGCATTAGTCACTTCCTTGTGCGGACATGGACTGAACCACGCCCAGAGCCCCAGAGTCATTGTTGCAAGCCCTGCGCTGGTCCGGCGTACGCCAGGCCAGACCACTCCTCTTACGCTCCGAGGGGGGGCCACATAGCTACAAGTCGCAGGTTTACACGCTAGTGGTCTGCAGGTCGCTGGTCTAGTTCTCAGCATGTCACGGCCACTCCCTGAGGGCAGGTTTGCACGCACACCACACCCATCCGGCACAGGCGTCACAGGCCATGTGGCCCCCCAATATAAGGGGCTGACAACGTCACATTCTCCACTGCCGTTGGTGACTGGATGACGGACGTTCCACGATACTCAATCATAAAGGGCCCATGACTTGTTGCGCACAGGGTTAGTGGCACCTGGAGCCATGCGGACGTCACAGGCCTACCATCACGTGGCGCTGACTGGGGTTGCACAGGGTTAGTGGCACCCGAAGCCATGCGGCCGTCACAGGCCTACCACCATGTGGCGCTGACTGGGGTTACACAGGGTTAGTGGCACCCAAAGCCATGCGACCGCCACGGGCCTACCACCACGTGGCGCTGACTGGGGTTGCACAGGGTTGGTGGCACCGAAATTGCTGAGCGGGTGTGCAGCCTGCGATGATGATGATGTGTGCACTGATGTGGTCTCTGCCATTGATGCCTCAGGACTCAGCGTCATGTGTGGGACCTGCTGGGCCGCGGCGCGGGTCCGCATGATGTGGAGCATGGCATGGGGGCGGGACCTGGGCCTGGAGCTTGCACGGGTACGTGGTGTGCCCACTGGTGGACAAACCACTGGCGGCAGGTGAGCAGTGGGGCCTGGGTGCGCAAGTGCGGACAGCCAGCGCTGGCCAGCGGGAGGGGGTAGGGTGCGGCTGCATGTGTGCGCAGGACAGGCAGGCGTTGTTGCCGTGTGCAGTGTGATGGACTCTGCCATGATTGACTCTGGCCTCGATTACAGATTGCATACCTGGTGGCTTGCAGTGTATACCGGCACGTGGTTGGAGACACACCGGTGGCAGCAGGTGAGCAGTGGTGCCTGGGTGCACGGGGCGGCAGTATCCCTCCTTCTCCCTCTCTCTCTCTCTCTCTCCCTTCCATTCCTTCTCCCTCTCTCTCCCTTCCTTTCCTTCTCCCTCTCCCTCTCACTCTCTCTCCCTTCCTTTCCTTCTCCCTCTCTCTCTCTCTCCCTTCCTTTCCTTCTCTCTCTTTCTCTCTCTGCCTTTCTTTCCTTCTCTGTTTCTCTGTGTCTCGCTCCTTTGATGTGCGCATGACACACGTTCTGATTTTGTGCTTTGTTTTCCAGGCTGGGACATCAGGATTGTCCCGGACGGACCCGACAGGAGTCTTCCGCATTGGTGTTTTGTGTTGTATTCAATAACGTTTTTGGTTGTTACTTCAATGATGAGTGACTGTTTCTCGTTCTTCTGACCACACATGTGTGTTTCTTTTTGTCATTGTGAGACATCATGTGCTTTTTGTGGCTCTTGTGTCGTGCACGGTATGTGTTTGTCCGGGGTGGGTCCGGGGGGGGGCCTGGGAGTGGTGGCAGTGGGTGTTGTGGCCCTCATGGGTCTCCGAGCTGCATGATCATTGTCTCCATGGCATCTGTGGGTCTTCAGATGGGGCTCTTTGCTGGGCTCCCTTTCATGCTGCAGGTAGTCGTCCTGCTTAACACCAGCAAAAGGCAGGTGTTAATTCCCTGCTGCCTGTTTTTGGTTCGCATCGCAGATCTGGCAGTTCATTGTGAAAGTGGTGTAGTGGTGTTTTCGTGTGTTTTTGCACGGGAACGCCTACTCTGCATCTCATTAGGGTTAGTTGGTGGTGTCACCCGTGGAGGTAAAGTTTGAGGCAGTTATCGCGGCAATGCTTGCGTTGTCTGCAGTTTGCAACCGCTTGTGAATGGGGCGTTAAATCTATCTCCACTTTTGTTGCGTTAAGGTGGCGATAACTCGGAGATGCGTCCTTGTGAATATCCCCCTTATATTCAGAGAAGGCATTTAAGTCTGTGCTAAAACACACTTGTTCAGGGAATGTTAAAATCGGGCCATCCTCAACTGCTCTACTGGTTTCTGTGCCGAGACGCTTCTTGTGAAGCAGCTGTGTGCTTTTTAAGTGTCATTCGTACATTCATTCATCCATTCATTCATTTATTTTGATCTTAGTTGTGTGCTCCACACATCAGGCCTTCTGGCATGTACAATTTTACATTCTTTCCAGAGCTGATTTTTCACCTCTTCTCCTCTGATGAAGGAAAGTTCAGTGCTTGCTGTCCTGCCCTTTTGCTCCTCACAGTTATGACCTGTGGTACTGTTTGGTGTCCTGGTACATCTACTTGGCAAGGGGTTTACCACAGCAGCACCCCGTGGCCCTCAAGTCAGACTACCCTACCCTCTCTGCCTGTATTATCCAGGTCCCACAATCTCCTGGCTACTTTCAGGGCATATGTGTGTCCAGCATGAGCTGTGGGTTTGCCCTTGAGGGTTATCATTCTACAGGACCAGTTCACAGAAATTCCAGGAGAACCCTCTCTTCCAGGGTCCCCAGCAAGTCTTTCCTCCACTGTCCCCAGGACGGAGTAAAGAAGCCAGTGCCACTGACCCTGGATGCACAAAACCACACAGCCAAGTATAAGTCCACGGTATTTCCTCACTCCAGTCAGGGTTTAATCCCTGAGAATTCCATCCTTTGATGTGGTCATGCAGCGTTTTGTGTTTTTCAAGGCATTTCCCTTCTGCCAGGGTTTTAAATGGGGATGAAATGTTCCAAAATGTGGGCATCTCGACCCATTTCAAAGGTGACACATCATCACTCTACTCCATCTCATCCCATCCCTCCTACACAGCATCTTGGGACTTTTCAAGAAGGTGTCTTCAGATGGTCACTGGTCACAGCTTTCTGAGAGCTCTAAGCCCTGCCCCTAACTGCCTCTGCCAAACTGGTTCCTTCCCACCAAACGTCAAACGGAGTCAGAGGTCTGGCTTCTCCCCTGTTGCTTCCCCCGGGAAGGGCCTGTCTAGGCTAGTCAAGCAGTATGAATGTAATCAATGTATGCAGATCCTGCTCCCACCCTCTTCCCCTACCAGATACAGGATTAATCCCTTTAAGTCAAGCCTATTGAGCAGGCAACACTTTGATCTATCTGATAACCATCACATTAATTCACTTGAACTGACAGTGTAGTTCAAAGCCCAAATGTAATTAAAGTATCTCTAATAGAAATAGGAACAAACTTAAAGTACAGGAAGGAGTACAAAAATGTGATTAAAATAACATTATATCTGTACTCAGGAGCCTTTCTTAGTAAGGAAAGCACAGGTTGAGCTCTATAGGCCTATCCAATATGAAGTTATAGTTTTGTGCAGCTTTCACAGTGTAAATATAGTTAAGCCCTACAGACTCTCAGTGAAGCACTACAGACTTACACTACAGTTAAAATGAAATGGGAGCATCCATTTTTGAATGCCCAACTAAATGGGAAGGTCCACACTGGACATTAACAATGTGTTAAAGGTTTCATCTGTGAGAGACTACCTGTGCTCAGATAAAGGGTTGAGTTCACATGCAATCATCCCAGAACTTCTTACCCCAACTGTGCAGCAGCAGACCTTATTCTTATTTTTTGACTGAACCGCAGCGACCAGTCGGACCTGCAGCCCCCCAACTCCAGCACCTTGAGACCCTCACTGGTGAATAGTCGTGCTTCCCAAGTACTGATTGATTGATTGATTGATAAAGGTGGGCACTGGTGATTAGCACTCAGATCCAAATTAGTACTAGAGCTTACAGTGAGTGCGACTTAGTTAGTGAGACTCACTCACAACATAGATCCACAAACCAGGTGAACCAAAAGCAAAAATAATCTATGGAGGCTAAAAGGGTCAAAACTATTCCTACTTTCAAGAATGTGTTTTTGCATCACGCGTCCTATATAGGGCTTGGTTCAGGCTCCTTTTGCTTGGCATATCACCCTGGCTTTACTCACATCAAAAAGAAATGGGGACAGCACACAACCCTGCTATTGGCTCAAGGTGTTCTCTTGCTGGGCAGGCTTTGGGCTATGTGTATTACAGAGCCAATCTCAGACAGAAACTCCAACCCAGTGAAACAAAAATGATTTCTGAGGATGTTGGAAGGGAAGTGCCATGGCCTGGACACATTCTTTAGAAAGAATGCTTAATAGCAGTCAGTCACCGCAGTGGAATATCCATTTTGGGTCACAATCATATGTATTCCTAAAAGGATGCCAGCCATACTGTTAACAGAAAATACACAGTAAATGTACCAAAAAAACTCTCAGAGTTTTGGAAGAGAGAGTTCCCAATTAGAATAGATTCAGTGGATCTCACCATCAGAACCAGGCGTCTTCACACCCGAGATGTCCGGAGTAAGACCTTTACCCTTGCAATTAGTTATCAGATTCTCTAATATCCACCATTCTTCCCATAGCTTAATGAGAGTACAATAGCTACCACAACTAGGGGTGAGGGCACACTCTGAACGAATGCAAAGTATACATATGTGTTAAATTACGGGCTGAGTTGTTGCCCTGCCATATGACGGGCTTGTACTGCTGTAGACATGGGCATTTGTAGAAAGGAAAGCTGTAAAGCATCATTATTTTAATCACCTTTTACTCTATTGGGTGCAAGTTGTGTGCAAATGATGTGTGTGATGTGTGCCCATAGGTGAGGGTCAAGATGTGTGGTGTTTGAGGACAGGGTAACATGAGTAGATCATTATGATGTATTTGAAATATAGAGGTGTTTTATTCTTACTTGCACTGAGGGTGGAATCGCCTCAAACAGGCAGGCCATATAACAGGCCAGAGTGCATGGTAGAAAGGATACATTCATCATTGGGGGGTGAGAAGTAGACGGGATAAGGGTGACTCCTTTCAGAGCCTTTTTCCACCTGTATCATGGCAAACATCTCTATCACCTGCCTCCCGTCTTGCAGACACTTTTCATTAATTCACCCCTGGTACGTACCTGTGTCCTAATGGGATCACTGGGTCTCTGAGCTCCGGCCACATGGCTGCCTTCGTCACTCTACTGACACTATGTGAAAGCAGACCTTGTACTTCCACTAAAAAAACGAATGTCAAGTTGTCTCCTCCTCAGTGTAGTTTATCTTCCTCTTGAGTGCAGGGACCGGCATCCCAGAGGCTGGGGCTACTATATGGGGTCTGCCAGTCACATAGAGCCCATGGTTTGGGCAGTATTTATGTGCTTGCAAGGGTAATGTTTGTAAGATATATGTGATTTTGCTCAGATGAAGGCTGTTTCCATATTCACTTCCGTTCTTAGTTCTACATAGCAGAGCTGGAGAGCTGCCTCTGTTGCATATGCCTGAAATCCAGTTTCAGCATTACCTGTAGCAAGTGTATGGTTGTAATTACAACTGTATGTGATTCCATCTCCTTATGTAAAGGGGTCCCAGACATGTACTCATATGAAATATCCAAGTGGAAGTGATGAATACCATCTAGGTGAAGATTTCCACCCAGGTGTGTGCAGAAATCTACTTATGCAGAGATATCAATATGCAGATTTACCTGAGAGAATAGGCCCTCTAGAGTCTCACTGCTGACAGTAAGCTGTTCATTTGCTCTTTTTCTGATATTAATCTGTGGAAACCGTATCTACGTTTAGAATAGAAATTACTGGGTTTTTTACCTATGCCTACAAACATGTGCATTTGTGTTGTACAAAGTTAAATACTTCAAATGGATTTATCTAAATCAGTTCCTAATTGTTGTCCATTCTTAATACATAATATCATCTGAATATATGGCTCTCCTCTTGCTTGTTTTTTTCTGCCAATCAAAATATGTAATTTCCCTAAGTGGGAGACGGTTGTTTTGAAAATTAGCATGATAGTACATTAATGTTGGTAAGCCCACAAAACATTAACCAAGTCAATTGAGCATAACTAAGCATTGATTATTGGTTAAATTCCTGATATATTTGCTTTTACCTCACCCAGGAATGTATGTAATCCATACCTTACATATTCTGTGTGCACAATTTATGAACCAGGATGGTTTTTCTAAATTCTTTAGCATTCTTCCGAGTATTTAGATAGCTATGTTTTTGTGCCCCACATATTTGTGATAATATTGTCGATGCATCCTTCCAGCTGTTGCTTTATGTTTTGATATATGAGGATGACATAATTTGCAATTTTGTTATTGTAAGTGGTCCCACATTTTAAATTGTGAGAAACTGCCTAATACAAAACTGAATCTTGGCACTCATTAAAGAGACGAAACACGCAACTGATATTTTTTCTACACATTGGGCCAGATGTACGACCCTTTTTTGCGGCCGCAAACGGGAGATTCTCCCGTTTGCGGCCGCAAAAAAGGGTAATAGCATGTACAAATGCTATTTTGCGAGTCACTGACTCACAAAATAGCATTTACAACTCTCACTATTAGGAAGGGGCGTCCCTTCCTAATAGCGAGTCAACATGCTATGTACTAATATTTTGCAACCGCATTTGCGGCCGCAAAACACTTGCAGTTTACCACCTACTTCAAGTAGGTGGTAAACCACTCGCAAAGGGGAAGTGGTCCCCAAGGGACCCCTTCCTTTGTGAGTATGTGGTAAAATATTTTTTAAGAGCAGGCAGTGGTCCAAGAGACCACTGCCTGCCCTTAAAAAAATGAAACTGAAAAGTTTCATTTTTCTTTTTTAAATGCATCTCGTTTTCCTTTAAGGAAAACGGAATGCATTTTAAAAAAAAGAACTGCTTTATTAGAAAAGCAGTCACAGACATGATGGTCTGCTGAGCCCAGCAGGCCACCATCCCTGTGAGTGCTAGCCATTCCTAATGGGGTCGCAAATTGCGCCTGCCTCATTAATATTAATGAGGCATGCAATTTGCGACCCCATTAGGAATTGCAAACAGTGTCTGAGACACTGTTGTGCATCCAATTAGCGAGTCGCAAATTGCGAGTCGCAAATGCGGCGCAATTTGTGACTCGCTAATTGGCGGGTCGTACATCTGGCCCTTTGGGTCTTGCGAATACATTTGACATGTGCAGTATTCTCAGCAATTATATGTACAAATCTTCCCTCTAACATGCTTCTTTATCTGTTGGGCAAAAGCACTGGAAATCACTGGGATTCTAAAATCTAATGACAAATGCTTATCAGTTCCCTCTTTCTTTGTTTCATGTTATAAAAATCAATAGCTACCCCCAGCCCAGAGCATGTTTTAAATTTGTTGGATGTGAAGTGTACCAGACATAAATCTCCTTTATGTATTCTTAGTTTAGTTTTTTAAACTGCCCTGTTTTCTTGCCCTTGTATGCCACTGATGGAGCAGGATTTCGCAAAAAGAAACCTGCTCGGATGAATACCCCCATAATACGTACTAACAGTAAGTAGTAATAGAAAATTAACGTGCACCTTACATGAATACAAGGGAAAACTGCTTTGCGCATGCATGCACTAACGTAAGATAACGCATGAAAGAACTAAAACCGTATTTACATTATGCTTTGAATGAAACGAGAAACAATGCATGACTAGGCCGCATGTGTATTTCGTAGGTTGCATGTTGCAGTTTGCTTTGAAATTATAAATAATACCGTTTTTTGCATAAAGCTATGCTAGGAAAAACGCTAACAGAGAATAGTGCAAAGGCGGGTGGTAAACAATGAAAACTACATTATCATATAATTAATGAATGTTCATTTCCATTTGCTATAGTGAACTGGATGAGGCGCCATTTTATTTAACTTGACCGAATAGAGGAGGGGCAGGATAAATATGTGAACTGACAAGGGCACGATGGAGCACTGAGCACAGCAGAAGAAGCGAAAGGGTTGAAGGCCAATGTGAGGATCGTCTGCCAAGAGATGTGGCAGACCGTGGGACAGAAAGACTTCTTCCGTGGCCCTTGCTTAAATTTATATACAAATGTAGCATGGATTGAATCGTGTGAACAGAATAATAATGAGTTCATGGGAATAGGCATAAAACAATGAATATGTTCAAAGTCAGAATGAAGTCACCATAGTGTGACATACCACCCCCAAAATCCACCAATCAACTGTCGCGTTTTGTAAATTGTTTCAACTGATGTGGGACAGACATGTAGGTTTTAGGGTATAACTGAAGTGCCTTTAGGGGTGTGGTTAAGTTAGGCTGGTGAGGCTGAGAGAGAGGGGAGATGCGTCGCTGTCTGTCGGTTTGCAGAGAGGCCTAGCTGTTCCTGTCCTGTCCCGTTCCTGTCCCTGTAATCTTTGTCCCCTGACTCTTTTTCAGGGGACACCCACCATCACTTTGGCCAGAGAGGTGGTTTTCTACAGACCCGTTGGTTTGTATTATTCTGACTTGTTCTTGCACAATTTATCTGCAAATGTATTTTTGTCTCTGAAACTTTTGTCTCTCCATCTATCCACTCCTTCATGCATAATGTCATTATTTGATTGATGAGTTTGTCTCTCTCTGAATTGCTGATATTTTCTCTCCCTTTGTGAGTTCATTGTTTGCACTTGTAACCATATGCCTTGAGCATTTTTTCATTTAATTTGAGATAAACTTTATTAACTTCAACGAGAGTCTGTGTTTATTTTAGTTAATCGAATGATTAGTCAGATAAGGAGTATCATTACCATCAACTATTCAACTAATTGGTTCATCAACCAATTAGAGGAAAAGTTGATGTATAAATTAGATAAGTATTTTGGAAATGCCATATATGAATTTTAGGAGGAAGAGAATTGAACATTATAAAAATTGACACCAGCGCATCAGGGATTTGGGTGAATGTGTATGGGCCATTGTTCTGTGATATTATTCAGTATTGAGCCCTGATTAGGCATTGTCCTCACGCTGGATCAGTTTCTTGGTAACAGAGGATGGTTTAATTATTGATTAAATTTGGTAATGAATATTGATTATTGATTATATGTTTTAACTTGAAAAAGTTAGTGTCCTGTTCTGTTGTCTAGAAGTACAGGTACGTAGATACCTGAGGAATCCCGGGAAAGGAATTTAGCCTGAAATAGGCAGAAGAAGAGTGTGGTAAAGAAATCACACTGCAGAAGTACTTTGTCTGTTGTAATAATACCTAAGCTACGGAGGGCTGAAGGTGTTATATTTATGGAAATTTCGTATGAGAATAGCGTGTCTGAAATAGCGAAGGGTCCACTTCTGACACTCTGGCCTTATCCCCAGGGGAGTACCAAGACCTCTTTTCACATCAAAAAGTCCTCTTCCGAAACCTTGGCCTTATCCCTGGAGGAGTAATAGGTCCACCCGGAGCTTGTTTGAAGAGTAAAAGAGCACTAGACATTATTAGGATTCGTAGTGAAGAAAAATCTCTTGGAAAGGTGAAAACCTATCTCTTTATTAGTGGAACAGACAAGGTAGCATTGTTTTGTGTTGCTACTAATCGAATTTTGATTAAGAGTGTTTAGAAAAATATTGCCGTATTAATTTGTAAAGGGAGGGTCAGTAGAAGGAGTAATAATGACGTCAGAAAAAGCTGCGCTGGCATTGGTCAGGCAGTGGGCGTGTACTGAACTATGATTGGTTGGTTGATGTGAGCCGCGCTAGTATTAGTTGAGATTTTGCTTACGTAGTGGTGTTCTGATTGGTTGGTTGGTGTGTGTCGCACTGGTATAGGACGAGAACTGACAAATAGAATAAGTAGAATTACGGAAAGGTTTCTTTGTTTTGTCTTGTTGAAATACGCTAGTGTAAAGAGTCAGGAAAATGAAGTTGCTTGAGAAAATAAAGAATTTTTTCAAAAAGGATAAACCAATTGTGACTAGAGAGGGAATTCTTATTCCCCTCCAGGAACGCCTGCTTCTTATATGATGTTAGAGTGAGGATATCATAAGTGTACATGGTTGGAGAATTGGGTGGAGTATGCAAAGGATGAGGGCGTTATAGCCTTTCCACGGCATGGTTCGTTTAACATGAGGATTTTACAGAATTTGAGAAATCGTATGAATTTATTAGAGCCAAATCCCAGATCTACACAGTATGAAGCGTTAGAGGAATGGGAAGAAGAAGCAATGGAAAGAGAGAAATATCGAGGAGGTAGGAGATACAGAAATTTAATGACTAGGTACCCTTTTGAGAGAAGAGGGGATACAAGGAAACGATGGAGGAGAGCTGTGGTAACCGAGGGTTTGTACCCAGTTTTAGTTGCTGACAAACAGACAGGAGGTAAATGTAAAGAGAAAATGAAAAACATAGAAACTCCAAGTGCAAGAGATGGTGTAAACGAGTCAGATGATGAGTTATTAGAGGATATTATGACCAAAAGACCTCCGCCATATCAAGAAAATTCAGTTGAGGTGACTCTGAATGCACCTTTTATGGGAAATCCATTAATCCCACAGATTGTGGACATGGCTAGAATAATGCGAGAAAAAGAATTTGATATGCTAAATAAGGTAAATGTAGAGCAGATTCAGAAAATAAATCAGTTGAGTCTAAATGCAGAAGCATTGATGGTACCGGTTACAATAGGTCCTGTAGTTCCTTTGTTTGGAGAAAACCCGAATACACCTAAAGTACATACATTAGCAGTTCCAAGGAGTAATGTCAGGAGTGGAATGGAGATGGTAGTCAATGAGAATAGACAGGCTGACACAAATATTACATTGTTAGATCTTCCGGTTTGTGAAATGATAACGGAAACCCCTAGAAGAGATATACAATTAAATCCAAGGAGGATAGGGACAAATGTCACTCCAATGACAGGAAGTTCAACAGGTATTTCATGAGAAGAATTGAATGATTGGATAAAAAGAATGAAAAAGAAAGAACCTCAACCGCAGAGTATAAATGTGAGTCAATTGAAAGTATATTTGGAAGAGATGATTATTGGTACAATAAGTCCAGACAGATTAGGGACTTACCGAGATGATGAATTATTGTTTTTGTGTAAAAGCATTACTTGGAGAGCAAGGAATCTTCATGAGAAAATATCCGAAGCTGCTAGTGAGTATGGAATAGACATAGAGAAGTCAAAGGTGTTGTAGAAATCTTACAGATTGGCATTTACTGAAAAGGATCTGGAGAAGTTTGAATGCATCTGGAAAAAGGTTACAGATAAAAGAATTGATTAATATTTTGAAGAAATGGGGAGATGTAGATCGATGGAAAAATAGATGGGTGAAAAAGAAGAAGCAGCTAGTAAAGGAGTGTATATGTTCCCATTAAAGGAAACAGAACAGGTTGAAAGGGCGTGTCCGATGAGAGAAGTACCAGGTGGTGGATATGTTCATGTTCCTTGGTCAAGGCAGGATATATTATCTTTTACGAACGATTTCCCCAGATTAAGAGAGAAACCAGTTGAATGGTACAAACAGGTAAAAAGGTTTGTGAAGGTCTCGAAGGTTCTGTTAAAGGATTTGGATGGGTTGTTTGAGATTGTTGTTCCAGCGGACTTGTGGACAGAATCTAAGATCACTGTTGATTGGCCAAAAGAAGAATATCCTAGAGACCCTAAAACAGGTGCACCATCCGAAGAGGTGATGAAAAATTATATTAATTATACATTAGGTAATCACTTTCTTAAAGGGAAAGATTTCCCCTAAAGAAACAGATTGGGGTAAAATAGACAGGACGACCCAAGAACCAATGGAGTCAATGCATGCCTACTATGAAAGGCTATTGCAAGTATTTAAACAGTACAGCGGATTTGAGAATATTGGAGACAAAGATATGGGACATTTTGTGTATCGTTTCGTGTTTGGGTTGAAACCGGAGATTAGTAATATGATTCAGCAACTTTTGATTTGTTGGCAGAGTGAAACAATTGATGAAATTTTAAGGTATGCGAAGTATTGTAGTGATGACATTGAATCAAGACACAAGAAACTAAAGGAGAAAATGATGTGGGCACAAGTGAAGGTAGCAGAGCAACAAGAGGTAAATAATAATTCTCAGACAGGTTATCAGATGAATGGACAGAATCAAAATGGTCAGGTGCCCAATGGAGGTAAAGGTAGAGGTAAAATGAGTAAAGAAGAGGCTAGAAAGAAATTTCCTTGTCATGCGTGCGGAAAGATTGGACATTGGAAGAATGAGCGTAGATCTGCTCAAAAGAATAATGGGGTAAATCAAAATTTAAATCCACAGATGCAGAATGAGGTGGCTGTGAACCAGCAGCAACAGGTAGTTACTCCACAGTTACAGGTGCCAGAAGCTCCTATGCCAAATGATGTGAATGCTCAGGTGCAGAGGTACGGTGTGAACTCTGGATTTTACGTAGGTGACCAGATCTGTAAGAATCAAAGTGTGCAAATGGTTCCGCAATATTGGTTGCAGTGCAATGAGAATGATTCAGACTCATCTCAATGACGGTGCCTGAGGGGGAGGAAGAGTGCGTACTTGGCGCATCTTTAGCGGTAGATCAGTCAGGTCCATTTATAGAAGGAAGGGTGGAAGGTAATGATATTACATTCCTGGTGGACACTGGTGCTACCCGTTCTACTGTGAGAGCAGCAGAAATTCCAAACCTACCCCTCTCGGGAGAAACTATCCAAGTTGTAGGAGTCTCGAACAAGCATATTAGAACCCCAGTCACAAATCCAATAGAAGTTCATATTGGAAACTTCAGAGACATGCATCGGTTTGTGGTATGTGACTCGAGTCCAGTAAATCTCTTAGAAAGAGATTTGTTATGCAAGATGAACTGTACCATCTACTGTACGCCAGATGGTATTGCGTTTCAGACACCTGATGAGGATGCTGAATTCAAAATGATGTTAGCGAAGCAAGGGACAGAAGTGGATGAGTTGTTTTCACTTCTCACAGAAGAAAGTTTGCCTGAAGAAATTAGAAGTACCGTGAGGTCAGATGTATGGGACTTTACGGGGAAAGAGATTGGCCTAATGACAAATGTAGACTCGATTCAGGTTACAGTGAAAGAGGGAGCTGTATATCCAAACACTCATCAGTACAAAATGAGTCCAGAAGTAACTGCATGGAGTCACTACAGTGATAGATCAAATGATTGAACAGGGATTCTTGAGAGAAATAATGAGTAGTCCTTGTAATTTGCCCATTATAGGAATTAAAAAGCCAAGCAGAAAATATAGAGTAGTACAGGATTTAAGAAAGATTAATAAGATTGTGGTACCTTGCTATCCCGTAGTACCAAATCCAGCAGTAATCCTTTACCAAATTCCATGCGATTCGGAATGGTACACAGTGATTGATCTGTGCCAGGCATTTTTCTCGATTCCCTTGCATCCGGAGAGCCAATATCTTTTTGCGTTCCGGTTCGGAGACCGTGTCTTGGCATGGTGCTGAGTTCCTCAAGGGTATACAGAGAGTCCTTCAATCTTTAACCAGATTCTGAAAAGATGTCTGGAGACCTTGATCATGCCAGGAAATTCAGTTTTGGTCCAGTACATTGATGACCTACTTGTGGCATCAAAGACCCGAGAGGCATGTGTAACAGATACCATTGCCTTACTGAATCATTTGGCAGAAGGAGGACCAGCAAAATTGCAATTCTGTAAACAAGAGGTCCATACCTAGGGCACAAAATAGAAAAGGGAGTCAGAAATGTGACACCAGAAAGAATTAGTGAGATCAAACAAATGAGCCCACCTAAAACTCAGAAGGAAGTGCGAATGTTTTTGGGAATGGTAGGATACTGTAGGCAGCGGATCTGTGGTTTCTCGCTGATTGCAAAACCTCTACATAGGTTGACACGGATAGATGTGAAAGATCCGATTGTGCTGGATGATGAAAGTATGGAAGCCTTTACGAAATTGAGAAACAGTCTTTGTCGAGCACCTGCATTGGGAATGCCAGATTATGCAAAGGATTTTGCATTATACTGTTGTGAGAGAGATGGATGTACACTTTCAGTCCTAACTCAGAAACATGAAATGGCACGACGTCCAGTAGCATATTTTTCTGCTATTTTGGATTCAGTGGCTGCAGCGTTACCAGGCTGTTTAAAAGCAGTAGCCGCCACTTGTGTGAGTCTGGAACAAAGTGAAGCGATTGTGATGGGATATCCAGTCAAAGTGTATGTGCCACATTCTGTTGAGATACTTTTAACTCGAATCCGGACTCAATACTTGACCTCTAGTCTGCTGACTAAGTACAAGAGAGTGATGTTGGGTGCTGAAAATGTGACTGTGGTGAGGTGCACAACTGTAAATCCGGCAACTCTACTGCCTAATTCTCGTTGTGAGGAGGTGAGAGAGGAAGCGGATCATGATTGTTTGGATGTGACAGAACTGTGCACCAAACCCAGGTTTGATATAGAGGATGCTCCCTTGGAAGAACCAGACTGTGAGATATTTGTGGATGGATCATGCCTAAGAAATGAGAAAGGCGAATTATGCACTGCCTATGCTGTTTGCACCATAGCAGGAGTTATAGAAGCATCCTGTCCAAAAGGGGTAAACTCTGCTCAAATTACTGAATTGATAGCTCTAATTAGAGCATGCAAAATTGCCAAAAGTCTGAGGTTGACCATATTCACAGATAGCCAATATGAGTTTGGGGTTGTCCATGATTTTGGACAGCTATGGATGCAAAGGGGATTTCTGACTTCCTCAGGTTCACTTATCAGTAACAGCAAAACTGTAAAAGAACTATTGGATGCTTTGCAATTGCCCAAAAGAATTGCAGTGGTCAAATGTGCCGCACATAAATCAGGAGATGATTATGTGACGAAGGGCAACAGATATGCTGACCAAATAGCGCGTTTCTGTGCACGAAAGTTAATGACTTTAAACAGAGCAATTGAAAGGGAAAATACCGAATGCCATCTTATGTTTACAACCACATATGAAACTTGGTTTGAAGTGAGGCAGATGCAGGAAGAGGCAAGTGATGAGGAAAAGGATATTTGGAGAAATACAGGTTGTAGAAAGCGAGCAGAAGACGAAGTGTGGGTCTATTTTGACGAAAGACCAGTCTTTCCAGATTCTTTACTCTCCCATATGGCCAGGGTATATCATGGAATTGCACATGTTGGAAGAGATGCAATGATCAGACTCTTCAAGCAGTCATGGTATAACCCAAGGTTCAGGGTCATTGCAGAGAGCCTTTGCCAGAGGTGCATCACTTGTCAGAAGCAAAATCCAGGCAGAAAAACAGTTGTCAGTTGGGGACGAATTGGAAGAGCAGGAGGACCATTTACCCGTCTCCAATTGGACTTTATCGAGCTACCCCCATGTAATGGGCTGAAATATGTGTTGGTTGTTGTCTGTTTGTTCTCTCGCTGGGTGGAAGCCTATCCGACAAGAAGGAATGACAGCTTAACTGTCACCAAATTACTTCTAAGAGAACTGATTCCTAGATTCGGATTTCCAGTCACTTTAGAGACAGATAGAGGAACACATTTTAATAATGAGATAATTCGGATGATTTGTGCAGCATTACAGATTGAACAGAAGCTGCATTGTGCCTATCGACCCAAAGCATCTGGAGTGGTTGAGCAGTTAAACAGCACAACAAAATCTAGGTTAGGAAAAGTGTGTGCATCCACAACACTGAAATGGCCTGATGCTTTACCCCTTGTATTAATGAGTCTTAGAAAAAGACAAAAGACGGGTTTGAGTCCACATGAAATCCTAATGGGAAGAGCAATGAGACATGCATACATACCAGGGAACAAACTGATGAATATATCTGATGATCTAGTGCTTGATTATTGCAGGGGATTGGCTGATCTGGTGCGTTCTGTGTCTCGCCAGGTTGGAGAAGATGCCACAACAACACAGCCAAATCAAGCTCATGATCTGAGTCCTGGTGAGTGGGTTCTCATCAAGAAACACGTGAGGAAATTGTGTTTAGAACCCAGGTGGAGCGGTCCTTACCAAGTTATTCTGGTGACGACAACGGCCATAAAGTGTGGTGGTCTGCCAAACTGGATTCACGCAAGCCACACTAGACGAGTCCCAAGTCCACTTGAAAGACAAGAAGAGCAGCAACTGGTAAACAAAAGTCAAAGACCAGAGGTTGAAGTGTGTGAAGCTGAAGAATCTAGAGTGATAGATTCTGAAGACCAAACTGATGACGAACAGCGGAGCACAAGTCAAGCAAAGTGGGCACCAGCTACTGGATCTCGTGAGACTGCTGTTGAACCAGAGGAAGGTGAAACTGCTGTTGAACCAGGAGAAAGTGAGTTCACTGCTGAGCCAGAAGAAAGTGAGTTCACTGTTGAACCAGAAGGAAGTGAGTTCACTGTTGAGCCAGGAGTCAGTGAAATTACTGTTGAAACAGAAGTTACTGAAAATCCAGAAGAAGAAGAAGAGCAGATAGAAGAAAGGCCAAACAAAAGAACCTGTGAGCTAGATACAGAAGGTGAAAAAGTAGTTCAACCCAAGAAACCAAGAAAAGGTGATAAATTGGCCAGGTGGAGTGAAAAGACTGAAATACACTTTTGTAGGAAGAAAGTCAAAGAAAAGACCAGAACAAAGTAATGAGATCTCAAGTCAGACAGAACAAGAAGAGTCAGGAGAAGAATTAGTACAAAAAACAAGAAGAGCAAGAATTCCAAGTAGAAAATATACAGCACCAGAATGGACATACATAATCTTGGAAGAAATTGAAAGCTCAGATCCAAGCGAAGAAAAAGACAAATCAGACACTGAGCATGTTGATGAAAGCAAATTGAGACCGCCTTAAAAGAACTGTGACAAAAGAAACTAAGGTGCAACATTGTCAGTTGGGAGAAGAAGTAAAGAATTCTGAACACCTAAAGAAAAGAAAATTAAAAGAAAGGGGTAAAGAAGAAAGTCTGAAGTGTGGGATTACACTATTGTTCTTGGATTTTTTTAGAATTTTTAGTAAAGTTTAGTGTCTATAGATTTGGATAACATTTTTTATATTTTTGGTAGAATACAAAATGGCTAAAGAAAAGGTGACTGAACATCCAAAATCTAGTCTAAAACGTAGATGTATTAAAACTTGCTTATGTAGTGTTTTGCAATTAACATTCATGTGGGTATTACTAACTGTCTTTGTACCTATTTTAATGGTAACTAATAATGGAAATAATACGAATGATGTGACAAGTGAAGGAGTGAATGATGTTACTAAAAGAACACCTAATCCTAACATAGAACAATTGGATGGAAGCATTCTCCATCATGATAAATCAATTAGTGATTTCTCGTTAAATGTGTTTACTAAATTGTTATATGAGTACATTAATATGATGAATGTGAGTGTTTGTTATGTGTGCATGCAATTACCTTCGTCTGTCTCAGAGGGGGTGACGTATCATCACCTTCCTTTAACATATGGTGTGTCTTGCAGTGTCTTAAGTTTGTTTTACGTGATGGGGAAGCTCGAATATCATTATTCTAATATAGATTTAGGGGCATATTCTCAACGTGATTATCGCCGCTTTAGCTGGACTTTTTCCCGCTAAAGCGGCGATAATTCAATCGCCCTATTAGCAAGCTGTCGCTAACTGCTGTTAGCGACAGCTTCTAGGCGATAGCGACCGGGTTGGGTGCCGCTTTGCATGCCAGCGATATTTATCGCTAATGGCATGCAAAGTAGGCGTTCCCAACCTAAAAGCGACTGGAAACAGTCGCTAATGTCGCTATCGCCTATTAGCGAGGCAGGGGATGTGATTAACGAACCAGCGCTAAACACGTTTAGCGCTGGTTTGTTAACGCCTGGTCCAAACCTGATTTAGCCATGTAATCCAATGGGAGGTGGATTACATGGCTAAATACCCCTCGCCCTATCACCAAGCTAACACTGGTCAAAGTGCGAATATCGCTTGTTTTCAAGCGATATTCACACTGTTCTCCAGGGTTTCTATCGCTTTGGAGATAAGCGTTGCTGATAGCACGCTATCTCCGCGATAGAAACCTGCGATAGCCGGTGATAATTATCCTAGCGCTAACTGCGCTTAGCGATAATTATCGCCGGTTATTGCTAATAGGCCCCTTAGTGTTTTCAGAAATACCTGTTATTAAGGAACTGAGGGGCATATTAGCAAGACCCACGTTAAAATTATCGCCGTTTTAGCGTCAGGAAACTGCCGCTAAAACGGCGATAATGGGCTTACTAATATGCGTTATGGAATTCCAATAGAAGCCCAGGTTAGATGTCCTGCACATCTAACCTGGGCTTCTATTGGAATTCTATAACGCATATTAGCAAGCCCATTATCGCCGTTTTAGCGGCAGTTTCCTGCCGCTAAAACGGCGATAATTTTAACGTGGGTCTTGCTAATATGCCCCCAAATAAGGTTTTGAGTAGTAAAAATGCACGTTATATGGGAGAGTTCTTCCATATTACTAAGGCTTTAGACATAGAATATGCTTATAAAAACAACTTAACATGTAGTTTGCAGGTTGAAGAAAAAGTTTTCATAAAAATGGTAGAAAGTAGAAGGGAAAGTTTCCAGGAAAAGGCTGCTGAACAGAAGTCGCCAGTTCCACCATGGGCTATCAGGGAAGGAAATTATGAGAAAGGCGAGACATATGCTGCAATGTCCCTGGACTGGCATCAGAAGGGAAAAATATGCTTGCTTAGAATGAAAACTAACTATAATAATTATTTCATCGATAATAGTGAATGTGAGCATACCTTTAAAATTACTGGAGGTTGGGGACTGAAGGGGGGAACTGATCCTGTCTTTCCAGGAGTCTATTATGTGTGTGGTAAGAAAGCATATTATAGATTGCCTGCACATTGGTATGGTAGTTGTTATTTTGCTATTGTCTTTCCAAAGGTCTATCACATGGACCGAAACAGCAACAGATTAAATGAAGTAAATCAAGGACTAACACGTAACAAAAGAGCAAGTTTCCCAGAAATAGTAGGTGATATTTTTGGTGCACTGATACCCTCAGTTGGAGTCGTTCTAAATTCACACAAAATTAGGAAGTTATCCACAGTGGTTGATCGTTTATCAACAGATACTGCTGGGGGTTTCTTAATGATTGACACAGAAATGGTTGCAATAAGATCAATGGTTTTGCAAAATCGACTTGCCCTTGATATCCTTTTGGCAAAAGAGGGTGGAGTCTGCGGCATGTTTAAAATTCAACACTGCTGTACTTATATCCCTGATAAAAGTAAAGGAATTGAGGGATATATAAAGAATATTACGAAATTACATGAAGATTTGACCCAACAGTAGGTTGATGGTGTTTGGAAGAGACTTGGTAAGAGTTTCTCCTCTGTAGGTAAATGGTTTTCTACTTTTGGAAGTAGTTTATTAGGGAAAATAATAATGCCACTTATTTCAATAGCCATAGTAGTCTTAGGGATAATAACAACATATAAATGTTGTAAGTATAAGAGTGGAAAAAGAGAAGTGACAGAAACAGGGAATCAAAGGAGAGCAAGAAAAATAAAAAGAGAAGAAATAGAACTAGAAGAAATGAAAGGAGAATATTATGATTTGATGAAAGATTTAGACGAAAGTGCCATAAAAAGAGAGAAAAACCGAGTTTTAGATAAAAATGAAGATGGCACTCGGTATGGTAGGTATTTTTATGATGGCTCCAGAAAGCCATCAAAGGGGGATTGATGGAGCAGGATTTCGCAAAAGAAACCTGCTCGGAAGAATACCCCCATAATACGTACTAACAGTAAGTAGTAATAGAAAATTAACGTGCACCTTACATGAATACAAGGGAAAACTGCTTTGCGCATGCATGCACTAACGTAAGATAACGCATGAAAGAACTAAAACCGTATTTACATTATGCTTTGAATGAAACGAGAAACAATGCATGACTAGGCCGCATGTGTATTTCGTAGTTTGCATGTTGCAGTTTGCTTTGAAATTATAAATAATACCGTTTTGCATAAAGCTATGCTAGGAAAAACGCTAACAGGGAATAGTGCAAAGGCGGGTGGTAAACAGTGAAAACTACATTATCATATAATTAATGAATGTTCATTTCCATTTGCTATAGTGAACTGGATGAGATGCCATTTTATTTAACTTGACCGAATAGAGGAGGGGCAGGATAAATTTGTGAAAATGAACTGACAAGGGCACACTGGAGCGCTGAGCACAGCAGAAGAAGCGAAAGGGTTGAAAGCCAATGCGATGAGCGTCTGCCAAGAGATGTGACAGACCGTGGGACAGAAAGACTTCTTCCGTGGACCTTGCTTAAATTTATATACAAATGTAGCATGGATTGAATCGTGTGAACAGAATAATGCTGAGTTCATGGGACTAGGTATAAAACAATGAATATGTTCAAAGTCAGAATGAAGTCACCATGGTGTGACATACCACCCCCAAAGTCTACCAATCAACTGTCTCGTTTTGTAAATTGTTTCAACTGATGTGGGACGGACATGTAGGTTTTAGGGTATAACTGTGGTGCCTTTAGGGGTGTGGTTAAGTTAGGCTGTTGAGGCTGAGAGAGAGGGGAGATGTGTCGCTGTCCGTCGGTTTGCAGAGAGGCCTAGCTGTTCCTGTCGTGTCCCGTTCCTGTCCCTGTAATCTTTGTCCCCTGACTCTATTTCAGGGGACCCCCACCATCACTTTGGCCAGAGAGGTGGATTTCTACAGACCCGTTGGTTTGTATTTTTCTGACTTGTTCTTGCACAATTTATCTGCAAATGCATTTTTGTCTCTGAAACGTTTGTCTCTCCATCTAACCACTCCTTCATGCATAATGTCCTTATTTGATTGATGAGTTTGTCTCTCTCTGAATTGCTGATATTTTCTCTCCTTTTTGAGTTCATTGTTTGCACTTGTAACTGTATGACTTGAGCATTTTTTCATTTAATTTGAGATAAACTTTATTAACTTGGACGAGAGTCTGTGTTTATTTTAGTTAATCGAATGTTTAGTCAGATAAGGAGTATCATTACCATCAACTATTCAACTAATTGGTTCATCGACCAAGTAGAGGAAATGTTGATGTATAAATTAGATAAATATTTTGGAAATGCCATATATGAATTTTAGGAGGAAGAGAATTGAACATTATAAAAATTGACACCAGCGCATCAGGGATTTGGGTGAATGTGTATGGGCCATTGTTCTGTGATATTATTCAGTATTGAGCCCTGATTAGGCATTGTCCTCACGCTGGATCAGTTTCTTGGTAACAGAGGATGGTTTAATTATTGATTAAATTTGGTAATGAATATTGATTATTGATTATATGTTTTAACTTGAAAAAGTTAGTGTCCTGTTCTATGTTGTCTAGAAGTACAGGTACGTAGATACCTGAGGAATCCCGGGAAAGGAATTTAGCCTGAAATAGGCAGAAGAAGAGTGTGGTAAAGAAATCACACTGCAGAAGTACTTTGTCTGTTGTAATAATACCTAAGCTACGGAGGGCTGAAGGTGTTATATTTATGGAAATTTCGTATGAGAATAGCGTGTCTGAAATAGCGAAGGGTCCACTTCTGACACTCTGGCCTTATCCCCAGGGGAGTACCAAGACCTCTTTTCACATCAAAAAGTCCTCTTCCGAAACCTTGGCCTTATCCCTGGAGGAGTAATAGGTCCACCCGGAGCTTGTTTGAAGAGTAAAAGAGCACTAGACATTATTAGGATTCGTAGTGAAGAAAAATCTCTTGGAAAGGTGAAAACCTATCTCTTTATTAGTGGAACAGACAAGGTAGCATTGTTTTGTGTTGCTACTAATCGAATTTTGATTAAGAGTGTTTAGAAAAATATTGCCGTATTAATTTGTAAAGGGAGGGTCAGTAGAAGGAGTAATAATGACGTCAGAAAAAGCTGCGCTGGCATTGGTCAGGCAGTGGGCGTGTACTGAACTATGATTGGTTGGTTGATGTGAGCCGCGCTAGTATTAGTTGAGATTTTGCTTACGTAGTGGTGTTCTGATTGGTTGGTTGGTGTGTGTCGCACTGGTATAGGACGAGAACTGACAAATAGAATAAGTAGAATTACGGAAAGGTTTCTTTGTTTTGTCTTGTTGAAATACGCTAGTGTAAAGAGTCAGGAAAATGAAGTTGCTTGAGAAAATAAAGAATTTTTTCAAAAAGGATAAACCAATTGTGACTAGAGAGGGAATTCTTATTCCCCCTCCAGGAACGCCTGCTTCTTATATGATGTTAGAGTGAGGATATCATAAGTGTACATGGTTGGAGAATTGGGTGGAGTATGCAAAGGATGAGGGCGTTATAGCCTTTCCACGGCATGGTTCGTTTAACATGAGGATTTTACAGAATTTGAGAAATCGTATGAATTTATTAGAGCCAAATCCCAGATCTACACAGTATGAAGCGTTAGAGGAATGGGAAGAAGAAGCAATGGAAAGAGAGAAATATCGAGGAGGTAGGAGATACAGAAATTTAATGACTAGGTACCCTTTTGAGAGAAGAGGGGATACAAGGAAACGATGGAGGAGAGCTGTGGTAACCGAGGGTTTGTACCCAGTTTTAGTTGCTGACAAACAGACAGGAGGTAAATGTAAAGAGAAAATGAAAAACATAGAAACTCCAAGTGCAAGAGATGGTGTAAACGAGTCAGATGATGAGTTATTAGAGGATATTATGACCAAAAGACCTCCGCCATATCAAGAAAATTCAGTTGAGGTGACTCTGAATGCACCTTTTATGGGAAATCCATTAATCCCACAGATTGTGGACATGGCTAGAATAATGCGAGAAAAAGAATTTGATATGCTAAATAAGGTAAATGTAGAGCAGATTCAGAAAATAAATCAGTTGAGTCTAAATGCAGAAGCATTGATGGTACCGGTTACAATAGGTCCTATAGTTCCTTTGTTTGGAGAAAACCCGAATACACCTAAAGTACATACATTAGCAGTTCCAAGGAGTAATGTCAGGAGTGGAATGGAGATGGTAGTCAATGAGAATAGACAGGCTGACACAAATATTACATTGTTAGATCTTCCGGTTTGTGAAATGATAACGGAAACCCCTAGAAGAGATATACAATTAAATCCAAGGAGGATAGGGACAAATGTCACTCCAATGACAGGAAGTTCAACAGGTATTTCATGAGAAGAATTGAATGATTGGATAAAAAGAATGAAAAAGAAAGAACCTCAACCGCAGAGTATAAATGTGAGTCAATTGAAAGTATATTTGGAAGAGATGATTATTGGTACAATAAGTCCAGACAGATTAGGGACTTACCGAGATGATGAATTATTGTTTTTGTGTAAAAGCATTACTTGGAGAGCAAGGAATCTTCATGAGAAAATATCCGAAGCTGCTAGTGAGTATGGAATAGACATAGAGAAGTCAAAGGTGTTGTAGAAATCTTACAGATTGGCATTTACTGAAAAGGATCTGGAGAAGTTTGAATGCATCTGGAAAAAGGTTACAGATAAAAGAATTGATTAATATTTTGAAGAAATGGGGAGATGTAGATCGATGGAAAAATAGATGGGTGAAAAAGAAGAAGCAGCTAGTAAAGGAGTGTATATGTTCCCATTAAAGGAAACAGAACAGGTTGAAAGGGCGTGTCCGATGAGAGAAGTACCAGGTGGTGGATATGTTCATGTTCCTTGGTCAAGGCAGGATATATTATCTTTTACGAACGATTTCCCCAGATTAAGAGAGAAACCAGTTGAATGGTACAAACAGGTAAAAAGGTTTGTGAAGGTCTCGAAGGTTCTGTTAAAGGATTTGGATGGGTTGTTTGAGATTGTTGTTCCAGCGGACTTGTGGACAGAATCTAAGATCACTGTTGATTGGCCAAAAGAAGAATATCCTAGAGACCCTAAAACAGGTGCACCATCCGAAGAGGTGATGAAAAATTATATTAATTATACATTAGGTAATCACTTTCTTAAAGGGAAAGATTTCCCTAAAGAAACAGATTGTGGTAAAATAGACAGGACGACCCAAGAACCAACGGAGTCAATGCATGCCTACTATGAAAGGCTATTGCAAGTATTTAAACAGTACAGCGGATTTGAGAATATTGGAGACAAAGATATGGGACATTTTGTGTATCGTTTCGTGTTTGGGTTGAAACCGGAGATTAGTAATATGATTCAGCAACTTTTGATTTGTTGGCAGAGTGAAACAATTGATGACATTTTAAGGTATGCGAAGTATTGTAGTGATGACATTGAATCAAGACACAAGAAACTAAAGGAGAAAATGATGTGGGCACAAGTGAAGGTAGCAGAGCAACAAGAGGTAAATAATAATTCTCAGACAGGTTATCAGATGAATGGACAGAATCAAAATGGTCAGGTGCCCAATGGAGGTAAAGGTAGAGGTAAAATGAGTAAAGAAGAGGCTAGAAAGAAATTTCCTTGTCATGCGTGCGGAAAGATTGGACATTGGAAGAATGAGCGTAGATCTGCTCAAAAGAATAATGGGGTAAATCAAAATTTAAATCCACAGATGCAGAATGAGGTGGCTGTGAACCAGCAGCAACAGGTAGTTACTCCACAGTTACAGGTGCCAGAAGCTCCTATGCCAAATGATGTGAATGCTCAGGTGCAGAGGTACGGTGTGAACTCTGGATTTTACGTAGGTGACCAGATCTGTAAGAATCAAAGTGTGCAAATGGTTCCGCAATATTGGTTGCAGTGCAATGAGAATGATTCAGACTCATCTCAATGACGGTGCCTGAGGGGGAGGAAGAGTGCGTACTTGGCGCATCTTTAGCGGTAGATCAGTCAGGTCCATTTATAGAAGGAAGGGTGGAAGGTAATGATATTACATTCCTGGTGGACACTGGTGCTACCCGTTCTACTGTGAGAGCAGCAGAAATTCCAAACCTACCCCTCTCGGGAGAAACTATCCAAGTTGTAGGAGTCTCGAACAAGCATATTAGAACCCCAGTCACAAATCCAATAGAAGTTCATATTGGAAACTTCAGAGACATGCATCGGTTTGTGGTATGTGACTCGAGTCCAGTAAATCTCTTAGAAAGAGATTTGTTATGCAAGATGAACTGTACCATCTACTGTACGCCAGATGGTATTGCGTTTCAGACACCTGATGAGGATGCTGAATTCAAAATGATGTTAGCGAAGCAAGGGACAGAAGTGGATGAGTTGTTTTCACTTCTCACAGAAGAAAGTTTGCCTGAAGAAATTAGAAGTACCGTGAGGTCAGATGTATGGGACTTTACGGGGAAAGAGATTGGCCTAATGACAAATGTAGACTCGATTCAGGTTACAGTGAAAGAGGGAGCTGTATATCCAAACACTCATCAGTACAAAATGAGTCCAGAAGTAACTGCGGGAGTCACTACAGTGATAGATCAAATGATTGAACAGGGATTCTTGAGAGAAATAATGAGTAGTCCTTGTAATTTGCCCATTATAGGAATTAAAAAGCCAAGCAGAAAATATAGAGTAGTACAGGATTTAAGAAAGATTAATAAGATTGTGGTACCTTGCTATCCCGTAGTACCAAATCCAGCAGTAATCCTTTACCAAATTCCATGCGATTCGGAATGGTACACAGTGATTGATCTGTGCCAGGCATTTTTCTCGATTCCCTTGCATCCGGAGAGCCAATATCTTTTTGCGTTCCGGTTCGGAGACCGTGTCTTGGCATGGTGCTGAGTTCCTCAAGGGTATACAGAGAGTCCTTCAATCTTTAACCAGATTCTGAAAAGATGTCTGGAGACCTTGATCATGCCAGGAAATTCAGTTTTGGTCCAGTACATTGATGACCTACTTGTGGCATCAAAGACCCGAGAGGCATGTGTAACAGATACCATTGCCTTACTGAATCATTTGGCAGAAGGAGGACCAGCAAAATTGCAATTCTGTAAACAAGAGGTCCATACCTAGGGCACAAAATAGAAAAGGGAGTCAGAAATGTGACACCAGAAAGAATTAGTGAGATCAAACAAATGAGCCCACCTAAAACTCAGAAGGAAGTGCGAATGTTTTTGGGAATGGTAGGATACTGTAGGCAGCGGATCTGTGGTTTCTCGCTGATTGCAAAACCTCTACATAGGTTGACACGGATAGATGTGAAAGATCCGATTGTGCTGGATGATGAAAGTATGGAAGCCTTTACGAAATTGAGAAACAGTCTTTGTCGAGCACCTGCATTGGGAATGCCAGATTATGCAAAGGATTTTGCATTATACTGTTGTGAGAGAGATGGATGTACACTTTCAGTCCTAACTCAGAAACATGAAATGGCACGACGTCCAGTAGCATATTTTTCTGCTATTTTGGATTCAGTGGCTGCAGCGTTACCAGGCTGTTTAAAAGCAGTAGCCGCCACTTGTGTGAGTCTGGAACAAAGTGAAGCGATTGTGATGGGATATCCAGTCAAAGTGTATGTGCCACATTCTGTTGAGATACTTTTAACTCGAATCCGGACTCAATACTTGACCTCTAGTCTGATGACTAAGTACAAGAGAGTGATGTTGGGTGCTGAAAATGTGACTGTGGTGAGGTGCACAACTGTAAATCCGGCAACTCTACTGCCTAATTCTCGTTGTGAGGAGGTGAGAGAGGAAGCGGATCATGATTGTTTGGATGTGACAGAACTGTGCACCAAACCCAGGTTTGATATAGAGGATGCTCCCTTGGAAGAACCAGACTGTGAGATATTTGTGGATGGATCATGCCTAAGAAATGAGAAAGGCGAATTATGCACTGCCTATGCTGTTTGCACCATAGCGGGAGTTCTAGAAGCATCCTGTCCAAAAGGGGTAAACTCTGCTCAAATTACTGAATTGATAGCTCTAATTAGAGCATGCAAAATTGCCAAAAGTCTGAGGTTGACCATATTCACAGATAGCCAATATGAGTTTGGGGTTGTCCATGATTTTGGACAGCTATGGATGCAAAGGGGATTTCTGACTTCCTCAGGTTCACTTATCAGTAACAGCAAAACTGTAAAAGAACTATTGGATGCTTTGCAATTGCCCAAAAGAATTGCAGTGGTCAAATGTGCCGCACATAAATCAGGAGATGATTATGTGACGAAGGGCAACAGATATGCTGACCAAATAGCGCGTTTCTGTGCACGAAAGTTAATGACTTTAAACAGAGCAATTGAAAGGGAAAATACCGAATGCCATCTTATGTTTACAACCACATATGAAACTTGGTTTGAAGTGAGGCAGATGCAGGAAGAGGCAAGTGATGAGGAAAAGGATATTTGGAGAAATACAGGTTGTAGAAAGCGAGCAGAAGACGAAGTGTGGGTCTATTTTGACGAAAGACCAGTCTTTCCAGATTCTTTACTCTCCCATATGGCCAGGGTATATCATGGAATTGCACATGTTGGAAGAGATGCAATGATCAGACTCTTCAAGCAGTCATGGTATAACCCAAGGTTCAGGGTCATTGCAGAGAGCCTTTGCCAGAGGTGCATCACTTGTCAGAAGCAAAATCCAGGCAGAAAAACAGTTGTCAGTTGGGGACGAATTGGAAGAGCAGGAGGACCATTTACCCGTCTCCAATTGGACTTTATCGAGCTACCCCCATGTAATGGGCTGAAATATGTGTTGGTTGTTGTCTGTTTGTTCTCTCGCTGGGTGGAAGCCTATCCGACAAGAAGGAATGACAGCTTAACTGTCACCAAATTACTTCTAAGAGAACTGATTCCTAGATTCGGATTTCCAGTCACTTTAGAGACAGATAGAGGAACACATTTTAATAATGAGATAATTCGGATGATTTGTGCAGCATTACAGATTGAACAGAAGCTGCATTGTGCCTATCGACCCAAAGCATCTGGAGTGGTTGAGCAGTTAAACAGCACAACAAAATCTAGGTTAGGAAAAGTGTGTGCATCCACAACACTGAAATGGCCTGATGCTTTACCCCTTGTATTAATGAGTCTTAGAAAAAGACAAAAAGACGGGTTTGAGTCCACATGAAATCCTAATGGGAAGAGCAATGAGACATGCATACATACCAGGGAACAAACTGATGAATATATCTGATGATCTAGTGCTTGATTATTGCAGGGGATTGGCTGATCTGGTGCGTTCTGTGTCTCGCCAGGTTGGAGAAGATGCCACAACAACACAGCCAAATCAAGCTCATGATCTGAGTCCTGGTGAGTGGGTTCTCATCAAGAAACACGTGAGGAAATTGTGTTTAGAACCCAGGTGGAGCGGTCCTTACCAAGTTATTCTGGTGACGACAACGGCCATAAAGTGTGGTGGTCTGCCAAACTGGATTCACGCAAGCCACACTAGACGAGTCCCAAGTCCACTTGAAAGACAAGAAGAGCAGCAACTGGTAAACAAAAGTCAAAGACCAGAGGTTGAAGTGTGTGAAGCTGAAGAATCTAGAGTGATAGATTCTGAAGACCAAACTGATGACGAACAGCGGAGCACAAGTCAAGCAAAGTGGGCACCAGCTACTGGATCTCGTGAGACTGCTGTTGAACCAGAGGAAGGTGAAACTGCTGTTGAACCAGGAGAAAGTGAGTTCACTGCTGAGCCAGAAGAAAGTGAGTTCACTGTTGAACCAGAAGGAAGTGAGTTCACTGTTGAGCCAGGAGTCAGTGAAATTACTGTTGAAACAGAAGTTACTGAAAATCCAGAAGAAGAAGAAGAGCAGATAGAAGAAAGGCCAAACAAAAGAACCTGTGAGCTAGATACAGAAGGTGAAAAAGTAGTTCAACCCAAGAAACCAAGAAAAGGTGATAAATTGGCCAGGTGGAGTGAAAAGACTGAAATACACTTTTGTAGGAAGAAAGTCAAAGAAAAGACCAGAACAAAGTAATGAGATCTCAAGTCAGACAGAACAAGAAGAGTCAGGAGAAGAATTAGTACAAAAACAAGAAGAGCAAGAATTCCAAGTAGAAAATATACAGCACCAGAATGGACATACATAATCTTGGAAGAAATTGAAAGCTCAGATCCAAGCGAAGAAAAAGACAAATCAGACACTGAGCATGTTGATGAAAGCAAATTGAGACCGCCTTAAAAGAACTGTGACAAAAGAAACTAAGGTGCAACATTGTCAGTTGGGAGAAGAAGTAAAGAATTCTGAACACCTAAAGAAAAGAAAATTAAAAGAAAGGGGTAAAGAAGAAAGTCTGAAGTGTGGGATTACACTATTGTTCTTGGATTTTTTTAGAATTTTTAGTAAAGTTTAGTGTCTATAGATTTGGATAACATTTTTTATATTTTTGGTAGAATACAAAATGGCTAAAGAAAAGGTGACTGAACATCCAAAATCTAGTCTAAAACGTAGATGTATTAAAACTTGCTTATGTAGTGTTTTGCAATTAACATTCATGTGGGTATTACTAACTGTCTTTGTACCTATTTTAATGGTAACTAATAATGGAAATAATACGAATGATGTGACAAGTGAAGGAGTGAATGATGTTACTAAAAGAACACCTAATCCTAACATAGAACAATTGGATGGAAGCATTCTCCATCATGATAAATCAATTAGTGATTTCTCGTTAAATGTGTTTACTAAATTGTTATATGAGTACATTAATATGATGAATGTGAGTGTTTGTTATGTGTGCATGCAATTACCTTCGTCTGTCTCAGAGGGGGTGACGTATCATCACCTTCCTTTAACATATGGTGTGTCTTGCAGTGTCTTAACAAGTTTGTTTTACGTGATGGGGAAGCTCGAATATCATTATTCTAATATAGATTTAGGGGCATATTCTCAACGTGATTATCGCCGCTTTAGCTGGACTTTTTCCGCTAAAGCGGCGATAATTCAATCGCCCTATTAGCAAGCTGTCGCTAACTGCTGTTAGCGACAGCTTCTAGGCGATAGCGACCGGGTTGGGTGCCGCTTTGCATGCCAGCGATATTTATCGCTAATGGCATGCAAAGTAAGGCGTTCCCAACCTAAAAGCGACTGGAAACAGTCGCTAATGTCGCTATCGCCTATTAGCGCAGGCAGGGGATGTGGATTGATCGAACCAGCGCTAAACACGTTTAGCGCTGGTTTGTTAACGCCTGGTCTCAGACTCTGATTTAGCCATGTAATCCAATGGGAGGTGGATTACATGGCTAAATACCCTCGGCCCTATCACCAAGCTAACACTGGTCAGTGCGAATATCGCTTGTTTTCAAGCGATATTCACACTGTTGCTCTCAGGGTTTCTATCGCTTGGAGATAAGCGTTGCTGATAGCACGCTATCTCCGCGATAGAAACCTGCGATAGCCGGTGATAATTATCCTAAGCGCTAACTGCGCTTAGCGATAATTATCGCCGGTTATTGCTAATAGGCCCCTTAGTGTTTTCAGAAATACCTGTTATTAAGGAATTGAGGGGCATATTAGCAAGACCCACGTTAACATTATCGCGTTTAGCTGCCAGGAAACTGCCGCTAAAACGGCGATAATGGGCTTACTAATATGCGTTATGGAATTCCAATAGAAGCCCAGGTTAGATGTCCTGCACATCTAACCTGGGCTTCTATTGGAATTCTATAACGCATATTAGCAAGCCTATTATCGCCGTTTTAGCGGCAGTTTCCTGCCGCTAAAACGGCGATAATTTTAACGTGGGTCTTGCTAATATGCCCCCAAATAAGGTTTTGAGTAGTAAAAATGCACGTTATATGGGAGAGTTCTTCCATATTACTAAGGCTTTAGACATAGAATATGCTTATAAAAACAACTTAACATGTAGTTTGCAGGTTGAAGAAAAAGTTTTCATAAAAATGGTAGAAAGTAGAAGGGAAAGTTTCCAGGAAAAGGCTGCTGAACAGAAGTCGCCAGTTCCACCATGGGCTATCAGGGAAGGAAATTATGAGAAAGGCGAGACATATGCTGCAATGTCCCTGGACTGTCATCAGAAGGGAAAAATATGCTTGCTTAGAATGAAAACTAACTATAATAATTATTTCATCGATAATAGTGAATGTGAGCATACCTTTAAAATTACTGGAGGTTGGGGACTGAAGGGGGAACTGATCCTGTCTTTCCAGGAGTCTATTATGTGTGTGGTAAGAAAGCATATTATAGATTGCCTGCACATTGGTATGGTAGTTGTTATTTTGCTATTGTCTTTCCAAAGGTCTATCACATGGACCGAAACAGCAACAGATTAAATGAAGTAAATCAAGGACTAACACGTAACAAAAGAGCAAGTTTCCCAGAAATAGTAGGTGATATTTTTGGTGCACTGATACCCTCAGTTGGAGTCGTTCTAAATTCACACAAAATTAGGAAGTTATCCACAGTGGTTGATCGTTTATCAACAGATACTGCTGGGGGTTTCTTAATGATTGACACAGAAA
Source organism: Calotriton arnoldi (assembly GCA_963921515.1). Taxonomy (NCBI): domain Eukaryota; kingdom Metazoa; phylum Chordata; class Amphibia; order Caudata; family Salamandridae; genus Calotriton; species Calotriton arnoldi. The sequence continues at coordinate 124,010 of CAWUFW010001320.1, read as the reverse complement.
TGGTTGCAATAAGATCAATGGTTTTGCAAAATCGACTTGCCCTTGATATCCTTTTGGCAAAAGAGGGTGGAGTCTGCGGCATGTTTAAAATTCAACACTGCTGTACTTATATCCCTGATAAAAGTAAAGGAATTGAGGGATATATAAAGAATATTACGAAATTACATGAAGATTTGACCCAACAGTAGGTTGATGGTGTTTGGAAGAGACTTGGTAAGAGTTTCTCCTCTGTAGGTAAATGGTTTTCTACTTTTGGAAGTAGTTTATTAGGGAAAATAATAATGCCACTTATTTCAATAGCCATAGTAGTCTTAGGGATAATAACAACATATAAATGTTGTAAGTATAAGAGTGGAAAAAGAGAAGTGACAGAAACAGGGAATCAAAGGAGAGCAAGAAAAATAAAAAGAGAAGAAATAGAACTAGAAGAAATGAAAGGAGAATATTATGATTTGATGAAAGATTTAGACGAAAGTGCCATAAAAAGAGAGAAAAACCGAGTTTTAGATAAAAATGAAGATGGCACTCGGTATGGTAGGTATTTTTATGATGGCTCCAGAAAGCCATCAAAGGGGGATTGATGGAGCAGGATTTCGCAAAAGAAACCTGCTCGGAAGAATACCCCCATAATACGTACTAACAGTAAGTAGTAATAGAAAATTAACGTGCACCTTACATGAATACAAGGGAAAACTGCTTTGCGCATGCATGCACTAACGTAAGATAACGCATGAAAGAACTAAAACCGTATTTACATTATGCTTTGAATGAAACGAGAAACAATGCATGACTAGGCCGCATGTGTATTTCGTAGTTTGCATGTTGCAGTTTGCTTTGAAATTATAAATAATACCGTTTTGCATAAAGCTATGCTAGGAAAAACGCTAACAGGGAATAGTGCAAAGGCGGGTGGTAAACAGTGAAAACTACATTATCATATAATTAATGAATGTTCATTTCCATTTGCTATAGTGAACTGGATGAGATGCCATTTTATTTAACTTGACCGAATAGAGGAGGGGCAGGATAAATTTGTGAAAATGAACTGACAAGGGCACACTGGAGCGCTGAGCACAGCAGAAGAAGCGAAAGGGTTGAAAGCCAATGCGATGAGCGTCTGCCAAGAGATGTGACAGACCGTGGGACAGAAAGACTTCTTCCGTGGACCTTGCTTAAATTTATATACAAATGTAGCATGGATTGAATCGTGTGAACAGAATAATGCTGAGTTCATGGGACTAGGTATAAAACAATGAATATGTTCAAAGTCAGAATGAAGTCACCATGGTGTGACATACCACCCCCAAAGTCTACCAATCAACTGTCTCGTTTTGTAAATTGTTTCAACTGATGTGGGACGGACATGTAGGTTTTAGGGTATAACTGTGGTGCCTTTAGGGGTGTGGTTAAGTTAGGCTGTTGAGGCTGAGAGAGAGGGAGATGTGTCGCTGTCCGTCGGTTTGCAGAGAGGCCTAGCTGTTCCTGTCGTGTCCCGTTCCTGTCCCTGTAATCTTTGTCCCCTGACTCTATTTCAGGGGACCCCCACCATCACTTTGGCCAGAGAGGTGGTTTTCTACAGACCCGTTGGTTTGTATTTTTCTGACTTGTTCTTGCACAATTTATCTGCAAATGCATTTTTGTCTCTGAAACGTTTGTCTCTCCATCTAACCACTCCTTCATGCATAATGTCCTTATTTGATTGATGAGTTTGTCTCTCTCTGAATTGCTGATATTTTCTCTCCCTTTTTGAGTTCATTGTTTGCACTTGTAACTGTATGACTTGAGCATTTTTTCATTTAATTTGAGATAAACTTTATTAACTTGGACGAGAGTCTGTGTTTATTTTAGTTAATCGAATGTTTAGTCAGATAAGGAGTATCATTACCATCAACTATTCAACTAATTGGTTCATCGACCAAGTAGAGGAAATGTTGATGTATAAATTAGATAAATATTTTGGAAATGCCATATATGAATTTTAGGAGGAAGAGAATTGAACATTATAAAAATTGACACCAGCGCATCAGGGATTTGGGTGAATGTGTATGGGCCATTGTTCTGTGATATTATTGAGTATTGATCCCTGATTAGGCATTGGCCTCGCGCTGGATCACCACCAAGGTGGTTATGCAAGAGTCGATTGCTATTTCCTCTGTTGTTGTTTTAAAAAAAATATATATTATTTTAAACAAACATTGTAACCCCCTTGTCCACCTTACTTTTTGATTATAACTTGATAATAAATTAGCAAGAGTTTCTGATGTACAATTCTTAGTAACTGTAACATTTCACTGTTTTTCTTCGCACTGAAAGGAAGATGTAAAACCTTATCATGAATTCCTTTTACATGTTTAATGGAAAGTAATCGATACATTTTAGTTTATAAGTGAACATTAGTTTGAAAAACATACATAATTTGTTTGATATCTGTGTCTCACACAATGAAATTGTTGAAGTGAATATGGTGCATATGATAATATCTGCATAATGTCTCATTGGCTTTTAAACTCCTTGTTCCTTATGCTGCATTAAATTGATGTCATGCATTGTTATTTTCTTGTTACCTTTGTTTGATTAGATTTATAGCATGGATCTGTGAGTGACAGAAAGCTTTGCAACAATGTATGCAGGTTTCCTCAGAAATATAAAGAAATGTTATTTAATGTTTATCTATTTTGGTTATTGAGATAGTGTATGGATCCGAAGTGTCAATTCTCCTGGTCTACCTTTCCACAAAAACAATTGCTTATTATTGCATCTTTGTTTCCATGGACTTCTGTTTCATTATTCTCTGCAGGTAGAATACCTGTTTACTTGAACGTTTAAGTTGGTGCACTATTGTGCATATTACTCTATGATGTGCTACTAACATATACTTTTGGTGTAAGCAAAGTGTCATGCATTGCAGTTTATAGACAAGCAATCAAGTATTCTTCCAATCTAGTGACAGGATGGATTAGATCTAATCTCAGCAACGGCACATTGGTCCCAGAGACTGCCAACCCTAGGACGGCCACGGCTGAGGGAATTCAACTGATCACCACATGCATTGTTCCTGGCGTCTTCCCAATGTGGACCACGGTGCCTTAGGAGTGTATATGTAGACTGGCTGGCTGGCCCCGCGGCCCACATCACTCAGCCGGTCTCCCACCATACCGCCAAGGCCTCCGAGGTTCCTATCGCAACCTGCTTCTGAACGCTGTCACCGCCGCCCGCCGCAACCTGCTTGGCCCATCTCACTCGGAAGGCTCCCAGCGTACAATCTGACTGCGGAGGTTCTCTTTGGACCTGCTTGGGATGGCTGTCTCTGCTCCTGGAGCCCACCGCATCCTGCCTGAATCAGATCCTCACTGCCCCCGGAGCCCCTGATACAGCTGGTGGCCCCTATGGAATTCTACTGGTGGTCTGCACCATTGGGTATGCCTCTGCTTCTATTACGGGCTCTATGACGAGCTCCAACACTGAGGTATTTGCTGCGACTGCTACCTCTTCACAAAGCCCCTCTTCTCAGACAATGGTGCTCTGACGACCATTGTGACCTCCTCTTACACGCCTTGCAAGCTGGGAGTGCAGGGAGTTTACACTTTGATCTCTGGGTCCTCTTGTATACAGCTGAATTTGTTTTCCTGTATGCAGCTGAGTCTTGTATTGCTTAGGAACTGGTAACTGGGATGATCTTTTGTGGACTGTTAATTGGCACCTGCTGACGTGACCCAAGTAAACTGCCACCTTTCTGGAGTTCATTACCCCTACCATACTTTCCTCCCTCATGGCAGCCATCTTCCCCTCTCACAATCACTTCCCCTTGCAGTCTGCCCATAAAATAAAAAAGGACTTCATCCCCAATCCAGCCCTTAGCTAAAAATTCAAGGCTATTAAAATAAAAACTATGCCTCAAATATTAACCTCGAAGCTCCTCCTATTGGCCAACTCATCAATCAATCAATCAGTTAATCTGATTTGTAGAGCACAGCTGCATCACCCGTGAGGCAGCGGCGGTGTCCTGTAAATTGCAGGTGAGTGGCACCCTCCCTATGCTGACCGGCCCTCCGGCCGGCATCCGCACTGCACACATTGGATTTAAAATGATAAGTAACAGCAATGTTACTTACCATTTTAAATCCAATGCAGAACCAAGCACCGACTGCAGTGCCGAGTCCTGCTGCCTGCCTGCCTGAGACGCTCGGAGTCAGACTCCAGCATCATTGCGTCAGGCAGGCCAGGCTTGCAATGAGTTTGGAGGCAAGTTTGTGACACATGCGCTTTGCACATGTGTCACAAAATACAACAATAGCAAACTGGGCTGACATGGTGTCAGGCTGGTACTCACTGTTTAGGCCCTTTTGGGGCCCGCCCACATTCCAGAGCAGCCTCGGGCGGGTACTGTATAAGCCAGAGGCTGCATTAGGCTCTGCTAAATTGACCACCACTGCCCTCACCCCTCCCTTTCACCAGTCATCACTGGATAAGGTGGGGTCAAGCATAACTGACCCCACCCGCCTCTATGACGAGTTGGGAAAGGTAGGGTTTTTTTTGTTTTGTTATTACAATAATGATTGCCAGCATTATTGTAGTAACTTTACTGACTTTATTTATAAAAAAAACCACATTTCCTTATGAATTAACTCATGACCCTGTGAGGTTGAGTCACATGATGCATGCTGCACAGAGTAGAGCGTTCACTTTCAGCTCCTCTGAAACAGTAGCAGCTCTGAATTGAAGCTGGCAGGACACGTCAGGAGAGGCACACAGCAACCAGCATCGACACCATCAACTGGCTGACTAAGACAGAAGCAGTTGCCTGATAAGGTAAGTGTGAAATATTAAATTATACTTTTACATTTTTTTGCAATGTTTGCATAGTTTAAATATGCTGCTTTTTAATTATTTTAGCATATTGCCCAGTTCGTTTAGCAGGTCTAGTATAATGACTCATGAGTGCATTTAAAAAAACTTGCAAGAGTTAATATGATATTAACCCTTGCAAGTTTTTTAAAATGCACTCTAATATGTCTGATGCAAAGCAGATGATGTAAAATGCAGATGACAGATTTTTACTTTATGTAGCTAGATAAGTGGGTTACTGCTTTTAACACAGAGATAGTTTTGTTATTAACAGTTCATAAATTGTAATCCTTCTAATATAGCACAGTGAGCTATAAACAACGTGCAACTCTTCCACCTTGTAACCCTCACTCACTTATGTAACACAACCTGTACATTGATTTATACACTCTTGATTTATTGTCAATATATGTGTGCATGTGATCTAAAGCACTCTGACACCTTACATACGGATGAGTAGCACTATAAAAAGAAATACAAACAAAATAGTGGTATTTAAATTGTTATTTGTGTAAATACTTTAACAAACCAGCTTATATGGCATTATTATAGTGCATGCATATCTCTTATATATAGGGACTGAACAAAGTCAAAAGCAAGCCTCTCTTGAAGTGATAAGCTTTTAGCCTTTCTTTCCCCTTCATTGCATTCAATTAATCAGTATTTTTATAAAGCGCGACTCCTCACCCGTAAGGGTTTCAAGGAGTGTGGGGGTGAGGGGAGCGGGTGAGGGGATCTGCGGTTCAGTCGAAACGGAGAAGGAGATGGATTAGTTTGAAACGTTTGAAGCAGTGACCCCTGACGAAGGGCGCTTTTGGCCCGAAATGCATTGGGTTTTAAATAAATGCTGCTTTGGATGAACTTCTGCTTTTGACGTGTTTTAGCGAGAGGTCCGGATGGGCACTGCTTTAACATAAGAAACTTGAAAATGGCACAACATCCCGCGTGTGGATTTTGAGTATAAGTCGAAAAACATGGAGACATAAGAATTGTATAGATGTTTAAAAATGGATTACAAAGGAGAAACAATGAATAATTTGCCTAAGTGGCACATAATAGCTGTGCGGTCGGTTTGGGGCAAGTGAATGCCCCACCCAACCATGTTGTTAATAACTCAGGTGCCTACAGGGCATGGCACCTTGCCGATGAGCACGCATTCTTGGATAATCATGGACAAGAGTAAAAAAAATATGAAAATAAGGTGTGCACCCCACCACTTTCTTTGAATTATTATAGTGCATGCATATCTCTTATATATAGGGACTGAACAAAGTCAAAAGCAAGCCTCTCTTGAAGTGATAAGCTTTTAGCCTTTCTTTCCCCTTCATTGCATTCAATTAATCAGTATTTTTATAAAGCGCGACTCCTCACCCGTAAGGGTTTCAAGGAGTGTGGGGGTGAGGGGAGCGGGTGAGGGGATCTGCGGTTCAGTCGAAGAGTCAGGTCTTGAGGTCCTTCCTAAATTGCGGCCGTAATGGTGATTGCCTGAGGTGGAGAGGCAGGGAGTTCCAAGAGTTAGGAGAAGGATCTTTCTCCAGCAGTGATCTTGCGGATACGTGGGATGGTGGCCTTGGCCAGTTGGGCGGAGCGGAGATGTCTGGTGGGAGTGTAGAAGGAGAAGTGGTGGTTGAGGTGAATATGCGATGTTACATCGCATGCGCTACAACGCATGCTATTACAACGCGGTTGTTAGAACGACCGCGTTGTTACAACGCAAACCATTACATCGCAAGTCGTTTCTACGACTTGCTGTAGGGGGCGCGCTGGACTTAGGAATAGTATAAATTACTATTCCAACTCCAGCGTGTGCAACAGTAGGGAAGGTGTTGGAATAGTAAATTATACTATTCCTTAGTTTAGCGCGCCCCCTACAGCAAGTCGTAGAAATGACTTGCGATGTAATGGCTTGCGTTGTAACAATGCAATGTAGAAAGGACATTTTACCATCTGCCCTGTTAGGGTGGAGAAGTGTAATATATGTTTTTGCCCTGCCCGAGCTGTAACGGCCAGGAGGGATATTAAAAAAAACAATAATGACCCCCACATCCGGGTAGAAAACACCCTGGGAATAGAGGCCATCAGTTGATTGTTTCTTCAAAAGCAGACTCCCATTTTGGAAGTTTGTTTTTGAAAAACAAACATATGTATAAAGTTTGATGGATGGCCGTGAAAACCCACTACACTTTTAGTACATTGAAAAGAATCAGCATTAATGTGATTCCTTTCAATGAATAGAGATGACCACTGGTGCAGTGGTCATCTCTAAATTTGGGGGATGATGTACCATTGGGATGGCGGAGGTAATGTCCTCCTCCATCCCGATGGACACTACATCATCCATCAAACCCTAAATCAGATGCTTTGTTATGTCACTCCCTTTCTTTACAATGGTTGCATTGGCTGGCACCCCAAGTTGAATACAAGTTATTATGGGTACAAGAACTGTATATTCTAGTGTGTTTCATATCAAACCTACCTACAGATGTGTAGCTGCAAATTAGCTCCTGAAAGGTATATTTTGAGCCTCCTAGCATGATGAGCAATTAGGAACTATATGGAGCAGACATAATATTTGAATTCAGAAGCAGGGCACTGCAGTCTTCGGAGGATTGTGGAGGACATAGGCTCAAGAATGGATCCTGGAAAACACGCTATTTATCCCTGATGACTCAGATTGTAATGACTGTTGAAGATATTAAAAGTCTATCGACTTAAATGCGTGATGACAAAGTGTATCCCACTAAAAACCTGTGCATTTACAGTAATACCCATTGGCAGGCCATAATGCAACATATATATTTCCCATGAATGGTGAGATTATGTATGCTATAATATTAGCATAGTAACACCATCTGAATATTATATCTTACATGAATTTTTTGCAAATTGATGTACAATTTATTGTTCATTAATTAAATAGATGTGTAGCATGACAATGTAATCTATTGGTGAATAAAAGCAATATGCCATGCATTATGTGTGTGACATTAACATGCTTCAATCTATGCTCACGAAGGCACAGGGAATTTACCAAGTACTGCATCTAAGTATCTGGAGGACTTGCCAAAACCACGGACAATGATGGCACTTTTAGGGAAATTTCTATAGGTCATGTCATCGCGATACAAGGTTGAACCATCTCTTACATACATGAAGGAGTAGTTGGCTGAATATGATATATGCCTTGGTTGTTGGTTCTGTGCAGCATGTGTTTTCAGACAAACTATGTAAATGATGGGTGTTTGCGCTTCAAAAAACAGAAACATAGGGCCTCCTCTACAATATTTTGCCGTTGGGCAGCACAGCAAGCCTTCCTACTGTGCTGCCCTACAGCAAAAGAAAAGGGCAGGAATGTACCATATCTATCATATATGGCGCATTCATGTCCTCTTTCCCTGCGCTGGCATTCAATTGGCTGCCATGTGCCAACACAGCCACCCTTGCACCATGGTGCAAGGGTATCTGCATTGTGGGAATGATTATGCAGTAAAGGACACCTTCCCGCACAAAAACAATCAATGGAGTTGATGTCCTACTTCGTTGTGTGCTGCTGAATGCAGAACACATAGAAAGAGGAAAAAATGACGAGAAATAAAGGTATTTCTCCTCGTTGCGGCTCCCCTATGCCAACACTGGGGAGGCATATGCTTTTAATGCATTCCCAGGTTTACAGAACATTGTAAATCTGGGAATGCGTCAAATACCATGGGTGTTACTTGGGAACATCCACCGTAATGCCCATGGCATGCTTCCCCATCACAGTGTAAGGCAATGCAGTGACCTGCAAGTACATGTAGTTGTAAGTTCTGGGGCTTATTTACAAGCCCCTTGCGCCACTTTTGTGTCATTTTTAACATGGGAAAATTGACGCAAAAGTGGCGCAAGGGGCTTGTAAATCTGCCCCTCTGTGTGTAGAGGTTTTAGAAATGTCATACGTTTTAGCACACCATTGATATCTTCCCACCCAAATTCACACGGATCTTTCTCTACATATGCATGATCCAAAACATTTACACATCTTCTGATCAAGTCGAATGCTCTTTTAGTGTGCCCATGCAAAAATATGACAACGGTGGAAGGCCACTTAGCGGGACTGATCTCTTGAACTCACTGTAACGAAGACCGTCAAAGGTGTGACAGTCAAAACTTGTTTTCCACACACGCACAAGGTATTTTTCTCTGTCTTTAAAGTCACATTCTTCTTCTGTCTCAGCAAATCCTTTTAGAAACTTCACAGGTTCAGCAGTTAAAGCTCCAAGCGTGGTTCTAATTTTGCTCATGGTGTCATCACCCATAAGAATATGGGTCTTGATAAGAACACTGGGCAACTCTGGGTCAGGTTTCTTGTACAGAATATGAAGCAGGATTAAGTGCCTTTTCTCGCTTGTTCCGTAACTTATCCATAACTCTGACAATCCTTGACTTATGAACATTACAACAAATCTAAGAAGCACAATAATAACATCTGTGTCATTTGACAGTACAATGACTCGATTGCAACCATTTTGAAAAGTCCACTCAACATGTGGCACAACACAAAGGTCAGCTTCCTCCAATTTCCTGTTAAGTTCTTGAACAATATGGCCCACACCTTTTAAATATATCTCTGCAGGCACCAACTCTTCATTGACAATCATTCCACTTGCAATATTTGAAATTCAGCGTTCACTGACGCATCAGCAATGTTTTGGCGAGTTAACATCTCCAAGTTCATCTTGTTCAATGTTGATGACCAGAATTTATCAAGTTGCACAGGTATAGGTGTTGAATTTTTGATGCAGGCAAGGTCAATTGTTCCTCTTGTAGACATTCATCTGATTCTCTCACATTCTTTGACAGATAGTTCAATATAACTGTCAAAGACAATGTGCAGTTCTTGCAAGGTGCACACTGACTTTGATATCTGTAGAACAGTCTGAACGATTTCTCTGAAGTATTTCATGGATGAAATCTTGACCATTCGCAATTGTGACATATAGTCCACAAGAACAGCGGTATTCAGTCAGGACACCTTTTCGAATTGAAATTCTTCAGGTGAAAGTTTTTTTCAAGCTCTTGTACGAGTTTGTGCTTCACTGGTTTGGTTGCAGCATTTCCATCAAATAATGCATTTGTTAGAAAATCATGTGACAGAATGTCCTTGATAAATTCACCCCTTTCTTTTGCTACATCCATCTCTCTATATGCTTGCAAAAGTTGTATTTTTGTAACCTGTTTTGTAGTGGCTGGTTGGATGAAACTTACTATGGCAATTAAAGTGTGGAAGTTTAGCTTTAGTGATTATGTCAAACAGCTTTTTCTCTTTCAATACAAATCTCTCCTGTTTCAGCTCTGTGTATATTTTTGATCCATGTTCCAGGACATCTAGTAGAAGTGTCTTGGTATCGCTATCCACATATTGTTGGATCACAAATTTGTGCAGTCGCACAGTCACAGTCGCACAATTCCCTTTGAGCTTTTCGGTGGTCTCTGAATCGTCTGTTCCAGTTTCATATCTGGAGCCACAGCATTGAACCTTCCCTCTCTGTCATTCACCACAAAATGTCTTTGGATGAGTTTTCTGTAGAGGTATGATTGTTCCACCTCTAGTTTCTTCACTCCTTCCAAATACCAGGACCCACATCTCAGGTAGTTTATGGAATCAAATTTGTGAAACACAGTAATCAGTGACTCCACAGTCTTCACGTGCAGGTTCCTATCACCTTCCTGATCAGCTTTTACCATGTTTTTCACTAGAATTATCATATGTAAAACATTTACCTGGTACTTGCAAAGTTCTGCTTTTTCTTCACGTTCTTAGACAAACTCTATGAACTTGGTTTTCAGGTTTTATGATTTTTAACTGAGTACATTGAACAATGCCTGGCTTTGCGTTATGTCTTTTGAATGATGTGCACCCTGTTCCGTGTTCACTTCTGAGATAAGATATGCAAAACCTTATTTGTCATTCTTGTTCCTGAAAGCATTCCAACGCAATATTTTTATAGCCTCAGATATGATGAGCATACCTTGTAACAAACTAATATAATGAGTTCCGCTCAATACTTAATGGACAGTTTTGCTTCCAAAGATTTCAGCCTCAATAAGTGCATCATCTATGCCACATCCACTGAGATAACCTCCTGCACACTGCAAAGCAACTTTTGTCATGTGGTAAAAGCCTATCATTGGATAGAGATCATCAAATTCTACTGGAATGCTCATAAAACTGTCAGCAACAATACGGAAACACCTTAATCGCAGAAAATTGGTAGGATAGGCCGGTCTTCGATCTGAGCACACACATTTTGGAAATGTTTTAGAGATGTGTATACTGTTGCATAGTTTGTGACTGGTGATGATATTACTGGTAAAAACCCAACCTTCTTCACTAGGACGGTATTCTGGCACATCAGAGAATGAATTCCAGCCCATGGAGGAACTGGCTTTTCTTCATCCATCAGTCCACACCAAATAAGCGATAAGATCAGTTAAATCAGCTTTGCAGACCACAGAATCAGGTACAAGAAGATCCATGTCCTCAGCCACTTTAAAACTTTCTGGTAGACTAGGACATGTTGATGGCTTGTAGTGATTTTGCACTTTGGGAAGGAAGTTGGGTTATAAGTTTGTAGCTTCCTTTTTTTATGGCTGCAGCTGACACAGCTTGCTTTCCAGCAGCTACTTCATTGGTACAGTCTTGATAAAGCACAATGGCAGTATCATTTGTGTTGGATGTTCCAGACAATGAAGAGCTGTCTTCAAAATTAAAATTATCAAGAGCAGCAATTGTAAATCCTTTCCTGATAAAGTGACTTGGAAGTGGTGTGCTGTAGGATTCACAACATTTTACAGCATGAGTTGCTAACAAGTTCCTACTCCGTACTATGTCATTATAACGTGTTGATACACCAATCCTATTCATTGAAGTGATTAGCTCTCTACTTTTGCACTTCTCATATATTGCGTGGGCAGTCATCATGTGTAGCGGAGTTTTCTTGTTGCTATTCATAAAATGATTTGGAAAAGACAGCACATTTACACAGCATAAGTCTGTCGGTTTATGGGACTGTCTTCCACTTCTTCGCTTATATCTTCAAAGCCATCATCAATGTTGTCTGCTTCTTTTCTGAACTCAAGAACTTTAGTTTGTAACAGTTTTGCTTTGCTGATATTAAACAATGATGTAAAAAATGTTGACAACATCAGCCATTCTTGTTGATTCTCATGATTTGCGGAGCTCTGGGTCATCACAAAATTTGTCATTAAGTCCAAAATCAAAATCTTTCAGGACAGTTCTTAAAATGGTTCCAGCTGATTTTACTGCATCCTATGATCTTATTTTGGCAGCAAGAACTTAAGGAGTCAAATCATCTGAGAACACCATAAGTGCCTCATTCTTTTTGTTAGACTGAAAAAAAAAAAAATTATGTCATTGTACATTCTCACCAGAAAAATCTTAATTTCATTATAATGGATTAATACAATTTCATCAATGTTGACCATTGTTTCTCTGATCTCACGGAGTGTGAATCTGTAGCTAGCAGTCAAGAGTGGCTTTAAAACTTAGGGGCATATTATCAAGCAGCAGCAATAATTATCGCTGGCCGCGCTTAGCGTGAGATTTGTTATCGCCGGCTATCGCTGGAAATTATCGCCATGCTAGCGCTGTATTAACAACGCTTAGCGCAATGGCGATAATTATTCCAGCGATAGCGGTGTTTTCCATGGAACATCGCTGGTTTTCCAGCGATGTTCCATGGAAAACGGCGATATCCTTGATGATAGGGCCTGTGGTCTTAGCCACACAATCCACCCCCCATGTTAGGCATGCCTTAGTCTGGAATTTAACAGACGTTAAATTCCAGCGTTAAGGCATAGTTAACGCGATTTCAAATATCGCTACCCCTCGTTGATGATATCGCGAAGCTGGGTTAGCGATATTTTCCCATGGAGTTTTGTCAGGCATGCCTCCTTTGCATCTCATTAACGATGCGATGCGAGGCGTGGTGACAACGGGCGCTAAGGCAAGGAAACACGCGCTAGCGTGTCCTTGTTAATAAACCGATAATATTATCGCCGCTTTTCGCCCGAAAACGGACGCTAAAGCGGCGATAATGTTATCGCCAGCCCTTGATAATATGCCCCTACATTTGCTTTTTCAAAGAGTGCAAACTTAACTCAAGGCTGGCGGTTACTCTGCTGGTGGGAACTCATTGTACATGCATATTTTTTAATATATGCACCCGTGCAGTTTAAGTAGGCATATAAATCTGCTGCAAATACATTCACCTTGCTGTTTAGATCAGCTACTCAGCTAAAAACTTCATCTTAGAAGAAACAAGCTGCAGAAAAAAACGTGCTTGCCCTTTTGAGACTCACATACTCTGTACTTTGCTCTTTCATCAATCTCTTTGGCCGTTTTTCTGGCTAAACCAGGTTAACACTTTGAAGATCCTCTGCTTTCTGATCAGTTGTTGGAGGTGAATGAGGAGAAGCCATTGATCTTCTAAGTGGATGGGCATTGGGTTTGGTTGTCGATGCTTTCACAGAAGACTCGGATTCTTGTGATTCACTGGTTTCTGCTACTTTTTTTCAAATTTTTTCCAGGTTTTTTCTTCCGTTGTATATGACTTGTAGCACTTGTTGTTACAATGATAAAATATTTGATCCTCTTCACCCATCAGTTTCAATCTTTTGTGAACTTCGTCTTGCCGTATTTCTGCAGCATCTCAAACTCTCTTCTGTCCAGCCGCAGTTGATGGTTGCTTTTCTTTCAGATAAGTTTGTCATATGTCACATTTTTCTTTGTTGAAGGAATCCTCAGCTTTTGCCGTTAGCAACACTCTGTCAGAAGATAAAGGTCCTCTGCTATCACCTGCTTTGCTCATGTTTACAATTGAATCAACGGAAAACTTTAAACAATATTAAAATAAATTCCCAATATGATAGCTAAAACACAACATTATAAAGCAGCAATTTTGGAAAATGGCTGAAGGGCTGCTCTGAGGAGTTATCTTCTGTCTCTCTAAGACTGCTTGACCCCCAAAAACTATGTTTTGACACCAAAAAGAAGTATATTACATCATCACTGCAGCCCATATGCCATTTTTAAAAATGTCCAGAAAAAATAGGCCCGGATTAGCAATGTCTATCCAAGCTAAATTACTTCTCTAATGATACAAAAACACAAATCAAAAATGAAAATCTCTTGACAACAATTTTTTGAGGAGGTATATCAACGGGCCTGGACTACCCTTCCCCTTTATCTCAATCTTACAGGTTCATGTTTTCTCCTTTTCCTTCCTTCTCTTCCTCCCACTTTCGCTTTCTGTGTTTCTCCTTGTCTTGCAATTGCTGAATGCCTGTTGCAGAAAAATAAGTGATGGTTTCCAAAAATAAGTGCCAGTGCCCCAACCGGCAACCACCGGCTCAAATTAAGCACTGCCTATACCTTTAAGTATTGTTTTCGTTTTTGGGTTGCAGGAAGCAAGGAGCAGTGTTATCAGGTCTTATTCATACATTATCAATGTGAGTCCACGCTTGAGTTTGTTGGTTGTTATTAACAAGCGGTCATAAATAAATTGTAATGGGGTCAGGAGGGCCTCAATGTTATTGACTGCCATCCCCTGATGCTTTGAAGAGTTACAGGGTGATTCAACAATTTTAGTACTCAAAATTAATAATGAAGGTGTGAGAAGAATAGGGGACTTGGTGACAATACCTCTGACATCATTCAGCAGGGCCCAAGTGAGAGATATGGGCCACTGTATTTCTGGGACAGTTGCAAGCCTGAGCTTGAACTACAGTATATATCCCTGATGCTTGTTGGTTAAGCGATGTAATGCCCTAAGTGGCAGGGTATGCCCAGATGTGGGTCACATGCTCACTGTGCCCGACTTACGAGCTCCAACTAGGACAAAAACGGTCTTGGGTTGCTTGAGTTCTGGTTCAGAGGACCTGGCCTGGCAGTTTAGGCTGGACTGTTCTTATTGGGATAGGACCAGGATTGACTTGCATATGGCTAAGTCTAACCTGAGGTGGCATTTGTGTAAAGGAACGATAAGTTGCAATGCTACCCTGACTGATTGCCAGTGGTTAAATTTATTGCCAGTGGCAGCCGCCACATACAGAAAGTGGTGGGGTGGGTGCAGGGTGTGCGGGGGTGTGGGAGGGGAGTGCAGGGGGAGTGGGAAGATTGATAAGAAATAAAAAAACAGAAGACTTACTTGAAGCAGCTGGCCACATCCTGTGTCGCGTCTCGTCACATTCTTCTTCCTGGTCCCAGCAGACGGACTGCTCTCGTGCTATGAGAGCAGCACGGGTACTGGCCTGAGCGGGCTGAAAAGGCGCTCAATCAGTCACAGGGAGTCTGTGCTGTTTCTCTAACCCGGCTGTTAAACACAGCCAGGTTGGAGAAACCTAAGTACGCATGTGTGTTTGGCCGGCCTGAGACAACTGGCCAAACATACATGTGCACTTAGAGAGTGCACTCCACTTCACTCCTACTCCCCCCTCCCATGGCCCATCCCCCCTCCCTACACACGCTGACTGAGCCAGCTGCTGAAAAATAAAATGATGATCGAACGGCGTTTTATTTTTCAGCTGCTGGCTCTGAGCCAGTGGGGCGACACTCCTCCACCATTGCGGAGGAGCCACCCCTGCATTGCAAACAATCCTGCGTGTTTGTTGGTTAGTCAGGCTGGAAGACACTTTACGTTGTACCATCACTGGCTACTTTTAAATTGCCTGTAAGTTAATTAATTATCTTGCTTTAATAAACCTGAGGCATAATTTCGCTCCCTATTGCTCCCGAAAATAGAGTAAAGCATGTCGTATGAGACAACATCTGCATGCTCTGACTTTTAAGCCTGTGTTAGAAATGGTGGTCTCTCATTGGCAATGGTTTGCACCTTAATCCAAGTAGGGACCCTTCTTCCTAGTCAGGGTAAGGGGGATACACTTCTAAAATAACCCCTGCTCACCCCCTTGGTAGCTTGGCACGAGCAGACAGGCTTATCTCAGAGGCAGTGTGTAAAGCATTTGTGCACACATATAGTAATACAGTGAAAACACTACAGATGGACACCACACCAGTTTAGAAAAATTAGTAATCTTTATCTAAACCAAACAAGACCAAAACGACAAAAATCCAACACACAGTTATCAAGATGTGACTTTTAAAAGGTAAAAACAGTTCTGTCCATAGCAAACTATAGATGCGACATTTTCAACACAAAGTACTTTGGATGCGTCAAAATCCTAAACAAAAACAGCTGCAGGGAAGGTGATGCCTCGGTTCCTTACGCACAGGAAGGTGATGCATTGGTTCCTTGCTCCTGGGAAGGTGATGCGTTGGTTCCTTACTGCCACGCAGACGAGGTGATGCATCAGTTTCTTGCTGTGCGAGGAGGTGATGCATCAGTTTCTTACTGCGGCCCCGGCGTTGTTGTAGACTTGGTGCTCCAGTGCAGTGCATGGGGATACGTCAGTTCTCGATGCGGCGGCAACAGCACTGAGTTGATCGCTCCAGCCACGGTCCCACAACGCATTGGTTCTTGCAGTTGCACAGCAGGGTCTCTTTCGGAATCGATGCAGTGATCTCAGACTTCAGAGATCGGTGCACGAGATTCACCATGCAGCGATTGCTCCAACCGCGGGTAGGCGCTGCGTCGGTTTCTTCAGCGGCACGGATCGATGTGTCAGAAACGGGTGCAGATATGTCAAGCTTCTTTAGTGGCTTCTCTTTCCCCAGCTCCCAGCATCAGGAACAACCTCCAGAGGCCCAACACAGGAACAGGCACCTCTTGGCAGGTCAGAACTCCCAGCAAGGAACTTCAGGGGAGGTGGTGGTGAAATCTTTGTGTCCCTGAGACTTTAGAACAGGAGGCAAGCTTTATTTCAAGCCCTTGCAGATCTTCTTCAAGTAGGATACACAGCACACAGCAAAGTCTTTGTCTTCTCCTTGGCAGAAACAGCCACTGCAGGCCAATCCTAGACAGCACACAGCAAAGGGGAAGAACTTCTTCTTCAACTTTCCCAGCTCTTCTCCTTGGCAGAGGTTCCTCTTGAGTCCAGAAGTATTCTAAAGTTCTGGGGTCTGGGTCCTAATATTTATACTCAATTTCTCTTTGTTCTCTTGTGGCAGAGAGGCTGTGTGCTCAGTCAAAACCAGTTCTGTCCTCTCTGGTCCTGCTTCCTGGCAGGAGGTGGAGACAGCATTGTGTAAGGCAGACCAGGCCCATTCAGGTGGAAGGAAATCTCCTCGCCCTACTCTAAATGCTGCTCAGGTCTATTCAGCCCAGCCCTGACTCATCCAGGAAAGGCAGGACACAACTCAACCCCCCAGTGGCTGTCAACAGTGAATGCACATCCCCAGTCCCTGTCACTCCAAAGCCAGACAGTCAATCCACAAACCAGCAGAGGGACACAAGATGGCTAAGCAAGAAAATATCCACTTTCTAAAAGTGGTATTTTCAAACACACAATATAAAAATCATCTTAACTAAAAGATGCATTTTTGTATTCTGAGTTCAGGCATACTAAACTCCATCTTTCTACACTGTCCCAATGGGAAGTTATAGATGTTATAAATAAACTCCAATTCTATCCTATGGGACAGGTAGCCTTTCAATAGTGAAAAACAAAATACACTGTATTTCACTATCGGGGCATGTCACACACATCAGTACATAACCTACCTTTCACATACACTGCACCCTGCCCACAGGGGTACCTTAGGGTACCTTAGGCCTACCTTATGGGTGACTCACATGTAATAAATGGGAAGGTTAGGGCCTGGCAAATGGGTGCCCTTGCCAGGCCGACATGGTGGTAGAGACTGTGCGCAGACACTGCAGTGGTAGGTCTGACACTCCTATGAAAGGCTGCTTGTGTGTGTGGCACAATCAGTGCTGCAGGCCCACTAGCAGCATTTGACTTACAGGCCCTGGGCACACACAGTGCCCTGTACTAGGAACTTTGTAGTAAGTTAAACAAGCCAATCATGGAAACACCAATCCATATTCACAATTTACAGAGGGAGCACTTGCACTTTGGCACTGATCAGCAATGGCAAAGTGCGCAAAGAATCTAGACCAACAAAAACAAAATCCAGCATACAGCAAAAATACAGGAGGCAGAGGCAAAAAGACAGGGGAAAACCATGCCAAAGATGCCAGGTCTAACAGCCTGTAACTACTGGGACTTACAGTTTGTTTAAAGTCTTATCTGAAAAAGTGTAAAATTAAAATCTAACCTATTACCCTTATGAAATACTGATTAGAATCTATGAAAATACTATTGCTTTACCAAATAATTCGATAATAGATCATTGATTTTAGGTGCCTACTGTATCTTGCACAATAAGGTTTGTGTATTATGTTTGGGTGTGTTGCTGCAATATCATAGTTCTTCTTTGATAACAGTGCTTACACCAGTGCTTACACCAGACAGATAATGAATAAAGCTACCAGCGAATCGGTGAAAGTAGGAAGCAGAGAGGGAGTCTCTGAGAAATAAGGAACGAAAGAAGTAAAGACAAAAGAGAAAGTGAAAAGAAAAGAAAAGAAGAAAGGGAAAAAGAAGGAGGAAAGGAAAAGAAAAAAAGGGAAAAAAAACTATGGATAAAAACCTAGAACCCTCAGGTTTCCATGCCTTCACCATTATCTATCCTCCCAATCTATCCAAAAATGCAGCCAAGAAGTTCAAACACAGACTATTGAAAACTCACCCTGAGACTCTTATTTCAGACCCCTATTTCTGCATCAACAAAGGCATACTATCGAATGACCTCATCTTCCACACCAAAAAATGTGCACAGTGGAGGAACACCTTCTAATTCATGCTTCGAATCTCCAATGTAAAAAAAAACCCTCATGCCCTCAAATTGTCGGTAACCGCCTCGGACTTCTGCACTGCGAATGCTACCATATCCATAAACAACAATGGTAATATCCTTATACAAGCTTCTAATGTCAATCTCGCATTCATAGACAAGATCTTTCCTACTCTCAAGAAAGCAGTGAACAGCAAGAAAAACACACTCCCCACCACTACTCATCCCGATTATCCGGAAGACACGCCAACTCTTTTACAAATTCCCATAACGACATCAATTGATCCTAAATTTCTCCACACCATCAATGACCCCTACCTGTCCATCACAACGGTCTCAACCACACCAGGGTCCCCTGGCCCAGTATGGACAGGGATACACTTAGCTACCGGCCATCCCAATGCAGTCACACCCCTGATTTCCTTGAAGACCAATGGAGAATCCACCAACCCGAATTCCACCCCGACATCCCACTTGCCCAACCTACAGTTGAGCTATCATGCAAAGCTCCCCATGACTTGCCATCTACCCTGATCCTTGATCAGCCCCTAATGCCCTCAATACTTCCTACTCTCATCCAAACTCAACACTCATCGACCATACGCCGCCCACATGCATCAGCCCCTTTCATGCTATCACCTCTCAAGGCCATCCCCCACACTCATTCTGACCCACCAACAAACCTCCATGATCAACTAACCCCATCGGAACCTAATAACGATATCCCCATGCAACTAGATAACGAGATCCCCATGCAACCAAACCCTACTTGCGGACCTCCCCCTATAAGAGAACACACGCCTATACACATCACTAATTATCCTAATTATGATTGGATCGCACGATTCAACGAGTTAGCCATCGGCCTAGCCCATCTCAAGGACGAATTGCAAAATCTATCAACCATCACCAAAGAACTCCTAAACTCACATAAAGCCACCGTGAACCGAATTAGTCACCAAACTAGCAGACACATCACCAAGAATTCACACCCTGAGTACACTAGACAGAGTAAGATACCTTCTCCCAATGACCCATCTCGTCCTAGGAGGGTAATTGCTGAACTATCTGACAATGACATACATGACCTCCTCATATCCTATGCCAGTCCTAAAGACAACAGCAAGTCTCTAGGTGGCATTATCCAATCCATTCAAACCAACCCCTACAGAGAACCCACTCACAACTACAGATCCATAAATAGAGAAAACCTCACAAATATCAACATAGTGCAGACTGCTCTCACCCATTCGACCAGCAAGCTAAAGTGTGCACTCATCAATTGCAGATCTGCTAGCAAGCATGCTCCCGACATTTACGATCTCATCCTCTCGAATGATCTGGACATCGCCGTCCTTACCGAAACATGGCTAAATAGTTCCTCCTCTCCCATCCTAGACCTACTGGTCCCCCCTAGTCATGATATAATCCACCTAGACAGAACCGTGAAACCCGGTGGTGGGTTAGCCTGCCATTTATCGAAACACAATCCCAGTCAATCAAGCAGACTCCATCTCTTTATCCTCCTGTGAATATCTCTGCATCAACATCTCTGATGACAAGTGCCTCACCAGCAAACTTCACATAATATACCACCCCCTGGGTGACAATCTGACATTCATCGATGAGTTAATGGAAGTCATTACATCCAACGACAACTCACAAGTGCCGCGGATCTTTCTGGGAGACTTCAATCTCCATTGGAACAACACTGGCGATCATGATGTAAGCTGTCTTAAATCCTTTCTGTCAGATCAGGATCTGTCCCAATTCTGTGACAGTCCAACCCACAACAAGGGAGAGACATTAGACCTCATCATAGCGAAAACGAACATTGTATCATTAGAATCCATTATCCCATGTGACTGCACTCGACCATTACAGCATCTTCTTCTCCATCAACATTGAGGTAATTCCAAAAAGATGCCAACCTACAAAAACAAAACAATGGAAAAGGAATATCCGAAATATTAACCCCATCGCCCTGTTAACTCAATGCAACTCCGCCCTGATACCCACGACAGGCATGGTTGACGTCCATGACCTCACAGACTTTTACAATTCCACTATGCCTGAAATTCTTGACTCTACAGCGCCCCTCCAAGAAAAAACGTTCCTCCAAAATCTACAAACCATGGTTCAATGAGAACCTGAACTCTGATCGACGCAAGCTAAGATCAGCTGAGCGAATATGGAAATCAGCACCCTCCATTGATCACCTATATCACCTTAGAGCGCTGAGGAATACATACAACGGGAAAATCATAAAGGCCAAGGCAGACTTCTTCAAAACCCAGCTGAGTCAAGCCATTAATTGTCCCCAAAAACTATTCGAAATCGTCAAACAACAATCGTGCAACACTGCTAACGCTACGGAACTAAGCAACTCTGCTACCCCTAATTGCGATGAACTTGCCAATTTCTTCCTAGTAAAAACTAAAACCATTGAATACGACATTCAATCTAAGAATGCCCTTCCACAAACTATTGCTCTTGAGTCTACTCTTTACTCACAGATCAATGACCATTTTAGCATTCCGATCGAAATTCCAAAAAACAATGCCTCTTGGCACACCTTCTCACCCATCCCTGAATGCGAAATCTATAACACTCTTCTAGCGATCAACCCTTCCAATCACTTCTCTGACCCCTTACCCCCTTCTTTATTCAAAATGATAAAAACCTCTATTCTACCCTTATGGGCAAAAATTGTAAACGCCTCTCTGAGGCAAGGAACCATACCTGAATGCCTTAAAGTAGGGCAGGACACACCTATACTAAAGAAAGCCACTCCCTCCCCACAGATCTCAACAACTACCGCCCTATATCGAACATCCCCACTCTGACGAAACTGCTGGAAAAATGTGCACAAATTCAATTATGCAACCATATCGAGAACTACAACCTCCTAGACAAACACCAATACGGCTTCCGTCAAGGTCACAGCACTGAATCAGCACTCACCCACATAATGGATGACATACTAAAAATGTTAGATCATAACGAATCATGTCTTTTGGATACTTCTTGATCTATCCTCCGCTTCGACACAGTTAAGCATGACAACCTACTGTCCCTACTCGAACGAAGGATGGGCCTAACTGGCCCAGTGTTACAATGGTTCACCTCCTTCCTAAATAACAGAACCCAAAGAATAAAGATGAAGCAATCACTTTCTCAACCCTCCATGGTCACCCAAGGGGTTCCACAGGGCTCAGCACTATCTCCCATTCTTTTTAATCTACTCATGGAACCCCTGGCAAATGCGCTGAACTCTGCGAACATTCTATATCACCTATATGCTGACGACACACAACTGTATATGAAAATCTCCTCTCCAGAAGACTTCATCTCCCTCAATGCTATTCTACATAATGCTCAAAGTTGGCTCAACGGCAACCACCTCATGCTTAACACCAAGAAAACGGAATTCCTTCTCATCTCCCCCCCAATCACACCCCCAAGATAGACTTATGGCTGAAGCATCTAACGTCCTTTGACTGCGCTCCCCACATCATTGACTCCGCGAAATCCCTGGGAGTCACCCTAGACAAACACTTAAATATGCAGGTGCAAATCAATAATGCCACCAAGGGAGCTAATCATCAGATGAGTATCCTAAGGAAACTTAAACCCTTCCTCCCACAGACCGACTTAAAAATGGCGGTACAAGCGCTAGTTTTACCAAGACTGGACTATGGAAGCACCACTCTTTGCGGTCTTCCCAAATACAAGCTGGCCCCGCTGAGGGCATCGCTTAACGCTGCAGCCAGACTGGTCTCGGGAACTAAAAGAAATAACCACATTTCTCCGGCCTTGAAAGTTCTGAACTGGCTACCTTACGAGGCGAGAATACAACTTAAGATCGCCTGCATGACCCATAAAGCCCTGCATAGCAACACCCCCAGTTACTTAGCACAAAAGCTAGAGCGGTTGGGAGGGTGCAGACAATCGCAAAGCGCGAGCTCACTACTACTAAAAGGACAATCCTTCCACAAAAAGAGAACTGGTTGCAGAGCATTTTCAGGTATCGCACCGAAGATTTGGAAGTCCTTACCTCCAGATGTACGCAGAATCTCTTCTTTTACCTCCTTCAAAAAAGAAGTAAAAATGCTTCTAATGAACAAATTCACATCCTAAGACTTTAATTCTTTGATGACTATCAGCCACCTATGATATCTATATACCACTGTCTACCTCTTTTGTATTGAATGTCAAATTTCGAATGTATGTATATTACCCCAATCATTTTAATGTTTGATAACAGTGTATTGTAAAGCGCTCTGATACCCTTGTGGGTCATGTTCGTGCTATATAAAACTTTATAAATAAAATAAAAAAAAATAAAAAAATTGCTCTACAGATGCAGGTATTTTACTTTTCTATATCTCAATTATTTGCTGTGAATTATTTGTATCTGAATGCTTTAGTAAATAGACATCTGGTACCATCA
Organism: Calotriton arnoldi; assembly: GCA_963921515.1. Lineage (NCBI taxonomy): Eukaryota > Metazoa > Chordata > Amphibia > Caudata > Salamandridae > Calotriton > Calotriton arnoldi. The sequence continues at coordinate 100,896 of CAWUFW010001320.1, read as the reverse complement.
CTATTTTAAATTCTTAGGGGGATATTCTCAAGAACGTGCGATTATCATCGCCAAAATAGGTTAACGCAATTTTTCATATCGCCATCTACCGTGGGAAAATAACTCTTCGTTAACGTCGTATTCTCAACACGGCGGTAATATGTGATAGTTTCCCTATAACGCGTCAAATGTCCGTGATAAAATTACCTGGACGGTGATAAAAATCTAAACCCTAACGTGAAAAAAGTTGCGATGGGCCCAACTGCGTTAAAAAATTCTGCGATAAGCAGCGCCAGGCCTGCAAGTCCCACAAGTCAGGCGGGAAAAACCACTATAAAAGCGGCAACAAAAAACACAAACAAAACACAAACTGCGAAGCACCATGGAGGTAGCTGGAGCAAGTACAGAGGACAACCAGAACCCCACAAGCCCCACGGAGGACCAGCCTGGGACCTCGAGGTCAGGGAAGGGCAAGGAGAAGAAGAAGAGGAACCCGCGTTTCAGTACGCAGGAAAACCAGATCCTCATTATGGAGGTGACAGAACACCACCACCAACTGTTCATCACCTCCACTGTGTCATTGGCAACTAAAAATACAATATGGCAGTCCATCTTGGCCAAGGGGAATGCAGTCGGAGTGAAGAGAAGGGAAGTGGACGACTGCAAGAAGCGCTGGTCTGATGTGAAGCGCAAAACCAAGCTGAAACTCGCAGCCAACCTGAAAGCAGCAATGCAGACTGGAGGTGGGAGTCCAGCGACACACCAGGAGCTGGATGAGATGGAGGTAATGGTGACCCGAGTCATCATTGGGGAGACGGTTTGCAGGAGTTGGGGGACCGGACACTGCACAACATGACCTGAGCCAACAGCAACAGGGTGAGTAACGACCAGGGACTGGGGGGACGGGGAGATGGGCACAATGGCACACATGCACAATTAAGTATAGCACATCTGCGGACAACCATGCCCAAGAGTCACAACTCCGACCAAGAGCCCAATTTACCCAAGTCTGCAACATCTCAGCACTGTATAAGCACAGAAGTGAAAGGCACACCGTCTGAAAGGGATAAGGGCCAGCCAAATCAGAACTGAAGGGGCAACACACCCACAATGCAGCACACACACATAAGAATCAGAGCACCTCAACATTGACAACAATGTGGTACAAACTGCAACACTTTCACAACAGAACAGAGGACACAACTGCTGCCGCTTGTGTGTAGAAAATGGCCATTCGCATTTGGCATAGCAAGAAACTGTGAGATGATAATGTACAGGAACAACCTCACATCCCTGATGGTGTAGAAATGTCAACTGTCCCGCATCAAATAGGCATCTCCTCACAAACAGTCACAATGTACATTGTCATGCAGTCTGTTAGTAAACTTGTACAATGCGTGAACATACATGTGAACACAATGTCAATCTGCATCTCCCCTTCACATTGCAGAGGGAGAATCAACACCTCCTGCAGAGCAGACCCAACAACTCAGCACTGATGATGAAGAGGACCTCCCCTACATCGACACCGACGCCCTCCAACAGCTCATGGACAGCTTCGGCACCCCACCTCCAGGAGCAGGACAGCCCAGCTGCATCGAGGAGACCCCACCTCCTGCACAGACCACACAGCAGGAAGCACCCACCACCATGGCTGTCTCCCAGGACCCCCACGACCAACACATGGCATTTGAACGCCGTGTGTTAGGGTGCCAGGAGAAGATGGCTGATCAGCTGCGGGTGGGGTTTGACCGCATGGCAGCCAAACTAGATGCCATATGTGGGTGTCTAAGTCCCATCAGGGACGACTTACAGTCCCTAATGGACACCCACTGTCCGCTCCATGCTCTCCAACAATCCATGTTTGACATTGCTGGAGTCATGACTCTGGGCCAAGAACAACTGTCTAGTCAGAGTGGCTCCAGCGATGTCAGCTGGGAGTTGGGACACATAAGGAGAATGATGGAGAGCTTGGAGCGGATGCAGGCGGAAAGAATGTTTGCCACGGCTGCACACCAGCGAGATGTAGCTGTGATCTTCCATGCCCTGCAGATCCTCATCATGGCATTGCCGCCACAAGGCCTGGTGCGGATGAATGCTGCTGGTACTACTCCATCCACATCTCCGCCCCCTGATCTGTCAGTGCCACACAGTGATGCAGACTAAACACCACCACCCACATGTGAGGCACCTGACACATCAGAGGATGAAGATGATGATGAATCTGGCTTTGTGGTAAGAATGAAGTGGTAGCATTCATCTCCGCCATATGGCCTGTTTCAGCTTGGTTCTGCCCTCTGCATCATGCCCTGGAATAACACCTTCCACTGTCCCCCGATACACTCAGCGACACTCACCTTGGACCTCGACATGGACTGCTATGTTTTGTTTGGTTACCAATGACACAGCAATCACACTGCGGACTGAAGTCTTCCTCTTCCGATGAACTTGTCAATCCCTAAAGGATTCTGGCTGGCCCTCCACGGGGCAACAATGTAAAGTGGGGTTTGCATGGCCCTGTACTGGTCCAGCTTCAACACTCCACTGAATGCGAATAAAACATTCTAATTCACACATATGTGTCATGGCTATGATCAATCAAGTATGAAAGTATGGATGAATGTAGGAACAGTGATTCCACAAAAAGGTACTCCCTGGGTAATGCTGTCAATGCGCATGTATGGCCGGGACCCAGATAGGCAGTGAGACACACATTGTCATTCACATCAACACTCATCACAGTTGAATACAAGTGAAGGTGAGTAGACTTTATTAGCATATGTGTGTCAGTACGGGCAAGATGAGTGCCACAACATGCAGACCAATGCAGCAGTATGTCAGAATGAGGAACGTTGCCAAGCGCCGCTGTCCACTCCGGGGAGTGCCTCACCTTTCACAGGTGTGTGTTAACCCGCGTTGTTGTCCGCTTCATGTATTCGGAGTCCAGGCAAATGCAGCCATGTCCACTGTTGTCGTGGGATATGTGACCAGATCTCCAAGATGCAACAAGGTGTTGGGACATGTGCAATGGGTTCCAATCTGTTGTGGCTGCAGGTACGTAGTTACTCGTCCATGAAAGCGATTGCAGCTTCGTAGGCTATCATTTCCAACATGAGGTTGTTGTCGACTTCATCAAAGAGGACGGCGAGGCAATCCATTAGCAGGTCCGGACAGATGTGCTGCGTTCACCCCCTTTCACCAATTAGCACTACAGTCCAATAGGGGAGCGGTTCAATGTGGTCACTGCACACGAGGAGTTGTGCAATCTCCCAGGTCCAGCTGCCACCATGTATGCCAAGTATCAAGGCATCCCATAAACGGGTATCACAGTGACACTCCTGGTCATGGGCCAACAGGGGGCACACACACATGTCAAAATCCAGTTCAGCTACCGTCCTGTTGGATAGGCAGACATCCATGGACCACTCGAATATGCACGATCGACAATGCAACACAGGCTGAACGCAGGTGACGTTGGCAAGGCGGAAGCTTAGCCGGTAACTGATCCACAGCATTGCCAATGGCAGTGCCCCCCGTAAATGCAGCATACGTGCACGGTACAGTTCCATGTGACAGGGGTTGTGCATGTGTCCGGGATGTTCTGCCATTGCATTAGTGGCTCTGGTTGAAGCGGCACTGTTCTGACCTGCGCCAGTTCTGTGGATGAAAGGCCACAGCTATGATCAATGAGTTGTTTTAGTGTGCAACGGTTGTACCCCTGGGATGGTGTGGGAGTAAGTGTGAAGGCCATTCCATGCAAGATAACTTCGAGCAAGGACTTCTGTGTGTGGGGTGTGTATACGTTGGTCTTTCGTCGGTCTGTGCGTAGTGTTGGAGTCATCATCAGCTGCTATAGTATCTGTCAGGGGGTGCCGGGCACATGCAATTCCGAGGTCGGAGATGCAGATGTGCTTCCGCCTGATAGTTCAGACAAAGGAGCTTTCATCCCTAATGTTAGTTTGTCATCTGCTTGCATTCAGGAAATGTGATGTAGCTTGTTGGGGGGGGATGTGTGCGACTTTGGGATTCATGTTTGACATGTCTTGCATGTGGCAAATGAGCGGCATCACTGTGTGTTACGTTGCCTCACAGATGCTCCTCCCTCCCCCCGAGCCTATTTACTTGTGTGCGCTGCGCCGTTGCACCACTTGCACTCCTCGGCACACCATTGTCATGCCTGTCTGCGCATGTCCACAAGCCTGACAACGACACTGTGATGTTGGCCGTTGAAGCTGGGCGGCCACGTGAGTGTAGGCCTATGGTAAGGATAGGGCAGACACAGATGTAGAGTTCATGCCCGGCTGAACTCGCGCTGCGATTAAGGCTAGGCATTTGGCTCATGCTGCGGCAATACAGATACACACAACACTTGGCATGTATGAGCCAAGACCCCGAGCGGTCTTGCGCTCCTTAATTTCTCCGTTCGTGCGAGCCCGCCCTCCGGGTGCATGCTACATTGCAACATTGTTGATTGCGGGCCGGGTGGCGCCGACACTACGACAGAGACACACGCATTAGTTACCTCCTTGTCCAGGCCAGCACTGAACCACGCCCAGAGCCCCGGGCAAATTCTTCACCCCTCTACGCTGGACTGGCGTACGCCGGCCCAGCCCACTCTGCTTACGCTTACAGGGGGGGGACGGACAAAGCTACGTGTCCAAGGTTTTACCCACTGCCTGAGGTGACATGGTTGCGCCCGCTGTCCACAGCACAATGTAATGTGGTAGGGCCCGGGGCAATCATGCATACATAATGACCACACGGACACACTTAGATAGTGGAACTGGCTACGGGCACGTGCGCCCGGCCCCTTTTTATTACCAGGGTCACATGCCCAGTGACGCCTGTGCTGGATGGGTGTGAGGTGAGTGTAAGCCAGCCCTCAGGGAGTGGTTGGTGCTGGCAACAACTAGAACAGTGATCATCGGATCACACACACAGATTCAATCATAAAGGGTCCATGACTTGCAGTGCACTGAGGTAGGGGCACCAGATCTGACATCACACACACAAGATTCAATCATAAAGGGTCCATGACTTGTGGTGCACTGAGTTAGTGGCACCTGAAGAGCTGAGCAGGGTATCAAGCTGATGATGGCATCCAAGACAGATGTGAACAACTTTGATAGGCTGGCTGTAAGACTCCTCCGACTCTGGCAGTTGCTGGTTGGAGGTGGTCCTGGCGGTGGCAGCGGGTGTGCAGCCAGTGATGATGGCGTGTCCTTGCAGGTCAGGATTGGATTTGATATGTGTGAGCCTTGCTGACCGCAGTGTAGGCCGGAGGCAGTGGTCAGCAAGGGCCCACAGCCACGTGGCGTTGACTTAAGCTGCACAGAGTTAGTGGCACCTGAAGCGCTCAGAGGGTGTGCAGCCAGCGATGATGGCGTGTCCTTGCAGGTCAGGATTGGATTTGATATGTGTGAGCCCTGCTGACCACAGTGTAGGTCGGAGGCAGCGGTCAGCAAGGGCCCACAGCCACGTGGCATTGACTTGAGCTGCACAGAGTTAGTGGCACCTGAAGCGCGCAGCGGGTGTGCAGCCAGCGATGATGGCGTGTCCTTGCAGGTCAGGATTGGATTTGATATGTGTGAGCCCTGCTTACAGCAGTGTAGGCCGGAGGCAGTGGTCAGCAAGGGCCCACAGCCACGTGGCATTGACTTGAGCTGCACAGAGTTAGTGGCACCTGAAGCGCTCAGCGGGTGCGCAGCCTGTGATGATGCGTCGTCCGGGCGGGCCGCACTGGAAGCAATGTCTGTTGCCTACTGGACTGTGCCATAAATAAATCAAGACTCAATTTGAATTGGGGGACCTGCTGACCGCAGTGTAGGTCGAAGGCAGTAGTCAGCACACACATAACTCCGCGGTGCTGTGCCGCTGGGTGCGCTGGGTGCCTGTGTCGCGGAAGCCAGCAATCGGCTGAGGAGGCTGGCGGTCACGGCGGCGGACTCCTGGCAGGGTGAGGAGCGCCGCCCTGGCAGACGCGTTGGCCATCCCGGAAGTGAACCACGCCCAGAGCCCCGGCCTATTTATTCACACTCCTACGCTGGACTGGCGTACGCCGGACTAGCCCACTCCGCTTACTCTTACAGGGGGGACGACACAGCTACATGACCGAGGTCTTCCCCACTGCCTGAGGTAACATGGTTGCGTCCACTGTCCACAACACTACAAACACCAGCAGTATATGTCCACATGGACATGTCTGTGCTCTGCATACTAAAGTCTGTCTAGCACATCACCGCCACAATTGGCATTGTGTATATTCTTATTCATGGGTGACTTGCCTCCTTCACACATACTTGGTTCCCACCTCGCCCCACATTCTGCAATTGTGTGGCTGAGGGGCCATGCCGTTTTCGGAAGGTCAGCTGTCTTGTTCTGCGCTGCCTCGGTGGCAGTGCGGGGGGGGGCCTTGGTGTGGTGGCGGTGGGTGTTGTGGATCTCTTGGGTCTCCGAGCTGCATGATCAGTAGCTCCATGACATGTGTTGGTCTTCAGATGTGGCTCTGGGCTGGGCTCCCTTTCATACTGCAGGTTGTCGTCCTGCTTAACACCAGTAAAAGGCAGGTGTTAAATCCCTGCTGCTAACGCGCATTATCGCCTGTTTTTGGATCGCATCGCAGATCTAGCTGGTCGTTTAGAATATTGCGAAGTGGTGTTTTCGTGGGTTTTTGCACGGGAACGCCTACTCTGCATATCATTAGCGTTAGTTGTCGCTCTCATCCGTGGCGATGTTTTTTGCGGCAGCTATCGCTGGAAAACTGGCGATATCGGCAGTTTGCACCAGCTTGAAAATAGGGCGATAAATCTATCGCCACTTTTGCAGCGCTAAAGTGCCGATAAATCGGCGATAAGTCCTTGAGAATATGCCCCTTAGTAATGTGTAGTTTTGGGATGCATTTACTCCAAATTAAATCAACATTGGGCTCGCAGGGGCACATTTTAAAATGTGGCAAATTGGAAAAGTGACGTTACATTATCATAGTATTAAAGAAAATGTTTGGTCACTTTTTACGTCTAAATAGTTTTGAATTTAAAATTAAAATAAATGTCACATAACAATGAAGCCTCTTTTGGTCACATGATCACTCTCTTGAGGTAAAATGTCAAGAATCTATTCGGACAAGTTCGTATAAAAAATAGGTTTGAATAAGGTATATGTCGAGTCAAACCAAAATTATCGAGGCACTGGCGAGAGAAAAGTTTTAGCAATTAAGATGTAAGCCCCCATAACATATTAATGTGCTAAAGATAATACGGTCACCCCCTTTCCCAGCACTCTTTCTTTCACATTGTATGACAATTGTGATATATGACCGAAGAGTTATAACGAAAACAAAATGGTTCCTATGTTACTGGCGGTATCGTCTATAAACCACAAGATGGCAGTCAAAGCAAATTCATGTACTTACTTCAGCACGTAATGAAAGGAATACACTGTTCAATTAAATACTTTAAACGATAAGCAAATCAGTTGTTTAGCAAAGACTCCCTCCCACTTTGTCGGAGGGGAATGTATTTATGATAATGTTATAAGTAACACGTTATATTCACGCTAATTTAGAGATGATCGAGAGAATGAATTAAAAAAAATTAGAACTCACCTGAATGGGAAAAACGGGCAATGCATGGTTCTTAACTAATTATTTTGTGAATATTAGAACATCTATCTTGTGGTCTTCTGTGTTAGGTGAAAGTTGGTTTGTGTATTCTGTGTTTGTGTGTTTATGTATTTATTTATTACTTATGCATTTATATGGATTTTTTATGTCTCTAGTGTTAATGTGTGCCATTGATTCACAGAATAACTTTGCAAAGCCTGCCAAGACTCGCTTTCTTTCTAGTGGTTGCATTCGCTTGCTTTCACCACTTACGTTGTTGACATCATCCCTTTTGTAATATACAGAAAATATCAAATCTGAAATCGCAATTAACCATGTTAATTTGTAACCAATGTGCGGTTAGTTGATCTAATTTGATGATTTTTAGACAATGAGTACAGTCCTCTGCATTTCTTTTCATTTTATTCTTTAGTGATGAGGCTGAGTATCAGTAATTGTGCATACCACCGTTCTATGCAGCCTGTGGTATGCTGAAACTTACTTCCTCGTTCATGTTCCACCACCCAGTGGGCAGTGGTATCTCTATCCTATCATCTTCTGAGGGTGCAGTCTTACCCTATGCTCGAGTGGTTCCTGAGAGGAAAGGAGATGCTTTACATGATCCTGACTCTCATAGCCACTCTAGGGCGATGGTTCCCAAGTTTTGATGGGTCGGGAAACTTCCAGCAATAGAGAAGATGCCCTTCAATTCTGTATTTATCTTCTCACATATGCTGCCCTTTAAAGACAGAGGTCAAATGTCAGGCTATTTCTTCTGGCAAATTCCTTCTTTTTAGGTTTCGCCTGCACATCGCGTGCACTGTGCTTGTGAAATATATTGTACTAAATATATCTTAAAAGGGGCTTACATCCCGCCCCCTTGTTTTCTGTGCTTTTCATTGGTTCCTGTGCTTGCCACTTACTTTTCCTCTATTTCTATTGGCTGTTGAATACTGTTTCCTGCATTTACCAATGCTTGTCCCAGTGTTGTTCCTCTTGTGCTTTTCTTATCAGTTTCCCATCGCTGAACTACTGCTTCCATCTGCTTTTTTGTATGTCAATATGTGAGTTTGTGGGGGGGCTCTGTGTGCGCTAATGGCCTGTGCTTCTAATCTGCAGCCTGGCTGCAGCGACGTGTGGTGCTCGTGGACCATGACTGTTTACTTAAGTCCCAAGTTCCAATTTAAGTATATATGATGCAAAAGCAAGCATAAACCTAAAGCTGAGCTGCCCTGAGCTGCATAGCTCTTCACGATAAGGCCCCTTCTCTGAATCAGACCGCGCCCCTCCCTATTCACCCTCTCCTAACGCCTCAACCCGCAACCCACGGAAAATGCCAGAGTAGTAGAATGGCTAGCCTGGCTGTGACTAGTAAAAGATAAATGGAAAAGTAAAACAAAAACTTGGACACAATTAACTGAGACAAACAAATTAATTACAATAAATCGGCAATATAAATCACCACAGGACTATACGATAATCAGATGTTGGTGAAATTACATGACATTCGCCGAATGGCAAATTAAGCACCCTCACTTATTTATCTTCACATTTTAAAAGCAGCAAAATCAATGGGTGTTCATCCTCTTGACAGATAGTGCTAGCGATCTACTTGCAGCTACTGAGCTCCCTCTGGTGACAGTTTGTCCTGTAGTCTCAAACATCCGCAAATTCCCCACTTGCTTTTTGGATAGTATCTTCATCATCAGTCTTCCCCCTGCTTTTTCTATCTTCTTCCAAAATTCGATGATGATCGAACGGTAATTTTAATTCAGCGACTGTTCACTCCTTTCTTTGGAGATTTAAGAACATTGCACAAATAGCTGTTATTTTGCAGCCTAAACTAACACGTGTGACATTGGGCCATATCACGAAAAATACACTCTTGTGCAAAAGTAGATGTGCTAACACCTACACGTCCATGTGCACGTATGCAGAAGCTCTGAAAGTGAGGATCATGCCCAAACAGCAGTTCGCAGAAATCTCCTTTGTTATGATTAGCACACATGTGCATATTGTAATTGTTATAACTTAGTGCACATTTTAGGAAGTAGTTCCTAACTGAGAACATTAAAAAAGCTATTTTCTAGGAAATTAAATCAGTTCTCTTCAATCAAGTAAAATTATGAACATTACGGTGTTCTGGAACATTTTTACAGTACAGAAGCTTCTAGGATATATGTTTTACATATTTGAAAAACATATCCTGAATGGAAACACTCAGAATTTTACCTAACTGAAAAGCATTGCTATAGATTAAGGGGCATATTACTAAGGTCCGGCGATAATTATCGCTCAGCGCGCTTAGCGCGAGGATAACTATCGCCGGACTAACGCTGAATTTTATCACTGAGATAGCGTGCTATCAGCAACGCTCATCTCAACAGTGATAAAATAGCAAGCGCTAACTGCCAAATGTGCGATTATCGCTGGAAATCCAGCGATAATCACACAACTTTTGGCGATAGCTTGCTGATAGGGCAGGACAGACTCAGCCATGATATCCACCTTCCATTGGATATCATGGCTAAGTCATACTGAGAGCAGGTGTTAGAAAAGTAGCGCTAACCGCGGTTAGCGCTACTTTTCTAATCGCTCTGCATGTTCGCCTGCAGCTTGATAATAGGAGAAATGTCGGTTAGCGACATTTCTCCTGTTATCCTGGAAAGGAACGCCCACTTTGCATCTCATTAGAGATGCAGAGCGAGGCGTGGGGAAAAGGGTGCTAACATGCGTTAATGCATGTTAGCACCCGCCTTAGTAATAGGGCGGTAATATTATCTCCGCTTTTTGGCTCTTAAAGCCAAAAAAGCGGAGATAATGGCCCTTGCTAATATGCCCCTAAGTTCTTGGTTAGGAACAACTTCATAGAAAGTGCACTGATAAAATAATGTACTATTCTAACCAGACAAGACTGGAGACGCACAGCCTATGGATTAGCCATATAAATCCTACCAACATGGCTGCACGTGTGCAGTGGCACACAGCCCATTTTTCTTTGCACCAGCGCACATTATTCATGATATGGGGTCTTGTGTTTGCTTGACTCCAATGTAGGTACCTTTATTCTATTTCTTCATCCACTGAGAAATGTGTGATCCTCCCGTTTTATCTCCATTTCTATCTCATATCTTTTTTACTTTGCACTGATTGATATGATAAAATATTCCTTTTTCATTTTCCTCTGGCGGTTCTTAACATGTTACTAGAACTCTGCCCGTAATGGGAGCATTGCTCTCTCCGGGCCATAAAGGAGACTCAAACTCCACCTTCTCTTTTAGCACATCTTTCTTGTGCTGAAAGTGAACTCTCATGATGCTCGTTCATTTTCACGTGGCTTTGAATCCAAGGTAAGAAAACATCAGGGGCCGTATTACACATGACTGCGCCGGCGCTAGTTGTCGTTGTGCACCAGAGTATGTTTGTGTCTGTGCGCTAATACAATATGCGCACAGATGCAAACGCACATAAACATAGAGCTCAAAGTCTGCGCCAACATCACAATGCATTACAAACCGATCCTCTGTAATGCCATCGGGTGCATACTCTGGCGCACAGTGACAACTAGCGCCGGCGCAGTCATGTGTACAATGGCCCCAGTTCTCCCTTTGCAGCCTCACTCCCCCATGTCAGCAGAGCTATCCCCCTAATAGCCCAGATAACATGCACAGGTCTCTCTCGAAAAACTTTACTTTGGGTTTCACATACTCAACAGGCTCAGCGGTTATACAGCAGAGCTATCTCCCAGGTCACACAGGCCTCCGGGCAATAAAATATCCTCTCGCCCTGAACTCAAACCGCTCATCCTGCACTTACACTATTGACATACTGGTCACCCTATACTCGCACACCTCTTACCTTGTACAGGGCATCATCTCTCACCCTCTACACCCACACAATTCTCATTCTGCACTGAAAACACATAAATCACTATGCTTTGAGGCACATATCTATGCGTTGCTTTGCATGGCCTCATAGCGATGCACTGCCTCACTTTGCATCAAGGAGGCATTCCATGGGCATTGCAGTGGGTGTTCCAATGCAACACCTATGGATTTTAATGCTGCCCCAAATTTACAAAATCACGTAAGCCTGGGGCAGCGCCAAAATCTTGCGCCTCCCCAGAGTAGGCGTAACAAGGAGAAATGTTTTCATTACTCCTTGTTTTTATCTATTTCCATGTGGCACAGATAGAATAAGGAAAAGGCCTCCATGGATATTTTTTTATGCAGGAAGGAGCCCCTTCCAGCACAAAAATAATCCTGCCAACAATGCAGATACCCTTTCACCACGGTGCAACGGTGCCTGCGTTGGCGCTAGGCACCAAATGGTGCACTGACTGAAAGGACAGGAATGCACCATATCTCGTAAATACGGTGCATTCCTGCCCTTTCAAATTGGCATAGGGCAGTGCAGCAAAAAGACTTGCAGTGATGCCCAGAGGCACTTTCTTTGCTCCATATTTACAAGGTGAGCATCTAGGCAGATGTGTCACTTTTCGTCAGCCTGCGTTGGTTCTTACCTTCGTCGGAATCGGCTGTGTCACATTAGAATTAATAAATGCAAAGTAGTCATTGCCACGTAAAATTCCCAGTAAAACTGGTGCAGTGCTATTTATGACTTTTTGAAAAAGTGATGCATCGTCGGGTAGCAGGCAGCTGCGTCTGCAATGCATCACAATTCCTACGCCTCTAAAACTCAGGCATAGGAATGATGCATTGGTTGTGGCATAGGAATCTGACCAGCTGAAGTCACTTCCAACAATGTACTCTGCAAGGAAATCAAGTCCCCTCAACAGGTAAGTGCACACATAAGGTAGGTAACACAGTAAATGTTGCATTACACAACACTAATTACTTGTATCCACACACATAGTAGGCTCACACAATATGTCACACATACGTCTGTATAGTGGTACACAGAAGTACACTTTGCCCACTTGTATGCGAGACATACAGGACCAATGCAAAAAAGTACAAGGTGAGTTTTCCACCTTTTCACACTCTATTACATTGATCCCCATACAGTAGGTTACTTGCGTCTGTCAATATTGAGGCATCGGCTCTGTTTTTTGACACATTGCTGTAGTTGCGCCAGTCTTATGACCAACTATAGCAATGCGCCACTTTTGGGCCTCTTGCCTTGCAGCATCCTTCTCACATATGCTTCATGGAGCCCCGTATTGTAAATAAGGCACATCCATGGTGTCGAAAGGATTTTTGCCGCAGGCAAAAGTAATTTTGACGCATCAATGCGTTACCACAGTGATGTGTCATTTCTTGTAAATAAGGACCTCAGTTTTATGTCAGTATGGAAATGTACACATGCCCTATTAAGCTTACCACACACGTAATTCACATGATTGCAAATGTACATCTACCATAATACATTTCTTTTTTCATTTTTCAACAACTGTGAGTGCAGGGTGTTAATCTAAATACTCAAGCTCAAACAACTTCCTAAGTTCAAATAAAGAAATTTGTAGGAGAACTATTTTCTCAGATGAAATTACATTAAAAATAATGTTAACTTAACTGGCACATTGCAAGACAGTGCTTCACCAGTTTTCATCTCTTAGTATCAATGAAAATGGTGGAAGACCTTTTAATACACAGAAAGTTGCACGATGCCATACAGCAAGAGGATGAGAAGGGACCAGAGGAAAGCAGGACACGATAAAAGGTTGTGAGGGCCTGAGGGACATGGACGATCAGAAGGCAAACAGAGAGAGCAGCAAACAGGAGCAGATGAAACACTGATGAAATTAAGAAACGGAGAATGGACAGAAGTCTCTGGCGAAAGCAAACCTGGGACAGAACAGAGATACATGTGGCCGTGCGCTTAAGAGCAACTGGGAGCACAGAACAGATTAAAGGAAAGAAAAATTAAAACAACGAATAAGAGCAGGACAGAGGAAGAGTGAAGAAGTGAGTTGGACTTGAAAGGGACAGTAAAGGCAGAACAGCATGCCAAGGAGGGTGTGCCAATGCTGGAATGCAAGATGGACGATGTAAAAAAGAAGTATGAGAGAAGAAGCTCTAGGAAAGAAACTAAACACAAAGAAAGCACATAGAAGAGGAGGATCCAAAACATAAAATGATGAAAAGAACGTACCTGCAATCTCAACCCACATAATGAAACAGGAGGACTGAAATAGACAAAATCACAAAATGCAAAAACAAACATTAATTTTGCTTTGAGTTTACCACACACAACCTGAAAAAAAGACTAAACTTGCTGAGTTTTAAAGAGAAGTTAAGAATGTTTAGTGCTAGTTGGAAGGTCTTGAACACTGGAAGCATTAGTACAAGTTATGCATGTTACATTTTACATGGGTATATCCTGACGATGCCTTGTGCTGTTGATTTCCACTTTAATAATTGAAATGGAAAGGTAGGGAAGGTGTAGCAATTTGGAGGAAATACACCTTTTCTGCATGGTCAACCCTGATGTTTTGCGTTTTTTTGGATTCTTGTTTTGGTTAGCATTAGGACTTCATGCAATGTGACACTGCTATTCAGTGCCACAGAGGTTGTGCCTTGCCCTAAAATGGGTTGGGGAAAATTGGATTCACCCAATTGGTCTATTTACCTTTCCAGTAAAGTCATACTAAACATCACAGAAACAGTACCATTGGCTTGGAAGTTAAATGTCATATGTTGACTGCAGTATATTTACACTCCTCACTTTCATGACAAATATTTTTGGCTGGCAGGTGCAAGGCACTGCAGTAACACATTGTATGTAAAGGTCATGAGCATCATTTAGGGGTCGCCAGGTGTCTTGTACAACCTGTTCAATCATTTATTCCGTGGATCATACAAACATCATAAAATGCATTATGCATACTAAAATCACCAACAAAAAGGTAAGTTCCCACATGTGCAATTGCGTCTATACATACACTAATCAGAAACATGTATTGTCAAGACCTACCAGGGGTGGGAGGGGTTTCTTTTGGGGGTTAGCAGAGAGTTGCACCATGGTTCTTCATCTTCACCACTGGATGTTAACTGGGCCCTCGTGGAGATTAATTTCTGTTTTGTGCATGGTTAGAATTCTGAACGATTAAGAATAGCCCCTTCCTTTTCTTAACTTCTGCTTTTGCTACAGCCCATTAACCAATCCAAGATGACCGTCACTGATGTTCAGATTGATAATCCTTCACTTCCAGTTTAAATTGGATTCTAACAGCAATCAAACAGGTGCTGCCTTTTAGTCTACACTGTCCTTAGTAGATTGATTCTTCCACTGCCTTGGCCCCCTTAACTTCATATGCATCACTTATGTGTTTTGGGATACCTCCTTGAGGTTCTTATGCTCTTTCTTGCTACTTAACTCTCTGAAGTTATTTTTGTGGCATACCACTAGGTGTCAGTCTCCAGGTCCAAGCTTCCCTCTGGACTAATGGCAGTACGTGTACATAGTTAGGTCACTTTCAATACTGACAAGTGTTTATTGTGGTATTAATTAGTTCCTTACTTTACAGGAACTGGTGTGCTCCTAACTTACTTACCCGAGCCGCCTGACCAGCATTATCTTCTGTGCCCTCTCTTGATTCAGTTTCCCCTTGTTTCCCTGATCCTACATCATCAACTTCTGCAGTACAAACAGGATTGTGGACATTAAGAAACTGACAGGCTGGTGAATAACCTGTGCAGCAATTCTGTACTCTGGCCATGTGTTGGAAAGTGGATTATTGGTAGGGGCAAATGTAGGTCTGCCACTGGCAATAAGGCCACTAACACATGATCGGACTCAGCATAGGTCTTAGAAAACTATTCCTATGCTCAACCCTTGGTAGCTTCGCTGCGAGCAGGCAGGTTTAACTTCAAAGACAGGTATGTAAAGCATTTAAAAACACCAATTCAGTAAATAATTAAGACACAATGCATAATAAAAATCCAACACCAACTTATAAAAATAGGAAATATTTCTATCTTTAAAATGACACCAAAACAACAAAAATCCAATGTAGGGAACTGGAGATATGAATTTTTAAAGATTTATCACTTTATAGCACTTTGAAACTTATAGCACCTTATTGGGATATCTGGTCGCGATAGACCGGCTCAAAGTCTCAGGCCGACGGCGATGGAGCCCTGAGCAGCTACCCCTCGCGGTAGGTCCCGGTCACAGTTTTTACCTTCGGACTTAGAAACCTTTCTGGAGCTTTTACTCGTGGGGTCCCTCGATGCTCTTCACCAGGCTGGAATCAGTGAGGGTTCGCCGACCTCGGATTTCATCTACTCTTGGTCAAACTCTGGAAGTCAGACCTACGGAGCTTTTAGCGGGACGAACCTGCATGGCTTGGCCGGCTTGGGGTTGAAGGCAGGCGGCTTGGCTGACCAGGTTGAGTCGGTCCCCCTAAGGAGCTTTTTTTCAAAGTTGCTCCAAAGTTCTCCAAACTCCTGGAACCTCTTCCTGAAGTTCCCCAAAGGGTCCCAAAGTGTCTCAAACTCACTCCAAAGGTCTGGAAGCTCCAAGATGGTCCTTGAAAGTTGAAGACTTCAGTTCCCACAATCCACTTGGACAAAACCCTTACAAATCCACTGGTAGTTTTCCAGGTTGCGGATTCTTGGTGGTGATGATCCAGGTGAGCTCTGTTAACCTGTAGCTTGCAGGGAGTCCACTCTTTACTCTTTTTCACAGCAAGGTAGTCCACAGGGCTGTAGTTCCAGATGATGCAGTCCACAGAGGGCAGGCCTTAGCAATTGCACGTCCAACTTCTCAGCATGGCACAACGTCTTGCTTTCTTAAGTTTCAAGCAGCAGATCTGAGGGGCTCTGCCCTTCTCAGATACTTATTTCAAAATCTCTGGGTCAAGCAGGAGGTCACTCCTGACCAATGGGAGCAGGGCAACTCCCAAGGATATGACCACATCCTGTAGAGTGTGGCATTATTTTGTCCCAGAGTGCACCAAATCTTCCAAATTCATAATGGCTGATTTTCCAGCAGGGAGGTAAGAGCCAGCTAAACACACCCCTAGGATGGCTACTTTCCATAGACTCTCCCCCTTGCATCTGCTCATTCTTGCCTTAATCCTAGCTCTGGCTTTGGGTCAAAAGAGTAGAGTTGTAAATGACACTGAGGTCAGTCCCCTTCTCTTTGAAGACCATGGTTTATGACTCCTCCCCTGCTCTGGCATTCCTGTGTAGCAGCACACTGCCCTCCCAGCAGAGCTGGTTAACACCAGGGGCTCTTTATCACCTCTTCAAGGCAGCCTGGCTAATCCACTTAACTCTGACCAATCAGGACAGACCACTGGAAGACTGAATCTGGACTTACAAACAAGAAAGTCATAACTTCTTGTCTGTACATTTTAGGAGAAATTCAACAATATGGTATTGTTGGATTTATCACTACCATTCTGGGAATTCTTTGAATGGAAGTTCTATCATTCTCCTATCAGGAGGTATTAGTTAATAACTTCTGGCCATGTTAACCTATGTGGCATGAGATTTGCAATGGGAAAAATGACTCGGGCCATTTTTCCAGCACTAGGGCTTATAAAAACATATTGTATAAGTATTTCGCTTATATCTACAGGACCCCCACCTCATGGATCACCTAGGGGACATTTTAGGGGTTCTGAATCTGTAGAAATATTGCAGATCCTCCCTCCACAGTGTTCCTAGCATCAAAGTCGAATTTGGGCAGCACTTTATCACAATGTGGGGAGTGAAATGTGAAATTTCACTTAACTCAGGGCATATAAAACTCATTTTACAAGGGTCCACCTGATAAATACCTGACCCCCCACACCTGGGACACCTAAGGGAGACCCTGGGGTTCCTAATATGCCACAACATTGTAGGTTATCAATTTTCAAGTGCCCCAAACACCAAAGTCGAGTTTGGGCACAATTTACTTTTTAAAAGCAGTCATGGAACCCATGGCTGCTTTTAAACTGACCTCAGGATTCAGCAGTGCACACATGCAAGTGCAGAAAAGACTGCTGGCCTCTAAACTGCCATGCCCTACTATATACTAGGGACTGATAGGTAGTTTCAATCCCCCTGCCCTATTATATACCAGAGTCATATAGGGTAGTTCATGCCAATCTCAGGGGTCCCCAACCCATAGTGTACCCTAGTGTATGTAGGTGTTTTCACTGTATTCTAAATGTGTCACTTTCAGCATAGCACTGGCCCTGGGCCTGGTTAGGCAGAGCCCAGGGTCAGTCAGAGTCAGTTACCACCAGTACCAGTCAGCAAAAGGTTGGGGGGTGCCCAGGGCACAGGATGACTTTGCAACATAGCCCCCCCAAACAAAAGGTGATGGGTTACTAACCTACACCCTGGTAGTCCTCATCAGCTAAGTGGAAAAACCTGGAAAGTCCATCCACATTTGCATGGGCAACCCCAGGTCTGTGTTCCACTGTAAAGTCCATTCCCTGTAGGGAAATTGACCACCTTAACAGCTTGGGATTCTCCCCCCATATCTGCATGAGCCATCTGAGAGGCCTGTGGTCAATTTGAACACGAAAGTGAGTCCCAAACAAATATGGTCTCAGCTTTTTCAGGGACCAAACCACAGCAAAAGCCTCTCTCTCAATGGCACTCCACCTTTGCTCTCTGGGAAGAAGCCTCCTGCTAATAAAGGCACTGGCTGATCAAGGCCCTCTTCATTTAGCTGTGACAACACTGCCCCAATCCCTTGTTCTGAAGCATCTGTCTGAACCACAAATTCTTTTGTGTAGTCAGGGGCCAGCAACACTGGTGCTGAACACATAGCAACTTTCAGAGTGTCAAAAGCCTTCTGACACTCTGGGGTCCAATACACCTTTTGGGCCTCTTCTTAGAAGTGAGTTCGGTTAGGGGCCGCACAATGGTCCCATAATTTTGAACAAACCTTCTATAATACCCTGTCAGTCCAAGGAATGCCCTGACCTGAGTCTGGGTAACAGGAGCGGTCCAATCCAAAATAGTTTGGATTTTTGCTTGAAGAGGCCGTACATGACCCCCACCTACCAGGTGGCCCAGGTACACCACAGAACTCTGCCCTATTTGGCACTTACTGGCCTTAATAGTCAGGCCTGCCTGCTGCATGGCCTGAAGCACTTCCCTTAGGTGGTTTAAGTGATCCCCCCAGGTAGAACTGTATACAGCTATATCATCCAGGTAAGCTGCACTGAACTGTTCCAACCCAGACAAGACCCTTTACTAGGTAACCTCACCCTTCTTTTCTAAGATTGGATAGGGCCCACTCCACTTGTCATGGAGGGCCCTGGGAGCCACAGGCTCCAACACCCACACCAATTGTCCTGGAGTATACTCAGGCCTTGTAGCCTTCTGATCATACCAGTGCTTCATGAGCTCCTGACTGGCCTCCAGTTTTCTATTTGCCTTGTACATGTACTCTGCAATTCTAGATCTCAGGCCTAGCACATAGTCAAGCACATTGTCCTTTGCTTCTTTAAGAGGCTTCTCTAAAGACACTCTCAGCAGGCTCAATGGCCCCCTCACAGGGTGTCCAAACAACAACTCAAAGGGACTGAACCCAACCCCTTTCTGTGGCACCTCCCTGTAGGCAAACAGTAAGCATGGGAGGAGAACATCCCATCTCCTCCTGAGTTTCTCTGACAACCCATTTATCATGCCCTTCAGGGTTTTGTTGAATCTCTCAACAAGACCATTTGCTTGTGGGTGATAGGGGCTGGTGAACTTGGAGTTGACACCAAATTGTAGAGATGACGCTGGGAAACGCAATGAAGGTTCATTCCAGATTTATTGTAGAACAGCTACACAGCACAAACATCGAGGCACCATCACCAGTTGTCCAACCGCTCCCAAGCTCTTTTGAGATCCTACTCCCAACTGACACTTGAGCACCTAGGCAACACCTGAACATTCCACAGAATGACACCAACATGGAACACAGCCCATAGAACTACAGCTTAAGGCTGCCACATCTAAAGAGGGATATAACATACCCTCCTTTCTCCTTTAAAAAACAAATAAACAAAAACATTAAAAGGAAACAGAAGTCATGCAAAGCAATAGTACACATCATACCGAACCGGATAGGAAACCCAAACCTGGTAGTGAAGCATAACACAAAGAGTACCATCCCATTTCACCTCCGGTACCTTTTGGGAATGACCCTAGTTCTAGCACTTCTCCTAAGTGTAACCCCTGAAGGTCCACTAAGCTCTGTATCGTGAGAAAATGACGAAGTGACATTTTTAATTTTTACAACTTTACACACATTCCACCACTTTCCCCCTTCAACTTGAATAGCATTCCTTCCCACCTTAGTAACAACAGCGGGTGGACCAAACTTGCTCTCACCCTTCTTGACGTGGAAAGGAGATTTAATGCGTACCATATCCCCAACACCAACGGGAACCAACTTAGCACTTTTCTTTTTGTCAAACCATGCTTTTTGTTTGAGTTGTGAAATAGAAACGTTTTCCCTTACCAAATCCATAAGTGAATCGATATCGGGCACCCCTTTAATCCACCTGTTCATCCAGGCAGGTTTGAAGTTAGTATTGGCTTTTCTTCCTCTTAGGAGCTCAAAGGAGAAACTTTTGTAGTAGAGTGGGGAGTTGTCCTATAGAACCACAACATGCTTTCCAGTGAATCAAGAATGTCGCAATTTCCTGCTTTGGCCCACCTAATGCAATCCCCCACCACCCTATTCATGCGCTCCACGAGCCCATTGGATTGGGGATGGTAAAGTGAACTCCTAACATGTTTGACATTGCATGATTGTAGAAAATTACAAAACTCTAGACTAGTGAATTGGGTACCGTTGTCTGTTACGATGGTCTCCGGGAACCCCTCCCTCACGAAGATATCCTTGAGAAAGGATAAAATGACACTAGTGGATGTCTCCCTGACAAGTTTTATTTCTGGCCATTTTGAGGCATAGTCAATCATAACCAGCACAAAACGACACCCTCCTGATAATATATCCAGAGGTCCCATGATGTCCAAACCCACTTTGGACCAAGGTCCGGCAGGACATTCGATGGGAATAAGCGGGGGAGTGACTACTTTCAACCCTTTATCCGCCGACCGGCAAATGCGGCACAAATCTACCACTTCATTGATCTCACCGTCCATAGAGGGCCACCAGAAACATTCCCGGATACGTCTCTTAGTGAGTGTGGACCCTAAATGTCCCTCGTGAGCACTAGTGATAATACCTCTCCTAAGACTTAGTGGGGAATGAGTTTGTCGGCACGAAGTAAAATTCCACCCTCCAAGGAGATTTCTGATTCAACTTTCCAAAACGACTGTAGGTTTTGAGGAAGGACCCGCTCTCTGGGCCATCCAGTTCTAACAAACTCACAAACTCGTTGCAGAACGTCATCGTCAGCAAGAGCCTTCAACCACTCGTCTTCTGTGCCAACACCATGCTCTAGTAAATCAATTGAGGCTACTAGACAATCGTCGGAAACCTCCTCCCCACAGTCAGTCCATTCTCCGTCCCTTTTACCATCGGCTATTGGAAAGCGAGACAAGAAGTCGGCCCTAACGTTCCTGCCGCCAGAGACATGGACAACATCGAATTGGTACTGCATAAGCCGTGACACCATGCGAAGGATTCTAGGAGAACAGCATTTCCCAGTGCCTGCACCAAGTATATTGACCAAAGGCTTATGATCGGTTCTCAAAAGAAAGCGCCTTCCCCAGACATAGGGACGAAACTTCTCAATGGCCCACAAGCAGGATAAAAGTTCCTTCTCTATAACTGAGTATTGCAGTTCACCATTCCTTAGAACCCTGGAAGCAAAAGCGACAGTATACTCAGTAGTGTTCTCATCTTGGGTCAGAACTGCCCCTAACCCGACTTGACTCGCATCCACCGTTATGCAAGAAGGTAAACTGGGGTCATAAGGCTTAAGAGCGGAACTATTTTTTAAACAATCCTTAACGCTGCTCAAAGCTGATGCGCAATCATTTGCCCACACAAAACTTACTCCCCTTCTGAGGAGAGAACTGATGGGACGTACGAGAGTGGCGTAGTTGGGAATAAACTTAGAATAGTACTCCAAGAGTCCAAGCAAAGACTTAACTCCTGTTTTATCGAGAGGGGCAGGGGCATGGGTGATGGCATCTAACAATCCTTGTCTAGGCCTGATCCCTTCTCCAGAAATAAGGTGACCCAAGTATTCGATCTCCTGACTGAGGAATTTACACTTATCTGATTTGACAACCACCCCACGCTTCTTGAAAATTTCGAGAACCTTATTGAGAATATTTTCGTGCAAAGGCACATCTTTAGAGTGTATTAACACATCATCTTGAAAGACCAGGACCCCTTCGATACCTCCCAACATGCTTTGCATGACACGTTGGAAAACGGACGCCGCAGAGGCCAGCCCGAACGGCATCCGTTTGTATTGGAAGGTACCCAATGGTGAGACAAATGCCGTGAGAGGTCGTGATTCTGGATCTAGCTCTATCTGATGATATGCACTGGCTAGATCCAGTTTAGAGAAGTAGCGCGACCCCTGACGCAAGCAAAAAGGTCATCAATTTTGGGCAAGGGGTGAGAGTCGACCCAGATCTCTCTATTGAGAGACCTCAAGTCCACACAGACGCGCAACTTACCGCATTTCTTGCACGCGACGACCAAGGGTGATAGCCAAAGAGAAGACTCTGTTGGTTCGATGATCCCTTGATCGCACAGGGACTTGAGTTCAGATTCGAGATCATCTCTCACACTGAAAGGTACGCCCCTCAGCTTATGTTTTATTGGAATCGCTCCATCCTTTACGACAATTTTGTGTCTGAATCCTAGGATGGTTCCCAGGTTCCCTGAGAAAACAGATGGAAAGCGTTCGTTCCATCCTCTTAAATCGTGTTCATCTGCAACTACTAGGACTTGTTCTGACGTACCTGGCCTGAGAATCATTTTGAATAGGCCTTGATGATACCACCCACAATATTCAACCCCTTGATCGCAACATATATTTTTCCCCAAATTTTCCTTCCCTTGAAAATAAGTTCGTCCTCGATGAACCCAAGGAGGTCAATTTTACGTCCCTCATACGAGACAGGAGAGCGATCAGGAGGCTGGAGAGCTCTATCTCCCCAAGTCTCATTGAACAATTTCTGTGTAATCATGGTAATCCTAGCACCAGAATCAACGAGAAGATTGAGTGGTTTACCTCCTACCAAAATTTCGACAATGGGATCAACGCACTCGTGAGATTCATGCACATTTGATATACAATCATGAGAATCAACAATTACAGAGACTACATCAGAGTCAGACTCTTGGTCTGATTCTAAAACACATGCCACAGTTCTTCTCCGATTCTTCTTTTTCAAGCAGACTTTTTCAAAGTGTCCTGTTTTTTACAGTAGTTACAGATGGCATTGGCACCGGGACACTTTCCCCTTTTTGATGAGGTGGGTTCCCACATCTGTAACACATATGCTTGAAATTCTGGAACTCTTGTTTGAAGGTTGATCCCCTTTGACAGCATTAGTGTTCTTTGAAGAACTGTATCTTGAAGAATTTTGTTGATAAGTAGAGTATCTGTTCTTATTGTTTTCAGCCACACTATTGACTGAGTCAACAGGTTTAACTTCTAGCTCCTTCAGTGAAACTTGAGAAGTCTCTATGCTCTTTGCGATTTTGATGGAATCTTCCAACGAAGGATTAGCTAAGGACAACAATTTTTGCCTAATCTGTTTGTCTCTGCAGTGACACACAAACTGATCCCTGATCAACTGGTCCGTAAACACATCAAATTGACAGACAGCAGCTAGCATGCGTAATGCAGAAATGTAGGAGTCAACATCCTCACTTTCACATTGTTGTCTCTTTAGAAACTTGTGACGTAGAACCATTAAGCTGGGTTGTTTATCGAACCTGGTTTTGAGCTTGATGATGGTGTCTTGGTAGACGTCAATAACTTCTTCAGGGGGATGATTGATTTCGGGAAGGTGCTTAAAGATCGATCTACCCTCGAAACCCAAGGAATGGAGTAGAAGGAATTTTTTGCGATCATTGCTAAATCTTGACGCACCAATGGCACCAAGGTAGGTTTGAAAAGCATCAAACCAAATCTCCCACCGAACAGGAGGTTCACCTGGGGATTCGAGAAAAGAAGGAGGAGGAGTAACAGACTGCATCACAGGACTTGAAAACTGCGGAAAGATACAAGACAAGTAAAGAAAGAGGAGTAAGATGAATGAGTAGAGACGTGGAGAAGAAAGTGGGAAAATAGGAACAAGAAAAGACGTGATATGAAATGAGGATGGGGCCCAAAAATGGTGTGTGAATCACCGTTTGTAATCCACAGCAAAAGAAGTTAAAAAGACGATGTGTGCGAATCACCGTAAGTTCATCCGCACTTATTAAAGATGGTGTGCGAAACACAGTTTGGAAATGCTCAGCAAACAACAGCGAAGTGGTGTGCGAATCACCGTGAATCCATCCGCACCTGACGTTTGGTGTGCGAATCACCGTGAAGACCAAAGGAGAAAGAGTTTTTAGTGCTAGAGTGTCAAAGTTTGGGTATGACCCCCTTCTAAATAAGGCACTTTTTGATCAACAGAAAAAAAAACAAAAAAAATATATATATTTTTTTTTCAAAGGCACTTATGTGGAAGACTCTTAACTCCTCTTGAGGTTTTCTACAGTAGCCAGGCACTATTCTGGCACACTGAGCATGAAAACGGCCTTGGAGAACTGAGGAAATCAGGCAGGTCAGGCAAAACGAGGCCTACTGTCCTTGAAACGCGCAAGAGGATCCTCTGTGACGTGTGCTGGCAGCGTTGCTCAGCAACCAGTGTAGAAAAGCGCGTGGAACTCTGTGTAGAGGTCCTCTGTGACGTGCGCTTCAGGCGTTGCTCAGCAACAGTGTTGATTGGCGCGGAGGTCAGGCAGGTCAGGCAGAGTGAGGCCTGCTATTGCGCATGACAACGGTGCGCAGCGTGGGGCCTAAGCGTTGATTTTTTTATTTAGAGCCGGGGAGGCGGTGCGGGAAAACAGGCAGAACGCTAGCGCCGGCCGCCCGGAGCCAGGAGAAGACAGTCTTGACAAGCGAGTCAGCAGGGAGCCAGGCGGGATGCCGAGAAGGAGTTGAGACAGCTTTGAAGACAGCTTTGACTGACACGGAGAGGAAGTAGAGCGGTGAGCATTAGGGTGATAGTGTGTCTGTATGCTCAGGGGTGAGGTCGTGCGCTCGATGTTTAATCCCATCCTCGTCGCCACAAATTGTAGAGATGACGCTGGGAAACGCAATGAAGGTTCATTCCAGATTTATTGTAGAACAGCTACACAGCACAAACATCGAGGCACCATCACCAGTTGTCCAACCGCTCCCAAGCTCTTTTGAGATCCTACTCCCAACTGACACTTGAGCACCTAGGCAACACCTGAACATTCCACAGAATGTCACCAACATGGAACACAGCCCATAGAACTACAGCTTAAGGCTGCCACATCTAAAGAGGGATATAACACACACTCATCCCACATAGCAGTCAGATAGCTGGAAAGGAAGTTTGTGCCCCTATCTGATACCATCTCTTTCGGAAAACCCACTCTGGTGAACACACCAAGTAGTGCCCTAGCCACTGCAGGAGCATCAATGGTTCTAAGAGGGATGGCTTCAGGGTACCTAGTGGCATGGTACACTGCCACTAAGATATACCTATTCCCTGATGCAGTAGGTGGGTCCAGGGGACCAACAATGTCCATCCCCCCCTTTCAAAAGGAACCCCAATCACTGGCAGTGGTATTAGGGGACCCTTTGTCTTGCCCCCTGCCTTGCCACTGGCCTGACAGGTGACACAGGAGCTGCAAAACTCCTTTACCTTTTCAGACATATGGGCCCAGTAGAAATGGTTCACCAACCGGTTCCATGTCTTTGTCTGTCCCAAATGTCCTGCCAAGGGGATATCATGACCCAAAGTCAAGATGAACTCTCTGTACTTCTGGGGCACCACCAACCTCCTGGTGGCCCCCTCCTTGAGGTTTCTGGCCTCAGTATAAAGCAGTCCATCTTCCAAGTAGAGTTTGTGAAAACCACTGTCATCCCCCTCCTCTTGCTTAGAAGCAATCCGCCTCAAGCTCTCAAGGGTGGGACAGTCTCTCTGTCCCTTACTGAACTCCTCTCTGGAGGGTCCACCTGCTCCTGTCAGTTCTGCCAAATCTGACAGCTCTGGTAGGGATGGAGTCCCTCCCTCAGAGGCTAGATCCTCCCCATCAGGGTTAGATTCTTCCTGCACCTCTGGAGTTCCCTGGGCTGGCTCACCAGGCCCAGTACCCTTGTCCTTGGATGCTTGGCCCTTTGTCCCAGGGTCCAAGTGTCCAGCCCCTCCCTTTTGGCCAGTCTGTGACCTAGTCACAGCACATACCCACTCGGGGAGCTCCAATATTTTCATATGGAGTCCTCTCTCCACCTCTGACCACACAGAGGCTTCAAGATCATTGCCCAGTAAACACTGGACTGGGAGCACCTTTGACACAGCTACCTTCAAAGGGACTGTCACACCTCCCCATTCCAAATCCACCACAGCCATAGGATGGAGTTTGGTAGTGCTGGCTGCATAAGTCTCCTGGTGAAACTCACCAGGTAACAACCTCTTTGGAGGCACCTGCTCATCCAGGACCATAGTTACACTAGCCCCAGTGTCTCTGATAGCCTCAACCTCAGTCCCATTCACTTTAGGCCTCTGCCTGTACTTGTCCATGTTTGGAGGTAAGGCAGCAAGGGTTGCAATATTCACCCCACCCAGGGACACTAAGGTTGCTTCTACCACCTGACTACCCCTCTCTGGGGCACCACTCTCCACCCCTACACTTACACTGGCAATCCCTGTGGATGGCCCCTTAGGGGGGAGCTTCTTGGCGCAGACAGCATCTCCCTGTTTATGCCCTGGCTGGTTACAGTCAAAGCACTTACCCACCTTTGAGGGATCAAAGAACCTACCATTCTTTCCCTGATACCCCCTCCCTTTGAATTTGGGTTGGCTCGGGGCCCCTTCCTTGTGCAGGTTTTTGTGGGTCTTTGGAGGACTCCTTCTGGTTTTGACCTTCTTTCCCTTGGGCTTTCCCTTGGGGAGGGACCTGTCCTCCTTTCTTCTGGTCACCCCCTGGTGCTGAATGGATACCCGGGTTCTTACCCACTCATCAGCTGCTTCCCCAGCTCTCTGGGGTCTGTCAGCTTAGAGTCCACTAGATACTGGCGTAACTTCTCTTCTGCACAATGAGTCAAAATATGTTCTTTCAAAAACAAATTATATGATCCCTCATATGTGTCAACTTTGTTACTAACAATCCAGCCTTCCAGTGCCTTCACTGAAATGTCCACAAAGTCTACCCACGACTTTGAACTCAATTTCTGGGTGCCTCTAAACTTCACCCTGTATTGCTCTGGAGTCAGACCAAATCTCTTGACTAAGCATGCCTTCATCTGCTGGTATGATTCCGCATCCTCTCCCTTCAGGGTCAGGAGCCTATCCCTCCCAGCTACTGGAATCAACTCCCACAGGAGTGCACCCCAATACTTAGAGTGGACCCTACTCATTCTAAGGGCCCTCTCAAAAGCTGCTAGCCACTTGTCAATGTCATCCCCCTCTGTGTACTTGGGCACTATACCCTTGGGAAGTTTGGGATCAAATCCACCCCCTGGACATCTCAAAATCTTCATCATTTTCAATGCCACCATTTCTTTTGAACGCCTCCTCCTCGCCCATTTCTTCTTAGCCAATTCCAATTTCTCCTTCTCCAAGGCAATCAAAGCTAATTGAGCCTCAAGCTGTCTCTCTGCAAGGGACAGTGGTGGTTCCTGAGTAAGGGACCCTTCCCCACTCCCACCATCTGGAATCATATGGCTAACACTAGATAAAATGGAAGAGGCATCATCCTCACCCTCCTCTTGGATCAGGTTGGGGGGACACCCTCTATCCCCCCTTGACTCTCCTCAGCTACCCCAGCCCAGGCCTTTAGGGATTCAAGCAATCCTGCCTTCCTAAGCTTCTTGGAAGCAGGCAGCCCCCTAAGCCTACACTGTTCCCTAAGATCAGCCATCTTGAACTGGGACAGTTTAGCCAGGTCCAGCTCCATGGTTCCCTAGTTTTGGGTCACAATAACTAGGCACAACAGACTTAGAATTATATTAACACAGGACACACAGGGTATGGGGCATCAGTGACTGCACCTATCCACTAGTTGGGTTAAGGTAATTCTTCTTCTGGGTGCCAAGGACTTGAGGCGCAATACCCCTACGCCCCCTATGGAGGACTCCACAGAATTTTAAACAAACAAAGGGATCCGGCACTCCACTCAATAATATAACATATTATAAGTAACAACATTTTCAGATCCTATCAGCAGGTCTTGTGTAATTTTTCTTTAAAAAGGAAACGACAGTAGCCAACGCGTTTCGTCCCTAAGGACTTCTTCAGGGCCAATATATTTTCAATGTGTCTGTTTCTATTTTCAGAAACGAAAGAACTTGCGATATGTCAGTCACTTCCAGAAAACCTCCTATATAGCGAAAGCTCAGTTAGAATATACGTTGTTTATGGTCCCAAGCGTCAGAAGCGTTATTAGCAATGAGCTCAGTTTCAACATCCATTAGTGGTGGAAGTGCGGCATTTAGCCTATCGCGACTTGTGTGGCCAAATCGGTTCTCATCCGTGTCCGTATACGTCCTGTCGGTATTCCGCGATGTCCGGAATGCTTGGGACCATAAACAACGTATATTCTAACTGAGCTTTCGCTATATAGGAGGTTTTCTGGAAGTGACTGACATATCGCAAGTTCTTTCGCTTCTGAAAATAGAAACAGACACATTGAAAATTTATTGGCCCTAAAGAAGTCCTTAGGGACGAAACGCGTTAGCTATAGTCGTTTCCTTTTAAAGAAGACTTTGAATAAAGGAAAGTTACACAAGACCTGCTGATTGGATCTGAAAATTTTGTTACTTATATTATGATATATTATTGAGTGGAGTGCCGGATCCCTTTGTTTGTTTACAAAAGACTTAGAACAATGTGGAAAAATCAAAACAATGGATTAAAAACAGTTTAGTCCAAATTCCAAAAATCAAACTCAAAAGTTTTGTTCTAAGGCAATTTAGAGGATTTTTATAATCTTAATTCACTTTACTGAAAGGTGCACTTTTTAAACACAAGTCTTCATCCACACCGCTGAGCACCAAATGTTGGAAAGTGGATTATTGGTAGGGGCAAATGTAGGTCTGCCACTGGCAAAATGGCCATTAACACATGATAGGACTCAGCATAGGTCTTAGAAAATTATTCCTATGCTCAACCCTTGGTAGCTTGGCTGCGAGCAGGCAGGCTTAACTTCAAAGACAGGTATGTAAAGCATTTAAAAACACCAATTCAGTAAACAATTAAGACACAATTCATAATAAAAATCCAACACCAATTCATAAAAATAGGAAATATTTTTATCTTTAAAATGACACCAAAACGACAAAAATCCAATGTAGGGAACTGGAGATATGAATTTTTAAAGATTTATCACTTTATAGCACTTTGAAACTTATAGCACCTTATTGGGATATCTGGTCGCGATAGACCGGCTCAAAGTCAAAGTTTCAGGCCGACCGTGATGGAGCCCTGAGCGGCTACCCCTCGTGGTAGGTCCCGTCACAGTTTTTACCTTCGGACTTAGAAACTTTTCTGGAGCTTTTTCTCTTGGGGTCCCTCGATGCTCCTCACCAGGCCGTATTCGGTGCGGGTTCGCTGGCCTCGGATTTCTTCTACTCCCGGTCAAACTCTGGAAGTCGGACCTATGGAGCTTTTAGCGGGACGAACCTGGATGGCTTGGCCGGCTCGCGGTTGAAGGCAGGCGGCTTGGCTGACCAGGTTGAGTCGGTCCCCCTATGGAGCTTTTTTTCAAAGTTGCTCCAAAGTTGTCCAAACTCCTGGAACTTCTTCCTGAAGTTCCCCAAAGGGTCCCAAAGTGTCTCAAACTCACTCCAAGGGTCTGGAAGCTCCAAGATGGTCCTTGAAAGTTGAGGATGTCAGTTCCCACAATCCACTTGGACAAAACCCTTACAAATCCACTGGTAGTTTTCCAGGTTGCGGATTCTTGGTGGTGATGATCCAGGTGAGCTCTGTTAACCTGTAGCTTGCAGGGAGTCCACTCTTTACTCTTTTTCACAGCAAGGTAGTCCACAGGGCTGTAGTTCCAGATGGTGCAGTCCACAGAGGGCAGGCCTTAGCAATTGCACGTCCAACTTCTCAGCATGGCACAACGTCTTGCTTTCTTAAGTTTCAAGCAGCAGATCTGAGGGGCTCTGCCCTTCTCAGATACTTATTCCAAGTTCTCTGGGTCAAGCAGGAGGTCATTCCTGACCAATGGGAGCAGGGCAACTCCCCAAGGATATGACCACATCCTGTAGAGTGTGGCATTATTTTGTCCCAGAGTGCACCAAATCTTCCAAATTCATAATGGCTGATTTTCCAGCAGGGAGGTAAGAGCCGGCTAAACACACCCCTAGGATGGCTACTTTCCATAGACTCTCCCCCTTGCATCTGCTCATTCTTGCCTTAATCCTAGCTCTGGCTTTGGGTCAAAAGAGTAGAGTTGTAAATGACACTGAGGCTGTCCCCTTCCCTTTGAAGACCATGGTTTATGACTCCTCCCCCTGCTCTGGCATTGCTGTGTAGCAGCACACTGCCCTCCCAGCAGAGCTGGTTAACACCAGGGGCTCTTTATCACCTCTTCAAGGCAGCCTGGCTAATCCACTTAACTCTGACCAATTAGGACAGACCACTGGAAGGCTGAATCTGGACTTACAAACAAGAAAGTCTTATAACTTCTTGTCTGTACATTTTAGGAGAAATTCAACAATATGGTATTGTTGGATTTATCACTACCATTCTGGGAAGTCTTTGAATGGAAGTTCTATCATTCTCCTATCAGGAGTTATTAGTTAATAACTTCTGGCCATGTTAACCTATGTGGCATGGGATTTGCAATGGGAAAAATGACTTGGGCCATTTTTCCAGCACTAGGGCTTATAAAAACATATTTTATAAGTACTTTGCTTATATCTACAGGACCCCCACCCCATGGATCACCTAGGGGACATTTTAGGGGTTCTGAATCTGTAGAAATATTGCAGATCCTCCCTCCACAGGGCTCCTAGCATCAAAGTCGAATTTGGGCAGCACTTTATCACAATGTGGGGAGTGAAATGTGAAATTTCACTTAACCCAGGGCATATAAAACTCATTTTATAAGGGTACACCTTATAAATACCTGACCCCCCTCCCCTGGGACACCTAGGGGAGACCCTGGGGGCTCCTAATATGCCAAAACATTGTAGGTTATCCATTTTTAGGTGCCCCAAACACCAAAGTCGAGTTTGGGCACAATTTACTTTTTAAAAGCAGTCATGGATCCCAGGGCTGCTTTTAAACTTACCTCAGGCTTCAGCAGTGCACACATGCAAGTGCAGAAAAGACAGCTGGCCTCTAAACTGCCATGCCCTACTATATACTAGGAACTGATAGGCAGTTTCAATCCCCCTGCCCTATTATGTACTAGGGTCTTATAGGGTAGGTCATGCCAATCACAGGGGTACCCCAACCCATAGTGTACCCTAGTGTATGTAGGTGTTTTTACTGTATTCTAAATGTGTCTCTTTCAGCATAGCACTGGCCCTGGGCCTGATTAGGCAGAGCCCAGGGTCAGTTACCACCAGTACCAGTCAGCAAAAAGCTGGGGGGTGCCCAGGGCACAGGATGACTTTGCAACACCGTGGCATTAATTCTGCTGCATTTTATGCCCACTCTAAAGATTCTACCTAGCGCCTAGACACATGCAGGATTCCGAATGTATCCCAAACAGATCTAAATGAAACCAACACCCTTTCAAATATGCAGTAAAAGTGCACCAAGTACCTTGATGAAAGGCAAAGCTCTACTGTGAGATCTTGGAAAATGGAGTCCTATGTATTGATATGCAGTGTAGATACTAACAAAACAGTCTGAAAGCTCTACAGGCATCACACGGGGCATTGCAAATGCTATATTAATAAGCATGGACTACAATACAGCAACTGTGATGTGACAGTCCACCCACAACTGCTGGCAGCAAGGGATCACGCATAGTGGTGAACCAGTGGAGTACATAAAGCAGAGAAGCACATGACAGAGATTGGTCCACTGTCTAGTTTTAAAATAAGCATGTTTCAATATATTTTCACTTATCTTGGAAATGATTATGTGCATCTTTTCATTGGCCTTATGCAGCCTGTAAATGTGAAGGTTGGCCGCCATCACCGTTTTACGTCTCATCTCCCCTATATTTCAGAGTTTATTGCATTGTGCAAAATAAAAAAATGTGAGTAAGATTTTGCAGAACTTCACAGTATCACACTTCAGTGCAAAGCTGATCTGTGAAGGCACCTGGATCGGGATTTCAAGATTCCAAGGCAATACTCAAACGCACCCTTTGTATACTATCTTACCTGCACAATAGGGGCGTGTTCGGTCGCGGCTTGCAATACTCGCGGGTGGGGGGAGTGGTCGCAAGGGACGGGGTGGGGGGGTTAAAATAAATAGAAAAAGAAACCTTACCTGACAGGGTCCCCCGCCGCCTCTGGGGCTAAGACACACAATATGTAATTGTGAGGGGGGTTCGGGAGCGGGATGTTCCATTATTTACACACACAGCCTCTTGTTTCAAGAAATTTGACGTGACTAGTAGCGTGCAGACAATTACACAACGTGTGGGAAGGGAAACAGAAAAGAAAGCTTTGGTGGCAATCCCGATAAGAAGTACGAGGCGGATGTGAGTGATGCACCCTCTGAGTGATGACAGCCAGCCCTGGGCTTAGTTCCCAGGGCTCAGTTCACCTCTCCACCCATGGCCAAGCAGTGTCTGCCTGCCCTATGTGTGACTTCACAAGCTGTGCACTGCCACCTTGGTGCATTGTTTTCCCAAATGGTCCAATATTGTGTACCAACAAAAATCTGGGGCTTTGACTGCACCTGCAACAGAATCCGGTGACAAAGCACCGCAGCGGGTAGCGTACCTGAACTGGAAAAAGCGGCAAGACCAGCTCCTCAGCCTCTCATCTTCTCCCCCCACCATCCATTCGTACTCGGGGGCCCCAGACCTGCGGGGGCAAGGTTTCTGGGAAGGCAGTCGTGACTAGCAACGGATTAAGAATGAAGTGCTTGCGGATCCCGACAGATGATCCCGCGGCAAGCAGCACACCCAGGCCGGAGTCATGGGCTTGGTCCCACGTTTTCCTGACCAGAAACACGAACAGGCATACTCCCTCCCCTCCTGTAAGCCAATCACAATGCTGCAATGGCAGCGTTGTGATTGGTGTAGAGGCGTGGACAGCGCTCAGCCGGGCACCAGGTAGGGAGGCCATTTTCTCTATGTAGGCTGCATGCAGTCTACATAGAGAAAATGTAGAGTGCGCATGACTGCTTTGGTCAGCCCCAGGGCCGACCAAACAGTCAGGGTACTCAGAGTGGTGCAAGCCACTCCCCCCCGAACCGCCCACCCACCAGCCCCAAACCAGGCATACCCTCCCGCCGGCCCCCAACCAGGCATACCCCTGTTTTCTGCTTTCTCGCAGCGCGAGAAGCAGAAACATAAACTGGTACTTAAAATACCATTTTATGTTTCTGCTTCTCGCACTCGGCGCTCCTCTGCCCTAATGGAGGAGCCGCCCCTGGGCGTGTTGGGATTTGGAAATGTGGACTGTTGTATTTAGTTAGTTCCTGAGCCTGGGTGGTCTTTCGAGGGTGGAATCTTAAGGGTAGAATTCTAGGGCTCGAGAGTGGGGATTCAAGAAAAGGACAGTTGGTGGAGTTGGGTGGAGGTGTCTCCATTATTGGGCGGCTCCTGAAAGAAGATGCTCATAAAATTACTTCTTACCTGAACCCGTGATTGTGTCACTATTTACCACATTCAATTTGGTGAAGACTGGGGGCTGGAGCAGCCTCAACGCGGATAAGGACTGTGTGGGGTCCTGGCGTGGCCGGTGAGTTTGAAGAAATTGTCGGGCTGGAGCCACAGTGAAGCGGTGAAATAGCAGAGTTCCAGTGAGGTGCTGTAAATCTAGGAGGCAAGTCGGGAAGTCTAGGAGCCATACAAGGTACTGTGAGTTTGTGATTAAAGTCCTGAGGCGTAACTGATGACTGTTTTTACCCAATGCAGCGAGCTCGCATGGTCGCGTACACCAATTGGCTGATATAGGTCACATGTCTTGATGTGACTACAGCTAGCTTCTATTTGGATTTGCTGTTCAGCGAACACGACGGCCAATACAGCATGCATCGGTGCTCATCGGTGATATGCTCACCATTTACATGATAACAACATGAGGTCACTACGGTGATACGCACACCTTTTAAAGGTGTCTGCAAATTAAAGCAGCATTCACCTGCACTTCAATTACTCGGTGATACGCTCACCAATTAAGTAGTGGCACACCTTCTTCTGTGGTTAAGGAATTACAGCAGAGTTCACCAACACACTAAGTACTCAGTGATACACTCACCAATCAAGTATTGACATACAGTGTCTATGGTGATACGCTCACCTGTTCTTGCAGCATTCATAAAGTTTACTGTTTATTGTATTTCCGCTTATGATAATTTGCATTTTTTGGAGTTACTACTATATTAACACCATGTCTAGTACAGCTCCGACACCCGCATCTTTACAGAGTAAGGGAGATCCTCATATTGAGTAGGAGCTATGGTTCCCAGTATTTTTAGTGTATGTGGAAGTATTAGAAGGGGAGGAGTGCACACCCCAAAGAAAATTGGCTTTACTAAAACACACGTTAGGCGGTGTGGGTCTAAAAGAATTCACCACATTACCTCTTGTAGAGAGTCCAGAAATCTTAAATGTGTTTGAGCGGGCAGTAAACAGCTATCCGTAAGGTATGAAAGTCAACACCTTTATGGAAAGGTTTAAATTTTATTCAAGAGCACAGAAGGATGAGGAGAGTATTGAAGAGTATGTATCGGCCCTGAGAGCGTTAGCAGCGTCATGTGCATTTGAAACCATAACGTATGATCAAGTATTGAGAGATCAAGTTATAATGAGAACTAAAGGTAAGAAAGTGCAAGAAAGGTTATGGGTAGGTTCTGATATGTCATTGAATGCCACCATTAGTATTGCAAAGAGCATAGAACAATCAGAAAGATTTGTGCATGAAATAAGAAGTAGTAGCAATGGAGGGGAAGACGGAAAAAAGACATAAGTCAATTATTCAGTAAATGCAGTCAAATTAGAGAATGAAAACAAAATGATACAAATGAGGAAAAAAACTATGTTACGGATGTGACAGTAGTTCCCACTTTGGCAATTTCAGAAACTGCCCATCAATAGACAACAATTGTAATCATTGTAGAAAAAAAGGTCATTTTGGAAGGGTGTGCAGGAGTAAATCAGATTGCATGACTAATGGGGAGTTTGTGTAAGGACTGCTAATGTGAAGAGCTTTCCAAAGTGTGTGGTGCACATTAATGATAAAGGTGTGGAGGTCATGGTTGACTCATGTGCATGGTACACTACCATTGGTAAAACACTGTGGGAATCAAATTGAAAAAATTAAAAATTGATGGCCCCAGATGTACGACCTGGTGGATATATTGGCCCCAAGACAGATTTACTGGGTTATTTCTGGGCTAACATTTGCTTCAAAGAAAGGAAGACAAGAGGAAAAATCTATGTGGCCACAAAAGGGGATTCCATTTTGGGGTGGCCACATCAGCAAGAGTTGAATATGAAATTAGACCCCAATGCTGTGCCACAGACGAATGTGGTAGGAAACGTGCAAAATGGAAATGATGATGATGTTATTGATGTGAAAACAAAATTTCATGATTTTTTTCAGATAATTTGGGGAATTTCCTTTGTTTCAAACACAAAATTATTTTATTGGAGAATGCTGCTCCAGTCAGGCATTCAGGGCCAGATGCACGACCCGTTTTTGCATGCGCAAAAGGGTTTGTGACCCATTTGCGCATGCAAAAACCTACAGGGCCATGTACAAACCCTATTTAGTGAGTCGCAATTTATTTGCGACTCGCTAAATAGGATTTGTGACTCACAATTAGGAAGGGGCATTCCAAGGGCATCCCTTCCTAATTGCGGCTCGCTACCCTATGTAAGAATGTTTTGCAACCGCGATTGCAGTCGCAAAACACTTGAAATTTACCGCCCTCTTCAAGGGGTTGGTAATGCATTTGCAAATGGGAAGGGGTCCCCAGGTGACCCCTTCCCCTTTGCAAATGCAGGGGAAAATATTTTTAGGGACAGGCAGTGGTCCCAGGGACCACTACCTGCCCTTAAAAATGAACGGAAAACATTTCATTTTTTTTAAATGCAGCCCGTTTTCCTTAAAGAAAAACGGGCTGCATTAAAAAAAGAAACTGCTTTATTTAAAAGCAGTCCCAGACATGGAGGTCTGCTGAGCCCAGCAGGTCACCATACCTGGGAGGGCCAGCCATTCTCAATGGGGTCGCAAATTGAGAGTGCCTCATGAATATTGATGAAGCATGCAATTTGCGACCCCATTGAGAATTGCAAACAGTGTTTCTGACACTGTTCAACATGTCATTTTACGACTCGCAAATTGCGACTTGCAATTGAGCGCAATTTGCGGCTCGCAAAATGACATGGTCGTACATCTGGCCCAAAGTTCGAAATGTACCTTTAACTTACAGGGAAAGGTTGAAAGTTATGTTAAGAAATTTGTGTGATAAGGAAGTTATTCAACCAATAGAGTCATCACCATGGGTATCTCCAGTAGTTTAAGCCTTGAAGCCTTCTGGCGAGCTTCGACTCTGCGTGGATCTTAGGAGTCTCAACAATGAAATTTGGATTGAAAGGCATCCTTAACCAGATTTGCATGAACTGGTGTCCACTTTAGCGGGAGCGACAGTTTTTTCCAAATTGGACTTAGCAAGTACATACCATTGTATAGAACTACAAGAGGAATCGTGTCATTTAATGGCATTTGTGACACCAGATGGTATGTTCCAATTTTGCAGAATGCCTTTCGTGTTGGCTAGTGCTGCGTCTGTCTTTCAGAGACTGATGAAAGAAACCCTAGAGGGGATCCAAGGAGGGATCGCTTTTCAAGATGACATTTTGGTTTATGGGAAAAATGAAGAAGATCATAGTACCAATTTGAGAAATGTTCTGCAGAGGTTAAGACAAAAAGTTTTAACTCTCAAGGAATTCAAATGCAAGTTGTGTCTCAGTGAGGTGGAGTATTTAGTTCAATGTATTTCTAAGAATGGAATCAAGCCTAATCAAGATCATGTAAAAGCTGTTGAAGGTGCTCCAGTCCCAACAACTAAGGAACAATTAATGTCATTCTTAGGACTTACAGAATTCTACTCTAAATATATAGACAACTATGCTGCCAAGGTCAAGCCTTTGTGTTTATTGTTGAGGAAAAACAATGAGTTTTTGTGGAAAGTTGAACAAGATCAAGCTTTCAAAGATCTCAAAAAAGAGCTTGCTAATGCACCTTTTTTTAAATCATTTAAAGTAGAGAGAGAATGCATTGTGGCTGTTGATGCCAGCAAATATGGGTTGGGAGCCACATTGTTGCAAAAATTAAAGTGAGAAGAATATGTGGTATCGTATCCATCTAGGACATTGAGAGATTCTGCAAAAAATATTCTGTTATTGAAAAAGAGCTATTAGCATGTACTTGGGCAGCAGACCATTTTTAGGCAGTTCTAGTGGGGAATGTGTTTTGTGTTAAAAACAGATCACAAACCGTTAGTGTATGTTTTCCTGGTGGTGGAAGGCACCTGACTGCTAGATTGGCACAATTAGCAACAAAGCTACAATCTTATCAATACAGAATTCAACATGTTCCAGGAAGGTTTAATGTTTATGCAGGTTTCTTATCACGCTTGCCAGTCAATTCTAAGTAGGATGAGAATGAGGAGGAATGTGAATGTGAGGTTGCTTATACTATGGCAGATATTAATGAAGGTGATCATGCTAAAGGGTGAGTTGGAGATGATTTCTAAGGCAAAGCGGCAAAGTTAATCAAAGAAAGAGGTGGAATTGATGTTAGTAGGTGAATACATGAATAATGGATGGCCAGAGGAACCACTATTGAGTGGAGAAGCAGCAGTTTTCTTTAAAATACAAAATGAATTGGTGTATGATGGATTTTTCCTGCTCCTAGGTGATAAAGTGGTACCACCCTCTGGGTTGAGAAAGAATATATTTCAGATGGGTCATGAGGGACACGTGGGTATGTCTGCGACTAAAAGATGTATTAGAGGGTTTTATTGGTGGCCCGGTATGGATAGTATGGTGGAATGAATGGTGAAGGGGTGCAGTTTGTGTGCAAATAGTGACAAATCTGTAAAACCATGTGTCACTGAATTGGCTCCCATTGAGTTTCTTCCTGGGCCTTGGAGGAAGTTGGGAATTGACATTTTGGGTCCTTTTTGTACCATTCCCAATAGGGAAGCATATGCTACTGTGGTGATGGATTTTTTTTCAAAATGGCCAGCATTTAAAATGACTGAGAGAGTAACGTTTGACGGGATCATTGAGTTTTTGGAGGATGTGTTTTGTAGAGAGGGATTGCCAGAAGAGTTGGTCTCGCATAATGGTCCCCAATTTATTAGTAAGACTTTTGAAGATTATTTGAAGAGGTGTGGAGTGAAGCACAAAAGAACAGGTAATTATTATCCCCAGACTAATAGTCAGACTGAGAGGTTTAATCGAGTGGTAAAAGAGTCTATTCAGTTAGCTTGCAAAGGAGGTTTACCCTGGAGGAAGGCTCTACAAGCCACTTTGCTATCTTATTGTACTATGCCTAATTCAGTTACTGGATATTCTCCTTTTGAGTTATTGCGGGGTAGGACGCCGGGGTTGAGATTGGCCCAATGGTGGTTGAAGGAATGTTGTGGAGAGTCAGATGTTTGCATTGACTATATCAAGATTAGGGTGAGGGTGAAGGTTTACCAAGCGAAAATGAAGAATTATATGAATAGAGGCAGAAGCAAATTGTCAAATGTAAGGATTTGTGCGGGAGTTTGGTTCTGCATTAGGAAACCAGTTGCTAGTGGTAAAGAGTTACCTAAGTGATCAGATTTAGTATTAGTCTAGCAAGTTTACGACAAGGCTGTGAAGGTGCAAGGAGGGAAAATTTGGAATAACAGTCAGGTTTCTATTTTCAGAAACTATGACAGTAGTGGGTCTAGGATTGTCAAACATGGTTCAAATAGAGAGGAAGATGGTAATATTTTCATGGATATGCAAGTGGAAGACGAGGTGGTTCATGTGGAAGAAGAAGCTGAAGGGGTTTCTGGTGCAGATGTTGTGGGCCTTAATGAAGGGGTGAGTAATAGGTGTATGGGGGAAGTGCCAAGAAGAAGTTCTAGAATTAAACATTGCCCTGAAAAGTTCTCGGAATATGTCAGGTATTAAAATGTGCTGTAAGAATTCGCATTGTTGCATCTGTGGGGTTGGTTATTTGTTGTTAAAGTTTTTTGTTTGTTTGTGTTTTGAGTTTCTTTTATTATTATTTCTAAAGGGGAAAGGTGCGCCATATTTAATTAGTTACTGAGCCCGGGGTGGTCTTTCGAGAGTGGAATCTTAAGGGTGGAATTCTAGGGCTCAAGAGTGGGGATTCAAGAAAAGGACAGACAACTGCCAAGGGTTCATTCTCTTAGAGATCCCTTGTCTTGGGGATTTACGCTTACCTGCCTTTGGCTGCCATGACCTGCTGCTGAGTCTGCTAGATAACCACAGATGTTGAGTAAACACTCATGTGTTAAACCGCTATATTCTGTCTTTTTAAAGTAGTATGGGAAAGGAATGCAGGATGGAAGTACATTTCCAAATCGTTGTAGAGAAAGTTGTAATTTTGTTATAGTCTGTTAACCCAGTGCAATAGCCGCACAAAATATGCTCAACGATGAGCAATCTAGTGCAGTATATACTCTTGCTGAGTATTATAAAGTACAGTAATACTGGCAACCGTTACTTACCGTGCTCAGGCATTACAAAAACTGGTGTAACAAATGGTAAACAAAAACACATTATTGTTATTTGCAGGTTGGCAAAGGCAGTGAATAGTTCATTTCTAGCAATGAGGCCGGCAATAGCTTTACTATACTGGCAGTTAGTTGCCAAGTCTGGTGTGTCCGTGGAATAATACATTCACTCAATAAATCTGAGTTTGATCTCATGGCTGTGGGTTGAAATCCTAGTTGTCTCTTTAGCCTTTCATCCTTCTGCGGTGGATAAAATGAGGATCATTGAGATGGGTAACAAGAAACACCTGGTATTCAGCACCAAGATGCCTCTGTGGGGATATGTGCACTTAAAAAATGCGTGTTATTTTTTATGGAGTCATATAGAGCACAAAATGAGAGATGTGCATATTAAGATGCAGCTTTTTCTTACTGTTGTGCAAAGGGCTGTTTTACTTTAGTGTGTTAGAAAAGTGACAGCCTCGCGCGTCATAATGGTTTTCTGAACAAGATTTTCTCTCCTCGAAGCACTGCCATTTATTTAAATATTCCTGCATTCTTCGTGCTTTTTTACTTGCTGGTACGTTTGATAATCTTCCTGCAAGGTGATTCAGAAACACATTGCTATTTTGGAGAGTCTGGATACGTTCCCTAGAGATTGTCTAAAAAGCCACGCTATTCTATTAGTTCAGATATTCTGATATGATATACAATTTGACATAATGGAGGACTACAATTTTTCACCTGGCACAATTAGCATTATTCATTTTCCCATATGTCTGTCTTCCATCTTCTTTAATTTTCCAATCATGTCACTTCCATGGACAATCACAGTTATATATTATCACTATGAATCTATCTGCAGGTGGCAGGCTGAATAATGAAAAGCTGTGCCGAATCTGCAGACATATTTTACTTCTCATTGAACAGAGAAGTTACACTTTCAGACAGCAAACACATCTTTAAGGTTACCCTTTGAAATACAAACACCAGCTTTTCATTTTAATGAATTCATGTGTTTGGTCCTCAAATACCATCTTGTACTAAGAAGTTCTCAGCGAACAAGAACAAACTCTACCTCATCAATGCATGCCAGGGATGGACATGTGCTAGTGGAAGCCACCAGATTGCAAGCATATCCTAATCACCTCTAATCAGGATAACCAACAGATGGCATGGGTCCACCACTATGTCTGGGATGACTACAACAATGCAAAGGATCAAAGGATGTGTACAAAATGTTAAGGGTAACCACCTTATGGTGGAGTTACCTGAGCCACCATTATGCCAGGTGTTGTCACCATTATTCCTACAATGCGCATAATGGGCAAGTAATGCTGTTCCACGCAACAGCCAACATAACACCTACAACCCTACAATATGACACTGCAGACTGCCTTTTGGCGTGCCATTACATGCTGTAAATTGCAATATTATGCCAATAATGTCGACTTTCTGCTGAGGCCTCTTGAGTGAATAGAATAACGGCAGCATGGCATGGGAGGGGGGGGGGCAAAATAATGCCTGTACTGCCCATGGAATTTCAATAATAGCCAGTGTAATTCCTGAAATGCCCACCTCAATCTCTGCAAGTGCCAAGGTCCTATAAATATTCACCTCTTTCTCATAGGAACACCTTCATTCCTCACGTTTACTCACCTCCACTTTCCAAGGTTGTCTCTCTCGTGAATCTCTACCTCTTTTACTCTTACCTCTAACACTCATATTTGCTTCAAACTACAGTATGTTTCTGTTCCTTAAATCCCCGTACTTGTTGCACATGTAGCTCAATCTTTCCAATATCTGTTTCTTTTAACTTCATTCTTACTTGTCTCTTTCCACCTCTTTTCTTCTCCTATTATGTCTCAATCCAGCTTTTTCATCCCCTTGCTTTCCCTAGTACATGGGTTTCCTTCCCTCTTCTGACCACATTCCAATCCCTCTTTACGTTTTTTTCTCTCCCTCTTCTTTTCTTTAATCTGTGCCTCTCTTCCATCTTTTGCTCATTCTTCATATTTTATTTTTCAGGTCTGTTTAATTTTTCCATCTCTTTCTTTCTGAACTCCTCTTTCCTGTTACTTGTTCAGGCTTTCATTAGCTCTTTCACCTTTTTCTCGTGTTTTTTTTCTTCTTTCTTCAATTTTCTAGCATCCTCTTTCTTTTTCTATGCACGCCATTCCTTTCTATTTTTTTATATATTTATCTTTTCCTGTTTGACCCATTTCCACGACAACCTACCTCTCCAGCTTAGTCTTTCCATCTTTTTTCGTATTGCTCCTATTTTCTTTTTATCATTCTGTTTTCCCATATTTATTCTTGTGTGCTTCCTTTTCATTTTTTCTTTAGTGTCCTTTTACTCTTTATTTCAATGCTCCCATTCTATTTCCCATTCTTTCATCCTTTAATTCCTATCACTTTCCAGCTTTTAATGTATCTCCCTTTTTGTTTCTTTTTCTGTCTCTACTGCTTGCATGTTGACTTATTTTCCTTCACCTTTTCTTGCCTTCGTTATTTTTTTCTTCCACTGTTCCTATCACGGGTTATTCTGTTTTTTGTTCTCCTTTGTTTTAGACTATGTGATTTTCTTGCTGCCTTTCATCCTTTCTCTCATCTTTACTTCTTTCGTCCTTTCCTTCAATCTTTCTTTTATCCTATCCTTTTTTTCATTGGTCCTTTCTTTTATGTTTTCTTTCTATCTGGCTCTCATCTTCCCTCCTTTCCCATACCCATTATTTTATCCTTTCATTCTATCTTTTCATCATGTCATTCCTCCTTACTGACTCTCCCCATTTGTCTACCTCATTTTCTTTATTAATTTCATTATTTTCCATTTTCTTTTCTTTTACTGCTTTTTGACTCCTTTGGTAACCTGCATGCCCAGCCACATGTTCCCTTTGCAATTCTCTTGAAGTTTTATGCGCTTCTGTTTGAAGACCTGTGTATCCTATCAGATGTTTAATGTGACACAGCACTGCAATATCTGGCCCAGTGAGTGGTAACCTCCTTTGTGGTGGCTGATGTGGGCTTTCATAAAGTACTTGCCTGTTTTTGTGTGTTTGAAGGAAGATTGCACAGCTTCTATTTATGCCTGTTCTGTGTGTGATCAGACCTACTACTGTTAACCTATGTGGGGTACTCCTCAAGTTACCATTAGGTAGTGGAATCTGGAAGCGACTACCTAAACCAGTTGATGTTTGTTATAGAGATTGAGGAAAATTTGTGTTGGGTGCTATCATTCATTTCAATGAGTGATAAAAAGATAATGATCTGGAATTGATGGTCATTGATATCAATGGTGGCTGCAAAATCAAGCATGTCCTGTTGCATGATGTGAATGATGTTGTTGAATGCTTGAATGTGTGCTGTTTCAGTGCTGCAGCGTGGTCCGAAACTAGCTTGGTGGTCTTGTAGGACCTAATTTATGTTGACTTTATCATTTAGTTGGTTAGTGACTACAAGCCAGGGAATTTGTCCACTTCTGATTGCATTGGAAAATATGTGTTGTGCAAGGGACAATCCTGGCGAGTGTGAGTGCTTCCTGGAGAGGGGTAATTGTATCTCACATTTTCTACAGGACAGCTGCATCATGTGGTATTAGCTCCCTTTACAGTTAATATTTGTTTAGCAGGAAATGCGCATCAAAGAAAAAGTGGCAGAAAGGTAGAAGGAACTAGAAGTCAAAGGGGAGAGGATATAGATTAATTAAGAGTTTGGTTAGCCCTAAAATTCAGGCTGGAGCCAGAAGTGCTGTAGCACCTGTGGTACTTTAGCCGTTTGTCATACATAAAGTGAGTCACAGGATGTTGAGGTCAATTAAATTATAAAATGGAGTACGGCGAAGGTGAGGCTACGGATGGTATTAACCCAGATGCCTCTTAAATAAGGGAGTCTCAGGGGCTCTTCCTATGAGTAGAATGGGCCTGATTCACAAAGGTAAACTTACACTTATTTGTAAGTTTACAATTGTTTGCTATTTACAAAGGTTTTTTACGAGTAGTATCTATACGTCTGCTGAGTCTCCGCAAATAAAAAGATGGGACTCTCCTAATAATTAAGTGTATTTGATTTTACTGGGGTGGGGTTACAGGTGCTTGTTACTACTCCTGAGAAAGATTGATTGTTTTAGTAGTTCTGTCATTCTAAACGTGGGAGTATACAGATTTAAAGAGAGTTGCTTCAAGAAATCTGACATCCCTTGATATTGCCTGTCAGGTGGCAAGGTAGGTTGGACTTTTTGTTCGTGTAGCATTGTAGGTTAAGCAGCCTAGTTTAAATTCAATCATAGTCTCGAGCTGTAGCCAGTGGAGCGTTTGTAGAACCGGAGAAATATTATCAAGCATTTACTTGTGTGACAGTATTCTTGCTTGTCTTACAGCAGCTGTTCAGGATGGCATTGCCATAAATGAGTCAGAAAATATTAGTGCATGTGCAGCTGTCTTTAGTAGATTTAGTGAAAGAGGGATTTTAGAGACGGTAGATATATGTTTGCTGCTTTGTTGTTAAGCGGTATATGTGATGAGGAGTCAATCATGAAGCACAGTGAGTTTACGATCTGCAGTAAGGAAGGGGAGAAGTTTTCAGCTCGATGTTAACTTTGGATCAAACTTGT
The DNA here is from genome assembly GCA_963921515.1 of Calotriton arnoldi. Taxonomy (NCBI): domain Eukaryota; kingdom Metazoa; phylum Chordata; class Amphibia; order Caudata; family Salamandridae; genus Calotriton; species Calotriton arnoldi. The sequence goes on along the minus strand of CAWUFW010001320.1, from coordinate 56,753 downwards.
TTTGAGATGATTAGCATAAATTCTTCTGCAGGTTTAGCATTAGACAGTTTTTTTGTCATCTAGAGATTTAATTTTTCTAGGCATCTTTCAAATATGAGAATGTCTTGAAGTGACACTGGTTTTGTATATATTTGTGTATCATCTGCATTGTGATGCATCCCGACACGTAGATTTGCAAGTAGTACACATTCTCTAAATATAAGTTGCAAAGGGGTGGTGATCGAATGGAGGCTGCTAGACTGCACATGGCATCACTTTTACATCTGACGTGATCTTGTATGCTTTCACCATCTGACTTGGATTAGACAGAAATGTGGATAACATGTTGAGAATCTGCCTTTGTACAGGTGGTCAGTAGTGTTTCTTTTGGTCTTTCATATGAACCATGGTGGAAAGTCTAATAGCAAGTAGACATGCCTCACCTTTGTCTTGGATACATAATGTGTCATTAAGGATTTTCACTGTTTCTTTCTCCATGCCACACTCTCCCAGAAACCAGACTGATTATGTCCGAGCAAGGAGCTGACATTCAAATGTTTCTTGAGTTGTGAGGCTGCACCTTTTTCTGTTGTCTTCCCTAGCCAGGATACGTTAGAGACAGGAAGGTAATTTGTGAGAATGTTAGGGTCAGAATTACTCTTTTCTAAGTTTGACAGTATTAGACCTGTCAGCCTTAGGGTGGTCTTTCCTTAGTCTTTTTGCCTTTTGCCTCCACTTTTTGCTGAATCTTTTTGATGGCCTAAGGACTCTGAGCACTTTACCACTGCTAATCAGTGCTAAAGTGCATGTGCTTCTTCCCTAAATATATGTGCAATTGGTGTATACCTGATTGACAATATTAATGTACTTCTAAGTTCATTGTAAGGTGGTATACACTATACTCAGGGCCTGTAGGTTAAATGCTACTATTGGGCTGCAGCACTGATTGTGCCACCCACAGAAGTAGCCTTTCAAATCGGTCTGAGGCCTGACACTGCAGTACCTGTGTGTGCAGTTTACTGCCACTTCGACTTGGCATTTAAAACTACTTGCCAAGACTTAAACTCCCCTGTTATTACATATGTCACCCCTAAGGTATACCCTAGGTAGCCCTAAGGGCAGGGTGCTATGTAAGTAAAAGGTAAGACATGTACTTTTATGTTTTTTGCATGTCCTGGTAGTGACAAACAGCCTCTCATAGATTAACATTGGGAATTCCTTAAAACACTTTTAAACTGTAACTCCTGATCAGAAAGGAGTGGCTTTTTCATGTTTTATATGTTTGGAATGGTATTGATAAATCCTCCTTACTGGTGAAGTTGGATTTAAATTTTCTGTTTAGAAATGCCACTTTTAGGAAGTGGACATTTCTCTATACTGTCTCCCCAGCGAACGGGATGCATGGCTCAACTCCAGAAGGTAAAACTTCAGAGGGACCTGTTTGGTAGAGTATATGACTGGCGTGCCATCGTGATCCGCCTGAACTTTGGATTTACCTCTGTCTAGCGCAACCTCAAGAAACCTTTTAGTGCTATTGACTTCTAAGCACTGTCTTTGGTTTTATTCTTTAAAAATGCATAATTCCGGTTTTACTTATTTGATTTTTGTCATTCTGGTCTTGATTTATTCATAAAAATATAATCTATATTTATGTGGTGTATTCATTGTGTTACTGTGTGTGTGCGTTTGTTGCACAAATACTTTACACATTGCTTTTTTAGATAAGCCTGGCTGCTCTGTGCCAAGTTACCATGGGTGAGCACAGACTATCTTTTAGTGTGTAGTTAGCTTACCCTGACTAGAGTGGTGATTCCTGTCTGGCTTGGGTGCATACCTGAGCCAACAAGGAATTCCAGTTCTAACAGGTGTGTTCTGTCCCCATTGGCTTGAGAAAATCTGCAAAGTATTTACTGTAGTTCACCATGAAGATAATAGAAGATTAAAGTTGGATTTGATGACGTTTGCAGTGGTTGAGTCTTTGAAACAGTTTATTGGTTGGAGTTGTTTTACATTGTTGAGGAAATCTTCTTAGATTTCAGGGAAAGATTATTAGTTTCCAGTCTTATTGATGTGTCGATTGAATTTGAAGATGATGATGGAAGGAATAATATCATCCCTCTATGTAGTAGATTTATGGGCGGTATGATTGTTAGCACGGTCTACATGAAGAGATAATTTCAATCAAATTCACTTCAATATATTACATAGAGGGAGGGGAGAGAAGGCAAAAGACTGCTTTGTACTTTTGAGCTTGTGATCGATCTGCCCTTTTTTTCGAATAATTGATTGACAGCATCAAAAGAGTCAAATGAATACAGCTTCACGAAGCTCTGGGGTAAACTGAAGCAATACTTGGTGGCTTTGATGATGGCATTGATGGGTTTGAAGTTGCAGCATGATGGCTGGCTTGTTTAGGTGGTTTTGGCTTTAGAGGTGAGAGTTCTATTTGAAGGGTGGATAGATTTTAGTCAGATTTGGACTTTGTGCTGTTTCGTTTCATTCTTGCTGCTATCTCATTTGCTGTTAGAGGGTTCTCGGGTAGGCCATGATGTGGAAACTTTTATTTAATACAGCAGACCTTCGGGAGGGTCTGATTGCCAATAGCGGCTTTGAGAATAGGAAGTACAGGAGGGTGCTTTAGAGTCACTTGTTCTCAAAATGATAAGTTATTTCTTAAGAGTGTTCAATCGCAAGTCCATGGAGCTGCAGTATTGTGTTCTGGTAGATTTTGACTAACAATAGTGGTTTCTAGCTTTATTTTAGCACATTCACATTACTCTTGTTTTGCACAATTTTCGAAATTATGCTATTAGCCCATGTTGAATTTCTTTGGCATTACCTTACAATACATATCCTCCAAATGGGTCAGGTACTGAGCTTCCGTGCCTGTTCCAGTTCAAGACAAACAGAATGATAGTATTCATGTAACATTTACATTGGGCAAAACGGGTGCGTACTGGCCTGTCAATAAACAGAAAGCATTGAAAATGATATTCACAGAGGGGCATTGTGCTCTGTTAATGCATGTTGTTCTGTTTGCTTAAAGGATGATATACTGTCAAATATAGTTAAAGATCTGTATCAAGTAACCTCCTGTGCCTCACCAGAACTGGGACTGCATAGCATTGTGCTTCCAAAAATGAAAATAGCAACCATTGCCAAGTCCAATTAGTCTGGTTTTAAAATGACAACACTTGAAAACACATGCGGTCACGAATGTTGCTTGCATATGTTATGTGCAAAAACGCTGTTCACATATGTTACATGCAGAAATGCTGTTTATCGCATTAAGGCCTGACCTTTTAGATTTTCTACAAAGTCTGTAAATGGCATCTGGTGGCTCAGTGAACTAATGCATCGACTGCAGGGTCGTGTGTTTGACCTCGTGGTTACAGGTTCAAATCCTGGTGGGTCCACTCATCCTTTTAGAGGTCGATAAAATGAATGCCATTGAGTTGGGTAACAATAAACATCGGTGCCAAGATACCCCTTCAGGGGTGAACATGCGCTTTACAAATACACGTTATGTTATAGAATTTGTGACAGTCTGATGATGATAGAGTGTACTTTTCAAATGTAAAATAGTCCCTCATGCATTCCAATTGAAGCACTTCCTGGAAGCAGGAAAGTGGCAACATTCAGTAGCACGAAGTGAGAGTAATACTCTTCCTGGAGGAGCTAATGTCTATTGTATATTTTAAAGAATTGCTAACAGTACATCTTAGAGCCAGACCAAAAAAGATTCAAGTACCACCCCAAGGCAACTCATTTATCAGGGGCGTCTTTTCATTCTTCTTCTTACACCGAGCTAACTGCTTCCTGACAAAAACCGCTACTGAAGCTAAAATAGCCCTGTTGCACTTGGGGTTTTCAGGGCAGGATGTGTAAGGGACATCTTTGAAACCATTAGATGGTGTTGAGCAAAACCAAACCGAGGGTACCACAAAACAGCTCGAAATAACGAATGTTGGTGCCGTTCTAACAGGAGTCCTATATAGTCCTGGCTTAATTAGTCTAGACAGGATTTCCTCTTCTGAACACCAAAGGCTTTGAGGCAGCGCATCACAGCTGCAGGAGGGTATACTGTGACAACAAGGAAGCCACATTTTATTACTATTTCCAGGGTCGAACTGGGGCAGAAAATAGGCCAGGGCACCAACATAAAAGTGGCCAACATTAGTTAATTAGAAAGCTATAAAAGTGACCCATGTTTGCAAATCAGGGTGGTTTTTAATTTGTAAAGACCGGCTGTGTAAGTGTTTTGCAAGGTATGTAAGGCTGCATGGATTGGAGCTTGCTGCAGACAATGATTGTTTTAATATCAGGGAAATCAGCAGATAAAAACGGCCCAGCAGACAATAAAACGGGGCCACAAACAAGCAAAAAAAAAAACGGACAACACACTGACCTTTCAGGTCAGCCCGTCAGACACTGCCTGATTGCCCTATAGGCCAGTCCGACCCGGACTATTTCTGGGCGCTTATACTGTCTAAATGCATTTACGGTGTAGTACTGGACCTATATTTGTCCTGTGAACCTACACATTATGAAGGCGTAATAAACGGTTCGAGTTTCTTATGAGCGGTAATATTGTGGGTAAATCAAATTAAATGTCACCATTACTGCTGCCTTTGGGTAGACAAAGTGGCAGGTTATTAAGCTTACTGGACATTTATATTTTTTATGTGTATGCCCTCAGAAAACTACGCAAGCTCCTTCCGCGTACAGTTTAGGAACAAATGTCGACCTTCACATTCTATTCACTCGTTCCTGTATTTATCTTTCATGTTAATGAGATGAAAATGGCAAACAGAGGCAGCTTAAATTAACTTTTAAGTAGCTTGCTTGACAAATAACAGAGCAAAAATGCACTGCTCCAGACCATATTATGTAATGCTGTTTGTTGAAAGGACAACAATTGCAGCAAAATTAATTTGCTGGTTTTTGTGTTTTTATATAAATGAATGAAAGAAGTAACACATTTTTGTGAAGGACAAAAAGTATGTTTGGTTTCTTATTACGAATGCCGCATAAAACATGAAACAAATCAGGTTGATTTTCGCACAAACGCTTTCAAGGAGCAGATTTATCGATAAAAACATATGATATGCATAACAATGTCTAAGCAGAAAATGTGTAATTTTCTTTTGCAGATTTTTAACAATCTTATTTATTCATTTTGTATCTTTGCTTAGATTATATGGACTGGAGTAAAATTTGTGTTAGACTTGGCTTCTTCAGCGGGTTTACCCCCAGACTTTTTGCTTTTTGGCCTCCTGTTTTTGACCCTGTGTGTGTTGGTTTTAGGACTCTGGGCACTTTACCACTGCTAATCAGTGCTAAAGTGCATATGCTCTCTGTGTAAAATGTGTTATGGATTGGTGTTTCCATGATTGGCCTATTTGATTTATGTGTCAGTCCCTAGTAAAGTGCACTGCGAGTGCCAGGGCCTATAAATCAAATGCTGTTGGTGGGCTGCAGCACTGGATTGTGCCACCCACGCAAACAGCCCGTAAAGTGTAACTCTGCCCTGCCATTGCAGAGCCTGTGCGCAGCCTGGGGCTGCCATAGTCGACTTGGCAAGTGCACACACTTGCCAGTCCCTAAACCTTCCCTTTTCTACATGTTAGTCACCCCTAAGGTAGGCCCAAGGTACCCCTGTGGGCAGGGTGCATTGTATGTGAGAGGTAGGACATGCCCTGGTGTGTGTGGCATGTCCTGATAGTGAATTACAGCCTATTTCGTTTTTCACTATTGCAAGGCTACCTGTCCCCCAAAGGCCAGAATGGGCAGTTTTGATTATTACATCTTATAATCCTAACTGACTCCGGGAACATGGTAGAAATTTGAGTTTAGTATGCCTGAACTCAGAATGATAAAATACATCTTTTAGTGAAGTTGGTTTTAACATTCTGTGTTTGAATATACCACTTTTAGAAAGTAGGTATTTTCTTGTCTAACTATCCAGGCCTGCCTCTGCTAGGTTGTGTATTCCTTGTCTGGAGTTTGTGTGACAGGGCTGGGGGATTCCAGGAGACAGAATGAGTCCGCCCAGTGGTGAATAGAGAGATCTGCATCTAGATGGGAGGGAGGAGTTGCACCTGGGACCTGAATAGGACTGTGCCTGCCCCCACAGTGCTGGCTCCACCCCCTGTGGTGCGTCTGATGTCTCTGCCCTGCACAGTGAAAGAAGAGAAGGAATCATGTCAACAAAGTGCTCCAGGGCTGTGCTTTCCCTCCACAATGCTGGCTCCACCTCCTGTGGGGCGTCTGATGTTTCTGCCCTGCACTGTGAAAGGAAAGAAGGAGTCTTGTCAACAGAGTGCTCCATAACTGGTTTGGACTAGGCAAAGGCTTCTCTGCCTCCAGAGAACAAAGGAATTTGGGATATAAATATTGGGGCCCTGACCCCATGAATTTAGATCTCGCTGGAATCAAGGAACCTGCCAAGACGAAGAGCTGGAAGAGCTGCCAGGAGGAGTACTGCCCCTTTGCTGTGTTGTTGCTTTGTTGGGTTGGCCTGCAGCTGCTGCTTCTGCCTTGGGCAGTGAAAGGACTGAACCTTCTACAAACTTGTGCTGAGTATCTCCAAGGGCCTGGAACCGAGCTGGCCTCCTGTTAAGAAGTCTCAGGGACTACAAAGACTTCACAAGCCTCTGGGTACCACTTCTGGAACGCTGTTTCAGTTGCCACAGAGGAAGGGAACTGCAACCGACTCCGTCAACCGAATCCATCCCTGACCAGTGACCTGTTTGCACCGCAGACCGCATCGCCCCGCTTCGCATCGCAACCCTGGTCTCACCGTAGGCGACGTCCGACGCCGTCAACATCGAGCCGCTGCGTGCACCGTGACCTGTGGGCACCGCCGTTCGCATCGCATCGCTTCACTGAACCAGCCGGACCCGACCGACGCGGTCGCTGCAACTGGCTCAACAGTCGTGACCGCATCGCATTTGGGGCACCGCTCGCACGTTTGCGACGCACCGCTCCGACTCGCACCGCTGTCCGACGCTAGCTCCCGCACTCCGGCTTGGTCGCCTGCAGCGCAACCTGTCAGCACCGCATCGAGCATCGTCTCACCCTGCATCGCACGCCTTGGACTCACCGACTCCGTCTGCATGACGCTCATCGAGCCGCTGCCTGCACCGCATCGAGGGACACCGCACCTTGCATCGCTCCGTCTTGCGCCGCAACCGCGACGAACGCCGACCGGCTCGTACACTCCGTACCAGCCACAACGAGAAAGGTACTGTGACCGAGTCTGTTCACGACTCTGCTGGCCCGTAGCGACGCGGTCGGCTGGAACTGTTGGACTCTGTGTAATTCAGCCTCGCGGTAGACCCGGACGGGGCTACCGACTCGTACTGAACTTTGCTTTTGTGTTATTCCTGCAAAGAAGAAGTTACCTTATCAAGCATTCATTTTTAAAGTATAGTATTGTGGATTTTTGTCGTAATTGGTCTTGTCTTGAGTATATAAAAATTGGTTATTTTTCTAAACTGGTGTGGTGTCCGTTTGTAGTGCTTACACTGTATTACTGTTGGTTATGTGCAAATGCTTTACACACTGCCTCTGAATTAAGCCTGACTGCTCGTGTCAAGCTACCACGAGGGTGAGCAGGGGTTACTTCACGAGTGTAACACCCTTACCCTGACTAGGAAGAAGGGTCCCTACTTGGACAGAGGTGCAAGCCCTTGCCAACTAGAGACCCCATTTCTAACAATATGTTTGCACCATTCCTCATTACTCTGGAAGTAAAAAAGATGCAATAATGTATCTGCTAGTGTTACATACATTCACTGGTGCAAAGTTTAGGTAATAAGACCACTGGATTTTCCAGAATTATAAATCCTCAATGAGTATTCAATCTTGGAATGAAAATAAGCATTAACGTAACGTAGTACCCTGTCCGCCAGACAGATAGTCCTCCCGCCCTATTTAGGCTCTTAAGTTGGCTCAGTCGACGTAAAGCTTCCTCCAAGGGACCGATGGAGTAGAGACTGTCTCAGAGAGGGCATTACACCGCTGCCCTATTTAGGGTAGACAATGTGATGTCCTTTTTAGGTCTCGGCCTGCACCAGCGCTTGCGCTGGTCTGGCCGAGAGTTTTAGTAAGCGGGTTTTGGAATTGCAAACACTGGCTTTCGGCTGGTGACCAGCTTGAGTTCACGATGGCGTGCACGCGCAGCTGGCATCTGGGTTTCCTATCTCTTCCTCATTTCCTCGTCATGGCTCATTAACTCTCTGGACTCTGATGTTTCAATCGCAGCAACAGCTCACATTACCAACTGAGGGCCCTGGACTACAGTCACATGAAAAACAACAGCGATTAGCATTGAAATGCAAGCTTTTTTTGTCTAGTTAGAAATATTGCTTCGGTGGGTTGATTTCACCTTATATCGCTATTTGTTTTATATTGGGAGTCACAGCCTAATTACCAGTATTTTTGTCTCTCACTGTTTTTAAAAAATATTTATTCGCGCAAAGCACAAAGCTATATTTAAGGTTACTTTTTCCGCGTCACTTCTTCACTCTATTTAAACTCCACACCCCCACTCTTATTGTCTCTCTCCTTCTCTCTCTCTCCCCTCTCTAATTCTCTCTCTACTTAATTAACTCTCCCTCTCTATCTTTTTAGCCTTTCATTCTCTCTCACCCCTTTATCTGTTTCTCTTTCAAACTCCTTCATTCACTCTCTCTCCCCTTCTTTCTCTCTCTATCCCGCACCACTCTTTATTCTATGTACACCCTTTCTCCCTCTTTCTCTCTCACCACCCTCTCTAATTGGGCATTATATCTTCACTCTATCTCTCACTCGGCAACACCACAGCATCACTCAGCGCAACCACAGCATCAATCAGAGCCAGCACAGCATCAATCAAGGCCAGCACAGCATCACTCAGCACCAACACAACATCTCTCAACGCCATCACAGCATCACTCAACGCCATCACAGCATCACTCAGTGCAACCACAGCATCACTCAGTGCAACCACAGCATCACTCAGCACAACCACAGCATTACTCAGCACAACCACAGCATCACTTAGCGCCACAACAGCATCACTCAGCGCCACCACAACATCACTCCGCGCCACCACAGCATCACTCAGCACCACCATAGCTTTACTCAGCGATACCACATCATCACTCAGGGCCAACACTGCATCACTCAGCACCACCACAGGATGACTCAGCACCACCACAGCATCGCTCAGCCCCACCACAGCATCGCTCAGCACCACCACAGCATCGCTCAGCACCACCACAGCATCGCTCAGCGCCACCACAGCATCGCTCAGCGTCACCACAGCATCGCTCAGCGCCACCACAGCATCGCTCAGCGTCACCACAGCATCGCTCAGCGCCACCACAGCATCGCTCAGCGCTACCACAGCATCGCTCAGCGCCACCACAGCATCGCTCAGCGCCACCACAGCATTGCTCAGCGCCGCCACAGCATCGCTCAGCACCACCACAGCATCGCTCAGCACCGCCACTGCATCGCTCAGCACCGCCACTGCATCGCTCAGCAGCGCCACAGCATCGCTCAGCGCCAAGACAATATCACTCAGCACCACCACAGCATCACTCAGCGCCAAGACAATATCACTCAGCACCACCACAGCATCACTCAGCACCACAGCAGTATCACTCAGCAACACCTGAGTATCATTCAGCATCACCTCAGCATCGTCTCCGCAACAGTCACCACCACCACCACTACCACCTCAGCATCACTCAGCACCACCTCAGCCTGCTCTCGGAATCTGGCATCTGTTGATTCTCCCCTAGCGTCTGGCCGCTGCTAGTGTTATAATACAGGTACTAGTTCCCAACCTTCACCCTCCGATTGTTTATGCCCCTCAAAAAAAAGCTTTAACAAACAACCATTGCCAGCATTGCAAAAACAAAAGAAAACTGAGGAAATTTTTTATTGTAAATCCTTTTTTAATATGGTCGTTCAGTTTTACATAATGCCTTCTTGGTCATATATAAGGAAACAAAAATGCTTCTGACACTTTTTTATTATAACTTTTCAGCATGCCGCACAGCAGCCACACTTCTCTACAGCACAGCTTGAAGACATTGGCAAAGTCAATAGCTCTGGTTAAACACTTATAAGGCCCCAAAGGCAAGACTTATTGGCTATGCCAATGCTTGTTTTGTCTGACACCTCCAGGCGCTATCTGATGTTGAGGGACATCTAGGGGAAACTCCCTGGTTGTGGGGCTCATTGTTTTTTGCATTTTAAAGCAAACCCCCAATTTGGGAGTTTGTTTTAGTAAAACAAAAACTTTGTTAAGGTTTGGTGGACAGGGTTCAAAACCAATGGAATCCATCCACCAAACGTTTTATTCCTTGGAAGGATCGGCCATGACAGCAGTTCTGTCAACAGTACAGAGATCACTGCATGGTCGACTGTCCTCTCTAAAACTGGCGGACAGTAGTCCGTTAGGGTAGTGGGCATAACATCCTCAACCACTCTCATGGATGGACTAGCGTCTGCAAACTACATCTGGTCCTTAGTATTTTGAAACTCCATTTGGGTGGGCCACGGGGCAGACAGTGCTACTGGGCCCCAAAGTTAGTGGATTGCTACTGGCGTCCTGGAGTCTTTCCATCTATTGCTGTGCGAACTGGGTCAAGTAAACCCTTTCTGCACTCGAAAACGTCTCAGGGAGGTAGCATTGCGGACATGAGCTCAGAACTCAGCAGTCAACCAACATACACAATAACAGATTGTCCAGCCCAGTGCAATTCTTTTATGTAACCTCAGAGCAAAACTAAGGGGGAAATTTTCAAAACGTTTGCGCTGGTTTAGCGTCACAAAGTGATGCAAACAAGCGCAATTTTTTTTTTGCTATTTTCTTTCCAGTGCAAAACTTGTTTTGCGCTGGCAAGCACTCTTTAAGTAGAGCAAAGCAGCGCAAAGCGCTGCTTTGCGTTACTTTGCGCCGAGAGAGCGTTACATGGGTGGTACATGGGCATTCCCATGCAACCACCCATGCCTTTTGACGCAAAGCCATATTTACAAATATTTGTGAACATGGTTTTGCACCAAAAGTTAACGCCCCTTCAAAGGAGGCGCTAACAGGAGAAATGCTTTTATTTCTCCATGCTTTTCCGACTTTCCATGCGTGCTGCACTGTGCAGCACGTATGCAAAGTGGGAAAAGCTTTGCATTGTGCCTTGCATAGTAGTTTTGTCCAGGAAGGATACCCTTCCTGTACAAAACCTATGCTTACACTCATGCACACACCCTAGCGCTGCGGCGCTAAGGTGTGTGCATGGCGCACGGCAGCTGAAATCAGCGCCTGCGCAAGGGAAACAGGAGGAGAGAGCCATATCTCTGAAGATATGGCGCTCTCCTGCTCCCTCCCTGTCGTGCAATGCGGCACAGCCTCGCGGGGGGCTGCGCTGTGTTGCACGACTTTTTCTGAAAATCTTCCCCTAAATGTTACACAATTCAACAGGAATGCAATACAGAGTATAACCTAAGCCACATTTTCAAGGAAGGCACTGGTATCAAACACTCTCACTTGAACAGCTCAGTTCAGTGTCTTTCACCCCTTATGTTTACATAGCAAAAGTCTCAATCTCACGCAGCAGATTCACCTGCACATGTTAGCCTCTTATCTCAGGTGCAGGTTAAGCTGGGTGTTTACCTGCAGGACAATGTAGGATTCCTAGGGGTGCAGCAGGTGCTGTTTATCCTCTTGCTGTCTTCATGATGCCTTCTTCCCTCTTGGTGCTCTGGTGACTGCCTTGCATTGGAACAGATATCACAGAATTCAGTTTCAGGGTCAGGACTGTGTGGCAGTATTCATCCTCAGCAGATGCAGCCTTCCTGGCTGGTTGTAGCCAGATACTCAGATTCAGCAGTTGCAGCCTCTTATGTGAGCCATACATGGTGCTGTGACTTCAGTTTCTGAGGCCTCCAGGGCCAATCAGAGCTTCCCATTTCAACAGCTACAGGGTGTCACTTCCTGATCTCAGCAGGGAAGCACACGTCTCTTGTGACTGCAGTGACTTGCCAGCAACACTGTATTTGGTCTTGGAAAGTCTTAATGTAGCTCAGAGGAACCATTCAGAGAGACTGGGAGGACCCCTTCAAATCACAGGTCACTCCTTACATTGGTCTCTGTGATAGCCAGCCTTCTCTGTTGAGCCTCATGCCAGGAACATAGTGGGCTTCTCCTGCTTTACAGTCTCTCCCCCTGCAGGGTTAAACACACTCCTGTTTTCAATCTCAAAGTTTTCAGAACAGGCTTGCATTGGATCTCTTCCAAATTCATTTTCTAGCTGTTTCACAGACATAACCTTTGTGCAAGGTCATGGCTCTCACAGCAAATAGCAAAGGGTCTGGCTCTAAGCAGGGGTACCCACAAGAGGGCTTAATGAAGTGTGAGATCTCTGCACCTGGCTGTCATCAGCCTTCATGAAGAAGCAATCAGAGACAGACTAAAGGGCAGGGGCTTTCTAGAAACTTTTGCAACAACAGAAATTGTTGTCCCACTTCTTACCCCTACCATTTACCAAATGGCAGCGCTTAGCAAGAACTAATAAACAGTTCCTTTCTAACAGTGTCCGCATTGAATTTCTAAAGGTTATGCTGGCTATATCCTCTTTCGCTTCAGTGACTGGGTCACCATCCTCCAGCCACAGGAATGCAGGCAATTCACTTCCACTGTCTAGGGGAATCTGTCCTCATCCTTTCTCGTGTACCATGATAAACCAGAAACATCCAAAATGGATCACACTGGCCCCAACACTGAGACACACACAAAAAACAGAGTCTTACTACAATGCATGTGCTACGCTCCACTGCACTTATTCGCATTCAGCATGCACACAGGTTGTCTGAACAAGGTTCTGGGTTTCACATGACAGAGGAAATTTACATAAGAAAGGCCAGTGGTCTCACTATCCTTGACACAGAGAAAAACCTTTGTTACCACTACTGATTCACAACACACAGCATGCTGTCACCAGCGTATATATGTGATGCACATGATAGTATTTTAAGGTCTACTGTGATGGCATGCTTGCTACACTCAAACTCAAATTAATAGTGTTTTTGTTATCTTTATTAAATTACTTCCCACCTTACATCCCACTCCTAACAAAAGTTTGTTTGAACAACAAATAGATATATTTTGAATTTAAAATATACTATCAGTGTATTAGTTAATTAATAATGCTCAAAACTCAATTTAGTAATCTTTTTTATGTGTGTTCAATAATTCCCCACCCAGGGCCCCTATACCTCTTAAATCCCATTCCTAAAAAAATGAAATTGTTTTTCAAATAACAAATAAATATATTTTTACATTAAAACAATGCTATCAGAGCAATAATGAAATATTAACACTCAAACACAATTTAATAATGTTTTAAATCTTTTTTTAAATTACTACCTAGCCAAGGCACCTGTACCCCTTACATCCTGATCCTAAAAATAAATTAACTCAATTTTGTAGGGAGAAAATAGTACTGCAGGTATATTTTATAACGTATTCAAATTATCAGTAATATTTTACTTGATTATGATTTTTATTAATGAGGGGATAGCCACCACAGCCCCATCTTAATTTTTAAACAGATTTCCCCTAATTTCATATTTTTTATTTATTGGACGTGTAACACCCCAAACTCCCTTTTACTCTTTCTTAATAGGCATACCTCCAAACATCTCATTTAATTTTATTTTTGGGGGTAAGCCCCACCAACCCCCCTTATTATAATTTATTGTAATGATTCCACCTTAAATTCCCTACCATTTATATGTATGGGGGTACACCCCCAAACCACCTTGCCCATTTTTTAAAGGCAACTCCCATACTCACCAATTACCTATGTTTTTTAATTACTGGGGTAAACCCCACCTCCCATCTGCCCCTTGCCTTATTTTTTTTAACCAATCCCATACTCACCATTATTACTTTAATTACCTGACAGCGCATGTACAGTCTTGTGGAGTAAAGTTTTGGATGGTAAAGTCTAGTGTGGTAAAAATACCATGCGTGGTAAATACTGCATGGTAAATGTATGACATGGTAATTCCCATGTGGTAAAGGTAACATACCTCTGGGATTTCATCCCAGTACAGCATCTATGCCATAGGATCAGATTAAAAAAATGTGCACTAGCACATAACAATTTTGCACCAATATTTGCACTGATCAGTTGGTGAAAACAATCCATTAGTTCCAATGTGTTTCAGATCCTTGGTCACTAAAGAAAAGAGTGAAAAAAATATTCTGCTTCAGAGTTCATTTTGGTTGTTTAGCTTTCGGTTTAATTGTTTCATGGCAACACAGACATGAATTGCTAAGTATGTGTGAATGATGTGGAGGGAGTAATGATTTATCCTCCGATTACAGCTCAGTACCACAGCAGGAGCAAAATCTCTTTTACGTCCAAAACAGGATTACAAATTGGGCATACAATGCTAATGTGTGGACCCCTCAATAAGTGAATTAAGGGGCCTATTAGGATGGTGGGCGGATCGCCACCGCTGGGCCGGCGGTGGCGATCCGCCCGCCATCTGTTCCTGTTTTACCCCCTGCCATATTAGTATGGCGAGGGGTACCACGGCGAACGGAAAGACTGTCCGCCGCTTTTCCGCCGGTCGGCAATCGTTACGATTGCCGGCCGGGTGGAAAAAGCCCATAATACGGTGGTGGTGCCTTGCAGACCCCGCCATCCATATTATGATGAATGCGGTGGGAATGCCTTTCCATGGCAGAGACTCCGCCATGGAAAGGCATGCGGGAAATTACTTTGGGGGCCCATTGCGGGCCCTCGGGGGGGCTGCACTGGGGGGTACCTATGGTACCCCCTCCATTGCCATGCACAAGGTGGAAGGCACCGCGCGGTGCCTGTCACGTTGTGCATGGCAATGCACAACATGGACTTTAACATTGCGGCGGCTGCTGCTTACAGCACCGCCCGCCGCAATGTTAAAGTGGAGGATGCGCCCGCCAGTTTGGCGGGTGCATCCTAATTGGCCTGGCGGGACCGCCGCACCTCTGGCGGTCGGTCCCGTTTTCCGCCATCGTAATGGGGCCCCAAGTTACAATTTTTGTGCAATTCCCCATTTACTGAAGTCAAATTTCGAATCAGGTGAAAATTTTGCCCTTGCTTTATTCCCCACACCCACAAACAGTAAATATCAGTTGAACAATTTTCACCCACATCTGTGCTAGAGTAGTGATCAGGTCCTTAGTTTAAAAGTGTGACAAGAAAATCATGAGATTGTGCTAGTAAAGGGAAACCTGAATGACAAAGCCTTCAAAATTCGAAAAGGGAAAGGACCTAAACCTTCCATGTCAACAGAAAAAGTGGGTGGAAGAAAATGCTGACTCAACCCACTTGACATAAAATATGATGGCATCGAGGAGGATCCCCATAATCAACTCGGAGAATATCCCACTGTAAGCTTAATAAATGACTATGGGCCTGATTCACAGAACTAACTTACGGCAAAAACGTAAAGTTAGTACTTTTGGTATTCACAGAATACACTTACTCATTTTGGTATTCACAGAATGCACTTACTCATTTTGTATTCACAGAATACACTTACTCATACTAACTTTATGTCCGCACTGGCCGGAGATTCCGGCCGTTTGTGGAGATTCCGGCCGTTAGTTCCGGCCGTTTGTGAAGATTCCGGCCCGGAGGTGGAGATTCCGGCCGTTTGTGGAGATTCCGGCCGGTTGTGGAGATTCCGCCACCGGCCGGAATCTCCACAAACGGCCGGAATTTCCACAAACGGCCGGAATCTCCACCTCCGGGCCGGAATCTCCACAAACGGCCGGAATCTCCACCACCGGGCCGGAATCTCCGGCCCGAGTGCGGACATAAAGTTAGTATGAGTAAGTGTATTCTGTGAATACCAAAATGAGTAAGTGTATTCTGTGAATACCAAAATGAGTAAGTGTATTCTGTGAATACCAAAAGGTACTAACTTTACGTTTTTGACGTAAGTTAGTTCTGTGAATCGGGCCCATTGTGTTTATGTATGCTCCTAGATTAGTATGACACCATTCTCAACCTAGCTGGATGTGTTACTGTATTGAAGCACGGCAGTTGAACAATTAACTTCCCTATTCAGGGTAATGTGCAAATAATATTCTAACCAGACCCCATTGGTCTTAAGACAGGCATGCAAAGAAAGTTAGTGAAATGTTGTATTGAGAAATTGGGTTGTTAGTTGAAGGAGGTGGCCCCTATTCAAGCAACAGCCACAATCCCCATCAGGGTCAACCACAAAGAGTCCTAAATTAACCTGTGCTTAACCCTCTGATAGCTTGCCACAAAAGCAGTCAGGCTTAACTTAGAGGCAATGTGTAAAGTATTTATTAACCCAGGGCGGTGAACTCCGCTCCGCTCGCGGAGTTTGCGGAGTTTCCTGCACTCCGCGTTACGCGGAGATCGCGGAGTTCCGAAAAACTCTGCTTCGCGTTGTGTAGCGTAGTTTTTTTCCCCGCTCGCGTTCGTCAACGTCAAGTTGGCGACCGCGAGCGAGAAAAATCAACCTCCCGGCGAGATTTTTCCTCGCTCGCGATCGTCAACATCAGGTTGGCGAGCACGAGTGTGGAAAATCAACATCCCAGAGAGATTTCTCAACGCGGGGGGGGTCAGGTTTCTCATTGCGAGTGGTCGCGTATGCTCGCGACAGCTCGCAATGAGAAACTGCCCGTTCGCGTTGAGAAAGCTGCCGCTCGAGTAAAAATCTACGCGAGCAAAAGAAAAGGAAAGCAGGGACCGCTTGCACTGTGCATGGTGCCGTTCGCAATGATTGCACAGTGCGGACAAGCATCCGGCACTGTGTAATCACCGTGAACGGCATTTTTCGATCGTACTCCGCCACTCGCGTAGCTCCGCGTAGTGCGGCGGAGTTGTTTTTGCACTTCGCATAATGCCGAGTAGTGAAACTCCGCGAACTATGCCCATGGTTAGTATTCATGCAGTACACAAACAGGAGTAAAGTGAAAACACATCACAAGAAAATTCCCATACCAATTTTAAAAAATAGAGTAATCTTTAATTATTTGTTTGCAAAATGACATAAATCCAATCAGTAGAATCAGACGTATGAAATTTAAAAGTCTTTAAATAAAATCTAGTGTCTTAAAGATCAAAGCGCCAACGGCGGAAATCTAGTCGTGAAAGACCGGGTCAAGGTCGAAAAATATGGTCAACCGCGATGGAGCGAGGGTCGTATACAAGAAGTAGATTGGGGCCCGGTTGGTGCTTACCTTCTGACTTAGAAGAGATTCTAGGAAACAATGGTCTGAGAAGGTAAAGTTCAGCGGGGCAAGGTTCAGGCGGTGTTTGAGGATAGAGCGTTGTCATCGGGGAGCCACTGGATGAAGTCGTAGTCACGATTTCTATGTTCAGATTTAATCACATTTTGGAGGTTGAAAATCTCCAGCAGAACAAGGCAAGAGGCTGTAGCCGAGGAGAGTTCCAGGAGGCCGGATACCCCTTTGGTGAAAGGCCACTGAATAGGATTTACTGCTGCAGAGAAGAACGTAGCATCAGCTGCCACAAAGTCAGGCTGACCGGCGATGCACATTGGGCAGATATACAAGCAGGTTGGTCCAGGTCTTTTCTCAGTTCTCAGAGCAGTTTTTAGCCATTTTGGCTATCTGGGCACGTTTAACATTTGAGTTCAAAATAGATAGTGGGTACCTGTTATGTCCCTGTGGCTCTGAACAGGAGGCCGGAAAATTAGTCCTTGGAGTCCCTCTGGTAGTCCTGGGCTCAGGTGAAGAAATAGGGTTCAAACAGCTGGTCAAGCCTCTGAGGGTTCAAGGCAGACTGCAGGCAGCAAAGCAGGCCTTCCAGGTGCACCAAAGCAGTCTTGTGGAGTATACAGGGGGTCACAGCATTTGGCAGTCCTCTGAGAGTCATTCCACAGGTCCAAACATGAACTAAAGCGTGAGCCTTAGGGCCCAATTTCTATACCCTGGTGTCTTCTATAAAGTAAGATACATTTCTAGAGGTTTCTCTTTGAAATGCTTGGAATTTCCTGACTCCCCTGCCCTGTCTACAGGCTAACTGCAGCGATAATGCAGTAGCGAGAAGCCCATTGTGTGAAGGCAGGGTACATCCTATTCAGTTGCAAGTGGGGCTGTGCCAAGCTCCCTCCCCCATCTTGCTAGCAGATTGTCCATTTAGGCACACCTAATCCCTCTATTGTGTGACTGTTAGGGAGCAATCCACAAAGACCAACTGCCAACTAAACCCATTCATGTGACCCATGAGAGGCTGCCAGCACCAAATGAAAAAGAGTAGGAAAATACCAACTTCCTAATAGTGGTATTTTTAAAATTGTAATTTAAAATCTGACTTTACCATTAAAGAGGAATTTTAATTACAATTTCATAGATACCAAACATCAAATGCTATCTGTTCCCAATCAAAAGTTAGCACCTATTACATGTAGTAAGGCAACCCAATGTTATCCTATTGGACAGGTAGGCCTCACAGTAGTGAAAATCAAACTTAGGAGTTTTTCACTACCAGGAAATGTAACTCTTAAAAGTACATGTCCAACCTTGTAGTTACAATGCGTCCTGCCCTATGGGCTACCTAGGGCCTAGCTCAGGGGTGACTTGTATATAATAAAAGGAAAGTTTAAGGCTTGGGAAGGGGGTTTTATTTCCAAGTCGAATTTACAGTTTACAACTGCATTCAGGCTGCAATGGCAGGCCTGTGACTTGTTTTCAGGGGCTACTTAAGTGGGTGGCACAATAAGTGCTGTTGTTGCAGGGATTCTGCACACACACAGAACTATGCACAGGATTCTGGGACCTCGGTGTATAGGGGCTAAGCCTTCCTACCACCTTGGTGCCCACGAGCCCAGGACCGACTAGCTATAGTGTCTCACTCACTCTCCTACTCACAAACGGAGGAACCAATGATTAGACACCCCAGACCACAACACTCCCTTATCTCTCAGGAATTGCGGTAACAAGACACACCTTTTCGCTCACACGCTCGTACTTGTCCACAATAAGATCTGACAGAGACACGAAGATAGTTTAAAATATTTATTTTAACTAACGTGCTCTAAAATGCAGTATATGTGCCACAACCAGCAGCAAAATGCATAATATCAATACAGTTAGCATTGCAGCAAGGCCATATATCATAAAGGGAGATGTCATTTTATAAAGACAGTGGATAAAGGACTATAAGGCCTAACCCCCCTCCCCTTGGTAAGCAGAAGTATTATTATATAATAGAAGATCTCTGGGCTTTGTCAGCGGACCCCATACCTCAGGCCATAGATCATATTTCTACATCACAGGTGCGTGTTGCTTCTCTCCCTGCAAAGGTCCCTCTACAAGTGTGTGTTACTTAAACATGCACCCCATAATATCAAAGTACAAGCTTCAAGCAAAAACAGCTGCCGTTGCATGTTTTGTCTAAGTGCTAGGGCCTGACCAGAACAGAATAACAAGAGTCAGTGTTTATCGACTTTGCTCACAATGTTCATACTAAACGCCAGGAACAGGCAGAGAACGAGCACAGCAGAGAGTTCTCATGTGAAAGGCATAAAGAGAGCTGTGTAAAAATAAAGACATGCGGTGCCATGCACAAAAGCAGCATCATGGCTACCGGGCTCATGCTAACCTAAAGATGTCGACAATGACTCTAGCAACCATGTGACATCCTCCCCTTGGCCAGGTTGTAGTGCATAGACAAACAGGAGTCAAGGATAAGCATTGCCAAATTGCCTTATGTTCCATTCAAATGAAGGTTTTAGTAACAAGGATACTAAGAATTCCAGCATGCAGCTCAAATTGATTGGACTCACCTGTGAGGCCCCACTGGAGGGCGATAAAAAGCAAATCTCTTGCAGAAAGTATCCTTGACGCTGCAAAGTTTGAATCTCAGCCTGTGATCAAGGACTAACATTTCCGAAACGCGTAAAGCATGATTTAATCTGTATGTAAATGCCGGTCTTGCCACAATAAAGAATCTCTTCGAGATCCTTTGCTGCGGAGTGCGTCTTGTGTCAAGGACAACTTGGGATCATTTATTACACAGCCGTCCTGCCGTGAAGACAGCACCATCCTGTGTATTGAGCCGTAGGGGCATGGAATGGTCCGAGCCTCTCATCGGAGCAGCAGATGGGCACAAACAATAACTGGCACTTACATCCGGAGGCCCACTAGAGGGCCAAAAACACTATTTTGTTCTTAGAGTCAAACGGTGCTGACCCACTGAAGGTTTTTAGTAACAAGGATACTACAAATTCCAGCATGCAGCTCAAATTGATTGGACTCACATGTGAGGCCCCACTGGAGGGCGATAAAAAGCAAATCTCATGCGGAAAGTATCCTTGACGTTGCAAAGTTTGAATCTCAGCCTGTGATCAAGGACTAACAGTTCCGAAACGTGAAAGGCATGATTTAATCTGTATGTAAATGCCGGTCTTGCCACAATAAAGAATCTCTGCGAGATCATTTGCTGCAGAGTGCGTCTTGTGTCAAGGACAACTTAGGATCATATATATATATATATATATATATATATATATTTATATTTTTTTTTTCTTTTTTTTTTTAGGGACTAAACAATTACAATCCTCAACAGATGCAGCTGTAGGATCCTCTCCGCCAAACCTAGTAATTTTATTTCAATCTTTGGAAAAAGCTTATGAGAGAGAACTACGAAAATGGTGGGAGGCTACCTCATTGCAGAGGTATATAGACTGTGATCGTATACCAAGAGGCCTCCGCATTTTCATAGTGCCGTCCTATGAGAACCCTGACCCACATCTCTTAAAGGAATGGGCAGACCACACAACGGAGTCTGCTAAAGGAATGGTGAAAATATTAATCAAGTATGCATGGAGCGATCATGAAAAAGTTTCAGCTGAAATTAAGAGATTGGAAGAATTAATAAGCAAAGAAAAGGATACTAAACACAGTGATGAATTAAAGAGTGCTATGATGACGCGTCTGAAAGATTATGAGGCAGTTATAAGACGCCGCAAACAGTCAAAATTTCAAAGAGATGAGCAGGACTATTTAACTGGTCGCATTTTAACATTTGCCCGTAAATTTGATGAACCACGTAAGGCCTTGAAGCAACAAGGAGCAAATGTCAACAAAAATAAAGACACCTCGGAATCAGAGGCAGACACCTCGGATGGCGAACAACCAACTAACGTGGACCAAGGGAGGACAAATCCAGAAATCCCTTATTTTCAAGAATATCAGCTAATAAGGGAAACGCGTCAAAGACCAGCACCGCGTACCCACCCTCCACAACAACTAAAACCGAAAAATGCAAAAATCGGAAAACAAGGAGGGGTAGGAAAGGCAGGAGAAGAAACCCCTACACCAAGAATAACACGCAGCAGAGGGAGGAAGGGCAAGTGGTAAATGAGACAAAGGAAAAAACTGTGATCAATCTCTCCACAAAAATATTAACTCAGGATGAGATTAAAGTCTTGCAATTGGGTCCTACTTTTTGTCCAACTTCGGGATATAATTATGTGGAGACTCGGATAGATCTCTTTAAATATATCAGAAAGCTAAAACTACAGAAGGTTTTTTTGCTCCATCCTGAAAAGAGACCAAGTAGCATGCAAACAGAGGAACAAAATTATGAAAATACTGATTTGGAATCATTGACAGGACATGATCTACAGACATTGCTAGTATTACAAAGTTTGGATACCTCGACAAGCAGAGCTGATACCAACACAAATGATTATCTAGAGGAAATTGGTATTATCCAAACAGGAGGTCATAGCAAATTCAAAAGAAAATCTAGAACAATTCCACAAACTCCGTTTGACGCAATCGATGTATTCAACGAAGCAGTCATTGCGGATTTAAAGAATTTGGCCAAACAAAATGTTAAAGAAAATCGACATTATAATTTACCTATAAAACAATGGGAGGCCTTGAAGGCACTAAGGGAAGATATCAACATTGAAATCAAACCCTCTGATAAAGGAGGTAATATGGTGATTTTTAATAAACAAGATTATGAAAAAGAAGCCATGAGACAACTGGAGGAAACAGAATGTTACAGTCCGATACACAGGAAAGATTACCTAGTTTGTATTAGTATTTACCACAAACTATTACAGGACTGGAAAAATGATGGGATGTTGGGACAAGATGAATACTTGTTTTTGTATTGTGATATGCCAATCTTACCCACTTTCTATCACCTGCCAAAGATACATAAAAATCCAGCTAAACCACCAGGCAGGCCCATTGTTGCCTCTATAGGCAGTCTTCTAGAGAACACTGCCATTTATATTGATTCTTTCTTGTCACCTTTAGTCAGGGATCTGGCCTCCTATGTTCGAGATACTCAAGATTTCTTAAGATTGATTGAGGGCATTGCATGGGAAAATGACATGTTGTTAATCACTCTAGATATAACAAGCCTATACACATGCATCAAACACTCAGATGGCTTGAAAGCTGTGGAATGGTTCCTCAATAAAAGACAACTTAAATTCCAAAAACATAATAAGATGCTGTTTGACATGATTAGCTTCTGTTTAAATAACAACATGTTTACCTTTGCGGGCCAAATTTATCACCAACAACGCGGGACCGCGATGGGCACGTGCTTCGCCCCCAGCTACGCGAATCTCTTTGTGGGCTGGTGGGAGAAGCACGTGGCCTGGGGGAAACACATGATGCCTGGATTGACAATATAATATTGTGGGCTAGGTACATCGATGATCTCTTTGTTGTGTGGCGGGGGAGCCGTTCCTCGGCTGAGGAGTATGTGGCCTCGCTAAACAACAACGATTTGAATTTGAAATTTACAAGTTGCATCAGTGACAAATCAGTGACTTATTTAGATGTGGAGGTTTACGTTGAGAATTTTATTCTGCTAACCCGACTATATAGAAAACCTACTGCGGGCAATGCAGTTTTACATGCAGGAAGCCACCATCCTAAAAGCCTCATAAAAAATATACCGTTTGGTGAGTTGATGCGACTTAAACGTAACTGCACTACACCACAGAGTTACAAAGAAGCAAAAGATCAAACCCTTAACCGCTTTAGACAGAGAGGCTATACGAGTACTGATCTTAATCTAGCATCAAGTAAGGTTGACCAGATCAATCGAAGAGACCTATTAGTAGCGAAAGGCCCAAATAAAGATACAGGAGCAGGCCTGGTGAGAATGATAACCAGCTACAACGAAAAATCTAATAAAATCTCACAGATCTTTAAAAAGAATTGGCATATCCTGCAGACAGACAACATTTTAAAGAAAAACCTCCCAAATTGCCCACTTATTACATACAAACGGTGTCAATCAATTGGTGATCATTTAATCCATAGTCATTTTAACCGAACCCCCAGACCTATAAACCGTCTAGGCATAGCTGGTTTCTTTCCATGTCAACGATGTAAAGCCTGCAAACAGAGTAATAAAGTTGTAAACTATTCAGGCAGGCCAGGGGATCCTAGACCTGTTCGTACTATTAAAAATTCCTAAATTGCAACTCCGATTTTACCGTTTATTGTCTAATATGCCCATGTTCTAAGCGCTATATAGGCAGTACGATTCACCCCACAAAAAACGCATTTTAGAACATATGCGAGCCATCACGAATAAAGATGTAACTTACCCTGTTGCTCGTCATTTTGAAAAATTCCATCAGAGCAACAGGGACCTCCTAAGTTTTTACTGTATAGATCAGATTGATAAAAAGGAGAGAGGTGGCAATAGGGTGCAACAACTTCGGATCTTGGAGTCCAAATATATCATTGATCTCCAGACAAAGATGCCAATTGGGCTAAATAACGATGAAGAGATGTGGGTACACCTGGAGTAAAATAGTTTAATAACGATGATATCCTTATTTGAATGGAATTTTTAGCTTAATATTGTCTTAACTCCTGTAGACTGGCATTTTCAATTGCCCATACAGGGCACAATTATGGTGGCAAACTGATGACTTTTTGCTCTAGTAATTTTATTTAGAGTGATAATAGTCTCCTGCTCTATTCAAACTGACTAAAATGTTATATGAAACATTAAGTTATAATAGAGTAGGCGCTGAATGTGTATATATATGAAATTATATTCAGACAATTTTTACACGGTGTAAATACATGTTTTTATAATTGTTACATTTAATTGAATTTTTATTGTTAATGAAATTTTAAAATGTACAAAACATGTATTTGCTTGTCATCAACAGCTTTGCACACAGTTGGAGATTATTGTTTTTAATGGAATTTGCACAGCACAAAGCACTTTATAACATTGCACTTTTAATTACATGTTCTAAGATGGCCGCCATGAAGTGGTATTTAATGAAGCGTAAGTCCATCTTTTATTTTTGACTTTCTATTGTGATCACGTGATATATGAAGTATTTTAAATATGCACGTCAATGGAAGAGTAACTGACATCGAAGAAGCCGTGTGGCGAAACGCGTCTGTCAGGGGGGTTTTTGCACAATAAAGTATCATACGAAAAAAACTCCGTGAGTGCTCTTCGTTGGGATTACGGAAGGGTGAGCCCGGTTTGCAGTATATATATATATATATATATATAGTCTAGCCAGAAGAATCCAAAGATTCCGCGCACCGTGGAATGCAAGGTGCTCCAAAAGGGCATCATTGTTGTTAAGAGAAAAGAGAGATGCCATCCAATTCAGCAGAGCGAAAGAACATTCATGATCCTCGTAATCCAGTGCATCCAGCAGCAGAACAGGGCAATTTGTGTGATATTCGATGAAACTCTCCTGCAGGAGGTGCTGGGCCGCCTCACAGGTATTCCAGCATGCCAACACTCCAAGTGCAGCCACACGCATCATACGTGCATCACCAGAACAGTCCTGGTCAAGGGCCAGCAAGGGACCCACCAACAGATCATAATCCAGGTCAGCGCCTGGTGTTGTGGTGAGGCAGACGTCCAAGCCCAATAGAAAGGACACCGTTGGCAGTGGAACACAGGTTGCACGCAAGTGAAGTAAGTGAAGCGAAGGTAAGCCCATAGCTCACACTGAATTTTGCAAGTGGCAAGCATCCAAAAAGCTGTTGCATTAGTTCACGGTATAGTCGCCATGCTCCTGGTCTGTGCAGAACCATAGGATGGGCATCCATTGTGTAACAAGAGCAGAAGCATTAGCACTCCACACGCCAGCAATAGGATAAGTGGAAAACCACCAAAGGACCTGGAAAAAATAGAATGTATAAAGGCCGGTATTACTCCAAAAATCGTCTGCAAAGATGAAACAAGGCCGGAGCCCAAAAGTTTAAAAAAATGTGCAAGGCCTTCAGTATCAGACGCATTAAATATTTGGTGAATCAGTTCCCCAAAATGTAGTGGGAGATTCGTATTCAGCAGTGACTGAATCTCACTAGATGTTCTAGCCACCTGTAATTCGAAGGTCTCTCGAGCAGAAGTGAGAGCGACTTCTTGTTGGAACAATAGCGCTTTGAGTCTGCTTAGTTTATTGAAGTCTGTTTTCAAAGTGGGAATGGAAGGCCACAGCGAGCTATCTACAATCCCATGTGGGGGAGGAAAAAGAACATTGCTGCAACAAGTTACTCTTTCGGAAACCGTTACTATATACGGAATCCCTGCCCGTAACCCGCAGCAGTTGTGGTTATTCAGGATAAGATAACTACTGTTAGAAAGCAATGTGAGCGTGGGAATTATTGATGGGACTGGTGTTCCTTTTAGAAAAGAGGCGAAATTGGGCACTGATACAATGCAAGCGCCGTGAAGCTGAACTTGTGTACAAACTAACGCGTGTCCCACGGTTGAATCACAGTCTTCCCCTATTAGGAAAACCTCTTTATCTTCACGTAGACAGTGAAACGTAAACGGTAAAGACCACATTTCGTGTGGAAAGGTACTACCCAGTGGTTCAAATCTTCCTATAGGATAATGTTTTATACATGCACTAAATTGAAAGAGGGAAATGGGCAAAGAAATAACCCCATACTGATGAATCTGTCTCTGCTATAGAAAATGGTAGTTGTTCTAGCTTCTCAATATGTTACAAGGTGTATGTGGAATCTTTCATAGACATTAGCTTTTGTTTATCGGTCAAATTAAAAAGGCAAAAACAGGGCAGTTGTGTTCAAATAATCCCAAGAGCACTTTCCCATTCTTCAATGTTTGTAAAGTCCAGCCAAATTGCATTACAGACCGCAACTGATTTTGACCATGATACAAAATAGACACATCATTCTGCACAATGTCAATGACAGATGAAACAATTTTGTCCAAAGTGTATCTATGAAAAGACAAAGTATTAATGCTGTTGTCTAGCACATCCAAAACTTTATGCAAATTGTCTTGATCTACTTGACGCAACCTGAAAGCTACTTCCATTTGGGACAGCTTCCATATTTCATTATATGCTGCATAAGCAAAACATTTTGGACGAGGAGACCTGGGACCTAAAAGGAAATCTGCCAGATCAATGTCTTCATTTAAATGTGAGAGATGTTGTTTCACAGATGATAACGATGACTGTCCCAACCACTGTTGACACAATTTACCCACAGAATATGAAGTAACTATATGCGTTTGTGGAAAGCGAGGGTCAAGTATACTTAGCATAAACCCCCCTACCGAATTTGAAAAACGCAACTGGCAAGCATTAGTACTGAGCAGCCATACTAACCATCCCAAGGGAGTAAAAGTGGACGAATTAAAGGTACCATTGCGGACCATACTTTGTAAGTCCTCCAGAAAATAATTTGTATATTGTTGCCAGTCATCATAAGCCGCTAATGATGGGAATGACGGAGAATTTAATTTTTTTGCAGTAGCCAAACCAAAACATGTAGTTTGCTGCAAAGTCTGATTCAGGAACAACAGCTGCGACCGTATCAAACATGCACGATGCAATGATTCAGTTCCCTGTACGTGCCAATTTTTGGTACCCCATATTGATTTCAAATCAATTTTGTCTTTACAATAATCATAACCTTTTAAGGATAAATCGGTTATGAAAGTCGAAGAATATACCAATTTAGTATGGGTCAGCATGAATTTTGTGTGTGTTTGTGCACTCAATTTATAATAATAGGATCTCGGGTCTGATAGATTATAGCCAGAAAAGTATACAAACTTATTTTTCTGTGTTTGCGAACTACCTTGAAAAGGGGCAGGACAATGTTTCCATTGCGTATAATTAACATGATTGCGGACTGTGTTTGACCTGTGTAAAAAATGATGACCATAATGTTGAAAACAGAATAAATCAGCATAATTGGCAGAATTCTTATACAAATCCTCAGTTTCAAAAGCAGTGTAATATTTTAAATCTGAAAATAATGAATGTACGGCATTAACATCCCAATCGTCGGAATGCAGTCCAGGTGTGATGACGTCACCTAATGAGACTCGAAATACGTATGGCATTCGAATAGTCTCTGTCGGGCTGTATATTTCGTATTGAACTTTATCCCAAACAATGCCATTTACTACTGGCACAGCAGAAATGTTAACGTGGGATTGATCCCTTTTCATTACATGAGATGAGGTGAGCGGGCCAAAACACCATCAACCAAATGTACATTAGATCGCTCAGGAAAGTAATGACCATTAATCAGTCACAAATCCAATCCACATGAAGAGAAACACCACTGTAAGTACCATCCAAATGTAGGTCCAAGGAGGAACCAGATAAACTCTGCGAAACCAGGAAAAGAAAATGGAAAATTGACTGGGGGGTTCCTCCGTAGTAGAACTTGATGAAGAGGACGATGAAGGTAAAGAAAAGTTGTCTCTATCCATGTAATAACCAACAGTTCCTAGTCGATACAAAGGTGTTCGATCAGCATTAAAAGATGATTGGAGCGCACATGAGGGAATGTCCACCGTACGCTCCATGGGCGGCGAGACTTGACTTTGCGGTGTAGGTGTTGAAGCTGATGACAAAATAAGCAGACCATCATTTGAGGTTTCCACTTCATGCTCCGGGTGTACGTTAGTCATCGGCGAAGACCTCACAGGAAGTGGAACATCTCTCCGGGGGACGGGTTTAGGCATACTATTCAGTATCGGTCAAAAGGTGCAATTTTACATGTTCAATGGAAATGTAGCGATTTTCCTTGCGTTCAGGTAGTGGAGGCAGAATCACAGTTCGGGTGCCCTTTAATCCAAGAACAGGGACTGGTGCACGGTAGGAGGGACCATATTCTTTTTTGTTCTCTATCTTCTCCTGGACCAGATCTCCAACTTTAGGAAGCCACCCTGTGACTGGGATCAGCACCGTCTGAGTCTTTTGTAGATCCTGTAACATAGCACAATGGTTATCTACGTCAAATGTTGCCGCAGCCACCACAACGTCTAGACCATCAAGGTCTGGCACAAACATTTTGATGCCAAAGAGCTTTTTGTATGGTGTCCACCCACCCAGAGATCTTCTCTGGAGATTATTTAGTGCACAGTGAACCCCATATAAATGAGTCAGCCAACCCCTGCCAGTTCCTAAGACTCTAGCTGTCAAAGATTGCTTTAAGTCACGGTTCATTCACTCCACTATAGAAATGCCCTCAGGCCTGTATGGAGACAAAAATTGCAATAGCACGCCCAGCGACCTCATCGAATCCTTGTAAGCCTTAGAGGCAATTGCAGGACCTTGGTCAGAATGGAAGGTACCACACACAAATGTTCCGATAAAGACACGCAAATCTCTAATGACATTTCGAGCGTCAGCCCTATGTTGCGGCCAAACCCAAAGGAATCTAGTGCATGAATCCACTGCAACCAGAATATGTTTATAGGCAGTGTCGGACGTCAAAGGACTGCAGTGATCAAGATAAATACATCCAAATGGTTGATTCGAGATGTATAGCTGCATGTGAGGTGGATGTGCAACCGAGGACGGTTTAATCTGTTGACAAATATCACAAAAAAGTACTTATTTGTGTGTCTGTCTATACAGACCACGCCACCAATAACGCTGCTGCAAAAGAGACACTGTCGCTGAAACTCTAGCATGTGCAGATGCCATGCCTTTGTGCACGGCAACGATCAAAGGAAGCCTACGGTCCTCGTTGGGAATCAGCCGATCCTCAACAGACAGAATGGATGCGAAGGGAACTTGTTCCCGTGATAAATGATAAGAATACTAAGAAGGGAAACCTTGTGGGAACACCGTCCCATTCCTTGTAGCAGCTATAGCTGTCAGAATATCATTATCAATTTTAGTCATGGACCATGTAACTGCTGCTACTGAACACGTAGCAACTGCAGATTTGGCTGCCTCATCAGCCAAAGAATTACCAACAGCATGTGCTCCGACACACTGATGGCCAAGAGTATGTATAACATGTGTGAGCGGCAAGCTCTCTTTAAGAGCTGCCACTCGAACCCAAATCGTTTTATGCTTGATCACGCTACCTTTTGAGTCCCAATAATCGTTTTGAGACCAAAAGAAGGGATTATCATTAAAGGACTGTACACAATAGAAAGAATCGCACACTATAAGTGTAGGTACATCCGGATCAGCGAATTCGAGAGCCAGTACTAAAGCCCGCAGCTCAGCCAACTGAGCTGTGCAGTCACCAAGAGACTGTGTGTGGACCAAGGAAGACTTAAAAACGCCGTCCCCCATAGAGCCCGCCACAATAGCACAAGCGGCGGAGTAAGCAGGTTTGGAACCAACGGCTGGCTGCGGCGATCCACCGGTATAAACTATACATTTGTATTGGTCTAGAGGAAGCAAAAACTGGGGCGCAGGATGAACTTGTACGTACTGTAAAAACTCCTACGTCTGAAAGGATGGGTCAAAGATAAACGTTACATCAGCCGATGTCAAAGAACTTTCCCAATGAATCCAACACAGGTGTAAGGCTTTAGAATTCGGTACGCTAGCCTTTGTGACCGCCTCTAGTGTAGGCACAGGCGATACCATAAGAATGCGTTTCCCCTGAGCCAAAGAGCGTTCCTTCAGGATCGCCATCTGTACTGCCATAAGAATTTTTTCAATGGGGGAAAAGCACATCTCTGCTGATGTGTACAAATGTGATTTGTAGGCAATGGGCACTGTATCTCCCTCATTGAATGTCAGGTAAGTGAAACCCACTATACCAGGTACAATCCGTATGACTAAGTTAGTTGTGTTGTCACGAGTTAACAAGAAGTTGGTTGCAAGCAGATAAGACTACAAAGACAGAAGAAT
This sequence comes from Calotriton arnoldi, assembly GCA_963921515.1. NCBI lineage: Eukaryota > Metazoa > Chordata > Amphibia > Caudata > Salamandridae > Calotriton > Calotriton arnoldi. The sequence continues at coordinate 26,600 of CAWUFW010001320.1, read as the reverse complement.
TTCTGTATGTTCCGGAAGCCAGCTGGAAGTCGAAAAAGAGGGTTGTATCAACGCGTAAAGTGGTTTGATACGCTGAGCATAATCAGGAATGTAGGTCCTCCCGTAATTAAAAAAACAGCAAAGATTGTAACTTCTTAAGAGTAGAAGGGGGCTGTAATTGAGCATATTTCTCCAGAAAGTGGGGGGCTAACCCCCTCCCTTCATTGTTGAGTTCGTAACCCAAAAACAGAACCGCCAAGTAAGCGATGCGAGACTTAGCAAAATTGAATTTTGTATCCTAAGTCTGCAAAGGACAATATGATGCGGTCTACATGCACCAGATGCGGTATCAAGTCGTCATCCGTCAAATAAATGTCATCGACATAAGAGAAAGCACCAGGATCTATGTTGTGTAAAAGTGACACAACACGCGCAGCAAACGCACCAGGGCTATTGTTATAGCCCATGGGCAATCTTTTAAATCTTTTCTGATTACCGATCGCAGTAAATGTGGTCCAGTCACGACTCTCAGGAGCCAAAATGTGACTGTAAAATCCATTGGAAATGTCTAAAGTCGTTTTATACTTTTTTCGGACAATATTATTTATTAACGCAGAGCTGTGGGTGTTCGGTAATCCAAAACAATGCGATATGAACCGTCCGGTTTCGATATCGAAAAAAGAGGATTATTCATGGATGAAAGAGAGGGCTCAATTACACCCTAATATTCCAACTGGGCCAAAATGTCACTAACCGTTTGATCAGATGTTGTGCTTGCGGCTGTGGCATTGATCACAATGGGATCTCATGTTCCGGCGAATCTCTATCCCAGCCCATTCTGATGCGTAAGCCTGCTTAGTCTCTTCCGGGACGTAACGCGAAAAACTCTGAAGTATCACGTCTTCACCTCGAGAAGAAGCCAAGACAAATGGGGGAGGCCATTCCGCCTCCGCCAACAAAATGTTGTATGACATGGTAAGGTTATCCCAAAAGATACCCTTAATTGTACGTTGTATATCACCTTCAATTTGGAGCACTATTTCATAAAGTCGATCAGGAGGCGCAACTGTTTCCACTGTAATAAATGTGTCAGTTGCTCTCGCCTCCAGACAAGGACGGAGAACCTCCCGTACTATGGAAACTTCCGCCGCGCTGTCAAGGAGTGTCACAGTCCATCTCCAATCAAGGAGCAGGGTTCTCACCGTCTGAGGCATATTTTGGTATTAAAGCGTCAACTTTTTTCTTTTGAAACGGGGCACGAAATGGCAATTATCTCTCCGGCTTTGCCTTTACGTCAAACTGGCGTGGCGGATCACGTCGTTGTTGCGTGGTCTTGCCCTGTCTACGATCTTGCTGCTCCCCTCCACTGGACTGTTGATCCGACGAGTCCTGCCAGGAACAAGGAGAACGAGGATCAGGAACCTGAAACCTCTCTGGTGTCTTAAGCTTAGGGCGGTCACTCAAATCATACCTACGCTCCGAAGCATCAGGTGTCGGTGAAGCAGCACCCGAACCTTGCTTCTGTTGTTGCTGTTGTTGTTGTTTATTCTTGTTCCAATTCTTTTTAGGAAAGAAAGGACGCCCCTCATTTTCCGGAGGGGGTTTATTCTGCGGTTGAGTAAAAGGTTAATTTCCCAAATTATTACGCCCTAATGCTTTATACACCTTAGCGATAATCTTAAGCAATTTGCGTTGTTTATCAACGTCTGCTACTGCCTCAAGGCGCTGACTCACTTGCAAACTAACTGCTTTCACGTTTATATTGACCAATATCATATCAGAGACTATAGGGAATACCCCAACTAGTCTTATCTCCAATTCTAGGGCGGCCTCCACACCGTGCTCCTCCTGAACCTTCTTAAGAACTGTCGGAAGCACTGTCATGGATGGGGTGCCAAAGCATAGAGAATACAGCGCAGCAAACACCTTTCCCCAAGTTGGGCAGTCAGCTAAATTGGGAACAAGACCTTTTGGTAAACTCATTGTAAGTATCCTGTGCTTATCCAAAGGAGTAGTATTAGGAAATAAAGCTTCGAGTTGCTCAAATCATTCGGCTAACCAGAACGGCAAATCATCTCTATTTTGAGAACACTTTCCCATCACTGAATTAATCATGATTGGCCTTATCACCATGCCCCCATGTCCTAGTGGCTGAGGAGTTGCTCCAGCCGGAGCAGCCTGGACCATGCGAGACACATATTGTATCACGCTTCTGTGAATATGAACCATTGATTCATGCAATTGATGCAGCTCTGCGTGTGTAACACCACGATAATTTGGGTGTGGTGTAAAACCAGCCAACAAGGGGCCATGTGCCTCCGTCAAATTATAAAGGGCCTAAATGGACCATTGTAACAGGGTGTGGTAGGGCGCCATTAAACCAGATGGTGTGCTCCCAAGACGACAACGGAACCTCAAGTGTCCGATTAGGTCTATGATCATGGGGAACCGTGGCATGTTCATATTCATGAATGAAATTATCATTCCCATCCACTGCCGGGAACTTAACCCACGAATAAAAAACTTCAAAGCAAAAAGCAGCGTTTGCTTCAACCACAAAGATAATGTTCGCTCCTGCAACTGGAACTCAATGTTGCGTCAAATGTGCAGTCAATGCTGCGCGATTATGAGCAGCGATATCAATAGCCATTATCTGAACAGAGAAGAAAAGAAAGGAAACAGTAGCGCAACACTGGGTCTTAAAGACCTTTTATAATCCAAGCTTGAAGAACCTAAAATCTCTAATATAGGAGGTAAATCCCTCGCACCACGGACGTCTCCGGTAATTGGTGAGAGGGTATTGTGGACAAGCACAAGCGCTACTCAGGGGTCTCGTGAATAAGTACCAGACCAAACGTTGGTGGTGCCATGTTGCAGGAATTCTGCACATACACAGAACTATGCGCAGGATTATGGGACCTCGGTGTATAGGGGCTTAGCCTTCCTACCACCTTAGTGCCCACAAGCCCAAGACCGACTAGCTATAGTGCCTCACTCGCTCTCCTACTCACAAACGGAGAAACCAATGATTAGACACCCCAGAACACAACACTCCCTTATCTCTCAGGAATCGCGGTAACAAGACACACCTTTTCACTCACACTCTCGTACTTGTCCACAATAAGATCTGACAGAGACACGAAGATAGTTTAAAATATTTATTTTAACTAACGTGCTCTAAAATGCAGTATAAGTGCCACAACCAGCAGCAAAATGCATAATATCAATACAGTTAGCATTGCAGCAAGGCCATATATCATAAAGGGAGATGTCATTTTATAAAGACAGTGGATAAAGGACTATTAGGCCTAACTACCCTCCCCTTGGTAAGCAGAAGTATTATTATATAATAGAAGATCTCTGGGCTTTGTCAGCAGACCCCATACCTCAGGCCATAGATCGTATTTCTACATCACAGGTACATGTTGCTCTTCTCCCTGGAAAGGTCCCTCTCCAAGTGTGTGTTACTTAAACATGCATCCCCATAATATCAAAGTACGGGCTTCCAGCAAAAACAGCTGCCATGGCATGTTTTGTCTAAGTGCTAGGGCCTGACCAGAACAGAATAACAAGAGTCAGTGTTTATCGACCTTGCTCGCAATGTTCAGACTAAACTCCAGGAACAGGCAGAGAACGAGCACAGCAGAGAGTTCTCATGTGAAAGGCATAAACAGAGCTGTGTAAAAATAAAGACATGTAGTGTTGTGCGCAAAAGCAGCATCATGGCTACCGGGCTCATGCTAACTTAAAGATGTCCACAATGACTCTAGCAACCACGTGACACTGCAAACCCACTAGAAGCAATTAATTTACAGCCGATGGGTATATTGTATGCCACTCTACGAGAGACTTATAAGAAAATTAAATATGCCAATTAGGTATAAACCAAGCTCACCATACTTAGGAGAGTGGGCCCACACACTTTAGCACTGGTTAACAGTAGTAAGGTGCACAGGGTCCTAAGGCCAACAAAAACACATTTCAGCAAACATGGAGGGAAAAAGGCAAAACGTTTGGGGGAAACTATCCTGCGGCTTACAAGTCTAACACATGTGAAGCATAAGGTAATATAGAAATCAGAGAGTTGAGTGGGCCTTCCCAATTATGCAGGTTTAAAACCCAATGGAAGCTGAAAAAATTCTACATGATAAAGTTCACAATTGTGTTCAAGCTCACTGCTTACCCAGTGTCATGTGTTAATGAGCATATGAAGAGTCTGAGAAGAATATGGTTGATGACAACGGTGGACATTACCAGTGGATAAACATGGATTCCACTAAACCAAATTCCACTATTTAAAAAACAGGCCTTTTCACTTCTCTTAATTGTGCTACTTACTCTTTGTTCCCACTGCTGCCTCTATGACCTTGGGAAGATTAATGTATATACTTCTAAAAAACAAAAAGATATACAAATGCACACAGGGGCAATGTCCTTATCTACAGCAATGACTAGTGTCTCCATTTGAAAGGCCTTAGCCACTGTACAGTACCTCAGACAAAGTTGGGATAATGCAAATCTCTTTGCATGATTATTGCCCAGTTGTTTGGAAATGTGGCTAGCTTAGGTGGTAGGTGACGAAGAAGACCGATCCAAAAGGGCAGATTTATCAAAAAGTCAACCAACGCCAATGCAGGCTTCCTTGTGCAGAATTGTTTTATCCTGTCAGGCATTTGACTCTTTCAATATATGCTGCAGAATGCGGCACAGGCAGAAAGAGGAAATAATGAGGATAAATAAAGACATTACTCCTTCTTACACCTCTGTTGGGAAGCCATACGATTTTGATGCAATCCCAGGTTTAGTGACCTTAGTAAATATGAGATTGCACCAAACGCCTTCCCAAAGCAGAGTAACGCAAGGCAGCTATTTACGCTACCATGCGTTCATTTGGATTTACTAAGCCACGGAGAGCCGCACAAGGTGGCATTGCATTGCTTAGTAAATCCCACTAATGGGCTTGCGTTGTCTTGCGTCACCTTGCCTTTGTAACTCTGGGCCCAACTCTCCCAGGTCAGAATTATTCAGTAAACCTTGATTCCTGACATGAGGTGAGACATGTGGAACTTTCCATGAGTTTCATAGCTAAATATTCTAGCAGAGATTGAGCCCTGACACATTTACTTTAAACTGCTGCCCACAGATGTATAGAGTCGAGGCTACTAGCTACTGTGTTTATCCATTACATCCAAGCATCACTTTGTACTTACGAAGTTTGATTTCACCTCGTTTCACAGTGTATTTGTTTCACACTTGCACTACATGGGAGGTCCGTGGTGTGTCCTGCTTTTCCTTGGTTGCCAACTATTTTCCAGGGCTTTAATGTACTAGTAACACGTGAAAACATTCTATTTGCATGCTTTAGCATATTAAATCCAGACCTTGTGGCTTTGCTAATGTTCAAAGTCCCCTGAGTGAGCACCACAAGCCTGCAGTAACATAGGGTGTTACAAGGCACCAGAGAGTGGCAGAACAAGCCTGCCAGTACCACATGCTATTAAAAGGTGCCTTGTGAGGGAGATACACAACAAATATATTACAATAGCACAGGAAAGTAACCGGGATATAAATGTGAAAATATTTAAAAAATGAGGTAGTACTTATATTAGCCAGAATGGATGTATTTTTTCTATTAGTGTACTATTTAACAACAGTCATATGCAACAAACAGGTGCACACTTTTATGCAAACCATAAATTGGCCAAGTAAAATATGTTTGCGCTCCCCATAAGTTCAATATTAGACGAAAATGCTGTGAAACCTTTTCCAGATTTTCTTAAATTAGCCATTAAGCATTATTTACACATGCCTCTCTGGGGCATATTAACAACGAGGCGATAAACAATTATCGCCGCTTTAGCGTCCGTTTTCGGACGAAAAGCGGCGATAATCTTATCGCCTAATCAGCAAGGTCACGCTATCGCGTGAATCCTTGCACTATCGCCCTTTCCCCCAACGCCCATTTTTGCATCTCTAATGAGATGCAAAGTGGGCGTTACTGGGCGTACCCCGGATGGGCTACGTTGCAAATATCGCCGATGTGCACATCGCGATATTTACAGGGCAGCCCACAGGATTATAGCAGACGTTAAATTTTGGCGAGAACGGCCGTTTTCTCCAAAATCTAACGTCTGCTATAATCCTGACTTACCTATGTTAGACATAGGAGATGGATTCTGCTGATAGGACCACAGGGTGCGTATCAGCAAGGTTACTCGCCGTTTTGAAGGGAACATCGCTGGAAAACCAGCGATGTTCCCTGCAAAAGGGCGATAACCTCGCTATCTCTGGAATCTTTATTGCCCTGGAGTAACGCGTTGTTAATAACGCGCTACCAGGGTGATAAATACCAGAGATAGGCGGCGATAATATAATTATCGCTAAGCACGGCCAGCGATAATTATCGCTGCCCGTTGTTAATATGCCCCTCTGTTTTATAGTTCACCTTTCATCTGGGGCGCTATTTTGGTTTTAGGAAATTTTAGTGAGAGGGAATCACGTCTCAATTAAACTAAAAGGGAAACATTTAAACAAAAGTGGTTCCAGTATCGGTGAATTAGGGATGCTATGCGGTCTGTGGACCAAAGTGTGAACCACATTACGTTCTATGCACTACATTACGTAATATTTCAATTTGAATGTCTTAACCATTGTGGCATAAATTATTTACTCAAGCTTTTAAATGTTTTAAAAGGTTTCTTTTTAAGGACAAGGTGGTTAAATGACAATTTATAACAGTGGAAGAGTACGAGGAAAATACCATGATTAAGTAGCAAAACCCCACTTAAAGGTACTTTTTGGGACCCATCTATTCCAACTTTGGTGGCCAATGGGCTCATTTTTCAAACCAAATTTCTATATCCTCTACTTACATTTCCTATGCCGGCCATTCCCCTAGTATTTAAAAAAACTGAGGGGGATATGTACAAGGAAGTGGCGGACTGCAGCGTTAGCCTCCTTGGCTTAACGCAGCGCTCCGCCACTTCTGTGACGCAAGGCTGCACCATATTTACAAGAATGTGGTGCAACCATGCGATGGCGCTAAGGGCCTGAGTATGATGGCAGAAGGCCTGCCACCGACAGCCTGTCGTGGCGGGCCCTCCGCCATCGCACTGCGCTTTTCCGCCCGCCATATTATGATGGCAGGGGGAAGCGTTGGGGAAGCGTGGCGGTCGGAAAGACTGACCACCACGGTCCGACAGGCGGTCCTTTTCCGACCACCTGTCGGAGAAGCAACATTGCCCAACATTGCGGCGGTGCCTGCCAGACACTGCCGTTGGGATTATGATATCCCTTTCCACCCGCCTGTTTATGGCGGTTAACAGGCCATAAACAAGTTGGCGGAAAGGGACATTGGGGGCCCGTAGCGGGCCCCCCTTCAGCCTGGGCACTTTCTCTTGGGGGTTGGGGGTCACCTATGGTGCCTCCCTACATTTCCATGCACCATGTGGCAGGCACCCGGTAGATGTGGGTAGGTCGACTCGATACGTGACAACAGCACAAAACTCGTGAGGAACTCCTCTAGTTTGACCTACCGGGTACTGATGCCACCTGGTTAGCTTACAACCATAGGTAGGACCAGGTCTGACAGGTACACGATTTAGGTAGTTACCTGGTTGATGTGAGTATGTTGCCACGTCGCCAATTTTAAGTGTAGATAGTTTGCACAATATAGGTCCTGATGAATCGCATGTAGACTATTACAGTGAGCGAGAAACATGTTGACCTCATTTGCACCAATAGCGGCAGCTTAGACCTAAGACATAACACTTAGCCAAGCACCGCATTGTTTATATTTTTAACTAGGGTAGGAGACCCACTGATTAAAAATTGTCTTCACGGATACTCCGAACCTTATTTTAAATCACACACATACATCTACACAGTTCTGGCCCCTCACCCCCACTTGACCATACGGCTATTGGAAAAGATCTCCGCCAAAGTGCCCCTACTACAGGGAGCCCGTTGGGTATTGCACCGCCGACCCGACGAGGAGCAGCCCAGATGATGAAGCATGACACCCGATTGGGTGTGTGAGGGCATTACAATTCAATAAATGGACTCCCAACTCTAAACCCAAACGTTCAGGGTTGTGTCAATTTCCCTTGCTCGTACACTCTTGAGGAACAGCATAACCTTCTTCTTCTAATACTGTCTGGTGCCTGCCACGTAGTGCAGGGAAATGTAAACAGTGCCCTATTTACATTGCATTGCATCCAGCAGCACCGGCCTGAATCTTCCTATTAGTGTCTGTGGGCCAAACTAACCATCCCTTCTAATTGGGGTCTGATCTATTGTATTGTAAAATGTTATCTAACTTAGTCCCTTTCAGTGATGTTAAATTACCCTCAGCCTGTGATGGTGTTGGAATCCGAGGTGTGTTCAAATCCTTGTTCTTGGCTCTTCCAAGGCATGAAGTGTGTTGCACAGTTTCATTTAGAAATATCATCTGCTGATGAATGAGGCATGCTCTAAATAGCGCTTCTGTTCTTTGGACTTGCCAGCCTCTAGAACCCCAGACTGATTTTAAGTCTATTGTGTCTTTCCATAAGTCGAAACTCTGTTCAGACAGTTGGGTAATAAAGGAAGCAGAGTAAATCTGTTTGGTGTTAGTCAGCATATTTTTCTGTGCAGGTGTTGGTGCAGCCTTACAGTTCAGTCCGCCCGCCACCCTAGCAGTGCTGGGACCGGCCGCCAGCGGTGCGGCGGTCCCGCACCGCCAATTAGGATGCGACCGCCACCCTGGCGGTTGCATTCCGCATCTTCAATATTGCGGCGGGTGCTGCTGTACGCAGCACCCGCCCCAATGCCAAAGAGGCATGCTGTGCATTGCCATGCACAACGTGACAGGCACCGCGCGGTGCCTGCCACCTTGTGCATGGCAATGAAGAGGGTACCATAGGTACCCCCAAGTGCAGACCCCCACCCCCAGGGGCCCGCAATGGGGCCCCAAATCAATTTCCACCAGCCTTTCCATGGCGGCATCGTGGAAAGGCCTTGTCCACCCGTCAACATAATATGGTTGGCGGTGCCTGGAAGGCACCGCCACCATGTTATGCCCCAGCTCCGCCCGGCCGGCAATTGTAACGATTGCCGACCGGCGGAAAAGCGGCGGACAGACTTTCCGTCCGCCGCGGTACCCCCCGCCATGATAATATGGCGGGGGTAAATCATGTTGTGATGGCGGGCGGATCGCCATCATAATGACCCCCTAAGTCTTTGGTCTGCTTCGTTAACCCTGGCCACCAATAGCGTTGTTTCAATAAAGAAACTGTTGCCCTAACTCCTGCGTGTGCAGAACCTAGACCCTCGTGTGCAGCTATAATTAAGCCCAATCTGCGATCCATGTTTGGTATTACTCTATCCCCCACTCCGGGTATCTGAGCAAATGGAACGTTATTTGCATCTAACTTGTAGGAGTACTTGAGTGGAAAACCTTTCGGCAATGCCTTATTGTCTTTGCGTGATGCAATGACAGCTACCATTATCTGTCCGTCTATTCTCGTTTTTGAATGAGTGATTGCAGCTAGGGACACAGTTTGTACTGCCCCCTTCGCGGCTTCATCGGCCAATGAATTCCCTTCAACTTGAACGCCATCATGTTGATGACTCAGCGTGTGTAACACGTGAGCTCTTGGTAGTTCGTTTTTCAACTCAACTACCTGTTCCCATAGCATTTTATGCTTAATTGTGCCACCTTTTGAGTCTTTAAACCCATTTTGTCCCCAATGGTGAAGATATTCATTGTATGACTGGACACAGTAGAAAGAATCGCACACAATTAGTGTGGGGAATTCCCAATCCATATTTATCAGTGCCAGCAATAGAGCTTTTAATCCTGCCAGCTGAGCCGTGCAGTCTCCTAGAGACTGTGTTTTTGTACAGCTTGGATGGAACTTGCCGTCCTGCATACGACCTTTTACAATTGCACATGCAGGGCTGTATTGTTATTTACTTCCAATGGCTGGCTGAGCAGATCTGTCAGTGTAAATTATGTATTCGTACTGATCTAGAGGCATTATTTCATTCGGGAGAGGATATTCTTGTTCATATTGCAGAAATGCTTGTGTTTTTAGACTTGGGTCATATCTGTATTCTACGTCTGATGCAGTGAGAGAATTAGCCCATTGTATCCATCTCGGATGTAAGGCTTTAGCATTTGGAACGCTTGCCTTTGTAGCAGCCTCTAAGGCTGGTACTGGAGTTACGACAATTATTTTTCCCCTGAGCCAGTGCTCTTTCTCTCACTACAGTAGTCTGTACGGCTGTCAGAATTTTTTCTGTAGATGCAAAACGCATCTCAGCATTTGTATATAAGTGTGATTTGTATGCTATGGGTAATGTTTCACCTTCATTGTATGTTAAGTATGTGTACCCAGATTGACCCGCAACTATACGGATCACTAGATTGCGGACTTTTACGCTTGTCTGCAAGTGTTTGGACACTATCATGTCTGCTTGTAGGGAACGAAGGATATCTTTGTGTTCCTGTGTCCATTGCCTAACTGAAAAATAAGGTCTTATGAGGTCGTAGAAAGGTTTAACCCTTTCTGCGTAATCCAAAATGTATGTTCTACCAAAATTCAGGAATCCCAGTATGGATTGTAAATTTTACAATGATTTCAGAGGTTGAAGCAGCACACACTTTTCTAAAAGGTTAGCTGCCAAGCTCTTGCCTTCACTTGAAAGCTCATATCCCAAAAATAGGACATTGAGGTGGGCTATTTTTGATTTTTTTAAATTGAATTTGTAGCCCTCAGAGGCGAATCCCAACATTATGGTGCTCACCCTGGTAAAGTGTTCCTCCAGGTCATCATCCGTCAGATAAATATCATCTACATAGGACAATGTCTCTTCATCCAGATTCTGAAGTAACTCAGTTACCCTGGCTGTTCTTAGACTCCTGGGGGAGTCAACAAAATTGACGCTGGGACCCCAGCGCTGAGAATGCTGTCAAATATCTGCTCTCAGGTGCTATATTTTGGCAGAAGAATCCATTTGAGATATCAAGTGTTGTTTTGTATTTTTTCCGCAGAATGTTAGTCATCAATGCGGCACAGTGTGCGTTTTGTACTGCAAGGGTTTTTGTGCATGAGTTTAGATGTCTGTAGTCTAAAACTAGACTATATGAATTATCGGTTATCATTATAGGAAACAAAGGATTATTCATTGAAGAGGTGCAAGTTTCAATCACACTCTGATATTCAAGTTCTCCCTGACCTGTTTTTTCGCTTCCTGTTTTATTGGATACTATCTCTGTGGAGTTGGAGTAGATTTTAATGGTATCACGTGGTGGGCTGAATCTTCATCCCACCCAACATGGTTGCGATATAGTGCAGGGGCAAGGACTACCGCCCACTACCGCGCATATGTGTGTTTTAGATATTGGGGAACGAGGTCGGAAAAAGCTGGAATAATTACCGTTTCTCCCTTTGGGCAATACATAACAATAGTAGGCGGCCAATCTCTTTCAGCTAAAAGAATGTCGTAGCCAAAAGTCAGGTTCTCCCAAAAGAGACCTTTAATTTTTCTGGGTTTGTCCCCTTCCATTTGTAGTGTTATTTCATGTAACCTATGTGGGACACTTACCCTAGTATCAGGCATTTCCACCGTGATATGTTCACTCAACTCCGCTGTCACCAAAATATTTCATCAGGTTCTGGCGAGCTATTGTTACTTCTGCTGCGCTGTCTAGCATTGTCAGAGCCCATTACCCGTTCAGTAGTTGAGTCCTCAGAATTCTGGGCATGTCTAACTTTGAGACCTGCTACTTTCTTCTTTTTGAATTGAGGTTTTGCTTTAGGCTTCTCTTCTTTTTTGGAAGCGTAGTCTGAAGTGCGTTATGCGTCTCTGGACTTTGTAAGCTCTTCTTGTCTGTGTTCTGACCGTCCTTCCCTCTCCGAGTTTTTTGATAAACCCTGAAAGGAATGAGAGGAACGTGTATCAGTATCCTGATACCTGTCCGGTTTTCTAATGTTGTCCCTATTCCTAAGGTTATACCTCCTTTCGGAGGGCTCCTGTTGAGGAGACCTACCTCTGGATTGAGATCTGTTCTCTTTATTTTTTTGTTGTTTGTTATTACCCCATTTCTTCTTTGAAGAAGCAGGTGTTTGCTTAAAGGTATCCTTTTCGGGACTAGCCATCAGTTGAGGTTTTATTGCTCTACCCCCTAAACTGTCTCTGCCTAATTCTGCATAAGCAGTTTCAATTATTTTAGGTAATTCATGTTCCTGTTGTAGAGGAGTGAACTCCCTTACCCTAGTATCAGGCATTTCCACCGTGATATGTTCACTCAACTCCGCTGTCACCAAAATATTTCATCAGGTTCTGGCGAGCTATTGTTACTTCTGCTGCGCTGTCTAGCATTGTCAGAGCCCATTCCCCGTTCAGTAGTTGAGTCCTCAGAATTTCGGGACTAGCCATCAGTTGAGGTTTTATTGCTCTACCCCCTAAACTGTCTCTGCCTAATTCTGCATAAGCAGTTTCAATTATTTTAGGTAATTCATGTTCCTGTTGTAAAGGAGTGAACTCCCTTATGCGTTGGCGTATTGCCAACGATGCTGCCTCCCCTTCAATATTTGCTAATATTATAGCTGATACCTGGACAAAATTACCTAGTAACTTCATCCCTAAGTTCAGAATAGGTTCTGCTCCATACTCGTTCTGTATTTGTCTTAATACATCTGGTATTAATGCTAATGAAGGGATACCATGAGTCCTGGTATATATGGCAGCAAGAACTGTACCCCAAGAGGTACAATCCTCTATCTGGAGTGTTATCCCCATGGGCAAGCAAATTGTTAACATTCTGGGGCCGATTCTGATGCGGGTTGGAAAAGCTTCCCGACCGAATCGGTTGGGAAATGGTGTCCGACCCACTCGGATCGGGAAAGTCCGACCGGCAGAGTAGGATGCATCCGGATGCTTCCAGATACGATTTGGTTGAACTCCCATTGACTTCAATGGGAACATTTGTTCCTAACCGCATCAGAATTGGGCCCTCGGTCGGGAAGACACGTTCCCGATCCGATTTGGAAGGAGCAAATGCCGTTAGGAGGCCTTCCTAACCGCATCAGAATCAGGCCCTCGGTCGGGAAGCTTTTCCAACCCGCATCAGAATCGGCCCCTCTGTGTTTTTCATGTGGGCTGGTGTTTGGAAATACCGCCTCTAGCTGTGTTATTTTTTGAGCCACCCAGAATGGCATTTGTTCACATTTAGTGGGCATTTTACCCATCACTGCATGTAATTTTAGTTGTTGATGTTTGAATCGGACCTGTTGGTGTAGCTGTTACTGGCCCACCCCTAGCTGTTAAACCATATGAAGCTAGTTTTAGGGTGATGGCATTTCTAAAATTTTATGTAATTTGTATTGCATCTGCATCTTCTTCTTCGGCTGAGAGATTTAGCTCATGTACAGCGTTATCCGCTTGCTCAGTCATTGTTTTTGGTTTTTTTTTTGTAAGTAGAGTTTTGCAAGGGAACCAAGATAAGGTGTTATGCACAATAGGAACAATGTGTCCTTCAAGCTTGATTAACCAACAGCCAATACATTGGATTTTGCCTACGCAGCTGCGGCGGATTTTGTACCCTCCCACTCCAGACGTCTCTGGGGAAATGTGAGTAGGGGTCTCTGAGAATTGCACAACTGAACTACTCAGATTTGACTGTTAAATAAGTACCCAACCAACGTTGGCGGCGCCATGTCGTGTAGTTCCTATAAAACCTATATAGGATCTGCGCGTTTAGACAACATATTTGCAGGTTTGGTGCCCAGACTGTTTCTAGACACCACAACCGGTTATGTTAGCCTGTATACCAGCTAGCTCACAGTGCCACTAGAAACTCCTCTTACCAAGGAGAGACTAGTTCTTGGCAACTATCGAACATGACAACCCTGATCCCTCAGGACCGTGGAAACACTGCACTACTTTTCGTTCAGTCACTCGTGCTCACTTAGTCTCTGAGAAATACACAGAATAAAAGGTATGGACGTTTTCCAATAAGCATTTATTGAACAGTTGTTATTCTACTGTAAAATGGGTGTGCTGAAACAACCATTAGACAGCAACCGATATAAATGATTAGAAGCACTAGGAAATTAAAAGGATGGTAGATTTCTACCATTTTGCTATAACCATGAATACAGGCAGGTATATAAAATAAATGACAATAAAATGCGTACTCCTATGATGCTCCCCTAACTAGATGTACCTAAATGTACCTAGCATGTATGTAGGTGTTAAGCCAAGAATTCCTCTAGGATAAAGTCAACCCCATTACCTGAAGTGAGAGACTATGGGACCCAGTCTTGGTTTCGAGTTGGACACCCCGCAAGGGATGTTAGACCACTGCGAGCTGGAGTATCTGCATGCAGGAACCTCAGCGTCTCGCGTCAGTGTGTCGGCATGGAAGTCCTGATCTCCTCTACTTGTCTCCCCAGTCATGGTAGTCCTGTTGAGCTTCCAAGAATCCTCATGCATAATGTATGAGGCTTTTACCAGGGAAAATCCCGCGTTCTGTGTGCAGTGTCGTATCTAGGTAAAAGGTCAGTCCCTAAGAACCGTTATGTATGAAATGTAGGGAAGAATATAGGTGAAGGGTTGGGATGTTACCTGAGCCTATATTGGGGTACCTATATGGAATATAACACAACAAAAATATCGACTCCTATACCTAAACAGGTAAGTACAAAAATATCGACTAAAAGATATAGATGTATAAAATATCGACTTTTATATAAATATAAAATAAAATAATATATATTAAATATATTAAATATTAAATGTAATTTTAACAAAATAAAACACATTTAATATACATTTTAATAAACAAACATAATTATTTATACATATATATTTACTTTAAAACAATTAAACTATTATTTTTAATTTATGTTAAAAGTTTAAAATTATATAAAAAATACAATTATATATCTGATTTAAAATATAAAAAAACAAAAATCTATAATAAATTAAAACATTAAACTATTTAAAAATATTTAAACTTAAATTTCACAATACAGTCACTGCAACGGTAGGGAAGTGTTGTATAGCGGAGGGGTAAAAATTACTATTTCAACTCCAGTGAGTGCAACAGTAGGGAAAGTGTTGGATAGCGGAGGGGTAAAAATTACTTTACCCACTCCAGTGAGAGCAACAGTAGGGAAAGTGTAGGATAGCGGAGGGATAAAAATTACTATTCCCACTCAAGTAAGAGCAACAGTAGGGAAAGTGTTGGATAGCAAAGGGGCAAAAATGACTATTCCCACTCCAGTGAGTGCAACATTAGGGAAAGTGTTGGATTGCGGAGTAGTAAAAATTACTATTCTCACTCCAATGAGTGCAACAGTAGGGAAAGTGTTGAATAGCGGAGAGGCAAAAATTAGAAAGAAGTATAAAAATAAATAAATAATATTTTAAAAATTGAAAGAAAATATATTAAATATATCAAAAGAAAACATATTATAATATTAATTATATAACAAATACCTACAAATATAATATAAAATTAAATAATAAATACATTTAAAAAGTTCTTTTAAACTAGAAAATATTTTCAAACAAAAACATTAATTAAAACATAAATGTATTTATTTTATTTCCTACCCTATAACACCACACCAATAACAACACACTTCAACATTGCAAATTAAATTTACTTACATAACTATCGTAATTAATAATCAATTAAAAATATTATGCAAAAAAACTAATAAACATTAATTAACTGCACACACTTTAACACTATAATGTCCACAACACACACCTAAATTAAACTATAAAAAAATAAAACACAATTAAAACTTATTTTTAAATTAAAAACTAGTACTATTAACAACTAATTATAAAGTAATTAAAATCTATTTAATACCCACCCTTTACCCCTTTAAAAGTACAAACAACACACAAAAAATAAACAATTACCCAAAATGAATATCAAATAATTAACATTAATTAACAACTATATATTAATTAATTAAATACAAAATACTTCCCAACCATTATCCCTATAAACACCACAACACACACCTAGAATTAATTAACAATTGCCGAAATAAATTTTTAATTAATTTCATTAATATCAATTAACAAATAATTAACAAACAAATAAATAAACTACTTAACACCATTTACCCCTATAAACCCCAAAACACACACCTACAATTAATTATACAATTACCATAATTAATTACCAATTAATTAATTATAATTAATTAACAACTAACTATTAATTCATCAATTAAAAATAAATTACTTCTCACCCTTTACACCTATAAACACCAAAACACACACCTAAAATTAATTACACAATTACTATAATTAATTACAAATGAAATCATTATTATTAATTAACAACAAATTATTAATTAATTAATAATAAATTACACATTTAACACTATAACATCTCAATTAAACAAATATTAATAAATACAAAATAATCATTTAATTTAATATAATTAAATCACTTGCCCTCCTATTCCCCGATAAACCCACAACCCGCTACGGAACTAAAAACGCAAAATTCAAATAAAAAAATTAATAACTACTAAAAATGTAACACATATATAAAAAATACAAACAATTCTTATACAAAAAACATACATCACATACATTTATAACATATTAAAGTTCATAACACCAATTAAAAAATCGATATTTTTAACAACCATATTTTTGCAAACAATATTAAACACTTCGATATTTTAAAATCGATATTACTTACCTTAATTCGATATTCTTGACCACGATATTCGTGCTGCCGATATGTCTGAACCACTATATTTCTGACTCGATGTTTGTGCAACTTGATATTTTAAACTCGATATTCTGTCTGCACACCCTCCTAACCATTTGATGACTGCAGCCTGTGTCCTGGGTTACGTGACTGGGTGTAGATGGCAGTTGATCTTTGTGTATTCTCCCTAGAGAGTGAGACAAATGAGGGCTAGGTGTTGGCACGATGGGCCATCCTGCCAGGATGGATACTGTGAAGCTGTTCCCTGCTGCAATTACATTTTGATGGGCTACCTGCACCCACACATAAAGGGACATGACACCAGCCTATTGCCACCACAGAACACTTGGAGACTGGGCACAGGAGGAAAGAAGAAAGTTTTCAGAACCAGATGTGGAGGTGGTCTAGAAACTTTCCCCACTTAAAAGGCTGGCGTCAGGTATGAATGTTAGTCCTCTTGACCCACTCATTAAATCAATTCTATACCTGTGGAAGACTCAGAAGAAGGACTGCACTGCTGCTGGAAGGACTGCTCTGCTGCCTGAGAAAGGGAGCCAGGACCTGCTCCTTGAACCCAGGACCACCAGAGGGACTCCAAAAGCTAGCTGGCTGGCCTCCTTTTCTGAGCTAAAGGGATACAACAAGCTCCAGAGTCCTCCCTGCAATGCCTAGCAGACCTGCTTCAACTGAACATGCAACTAAGTGAACCTGTCTGGGACCTGCTGGGCTCTGCTGGAATGAGTCCCTGATCCTCAAGAGGTGCCTCATCAGGTACTTGGCCATTGGCTGGCATCAGAGAGAACTCCTTCAGGCCTAACTGAAGGTTCCATCAAATCCAGTGTGAAGCAATGCAAAGCCCTGAAAAGCCTCAACACAGCTGCAAGCTACATCAGATCCAACATCGAGTGACACAAAGCACCACAAAGCTTAACTGTACAGCTGCAAGCCTCATTAGAACCAATTCCGGAGGACACAAAGCCTTGCAAAGCAATACCACGCAGACCTCGCACCAAGGACATTAGGTACAATGCTCAGTGGGCCAAACTTGGTCCTGTGCCAAGCCTGCCCACCATCATGGTCAGCCTGAACTTGTGACTTTGTCCCGGTCCAGTGCAACCAGGTACCCCCATTCTGGTATCATTTTATCTATAAAAAATTACTCTACTTTTCCCAACTGGTGAGGGATGTTTCTTGTGTTGTGTTTTCACTTTATAACTGTGTGAGTACTGCATAAATACTTTACACATTGCCTGTAAGTTGAGGCTGGGCTGACTAACAGAGGGTGAAGCACAGGTTAATTTAGTGACTTTTTGTGTTTCACCCTGGCAGGGATTGTGGTTGTTGCTTGAGAAGGGTCTTCAACCGATGCCAACCAAAACCCAATTTCCTACACTCCTCCATTTCTGTATGGGAAGCAGTTCATGTAAGGGCTAAAAGACTAATCTTACACACAACATAAATAATTTACTTATTTCTGAAAATGTGGTCAGTTCTGAGGTGATTTCACCCTGTGTAAAATGTTGACACTGGCACTGTATGAGCTATCTTTGAGAGAATACATATTGTCTCATGATTTTCTCATGGATATTATGGTTATTTTCCAGAAGCTTAAATTAGGAGACATTCTCCATACATTCACACACATTTCTTCTTCATCTTTGAGGGCAAAATGTCTGATATGCTGAATAAAACATGGGCTTCCAACAGAAACAGCAGTCTGACAGTTAATTTTTCAGTGTTCTTTTGCAGCTACAGAGTTTTACCAATCAGCTAAAATGCTAACATTCTATATTGAGGGAAGAAAAAGGAAGAAAGTGCAGTAAATGAACAACATTACATGTTTAATTCTGTCATGGAAATTATAGTTAGTGCCCAATAAAGCTAAAATAAAGATATCTTCTATACATTCTTAAACATCTTCCTCATTCGTGTGAGAAAGAAGCCTGGCATGCTGAATGAAACCCGCACTTCTAACAGAAGCAGGAGTCAGGCCCAGTAAGCACAAGTCGGGTTTGTCCATTAAAACTGGCAGAGAGAACCAATCTGTGAACAATAGGTATGGCTGGCAGAGCACTTTTAGACAACGTGAAAGAAAACAGCAACATATAATCTACACATTGGGCACATAGACTGGGATGTGTAGATTTTCTTAAGTATCTTTGAGGTGAGGTATGCGTAACCGAAGGAGGAAAACTGGACAATCCTAAATTTATCACTAGGGGATATTGATACTGTTATCCTCATCAGTACATTCAATATTTATATCAGTGTATAATGTCACATGGACCTTGTCTAAAGGTTGATCATTGCCTAGAAAATGCTCTTACAAGTCACATTGCAAGTAATTCACATTCAAGACCTACATGGCTACTTATTAAAGCTGTGCTGTCAGGAAGTATAATTCAAAATCAGGTGCACACTAACTTGCCTCACACCTTGCCCTGCAGAGGCAGCCAGAGCTTATGATTTGAAGCACTTTTCTTCCCTCTGCCCCAAATCAGGACTCTAATCAGGGGTTGTAATTACCTAAACATTGTTTCCTGTAGACTCGCAGGGATATTACGATCAGGGCCATTATAATTATCTAGCAGGGGACCACCAAAGTATGCAGCAGTGTTAAATAAATTATACAGCAAGAAAAGGCAAATTATGTGGCATAATGAAACACATTTTTTCATAGTTTTATTTCATTAATTTATCGTATTCACCCATGGTAATACTGTCTGGGCACATATTTCACATAATTAGTAGCAGTTTAACAACTAACTACAGAAATAAGCAACCGAAGGATGACCTATTAACCTTCAAGGACTGCCTTCCACTGCGCTCGAACACATGTAGCAAGTTTTGGTCAGTTTGAGCTAAAAACAATTTTTCCTTTTAGTTAAATTCTGGAAATGAGCAGCAGATGATGGATTATGTGGCAAATGCGGCAAACCCATAATTATGCGAAAAAAGATGCAGCTGCAAAATAGCATCATTCCAGTGGCCCTAGTAACAATGGTAATAAAAGAGGGGGAGTATTGTCATCTTAGGTAATACAGTTCTTTTGAGTTCATTCAAAAAAAGGTCACAGACTTGCAGAGTGCTGTCAGGGGTGGCACCAAAGTGCCAAATATAGGGTGGGAGGCATTAAGTGGTTCCATATCCCTACATATTTAATGTAGATGTGGCCCTCTGCAGGGATGTAATAGTCAATGCATCAATGGCAGAGTCTATCAATGCCACTTTGTCAAACAAACAAGAATTATTCCCTTTCACCTGAATACCTTGACAGGAGTCCAACGCCCTCTATCACTTCCACCATCGGTAGAAAATTAGTTGATGGGTCTCACAGATACAGCAACATCATTTGAGGATATAGTGGGCATACTACCTGACACATTAGGTCCTCTTTCAACTCTCATTCACCTGATATGGCAGTTCAAAGGTTTTGTTGGAACTGACATCCTTGGCGTGGTTTCCCCTAATGCTTTGCCTTCAGAACTTCTGTTTTTGCTTAATTCATTTTTGTTGTCCTTAGGATTCTGTGCACTTTACCACTGCAACCAGTGCTAAAGTGCTTCTGCTCCTTCCCTAAAATGTGATAGCATTTTCTTAACCACAATTGGCGTATTTAATTTACTAATAAGTCCTTAGTAATGTGCACTACCTGTGCCCAGGATCTGTAAATTAAAAGCTACCGGTGGGCCTTCACTGCTAATTATGCCACCCATTTAATTGAACCTTTGAACATGTATGTGCATTTTAAACCGTCATGTCGACCTGGCAAGTTTAACATCTTGCCAGGCCCAAACTTTCCTTTTTAATACATATACATCACCCCTAGGGAAGGCCCTGGACAGCCTAGAGGACAAGGTGCAATGTATTAAAAACAGGACATGTACTTTTAAGTTTTATATTTCCTGGTACTGAAAAATTCTTAAATTCGTTTTCACTACTGCAAAGCATATAGCTCCCGTAGGATAACATTGGAATTACCTTATTACATTTTAAAAGCATAATTTCCAAATGGGAAGATATCACTGGTTCATGTTTGGTGTCTCTGGAAACCTAATTTAAAATCCTAAATTATGGTGAAGTTGTATATTAAATTACAATTCTGAAAATGCCACTTTTAGAAAGTTGCATAGGTGGTAGAATGCACTCCGTGTTTCCCAAGCATTCCAAACAAGCTTAAAGTCGTTTAAATTGTTGCAGCGTGCAACCCCGAAGTGCGCTCCATCCACACGCACTAAAGTAGTTTCAAAGGAAGTGGAACCTCGTCAGGTCCCAGCTCAGGGTGCACTGCCTTCAAAATGAGTTCCACAAATTTTTCATTTTAATCAAATTTATTTGTCAAGTCTCAGTGCATATATTCGATTTATGTCCAATCGTAATCCAAAAATGTTTTGTTCCATATTCAACGAATGCTTATCCAGGCCTTTCATTAGCAACACCTGGGGATTATGAAAATATATTTTGAAAACATATTTTGAAAACATATTATGATTATGAGTGGGATATATTGGTAATGTATTTATCATCTGTTTTTATAGTTACCCCTGACGAAGGGCATAGACTGCCCGAAATGCATTGGGTCGTTCAATCGAATTAATGTCACGTTACATGGAGGGGCAAATCCCCAGGTGTTGCTAATGAAAGGCCTGGATAGGCATTCGTTGAATATGGAACAAAACATTTTTGGATTACGATTGGACATAAATCAAATATGCACTGAGACTTGAAAAATAAATTTGATTAAAATGAAAAATTTGTGGAACTCATTTTGAAGGCAGTGCACCCTGAACTTTCAGAAAGTTGGCATTTTCCTGCCTTAGACATTTGGTGCCTGTAGCTTGCCGCTGATCACATGACTGGGTGTAATTGCCAGTCAGGCTTTATGTATTCCACCTAGACAGCCACAGACAATGGGAGCCTAGGTGTGACTGAGCGGGCTATCCTGAGAGGATGGAAGAGAGGAGCCGGACCCAGCCTCACTTACACTTAAATAGCCTGTGTGCTGTCTCCATATAAAGGGCTGTCTAACCCCTGTAGTTAGCCTGGAGCCAGGGCTCTCAGGACAGGGCATCTCTGCACTTCAAAGGCATGCCTCTAAAAGTGTATCCCTACTTCATAGGCACAACTGTGTATAAAAGAAAGACCTCAGACACCACCACTTCAGTACACTTCTGGACCTGTGGATACTCTGCCAGGGAGAAGGAATGCTGTGCTGCTGAAATGATTGACACTCTGCTGGACTACTACTCTGCTGGACTCCTGCTTTGCTATGCTGACCTGCTGCCCTCTTGTCTGTTTGAGAAGGACTGAACCTGCATCAATTGAACCAAGAACTCAGAGTGACTCAAGGGCTAGTTGGCTGGACTCCTGATCTGAAGCCTCAATTATCGACAATTATCATTCTCGATCTTAGTGCCGCATTTGACACTGTTAACCATAATACACTGATCCTCAGACTCAAGAATTTGGGAGTGTCTGGCTTAGCAATAGCCTGGCTGCAGTCCTTCCTCAGAGAACACTCCTTCAAGGTTTTTGAGGGAGATGTTGTCTCCAACCAGTTGCCTCTCAGCTGTGGGGTGCCTCAGGGCTCTGCCCTGAGCCCCACGCTGTTTAATATATATATGAGACCTTTGGCAGAGATTGTCCATCCATTGGCATAAAAATCATCACCTGTGCAGATGACACTCAGCTCGTGGTGGCGCTTAACCACCCCGAGGGGTCATCTAGCATGCCTTAAACTGAACGGAGACAAGACGGAGTTTATGCTCCTGGGCAACTCCCCTTCCTTCAACCCGGCATCACTTTGGCCCGACTGCCTGGGCCCCGCCCCAGCCCTAAAGACCAGATTAAGAGCCTCGGTATCTGGCTTGACCGTTCCCTGACTTTTAATCATCAGGCAGCGAAGCTCTCAGCGACTTGCTTTGGCTTATTAAGGATGCTTCGCAAGGTTCTTCCCCTTCTCCCTTTTCACGCCAGAAAGATTATGGTCCAAGCTCTGATCCTCTCCCTATCTGGGAGCTCCACAGTATACCATCAACAAGCTCCAGTTTATTCAAAACTGTGCCGCCCGCAGACTTCTCCAGATTCCTCGACAGCAATCCGCTAAACAAGCTCTAAGGAGCTTGCACTGGCTGCCGATCAGGGAAAGGATTCAGTTTAAGGCTATGTACTTGGCCCATAAAGCTTTCTGGAAGAACGGCCCGTCCATTCTTCAATCTCTGATCACTCATTATCCACCGAGGAGAGACCTTCGGTCAACTGCCTCTTTTCTTGCCCTACTACCCAGAATAAGGAGAGCCAGATGTGGTGGGCGCTCCTTTTCATACAATGGGGCCATCGGCTGGAATGCCCTTCCACTTCATTTGCGGAAAGAGCCTAACCTGCTCTCCTTCCGAAAGCTCTTAAAAACTTGGCACTTTTAGATTTGCACTCATTCTCTGCTTTGCCTTCTGCACCTGTCCGCAGCGCTGGGAGGCCTCCGGGTAGCCATTGCGCTTTATAAATGACATTTCATTCATTCATTCATTCAAGGACCTAAGAGGCTTCCAACAACCTTGCATCCGCACCTGGACTCTGCCATCTGTAAGTCTACCCTGTCAAGTGGTGCCACCCCAGTCCTCGACCCTTGGAAGTGGGTCCAAGGTGCTTACCAGCAGAACCGATGCATCTTGTCTGCTAAACAGCGCATTCTCTGGCCAAACCGACCCATCTCCTTGTCTGAGGTGCTCATCCTTGAGCAGAATCGACGAGAAGGTCTGCATCACCTTTGCATCTTCGGAACCGACGCGTTGCCAACGGCCTAGCACATCTCCTACCAAGGTCCTGGCATCTCTAGAATGCAGCCCGACGACGATGAGGAAACTCCTCATATCAACTTCACCGCTCATTAGAACCGGCGCTTCATCCCAGCTGCGCGCCCTATCCTTGATGCCCAGACTTCACATCGCAAGTCCTGTCAACAGGATCCTCAACGACGACACAACCGGACCTTGCACCACAGCCTCACTGCATCTCGGAACCGGCGCATTACTTTGACTGCACAGCGCTTTCTCACCTTAGATCCACGCAACACTTAACAACCAGGATTTAAGGTACCTTGTTCAGTTTGCCTAACCTGGTGCCTGTAGCCAGCCCACACTTCATCGTGGTCAGCCTGAACTTGTCACTTTGTCCCTTTCCAGCGTGACCAGATATCCCTTGCTGGCACTTTGTGCATGTTAGCGTTATTTTACCTTGAAACTTTAAAATACAATAGCTCCAGTTTCCTTCATTGGATTTTTTGTCTTTACCCACCAGTTTCTGCTTAACTTTTGTTGACTTTAGGACTCTGTACACTTTACCACTGCTAACCAGTGGTAAGGTGCTTGTGCTCTCTACCTAAACCATGGATAAATTGACTTGTACCCAATTGGCATATTTAATTTTCTTGTAAGTCACTTGTAAAGTTGTAGCTTGAATCAGTTTTAAACTGCCATGTCAACTTGGCATGTAAACCCCCTTGCCAAGCCTTAAACTCCCCTTTTATTACATATAGGTCACCTCTAAGGTAGACAGTAGGTAGCCCAGAGGGCAGGGTGCTCTGTAATTAAAAGGCTGGCATGTACTTTTGCGTTTTACATGTCCTAGTAGTGAAAATCTCCTAAATTAATTTTCACTACTGTGAGGCCTAATGATATACGCTCTTTAATGGTTAAGTCGGATTCATTATTACAATTTTGAAAATGTCACTTCTAGAGAGTTGGCACTTTTCTGCCCTTAGCCCTTTTGTGCCTGCAGCCTGTCTTGGGTCAAATGACTGGATGCAACTGACAGTTAGAATTGTGAAAAGGGAGGGCCTGGGAAACGAAACCGGCCCTGGAAAACAGCTCGGCCGGCCCCCCTGGGGGTGAGAAGGGGGTGCGGTTGAGCTGTTTGATACGGCCGATTTCAGCCGTTTTTGTTACAGGGGGCCGATATTGCTGGCCGCCGGTAACAAAAACGGCCCCCCAGGGCCTAAAACCGGCCCCCTCCCTGGCAGCCTACCGGGGAAACCCCCGGTGCCCACAACGGCCAGTCCGGCCCTGATTGTGAATCCCTTACAGACAGTCACACAATAGAGGGATTAGGTGTGCATCAATGAACATCAGCTGGCTGCATGGGGACGCAGAGCTAAGCACAGCCACTCTTGTAACTGAATAGCCTGTGCTCTGCCTTCACACAAAGGGTCTAACAACCCCACATTTTACTGCAGCCAGCTTTGAAACAGGGCCTAGGAGTCACAAAATTTGATGCACCTCAAAGAACCTTTCCAGAAGCTGGCCTTACCTTCCAGAAGAAGGGCACCATGGTAAAAAAATAAGACCATGAGACCCAATCCTCAGTTCACTACTGGACCTGCGGAAGGACTCTCAGAGGACTACCTGCTGCTGTGACCTGCTGAGCACTCTTCCAGACTGCTGCTATACCTGGAAGGACCGCTTTGCTGCCTGGAGCCTGCCTCGAATCCTCAGAGATCAACCCTGCTGTTGAGGCCTACATCTTCACCTAAACCCAAGAGTAACAGAGTGACTCTAAGGGCTAGTTTTCTGGCCTCCTCTTCAGAGCCACAGAGATATTAAAGGCTCCCACCATCCTGACCCCACACTTTGATCCAATCTGAGGGAGTTCTGAACCCCCAAGAGGCGTCCCACTAGTCCATGACTCTTGGTTGTGGCCCTAAAGGTGCTCAGATGGACAAATCCCAAAACTGAGGACTAAGAAAAACATTAGCAAAAAACTGCTCTGAGAATCTGGAGGAGACTGGGACCAACCTGCTCACCTTTCTGCCAGAGCTGCATCGCCGGCTGAATTGACATCGCGGCTTCACCCTCTATGTCCGCAAGTCCTTTTCATCTGTCCTTTGCCAAAGGAGGTATCACCCTCATGGAACTGTCTTTGGCTACAGCCCTTAGCCTCATCTTGCAGGAGATTTTTGACTTCCATTTCGCCGACTAAGTCTGAACGCGGCTTCGACCCAAGGCCATCCAACGACGATGCTCCCTTCTCGGCCACCTCCTGCAGCCTTGCCCCACTGAACTTAACTTTTTCAGACACTTGTCCTCAGAATTTCTTCTAAGCTCTCACTGGGCAAAATCCACGCCTTGTATCCAAACTGTGCTGCATCACAGTGGGCCATATTTTTCGACTTTGACACGTTCTCGCACGGCTAGATGTCCATGTTTGGTGCTTTGATTTTTAGACACTAGTATTTTACTAAAAACTTTATAAAATTCATATCTCTGGTTCCACTGATTCTGATTTTGCCATTTTGGTGTCAAATATTTTTATTAAAATGTACTCTTTTTTTTCTAAGTTGGTTTGGGGTTTTTCTTGTGTTGAGTTTTTACTTTATTGCTGTTTGTGTGCTGCATAAATACTTTACACATAGCCCATAAGTTAAGCCTGCTGCTTTTTTTGCCAAGCTATCCTGGGTTAAGCACAGATTAATTTAGTGACTTTTGTGGTTCACCCTGCAAGAGATTGTGGCTGTGCTTGACCAGGCCTCACACACTAGTCAACTAACAACCCAATTTCTTACATTGGTGTTCTGTGGTGTGGATCAGGACTTGGGTTTGTGCAGTAGCATACAGTGACGTGTTACACAAAAATCGCTAATAAATAAATTGAAAACAGAGTGACCCCTTTTTAAAGTCTTCCTTAGTTTTCCATTGGATATATTCTTCCATTTCTAAATTTTAGTGCCATACCTTCCGTTTTGCACCATGGAAATAGAGCTGTACACCTTTGACACCCTCCGTAGATATGAGCTGCTGAAACTCTGCAAGCAGAGGGGCTGAAAGCAGACAGGAGGGTTACCAAGCGCTATGAATCTCCTATATGGTAACTTATGGACGTGCACGTAACTTAC